>JASWHV010000013.1:66049497-67392014 GCA_030760725.1 Neostapfia colusana | reverse complement strand
ATGATCTTGTGTTCAAGTTTTCAGCTATGATGAGTTCAGAATTTCAGATGAGTATGATGGGAGAACTCACATACTTTTTGGGGCTGCAAATCATGCAAACCAAGGAGGGTACTTTTGTGCATCAAACAAAGTATACAAGAGACCTTCTTAAGTGCTTCAACATTGAGAAAAGCAAGTCTCTTCAGACACCAATGGGTACAGCAATGACACTTGAACTTGATGAAGATGGTGAACCCGTGGATCAAAAAGAATATAGAAGTATGATTGGATCACTTTTGTACCTCACAGCATCAAGATCGGACATACAATTCAGCATATGTCTTTGTGCATGATTTCAAGCTTCCCCACATGCTTCACATCGTCAAGATGTCAAAAGAATTCTCAGGTATTTACATGGAACCCAAGAATTTGGGATTTTTTCCTTCTTCCTCAACCGTTACTTTGAAAGCTTTTTCGGATGCAGATTTTGGGGGTTGTAGAATTGATAGGAAAAGTACTTTGGGTGCTTATCATTTTCTAGGTAATTCACTTGTTGCTTGGTCCTCTAGAAAAAAAATTCAGTTGCACAATCCACAGCCGAATCTGAATATGTAGCTGCTGCTAGCGCTTGCTCACAAATTATTTGGATTGTTCAAACACTTAATGACTATGGGGTTGATCTAGATAGTGTTTCACTATTTTGTGATAACACCTAGTGTCATTTGCATTGCTAAACACCCCATGCAACATTCGAGAACTGTCACACCCAGTTTCTCCGAGGAACAACCGAGTGAATATCACATGTATGCCAGGATCATTTTCTCATACATGTGATGACAAATAGTGAAGCATCATTTATTACAAGCCAGGTGTCGAATATAACTATGTCTTACAAAGCATACGTCTCGATGGACGATAATAAGTTCATAACATGTAAATAAACTAGCAGCGGAATATTATTCTTGTGGGCTCTGTCACAGGCGTTGCCCGGGGGACTCCATGAACCTAGAATCCTTCTTCGGGTCCGAAGTCTTGGTCATTGAACACCACATCATCCCCTTGACCTGGGCAGCAATTTAAACCAACAAATATGCAAGTTTGAGTACCGTTGGTACTCGGCAAGTGTGGGAAAGTTATGTCATGCATGGCTAGAGCAAGGAGAGGTTGAACTCATGGTTAAAGCACTACGCAATTAATACCTATCACCCTAGCTTATTAAGCACCTACATTACTACATAGGTGAAATGGTCCCAATCTCCCAACCCATCATCATAATCAAATAACCATAACATCATTTCCAATGTTAAGCTCCCCGCTTAACATCCACAACTTCCAAAGTCATCATCCTCTAATCATGAATAAGTCCAAGCCGCTCTTGACCGTGAGCACGGCTGTCATGACAGTTTTGACTCTGCAGAGTTTGCACCACTGTACCCACATGTAGTGATTTCATCCCCCGTTGCCGGGTGGACTAAAAGAACCTCCATTATGCCAGTGGCCACGAACCACTTTCACACTTCCCAGGTGTGTAGCCAGGAGATCACTACGAAGCCTTTACAAAGGGATTCCTGACGAGCATGGGCCCACTGAGGTTTCAACCCTAACAGCATACAAGAGGCTCCAACCCTGCTGCAGTGGCCCCCTCTTGAGCCTTGCGGTTCATATGGTAGTCCAGCAGACACCTACTCCCCGCACCATCCAACACACCCATACTACGCCGGGGATACACCTAATTAATTGGCCCAGCTGACCCATCTCAGCATGCGGTTGGCACGGTAAAGCCAGGTTACATGCTCAATGAACCGGTCCTTAGGATCCAGGCAAGTACTAAACACAAACCCGAGTCTCGTGCACCCAACACCAACCAAATCATCCAACTTGCCTCGATCCCTACCTCTACATAACTCATAATATCTCATTCAAGAGTAAGGTAAATAAATTGATGATCTCATATCCCAATTATCCCATTCTAAGCATGGCTAAGCATAAGCATATAAATAAATGACATGATAAAATAATTCCCAACCCAAGCTACAAGGAAACAAGGTAATGCAATTCTAGGGAAACTTCCTAACATGGGTTTCATATTTCAATTGACAATGCAAATAATTCTATCTACACATCCTAGTGTAGGATCAAAGTGGTCAAGGACACTTGCCTTCTTCCTGCTGCTCTGGGAATGGAAAGTCTTGGTCTTGGAAGGGGAGAACTTGCTCTGGGGCAGGTTCTATTCATGCCAATACACATAGCAAAAGAAAACAACAATCCATAAGACATAGTTCACACTTTCACTTCATACAAACCACACATACATACCTATGAAAGTCATTCACATTTCTAAGTGTTGTGGTTACTCTACATGTGTTGATTTTTGGCCTACATTCACCTTTAAACATATGTATATTATTTCTAACTTCTATGTTCAGATTTCTATTTGCACACTATATATGAATTTCCAATTTGAACAAATTCTTTATATTTAATTAATATACTTCTTAGCTACCAAGTTTGCATGAAAGGTAATTCCCTACTCCAAACAGGTTTTCAGATCTTCTACCAAATCCTAAACTGAAGTTTTTGGATTTGGAGACTTCATTTATCCTTTTCTAATTATGTATACTTATTTTCCTATATTTTTATATTTATTTTCTATGCCTAAAAGTGAACTTTATTATGAAAATAGTAAGACACATCATCTAAACAGAATAGGTTCTGATCTAAAATGTTCCATAATATATCTTTGAACTTCCTCTCTGATGTGGAACAAATTAAATTTATTTTACTAGTTTTTAGAATTATTTCCTAGCCTAAAATGTGTTTCTAGAACTAATAAATATGAATATCATTTAGACAGAATTCATCTCAGCCTAAAAATCTATTTTTAACTCATTCTATAGTTTTCCAAGTGCTAGGAGAATTTAAATTTGAATTTGCACATGTGTTTGCCTTACCTTTTAAATTTAAATCCTAGTCACATATTTAAATTTCTGAATTTAATATCATATAGGGTCAAAAAGGTAAATCCACCCTACTACAGGGTCTAATTTATTGTTTTACAAATTTTCAGGGGTCCAACTACACATAACAGAGGGGTTTTGCTAATTTTTATTAAGTCCAGGGGCTAAAACTGATTTTTAAATGAATTTACACGAATTTCTGAAGTTCGAGGGCTAGATCAGAAGTTTCCGGCGCTAGCTCGTGTTTTCCTAAATCCCCAGGGGGTAGTGCGTAAGAATCCCGGCCTTTATAACGTGGGGCTGATGTGGACCATCCGATTTAAAGTGGACGGCTCAGATTAGATCATCGAACCGGTGCGCGCGGGTTTTAATTCTACCGTGCGATTTAATTTAGATGGCCCTCAAGTGGCCACGTCGCCCTGGCCGGAGCCAGCCCGCGCGCGCGGCGGCGGGGGTGGCGATCTCGCCGGCGCAGCCTCGGCTTTTGCCGCTACTCGTTAGAACTTGCATCTTTTTGCATGGATGGGCTGCGGAGGGGTAGGGGATGCTCACCGAGGGGTTTTCCAACACTCGGAGGTCCTGGAAGTCGGTCGGCGGCAAGCTTCAACGGCGACGATCTTCGGTGCACGTCGGAACAGCTGCTAGGGCGCGAAACTTGTCGTTTCCTTCACGTGCAGGGATCCCTGGGGGTGGTGGAGCAGGATCCGCGCGTTAGATCAGATAATCCGTGCAATGATCGAAAGAAAACGGGGATTGAATCTTCGGTTCTCACCGTAGAGAAGAACGGCCGACCGGGGGGGGGGGAATAGGGCGATTGTCGGCGTTTATATAGGCGAGGGAGGGCGGCTGTCTGTTGGGATCGAGTTTGAGACGTCCGGGACCAGAATTCGGGCTGGGGACGCGGGTTTCCAGAGTTCGTTGAGATCGGGCGCGGGGAAGAGTCCGGCCGTTGGGGGCGCGCGGGAGGTAGGAGATGACACGCGGGCCCCGCGTGTCAGTGAGAGGAAGAGAGGGCGCGCGGTGGTGAGCTGGCGCGGGGGAGTAGTGGGCCGGCTGGTGGGTTTTGGCCCACTGGCCGGTGGGGTTTTTCTTTTTCCTTTTCTTTTCTGTTTTGATTTGAATTTGAATTCGAATTTAAATTTGATTTTTTGCACCACATGCAATACGCCCAAAAAATTTTAAATTCCCTTCTTTAGCAGATTTTGGGGTGTTACAGCTCTACCCCCCTTAAAAGAATCTCGTCCTCGAGATTGGTGCTTCTAGGAAAACAATTCCGGAAACTGTGCCTTAAGCTCGTCTTCTCGCTCCCATGTGGCCTCCTCCTCCGAGTGATGCTTCCACTGCACCTTGCACATCCGGATTCTTTTATTTCTTGTGAGACGTTCCATTGTCTATAAAATCTTGACCGGTTGCTCGGCATAAGACAGATCCTCTCCTACGTCAACCTCATTCATGGGTAACATCTCTTCAGGCGTCCTCAGATATTTCTTGAGCTGTGACACATGGAATACGTCATGCACATCTGATAGGCGAGCCGGTAGTCCTAATTGATATGCCACTTCGCCTTTCCTCTCCAGAACCTGAAAGGGTCTGATGTGTCGAGGTGATAATTTCCCTTTCACCTTGAACCGACGAAGTCCTCGGATAGGGGATACCTTGAGATAGACATAGTCCCCCACGATGAAAACGAGCTCTCTTCTCCGTACATCGGCATAGCTCTTTCGTCGTGTCTGTGCTATCCTCAAGTTGTTGCGGATTTCCCTCACTTTCGCCTCGGCTTCTTGTAGTACCTCGGGCCCAAACACTTTACTTTCCCCTGTTTGGTTCCAAAGTAGTGGAGTTCTGCACTTCCTCCCGTACAAAGCCTCAAATGGTGACATCTTCATACTAGCCTGATAGCTGTTGTTATAGCAGAACTCCGCATACATTAAGTTCTTATCCCAACTCCTATTGTTCTTGAGCGCACACGCTCTTAGCATATCCTCAAGGATCTGATTGGTCCTTTCCGTCTGCCCGTCAGTCTGGGGGTGATAGGCAGAACTGAAATTTAGATGGGTTCACATGGTTTCATGTAACTTCTGCCAGAACCTTGAGGTGAACTGTGTCCCTCGATCTGACACTATCTTCTTTGGCACTCCATGGAAACACACGATCCTTGACATGTATAATTCTGCCAATTTGGATCCGCTGTAGCTTCCTTTCACGAGGATGAAATGAGCTACCTTGGTTAGCCTGTCGATGATGACCCATATCGAATCATAACCCGATTGGGTCCTAGGCAGTCCCACTATGAAATCCATACCTATTTCTTCCCATTTCCATTCAGGCACTTTGAGTGGTTGCAATAATCCTACGGGTCGTTGATGTTCTGCTTTCACCAACTGACATGTGTCACATAGGGCAACATGTTCCACGACATCCCGCTTCATGCCATACCACCAATACCTGCTCTTGAGGTCATGATACATCTTCGTACTCCCAGGATGAATGGAATAGTCAGAATCATGAGCCTCCTTCAAAATCAATTCATGGATCTCCTTCACTTCAGGCACACAGATTCTTTTCCCGTGCCACACCGTACCTTGTTCATCCTCTCTGAAACCAGGGGCTTTATTATCCTTGCTGAGTTCTCTGATTTCTTGTATCTTCTCATCATTCTTTTGACCATCGCGCATGTCTTGCTCTAATGTGGAGTCCACTTCCATGGCGATGGCCTCACCACTATTCGCCAGACATAGATTGAGTTTTGCAATCTCTTCCTTCAATTCTGTAGGCATGTCCTTCGAACTCAACATGTTGACCTTCACTTTCCGGCTTAGAGCATCCGCCACGACGTTCGCTTTCCCAGGATGATAGTTGATGCCCACATCAAAGTCGTTGATCAGCTCTAACCATCTCCTTTGTTTGAGGTTTAGATCTGGCTGTGTGAAAATATACTTTAAGCTCTTATGATCCATATATATCTCTGTCCTCTTCCCCATCAAGTAATGCCGCCAAATCTTCAACGCGTGTACCACTGCAGCTAGCTTTAGGTCATGTGTAGGATAGTTCTTCTCGTTTTTCCGGAGCTGCCGGGACGCATAAGCCACGACATGCCCCTCTTGCATGAGAACACATCCCAACCCGTGTCCAAAGGCATCGCAGTACACCAAAAAGTTCTTTTGCATGTCTGGCATAACTAGCACTGGGGCTGTTGTCAATCTTTTCTTTAATTCTTGAAAACTCGTCTCGCACTGCGGTGTCCATGTGAATGTGATTCCCTTCTCTAACAATTTGGTGGGGGGTCTCGAGATCTTGGAGAAACCCTCAATAAACCGTCGATAATACCCAGCCAATCCTAAGAAGCTTCGAACTTCCCCGACATTCTCAGGGGTCTTCCACTTCTGTACATCCTCGATCTTGGCGGGATCTACGGAGATTCCTCCCTCCAAGATTATATGTCCTAAGAAGGGAACTCTCTTCAACAAAAATTCACACTTGCTCAACTTGGCATATAGTTGGTGTTCTCTCAGCTTTTGCAACACCAACCTTAAATGTCTCTCATGTTCTTTTTCATCTTTGGAGAAGACGAGAATGTCATCAATGAAAACTACCACAAATTTGTCCAGATATTCCATGAATACCTTGTTCATGAGATACATGAAGTATGTCGGGGCATTAGTTAGCCCGAAAGGCATGACGGTGTATTCATACAGTCCGTACCGAGATACGAAAGTTGTCTTTGGAATATCAGTTTGTCTTATCTTAAGTTGGTGGTATCCCGACCTGAGATCAATTTTCGAGAACACACAAGCTCCCCTCAACTGATCAAACAAGTCTTCAATGCGAGGTAACGGGTACTTGTTCTTGATGGTTACTTCATTCAACGCACGATAGTCTACGAATAACCTTCGGGTTCCGTCCTTCTTGGGCACAAATATCACTGGAGCTCCCCATGGTGAGGAACTAGGACGAATGTACCCCTTCTCTGTCAATTCTCTTAAATGTCCCTTGAGTTCTTCCAGCTGTTTGGAGTCCATCTGATAGAGTCTCTTGTATATCGGAGTTGTTCCAGGCACTAGCTCAATCGCGAATTCCACCTCACGATCGGGAGGCATACCTGGCAAGTCCTCCGGAAAAACGTCTGGATATTCCCTGATGATCCTGATCTCCTCCACTTCCACCTCAACTTGATTGAGTTTAATGTCCCTCCTAGGCTCTTGTATGGTTATGAACTCTACTCTGGTGCCACTAGGGTGAGTTAGTTCCACCGTTCTTGTCGAACAATGGATGATTCCTTTATGTTTGGTCAACCAATCCATACCCAAAATAATATCTATCCCTGGTGAATCTATCACTATGAGGTTTGCAGTAAATACCACCTCATTAATGTCTAGATTCACCTTGGGACACACTTGTCTTGTCCTTATTTCTCCCCCTGGAGAGTTTACTGCTAGCATATGGTTCATTTGTGTTGTTGCTAGATTATGCTTCTTAACAAATCCTTGGGCAATGAACGAGTGGGTAGCACCAGAATCGAACAACAGGGTTGCAATGTGTAAATTGGCAGGAAACTTACGAACTACCACGTCGGGTGCCTCTTGCGCCTCCTCCATGGTCACGTGGTTCACCCGTCCTCGCATCACATTCTGCTGTTACGACTGCATGGGCTTCTTCTTTGGGTACTTATGAGCGTAGTGCCCCACCTCACCACAATTGAAGCATTGCACCCCAACCTTAGGTGCCTGGCCTTTGTTGTCTTGGGATTGGTTCTGTGGTCCTTGCACTGCTGGTCGAGGTTGATATGTGGGACGAGGCTGCTGTACAAACTGACGCTGCGGCTGTGCCGGTGCTGATGGAGGCCTGAAATTTGGGTTGTACCCTCTGGGTGCTGAGTAGGGCACCACAGCACGGCTCGTCTGCCTTGCGGTTGGTTGCATCAGTCGTGGGCATGTGTTGCTACCCGAGGCTTGGTGTGACCATCCCGCCTTCCTCTTGTTTTAATTTTCCAAGGCCTTCAGCTTCCTCTCCACAACAAATGCTCTGTCCACCATCTTTTGGAAGCTTTCATACTTGTTGGAGGACATTGCACACTGCATTTCCGATGTAAGTCCTTCCACAAAGCAGTCCTGTTTCTGCTCATCAGTCTCGATGTCCCGTGGTTCATAATGGGATAGTTGGGTGAATTTAGTGAGGTATCCCCTCACAGTCATGTTTCCTTGCTGCAGCCCCAAGAACTCCTTTCTCTTGTTTTTGAGTTCACCCCTTGGTATGTAATGGTTGCGGAAACTACGCTTGAACTCTTCCCATGTGATGTTCTCAGGGTCATGATGGGCGGCCACGTAAGCGGTCCACCAATCAGCAGCAGGTCCATGCAATTGGTGAGAGGCAAACAGCACCCTCTCATACCCTTGACATTGTATGATCCTCATCTTTCTCTCAATGGTCTTTAGCTAATCATCTGCCTCCAGAGGTTCAGCAGCACTTGCAAACTTTGGAGGTTGAGTCCCTAGAAACTGACTCAACCTTGGTTGGCGTGGTGCAGCTTGTGGAGGTGGAACTTGGTGCAAGTTGGCCACCACTTGAGTTAGGCTCTGGATGAGCTGGTTCTGATTTTCAAGCATTTGGTGGATGGGATCAACCCCTTCACGGCGACCACCCCTGTCTTGTCCTCCAGAAAGATGAGGGTTGTCGGCCTCATCATTGTTGTTGGCAGGGTTGGCACCACGACCCTTTCCTCTTCCGGCCATCTATCATGATCAATCAAATGTTAATTTAAAGCATTTCGTATTAAATTCCCAATTTGCTTGTTTAAACATAAACTCATGAGGTCTTATTATATTAACATTTTCTGAGGGTTTCACGTCTCACGCGAAAATAAATGCGCTCTTAATTCATAGGGGTTCACACATCAAAGCAAAACAGCCTAAAGACGAGGTTGTGGACAAATGCCCATGGCTTCCACAACTCACGTCCCACACCAAACATTAACACACCATTAACTAAGGTATCGACTCGACTACTAGATAACCTGCTGAACTAAGGGAAAGGACTCTACACGACTCGTATCACTGAGCTGGATCCTCGGGATCTTCCTCATTATTGCGGCTGCCCTCTGACTCCGCTTTGGGTGGGGAAGCTGCTGGTGGAGAAGTGCGGCGACGCCTGCTCGCCCGGCGATCTGGGGAGTCAGGAGTCCATGTGTCATTCACGGTGACACACAGTTCATTCCCATCTCCTCTTTCTCTCGCCCTCAAACTGGCTCGAAGCAATGCCTCAGTCTCCTTCAGGGTGTCACGAACATCCTGAAGCTCCCGCTGACACTCCTGCAGTTGAGTGCTGAGCATAGCAGCATCCTCCAAGCACAGGTCCATGTGCTCATGGGAAGTCCCCTGCTGCACTGGCGGGTACTTGTACTCCGTTGTACCACTCTCACGCTGGAGGACATACATGTACTCAGTCCTGTCCAGGTGGCGACGGTAGATGTAACTCTCGCAGGTGATGGCCTCCCAGGTGACATCCTTCTCGGCATCGACCTGTGTCGCTCGACAAGCTGGAGAGCGGTGGATCTTGAGCAGCTGGTTTTCATGGATTATCCTCATTTCTGAACTCCATTCTTCCCGCTTCTCACGGATGGTCCGGGTGGAGCTGTAGTGTATGGTTAGCTTGCCCGTATTGCCGGCGGCTTGGAGCATACGCCGAAGACGGCGCAACAAGCCTCCTACTGCCAGTCCGTAGGAGTGGTACGTCACCGGACGATTCCCCTCTCTTAGGGCAAGGGCAACTACAGGAACTCTCCCTCCGGTGGACTTGCGGGCGGTGCGGATCATGCGAACCATATAAAACATAAAGCATTTAAAATCAAGTTAGATAAGATTTAAATAAAAATCGTGTTTTGAATAGAGTTGGGGCAAGGTGAATAAAGTGACCCATTAAATAACACTTTTCAACCCACAACTTTGTAAAATAGTTTTTAAGAAAATAGGGTCCTTAAATACGTCCATTTCTACCTAGGTCCACGTTCCTACGGGCAACCTTGGCTCTGATACCACTTCTGTCACATCCGGTTTCTCCGAAGAACAACCGAGTTAATATCACATGTATGCCAGGATCATTTTCTCATACATGTGATGACAAATAGTGAAGCATCATTTATTACAAGCCAGGTGTCGAATATAACTATGTCTTACAAAGCATACGTCTCGATGGACGATAATAAGTTCATAACATGTAAATAAACTAGCAGCGGAATATTATTCTTGTGGGCTCCGTCACAGGCGTTGCCCGGGGGACTCCATGAACCTAGAATCCTTCTTCGGGTCCGAAATCTTGGTCATTGAACACCACATCATCCCCTTGACCTGAGCAGCAATTTAAACCAACAAATATGCAAGTTTAAGTACCGTTGATAGTCAGCAAGTGTGGGAAAGTTATGTCATGCATGGCTAGAGCAAGGAGAGATTGAACTCATGGTTAAAGCACTACACAATTAATACATATCACCCAAGCTTATTAAGCACCTACATTACTACATAGGTGAAATGGTCCCAATCTCCCAACCCATCATCATAATCAAATAACCATAACATCATTTCCAATGTTAAGCTCCCCGCTTAATATCCACAACTTCCAAAGTCATCACCCTCTAATCATGAATAAGTCCAAGCCGCTCTTGACCGTGAGCACGGCTGTCATGATAGTTTTGACTCTGCAGAGTTTGCACCACTGTATCCACATGTAGTGATTTCATCCCCCGTTGCCGGGTGGACTAAAAGAACCTCCATTATGCCAGTGGCCACAAACCACATTCACACTTCCCAGGTTTGTAGCCAGGAGATCACTACGAAGCCTTTACAAAGGGATTCCCGACGAGCGTGGGCCCACTGAGGTTTCACCCCTAACAGCATACAAGAGGCTCCAACCCCGCTGCAGTGGCCCCCTCTTGAGCCTTGCGGTTCATATGGTAGTCCAGCTGACACCTACTCCCCGCACCATCCAACACACCCATACTGCGTCGGGGATACACCTAATTAATTGGCCCAGCTGCCCCATCTCAGCATGTGGTTGGCACGGTAAAGCCAGGTTACATGCTCCATGAACCGGTCCTTAGGATCTAGGCAAGTACTAAACACAAACCCGAGTCTCGTGCACCCAACACCAACCAAATCATCCAACTTTCCTCGATCCCTACCTCTACATAACTCATAATATCTTATTCAAGAGTAAGGTAAATAAATTGATGATCTCATATCCCAATTATCCCATTCTAAGCATGGCTAAGCATAAGCATATAAATAAATGACATGATAAAATAATTCCCAACCCAAGCTACAAGGAAACAAGGTAATGCAATTCTAGGGAAACTTCCTAGCATGGGTTTCATATTTCAATTGACAATGCAAATAATTCTATCTACACATCCTAGTGTAGGATCAAAGTGGTCAAGGACACTTGCCTTCTTCCTGCTGCTCTGGGAATGGAAAGTCTTGGTCTTGGAAGGGGAGAACTTGCTCTGGGGCAGGTTCTATTCATGCCAATACACATAGTAAAAGAAAACAACAATCCATAAGACATAGTTCACACCTTCACTTCATACAAACCACACATACATACCTATGAAAGTCATTCACATTTCTTAGTGTTGTGGTTACTCTACATGTGTTGATTTTTGGCCTACATTCACCTTTAAACATATGTATATCATTTCTAACTTCTATGTTCAGATTTCTATTTGCATACTATATATGAATTTCCAATTTGAACAAATTCTATATATTTAATTAATATCCTTCTTAGCTACCAAGTTTGCATGAAAGGTAATTCCCTACTCCAAACAGGTTTTCAGATCTTCTACCAAATCCTAAACTGAAGTTTTTGAATTTGGAGACTTCATTTATCCTTTTCTAATTATGTATACTTATTTTCCTATATTTTTGGATTTATTTTCTATGCCTAAAATTAAACTTTATTATGAAAATAGTAAGACACATCATCTAAACAGAATAGGTTCTGATCTAAAATGTTCCATAATATATCTTTGAACTTCCTCTCTGATGTGGAACAAATTAAATTTATTTTACTAGTTTCTAGAATTATTTCCTAGCCTAAAATGTGTTTCTAGAACTAATAAATATTAATATCATTTAGACCGAATTCATCTCAGCCTAAAAATCTATTTTTAACTCATTCTAAAGTTTTCCATGTGCTAGGAGAATTTAAATTTGAATTTGCACATGTGTTTGCCTTACCTTTTAAATTTAAATCCTAGTCACATATTTAAATTTCTGAATTTAATATCATATAGGGTCAAAAAGGTAAATCCACCCTACCACAGGGTCTAATTTATTATTTTACAAATTTCCAGGGGTCTAACTACACATAACAAAGGGGTTTTGCTAATTTTTATTAAGTCCAGGGGCTAAAACTGATTTTTAAATGAATTTACACAAATTTCTGAAGTTTCAGGGGCTAGATCAGAAGTTTCCGGGGCTAGCTCGTGTTTTCCGAAATCCCAGGGGGTAGTGCGTAAGAGTCCCGGCCTTTATAACGCGGGGCTGATGTGGACCGTCCGATTTAAAGTGGACGGCTCAGATTAGATCATCGAACCGGTACGCGCGGGTTTTAATTCTACCGTGCGATTAGCCGCTACTCGTTAGAACTTGCATCTTTTTGCATGGATCGGGTGCGGAGGGGTAGGGGATGCTCACCGAGGGGTTTTCCAACACTCGGAGATCCTGGAAGTCGGTCGGCGGCGAGCTTCAACGGCGACGATCTTCGGTGCATGTCGGAACAGCTGCTAGGGCGCGAAACTTGTCGTTTCCTTCACGTGCAGGGCTCACTGGGGGCGGTGGAGCACGATCCGCGCGTTAGATCAGATAATCCGTGCAATGATCGAAAGAAAACGGGGATTGAATCTTCGGTTCTCACCGGAGAGATGAATGGCCGATCGGGGGGGGGACAGGGCGATTGTCGGCGTTTATATAGGCAAGGGAGGGCGGCGGTCTGTTGGGATCGAGTTTGAGACGTCCGGAACCAGAATTCGGGCTGGGGACGCGGGTTTCCGGAGTTCGTTGAGATCGGGCGCGGGGAAGAGTCCGGCCGTTAGGGGCGCGCGGGATGCAGGAGATGACACGCGGGCCCCGCGTGTCAGTGAGAGGAAGAGAGGGCGCGCGGTGGTGGGCTGGCGCGGGGGAGTTGTGGGCCGACTGGTGGGTTTCAGCCCACTGGCTGGTGGTGTTTTTCTTTTTCTTTTTCCTTTTCTTTTCTATTTTGATTTGAATTTGAATTCGAATTTAAATTTGAATTTTTACACCACATGCAATACGTCCAAAATTTTTTAAATTCCCTTCTTTAGCAGATTTTGGGGTGTTACAAGAACAAAGCACATTGACATTAGGTATCTCTTTCTCCGTGATAATATTGAAAAAGGAAACATTGTGCTTCACCATGTAGATACCGAACAACAATTGGCTAACATTTTTACAAAACTTTGGATTTCACTCGTTTTTGTTTCATTCATAGTGAAATAGGGGTTATGCATCCTCATGGCTTAAATTGAGGGGGAGTTTTGAAACTTGGAAAGTCTATGTGTGAATCTGAATTTAAAATAATATGAGCATAGTATTTCATACGTATATGACTTTGTGATTCTTTTTATATGCTGAAAGTTCTTACTATATTACTCATGTTATACATTTTGTAGTTTTTGCCATGACTAGTAATTGAATAATTATTTACACTAAATCTGGTCATGATTGAACTTTCTTGCTGTTTTAAACTTGTTGCATGCTCACAAGTGCTTTTAATAATGAAAAATTAATCAATCAACTATTCACATGTTGAGCTTTTATGTTCAAATGAAAAATTGAGAAAAAATCAAGAGAATATGCATGCATCGCACTTCTTCTTTTGAGATGGCTTATCATTGCACATAGATATGAACTTGAAAGAAGTTGTGTATGACTAAAACCATGTCCTTAAGCTTCTGATTGTCAAATGACATAGGCTTGGTAAGGCTGATGCGGCATATAATCTCTTGCAAATTTCATATGATGTGAATTTGTGCTTTGAAAAATAATTAAAATGCAGCAACAAGTGTCATGCTTTCTGGTCTTGACATAGTTAAGTTTGTAAGATCATGACTTACTTAAATTGAAAATTACACTTGATCTCTAGCAAGGCTTACACTACTTTATGTATCTCATTGATGTGATAGTGTAAGTTACTTGATAGTATGGCTTGGATGAGTTTTGTTTTATATGTATGTGTTATAAATATGCTCATAACAAATAAAATTTCTCTTTTGAACCTTGCTGAATACATTGTCAAAGGGGGAGAAATTGATCACACATTGCACGATTCACAAGTGTTTTGGCACGATTCTTCTCAGGGATAATTTTTGTTTTTCTTCTCATTTTATTTCTGATTTATAAAGGGGAGAAATATTTATAGGGGAGAAATTTTTGATTCGGAATTTCTTTCTCATTTGATTGTTTTCAAAACTTTTCATGTGAATAAGCCAATGTTTGGATTTTAAGTGGTGTTGCCAATGCATTCATCAAGGGGGAGATTGTGAGACCTATGTGTGCTGAATACATTGGCTATGACGATAAAAGATTTGAATTCTGCCAAAACACTCTTTTTGCCAAGGTCCAACTCTAGGTCCGAGCTCCGACAAGATCCGACATAAGGTCCGACTTGCTATGGCTAGGTCCGACATGTGTTTGGTTAGCTCCGGCGGTAGGTCCGACTAGCCTTGGTAAGTTCCGGTGCTAGGTTCTGCTAGCTTTGGTAAGCTCCGGCTCAAGGTCCGGTTAGCTTTGGCAAGGTCCGAAGCTAAACCGCACTGGTTTTGTTTTACCATGCAAATGTTTCGAACTTGCTTTACATCTATGGAAAGTTTGCTTAGTATTCTTTTACTATGTTTTTGAAGTGTTATGGCTGTTTATGGTGGTTAACATTTTGCTATGGTTTGCAACATGCTTATGTGAGGTGTTCGGGTAAGGTGGTGTGGTTTTCGGAACTAACGTGAGTCAAGTCGCGGACTTGTGCTCGAAAGTATTGGTTGTTCATTCATGTGCAGGTGTTGCTTGAGTTTAAGATATGGCTGGTGACAGGATCCATTGAACTAGTCTTAGGGAGGAGATGAGGTTCAACAACCAAGTTCGGGAGGAATTGTGGTTGAGTTGATCGGGAGGTCGCGCAGCATGTTTGGATCAAGAACAATGCATATGAAGGTATCAGGGACGTCGTTGAAAGGTGTTTGCACATGTGCAAGGAGTGCATAGATGTGGCAACATGGTTCCAAGGCCTGATGAAGAGATGTGGACGTAAAGAATTGGTAGGAAAGGTCCAACCGGCTGGATTATGGACTCAGGCTGAGGCTGAGTCGGTTATGGCTCAAATATGGAATGATTTGAGTTGGTTATGATAGGATTTCATGTGGGACACGAAGTTGAGTTGTTTTAGGAATGTGGGATACGTTCCAGGCTGGTTATATAAGCAAGGGAGGCCAGAGCTCATGGGAAGACGACCTTGGGCTGTTCTATTATGTTTTGATCAATAAAATTCGTAATTTAGAGGAGTGTTTGTGCCTTGTTCGTCCGACTTTTTTTTGTCAAGCCTTTCTCGTCGAGTTTCTGGACATCACGACAGTGCTTCGGTGTTATGATCATAACTCAAATTTTAAAGATCCAATTGATGTAGTTCTTTTTGGGTTGTCTTAATAACTTGATTATCTATCAGCTCTGAAAATTTCACGGTTATTGGATTTGTAGTTTCTGATCTATACGAGTTTCTTTGCAGTGTTGCAGATCTGGTTTTTACTCGAGTAGAACAGATTGACCCTCGTTTGATCTTTCGATCATAACTTGAGTTTTTCTTGACGGATTTCCGTGATTCTTGTTGTCATGTCTTCGTGACTTGATTATATATAATATATACCACTTTTGTCATGTTTGAACACATTTAGATCAGTCGCATACACGGTTTCTTTGACAGATCGATTTTCTGCCGAGGGGGTTTTTGTTGCTTCCACTAAAAAGTTTAAATATACCATTCACCCCCCCCTCTGGTAGCTTTTCACGTACTCTTCGATCCTACATAGTCCTCGCTTTCCCATGTCGCCTCATCAGTGGTATGGTTACTCCACAAGACTTTATAAAACCATAAAGTCTGGTTTCCTGTGGCGCGAGTCTTTTCATCGATAATCCGGATCGGATATTCCAAATATGTGAGGTCCGGTTGGAGAACTTCGATGTCTATCGGTGCGGATTTCGGCTGAGGGCTTGAGGCATTTCCTCAGCTGAGAAATGTGAGACACATTGTGAATTCCTGCGAGTGACACCGGTAACTCCAATCGATAGGCCACAGGTCCGCATTTCTCAATGACGGCGAATGGATCGATGAATCGCGGAGCAAGTTTGCCCTTCACTTCGATCTGATGAACCCTTTTCATCAGAGATACACGGACGTAAACATGGTCTCTGATGTTGAAGTGGAGAGGACAGCGTCTTTTATCTGCATAGCTCTTCTGACGAGATTGAGCAGCCTTGATATTGGCTTGTATTACTCGTACTCGTTCTTCGGCCTCATTCACAAGCTCAATGCCGTAGATAACTCGCTCGCCGGACTCGCACCAATTGAGAGGTGTGTGACATTTCCAGCCATAGAGAGCCTCATACGGCGCCATCTTAATGCGCTTCATGTACTTGATTCACCTGTTCAGTTTGACCATCCGTTTGCGGGTGATATGCGGAGCTTCGGATCAGTTTGGTCCCCAATGACGCGTGCAGATGCTCCCAAAGTCGAGCAACGAACAGCGCACCGTGATCTGAAATAATTGTGTGGGGGAACACCGTGCAAGCACAAAATCCTTGTAATATACAACTCCGCATATTGCTTGGCAACGTACTTTGTATGTACATGGATAAAATGAGCCGACTTGGTCAGCCGGTTGACTATCACCCAAATCGAATCATTCTTGTGGGACATGAGGGGTAGTCCAACTATGAAGTCCATGCTGATATCCTCCTGACTTCCACGCCGGAATGTTCAATGGTTGCAGCTGTCCGGCTTTACGCATATGGTCGGCTTTCACCCGCCGACACGTATCACACTCGAAAACGTATTTTGTGATTTCTCTTTTCATCTGTGTCCACCAAAACCTGGTTTTTAGATCATGGTACATTTTGCTGCTGCACGGATGAATAGAATACTTGGACAAATGAGCTTCGTCCAAGATTTCCTTCTGAAGTGCCATGTCATGGGGCACCACTATACGGTCTTTGAACCATGGGGTACCGTGTTCATCCCTTCAGAAGCATTTCATCACGCCATTCTTCATTCTTCTCCGAATGTGCGACATTCCCATGTCTTTCTTCTTAGCTTCCATAATCTCCTCTCATATGGTAGGGATGAGAGCAAGATTATATAATGCCCAATATGGAACCAAGTATAACCTCGGCTCCTCCTCTTCAAGTGGAGTGATGGACAAATTGTTGACGTGACATTTGCAGCTTAAGGCATCGGCAACCACGTTTTCCTTGACGGGATGGTAGTGAATCTCGATCTCATAATCTTTGATCAGTTCTAGCCATCTCAGTTGCCGCATATTCAACTCCTTTTGAGTGAATATATACTTCAAGCTTTTGTGGTCTGTGTAGAGATGCACTAAGTTCCCAAGTAGATAGTGCCTCCACAATTTTAACACCAATACCACAGCAGCGAGCTCAAGATCATGAGTCGTATAGTGCTGCTCGTGGTTACGAAGTTGACGTGAACCATAGGCAACCACTCTTCCTCCTTGCATCAATACACAGCCAAGCCCGATCTCAGACGCATCACAATATACGTCGAAGGGCTTGGTCGTATCTGGTTGAGCTAACACCGGGGCTGTTGTAAGATGCTTTACCAGTGCTTAGAAAGCTCCTTCACATGCTGAGCTCCAAACATATTTAATCCCCTTCTTCAACAATTCAGTCATCGGTTTATCAAGCTTGGAGAAGCTCGGGATGAATCTCCGATAATATCCCACTAAACCGAGGAAACTTCTGACTTCATGGACAAAGGTAGGGGACTTCCATTTCAGCACTTGCTCAGTCTTACTTGTATCAACTGCAATTCCTTCCGCAGAAATAATATGACCACGAAACGGCACTTGGCTGATCCAAAACTCACACTTGCTGAACTTGGCATAAAGTTTATGGTCTCGCAATCAATGAAGCACGATATGCAAGTGTTCGGTGTGTTCTTCTTGAGACTTGGAATAAACCAAGATGTCGTTGATAAACACCACCAAAAACTTGTCCAACTCCAGCATGAACATTGAGTTCATGAGGTACATGAAATGTGTCGGTGCGTTTGTAAGACCAAAAGACATGACGAGATATGCATACAACCCATATCTCTTCGAGAAGGCCGTCTTTGGAATATCCTCCGCTCGGATCTTGATTTGGTGATATACGGAGCGAAGATCCATCTTCGAAAATACACTTGCACCCACAAGTTGATCGAATAAAATATCAATGCGAGGCAGTGGACATTTGTTTTTGATGGTGACGGCGTTGAGAGGTCGGTAATCCACACCCAACCTCAAGGTTTCATCCTTCTTTTTCACAAACAGCGCCGAGCATCCACATGATGAGGAACTCGGTCGACCAAACCCATACTCATGAGATCATTGAGCTGCTCCTTAAATTCAGCTAGCTCATTCGGAGCCATTTTGTACGGTCTCCGTGATATTAGAGTCGTCCCGGGGACAAGTTTGATCTTGAACTCGACATCCCTTTTGGGTGGCATGCCGGGAAGATCATCCTGAAATACGTCCACATATTGACGGGCCACACGAATGTGGCTGGAATTTCTTGGACCGAACGGTCAAAAATGAGAGTATGTGGTTCATGAAGTGGAGAGTTTAAACGAACCACACATGAAACGATGTCAAGAACAGCACCATTGCGATGTAGCCATGACATTCCTAAAATGACATTGAGTTTTTGGCTCTCTAATATAATTAGAGAAGTCAGATATAGATTTCCACCCACTTGCAATGGTGCTCTATAGACCATCCTATCAGCGGTTATTTTCACACCCGGAGAGCAAATCAAGTATGAACTTTTTGTGGGAATGATAGGCAATTGTTTTTTAATAACATAAGATTGACTTATGAAATTATGGGTAGCACTGGAGTCAAAAAGTATGACTACGGGATGATCTAAATAAAAAAACGTACCCACAAGGACGGGTTCGCCTTCCGGCACGTCTTCCATAGCTAAGTCGTGGACGTTGCCGGGTTTTGGTGCTGGTTTCTTGGGCTGGTTGCGGGGCTTATTTGCACCCTGATACGGTGCTGGACCCCTGCCCTGTCACTGAACGGGGCAGTCCTTGGCAATATGCCCCATATGACCACACGTGAAGCACGTGTATTGTGTCGGGGTCCCTCCGAATTTAGAACGGAATCCCGGTGCATGCGGTGGAAATGGAGGCGCACACGGAACCATCCTTTGCTGCTGCTGTTGCTGTGGTGGATATAGTGGTCGGAAACCGGGCGCATTGAATTGACGACCGCGAAACTGCGGCGGTCGCGCCGCTGGCTGCCATCTCTGACCAGATGGTGAGCGATACACCACGCAATATTTTTGTGGCACCCCATCACTGCTGCTCGCCAGCACGCTGCATTTCCTCTTATCAGAAACGCACTTGCGCTGAGCGTCTTCTTGCACAATCGTGGCATTGACGAGGTCATTGAATGTGCCGTGGTTGCTTTGGGTGAGATGGACCTTCATTTTTGAATTCAGGTCCTGGAAGAATGTGTTCCGCTTCTGGTCTTCCGTCCCCACAAATTCTGGCACATATTGTGCCAGCTGGTTCAATGCTCTGGAGTACTCTTGAGCACTCCTTTCGCCTTATTTCAGCTCCAGAAACTCCTACAGCTTCATCTGCATAACACCGGGAGGTATATGGTAGACGCGGAACGCCTCCCGGAACTCCGCCCATGTGACGGCATGGCCAGTGGTAATGAGGCGATGTAGTTCGCCCATCATGTACCAGCTTCCCCTTGAAGCTGTTGCGCTGCTAAGATCGCCTTCTGGTGTTCGGTGCACCGAAGTAGACCAAACTTTGCCTCGAGAGTGCGGATAAAGCTTTACGCCTCCAAAGGCTCTTCGGCCTCCGTAAAGACCGGTGGATGGGTCTCCAAGAAGTCCGAATACGAACTCTGTTGGTGCTGGCGTTGCCCACTGTCTTGGCGTCCTCCCTGACAGGATGCGTTCTTCTGTACTAGCATCCGTGGCAACTCGGTTTGCTCATTGCGTGAGCCGAGTACTGCGGCGAGAACCTCCACGAGATTTCTTGGAAGTTCTGGTGGTGGAGGAGGTGGTTGTTGCTGCGTCATGGTTTGCTCCGGGGGTGGATACTCACCACCACGACCCTGACTTGGGCCTCTCTCCTCGTGCGTGGACCGTGTACGAACCATTCTGCATACACACCATTCAAACGATCAGCACGTGTTTGTTTACTTCATCCAGTCTACAATAGTAGTGCGAGAATGAACAAATGACACGCATAACATTCACACACATTGATAAAGTATACACTTTATACAATATATACATCCCTGGACCATGTCACCACAATCGAGTTCCAAAGCAATGAACTTCATGGATTGAAAGTTCATTTCGACCATCATGGGACGCCACGGGATGTTAAGTGATTAGCATGTGTATCTCCTCTCTATTGTACAAGATCCAAACATGTCCTCACCCGAAATGATATGTTGAATGCTTACTATATTCGAATCCAACCCACTGTTTTACAACAGCCGCTGGATATCGAAATATGAAACCAAGTGTTTTGAATTGAAAACTTCCAACATGGTTTCTCTGTCCAGATTCTGGTCCAGCTGACCAGCCTCAAAAATTTGACTGTTTTGGCCACTTTGGAAGCAAAATATGGACTGGAGTTCGACAACAAAGTTGTAGTAGACTCAAAGAGGAATCCAGGTTGTATTTATTTTCCTTTATAGTGTTTCTGATTTAGGAGTTATGATTTTTAAAAGTTGACAGTTTTTCTGTAAAAAATTCGACAGCACCTCCGGCACGGATATGGTCATCCACATGCCCGAGGAAACTGCGATGCAATGTCGGTACTACGCCCTACCAAAGAAAAATCCTAAGCCAGTATTCCGGCATATTCGTGTTAAATGGTGGAACTAAGAACGTCACTCACATACGATTTCTAAGTGTCATGCTCTAACGTGGTCAATATACCTGCAGAAAACCACTCAATAATGGAGCACACAACGGTTAATCATTTCAGGCAGGTCCATATCATAGTAAAAATGTACGGTACGTATCATTTCCATAAGGATCGTCCTTGAGTCAGGCCATGTCTCAAGGTACATGGTCGTGTTCACACCACACGACGGGGAACCCGAGTAGAGCATGAACGGGTTGTCATGGTTGGGAATTGTATCAACCCAACAGATACCACCTACTGCCTCATGGCCGTTGAGGCACGCCGATGGCGAGTGCTGCGTATGGCCCTTTTAACATTGAACATTCAAGAGTTGCATACTATCGTGTTGCTTACCATACGATGGGGTATTCTCGCTTTTTCCTAAAGCACGCTGGAGATCAGAGATTTCATATGGTATCACAACCACGAGACGGTTCAGAGACTCATATTCACTACCATGCCAATCCACGGTAAACCATTCCATACCATTGCTCGTATGGCAAGCTTACCACAATTGATCCTCCTGCGGTGGCGTACCTTACCTCTTACCTGACGTCGGAGCGTCGTTACAAATTAATAACAAGTATGTTAGCTTTTCCACCTTAGTATCTACTACTATAATAGACCTTATGTGGGCATAGTGACTAATCCTCACTCGACTACTTATAAATTTTCAAAATAGGCTCTTTTCAAGCATGCTATTCCTAATGCGGCACTGATACCATGTCTGTGGGGGCCACCCCATGGTCCTCCCACTTCGGGATCGCAGAGGGTGGTGTCGTGCGATGCGGCACCCAACAACACACAAGAAAAGATTAAGAACAATATACAAACATTTATTTACATAAAACAGCGGAAGTATTTTACAAACTTTTGTACAAACAGAAGTCTTATTCATAGCTAAACTCTCAGCCTAGCTATGGGAAAGTGCAGCCATCCAGCCCCGAGACGCTACACACTAGCAGCAATCATACAAAGGTCACGGCAGCGTGCAGGGATCCAGCTCGACCGTGTACCCCACGGAGGCATCTCCTCATCCTCGGAGCCTTCCTCATACGTCTCACCTGCAACATCTTAATATAGCAACCGTAAGAACGATGGTTCAGCAAGGCTTAACCGTCACTCCTAAACATGAGAGTACTCTATATGCAGGGATTCTTAATATAGGAAAATGATATTGCGATAAAGACACACCTACACGTTAATCCTTACTTTCAGTTTTACAGCAGCAGATTAGTATGCCATAAGCAGCCCTCACAACGGAAGTCCAACAATCAAACAAGAAACGCTTTCTTCCGATATGGTTATGCCCGAAGTGGAATATAAACTTAATGGCTCTACATCTACAGCATACATGATTTCAATACAATAATAGATCAATGCAACATATTCTTCTGGCCTCTTTCAATTCTTACTACGTCATAGTGCAGTGAACAAGCGGTACTCAAATAACCACGAGGGACGGTGATTGCAATTAATAGACACCTGGATAACATGTCACATACACCCATTTCCGAAGTGTGGTTCTTCACACCTTCCTACTCTTCTGTATGCAGCAACCATTCAAAGGAAACCCAAATGCCGAACCGGTCCATCCGCAACAGGCAGGAGGTCCCCACGCAGAGCGTGTCTATGCCCGCCGGCAGATTTACACCTTGCTACCCTCAACCCACTCCTATAAAACAGTTGGGTAAGCCTCGGCACCCAGGTTAACCAATTACATCGGTTTCCTGGTTCCCATATAGCCAGTGTGCATCCGGTACTGTTCAAGATTGTCCGGCAGGGACGCACACAGCTCGGTACTCAACCGACACCAACAGGGATACACACGTGAGACCTCCTCTCGCTGCATCCTATCCCCCCTGCTGGGTTTCAATTTCACATTCTTAAGCCATTCTTTATTTCCTCTATCACGTGTGATAAAATCCTATCTCGCGAGTAGATTCCAACCACTCGAATTCTACCGAGATCCTAAGAACATTAGCATGGCATTCTATACTCATCAAGCTGTAAAATACCCAACACTCCATAGAATTTAGAGGTCATGCAAGTGGGGTTTCAATCACCTTAACTCTAATGCAAGCATTCCACCCTTGACATAAGTGATACGAAGCAAAACTTTGCAAAAGTAATTAAATGCAAACCGGGGCTTGCCTAGTTGCGAGTCAAACGAGAAGTTAGCTTATGGTGGGAGGATCTACAAAGGCTCCGGACCATCCTCAACTTCGGTCACTATATGATATGTACAAAATTTATGTATAAGTACTAATGATTTATAAGAAGAAATCTTCTATTACTAGCTACTGCTACTAAGGTTTCTTAATTAGCTTTGGAATTTTTCCAGTGGATACTAAACTCTCTGATGATAATTTGAGGAAAATTTAAGGAAGTTTCATGGAAGCTTGTGGTCTCCAAAATTCCCACAAGTATATGGCTCCTCTCAATTTTGATCTCAAATCTGTAGTTTTGACATAGATAAAAGTGAAGGATCTAAACCAAGGAGGTCTCCCTAGTTCTAGAAAAATTGCTTTCATAATTTTTTGAGTTGTCTACAGGAATAAATGATTTTTTAAAGTTGATAAGAAATGTTGAAAAGTCTCTGTTTATTTTGGGGAAATTTCAATGAAGGCTAAAGATTAGAAGACTGTTTGATCTAGTAAATAAAGCGCAATGGACTTGAAATTTTTTACTGATGGTCAAGTTTATTTGATGGAGTATCCTGACCAAAATTGGGAATTTTCCCATTAAAGGAACAGTGGTAATTTCCCAAGCAATTAGCTCAAAGAAATTAATTACAGAAATACTTGGACTTTCAAGTTTATAAAATTGAATCACTGCAATGGTTAGCACATGAGGATTGTACCAGAATTTATTTAGAATTGTTGGAGCATATCTACTCGGCATAAATGAATTTAGAAGATGGGCTCATTTCTGGAATTGTTTGCTAATAGAAAATTTCAAATAATCCCACCTGGCGGCTGACAGTAGGGCCCTCGGGTCAGACCCGTCTTCCACCTTGCGCCAAGGCTCGCGCGCGCGAACAGAGGGCATGGCGCAGGTCGTTCTTTGCCATTTCTCCACCGTTTTTTATGAGACTTCGTCCTACACGTTCCTCACCCCGTGGCCGAGCAGCTGGGCAGTCCCACAGCATGAAAACACCGGGAAGACCATCGGCACCGGCGGCGGCGCTCAGTGGCGTGACACCGACGAGGGACGGCGTGTCCCGTACCTCTTCCGACGATATGAGTTGCCGTACAGCACCACTAGGATGTGTAGAACGTGAATCTATGCCCTACTCGAGCAGAAAATGGCGGCAAGTAAGGGCTCGACGGTGGACCAAGCCGTTTTGCTCCGGCAGCGGTGAATTCTCGTCGCCTGCTCAGAGGATGGCCGGAAAGCTTAGGTTTTTTATTTGGCAGGTCGCTATGGACTGTAGTTTCTATGGCTTGAACCGTAACACAGATGATCAACTAGGTTGAGAGAATTTCCCGATTTTGGTTTTGGCGGTTCTTCACGTTCACCAGCGCTAAACCCCAAATTCCGTCGAGCCGGCGGTGTGAACGAGCAAAAAGGGTCCGGGAAGAGGATCTAGACTTTATGACAAACCTATGTGGGGGTTTGATCGCGCCGGAGGGGCTCAGAGTCGGCTGGGCGACGTTGAACCGTGAAGGCGCGGTGTTGTGTGGAACCGAGGAGGAAGAAGCTTCGTGCACCGACCCTAAGACGCCAGGAACAAGCTGATGATGGGTGGACCACGTCGAGGATTCACCGGCGCAGCTCCTAGATGGATCAACCGGGCACCAAGGTGGCCGGAGGCCGATCGGCGATGAAGGGCAGAAGCGGCGGCACCGTGCCCTGTTTCCCAGGTGAGCGCACGAGGGAGGAATGGTGCTGTGGATTTGCTTGTGGGAGGCAGAGGAAGATTGGTGTTTGATTTTGGCAGCCTCTGATCTTTACCGAGTAGTAAGCCCCGATGCTGAAATCACCTCGGTGGGAAGCAGGGGCACAGCTCGGTGGCTGCCCCGGTGTTGAACTCGCACAGAAGGAATGTCCACTGTTTGTTTATGTGTCACCGACCTGTGGGTCCCACCCCACCTAATAGCTCCTGATATTTTCCTCCAAATTAAGCCCTTTGCTTCCTCACAAAGTAATGGATTTGAATTTGAATTCCCCTTAATTCTGTTTCAGTTGAAAAGTTTGAATTACAATTGGGTTTTTTGAATTTGAAATTAGGAAATTAATTTCCCTTTTTCATGAATTCAAAACCCTAGCAATCTAAACCCAAATAATCTGAATTTCAGCATGTATGCTATATCAAATGTGGAGAAGACATTTGTAAACCCAATTTGCCAATTTGGAGAAGTTTGAATTTGAAACTGAAACTTGAATTCAGATTTGAGTGCTTCCTCTTTTAATTCCAAACAAACAATAAACTCCCTCCAAATGAGCTGAAATTTGGTAGGTCTAATATTTGAATTATGGAGACCCAAGTTTTGAATTTAGATTTCCATGTCTGGAAGTTTTTTGAGAGATTTCAATCAGCACTTTGAACTCACACCGCTATAATTTCAAATTTTAATTCCCCTCATTTTTCCTAAGTGGGAATTTGCCAGTTCACTTGCTAGAATTTTAGGGATTTCACAGGAACGTGCTTCTTCCAGTAGTATAGCCCGATTCATATGGGTGTTGAAATCCGAGTACATGTTCGTAACTAGCTGTGCCCTCATGGCGCTATTCAGCCCTTTAAAAAACGGTTCTGCTTCTTATCAGTGTTAATCTTGCTGAAGGCATAGCAACCCAGCTTCAGAAATTTCTTAATGTGCTGGTTGACGGTGATGGCTCCCTGTCATAGGGCATGGATCCCGTCTGCCTTCATCTCTACAACCCCTTCGGGTATATGATAATCTCGGAAGGCTTGCTGGAACTCTTCCCAGCTCACTGTGTCTCGATCAGCTGCTGATTCACGGTAATTGTCCCACCATTTACCGGCAGCTCCCACTAGCTGGTGTGAGGATAGCATGACTCGCTCCTGATCACCAGCCGTGGCTATATTGAGTTTCTTGTTTATGTTGCGCAAGCAATCATCGGCTGCCAACGGGTCCTCATCGGTGCCATCAAACACCGGGGGCCGGAGTCTCATGAATTCCGACATCCTAGAGGGTGGAGGTGCCCTAGGGCCTCGCTGTCCTTGCATTGCTTGGGACAGTGTCTGCAGTAACTGGGTCTGAACTCCCATCACTTTGGCCAACGTAGCAAGTGGAAGCGGATGCACTTCTTCTTCCTCTGTGGCCGCGACCTCTTCAGGATTGACCTTCCCAATCTCCTCTCGAGGGTTGCGTGCTCTATTGGGTTCATTCCTCCTGGCAGCTGACACTCATGGGGCCTGATTCGGTGCGCGGTGTCCTGCTCCCCTGCCCCTCTGGGCAGGTCTGCCTCAGGGTGCATGCACTACAGGTGTCTAGGCCCCTTTGGTAGCGCGCTCCTGGTGTGCCTGGACTCAGGCAGATCTCTTAGGAGCCATCTGTTGGGATGCAAGGGTATGGAGAGTTCAGATTCGTTGTTCGTAATTTTGCTTGTGTTTTACTCGCTTCTAGTTTCATGTATGCTCTTATGCCCTTAGTTTTTGGTGCAGGTGTAAGCGCTAGTCATATTAGTTACGCTTGCCATGCCTATGTTTCCGTCTGAGTGTGTGCTCCTACTAAGCACTTACTTGTAGTACTTAAAATATTTTTACCACACAAGCGGAAATCCATTCAGACCTGGCAAATCATCTCATCCATTAATATAGTACAAACATCACATGGTACAACACATAGCAGGTCTACGACCTTGCAACATACTCACGCTACGCATAACGGCCATATTCCTAATCGCCTACTAACACAGAGTACACACATCATACTACACCGAGCAACTCATCGTGCTACAGTCTGTTGACTCTCAGCGTCTACTGTGGCGGAAACGGTGGTGGCAACGCGTCCTCCATACCGTGGTCCGGACACCACTCACGTCCCAAGTCGATCCCATCGTCGATCAGCTCCTCAGTGCTGAAGGAGAACTGCCTACCACTGTGGCGGACCGGAATCCGTATATTCCAGGATCACAAAGGGTGGTGCCACGCGATGCGACACCTGACAGCACACATAATAAGGAACATGTGTATTACATATAAACTTGCTAAATTTGTATAAAAGTTGTACAGATCATTCAGTTTCCATCTCATTTACATATTACTACTGCAGCGGAAGATAACTGTACAACTCACGCCTACCGCCTAACTAGCAAAAGTCGGTTGTCCAGCCCTATGGACAACCCACACTAGCATCACACACTCTCTTCACGATGGCGTGCACGGCTCCCACTCGGCCGTAGTTCCCGAAGGAGGGTAAACCTCTTCGGCAAACCCGTACTCCATAGGAGTGGGGTATCCTCACGTGCAAATACTTATAAATAGCAACCGTGAGCACGATGGCTCGGCAAGACTTAACCGACTTCCTAGGCATAAAACTCTACATGCAAGTATACTGACAATAGGATAGTAAATTGCACCAATGGACATGCCTACTAGTTCATCCTTAGTTCAGATTTTAGCATCAAGTTAAATGTTCATTATTCTGAAATTTAGTGAGGAATATTTGGTGGCAGACATATTGCAATACAATTTAAGCATAATAGCAATTTTATCATCACATTCGTCTCCAGTACTTACTACGTCATGACACAGTGAACAAGCGGTACTCATGACCGCGCGGGGCGGTGAATCGACTTGATATGCACCTGCAGGGATACCCAAATAGCATGTCACGTACGCCTGTCCTTGGAGCTGCGACGGCACGCTCAACCGATGTCATAAGCGACAACCTTTCACCTGACAGCCCAAACATCGAACCGGTCACACCAAAATGGGCAAGAGGTTCCCTACACGGACCAACTCTGTGCCTGTTAGCGGATTTCCACCATGCTGCTCTCAACCTACACCTATAAATCGGTGCGTTATGCCTCGACGCTCGGAGGTAAAGGCCACATCAGTTTATCGGACCCCATATATCCGATATGCCTTTGGTACATTTAAACTTGTTCAGTGGAGCCATACATGGATCGATCCTCAATCGACACGGGCAGGGCTACACACACAAGACTCCATCTTGCTCCTTCCTACACCCCTGCCTTGTCTCATATTTTTCATACTATGTGTATCTCACATCTCGAACCAATCCCGTATGTGGCTAACCCTATACTCGTGAGTAGATTCCAACCACTCGACTTGTACTGAATCCTATAAGACATTAAGCATTGCATATTCTATTCGAGGACTTAGACACTACCCTCACTCTCTTTAGGATGATCTGGTTATGCAAGTGGGGTATCAAACATTATAAACCTAATGCACATGGTACCTCACACTATAGTGATACAAATCAAAAACTCTTTGAAACTGTTAAATACAAACCATGGCTTGCCGTGTTGCTGGAAATCAGTGGGGTCAGTGTCCGGAGGAATCACTTCTAAGGCCTCCAGTGCTTCCTAGAGCTCGGCAACTAACCGAAATGCAAACAATGCACATGATTAAGTATTAATCATATAAGAATAGTTATAAAGATTTAAGTGACTTCTGTATAAATTTAACTCTAAAGGTCTTGGTATTTTTACAGAGACTCCCACATGACACTAAGGTAATGCTAGCAAAGATTCAGAGAAAGTTAATTGTGTGCGTGCTCTAAAGAATTCCCTAAATTATTTTCTTTCTCTGAATTAATAAGCCAACCTGAAAGTTTGTCATGCTGCAAACTTGAATTTTTAGAAACTTCAGAGTTTTCTGAGTCCCAGAGAATTGAATTCACTAAATTTGAAGATTCCTACAGGAAGATATGAAATTCCTAAGTTTGGATAAAAGCTGAAATTGGATTCTAATGTTTTTCCTAATTTTCTTGGAATTGAATCCATTGGAACAACATTAGACCTATTACATTAAGTCTAATGCTTCTCAAATTTTTACTGAAGATCAGTAGATTTATGAAAGACATTCTGGCCGAAATTGGGCAATTTCCATAACAGGGATCTGCTGGAATTAAATCCAAAAGATTTAAATTTGAAGAATTTTAGAGAATTCCAGGGATTTTCACTACCAATTTCTTTGCATCACTCCAATTACTGGTTGAGGGGAATCCAACTAAATTTGTTTCACAAATTTTATACAATCCTATCAAAATTTATGGCTTCTCAAAGTTTGGCCAAAATCTGGAAATTCAAACAAAAATTCAGAAAGTTTAAACTCGCTGGTGGCCCCCAGGGCTATGTGTCAGCAGGGCAGCGAAGCCGCGGGTTGGCCCACATGCTTTCCCACATAGCCACATGGAATCCCCGTGCCACAGCAGATCCCGGCTGCATATTTCTCTCACTGACTTGCGGGACCCCTGGCCTTCTTCCTCCTCGCGACACCCGCGTTACCTGCGGCGGCGTCTCGCCGGAGAGCTCGCCGCTGGCCGTTCCCGTGCGAGACCTTTGGCCAAACTTACTGCATGTGCTCAGCTTCATGCGGGCGATGGCGACAGCGGGCGGCAGCTCATCGGCGATGTCGAACTCAGTGATCTCTACACCTTTTTCGACACGGTTTCGCTTGAGAGCACTGTGGTGATGTGCTGAACATGATTTTGGACCCTGATGATCGTGAAAACGGCCGCAACTATGACCTCATTGGTTAGGTGCCCTATTTTCAGTCACCAGCACGAAAAACTTGGATAACTAGAATTCTTGTGGATGAAACTCGATGCTTCTTGATCGAAGAGGTGCACTAGATGACATAGAACATGTTCGGTGTGCAGCTTGAGCATCGGTTGCACATGCAAGACGAATTTCACCAATGATTGCGCTCTACCCCTTAAGCACACCTTGGAGGAAAATGAGCAAAACTCGCTTGACATGGCATAAAATGAAACGAGGCTTTCACTTACAGCTTCAGCATACACGGGCACACCTTTTCTTCTTCAGAAGCGGCGCGTGAAACTAGATGGATCAGCAGGTCGCTGGTGAGCAGTGGTGGGCGGCGAAGAACTCGCGTGTGAAACCGAGAAGACGACATGGTTGTGGCTGAGTTTGGCTCGGGGATATGAGAACAGATGGTGCAGCTCAATGATCTGGCCTTTGAGGCGAAAATTTCCACCATGAGCTGGAGTGATCGGGACCCAAGCACCTCACGTGGCCGTGCGGTGGTCGAGCGAAGAACCCGAGCTCGGGAGGTGGAGTCGGTTTAATTTTTCAGTCACTTACATGTGGCCCCACTCCCACCTAATTGTTTCAAAATTAGCTGCTGATATTTTCAACCTCCTCTCCAAATTTAAAGTTATACTTCCTTCCAAAGTCATGAATTCAATTTGAATTTCACACTGAATTCAGTTTTGGACGGTGGGATTTGAATTGCATTTGGACATTTGAATACGAATTTGAACTTGAATCCCGCCTCTTTAATTGATCCAAATACATAGCAACCAAAATACAAAATGTATGAATTTTGGTAGAGGTGATAATTCAAATGTTGTGAGCAGCTTGGTGAAATCCAATATGCAAATTGACAAAATTTGAGGAAAGTTCAGATTTGAATTTGCACTAGTAACATATGTGTATGGCTAGCTTCAAATGAGTTTGGAAAATTTGAATCTCCACCAAATTTTTGTACTAAACCAAATGTGTAAATGTGCGCTTTCATAACCACCACGTCCTGCAGTCTCCTAGCTGGGTCCACCACAACTAGCGACCTCCTCCAGGATTTCAACGCTCGAGTCCTGGCTGTCGTCCCTCCTTGGGTACTCCTCCTCTGGCTCGTCTCTAGTGTCATCGTCGGAGTCGTTGTACGTCTTCATACTCCCAGTGCGGCCTCCACGCAACTGCTCAACCAGCCGAATGTCCTTGCCTTGGCCGAAGCATCCAGCGCCCCTGGCCATAGTGGTTCGAACGGCAGGAGTCTGGTGGGGTATAGCTGGCACACGCACAGCCTGTGGGCCTTTCTCGTGCTGCACTGCTAAGGTGCTCTTATGAGCAGTGATCAAGATTCGTGTCTCCTCCTGAGCGGGCTCCGGCCTGGTAGAGGGATTCCAGCTCCCTGACATGGGTCGTAGTCCTCTGGTTAAGCTCTACGCATAGATCCTCTGTCACCTCGCGAGCTCGTGTAGTCTCTGCGCAGACCTCGTCTAGCTAGGCCTGCCAACCTCTCACCATGGGCTCTGCGTCCTGGGTGCGAGCAACCTCTGCCCTCAACTCTGTGAGGGCATCCTCGCAGCACTGGTCAGGGCAAGCAGGTACATTGCGATCTCTGCTAGGGTAGTGTCTTCCACGGTCCTGGTAGGACCCTCCAGCGTTGCGACTTGGTGGCTCCAAATGTAGCTGTCCTCATGACGCACGGGGAAGTAGCGGATGGGCAAGGGCCCAGTCTGTTCTATACACCTATCGCTGAGCTCAAGTAGTGCCTCCCATGCGACACCCTAACAAAGTCCGTGTAGCAAGCTCCAGTGAAGGTCAGTGCGTAGGGCTGAACTCCGTAAGGTTCTAACGCCTCGTTGATGTACTCCCTCTGGCGGTAGCACAAAAACCTCGTGTAGCAGAGCCTCTCCATGGTGCGTATCAGCACCTGCGGGAAACCAGTTAGGTCCAGCCGTCCTCATCTATCAGGGTAATGCTAGAAGGGGTTACTGTTGTTTTTAGTAAAAGTAATTTAAACATAAGAATGAGGTAAGTCTAGTAAGGATAGAATTTTGCATATAATTTTGGAAATACGTGTTATGTTGGTGATTCATCTCTAAGTTTTCGTACTACGGCCAATTACTGCTCTGATACCACTCTGTGAGGACCCACCTTTACCAGGGCCCACTTGTGCTTCCCATACCAATCACTGGATCAGTAGTTGGTATGCACAACATAATGTACCGAGTTCCATACATCACTTTATTTTCAATAGGACCATTATGGTCTTACAAACATGTCTTAGATTACAATCCGTCTGGCCCGCAAGGCCACTAAAAACAAAAGAGTTGAACAACAGCGGAACAAGTGGCACCCAACCCCTCAGGAAGCCTTGCGTGCAGGACTAGACCTACTTGTCATCGATATGCACTTCGCCTTCTTCGTAATCCTCTTGTCCATCCCTTGAGGGTTGTGAAATAAGCAAGAGTGAGTATGGAAGGTACTCCACAAGCCCTAACACTACTCAAGGAGAAGTGTTTCATGCATGACGTTGTAGCAAGGAGTGGTCATATGGCTTAGCGTTGACCAAAAGCATTCATGTAGGGTTCTCTTTTGAAAGAGGTTTGCAAAGCAAAGAGGTAACTTAGTCATGATTTTAGTTGGTGGGACCTGGGGTAGTTGAACTCCATCCCACCAGTTCTCTAAGTTTTATTCGAGTGTTCAAGCCTCATGGCCCTACTAGCTCTGGCACACTACCATAATAAACAAAATACTGCAAGTACTGCCACACAATACAAATCAAGGAAACATACTAATACTAATCAACAGGAGCTCAGAACATAGTGTATCAGGACCGTGACAACGGTTATCTGGATGTTTACACTCTGTAGAGGTTGTACACTTTATCCACAGTTCATGCACTCCTAGCAATGGAGTAATGCAACCCTTGCCTCATCTTCCCCGAATAACCCCACAATCACAGCTCGGGATGCTCCAGGGGCTATTCGAGCAATTACTCTCCCAGCCAGATCACGGCTAATGACTCACCCGTGTCTTTTCCTGGTCTCTCGTGCCCTACTGGCCACCAGGTGGCTCATGTGGAAGTCACCAGAAAGGTAGAGGGAGTCCTGCCCATACATGCTCTAGGGTTGTACTAAATCACTATGATGATGTCATATGAACCAGTCGTTGTGTTGGTGAGGCGGCTCCATCAAGTCCACCGCAGGTGGCTACACTGAAGCACACGGCTACTCATTCACCATATCCCACCTCAACCATACCATTTTCCCATTTCACCTAACACCAGTTGTTTGGCATATTTCCCTCATCTCACTTCCTAACTCACACCACCAAGATGCCTTTTAACACTTTTTGCAAATCCGGTGAGTAGTTACAGTAAGTTGTGATGCGAACATCGCAGGGTTCCTAAGCATTCTACTAACAAGGGGGCAAAAGAATCATCAAATTATAGTGTGATGAGGGAACCTTAAGATATCAAGGAGGTAAATCATCAAGGTCAAGGAGGGGTCTATGGTACTTCACATATCATTCATGTGACTGTCACCATGCCAAACTTCTGGCCTTGGATGATAAGAGATGGCATGCTACTTGCTAGTATAACGGCTAGCTGATGACATCTTGCTACGTTATTGAAGAGCAAGTAACCACCATCAATATCAAATCATCATCATAAAGTTATAAAACTATCGTGTCGGCCAGACTACTGTCATAGTGACACTACCACTAATCAAGTTGGCCTTAGCTACAACAATAGTTAAAATAGTGGTGGGTTATATCGTCACTTGGGTGGTTAAACACAAGTTTCCCTAGATTTCCCTAGTTAACCCAATGGGTTAATACTATTATTAAAATTGAAAAATTTCTAGAGTTTATTTGGGCCATTTTTTTTTGCTACTATACTCTAATAGTTTCTTCCTTCTTTTAGAAGTTTTTCTGGAATTTTTCTGCACTTAGAAATGTATTTTACATGTTTTTGTGTACATTGGTGGGTATCTCTAGCAATTTCTTCATGTACAGCAGCTGGCAGGCGGGCCCAGGGTAGCAGTGGGTCCCCAGGTCACTGTTTCGTGGACCTGGACCTGGCCCACAGCCACCTGGCCTCTGGTCCATAAGGACCGGGTTCACGACGGCCTTGGCGGATACGCAGGTAGGCTGGCAGCGGCGTGGCGCTGATTCAGCTACCACGCCGGCGTGCCTGCCTGCGTGGCTCGCCACCCGTCTGCCACGTGAGCGGGTCGGCCGGAGTGGCTGCCGGCACGGCGGGGGCAGCCGGCGGCTAGCCGGAGTCGCGCCACCGTTCCTATCGGGTCTATTCTATGGTCGTGCCTGGATTCCTCTCGGTGCGGGTGGTTCGGAGGTGCGGCCCTTGGTCAGGCTTGCCAACCAGAACGGTGTCGGCGGCTCGCCGGAGTTGCCCGCAGCGGCTGTGTTCGGTGGGAAGGTCGCTACGTTTGTTCTTCCTGGGGTTTGCTTACTCCTACGTGCTTCTCTGAGCCGTGTGGAAACCTTTGGCGTAATTGGCCGTGCCCAAGGAGCCCCCATGGGCGCCGACGTGAGCTTGGGCGCGTGCGGGAGGTCAGAGAAGGGAGTAGCAGGCCGGGCCGCGTGCGTGAGCGGGGAAGAAGGTTGAGGCAGGCCGGGCCATAGGAGGAAATGGGAGTGGCCCACGCTTTTTTTAGAAAATGGAAATTGAATTCTGGCCTCTACAATGTAGTATACAACCACAGGAACCATACATCATAGAACAAATTGCAGCATTCTTCGCTGCTGTAAAAGTCTCATCTAAATTCATACATAACAAAATCTATTATTATTTTTCCAACCATTATTAGCGAAAATCTCAAGCGCAATTATTTCCAATTACTTGCTCGCCTTATGCAACATTTCTTTCATTATTTCATCCTGCTGCTGTAACGCCCAGAATCTCATCCAATATGTTCCTCTGAAAATAGCCTGCAAAAATGAAGAATATTTGACTTTATCGAATATAATATCATTTCTACATCTCCAAATTGCCCAACATATGGCACCAGCTCCAACCAACAGGATCATTCTTACTTTTATATTAAAATTATGTAGCTCTCTTCGAAGCATATGAGGTACTGATTTTGGATGGCTTATCCCAGTAGCTATATGAACAATTCTCCATATTGCCTTTGACTATTGGCAATCAAATAGGAGATGCTGAATTGTTTCATTGCAATTACGGAAAACAACAATGTATACTACCCTTCCAATTCCTCCTCACCAAATTATCTTTTGTTAGGGTTACTCCTCTTTGTAAATACCATAAGAATATTTTTATCTTCAAAGGAATTTTAATCCTCCAAATCAGTTTATGCTGAAAATTAATATTTTGATTCATCTGGTGATAATACATCGAATGAACAGTAAATTGTCCAATCTTACGTAGGTTCCATATGAAAATATCTTTTCCTTTAGTTAATCTGATTTGGAGTATTTTTTATACCAAATCATACCATTCATTGGCTTTTATACCTACCAATGGTCTTCTAAATGATATATTTAGTAGCCCGGAATTCATGACTTCAGCCACTAAGGCATGTGGATGGCGTACTATGTTATATAAAGTCGGGTATATATCCTTAAGTGGCTGATGACAGACCCATGTGTCTTCCCAGAATCTTATCTTTGATCCATTTTTGAGATGAAATGAACCACAGTCAATCACCTCCTCTTTTATTTTCATTAAACCTCCAAAAATGTGAATCGTTGGGTTTAACAAGTACTTGTGAGAGTGATTTTGATCTCAAATATTTTTTCTGAGTAATTTTTGCCATATCCCGTCCTCATTGAGCAATTTTACAATCCGTTTACTCAAAAAGCATTTGTTCTGGGTCTCCAGGTCTATTATTCCAAGTCCACCTTGATCTCTAAGTCGGCATAATATATCCCATTTGGCTAGACGATATCTCTTTTTGTTTTTATTTCCATGCCAGAAGAATCTAGATCTATATTGATCTAATTTTTTAACTACCGTTTTGGTATCTCAAAAAACAACATCATAAACATTGGTAATGCACTAAGTACAGAGTTTAGGAGAACTAATCTTTCTCCATCTAATAAATCCTTTGCTTTCCGACAAGCCAGTTTCTTCATAAAATGATCTTCAATACATCTCCATTTCGTATTGAGTAGCTTTCTATAATGCATTGGAATACCCAAATATTTAAATGGGTACTCCCCTGTGCATCCAAATAATTCTATATATTCATTTTCAAATTCCTTTGCTTTTCCAAAGCAAAAGATCCCACTCTTGTGGAAATTAATCTTAAGACCAGATAAATGTTCAAAAGCAGTTAGTAATAATTTCATATATCCTGCTTCATGTAAATCATGGTCCATAAAAATGAGTGTGTCATCTGCATATTGCAGGATTGATAATCCATCATCTATGAGGTGTGGGATGACTCCCTTTATTTGTTTGTCATCCTTTGCTCTTTTGATTAAAACTGCAAGCATGTCTACCATTATATTAAATAAAATAGGTGATATTGGGTCACCTTGGCATAACCCTTTTTTTGATTGAAAATAATGTCCGATATCATCATTTACTTTGACAGAGACACATCCATTTGTAATGAAGTTGTCAATCCATCTACACCATTTGGGTGTAAATTTCATCCTTAAGCACTGTTGTAAGAATGACCATTTAACTTTATTATAGGCTTTTCGAAATCTATTTTGAAAATGACTCCATCAAGTTTCTTCCTATGTAATTCATGTATGGTCTCATGTAAAATGATTACACCTTCCATCATGTTTCTACCCAACATGAATGTCGTCTTTGATGGGCTCACAATATTTTGAGCAACTTTATTTAACCTGTTTACGCCAACTTTTGTAAATATCTTAAAGCTGACATTAAGTAAACAGATCGGTCTATATTGTTGTATCTGATTAGCATTATCCTTCTTTGGTAGTAAGGTAATGACTCCAAAGTTTATACTATGAAGCGGTAAACATTTCTCATAGAATTCCTCAATTCATGCCATTAAATCATGTTTTATCTCTTCCCATAAAACTTGGTAAAACTCCATAGGAAAGTCATCTGGTCCCGGAGCTTTCTTATGTTCCGTTTGGAACACGGCCTCTTTTACTACCTCTTCGGTGAATGGAGAAATTACAATATCCTTTTCAACATCATTCACCTATGGAATGTCATCAATTCGACACTCCATGAGAGATATATTATTCTCTAGAGGTTGTCCAAATAGACCTTTATAATAGTTTGTGATATATTTCTTCAATTCGGTATCACCCTCAACTACACCATCTTCTTGTTCCACTCTGAAGATGTGTTGTTTCCGGTGTTTACCGTTTGCTACCAAATGAAAATAATGAGTATTATCATCTCCTTCCATAAGGTTTTTAACTTTTTCTCTCTCATACCATTTTATTTCTTGTTTTCTTAGTAAGGCAACCAATCTTTCTTTAAGATAATGTTTCATGTTTATCTCATTATCAGAAAGATTATCTGTTTTCGCCTTTTTATCTAAGACATCTAAGTTCATTATGATTTGTTTCTTTTTTGTATGTGTCTGCTGTATGTTTAGTCCATCCTCTTAAATATTGACGTAGATGTCTTATCTTATTTTGCCATCTCTCCATTGCCGTGGCACCCTGATTTTTGGACTGCCACACATTAGCAACCATACTATGGAATCCGTCACGCATTAACCAACCTCTTTCAAATATAAATTTTGGTTGTTTATTACTATGTGTAGAGGTACCAGTACTAAGAATAATTGGTGTGTGATCTGATTGGCTCCTATCCTTAACTCGTACCATAGATAATGGGAACTTATCTTCCCATTCCGTAGTAACTAGAACTCTATCTAGTTTTTCATATGTAGGATCCTGTCCAAGGCCAACCCATCTAAATTGGCGTCCAGACATTTTAGGCTCTTTGAGTTTAAGTGACTCAATCACCGCATTGAATAAACTCGGCCATTTTGTATCAAAATTATCCTTATTTTTATCCTCTGGATATCTCATGATATTGAAATCACCACCCACTATGTACCGTAATTGTTCATAAGAGCAGGTTTGTGATGATTCTAACAGAAAGGCCTCTTTATTATAATGGTGTGCCGGTCCGTATACTGTATACAACGCAAATTTGAATCCATCTGATTTATTCCGAAGGCAGAATTTGACATAAAATTATCCTTCATCAATAGATCCTATATCAAATACGTTCATGTCTGCACCCAAAAGGATGCCACCTGAACGTCCATGTGGTGCCATAATATACCATATAAAATATCTACCATTGCAAAAATTTCTAAGGGTTGTATCATGAAATTCCTCTCTACCCGTTTCTGAGAGTGCAATAAAATCTATTTGCTCCTCTCTAACCATTTCAGCCAAATATATATGTTTAGCCAAGTCTGCAAGACCTCTGCTATTCCAAAAAAATCCTTTCTTTGGATACACTTTAATATTTTTATTTCTAGTGGTACCCACTTTAATCTTCGTAAGAGGTTTTTCTCAGTCTTTTTGGTAGCAGCATTTTGATCCTCTAATATTTGATCGTGACCCTGCTCGTGCGAATTCTCATGAGAAGCCTCATCTAAATGGCCGAGAATCGCATCAATTATATTATTCTCATCTTCCTCTATAACATTTAAGGTATTATCCTTTTTCTTTTCAATGGTATTTCCTATTTTCTTTTTAGCCGTCATGGCAAGTCTATCAGCCTCTAAATCTTTGATAGACGAAGTAGATGATCTAATCTCATTGCCATCTTTTCCCAAGGAAATGCCAACTCTATTCATATTTGAATAAATACGAGAATCAGTAAAAGATAAAAACAAATTCTTGTTACCTTTTGATTCCAGGTTACGAATACCTGCCAGTCGATCTGCTTTTTCTTCATTGTGTGGTCATCATTTTGCACCTAATTTCTGTTGCTGCGTCTCAGAGGTATATCTCCTATCGTGCTTATCTTGTTTCTTTTATTCTTCTTCGCTGCCACCTTCCCTTCTGAAGCATGATCGCCATCTTGTTTCTGCTGCTGCACTTCTTGTGTCTCCGTAACCTGAGGCTCATGGATAATGTCTTTACTCATCTCATGATATTTTGCAGATTTGATTTTCTCATTTTCTTCTCCAGCAACAAGTACCTGTGTCTCCTCAGACCCAACTTCATGTGAATCAGCAGAAAAGAAGGCATGATTTGTTTCTTGTTCCACAGTAACAACGTGTTCTATATTTGTATTATTGCCATCGTGAAACATAACATTTTCATTCTCAGCCCCATGCAACTGATCTTGCACATGTTGCACCTAAGGGACTTGTGCAAGATTGTTGATTTGATCATGCACATTCTGCACCTCATTATCTATGCATTCTTGGATATCTCCTTTGTAAAAGCTATCATCCATTTGAGCATGATCTGCATCAACATCCATAACCATATTGTTCTGTTGGTCCACCAACTGATCATCATCTTCATTCATCACTTTATGACTTATTTTATCAAGCAACTTCTCAACAGCAATATCAAGAGCCTCCTCTACCAAAGTTGTCTCCTCATTCTGTGACATGTTTTTATTTTTTTCTCCCTTGTCCATTGATACTTGACCATTGCTGCCCCTCCCTACTTCCTCTAAATTCTCATTTATATCTGAATCCTTCATCTCTTGGTCTTCATTTTAACCATCGTCAAAATCAAGGAGGTCATCATCCTCAAGATCTTGTGCATCTTCATCCCCTCGGACCAGTTCATCAACTTAAAAAAATCTCATACATCATGTCTTCAACCACAATATCAGCATCACTTGGTATGGCATTTACATAAAGTACAGCCACCATAAGATGTACAACCCTTGTCTTTCTCAGATATCTCATATCCACCTTCTGTGTAGCTCCTAATATAGAACCCACAGCCCATAGAGGTAGGAATGATCTGATTTCATGCGGTACTCCATACACATGAACCCATACCTTGTGCAGCATCCTTTTTGGTTTAATTTCTTGATTCCACTCTTCAAAAGACATGACACCTTCATTGTTATCTGTTGGAACACGTCTAGTGGCCACCATACATTGCAGCTCTACCTGACATGGGAAAGGCACTATGTATGCATTCGGCCCATGCTCACGTACTACCCAATCCCATTTGATAGGCAAAATACGTGCAAGCTCGGACTTGAGAAGATCAGCTGAAACTGCACCTTCAATTATCCGAATCAAAGCTATTGTAGTTACACATTCTGGCATCGTGACAACTTTTGTTCCATCCACAGGTATATGAAAGAAGCCCAACCCCTCTCCTGCTAATCCACAATATGTATCCATTAGCTTTGGTCCATGGAGCAGCGGGCACTGGTTAGTATAATGCTCCCCAGAACATATACAACATATAAGCACTATTTTCTTCTTTACCACTGGTTCTTCCATCATGATCTTTCCCTTACGTTTGGACTTCGACTCCTTTGGAACATCCTCATTATCTGCCACTGTTAGTTTATCTTTTAGTCTAACAATGCCTTGGCTTGATCCCACAATTTCTCTGTAACTACTACTGCCGGTATATGTCCCTCCTCGAGTAGCCTGACAATGGAACTCCCTTCCACGTCCACGTGCACGGACATTACAGCGGGATCTCCCTGCACCACGCGATCGAAAAACGGAGTGTTGAGGACCATAGTACCTTGTTTTGGTTGCATCCTCTCCATTGCCTCCTCCTGCCTATCTTCCAGGTACCCCACCAGCCGTGAGATCTCCTACATGGTTTGTGTCCTTGTCAAGAAACTTTGTGGCTGGCAGCTGGGAGGTTTTCAGGTTGTGTCTGTGGTAAAACCCTCAGCCTTGCTTGGTTAATCATCTGCTGAATGCGGGCCAGACCTGAGTTGCGATTTCTCCACTCAAGCCCACGGTTTAGCTCCCTGTTTTGTGGCCCAACCTTTTTTAAATCTGTTTGAACCGAAATCACCAGATCTCTGGCTGGATCCTCAATATTTGAATGATTTACCACAGCATAATGTTCATCAGATATTGAATTCTTTTAGAGGACAGGAAGAAGATAATCACCCAATGTGTATGTACGTGGCTGCTGTTTTGGAACTGAACCTCTCCATGGTTTAATCTTCCACAGCCAAACAACACCAGCAGGACGTTTTTCATCCATCTTTCGTTTGAATCTTGATGGAGTACCTGTAGACATAGATCGACATACCTGTGGTGTTGATGATTGTTTTGCACCGATGAAGTTAGAACTCAGTTTGTGCGCTGGATTTGCCACAGCCTCCTCTTTGTTTTCCTCCTCATCGCTTTCCAAATCTGCTCTAGAAACCCAAAACTTACCGGTCAGCATCCTTACCAACGTTACATGGTACTGTAGCCAACAAGATCTTGTGTAGGAATTGGCATGCAGGGAAGAAAGTTCACGATCTGGACTCCCAAAATTTGAATCCTTGAATCTTCAACAATTGATCTGCGATGATATGGACCCCCAAGATCTGGGACTTCAGTCCTTCAATTCTTGATACAATCTTGGGGAGAATCTCAGGAAATCATCCCAAGGAGAGGTGCGCTGGAGAGGGAAGCGGATGGGGGCTGGCGGGTGATTCTGGTTTTTCTTTCCCATTTCGTTTCCTTTTTGACACTTCAAATTCGAATTTGAGCAAATTTTATTTCCTCCAAATTGTGACTGTTACAGCAGGCCCAGCTGTTCCTCACTTGCTGCGGTTGGAGCAGCAGGCAGAGATTGTGCGAAGGGCGCAGCCACAGATATTTTCATTTGTGTGGAGAGGAAATGAGCAGCCGAGCAGAGGAGGAAAAAGAACATGTTGCGAATGCAAATTCAGAAGATGATGGTATGTTAAATGGACCATGGCAGGCTATCCCATTTTTTTGTTAATTATGTATAACCTGAATACTGTGCAGTATAAATTGATATAGTTAAGAAATACTGTGATCAATAAAGACTGAACCGCTCAGAGAGTATATAAGTCAAGAAGCGTCACACCATCAAGTAAAGCTTTGATCACAACTGGTTGTAAAGTTACTATAGTTTTTCCTCACATCTATGGTAGATATCAAAACAACTACAAGTGTAATAGTAGCTATTAACCAAGAACATATAGTGTACTGCAAACTTACGCAAACCAGTGCAAAGGTTAGGCGTGTAAAGTTAATTATGAACCATAGAGAAGCTAAACTAAGTATACAAGTCCTCATGATGTTTGTAGGGAGTGTAGTGTGAAGAGAAGTAGCCACTGTCACAATATCTCGTTGAAGTATAACTCAGACGGGAACTTTGAAAATATTATTTGAAATCTGTAGCATAGCATGGACATTTGGCTAGTAGAGTTAAAAAATTTAGGCACACACCTATATATACGTGTGGGTCCAAATGCTATCTAAGTTTCAAAAACAAAAACTCACCAGCTGTCCATTGAATGCTTGTTGAGCTAATTTAATTTTAAGGAAACATTGCATTGTCCAGTCCAAGGAATTTATTTAAAGGAAATATCCAAATACCAAATCACCATAAAGCAATACTGCTTAGCTCATAACAGAACAATATCAATTGCCCCAACAAAAATTTCTTATTATCTAGGCCAGACCTAGTAGACCTCCACACTGACATTGCATTTTGGGGCTTGGTTCTGCAGGTCATCCACAAGTAGACGAAGTCTTTGGTCATTATGGTCCGCCTCGAAGCAAACTATAGTGGCATGTTCAAGTAGTTCACAACTGAAAGACATGTGGTTAGGCGGCCCAAGCATTGGTAGCTTATTGCCACAAGAATGTCTAGTAGGGAACTGCATAAAAGTTGTTATAACAGAATGTTAGCACTATAGTAGTATCATCAATGCATTATTATTAAGTAATAAAAAGATGACACATCATAAATGGTGAACATTATACTTGTATGTGAGAAAATAATTATGCATGGTATAATCAGCAAAGTAAATAGAATTTAAATGAGTAAAAGTTTTATGCGATACAAATAAATGTAATTGCAAAGGCTTCAAGACACCATCTCATGATTGAATCCAAGGTATACACATGTCATGCGATCAATTGTTTATTGCATAAATCATATCAATTAAGTGTATGGTTGCACACCACAGTTTCACGAATATATGATGTTTTAGATGAACATTGAAACCTTGATGTAGGCAAACCTTTTGGCTTTTATTTCCAAAACATTTAAGTTAAAAATCAAAGAGTCGGGGTTTCTTAGAGGAGATAGCTCTCCTGTGATTTCCGTTGCTAGACTGTTTAGTTACCTTAAGGTATAGAACTGTCCCACAAAAACCCAAGAACAAATAAAAAGGATACCTTGGATTAAACAACAAAATCTCTTCTTGAACTGATCATCAGAAGACAGGTGCTTACCCGCCTCTATGCTATGGCCTGTGCATGGCTAATCTAGGACCTTTTATCATACCATTGTGGTTTCATTCTCTCATCAACGTGAAATAAGGCATCCTACCATCTATACCTCGAGGGTTTCATTTCCATTTGCATCGGCGGGCACGGGCGACAGGTACAAATATGCTGATAGAATTTTACCATAGATTACATATAATCAGTGGAGACTCTGTGGGGTTTTCTTTGTACTTATCATCAAAATGTGTTCCAGGTTAAAGATAGAGCATTAATATATACCGTGTCTTAATGACTGTTGAATAATAATAATGTAAGAGAGAACCAGCAGTATTAAGGCCCACAGTGCACACCATGCGTGCATTACAACAGAAGAGCTTGTACTTAAAGGTGCTAAATGCAACAAGAACTACAAGATTTATGCACGTGCTCCAAGGTTAGTGTCCAAAAATTGTGCGTTTTGCTTTTTTTGCGTAAATTTCACAATGTCACGGGTTTTACTGTCCATACTTCAGAAAACCCCATCATCTTCTTTAGTACATGTGATTTAATCCATAACCCTAGACTTTTTGTAATTTCATGAAACCCCACCACGACAAGTAAAGGTTAATAGCTTCGTAAAAGAAAGACAGTAAATAAAAATCTGTGGCCGAACAATAAAAGCTGGGGATTGCATATCGACCACCATACACGCTTTCTTATTCCCCTTCCATGGGATATCTCCCTTGCGGCTTACTCCTCTGTTTGCACACGCTCTACAGCCAAAAGACCCCTCTAGAATTCGTTAGATGATGCGCAAGAATCGTTTGGTTTGAGACAATTATATGGCGTCCCTTCCTCCTTGCACACTTTCCCTTCTTTATTATATTCAATCGACAGAACAAAGGTGAAAACCTCTCAGCTACATTTGCTTCGAGTACCAGCTCATTGCTTCCCCGAGTAAGTAATTTTTTGAACAACAAGAATAATTGTTATTCTAATCTCTACATCGGTAGATGCATATAGCTATTCAACACTAAAAATGAGAATCAAACAAAGGCATTGGTAAAAAGAGCCAGCAACAAATTAAGAAAAGAGAAAATATATATACTATGGCTCGGTATCAACTAAACATTCCACTGCTCCTCAGGCCCACCACCGTAACAAAGAGGTTGCCTCGAAGGAGAGAGCGATATCAATGACGCCGGCCCCTGATCCAGACCTAGCCAGAGCAAATTGTCGAGCTTCCACTATGGGGGGCACTGATGGACCACGGATTCAAAGGAGTGTTGCGATTCTCAATGGACTGTAGAACGGCCATAGATAGCGGCTGCAACGGCGAGCTCGTAAGCGACGAGCGCCAGTCACTTGACCCTAAAATTTATTGGGCAGCTTGCGAAGCTTGTTGGCTGTGGCCGCCAAACACAAAGCGCTTGCATTGTCTAGCGATGGAACTGCAAATCAACTGCACACCATTTGTACTTGCACTAGGCGATCTAGACGACGTCCCAGGCTCGTTCCACGAAGCTGCAAAGAGCGCATCCACGCCCGCCACCCATGCGCGTCTTCTCATCAAGGCTGACGTGCAATAGGCAATAGCGATCTTTCACCGTCGACCTCCTTGATCCCTCCCCTGGCCTCGCGTCCTGCATCAGCTGATCATATGTTCGGGCTTCGGATCAAAATGTACGCACGCGAACACAAGGAGAAAATGGAACACAGAGTGATGGCTACGAACACAGCTTGTTTTCTGCTGTTGTTCTAGTCTTAGAGAACGCAGGAGCAATACAGCTCTTTAACAGACTTCGACGCCACACGTTTTCCTGACTATACGCTGTGACCGCACCTACAGGCGCTGGCCATGCATGCTGTATGCAAGACTTGGCCATCTAAACACTGAACTCACCCATGCACGAACTACTTGCATCCATGCTGTGGACGCCTTTGTGGATCGACACTACAGCCGGCGCAGACCCAATAGCGCCACAGCCCAGCCACATGAAGCCCAGGTGCAGGAACCTCTTAGAAAGAAATAAAATAGCAGATCGATTTATTAGAGATAGGATCTGTTTTAGATAGAATAAAATAAAGAGATGAGAAATAAAAGATAGCAGATTGATCTATTAGAGATAGGATCTATTTTAGATGGAATAAAATAGAGAGATAAGGAATAAAAGATAGAGTCGGTTGGGGGTGTCCCAACCGACCCTATCCTGTGTTGGTCGTGGATCGTGTGAACGAACGAGATCGGGATCGAAAGAAAAATGAGAGTAGGTTCTTCTGGTGCTCGCTCAACAACCGATGGCAGCACCTTACTCCTATTATAACTGAAAACGCAGTTAAAGCCGGGTACAACGGTGAGCACGTCCAGGACATGCCACGACCGAGTTCCACGTGCGATCACCAACAAAATTTTGTTGCACCGTTGCACACACACCCCGGCAGACTCCTAACAGACTCGACCGAGTCCTAGCTCGGGTTATTACATGCAATATCACGCACGATATCAGCAGCTTATTAACTAACATACTCCCCCTTAATCAGCTGCTGATCTCGACAACTCCCAGCTTCTTCCGCAGCTCTTGAAACTTCACTCGTGCCAGTCCTTTGGTCAGTAAATCAGCCAACTGGTCACCTGTGCACATAATCAACAGCAATCCTTCCATCTTGTACACACTCTCGAATGAAGTGGAACCTGGTTTCAATGTGCTTCGATCTATCATGAAACACCGGGTTCTTGCAGAGTTGTATCGCTGATTTGTTGTCAACATAGATTGTTGTGCAGCGACTTGCATCACCTAGCAGATCACCCAGCATCCTCTGGAGCCAAACAGCTGTACATGCAGCTGTTGTTGCTGCTATATATTCAGCTTCGAATGACGAAACCGCGATCACCTTTTGCTTCTGTGATTTCCAGCTGATAGCACTTCCCCCGTACATGAAGATTGTCCCTGAGGTACTCTTTCTGTCGTCCACGTCACCGGAAAAATCAGCATCACTATAACCGATCAATTGTGCTTCAGCTGCACCCCTATCAAACTTGCACCCATAGTTCAAGGTCCCTGCCACATACCGGAGTAATTGTTTAACTGCTCCCCAATGTTCGGTTGTAGGTGCTTCCATGAACCTGCTGAGAAAACCAACTCCATAGGTGAGATCAGGCCTTGTGTGAACCAAGTACGGAGACTTCCAATAATACTCCGGTAAAGCTTTGCATCCACTGGTGGGTTTATGCTTTGCTTGCTCATTTTCAGTCTCGGTTCAACAGGGACATGCACCGGATTGCAACCTGTTAACCCAGCCCTTTCAACAATTCTTGCTGCATATCTCGTCTGTTGGATAGTTATTGCATGAGGTCCCTGATGCACCTCGATACCCAAATAATAACTTAACAAACCAAGATCACTCATGGAGAATGCTGACCTCATTTGTTCTTTGAACTGCTGGATGACTTCCTTGTTTGAGCCTGTCACGATAAGGTCATCAACATAGACTCCCAATAGTAGCCGCTCGTTGTTGGTACAACGTGTATACACGGCATGCTCCGAGGGACTCTTGTGAAAGCCAAGAGATGTCAGTGTTTCATCCAGCTTCGCATTCCAAGCACGTGGTGCTTGTCGAAGCCTGTATAAAGCTTTAGTGAGTCGGAACACCTTTCCTTCTTCACCTAGACGCTCAAAACCAGGGTGTTGCATGACATATACCTCCTCCTGCAAATTTCCATTGAGGAATGCAGATTTTACGTCCAAGTGGTGCACTTCCCATCCTGCTTGAGCTGCTATAGCGAGCATCAACCGAACTGAGTCCAAACGTGCCACCGGGGCAAAGACCTCATCAAAGTCTATCCCAGATTTTTGCACGTATCCTTTCGCGACTAATCTTGCTTTGTGTTTCACAACCTCTCCTGCAGAATTCTTCTTAAGCTTAAAGACCCACTTAAGACCGATGGGGTGCTTACCGGCGGGAAGCGTGGTCAGTGTCCACGTTCCATTGTCTTCAATGGACTGAAGTTCATCCATCATTGCCAAGGGCCATGCTTCATGAGGTTCAGCTTCTTCAAACGTGTTGGGCTCTTCATCAGCAGCAAGCAGCAAGAAACCCCCTTGATCTGTCGTGGTGTCCCTGAGAATAGTGTCGAGGGTACGGTAGCGTCTCGGCGCTTCCTCTCCGTGCAGTTGTTCATCAGGTGTAGCTCCTGGAGGTGGTGACACATAGTCTTTAGTTGTACCTTGTCCTTCACCTATTTCAGTTGCAGGGATTGAAGCAACCTGTGTCGGGTCTATATATTCTGCCGGAGTGATCGGTGTACTCTCACGATCGCTGTTGGGTTCCTGCACACGGTGAAACACCAAAGGCGGGTAGTTGATGACGAAAGACCCTTTATCTTGTGCTGTCAATTCCCAGTTCCAACTTGCTGCTTCATCAAATATGGCGTCCCGTGTCACATGCACACGTTTTGCTACCGGTTCATAGACGCGCCATGCCTTGGAGCGTCCATGTTCGTACCCGATAAACACAGTTCGGAGGTTGCGGTCATCCAGCTTTTTGAGTCCTGATCGTGTAAACTTGACGTGAGCAATGCATCCAAATGTACGAAAGTAACTCACCACTGGCTTTCTTCTGTGCCAAGCTTCAAATGGAGTCATGCCTTGAACTGACTTTGTAGGAGCGCAGTTTAGCAGGTGAGCAGCCATTGTTACTGCCTCCCCCCAAAATTCATTCGGCATACCCTTTGTCTTCAGAAGGCACTGGGTCATGCCAACAACCGATTGGTTCCTACGTTCCACGACGCCGTTTTGTTGAGGTGAATACGGTGCCGTGAGCTGTCGATGCACTCCCTGATCCGCACAGTATTCTGCGAATTCAGATGCAGTGAATTCGCCTCCCCTGTCAGTTCAAAGACTTCGAAGCTTGCTGGAAGTCTCTACTTCCACACCTGCTTTCCACTTCTTGATCGCATCTGAGGCTTCATCTTTGCTTTTCAGGAGCAGCAACCACATGTACCCTGACTTGTCATCTACCAAAAGTAGAAAGTACCTCTTTCCCCCGTGAGTTGGAGTTGTAATCGGGCCACAAATGTCCCCATGAACTAGGTCCAGTCTAGCCTCAGCACGATAGTTTGTCACTGATGGGAATGGTGTGCGACGTTGCTTCCCAACGAGGCATCCATCACACACGTGTTCTACATGGTTGATAAGTGGCATGTCATGCACCATACTGTTCTGAGCTAGTTTACAAAGAGAATCAAAGTTTAGATGACCATACCGTGCATGCCACTTCCATGCTTCATCTCCAACAGACGTTGCCAGACAAACAGGGCGTGTGATCTCCAGTTCGACTGTGTAAAGTCGTGTTCCAGTCCTTCTCACCTTGGCTACAATATTTCCCTGGTTGTCACGTACCTCCATGGCTCCATTCTTGACCAGGATGGTACAACCCATCTGGTCTAACTGACCAACAGAGATAATCGAGGTGCGAAGACGAGGAATGTAGTATACCCCTGAGAGCACACGATGTTGGCCATGTGCGGTGAAGACAATTGTTCCCCGGCCCTTGATGTCAACAACTGACCCATCGCCAAACTTGACTGTGCCGGAGATGTTTCGGTCCAGTTCCGAAAATACCGTGACATCACCTGTCATATGGTTTGATGCTCCCGTATCCAAATGCCACTTTGGTTCATCAGCTCTTTGTGCTATGCCGAGACACACTTCAGCCTTCTCCTCATGTGTCTGGTCTTCTTGGTACTGTGGTGATTCCTGCTGTTGCACCAACGCTTGTGCCATGAGAAGCGTTGGATCTTCATCCTGAACTTCCGCAATGTGAGCCTCTCCGGCTGCCTCATCTCGCTTCTTCTTGCGACACTCGCGAACCCAGTGTCCGCATACCCCACAGTAACGGCAATTACCGGTGCGCTTGGGCCCGGTCTTGCCTGGTCGTGCTCCATCCTTGCCACGATCACCATGACCTTTGGTGTGCCACTTCTTGCTGGTGTTGTGTCCCCCACTTGATGAACCTCCCTGTCCACAACGACCAAGACGTGCCCGCCACTCATCCTCCATGAGAAGCAGTTTGGTACCCCCTTCTTCTTCCACGTCGAGCTCGTACCTCTCTTCCACGTCGTGTTACTTAGATCAACCAAGTTGTCAATTGAGACCGCGAGTTGAGAGTACCTTTTGGGGACGATCCTAAGCCATTTCTGAATCACTCTTCTTTCACTGATGGGATCTCCCAACTCGCCGAGCTTCGATGCCAACCCGTTCAGGTGCATGGCCAGGTCGTCGATCGTCTCCCCGGGCTTGTGCCGAAATTGATCATATTCGGCACGCAGCGTCTGCACCCTTGCCTCTCGTACCCGCTCCGACCCGGCGCGCATGGACTGAATTGTCTCCCAAACATCCTTCACGGTCTTGTGTCTTCTCAACACCGGCAGCATCTCCGATGGAACCGATCGGAAGATCATCTCCAAGGCCCCCCGGTCGTTCCGGTATCCGAACTCGTCGCTGAGATCTTCCGTTCCTTCAACGGCGCGCCACAGATCCCTTGCCTGCAGCCCGATCTCCATGAGCAAACTCCACTCTCCATAATTGGATCGTGTCAGCACCGGTACGGTGGATACTCCCGACATGACCGGCGCAAATTGGCGCGCTACCGCCAGCTCGTGCCCGAAGCCAGCTGCGGATCGCGGTGTGCCATTGCTGCCGTCATCGTCGCCGTCTCCTCTCCTTCTCTGACTTCCACTCACCATCAAAGATCCTTCTCAAAACCAGACTCTGATACCACTTGTTGCTCGTGGATCGTGTGAATGAACGAGATCGGGATCGAAAGAAAAATGAGAGGAGGTTCTTCTGGTGCTCGCTCAACAACCGACGGCAGCACCTTACTCCTATTATAACTGAAAACGCAGTTAAAGCCGGGTACAACGGTGAGCACGTCCAGGTCATGCCACGACTGAGTTCCACGTGCGATCACCAACAAAATTTTGTTGCACCGTTGCACACACACCCCGGCAGACTCCTAACAGACTCGACCGAGTCCTAGCTCGGGTTATTACATGCAATATCACGCGCGATATCAACAGCATATTAACTAACATCCTGGCCGTGCGGCTGCTAGGGGGTGCAGGGGTCTCCCTGCCCCTATATAAACAGCCGCAGCCCCCCTATTGTAATTCATCCAGGAAAATAAGAATTGCCCCATTGGGTTGTTCTTCTCCTTGGGTCACCGTGGCTACGAACCCTAACCCTAGCCGTCGTGACAACTCTCCCCCGCCCCCACGCTACCCTCTACGCAGCGACCCGACATCCTCCTCACTGCTGCTTCCGCCTCTACGCAGCCCTAGGTGCAGCAGGAGGCCTCCTCCCCACCACGATTCACATCATTTAGTATCCAGAGACTCCGGGGCAGCGACCATGTCTGGCCCCGTGGAGGATTCGGGGACTTTCACCCTCCAAGATCTCGGCAACATGATGAGCAAGATGATGGGGCAGATTGACACCATCAACAAGCGCTTAGACCGCCACGATATGCGCCTTGCGCGCGTTGAGAAGGCACCGGAGCGGGAGCTCACCGGTGACGAGGACCTGCAACAACAGACACCGCAGGACAGCAACTTTCCCCGCAGCGGCGGCAGCGGCAGGGGCGGCGGCGGTGGCGGCGATGATGACCACTACGGTGCCAGGCGCCCCCCGGGGCGCCCGACCTTCGACAATGGAGGGTTGCGCCGTCACAAGATCAGTTTTCCCAAATTGGATGGGGAAACTGATCCATTACCATGGCTCACCAAGTGCGAGACATATTTCTGCGGGACACATACAATGCCTGAAGAGAAGGTGTGGCTCGCGTCTCTGCACCTGGAGGGTGTCGCAGCCGAGTGGTACACCGCCCTCGAACGCGACTGTGGCATCGTGTCCTGGAAACGGTTCGCGGACTTTGTGAACATGCGCTTCGGGCCCCAACTCCGTTCCAATGACCTAGCTGAGATCAAGGACCTCCAACGCACTGGTACGGTAGAGGAGTACCAACGCCAATTCCTGGTACTCCTTTGCCGTTGCGAGGACCTCAGCCAGCGCCAGCAGATCAACCTCTTCACAGCTGGTCTCGGCGAGCCACTTCGTACTGACGTCGAGCTACAATTTCCCACTAATCTGCAGACTGCCATGAGCTTGGCCAGGGCCTTCGAGCGCCGGCTAGCGGCGATGTCAGACGGCGGGACACAAAAGGGCGCCGCCACTCAACGCTCTACGCGCCCTTCTCCTGTGTCACGCGCCCCGACCACGACCCCTACTGGGGGTTCGGCTGCACAAGCCCCGTCGCAACAGCATCATCCTGACCGCGCCTTAAGCGTCTCTCGCCTGATGAGATGGCTGCCAAGTGGGTGAGTGGCGAATGCTATCACTGCTCGGAGCGATACACGCCAGACCACAAGTGCACTGGCAAGGGGATCTTCCTCTTGGAGCTCGACGACGACGTTGACGCGGCCATAGCCGACATGGGCATCTCGCTACATGCTCAGAATGGTATCGACCTCGCCAACACGATGAAGCTCCAGGTCCACGTCCGCGGCAAGCTGTTGACCGCCTTGGTCAACACAGGCTCCACACACGCCTTCATCAGGGAGCCCCTCATCCAGGAGCTCGGTCTGATGATGTTGTCGCGGCCAGGTGTCAGTGTTCGGGTCACCAATAACGACTCTATCTCCTGCACAGGCATCTACCCACGTGTACCTTTGTGATTGTAGGGGATCACTTTGATGTCACGTGCTGCGCGCTCCCGCTTGACGGCTTCGACCTCGTCCTAGGGGTTCAGTGGTTGCAGTCCTTGGGACCCATCCTCTGGAACCTCGAGAACCTCTCGATGGAGCTGTGGCGCGGAGAACGAAAAGTGATCTGGACGGGGCTGCGCAATCCCACCCCTGTGTGCGCCTCTCTGGCGCCACCCACTAACATAATGGGCACCCTCCTGGATGGCTTCAAGGATCTCTTCGACGAGCCATGGGGTCTTCCTCCTCCACGACGTCATGACCACCGTATCAGGCTCTTGCCGGGCACAGCTCCAGTAGCTGTCCGGCCATACCGCTACCCCCAGCTTCTCAAGGACGAGATTGAGAAGCAGTGCGCCGAGATGCTTCGCCAGGGCATCATCAGAGAATGCACCTCTGCATTCTCCTCGCCAGTGTTGTTGGTCCGGAAGGCCGACGCCACGTGGCGCTTCTGCATCGACTACCGTGAGCTCAACGCCCGAACATTGAAAGATAAGATCCCTATTCCGGTGGTCGATGAGCTATTGGACGAGCTCCGCGGCGCGAGGTTCTTCACCAAGCTCGACCTCCACAGCGGCTACTTCCAGGTGTGCATGCACCCAGATGACATCGACAAGACGGTGTTCCGAACTCATCGAGGCCACTACGAGTTCTTGGTGATGTCATTCGGCCTCACCAACGCGCCATCAACATTCCAGTCATTGATGAACGACGTCCTCGGCTCCTACATCAGGAAATTCGTACTTGTCTTCTTTGATGACATCTTGGTGTATAGCAGGTCCTAGGCTGAACACCTCCAACACGTCAAACAGGTGTTTCAGTCACTTCGAGCGCATAAGTTGTTCCTGAAGAAGTCCAAGTGCTTCTTCGGCCAGGAGTCTGTGTCCTACCTAGGACACATCATCTCTTCTCAAGGTGTGGCAATGGACCCGACTAAGGTGGAAGCCGTGGAGCGTTGGCCTACACCTCGGTCACTACGAGCCTTGCAGGGCTTCCTCGGGCTCACTGGCTACTACCGCAAGTTCATTGCGAGGTATGGCGCGGTGTCCGCTCCCCCTCACGGCCCTCTTCAAGCGAGAGGCGTTCCGCTGGACCGATGACGCGCAGGACGCTTTCTCTCAGCTCAAACAGGCGTTGATGACAGCGCCTCTTCTTCAGATGCTGGACTTCGACAAGTGCTTTATCGTCGACTATGACGCGTCGGGTGCCGGCTTTGCGGTGGTACTGCACCAGGGCGACGGTGCCATCGCCTTCTTCAGCCGCACCGTAGCTTCTCACCACCAGAAGCTACCGGCGTATGAGCGAGAGTTGATCAGCCTGGTGAAGGCAGTGCGCCTTTGGAGGCCCTATCTCTGGAGTCGCTCCTTCACTGTTCGGACTGACCACTTCAGTCTGAAATATATCTTGGATCAGCGCCAAACTACAATTCCCCAGCATGCCTGGGTGAGCAAGCTCTTCGGCTATGATTTGTAGGTCGAGTACAGGCCAGGACGTCTCAACAGGGCAGCCGCTGCACTGTCCCGTCGCAACGAGGAGGACATGGCTGTTCACGCCATATCAGCGCCTATTTTCCACCTCTTCGACTCGCTACGCGCGGAGACCGCCACAGACCAGTAGGCGCAGCAGCTACACACCCAGCTCCAGGAGGGAGTCGCACCTGCCAATTGGGCCGAGCGTGCGGCCTCCTCCTCTACAAAAGGAAGCTCTTCATCCCTGACACGTCCTCCTTGTGGCCCTCTCTTCCGGCTGAGGCACATGATGGGGGTCACGAGGGCGTCCAGAAGACGGCGCACCGACTGCGCCTCTCCTTCTACAGCCCGTCTCTGCTACAACGGGTGCGTGAGTACGTCCGTGGTTGCTCCACATGCCTGCGCAACAAGATGGATCATCTTCATCCAGACGGCCTGCTACAACCACTTCCTGTACCTTCGGAAGTCTGGAGTGACATCTCCATGGACTTCATTGAAGGCTTTTCAAAGGTTGGTGGGAAGTCGGTAATCCTGATGGTGGTGGATCACTTTTCAAAGTACACCCATTTCATTCCCCTGAGCCACCCGTACAGTGCTGCGTCGGTGGCAAGGGCGTTCTTCGATGATATCGTACATCTACACGGTTTCCCCTGCTCCATCGTCAGCGATCGTGACACCGTCTTCACCAGCCTCTTCTGGTCAGACTTATTCCGGCGGGCCGGTGTCCGCCTCCAGCTCAGCTCGGCCTTCCACCCACAGTCTGATGGGCAGTCTGAGGTCGTCAACAAGGTGATCACTATGTACCTTCGTTGCTTGGCAGGTGACTGACCAAAGACTTGGCTGCAGTGGCTTCCTTGGGCTGAGTATTGCTACAACACTTCCTATCAGACGGCCCTCAAATGCTCTCCTTCAGAGTTGTCTATGGCAGGGACTCTCCAACTTTTATTGCTTATCAACAGGGCGTTTCCAGAGTAGCAGCAGTGGATAAACAGTTGAGGGACAGGGATGAGTTCTTGGCTGAAATTAAGGACAGACTTGTGCAGGCCCAAGTCACCATGAAGAGCTATGAAGATAAATCTCACCGTGAGGTGGAATTTCAGATTGGTGATTGGGTTTGGTTGCGGCTTCATCAGAGGACAGCTGTGAGAGTAATAGTGGCGCCTCCATCTAAGAATTGTCCGAAATATTTTGGACCATACCAGATATTACAGCGCATTGGTGCTGTATCTTACAAGCTTCAGCTGCCTCAAGCCAGGATACATGATGTTTTCCATGTGTCCTTATTGAAGAAGTTTGAAGGTCCTGCTCCAGCACTAGTAGCGCCTCTGCCACCACTTCTCCATGGAAGAGTTGTACCTATACCTGAAAAGGTTAAACGGGCAAGACTGAATCAAGGAGTTTGGGAGTTGCTTGTCAAGTGGGCAGGTCATTCTGAAGCTGATGCATCTTGGGAGCAGCTGGAAGACTTCAAGACAAAGCATCCCCACTTCAAGCTCGAGGACGAGCTTTATGTCGGGAAAGGGGGGAAATGCTGTGGACGCCATTGTGGCTGTCACTACAGCCGGCGCAGGCCCAATAGCGCCACAGCCCAGCCACATGAAGCCCAGGCGCAGGAACCTCTTAGAAAAGAATAAAATAGCAGATCGATCTATTAGAGATGGGATCTGTTTTAGATGGAGTAAAATAGAGAGATAAGGAATAAAAGATAGCAGATTGATCTATTAGAGATAGGATCTGTTTTAGATGGAATAAAATAGAGAGATAAGGAATAAAAGATAGAGTCAGTTGGGGGTGTCCCAACCGACCCTATCCTGGCCATGCGGCTGCTAGGGGGCGCAGGGGTCTCCCTGCCCCTATATAAACAGCCGCAGCCCCATTTTGTAATTCATCCAGGAAAATAAGAATTGCCCCATTGGGTTGTTCTTCTTCTTGGGTCACTGTGGCTACGAACCCTAACCCTAGCCGCCGTGACAACTCTCCCCAGCCCCCATGCTACCCTCTACGCAGCGACCCGACATCCTCCTCGCTGCTGCTTCCGCCTCTGCGCAGCCCTAGGCGCAGCAGGAGGCCTCCTCCCCACCATGATTCACAGCAATGCACCTAACTAATCTGGTGATTAATAACACCACAACTCTGCAGAAATAAAAATAATTAACAGCGGCAATGTGAACTAGCACATTTCAGGCTCTAACAAATGCATACACTAGCATTTATTTTTGACTCCACATAAAGCAATGAGATTAACTCAAACATTCACCTCCTTAAGCTTGTTGCTTATCACTAACTGATTTAGGTCCAATCCGCTCCCTCATCTCCAGAAACATGATTCTTCCTAGCGATTTTGTGAGAATATCAGCTAGCTGATCATTTTGTAGATACATGTTCTACACTAACTGACCCAACTTCCACACAATCACGGATGAAGTGATACTGGGTATCAATATGTTTGCTTCTTTCATGAAAAACTGGGTTTTTGTAGAGAGAAATAGCAGATTGGTTATCAACTTTTAACTTCACTTGATTTACCTTCTGCCCAGAGATATCAGCTAGCAGCCTCGCCAACGATATGCCTTGACAAGCAGCTGGTGCAACAGATATTTATTTAGGTTCACAACTGGAAAGGTCACAACCTTTTGCTTCTGAAAAAGCCAAGTGATAGGACATGATCCAAGGTAGAAGATGAAGCCAGTTATACTCTTACAATCATCGATGTCACCTGCTGAGGGGGTTCTATATTTAGACTCCCGGGGAAAGCGTGAGGGCAACCCACAAAGGATAATGACGCAGGCCCGAGCCCGAGCTCGGGAGGAGATTGGAAGAGGAGCCCCGGAGCCGACCCCTGTGCAGGACGCAAGACCCACCCTCGAGGCGGTACCAAAAGGGAGTCCAAGCCCCGAAGGAAGGGCCTGATCCCGACCTTTGGTAGGAGTAAATTAGGTGCCCTTCAATGCGAGGCAGGCGCCGCCTCTGCCAAGTGGGAGGGTAATCGAGTACCACCCCTGGCTCCGGTATTGAATGTCAGTCACCTCCGACGAGACTGAAGAGGAGTGGAACGCGGGGCGAGCGTGCACCTTGGCATGGACTACCCCTGATGACGCGACGGGAGCAGGTGCGGCGGCAGTATACGGATACGGCTACGGTGACTCCATCGAGTACCCTGTCGAGACTTATGATGGGACAAGCCATTCTGGCGCCCATGACTTGCCTCCCCGTCGGGATACGGAGAGAGGGAGAGAGAATGAGTATAAATAGGATAGACCTGTCGGTTCGAGAGAGCAGGCTCTTGCACTTAAGAACAACCCTCATTCTTGAGTAAGAGCAAGCGAGACACCTCAGATGGAAGTAGGGCATTCTTGCCCAAACCAAAATAAACTTTGTGTGTTCTTAGCTAAGCCACCTCGAGGTTGGACACATGGTACATTCGGTTACTAGTCAGGAATCTGAAACACCAACAGTTGGTGTGCCAGGTAGGTGGACTACCGCGCGTTCCGTTCCCACCACCTCGATGGCTTCCTCACGGCCGCCCCTCGCACCTGACATGACAATGTTCTTCAGTGACTTTGAGTTCACCACCACCACAGGCGGCAAGGGTGTGCTGGACTTCACCCTCACCCACCAGGCCTCCATTTCGGGAGCCTGGACTTCTTCACCAACAGCTTCGGCACCCTCCGACTCTCCACCAACTCGGGTGCCGCGTACGACGCTCCGGCATCAGTGTTCGTGGGGATGATCAGACACTCCCTGACATCCCTCCATCTCATCCTGGAGTTTGACCCCAGCTCCAGCGATGACTCCGAAGACGGCGAGCACCTCTCCCGCGAGTGCCATGTCGCCGAATTGGCCAACGCATCGCAGCTAGCGACACCAACAAGTGCAAGCCCCTGGGGCGACCCTGAGTCGTCAGAGGCGTCACACCGTGAGGTGGCCGACCAGCTCGTGGCGCAACGCGCTGCCTCAAGTGCCCACCGAGCTCAAACCGGTCCTAGCTCGGGTTTGAACGTGGCGTGCCTCCACGCTCGACAAATGCAGGCTGACATCATCAGCGATCACGGGGCCCCGCTGCCATATTATGCGGCATGTCAAGGCCCGCCGATTCCGAAACTCGAAGGGCTCATTTAGACCTTCAGGAGCTCTTGGCTTCAGCATCCGCTCAGCAGGCTGAGAGCTCCCTCTCCCAAGCCTAGGGTTCTTCAGCCCTGAGAGAGAGCTGAAGGTTCGACCGGCGCAGGACGAACCGCAATGGAACCCACACGTCGAGCCATGCAACCCGACCCAAAAGGGATTGGTCATCAAATCCTAGCGCAACTCGATGCGTAAGCGTATGGGAGCTTCCGACCTCCGCCGGACTCTCGAAGCTGGGCGGCAAACCCAAGAAGGCCCCTCGAGGTCGCCTTCCAACTCTGGCCCCCAAAGGCCTCAACAAGTCAGCCACCATGGCAGCAAGAAAGGACGGATCCTAAGCCTTGGACTCCCAGGCCCAAAAGCTTTCGAGAAATCGATACACAGCTCTCCTTTCCCACAAAGATTCTGGGGCCCGACTAACATCGGGAAATACGACAGGGAAACAAACCCCGACATATGGTTGGAGGACTACCATCTCGCCTATCGAGCCGGCGGAGTGGAGAATGATGACTTCATCATCCAGTACCTTCCCATGTACCTAGCCGAGGCAGCGCGTGCATGGCTCGAGTACCTTCCCCTCGACAGCATCCAAAACTGGGCTGAGCTCAAGAAAATATTTGTCAGCAACTTCCAGGGGACCTATGCGCGTCCTGGTAACTCTTGGGACCATAAGGGCTGCCGGCAAAGGCCGGACGAGACACTGCGTCACTACATCTAGCGCTTCTCGAATAAGTGCAACGAGCTTCCAAACGTTGTCGATGTGGCCTTCCTTTCAGGAACGACCTGCTAGTCCTTCATGCATAAGCTTGGTTGCGTTAAGCCAAGAAGCACGAGGGACCTCCTCGACATTGCCATGAACCACGCCTCCAGCGAGGAAGCAGTTGGGGCCATCTTTGAAAAGCGAAAGCCGAAGAACCCCAACATGGGGAGCAAGGAGCCGCCCCATAAGGGCGACAAGAGGAGGCAAATGAACGACGGCAGGCATCCATTCCTGGCCAACAGTGGTTTGGACCTCATCGCAGCCGTATAGCACTGCAAAGGCAATAGACTGGCCACGGCGCCAACCAACTACTTCGAGAGGCTCCTCGAGAAGACATGCACCAACCATGCCTACCCGGTAAGGCACCTCCTCAAACACTGTGCCCTGCTAAAGCACTTCGCTAGCACGGAGGTGGATGCGGTGGAAGACAAAGGGCAAGGGACCCACCGAGGCAAGCCCGAAGCTCGATGAACCAAGCTTCCCCACATCAGAGGGCTGCCTCATAATCTTTGAGGGCAGTCAAGCCTATGAGAGCCGCCACAGGCAGAAGCTGACAGCCCGTGAGGTTCGTATCGTCTCTCCTGCCATCCCAACCTTCCTGCGGTGGTCCAAAACGGCGGTTACGTCTGACCGATCGGACTATCCCGACCTCATTCGACAACCCGGGCGCTTCCCCCTGGTTGTGGATCCGGTCGTAGGAAAGAAGCGCCTAACCAGGGTACTGATGGATGGAGGCAGCGGCCTGAACATACTCTATGTTGGGACCCTTGAAGCCATGGGGATCCCATGCACGAGCCTCCGTCCAACCCGAGCACCCTTCCACGGGGTCGTCTCCGGCCAACAGGCCGTGCCGTTGCGGAAGATCAACCTCCCCGTCACTTTTGGGGACAAGACCAACATCCGCACGGAGACCCTCACCTTCGAGGTCCCCGACTTTGAGGGCACCTATCACGCCATCTTGGGAAGGCCAGCATACGCAAAGTTTTTAGCCATCCCAAACTACACGTACCTCAAGCTGAATATGCCCAACCCCAGGGGTATCATCAAGACGGGGGCGAAGTTCTTGCATGCCATGCTGTGCTAGCAACATGGTTGTGACCAGGCTGCAGCGGCAGCCGCAGCAGGGTCACCCAGCTCGGCTTGTCGAGCAACAGCAGGAACTTCTCCTGACCAGTCCCTAGTTGGTCCCCCGAAGGACACAAGGACGACCGACATCCACCTCGAGTGAAGGCGGCATGGAAGAGGGGCGCCATTCACCTCGGAAGCATAGGGTAGGGGCCGCTAAAACTGTACTTGTAAAACCCCCTTAGTTGGGCGGAGTTCATATATGGACGTCGAGGCTTATCTATCTTTCGTGTTTTGAACTCTTAGAGATCCGGCACCTTTTCCCCTCACAACAAAGCTGGACTCGACATTCGGAACCACGCAGCCCCCGTGTAAAGCCTCGGGGACTCGCATCAAAACGACGGTCCCCTTGCCCTCCCGAAACTGAGCCACGCGACCTACGGCTAAGGGGACAATGACAACCTCGAGCAAAGGGACAACAAAAACCCTGAATGAAGCCATGGTCCGAACGAGAAACAATGGACAAAGAGTCCGTGCTCCTTTCCCTCCCAAAATCGAGCCGTGCGACCTATGGCTAAGGGACAACGACAACCCTGAGACGAAGCCATAGCCCGAATGAGGTACAGCGGACAAAGAGCCCGGGACCCTTCCCCTCTCAAAACCGAGTCGCGCGACCTACGGCTAAGGATACAACAACAACTCCTAACGAAGGGATAACGGCAACTGTAAGTGAAGCCATGGTATGAACGAGGTACAACGGCAGCTCGGGCCCCTTTCCCTCTTGAAACCGAGCCGCGCGACATATGTCTAAGGAGACAACGACAACCTTGAGCGAAGCCACGGTCCGAACGAGGCACAACAGAAAAATGCCCAGACCCTCCCTTTTCCAAGCCGAGCCGTGCGACCTATGGCCAAGGGACAGAGACAACCCACCGCGAAGACCATAGTCAGAACGAGGCGCAACGGATAAAAAGGGCCCATAGCCTTGACCATCGACACGACCTAAAAAACGAAAAGGCTGACCTAGGGTAAGTGCGGTAATGTGCCACACCTAGAGATATCCGAGCCCCTTAAATAACCTCGGCACCACCATTAGGCGACAAAGGGCTCGACCAATAGACTACCAACAAAAAATAAGCATACACACAAAGAAGAATCGCGTGACGGAAGGAGCGGACCAACCCATCCACCAGGGGTCCAAACACTACAAAAATACCCAAACCTTATCTCCATCCCACAAAGGGTGAGCCAGTATCCCCCACAAATTACAAAAGTGAAACGACAAACCTAGGAGGAGTCCTAAACTACATAGAGGGACTATCCATCCTTTGCTTCTCGTCCGCCTCACCCTTGATTGCCTCATCGGGGATGAGCTCGGCTAAGGAGAGTGCAGCCGGGGTAACCGCAGGCTTAGCTCCTTCACGATCCACCACAGGCTCACGAAAGCCACGAAGAAGGTCAAGATCAAGGGCAGAGTAGTGAGACAACATGGCCCCTAACGCCAATTGGGCTCTGTAGAAAACCCCGGCTCCCCCGACATCTTGTCACCGATCATCCACCGCGTCTGGCACCCTGGCCAGCTGACCGGAGAGCCCGACTTCGGACCGGTCGCCGAGCATCAAGTCGCAGATCGACCGCTCGGCACCCCGGAGGCCGGCGAGCTCTGACTGAAGTGCCGCAAAGACCTGGGTGACTTGTCGGAGCCGTGACTCTATGGAGGTGACATCCGCCAAGGATGTGGCCAGCATCAGACCTAGCATCCGATCGCAAGTGGCCATTACCAGGCGCCGAGCCCTCTCTAATGTTCGCTCCTCAGTAGAGATACGAGCATGAAGACTCTTGACATCTTCTCTCCGAGCTTCAGCCAGGTCCTCAATGACCGTAATGCGCCCTTGCTTTTCAGCAACAAGACATACCATGAAGATGTCAAGCCGGTGCGGATGCGGAAGAACGAAAGAAGAAGGAGAAGGAAGGGACAAACCTGTGATTTGGTCCCTTGTCCTCTCCACGACGACCAGGGCTTCTTGGATCTCCCGGCGGTAGGCCAACCACTCCTCCACGGCCTCAGCCGCTCCCTCTTGTGCGGTCTCCACGTCTACGCGAAGGAGGGCGAGCTCTGCAAAAGACGATGGTTCCCCCTTGATCACGGCCTTAGTCCCCCGAGCCGTTGCCTTCACAGCAGCATGGGCCCTCTCGAGCTCTACCTGCACCTCCACCAGTTCAATCTCCACGCGGCAGCGACGATCCTCGCTCTCGTGAAGACATATAGAATCCTAAGCAGCTCGGTGAAAGAGCGCCTAGAAACAAAGAAGAGACCCCCTGTCAATACCCAAGAATCCACAACAGCAAGGAAAGAAGAACAAGGCTCATCAAGCCACTTGGAGCCACCTCCCGCAGCCACCCAAGTACGGCGTTCAGATGGCTGCGCTCGGTCAGGGGACCCGACTGGATGCCAACAAGTTGGAAGCACAAGGAATCCAGGTCCCCTTCTCGTCCCACTCGTCCGGCCCCGAGGCGCCACCGGCTTTGGCACCAGCGACCCCCGCACCTAGGGACGGCAGAACTCCGACTTCGACCTCGAAGGCATGGCTGGGCGAGAAAGGAGAATGCGCTGCGCGAGAAGGAGCAGCACTTTCTGTTTTTCCCCCAACGGCGGAGACACCAAGAGACAGGGGCGATGGTGGGGCAGAGACATAGAACATAGGAAGAAGACGGGGCGTTGCGCAAGACGTAAAGGCGAAGAGGAAAGTTTGGCGAACGCAAAGTAGGCAAATGCGGAGAAAATATGGGTGGCAAGAATAAAGAATAAGGTGGGCAGGACAGCGTCCGCAGAATGACAACCGCCAGTCGGCAGACAGCCCCTCATGACCGCCACAACCTCGTGAAAACCATCACCGTAATGTCCATCAACCCCCGGATTAAAAACCGAAAGAATGGCAATGTAACCCAGTCGGAGCGGCGCCTCCTCGTTTCCCCCTCGGCGAAACCACCCAAAAAAGCGGAAGGGGATTGAGTGAATGTGATCATTCCAGGAGATTGCGTGACTTCAATTCCAAGATAATAGCTACGTAGACCCAGGTCACTCATACTGAATTTTTCTTTCATCTTCTCTATGAAATTTTTTATCTCCTCACAACTAGTACCTGTAATAATCAGATCGTCTACATAAACATGAACCAGCAAACTTGGTTTTCCTTCACGAAGTTTGTACAAAGCATGCTCAAGGGGGCATTTCTGAAATGTCTGACTTAACATCCATATGATGTATTTTCCACTTCTCTTGAGCTGCTAGTGCCATGATTAATCTAATTGTTTCAAGGCGAGCTACAGGAGCATACACTTCATCAAAGTCAATTCCATGCCCTTGAACATAGCCCTTTGCCACTAGTCTAGCTTTATGCTTTACAACTTTTCCTTGTGGATATTTCTTTATTTTGAAAATCCACTTCAAACCAACAAGTTTAACTCCATCTGGCAGTGTTGCTAGCTTCCATGTTCTGTTTGCCTGTATAGAAATTAATTCCTCCTGCATTCCACGTTTCCATCAGGCTTCTCTGCTTACCTGCTGATATGTTACAGGCTCTTCCATGCCTAGTAAACACAAACTTGCAACATCTTCTATTCTCTCAGTTTCATCACAAATATCATCAAGTAATTGATACCTACATGATCCCTCTGTGGGAGTCGGTTCAGATACACCAGTGGGAGGAGAGACAAAAAAATGAGACCTGTTTTCACCGTCAGCTGCAGGTGTTACAAATCCATCATTTTCTCCAGATTCAGTATTGCCATCAGTGTGAGTTGTTGTTTGTTCAGAGAACATCTCTTGACTGTAAAGGTGAGAATCATATTGGATAGTAAAGATGGTGCTTATCAGTTCCGCATTTGACAGATTATTTGTACTCCAATCCCACTGCCTATCTTCTTTGAACATAACTTCTGGTGTGACATGCAACTTCTTTGTCTTATGATCATACATCCTATATGCTTTTAAACCTGGCTCTGATACCAAATGTTGGGGTTTCTGTTAGACACTGTGATTATGTGTGTGTCACAGGGGCATATTAGTCATTAGTGAGGGATTAGGGTTAGGGGTAGTTTAGTCCTTTTCCCTCTCCTAATCCCTCTATATAATCAGACCTGTACCTCAGTATTATCATCATCTAATACTTCTACCATTAGCCCTCTAATATGGTATCAGCTAGGAACTAATTAGGATTAGGTCCTAACCCTAATCCTAATGACCCAGGCCCAGCCGCCGCCACTGCAGCGGCTCTGCGCCGCCGCCGCCCCACGTGCCTGCGCAGCAGGCCTCGCTGGCGCGCCGGCCGCCGGAGCCGCTGCCGCTGAGGCAACGCGCGCCTGCGCCGCCGCCGCCCCGCGTGCCTGCGCTGCAGGCCTCGCCGCCGCCGCTGAGGGAATGCGGGCCTGCGCTGCCGCGCCGCCTGCTGCTGTTGCTGCCGCTGGTGCGCAGCCCGGCCACGCCGCCGCACCACCTAATGGGGCCGCCGCCTCTGCCGCAGGCGCACCACCAGCCCGCGCCGTTGTGCCCTGGGGCGCCGCCGCCCGATCCGCGCCCGGGCTGCCCGATCTCGGGCAGAGCCGGCGCGCGCCCGGATTCGGGTTCGCTGGGGTTGCTGGTGTGCACCCCAGTCACGCCGCTGCGCCGTTTGATAGGGCCGCCGCCTCTGCTGCCACCGCCACGCCGCCACCCTGGGCCGCCGCCGCCTCTGCTGCCACCCTGGGCCGCCGTCGGCGCCGCGCCATTGCCCGGGGCCGCCCCGCTGCCACCATGCGCCGTCGGCGCTCCTGCAGCCCCCAGCACTGCCACCCCTCAAATCGCTGCTGCCTGGCCCGCCGTCGTCACCTCTGCAGCGCCCCACGATGGCTTTGCTACCTGGCCCGCAGCAGCTGCAGCCGCCCAGTGGGCCGCTGTTGCCTCTGCGGTGCCCCACGACGGTGCCGCTGCCTGGCCTGCAGCAGCTGCAGCCGCCCCTTGGGCTGCCGGTCCTGCAGTCCCCCACGACGGCGCCGCCTGGCCTGCTGCTGCCCTGGGAGGTGCCTCTCGGCCGCCATCGGCTGATGTACCTGGATCGGCTATTGCCTACTCTGTTGGCACCACCATCGAGGGTCCGAGCGTGTTGTCTTCCTTCCCGGCGCCGCCACCGCCGGGGCATGTCGCGACCCGTTCTACACCGACGATCTACCAGCAGGGTCTCACGCCGTGTGGCCCTGACTGGGTGGTGGACTCCGGTGCCTCGTACCACACCACCCCTGACGTCGGTATCCTCCCCTCTACCCGCCCTTCCCGTCCCTCTGATCCTTCATCTATCGTTGTTGGGAATGGGTCGACTCTTCGAGTCACCTCAGTAGGTGACTCGGGTTCGCCGGATTCGTTTCAGCTACGTGATGTCCTTGTTGCCCCTGACATCATTCAGCATCTTCTTTCCGTTCGTCGTTTTACTACTGACAATCATGTTTCCCTTGAGTTTGATCCTTATGGTGTAACTGTGAAGGATCTTACTACTCGACGCTTTCTTTTTCGCTGTGATAGTACGGGTCCCCTGTACACGATGCGTCTTCCTGCTTCCGCTCCGCCTCTTGCCCTGACTACGACAGCATCTTCGACCATTTGGCATCGTCGGCTTGGTCACCCCGGTGTTGATGCTATGTCGAAGTTGTCTGGTAGTTCAGCGATTTCGTGTACTCGGGGTACTCATGAGTCTCTTTGCCATGCTTGTCAGTTGGGTCGCCATGTTCGACTTCCTTTTCCACACTCTGTCACTTGTGTCGAGCACACATTTGATTTGATTCATTGTGATCTTTGGACTTCACCTGTTCTTAGTGTCTCTGGATGCAAGTATTACTTGGTGGTCGTGGATGATTTTTCGCACTATTCGTGGACTTTTTCCTTGCGACAGAAGTCTGATACTTTCGGTACTCTTTCTCACTTCTTCGCTTGGGTGTCCACCCAGTTTGGGCGCACGCTTCGTGCGGTCCAGTGCGACAACGGGCGCGAGTTTGACAACTCTACGTTCCGTGACTTTCTGCTTTCTCGCGGTGTTCAGTTACGCATGTCATGTCCGTACACTTCCCCACAGAACGGCAAGGCTGAGCACATGATTCGGACCACCAACGATGCCATGCGCTCCCTGATGTTTCAGGCTTCTACCCCTGCTCGCTACTGGGCGGAGGCGCTTCACACTGCCACCTACCTCATTAATCGCCTTCCTACTAAGGCGATTAGTGCTCCCACCCCTCACTTCGCTTTGTTCGGCACCCACCCTCTTTACGACCATCTTCGGGCCTTCGGGTGCGCTTGCTACCCGAACCTCTCTGCCACAGCACCCCATAAGCTTGCGCCTCGCTCGACTCAGTGTGTTTTCCTTGGGTACTCCCCTGACCATAAGGGGTACAGGTGCCTTGACCCTACCACCCGTCGTATCTTGATCTCCCGACACGTCGTCTTCGACGAGTCTTCCTTTCCCTTTTCCACCCCGTCCTCTGACTCCATCGCTGAGTTGGATTCCCTCTTCTCTACTGACCCCGAGGCCGCTCCTGTACAGCGACCTTGTCGGTTACCTCTTGCAGGTTACCCACCCGCTACGCCACGCACGACTTCGGCGTCTTCCACGCCACCTGCTGTGCCTTACGTGGCCCCGGCGTCCCTGACGCCACTTGCTGCGCCACGCGCGGCACCGGCATCCCTGACGCCACCGGCTGCGCCACGCGCGGCACCGACGTCCCTGACGCCATCGGCTGCGCCACGCGCGGCCTCGGCGCCCCCGACGTCACCCACTGCACCACGTGCGGCCCCGGTGTCCCCGACGACGCCTGCTGCGCCAAGCGCGGCCTCTGCGTCCCCGGCGTCGACTACTGCGCCACACACGACCTTAGCTTCCCTGACATCACCTGTAGCAAGCCCGGCGTCACCAGGCGCACCAGGAGCAGCACCGATGACGACTTCTCGCTTCGCCGACCCCGTACTTGCCTACCAGCGACGAGCACGGGGGGGCGGCCCTACTCCAGCTGCACCACGTGCGGCCCCGAGACGAGAGAAGGTCGTTGTACCCGAGCGCCCGGTGTACAACCCTCCTCTTCTCCACAGGGATCCTGGTCACGTCCACCCGATGGTGACTCGACGTGCATCCGGGAGTCTTCGTCCAATTGAGCGCTTCACCGGAGCTGCCTTCTCGTCGACGACTTCTCCACCGACCGACTCTTCTTCGATATCACCCATACCTACTTCCGTGCGTAGCGCCCTCGCCAACCCTCACTGGCGCCGCGCTATGGAGGAAGAGTATGAGGCTCTGCTTGCTAACCGGACCTGGGACCTGGTTCCCCGTCCTGGTCGTGGCAATGTTGTCACAGGCAAGTGGGTTTTCACGAACAAGAAGAAGGCAGACGGTACCTTGGAGAGGTACAAGGCTCGGTGGGTACTCCGGGGTTTCACTCAGCGCCCTGGAGTCGACTACGACGAGACCTTCAGCCCGGTGGTAAAGCCGACGACGGTTCGTACCGTTCTGTCGCTAGCTCTCTCACGTTCTTGGCCTGTCCACCAGTTGGACGTCAAGAATGCCTTCCTCCACGGTACACTGACCGAGACGGTGTATTGCAGTCAGCCGGCAGGGTTTGTTGATTCAGCTCACCCAGACATGGTCTGTAAGCTGAACAAATCCCTATACGGACTGAAGCAGGCACCACGAGCCTGGTATAGCCGGTTCGCCTCCTTCTTGGTCTCACAAGGGTTCGTCGAAGCTAAGTCGGACACTTCGCCGTTTGTCTATCGACGTGGCAGTGACACTGCTTACCTCCTACTGTACGTCGATGACATTGTACTAACAGCGTCTAGTCCGGCTCTGCTTCGGCGCACCATTTCTGCTTTACACCAGGAGTTCGCTCTGAAGGACCTAGGCCGTCTTCACCACTTCCTGGGCATTGCGGTCGAGGACCGACCAGGCGGCTTATTCCTTCACCAGCGACAGTACTGCCTGGATATCCTCCAGCGAGCGGGCATGACTGAGTGCAAGCCTTGCTCCACTCCAGTGGATACTCAGGCGAAGCTCTCCGCTACCGACGGGACACCCGTCTCTGACCCCACTACTTACAGGAGTCTTGCAGGTGCTCTTCAGTACCTCACCTTCACCAGGCCGGATATCTCGTATGCAGTTCAGCAGGTGTGCCTCCACATGCATGACCCGAGGGAGCCGCACCTCACCGCTGTGAAGCGGATTCTTCGGTACCTACGAGGTACTCTCAACTACGGCCTCCTCCTTCGACGTGACACGGCCTCCGAGCTGGTCGTGTACACCGATGCTGATTGGGCAGGCTGCCCGGACACACGACGTTCTACTTCTGGATACGCCGTCTTCCTGGGCGGTAACCTCATCTCCTGGTCCTCGAAGCGACAGCCCGTGGCGTCGCGTTCGAGTGCTGAGGCGGAGTATCGCGCCGTGGCTAACGGCGTAGCTGAGGCCTCCTGGCTCCAGCAGTTGCTTCAGGAGCTCCACACTTCCGTCGCCAGGAGCACCCTCATCTACTGCGACAACGTCAGCGCCGTGTACCTCTCCACCAACCCGGTCCAGCATCAGCGCACGAAACATGTGGAGATCGACCTCCACTTTGTTCGTGAGTGGGTTGCACGCGGCGAGATTCGGGTACACCATGTCCCAACGACGACGCAGTTCGCCGACATCTTCACGAAGGGGCTCCTGTTGTCGCTGTTCTCCGAGTTTCGGTCCAGTCTCAACATCTGCAGTGGCTAGATGTTGTGACTGCGGGGGGTGTTAGACACTGTGATTATGTGTGTGTCATAGGGGCATATTAGTCATTAGTGTGGGATTAGGGTTAGGGGTAGTTTAGTCCTTTTCCCCCTCCTAATCCCTCTATATAATCAGACCTGTACCTCAGTATTATCATCATCTAATACAGCCACCATTAGCCCTCTAATAGTTTCGAATCCAAATGTATGCACGCGAACACAAGAAGAAAATGGAACATAGAGCGATGGCTACGAACACAGCTTGTTTTCTTCTGTTGTTATAGTCTTAGAGAACACAGGAGCAATACAACTCTTTAACACACTTCGGCGCCACACGATTTCGTGAGTATATGCTGTGATCCGCACCTACAGGCGCTGGCCATGCATGCTGCATGTAAGACTTGGCCCTCTAAAAACTGAACTCGCCCTATGCACGAACTACCTGAATGCACCTAACTAATCTGGAGATTAATAACACCACAACTCTGCAGAAATAAAACTAACAGCCGCGAGGTGAACTAGCACGTTTCAGGCTCCAACAAGTGCATACACTAGCATTTATTTTTGACTCCACATAAAGCAACGAGATTAACTCAAACATCATAATCTCCGTGGTTCAGGAATATCTAGCAGGCAGAAGGTACCAACAGAAATGGAGTTTCTCGGGTGGAGAGAGCTGGGCCATGAATTTTGATGGGTTCATTGAGTACGAGATATGTGGCCAGGGAATCTCCAGATTTTGAGCACTAGTTTGATGTTGATCGAAAAAATGTTCAGTCTTTTGCTTCAATATGATGTTCTGACAGGAACACAAATGGATGCACCGATCTGAAATTGTTGATCTTTCATTTGAGCTCGTGCATTGTCTTGTTGATTCTGTCACATCCTATGAACGTTGATTTGTATGAATGGCCGGTTTGAGTTTGACATATGACAGCACGCTAAGTTTGTGCCTTGTTCCTGTTGTTGTTGTCTTTGCGCGTTTATCTGTTAGAATGGCTCTGCAGTTGAGCAGAACTTGACATGTTCTCCAGCCAGGACGCCCGGGAGTAAGCGTCAGGATAGCGTGGGTTCCAGGCCAGCTAGCGAGAACCAACATGAACAGCGAACCACTCCTCTCCAGTTATTTGGTTGCATATAAAGGGCAGTTTTGTTTTGGTCGTTTTGCGCTCAGTGTTGAGATAACAATAACATCATTTACCCAAACAACATTTTACGGGTGCAAAGGAATTTCTTGTGTGCAAACAAATGCACCTGGAAACCATTTACACGTGTAAAAAAAGTTACTATAATCTTCCGAAAAAGTCCTTCCGCGGAACATGAGGGGTATCAGGGCCCCCTACATCTAGCATCCCACTCTTTCACTAATGAAGTCCAATGCAAAGTGACAAATATACCCAAGAATCCATGTTTTATTTTTGTGAAACATCCCTTCCGTCTAGATCTCTCCCATGACGGAACGTACAATTCAGATGGCAGATCTAAGCTCACACATGCATACATATGCCTATTAACTAGGGCAAAAAATATAGTGGGACATCAACAGTGCCTATAAACTTTGTCGGACATCTTCACAAAAGCTTAACGATTACCTGATTTGATGACATTGCACAAACTAAAGAATATTTCTACACACCTATTTTTATTCAACAATGGCAGGTACACGACGCAGAAGATGACACGTACCTTCTTGAGTTCCAGGTTGAGCGACTTCATAGTAGGATAGTTGTCTGCAAGAATCTTTTCCAGTTCGAAGATGCAGTTGATGCATAAGCCTAGAACAGAAATTTGATCAGAGTCGCTGAACACAAAAGGTTCCATTGATATCTTCTATATCCCGCACCCCTGAAACAAAAACAATCGAATCCTTGAAACCACAGAATAGCGTTTGCTTAAGCCACACAGAGAAGAAAGCTGCTGCAAAAACCTGGTACTTGCCTGTGTCTGTAAAGCTTATTCAACTACCGGGATTCAGAATGAGCACTCGCAGGGTTAATTAAATCTCAGCGACCACTCAATTTATACAGCCAGTTTACAGGGAAAATTGAGCACAGCATCAAAACGACAGCTCATACTCCATAATGCTAGTAGAACACTTGGAACACCATTATTTAAGAAGTAGAATAAATGTAGTACAAGAACCGGTTAGCTCCTTGTAATTAAGTATCCGTTGGCTGTGATGACGAAGTTCTTTATGGCAGTTTTAATATTGATTTTTTCCAGCCAAGTAAATGGACGAAGGAGTGCCTCCACGGAACTCAAATCTTGCCATCCCGGCCAGGTTGTTTCGAGAACGTGAGTACGTAGATTTGTAAAAAATGGTATTGTGTCTACGGAGGCTGAGGCAGCCCAGCCCTAGCGTTGCTCCGAGAGCCGCCGCCGCCATGCCTGCTCTCCACAGCTGATGTCAGGGCGGCAGTCCTTGCCAACGCGCGTGACCCGGCCAGGGCGCGGCTGCGCCAGCAGCCTCTGGCTACGGCAAGCGGCAGCCCTGGGCGGCGATGATAGACAACGGCCCGCGAGTGGCGGCGGCCTCACGGCAAGCCACGCCGGCAAGGCGGCCTCGTCCCAGGCGGCGTACATGCACGGCGCGACATACACCCTCACCTGTTAGCCATCATGGCGGTGGCAGGACCACGCTGACGTTATGTGGATAGCGGTGACGGTGTCATGGTGGTAAGTAAGACGCAAATATTAGTTGCGCGGCAGATCGGCGGGAGTTAAGCACTCATCAGCGGCGAGTCGGGAGAGTCATCGAAACGTTGGCGGATCTGTCGCAGATCAGGTAGAGGATTGTCGTATGGGTCTCACCGCACCACCACTCCTGATGCAGTGTTAATGGCGTCACGGAGCCTCTGAGTGGAATCCCATCATCATTCCAAACTACAGCCTCAGGTTGATAAACGGGTAGTTTATATTATCATCAGACATAGTGGTGGCAATTGGGCCGGGCCAAAGCCCTGTTGGAAAGCACGGCACGGGGCCCGGTTCAGCACGAAAAGCATTTGGGCCGGGCCGGCCTGGCCTGGGAACCGGGCACGACGGGTGGCACGGCGCGGAATGAAGTTTCAGGCCGGGCCTGTGCCGGACATGGCCCGAAGCGGGCCCGGCGTGCCACGGGCCGTGCCTGGGCCAAAGTTCTTACATTTTGGGCCGCCCGGCCCGGCACGAATCGGTCCGCCGTGCTTTCAGGCCACGGACCAAAATGGCCCGAAGCACGACCGGGTCGGGCCGCGCCGGCTCGGCACGGCCCAATTCCCACCACTAATCAGATAGGATTGGTCCTCGGCCTCCCCTTCAAATGCGCACGGCGTGTCTGGCGCGAAGATGGTCATCGATGAGACGGTAGCGAGGGTGTAGTGTTTGCTCGTAGATATCTCTATTTAATTGTGAACACGAGACCGGATTTTGCATCTCGTGTTCACTCTCCCCATAACCATGCAGGCATGCAGGGACGAGCCGGCAAAATCTGAGCCCCGTACGAAATATTAAAATAGGATCGCATATCTATAAAAACACTAAAAATTATTATGTAATATAATAATACCTTACACTATATAAAACATATTAATAAACGTACCTATTATTGAAATTTTGCCTCTTGATGCATAATGTTTATCCAAATAATATCATTCTTTCAATGTCCCTTTAAATGAAATGTTCAATTATATGCTCATATTCAACCTTCTCCAAAAATTCACTCTCAAGTAATATTGTGGCTATATCAGTAAGTCTTTTTTTGTCATCGTAGACCGCAAAGAGGATTTCAATAGCTTTAATTTAGAAAAGCTTCGCTCCGCTGATGCAATAGTCACCGGAATGGTCAATGGAACTCGATATGCAATACTTAAATTTAGAAAAGAATCATGCCGCTTTAAAAACTTAAAAATTTCAATAGGTTCCAATTTTCTTTTGGCATGAAATGCCGAAGAAACTTCAACTCCATGTACAGTTCGCATCAATATTGGATTTTCCATCTTTCTTAAGGGCAGCCTCTAGATTATTACAAGATACTTTAAACTCTTATTATCCAGTGATTGCAGTGCTTCAGAAGTAAATAAGAATCCGAAAACTTTCTGAAACCCTGATATTGTTCAAATCTAATTGTGAGTGAGGAAATTGCCAGATCCACAATGATTATAAAATGGTTAATTTTAATAATAATTCTTCTGGCGATTGTATAGTCATGAACATTAATAAATTATTAAATTAGCTTCAAATCCCACATAGCTAATTGTTAATAAAATCATGGAGAAAACAAACATTCGAAATTATCACCAAACATCACTACTGTTCCAGCCTAAAAAACGGGTTTGGATGAGATCAGAGCCATACCGCTTTTCATATATTGTTATTGACCCAATGTCCAATCACCACGTAGGTTGACTTTGTTTCTCCACTGATGATTTATCGGTCAGGTCTCAGAGGTGAGATTCATTAGAACGAGCGTGCGGGCGTTGTTCAGTGATTCCGTGGCTTCAACTCGACGTTGCGGCCAGGCGCGGACGTACACGTACAGCTACGGCACTCTCGGCGGCATCCATTGGGTGACGGCGTCATAACCTAATGAAATAGCGTTGGGTCAGGCGAAGGCGATGCGTATATCCGGCCGGCTACGGGCCGCTCAGCACTGACGGCAACACTTGGGTGGGCCGTTGGGCTGTCAGTTGTGGGTCACGTTTGCTGCAGCAGTTGAACCACAATAGGATATGGACATATGGCTGGGACTTGAATAGAAGCGTTGGTTGAATACAGAAGAAAAAAGGCCCCTGAAAAGTGGGGCCATGTCCGGACGCACGGGCCGCACTCTCATGGTCTCGGGCCTGCAACCATGCAGACGGTCATGAGAGATGCAAGCTAACATCCATTGATGCATCAATGATGAAATGATCTGCAATTGGCATGATGCTTCCAGTAGGCCTCGTTTGGATATCTAGACAAAAACCTAATCTAAACACTACTAAAAACTATTATCACATACACCTCATTTTTCAAACCCAGACGGTCTGTAAAAGAATTCGCCTGTGATGAAGAATGAATTAATAGCCGTACGTGATGAATAAACATCACAGACGGCTCGCAAAGACAAACTCGCCTGTGTAAACATATCAATTTTCACAGGCGGACACTGTAGTAGGAGCCACCTGCATAATTGGCCATTAATACAGGCGGTTGAAGCGACGGGGCATGCGTGACCTTTGCGGTTACCGAGGGGAACATACCTTTGAATTCAATTTGAAGCCACTAAACATCGCGACCCGGTATACATCAACCAGAATTAACATCAAACAAAAAGACAATAAACAATTTGATAATCGATAAGAAACATTGATCATCAAATAAACATTCAGTAAAAATTACATTCTTACAAACAACAAAAGAAAATAACAGACGATCGCCAAGCCCTCTGATAGAGGAGGAACCCCACACCTGTCGGTGATCCGCCTCCACCAACTTTCTGCTGCCTTCCACCCCATGCACCTCACCGACCGTCCCCCGTGTCGCGTCAAGACGACCGGCCACTTCGCTTGACCCAAAGAGGTAGTGGCCAATGGTGTCCATTCTAGTACATTCTGGAAGAGGACCAAGATCCAGAAGCTACATGGCATCAAATGTACTGTTAAATACATCCTTCTCCATCTGCCGGCGCAACGGTGTAAGGTCATCCTTTGCCCTGAGGGCAACCAAATTCTCCTCTAGGAAAGCGACTTTCTCAAGCAGGTACACTCTCTCTTCCGCCCAGGAAGGCGGCGGAGGTGCTGTTGGAGCAGGGGACAGAGGTGGGGTTGGAGCCGGGGACGGAGGTGCGGTTGGCGCCGGGGACAGAGGCCGGCGAGACTAGGGCTACGGTGCGACGAGGAAGACAAAGACTAGAGTGAAGCGGAAGACTGAGATGGTTGTGCAGAGAAGAGGAAGGTGCATGTTATAATGGTGTGGAGATGGAGAGGTTGGATCACTTTGAATTTTGCGCTCGAATAGCAACGACCGCACGATTAATAGCCGCATGTGATGAAAGAACATCACAGATGGCTCGCAAAGGCAAACCGCCTGTGTAAACATATAAATTTTCACATGCGGACCATGGAGTAGGAGCCGCCTGCAATATTGGCCATTAATACAGGTGGCTGAAGCGACCGGACGTGCGCGACCTTTGCGGCTACTGAGGGGAATGTACCTTTGAATTCAATTTAAAGCCACCAAACGATACAGGCGGACCGTGGAGTAGGAGACACCTACAATATTAGCCATTAATACAGACGGTTGAAGCGATCGGACGTGTGCGCCTTTTCAATTACCAAGGGGAACACACGCAGTACATGCGTCCTTTGAATTCAATTTGAAGCCACCAAATAATGATCGATATAAATATACACCCATGCAGTCTTCTTCTATAATGTTGTTTTTATCTCCAAATCATAATAGATATCGCATGTATGCATCTTGTGCACTCAAAAGCAATCGCATCGATCGCTTCACTTTACATCACTCGTGGACTCATACACGCCTCATGATCACCACCACCTCCTCCTCTGTGGGGGACCGGCCGCCCCGACACTCTAGGAATCGCATTTGTGGTGCCATGTTAGGCGACACCGACTAGCACACATAGAAATGAAACCAAGACATACACAAGTGTGTATTAAACAATAAATCTGTTTTACAAATAATAATGTACACTCTAATGTACAGCAGCGGAATATATAATCAAATTTGCAGCAGAAATATAACTGTGATCACTCTCATGAACCTAGCTACGCAGCAAAGGAGTTATCCTTCCCGAAGATAACACTTTCTAGCAGCGGGAAATGGATTGGGCGGCGAGCGGGGTTTCTTATGACCATGCAGCCAAAAATGGCGCTGTCATGCTTAACCCTTCACGGTATACCATGGATTACCTGCAAAACAACAACTCTGCAAGAGTGAGCACGATGGCTCAGTAAGACTTAACTTTCTCTCCTAAGGCATGCAACTCTACATGAAGGTAACTTAAGACATAAATATGTATGTTGCATAAAGACTCGCCTACAAGTTCATCCTTAATTTTTTCAGATTATAGCCATCATAGTAATGACCTTGCACCGAACAACATTGGAACTCCACAATCAAACAAGAAGCGCTTCATTCCAATGTTACTTGTCCCAAGGTGGAAAATAACTTTAATTTGCTCTATCTCTACTTCATATATGGTTATCATGAAATACAATTTATCATAACAGCAATTAAAAATTGCAAACTGTTGTCACACAACTTTGATTAGTATGTCACAACACAGTGAGCCAGCGGTACTCATATCCACGAGGGACGGTGATTCGAATCAAACACTGCTACTCGACACATACGCCCGCCTCTGAAGATCCAAATCTAGCGTCCTTCATTACGTCGTATGTGGCAACCTTTCGTAGGACACCCGACTGTAGAACAGGTCACACCGTCTCGGGCTCATTGGTCTAACAAGGCGATGTGGTATGCCTCTACAATCCAGTTAAAATGGTACATCGGTTTCCTGGGTCCCATATACCAGTAAGCATCTGGTACACAACCCAATACTTGCTCAGCGCGCACATGAGAACGGTCCTTAACTGACACAGGTAGAGCTACTCGATCAAGACCTCATCATGTCGCTGCCTACGTTCTCTGGCCAGTCTTATCTTTGTAAATATAAACTTTAGTTTGCTTCTTAAACCATACCCATGTGAATCTGAACTATAGCTCATGAGTAGATTCCAACTAATCAACTTCTACCCGATGTCATAACCTAATTAGCATGGCAATATTCTACAGCGGAGACACTTCTACCCTGGACTCCAGGGTTCATTTGGTCATGCATTTGGAGTATAAGTCATTCCTGACCTAATGCACAAATAAACTCTAAACCATAGTATTGAACGAAGTAAAAACTTTATAAAACAATTTAAATGCAAACCGGAGCTTGCCTTTGTTTTGCAGGGGACTAAAGTCATATATAATATGCAGTTAGTTGCTGATGACATGAAGCTTAATCACGTGCTCTTCTTGCTACTTGATCCAAGCTTTACTTCCTTCACACTTCTCCACGTTATGAACATGCATATGTATTAAATTATAAATTCTTTGTGACCAAGATCTAACTACAAGTGGAGAACAGAACTCTGTTTAGAAGCTGGAATGGAGTGCATCCCAGTTGATGAAGAATGGATTTAGCAAAGTGGGATCAAGTGGTAAATGGTTTTTCCTAATTGTTGCATTTCTAACTAAGAAAGGTATATAGAAACATACTGATCCAGAGCTCAAATTAATCTGAGAATTTTCATGTGAGTTCCATGTCACAAGAAAAATTCTGGACCGAAATTCAGAACTTGTCAATGAGTAGATCATCCAGAACAATTCCCTAAGCATTTAAGAAAAAAGGAACTAATTCTGAGATAATTTGCATGCTCATGCAATACCAAGTGAACTGCAATTTAAAACATAGCTCAGGGAGCATGCATGGATTTTCCTAGGAATTTTGGAGCTAGGAATTGCCCATCACTGATTTTTCAAAGTGGAAACATTTTCTGGAAAAGTTTCTGGACCACTTTGAGCACAGCAACATGTACACAGCAAATTACTACTCAACTAAAACTTCAAATGAGCTGAAAATTTAGCAGGAGTTCAATAATATCCTAAGAAATATTCTGGCAAAATTGGGAATTTTTGGATGAACCAAACTCCCTCAAAAATTCTTTTACTCAAAAGCTTCAAAGAATTTTCCAGAATTTATTATTGACTTTCATACAAATTGGGTTGAAAATTTGGATAGATCTCTCCAAGCTGAATCTAACCCAATTTGAATCATCCAATTTGGAGTTTCCTAGCACAAGTCAAATCCTCTGTACAGTAGCTGGGCCCGCGGAATTTAAATCCAGCCACTCAGGTGCGAGCCACACTGGAGTTACAGATTTTTCTCGCATGGACACAAATGATCTCGTCTTCACAGAGGATCCCACAGCGTATTTTATCACGCTGACAGGCGGCCCCGCCCCAACCTTCTTCTTCCTCGGCTCCTTTCCCGCGCGCGTGCCTCCTTCCTGGCCAGCGCGGCGGCGCTTCTTCGGACCTCATGTTTCCGGCAGACTCCCGGCTTGAAACTCGCCGCTAGCCCTAACCCTAACGTGAGGAACACGTTCCCACACTCACCGGAGGCTGGCAACGGCTCTAAACCCTCACGCGACGTGCGGCGGCTCGGTTTCCACTCCGGCGACGTCGAGCTCCATCGAGAGACCCCCAAACCCAAGAGGCTTTGCTCCTAAAGCATCAGTGAGTCATGGCCATGCTCGACGTGGACTCATTTTTGATCATAAATGGCTCTAGATAGGTCCCCACCGTGCGCCCGAGGCAATTTTTTCCGGCGGCGACGAAGAACTCGGCATTCTACGGCTAGGGTTGATGAATTCGAGCACCGGTTGGACGAAGAGGACCGTATGAGTCTAAAGAACATGCCCGTAGATCAGAACTGGAAGCAACTAAGTATTGGAGAAGAATTTTTGAGGTTTTGGCGCCGGCGGTCCGAAGAACTGGCCGGGGAGAAAATCCAAATTCCGGCTGGTTCCTCCCATGAAACGGCTCCAAATTTGATGGACAACACGAGGAGATGATCAACGACCTTTTGTGGTGGCTTGGTTGCTCGTGAAATGCAGAAGGGGCTCAGTTTGACATCGAGGCGCCTAGGTCGGTTTGCCGGCAAGAAACGAGCTCGCCGACGTGGTTATCGACCACAGCACGCCTGGTGAGTACTTTGGGAAGCTTGAGGGGGTGTGGACGACGCTGTTTTTGCGCTTGGCCGAGCATCGGAGCTCGCGGTGTGTGATGGCGATGAAGCTCGACGCCGAAACTCGGTGGCGGCACAAAACTCTCGAGGAGAGTCGGTGTGGCGTGGAGTAAGGAAGGCAGCGACTGTTTGGCCACTCAGGCGACGTGTACACGGTGATATTTCCTTCCCCTCAGTGTCCTAATCGTGGAAGCAGGAGGTGGAGTGGGTCGGCTGTGACACACAAGAGGTGGCGCGCGTGAGGTGAACAGGCGGGTCTGAGTGAAACAAAACAGAGGAGCCTTAGGTAGCAAGTTTAAACACCTCACTGACCACCGGGCCTCACTTCTTTCCTCTCTCAAAACATCTTCAAATTTGGCCTGTTGCAAAATTCATTCATGAGGAGCTCAAATTTGACATCCATTTGTAGAATTGCCACTGTTTACTTCAGATTCAAATTTGAATTCAATTTCCGATGAAATTCAAAAGCCTATTTGACATGCATAGCAAAGTAAATCCAAATTTTCTCAAATTTTGCATTCCTCATATTTTAGACCTGAAGAATTCAAATATGCAATCTGCCTTTTGAGTTAGCCACCCATGTGTATCCTCATGTTTTAGAATGTTTTTGTAAGTCCCATTTTATTGAATTTGAACCTAACTTTATTCGCAACTCAAGTTTTTCATTTACAAGTTTTGGGACTTTTACATCGTCCTCCTCTTCCTTTGCAATATGTGCAGCCTTCTACTTGAAACCTTAATGTTGCAAGTATATTTTACTTCAGTGACTTTTCTTGTTCTGAAAGTGTTGTGCTGCAATGTTGTGTTACACATTATTGCATAAAAGTTGATATCATAAAGTGGCATAAGTTTTCAGAGGCGGTCCTTAACCAATAGACGTATGCGAAAATTGTATTTGCCAATTATTCAAAATATTTTAACAGGCGGTCTTTAGTTGAAGGAAAAATAGAGAAAAATTATATACAGACATGAACAGAGGAAAAACAGAGCTCAATAATACACATAGAGATGAAACAACACTCAACCGGTCATCGCTTCAAGCGTAGTGTATTTCACCGTTGAAGTCTACGGCCAACTCAAAGACAATATTTCACTGTATGAATTTTATTAATTTTTTAAAGCATTCCAACATGTCAAAATTCAAATATTAAAAGAGAAAAAAATTGTCAAATTAAAATATTAAAGCTTCATTACAATATTACAAATATATAAAATATATGTCATACATTTTTTCCAGCATTGACATCTTCTCGCATATAGGGTATCAAATCCCTTTTAATGCTTCTTCCTACGCGTTTGATGTTTTGTGGATCGGTAAAAAGGTTCATATCTTCATATAGAGATTATTCCTCTTCATTATCTCCCACATTCTCAACCCCAACAATATTTTGCTTTCCAAAAACAACTACGTGCATCTTCTTAGTTCCTGGATCCTGTACATAAAAAACTTGTGCAACACGATCGGCGAGAATCCACGGGTCATCTTTATAACCCACTTTGTTCAAATCTACCAGTGTCAGCCTGTAGTTGTCCACTTTCACACCATCAGGATGTTTTAGCCATTGGCACTTAAACACGGGCATTTGCATTCTATCGCCATAATCGAGTTTCCATATTTCCTCTACAAACCCGAAGTATGTTGTCTTCTGCCCTTATGGATCATAAGCCTCTATACGAACACCACTGTTTGGTCCAACACTCTTACCATCTTTTTCCTTAGTGTAAAATGTATAACCAATGATGTCATATGCTTGCCATGATGTCACCAAAGCAGATGGGCCATAAGCTAACTTCTTCATTATTGCCTCTTCTATAGAGTCTCCATATGGTATATTTTTGTCCATTAACCATTCAGTGAAACGTCTTCTATGCTCTTTCATGATCCAATCCTCTCTGCGGCATTGGTTTTTTCTGCGAAGCTCAATTTCGTGTTCCAGATGCACGACTCAGCTACTGCGAGCTGTTGTAGTACACCAAAATATGCACAGTGTACTAATTTGTAATCCTAAACGATAAAAGTTTTCTTACCCACTTTACCTCCCTCACATAGTATACCCTCATCTACTGGTATAGGAACACCTATCCGCTTTCCATCTTTGATGTAACCAGCGCAACCCCCAATCACTTCTTCAGTGGTGTATCCTTCCATAATTGAACCCTCTGGGTGAGCACGGTTCCACACATAACCCTTTAGTAGTCCTAAATATCTCTCCAACAAAAACATATGATGTAAATATAGTGGCCCAATGCTTTTATCTGATCAACCAAATGTATGATTAGGTGTATTTGGATATTGCAAAAGGATGGTGGAAAACACAACTCAAACTTGCACATATTCTTGATGATGTACGTTTTCAAATAGTCTAAGTCTTCACAGGCTATCACCTTTTACGACACTGCATTGAAGAAGTAACACAAAAGTGTGATGGTAACTTTTACATGCTCAGATTTGATGACCCTTATTGCAGTGGCAAGGAACAATGTCATCATCATGTGACAATCGTCAGAATTATAGCCGAATAAAGACAAGTCTTTCATCGAGACTAGTTTGTGGATATTGTATGGGAAACTCGTGGGCACTCTGATCCCCCGCAAGCATTCGCAAATTGCCTTTTTTTTCTCCTGTAGTGTCAAGTTGTAGCTTGCTGGATGAAGGTAATACTTTCCGTTGGCCTTTTCTATCGGGTGAAGCTCTGGTCTCATATCAAGATTTACTAGGTCCATACGTGATTTTAATCCGTCCTATGTTTTCCTTGGCATGTTCAGCAAGGTTCCAATGATGTTGTCAAATACATTCTTTGTAACGTGCATCAAATCAATACTATGACAAATTTCCAGGTTCTTCCAGTACGGAAGATACTTGAAAAAAATTGATTATTTCTTGAAAGCCGTGTCAGTTGTATCACCCGAAGATGTAGTTTTCTTTCTCTTTGTTCCTTTACATTTTTTTTCCTTACCGAAAGCAACCTTAATGTTCTTGACCATTTCGAACACGAGTTTTCCACTGTAAGGTTTTGGTGCAGTATATTTTTTAATTTTATTATCAAATTGTTCTTTCATCTTCTTGTACTTTGTGTATCTGTCAAGAACCGCCAGTGTCTCATGTACACCGTTTTTCTGGATGAAGTGAGGTACAAAAATCCAGTTCTTTCCACGCACCTTACACAACCTTTCTTCCCTTTCATTTGTCCTGATAATGTAAACAGTCCGAAATAATCATGCACGGTAATGAATATCATTACTCTTAGCGTGAAATACTCCCTCTTGTACTCATCCCATGTACGTACCCCTTCATTCCACAGTTTCGCTATATCTTCTATTAGAGGTTCCAAGAACACATCAATTTTGATGTCGGGTTGTTTCAAACCTTGTATAAGAATAGATAACAACATAAATTTCCTTTTTGACACAACAACGTTGGTAGGTTGTACATCGTTAAGACCTTGGGCCATGTGCTGTGTATGCTCCTTTTTTTCACCAAACAGATTCATTACGTCTGTACCCAAGGCAAACCTTACATTTTTTATTTTCTTTGAAAACTATGGATACTGAATATCAAAAAAATTCCACTGGGTTGCATCACGAGGGTATCGAATATGTTTTTCACTCTTCCTGCGCTGCTCGGAATTCCAACGCATAAGTTCAGCCTCCCTAGGGTTTGAGAACAAACACTTCGAGCAATCAATTACTAGAAGGTACCATATCACCAAGGCAAAAAATTTTCTCTTATTCTTCTCGCGTGCATCGTCAGAAGTATCATCATCGTCACCTTCAGGGCCAATAATATTCTTCTTATTCTTGTGGTCCTTATTCATATTGTAACATACTAGTGATTGTAGTCCTTCTTGTATCTACTGACACCGCAGATGGGGCATCTAGTTGCGAGCTCGTGCTCTTTACGATATAGAATACAATGGTTCACACAAGCTTGTATTTTTGTCAGAACTAGTGACATCGAGCAAAGAAGTTTTTTCGCTTTATAAGTGCTTCTGTCTAGTTTATTGGGATTTGGAAAAATTTCCGCAAAAGATTCAAAAGATCAGAGTTAACAATCGGACCATCCGTGTGTTGCTTTCAACTTTAGTAGTTCTAGGACTGCACGAAATGTAGTAAATTCTTTATCGCAACACTTTGATTCTTCATATAAGAGCTCCGTCGCTACATTCTGCAATGTCTCCATTTTACTTAAACCTTTACTTGCTCCCGTAGAAATCAATAGATGTGGTTCGATGTGACGCAACATCTCCTCACAATCAAACTCATCATCATCATCACCATCATCATCCTGATTGTCAATACCATAATCGATATGAGCATTATCATCATCAGAACCTCTCTCATCATCTTTATCCACCTCTTGTGTGTCTAACTCACCATGCTCTGTCCATATTGTGTAGTTTTTAATCCCCTTTTCACCAAATGAGATTGGATTACTATAGTATCTATCTAAGCAATCTTATTTTCACAGTCGATACATGGACATAATATGTCATCTTTTTTTGCATCTTCGCATGTCTCTTGAACGCTTCAATAATGTTTGCAAAATTTTGAATGTACATAGGATTAGGTCTTAGCATGTTATAAATCCATGCTCGGCGGTCCATCGTCCATGCCAAACTGTAAAAATAAAAATATGATAGTAACCATTTCTTGAGCAAGTTCATACAAACAAATATTAGAAACAAATAATATTGCTTATGTGACACTTTATTCAATAAAACCAAACACACCATTAGTGTCGTTAATATTGCTTATAAAACACACCCTTGCCACACCAGACAAATTAAATATCCATGGAGCATTAATTAATTTAAATAATGCCTAATGCAAGTGAAGGCTAAAAGTTGAACATAAGATTCATAAAGGTAGCGTACAGTGATGGCACCTGGAGGCGAGGACGACGACATGCACGCACTTGGAGGCAAGGGCGAGGAAGGCGACATAGGCTCGACAGCGAGGCAGAGGACGGCGACGATGGCCAGGATCGCGGTGGCGGCGACGAGGGGCAAATGTATTTTTTGGCAGCCTGGCGGCGTCGATGTGAAATCTCTCGAGTTAGGTTTTTGCGTTGTCCGAGCGGTGCTTTATATAGTCGTCCATTATCATAGGCGGGTTTTAAGGTGGTCCATTGAAAAACCGCCTGTTATAATTGCCACTTCATAGATCTACTCTTCCATTTCTTCTTCTTTTGCTTCATTTTTTATTTAGATTCAAATGTAAATACTCAAACATATATAGATTCTGCAAATTAAGTCTAAACTCGATGATTTCTTTTTTCTATATTTTTCAAAAATTAATATATACCAGATGGAATAAAAAGTTTAAAACTTTTATATGTAACATTGTTATGTTATGTAAATATAGAATAAATTTATATGCACATATAATTCAGATTTTCATGTCTCCTAAAAAATGGGTCTTCCACTGAAAGTTGGTTTTTATGAACATATTTTCTTATTTATGCATGTATGAATGTTGTTAATTTTTTAAAGCATTCCAACATGTCAAAATTCAAATTATCCATCATTCTAATAAAATGCTCATATACATATGAGGCATTATTCAAATTTTGAACACACATTGATTCAAACAAATTTGTAAAAGTCTAAAAAAATCATAGAGGTGGGTATGATGACTAAAAATTCCCATAGAAAAATTCACTCACAAAATCATTGTATTATGCAAGATACAAAAATGACAAATAACCTAATTATTTGTTTTTAATGTTCTGACCAATTTCAAAGGTTTTTCCAAGTGAAATTTAATGGGCACCTGTAATACTAAATCATAGTACAAGGACTTGTAATTTGGGCTTTTACAAGCACCTCATTTTGATCAAGAATATTAATTAATCCTAAACCTAGTAAACATTTTCACAGGCGATTCTATATTGAAAAACCGCCTGTGATAATTGCCTCTTCATAGGTCTGCTCTTCAGTTTTTTCTTCCTTTGCTTCATTTTTTATTTAGATTCCAATGTAAATACTCAAACATTATAGATTCTGTAAATTAAGTCTAAACTCGATGATTCATTTTTCTATATTCTTCAAAAATTAATATATACCTGTCGGAACCCTGCAAACCGGGTACCCCCGCGTAATGGATAAAAAGACAGCTTGGGCCCCGCCTCGCCATTGAGGCGGGCCCCAGCATAAGACACGTGCCCTGAGCCCTATGGTCAGCCCTGGGGCTACCGCGGGCACTTGAGCTCCGGAGCAGACATGTGCCCTGCCGACTCCCTCCCTCTGCCTGGGAGAGAGTGTGGCGCGGGCCCTGTTGGACCACCGGCAACTCCTCGAGCACGTCGGCACGATCCACCAGTTAAGAGCAAGCACGTGTCCACTACGCCGACGACATGCTGCAGCTTCGACTGGCGAGTGCGCCCACTTCGCCAAGGACATGCAACCTTTTCGTCTCCGAGGTACAACCACAAGCCCACTATGCGAAGATCTCGCCCCCACATTGGTTTCCAATGTACAGGCTGAAAACCACCAAGCGGGAGAGATGGGGCCCATCTAGGGGCTCGATGCCTCCCCCGAGATGGGCCCGAGGGCCACTGTCGGTACCCTGCAAACTAGGTACCACCGTGTAGTGGGTAAAAATACAGCCTGGGCCCCACCTCCCGGCTAGGGCGGGCCCCAGCATAAGCCACGTGCCCTGGGCCCCATGGTCAGCCCTGGGGATACAGCGTGCTCTTGAGCTCTGGAGCTGATATGTGCCCTGGGCTCTGACCTAAAGCCTCCCCGCTGAGGTGAGGTCCAGAGCTGCCACGTGTCCCGGCTCCGAGCCACCTTCGCGCTGAGGACAGCTCCGGTGCTGACACGTGCCCTGGGCTCCGGTCCATGCTTTCCTGCTGAGGTAAGGTCCGGAGCCGCCACGTGTCTATAAACACCAAGCTTGTCGATGAGAGCTCCAGAGCCGCCACGCGTCCCACGATCCCTCATGGGTCGTGGGTCGACGAAGTCAAGAAGGAAGTACGTTGTCAGGCTTTGCATTCAGGGCTCGCGCCTTCCCTAGAAGCTTGGTGCACTACGCACGCCACCGTCTCTTGCCTGTTCGCCATAACGGTAACAAGACGGGATGGCGGGGCGTGACAGTAGTACAGTGCCTCCCAACGGCACTAAGCCGCCCAAGCAGGGCGAGGAGACGTGGCGACAAGACGACGTCTTCATCATCACCTGACATGCGGTCAGGGGCTATCGACGTGTCGGACGGAGGGACTTAACTCCCCCGCCGACCACTCTACTAAGAGGACAAAGTCCTAGATCGTGTATAGGACACTAAAAGCTTTGGGGACACCTATTGGGCCTCAAGCCTCATTGTAACCACCCCGACCTTGAGCTATAAAAGGACCGGGGTGACCACCTTGCAAAGGGTTCCGATTCTCCACACTCCAGAACACACTACGTACAAGCGCTCATGCTAAAGCAGTAGAAAAAGCACACTCGTGGACGTAGGGTATTACACTCCGGCGGCCCGAACCATGTAAATCCTTGTGTTTATCTGCTCCCTCGAGCCTAGGTCGTGAAGGGTGCCAAACCCTCTCCGGAAAAAAAGAACCTCGCATGCTGCTTCTGAGCAGGCCGGATGGAGCGTCGCAGCTCACACTCTGACATTTGGCGCGCCAGGTAGGGGGGTTTTACGCACTCTCCTCGCGACTATGGTGAACATCACTTCTCATGGTGATCCTTCTTGCCCTCCTCGCTGTTTTATCCCGACTAGAGACAACAAAGCTACCTCCCACTCCAGGGCGGGCAGGTCTGGTCAGGGCGGTTAGACGACCGTTGTGCCATCAGCGGCCCCAGTTCTTAAATCCGGTCGAAACGATGACTAGAACGTTGGAGCCCCTGAGTCGCCCTTGGCGCCCAGGTCATGGCGGACCAGCAACCGCGTGGATGGTGCACTGTCGGTGTTCACACCTCCAGTGGTCGCTTTCTCTCGACCACCACCTTCTTTGGCAGTGGTGACAACACCGCCACGGCCGAGCCAGGAGAATGTGCTGGCTGCAGCATGCCCTCTGCTCCAAAACCCTCCGGGTGAGGGTGCAACCCCCGAGGCGGCGGAGTAGTGGCGGCATGACGTCAACCATCTCGTCACAACCGCCATGAACTCTCTTGCCTACAGGAGACAGCCGGCTGAACCCTCGCTGGCCCTGTCGCGTACGCCGACGGTGGCCCGTGGGGTGGTAGCCCCACACGCGACGGCCACGCCCAACCTCAGGCTTGAGTTGGATCGTCGCCTCGCCAGCGAAGATGATCGTACCACCATTGAGCGGCGTCGCGAGAGGCGTCACAACCTTGGAGGAGGGTACCACTCTCTGAGCGTCGTACCGGCGGGCCACGCTCCCCCTTCCCCTTCCTCTCCGGGGGAGGTGGGAGGCTCCATGGAACTCGCCTCACACCTTCGTATGGTGGTCTGGCCACCCAATTCTGGCCCCACTTGCCAGAAAAGTATGACGGGACAGTGAATCCCGCCGAGTTCCTGCAGATCTACTCTACCTCCATCCTAGCCGCAGGAGGGGATGAGGCCGTCATGGCCAACTACTTCCCCATGGCTTTGACCGGCACAGCCCGGTCATGACTTATGAAACTTTCCCCAGGATCCATCACGTCCAGGGAAGAGTTGTGCTGGAGGATCACAGCCAACTTTGGGAGTTCCTACACGTGCCCCGACACCGAGCTCGACCTCCATGCCATGCGTCAGCGCGATGGGGAGTCGCTGCGATCCTTCATCGAGCAGTTCTCCCTGGTCAGGAACACCACCCTCCGCATCTCCAACACCTTCGTCGTCGTTGCCTTCCGGCAAGGCGTCCGTGACAAGAAAATGCTCGAGAAGTTAGCCACGCATGACATGCAAGACGTCTTCAAGCTCTTTAGCCTGGCCGAAAAATGTGCTAGGGCGGCGGAAATCAAAGACTGGCACTCGGGACCCGCCTCCGCAGCGGGGAGTGCTGGAGAGGCTTCTGCTACTCTAGCAGCGGCCGGAGGGTGCTGAGCCCCGCGTCCTGACAAGCACCCATGACCATCATGTGCCAGCGATGACAGCGAGTGGTGCCCGGTGCGTAACGCCGGAAGCCACGGTGCTAGCGACTGCCAGGAGATCAAGAAACTCGCGGAACGCTTCCGTGAGCTGCAACAGTAGTGGCCGCGCCAAGACGATGCACCCTTTTTCCAGCGGGAGGGTAAGCAAAAGGCCAAACCTGAGGCCGATGCTGAGCACGGTATGGAGAATCAAGATGCCCAGAGGGCGTTGAAAGCCATCTACGGCCACTCCAACTCCGACTCCAGCGATCACACTGAGCCACATGATGCTTCAAGCCTAACCAGGTGTTCCCCCATCTGTCGTGCAACAAGGGAAAATGGCCTATTACATTGGTGTAGGGGGTCGAGGCCGCCCTCCCCCAGAACACGCTAGGGGCTCACCCGATGCCCAAACATACGACGAAGCCACGCAGAACCAGCTTCCGCGTGAAGAAACCGACCTCGTCAACGAAGCAATGTGTCTAGAGGCTGCTCAAAATGCGCCACACCGCAGAACGCTCCGGCAACGGTGCACGCAGAGTAGACATCACAAGGTAGCGCCACCTGATGCCTCGGCTAATACTTTCTCGAGGAGGGGTGACAAACCCTCCCCCAGCTAGGAGGGCCCTCCCGACCCGCACAAGTATGCCACCTCAGGTGCACCTGCCTAGCCACAGACGATGGGTATCTCTACCCAAACCATAGGACATAGAACACCTATATCAGTCCTACTCTTAGCGCAGTAGTAGGGTATTTTTTTTCTTTGTGTCTTTCTTGTAAGAGTGTTATAGTGTCTAGGAGCAGTGCTTAAAACAGCTAAGCCCCGGAAGGGTCCAGCTACCCTTGTCATTCGGGGCGGATCCTGACACGACCCCTCGGTCTTGTCGAGCCAGGATCATGCTGAGGGGTGCTGCGTTGCACAGCACCGAATAACACACATCAAAGGTACAAAGCGGAAGCAAAACTTTCATTACATAAAGTGGTTTATGAACATTTTTACATCAAAATAGGTCTAGTCTACACTCACGGGCGTAGACTACGCATCAAGTTCACGTTCAGCCCGTGAACGTGTCCTTGCTAGCACGCACGCACACTAACACGGCGGCGTCCACGACTCCCACTCGACGGGATTCCCCTCCTGGGGTTCCGCCTCCTCTTCAGGAGTCACTTCCTCATAGAACCCTGCAAAAGCTTCAAACACAAGCAGTGAGCATGAAGGCTCAGCAAGACTGACCCGTCTCTCCTAAACATGAAACTTCTACATGAGGGATGATAGGTACATGAGGTAAAACAAGTTGCAAAGGACTCGCCTAAATAGTGGGACCTTACTTTCAAGTTTTAGCAGTAGGTTGTGGATAACCTTACGCTAAGGCACATGAGAGAGCCGCAATCAAACACGAAACACATTTTTCTCATGTACTTTGCCCAAAGTTGAAAAGAACTTTAGTTAGCTCTAAACTACAACAAATCATTAACAATCAAAGTCCACCTTTCAATCAGCAACATTTTAGCATGTAACTAGCCTGTTCTTTCTACGTCACGGTACAGTGAACAAATGGTACTCACTGACCGCGAGGGACGGCGATTATAATCGATTTACACCTGCAGGGTTACCCGAACAACCCGTCACGTACGCCCGTACTCGATTTTGCCTACAGCAACCATCAAGGACGCCATACGCAACCACCTTTCACCCGTCAGCCAAATATTGAACCGGTCCCATCGTCCCGAGCAAGAGGTCTCTGCACGCGCATCTCAGTGCCGCCAGCCGATTTACACCCCAAGCTCTCAACCTACCCTCTAAACGACGGGCAATGCCTCAATACCCAGCTACCCGAGTTACATCAGTTTCCCGGTTCCCATATAGCCGGTAGGTCTTTGGTACTGTTCTAGCTTGTTCAACAGGCCCGCACACGGCCCGGTCCTCAATCGACACAAGCGGAGCTATAGCACCCATGCCCCAAAGTCCTGCTTCCCTTACTCTCCGCTCGGTCTCAATTTTCTTGCCATGTGTATCATGTGCTATCTCTACCCAAGTCGAGTGCCTCTAGCCTATGCTCGCGAGTAGTTCCAACTACTCGACTTGTACCGAATCCTACATAATCTTAGCATCGCAATAGCTAACGGGGTTTTCAATCCTATTCCCAACCATGGTTTTCTGGGCTATGCAATTGGGTTTCCAAACAAGACTCTAATACAAGGAATCATAATACTCAAGTAAGTGCTCAAAACAATAAAAATTTATAAAAAGGTTAATGCAAACCGGAGCTTGCCTGCTTTGTAAGGTAGTAGTATATAATAGAAGTTAGTGATCTTCAATCCCTTGATCTTTCTGAACTTGCTCAACTGATCCACACGTCAAGGGATGGCTCTGTCGAAGTCCTTCGTCGTAAACCCTATCGACATGTATATGCATAGTATTTTATAATGTAATTCAAGGCTTAGAGACTAAAACTTCTTAAGAACAGAGGTTGTGTAGAAATCCTAGGATGAAGTAGTTGCCTCTGTGGTGCAAAGAACTCAAAGAGACTAAATCTACCTTAGGTGTTTCATTACATCTCTAGCTAAGTTTCTAATGCCATATAAGATGAGTTCTAATGATCTCGACATAACTAAAGATCCTGACCTCCAATGACTTCGAAATTTTTACAGGAAGTCATTCACTACACAGGGACTTAGCTTGCTAAATTGCAGCTAAAGTGGAAATAAATTGTGTCTCGCACAATTTCCATCCCAACCCTATGTTGTTCTTCACATCCAATAGAATGGAGAACAAGGACAGGAAGACTCAAGGCTCAATTTGAGCTGAAAATTTGCATGTGAATTCTCGGTCACCTGAAAGTGCCCTGGACCAAAAATGAACACTTTTCATTGAGTGTTTTATTCAGAACAATTTCCTAGGCAATTAAGCAAAAAGAAATTAATTCTGACTTAACTCACATGTTCTGAGGGGGCCCGACCTCCATCACGGGGCCGTGCCGCCTCGCCCGAGGAATCGCATTGGGTGATGCCGTGTTATGCGGCACCCAACAGCACACATATAAGGAACACAGTATTACATAAATCAAAAGCGGAAGCTTACAATTTTTCTTTGTAAATAATTTACATAAAATAGCTACAGCGGAAGTCTATAAACAGCTCACGATGAATATCTAAGAAGCACTCGAGGAGAGGTCCAGCCCGCGGACTCCTCTCGCTAGCAACACGAAGATATGGCAGCGGCTAGGTTCTCCAAGTGTGACATGACTCGGAAGTTTCCGAGTCTCACCGGACAACCCTCTTTATAGCGTCGATGCTTACCTGCAAAACCACTTATATAGAAAGAGTGAGCACAAAGGCTCAGCAAGACTTAACCGTCTCTCCTAAGACATGAAACTCTACATGAAAGTAACCTAAGACTTAAGCCTGTCATTTGCGAAAAGACTCGCCTACGAGTTCATCCTTAACTTTCAGATTTTAGCCATAGGGCCTGTTTGGTACAGCTTATGAGTCAGCTTTTGAATAAAATTAAGCACTTAAACGTCCAAACAGACCGCTTTTCACCTCGCTTATCTAAGAAGCGCTTATCCAATTGAACTAAAATGCAGTGTTGGAAAAAAGCGGCCTCCCTCCCGCTTCTGGCCGTGTCCGCGCAATATGTTACGAAAGTGCCCCTAAACTTCAATGAAAATTACCCGCAAGTGTCATCCTACGAAAGTGGCCTCTCACCAGAGCTCGACCTCCTGTCTGCGCCGCGTCCTCTTCGCCGCCCGACTTCCGCCTTCTCTTCGCCGCTCCCCTTTCACCTCCTGTTCCTGTGGCGTCCTCACCCAAACCTAAGAAGCTAGCAGCGGCTGGGTCACCTACGACCGGAAACGGGAGACCAGTTTTTTCTGACGAGAGGCGAGGAGGGGGTGTCTTCGCTGACATTGCAGGAAATAAATCAGCATAAACCAAATGATATGGGCTAGTAGTAATGATTTTTTCTTTTGCAGGCTACTGGTATTGGTATATCGGTGCAGATCACCAGAGCAAATTAGCCCCTGCAGTCCCCTGCCGACTAATCTGCAATATCAAACACCACTTTTCCACACTGAAGTAGCAATTTTATTATTTGTCAGTGAAGGGGTGCAGTTAGGGATGGATAGCAGGCTAGTGCTTTGCTCACAGCATTGTCTTGATCCATCATGAGGCAGAACTGTTGTATCATGTAAACATAGGAACATTTTCTAGGTTGTATATTATCATGTCGTCTTCTTGTGCCTTCTATATGTATCTTTGTAATGTATAGCACATACAATAATTTATCAGGGGTCATTCCCATTAGTATTGAACCCAAGATAAACTCATGTGAATAATTATACGAATAAGTATTTGTCAACGTCCTATTGGGTGGCTTCTTTGATGTATTTCGAATATATGTTATTTCTTTAATGAAACTTTATTTTATGATATTAAAAACTTATGCCATATTATTTTATCATGTATATGAATATTAAATAGTTATAATCCTATTATGGGCAATTCAGACATTTTTCACTTTAAAATAGTAGACCAACACATTCAAAATGCAGACTGACAAACGCCTAGCTTATTTTAACAGCTGTTTCTCCAGCCAGCTGCTTCTCAAAGCAGCTAGAAATAAGTCAACTTCTCAACAAGTTTCAGCTGTGCCAAACAGGGCCATAATAGTAGTGACCTTGCGCCCAGCAACATTGGAACTCCACAATCAAACAAGAAACGCTTCATTCCAATGTTGCTTGTCCCAAGGTGAAAAATAAATTTAGTTTGCTCTATCTCTACCTCAAACAAGGTTCTCATGCAGTTTAACATAATCATAGCAGCAATTATACTTTTGCAAACTGTTCCCACACAACTTGCTTACTACGTCACAACACAGTGAGCAAGCGGTACTCATAACCGCAAGGGACGGTGATTCGAATCAAACACTACCCGGATAACTCGACACATACGCCCGCCTCTGAAGACCCAACTCTGGCGTCCTTCATTATGTCGTATGTGGCAACCTTTCTCAGGCCACTAAACTGTAGAACCGGTCGCGCCGTCTCGGGCTCATAGGTCTAACGAGACGATGTGGTATGCCTCTACAATCTAGTGAACCTGGTACATCGGTTTCCTGGTTCCCATATATCAGTAAGCATCCGGTACACAACTCAATACTTGCTCAGCGGGGCTGCATACGCTTCGGTCCTTGACCGACACGGGCAGAGCTACTCGACCAAGACCTCGTCTTGTCGCTACCTAACTCTCCTGCCCGGTCTCATCTTTAGAAACGTAAACTTTAGTTTGCCTCTCTTTCGAACCCCACTTATGTGATCCTAAAACAACGCTCGCGAGTAGATTCCAACTACTCGTCTTCTACCGGATGTCCTAGCCTATTTAGCACGACCTTATTCTACAGCGATGACACAATGCTACCTTTGACCTCAGGATTCATGTTTGGTTATGCAAGTGGAGTATCAACATCCTTGACCTAATGCACATACAAACCTTGACCAAATGTAGTGAACAAAGGGAAAACTTTAAAAACAACTTAAGTGCAAACCGGGGCTTGCCTTGGTTTTGCAGGTGACTAAAGTCAGAGATATATGGAGTTAGTTTCTGCCGCCTTGAAGTTTAATCCCTGCCTTCTTGCCTCTTGATCCAATCTTCACTTATCCACATTTAAACACTACACGTTATAAACATGCATACATGTTTAATTATAAAACCCTTGCTAACAAGTGCTAAAGACAAGTTTTAAAACAGGAACTCTTTTTAAGAATTTAAAATGACACTAGGGTGGTGGTTTGGATGTGTGTTTAAGCACTATCATCAAGTGAGAAGGGAGGTTCATCACTTGGGTGGGGGATCAACTAATGGTTGAACAGAACACTAATGATCCAGGGCTCCAATGGAGCTGGGAATTTTTTGGGGATTTCCTTGTCACAAGAAAGTTCTCTGGACCAAAATGCAGAACATTTCACTAATTGGATCACCCAGAACAATTCCCTAAGCATTTAAGAAAAAAGGAATTAATTCTGATTAAATTTGCACTTTCATGCAAATTCAAGTGAACTATAATTTCATACATAGCTCAGGGAGTATGCATGAATTTTCCTAGGATTTTTGGAACTAAGGAATGCCCAGAACTGAATTTCCAAGTTTTGGAAATCCTCTGAAAATGTTTCTGTATTTATTTGAATACAGAAACTTGGAATTAGAATTACCATAACTAAATCAACTCCAAATAAGCTGAAACATTTACAGGAGTCTCCTAATATCCTAAAGAATATCCTGGCAAAATTTGGGGAATTTTGGATGAACCAAACTCCCTCTAAAATTCTTTTGCTGAAAAGCTTTAAAGAATTCTCCAGAATTTTCTTTTGGTTTTCATGCAAATTGGGTTGCATATTTGGATAGAGTTTTTCATCCTGAATCCAACCCAATTTGAATCACTAATTTTGGAGCTTCCTAGCAAAAGTTATGCAGTTCTAAAGTTTGAACTAAATCTGGAATTCAAATTAATTCGGAAAAAGTTTAAACCCTGACTGCGGGCCACAGGGCCACGTGTCGACCGCTGAAACACGAGCCACACGGGCCACAGAGTATTTACCGCATTGTCACAGGCAGATCCGCGGCCACAGAAGATCTATTCCCTCGCACCAGAGACTGACGCGTGGGCCAGCCCCCCGTCTTCGTCTTCCTCCGGCTGCCCACGCTCCCGCGCCGCCGAGCTCGCCGGAGCTCTCGCCGGAAGTGGGTTCCGGTGCTCGGAACTTGCTGGATCTCGCCGCCCCCATGTATTCTCGTACGAGGAACACGTTGCTGGGCTTATCTCAGCTCGACGATGACCGGAACCCTAGGTGCTACGGCGACAGCGGCGGTGGCCACTCCGGCGATGTCGCTAGGGCGTTATATTACACCAAACACGTAGCCATTTGCGCGTACAGAACCACCGCACCGAGGAGAACACGGACCAACCGCCGATCTCGCTGGAACTCGCCGGAAGTACGACCTCACCGTCGGGCTAGGTCAAAATCCGGTGAAATTCGAAAAACTTGACGAACAGCGGCTCTGCTCGATGGTTCTCGTTGGTTCTTGATCCTACGCACGCGCACGGGGGTATAGAAGGTGTATGCTACGTCGTGTGGGGAGTGGTCCGATGTGTGAAACGAATTCGCCGAGTTTCTCCTCTCGGCTATCATCGTATGTCGTCGGCAAAACTGAAATTCCGGCGAGCACGGTCCATGACACGCTGCCGGCATTGTTGTGAAGCGAGAAGGTCTACAGGCGCACCTTTTTGCTTTTGTAGCTGGGTTGGAGAAGCCCTGTGGCGTCCGGGCGACGAGTTCTCGTCGCTGCGGCTCCCTTCGGTGCTGTGGTGGAGAATCGAGCTCGACGCCGGAGTTTCCGCGGAGCCAGAGCCTGGTTATCGTTTCGGCCACGTCGAGGGAGGTCCGGCGGGGCTGTAGGGCGGCTTAGCTCGGCGCGGAAGCTGCTGAGGCGTCCGGGCGCCGGTGCTCCGAGGATTTCTCTCCGTGCGGCACGAGCTCGATGAGAGGTGCGGGTTAAAGACGGCAGTGGCGTGAGGTGATCGGGTGAGGCGCTGCGCTCTCGGTGGAGGCGGTAAGAGCAGCGAAAGATCGATCCCAAGCAGCTCGGGAGGTGCTTCCGGTTCCTCGGTCGGCAGCGCGTGGCGCCTCGCGGTGGCTCGGTGTGAGCTCGGGTGTGAACCGAGAACAGAGTAACTTCGGCAGTAAGTTTAGGCCCCCTCCTCTCACTGAACAGTGGGGCCCACAGCTCCCCTCTGCCCCAAAATATCTCTAAAGTTTTGACACATTGTAAATTCATCTATGCAGGATCCAAATCCAAAAACCATTTTGACATTTGCCAATTTGTGTCACAGTTTCAAGTTTAAATTCAAATTTGGATGAATGTCACAAGTTCCTTTGGTATTAATATCAAAGCCTCTCCAAATTTGCTCAAAACTTGGCTCCCTCATAATTTGGATCTGAGGAATTCAAATATGTCCTCTGATCTTTTAGTTGGCTATTGCAAATACACTTTTTTAAACAACAGTTTGAATTTTTTTTCCTTTGAACATGCCCTCCTTCTTTTTTGAAGTGCACCTCTTAATTCAAACTTAATTCAAAGTTTTATTGCACATGCCAACACTTTCATGAGTAACACAAAAGTTTTTGTAAGTCCCATTTCTTGCATATAAACTCAACTTTATTCATAGCTCAAGTTTTCTATTTACAAGTTTTGGGACTTTTACATTCCTCCCCCCTTAAAAAGAATCTCGTCCCGAGATTCATGATTAAGGACAAAATGGAGAGGACAACTACTAAGTATAAGCCTCTAACAACTCCGGATGATTGCGTTGCAAATACTCCTCGCTTTCCCATGTAGCTTCCTCGGACGTGTGATTTTCCCATAGCACTTTGAAAAATCGTAGCGTCCGGTTTCTGGTCTCGCGAGTCTTTTCATCAATTATCCGGGTTGGTCGCTCAACATAAGTGAGGTCCGGCTTCAGATCTGCTATGTCTCCCGTGAGAATCTCCGTTGGAACTTTCAAACACTTCCGCAACTGAGATATGTGGAAGACGTTATGCACTCCGGCTAAGGCTGCTGGCAGCTCCAAACGGTATGCCACGGGTCCACATCTTTCAATGATGACGAAGGGACCAATAAAACGCGGAGCTAATTTTCCTTTCACTCCGAATCGGTGAATACCCTTCATAGGAGATCCGCGGAGGTATACGTGGTCCCCAACATGGAAGTCTAGAGGACGACGCCTCCTATCCGCATAGCTCTTTTGTTTGGACTGAGCGGCTTTAAGATTTTCTTGAACAAGTCGTACCCGCTCTTCCACTTCATTTACAAGATCAATCCCGTAAATCACTCTCTCGCCAGATTCACACCAGTTCAAGGGTGTGCGGCACTTCCGGCCGTAGAGAGCTTCGTAAGGTGCCATTTTTATGCTCGCTTGATACCCATTATTATAAGCAAATTCCGCCAACGGTAGATGATCGTCCCATCGCTTACCGTGGTGAATGGCACATGCTCGAAGCATGTCTTCGAGAACTTGGTTCACCCTCTCCGTTTGCCCATTGGTTTGAGGATGATATGCGGAGCTTCTAATCAATTTGATCCCCAGCGATGCATGTAGCTGCTCCCAGAAACGAGCAACGAACAATGCGCCTCGATCGGAGATGATCGTTCGGGGAACTCCATGTAGGCATAATATTCTTGCAATATATAGCTCCACATACTTCTTGGCATGGTATCCCGTATGCACCGGGATGAAATGGGCTGACTTGGTTAACCGATCCACGATTACCCAAACCGAGTCATGCTTATTAGCCGTGAGAGATAGTCCAACAATAATGTCCATACTAATATCCTCCCACTTCCATGCCGGAACACATAGCGGTTGTAGGGTTCCTGCCTTCTTCATGTGGTCGGCTTTAACTCGCCGACACGTATCACATTCTGATACGTATTTAGCAACTTCTCTCTTCATCCGGGTCCACCAGAATTTAGTCTTCAATTCTTGGTACATCTTGTTGCTGTCCGGATGAATAGAAAATTTGGATAAGTGAGCCTCATCCAAAATTTTCTTCCGCAGCCTCATATCACGGGATACGACTATCCGGTCCCTGAACCATAGAGTGTCTTCATCATCTAACCGGAAACATTTCATTTCCCCATTCTTCAATCTCCTTCTGATATGAGCCATGCCCTTGTCTTTCTTTTGAGCTGCCATAACCTCCTCTTTTATTGTGGGTATGAGGGCTAGGTTATGCAGAGCTCCAAATGGAACCATGTAAAGACTTGGTTCTTCTTCTTCTATCGGCGTGATGGTTAGATTATGAATATGAGACTTCCAGCTGAGTGCATCGGCAACCACACTTGCCTTGCCCGGATGATAATGAATTTCCATCTCATAGTCCTTGATCAGCTCCAACCATCGCCGTTGCCGCATATTCAACTCTTTCTGAGTGAATATGTACTTCAAACTCTTGTGGTCGGTGTAGAGATGAACCAGATTTCCCAATAGGTAATGTCTCCACATCTTTAAAGCTAATACCATGGCAGCAAGCTCGAGATCATGAGTTGGATAATGTTGCTCATGATTCCGTAATTGCCGTGATCCATATGCGACCACACGTCCTCCTTGCATAAGTACACAACCAAGCCCGACGCCGGATGCATCACAGTAAACATCAAAAGGCTTGGTTGTATCCGGTTGAGCTAGAACCGGGGCTGTTGTGAGGTGTTTCACCAAACCTTGAAAAGCTTCCTCACATGGCTTGCTCCAATCATACTTGATGCCTTTCTTCAGTAGCTCCGTCATAGGCTTGGAGATTTTTGAGAAGCTCAGGATGAACCTCCGATAATATCCCGCCAAACCCAAGAAGCTACGAACTTCATGGACTGATGTTGGAGACTTCCACTTCAGCACTTGCTCAATCTTGCTTGGATCAACAGCAATGCCTTCTGCTGAAATAATGTGCCCAAGAAATGGCACTTGGTTGATCCAGAATTCACATTTACTAAACTTTGCATAGAGCTTGTGATCTCTCAGTCGTTGGAGCACAATATGCAAATGTTTAGTGTGTTCCTCTTCAGATTTGGAATAGACCAAGATGTCGTCGATGAATACCACGATGAACTGATCCAGCTCCAGCATGAACACCGAGTTCATAAGATACATAAAGTGAGCCGGAGCATTGGTCAACCCAAATGACATGACAAGATACTCATAGAGTCCATATCTTGTCAAAAATGCTGTTTTTGGGACATCTTCCATGCGAATCTCGATTTGATGATATCCCGACCTTAAGTCCATCTTAGAGAAGACTTTAGCACCCACTAGCTGATCAAAGAGGATATCAATTCTTGGTAGTGGATACTTGTTCTTTATGGTCACAGCATTTAAAGGACGATAATCGACGCATAGCTTCAGCGTCTCATCCTTCTTTTTCACAAACAAAGCTGAGCAACCCCATGGTGATGAACTTGGACGAATAAACCCCTTGTCCATCAGATCTTTGAGTTGCTCCTTCAATTCTGCTAACTCACTCAGAGCCATTTTGTATGGTCTCCGAGAGATCGGCGTGGTTCCCGGTATCAACTCTATTTTGAATTCCACCTCGCGCTCAGGTGGTAAGCCTGGAAGATCTTCGGGAAACACGTCCGGATATTCACGGACTACCGGAATGTCTTCTAACTTGCACACCTCGGCATTACATACTTCCGGGCCTTTAGAAACCGCTTCGCGGAGATACAAAGTTTGACGTCCGTGAAGTGGAGAGTCCAAGTGAACACTCCTGTTCTCGATGTCCATGACAGCCTTATGGAAGGTCAACCATGATATTCCCAATATGGCATTGATTCCCTGGTCTTCGAGAATGATGAGGGTGGTAGGATAAATTTTTCCACCCAAGCAAAGTGGTGCTCGAGAAACGACTTCATTAGTTGAGATGTCTCCACCTGGCGAATGAATAAGGTAAGAACCTTTTGTGACAGTTGTGGAGATCTGATCCCGGATCACCGTTGCCCGGCTAATGAAGTTATGTGTCGCACCAGAGTCGAATAAAATGACAACCGGCTTGTCATTTAAGGTGAACCTGCCGGCAAGAACAGGTCCTCCCTTTGGCAGATCATTGACTGACACATAATTGACTGTTCCCACTTTGGACATAGCTTTTCTTGGCTGTCCAAGATCACTCTGTGGAACTGGACCCGCAGACACATTGTTGCTGCTCGGTCCAGTAGCTTCATTGACATTGTGAAGTGGGACAGCACTTGGTTTAGCTGAGAAATCACCTTGTTCATCTTCAACCACTTGAGGGTAATAATATTCTAGTGCACCTTGTTGATACTGAGGTGCATAAGAAACAAGTTGCGGCTGTGGTAGAGGTGAATAAGACCTCTGTGGAGTAGAAGAGTCGTCACACTCCCAGAATGATTGCACCCCTTGTGGAATCTCTCGACCGGAAGGTGAACGGATCACCAACCGATACTTCTGAGGCAGATGATTGTCTTCAGCCTGTGATGAGTCCCTCTCCCTCTTTTCCTTGAGGTAGAGGTTGGAATAATATTCTTGAGCGATAGCACAGATCACGAACTCATCAAAATTTTCTTGGCTAACTTGAGCCAATTCACATCGCAGCCTAGCAGTCAGCCCTCGATAAAAATGATAACCCATCATGGATGGTGATTTCACATAGTCAGGGACATATTGAGCTAAGCGATTGAATTCCTTTGCATACTCAATAACACTCTTGTCCCCTTGCTTCAGACTCCAGAACTCATCCAGACTGGTTTGCATTATGCCCGCAGGGATGAAACGAGCACGAAATGCAGCCTGGAACTCCGCCCATGTGAAACGATGCCCTGCTGGTTGGACAGCAAGGTAGTCTGCTCACCATGCTCCAGCAAAGCCGTGAAGCTGCTGAGTGGCATATAGAGTCTTCGAGAATTCATCACATTGGATCAACCCAAACTTGGACTCAATGACACGTAACCAGTGATTTGCTTCACAATGGCCAGCCGCCTCAGGGAATACCGGCGGTTGTGTCGCCAAGAAATCCAGGTACGTGCTCTGGGTTGGCATGTGATGTTGAGCTTCTCGAGTTATGACTTGTTGAACTAGAGTTTGGAGAGTTTCATTCATCTTCGCCATAATTTCAGACAACCCGGTTGGCGATGGCTCTTGTGATGAAGTCGAGTCATTCCCACCTCGACTTGAATCTCCAAGCTCCATTTGAGAATGTGTACGTACCATACTGCACGAAACCAAATTTTGAGTCAATCAAAATTCTATCTCAGTAGTAAGTAAAGATAAGTAAAACATGAACATGTCATGAACTTTAGGAAAGCATAACCACATTCATGTTTAAACAAATCTTATGTACGCTAAGCCAATCAGCGGGACTACCCTGACCAGCTCACACAAACTCCAAAGTTTACTCAAGTTATCAACAGATTCTTGACTTGAGTTCAATACCAAAGTTTTAGTAAACTTCATTAGATTTCCAAAAAGTACTTATGTGCTCCTTAAGGATTTTTTTACAGGAAGTTATGGCATAAAAACAGAAAGGTCCAGAGAGGTTTTTGCTACTGTCCTGGTTCTGAACAGTTTGCCTTCAACTGGACTTTTCACCAACTTAACGTGTGATTTTGCTCTGGAGGTCTACAAAGAAGTTGTAGAGCAATTAAAAATCTTTCCAGAACTGTATCATACACCTTGATTGGTTAAATATAATAAGAGTTATGCTCTGTCAAAGTCCAGCAAGAATCCCTGCCAGAAACAGAGCACCCTGTTTTTGAAAACTTTGACACCTAGTTATGCTCTCATTTGAATCATAGCTCAAAATAAGAGTTCAGTAACTAATACTTGTTTCAATCTTCCATTTTTAGTTGAAAGTTAGTTCATGAATCAGTTCTTCATAGGGAAGAGGATTATATGTTCAGTACGGTGTCGATGCACCGTAAGAATCCTGTCGGTACTACGTAGCCTCACCAAAAGAAAAAATCCTACCCGGATTATACCGGCATATACGTATTATCAGTGGCACTAAGACGGTCTCTCGCACACGTGTACTACACGGGATACGTACGTGGTTAGTACCTGCATAAAGACACTCAATAGTGGTGCACTCAAAGGTGAGGGAGATTCGCAACAACTTGAGGATAACACAAACCCGCCAGAAGAGTTATGCTGATGTACGAAGAAGAGAGCTCGTTTTCAACGTGGGAGACTATGTTTATCTCAAGGTGTCCCCTATCAGAGGACTTCGTCGGTTCAAGGTGAAAGGGAAGTTGTCACCTCGATACATCGGACCCTTTCAAGTTTTGGAAAGAAAAGGCGAAGTGGCGTACCAACTAGAGTTACCGGTTCATCTATCGGACGTGCACGATGTATTCCATGTGTCACAACTCAAGAAATGCCTGAGGACGCCTGAGGAGGTGTTACCCATGAATGAAGTGGATGTAGCTGAAGATTTGTCTTATGCCGAGCAACCATACAAGATTTTGGAGACAATGGAACGCCTCACCAGAAATAAAAGAATCCGGATGTGCAAGGTGCAGTGGAAGCATCACTCAGAAGAGGAAGCCACCTGGGAACGGGAAGATGAGCTCAAGGCACAATTTCCGGAATTGTTTTCTTAGAAACACCAATCTCGAGGACGAGATTTCTTTTAAGGGGGGTAGAGCTGTAACACCCCAAATTTTGATTCAAAACACTAAACCATGTTCAGAGGGGAATTTAAAAATTTTTGGACGTGTTGCTTGTTTTGCAAAAATTCAAATTCAAACTGGAATTCAAATTAAACTCAAATCAGAAAAGAAATGGAAAAAGAAAAAGAGAAAACGGGAAAAAACCGGCCAGTGGGCCGAAACCCGCCAGCCGGCCCAGTTTCCATCCCCCCCCCCCCCCCCCCCCCCCCCGCGCCAGCCCGCAGCCGCGCGCCCGCGCTATCTCTCACAGACAGGTGGGACCCACCTGTCATCCCTAACCCCGAGCGTCTGCGGCCCGGACTTTTCCCCCCGAGCGCGCGCGATTGTAACCGACTGAAAACCACGTCCCTCAGCCCGAATTCTGATCCCGGAAGACTCAAACTCGATCACAACCAACTCACCGCCCTCCCCCGGCTATAAAAACCCTAGCCCCGATCGGTTTTTCCCACGCGATCACCGATTTTTACTCCGGTGAGCACCGAGACTTCGCCGGTGAATTCTGGCCGATCTAAGCTCTGAAACTCTGATCTAACTCGCTGGTCTTGATCCACCGCCTCCGGGGAGCTTTGCAGGTGCAGAAAACTCGGAGACTTACGGTGTAAACACAGCGCCGACGAGCTTCGCCGTGGTTTTGCCTCGGACCTCGCCGCTGATCACTTTCCAGGACCCCCGAGCTCGAGAAAACCCCCCGAGGTGAGATCCCCGACCTCCCCTCTACCGATCTAGGCCATAAGATCACAGTTCTAGGCAGAATTCTCGAGGATCCGAAACTTTCCGGCGAGATCGCCGTGCGCCGCCGGCAGCGCCGCCCGCGCTCGATCAGAGCGACGTGGCCGCTTGTGCGCCGTTTATTTTAAATCGCACGGTAGACTTTAAAACCCCGCGTACCGGTTCGATGTTATAATCTCAGCCGTCGGTTTAAAATCGGACGGTCCACGTCAGCCCCGCATTATAAAGACTGGAATTCTTACGTGCTACCCCCTGGGGTTCTCTGGAAATAAGAGCTAGCCCCAGAAACTTCTGATCTAGCCCCTGGAACTCCAGAAAATCATGTAAATTCATTTAAAAATCAGTTTTAGCCCCTGGACTTAATAAAAATTAGGTAAAACACCTCTGATAAGTGTAGCTAGACCCCTGGAAATTATGAAAATAATATTATAGACCCTGTAATGGGGAGAGTTCATTATTTTAGCCCTGTTTAGTATTTAATTTAGGAAATTGAATATGTAACTAGTGTTTAAAAAATTAAAAAGTGGGACAAACATAATTGTCAAAATTAATTAAAAACTTTCTCAGTACTTAGAAAACCTTGGAGTGAGATAAAACTATATTTTGGGCTGAAATGAATCTGTTTCATTATTATTCACATTTAATAGTATAGGGACACATTTTTAAGTAAAGAATAGCTATAGAAAAATAGGGAAAATAATTATGAAATAGTATACATCAGAAGCCAAGGTCAAAATATGTTATTAAATTATTTAGGACCAGAACCTAAACTGTTTAGATAATGTGTATTACTAATTTCATGATAAAATACACAATTATGCATAGGAATATAAATCTGAAAATATAGCAACTAGTAAATGATAAATGGAGTTTTTAAAATCCAAAGAGTTCAGTTTAGGGTTGGTAGAAATTATGAAGGCACAAATGGGGAAGAAAAATACTTTTCATACACACTTGGTAGTAAAAAGGTGTAGTAGTTGAATATAAGAAATTTATTGGAAACCCATATAAATAGCATGTAAGTATAAATGTGGACACAAAAGTAGGAATCATATACACATGGTTAAAAGTGCATGCAAGCCACAACTCAACACACATAAAGTAACCACAACACATATAATGGTAAAGAACTTTTATAAATGTATGAAGTAGAAGTGTGAACTATGTCTTATGATTGTTGTTTTTCTTTTGCTATGTGTGATGGTATGAAGTAGAACCTGTTCAAGAGCAAGTTGTCCCTTTCCAAGATCAGGACTACCCATTTCAAGAGCAGCAAGAAGGAGGCAAGTGTCCTTGACCACTTTGATCCTATGCTAGGATGTGTAGATAGAATTATTTGCATTGTCAAATGAAATATGAAACCCATGCTAGGAAGTTTCCCTAGAATTGCATTGCCTTGTTTCCTTGTAGCTTGGGTTGGGATTTATTTTGGTCATGTCATTTATTTACATGAATATGCTTAGCCATGCTTAGAATGGGCTATTTGGGATATGAGATCATCAGTTTATTTTACCATACTCTTGAATGAGCTATTGTGAGTTATGTAGAGGTAGGGATCAAGGCAAGTTGGATGATTTGGTTGGTGCTGGGTGCACGAGACTTGGGTTTGTGTTTAGTACTTGCCTGGATCCTAAGGACCAGTTCATGGAGCATGTAACCCGGCTTTACAGTGCCAACCACATGCTGAGATGGGGCAGCTTGGCCAATTAATTAGGTGTATCCCCGGCGTAGTATGGGTGTGTTGGATGGTGCGGGGAGTGGGTATCAGCTGGACTACCATATAAACCGCAAGGCTCAAGAGGGGGCCACTGCAGCGGGGTTGGAGCCTCTTGTATGCTGTTAGGGGTGAAACCTCAGTGGGCCCATGCTCGTTGGGAATCCCTTTGTAAAGGCTTCGTAGTGATCTCCTGGCTGCACACCTGGGAAGTGTGAATGTGGATCGTAGCCACTGGAATAATGGAGGTTCTTTTAGTCCACCCGGCAACGGGGGATGAAATCACTACATGTGGGTACAGTGGTACAAACTCTGCAGAGTCAAAACTGTCTTGACAGCCGTGCTCACGGTTAAGAGCGGCCTGGACTTATTCATGATTAGAGGAGTGAAGGTTTTTGGAAGTTGTGGATGTTAAGCGGGGAGCTTAACATTGGAAATGATGTTATGGTTATTAGATTATGATGATGGGATGGGAGATTGGGACCATTTCACTTGTGTAGTAATGTAGGTGCTTAATAAGCTAAGGTGATAGGTATTAATTGCGTAGTGCTTTAACCATGAGTTCAATCTCTCCTTGTTCTAGCCCTGCATGGTATAATTTTCCCCCACACTTGCTGAGTACCATTGGTACTCAACCTTGCATTTTTGTTGGTTTATATTGCTGCTCAGGTCAAGATAATGAGGTGGTGTATAATGACCAAGACTTTGGACCCGAAGAAGGTTTCTAGGTTCATGGAAGCCCTGGGCAACGCCTGTGATGGAGCACTAAAGAATAATATTCCACTGCTAGTTTATTTACTTGTGATGAACTTATTATTGTCCATCGAGACATTTACTATGTAAGACTTACTTATATTCGACACCTGGCTTGTAATAAATGATGCTTCACTATTTGTCATCACATGTATGAGAAAATGATCCTGACATACATGTGATATTCACTTGGTTGTTCTTCGGAAAAACCGGGTGTGACAGAGGTGGTATCAGAGCCAAGGTTGCCCGTAGGAACATGGACCTAGGTAGAAATGAACGTATTTAAGGGCCCTATTTTCTTAAAAACTATTTTCCAAGGTGTGGGTTGAAGAGTGTTATTTAAGGAGTCATTTTCTTCATCTTACCCCAAATTTTCATTCAAAATGGGATTTTTGTTTAAAAAGTTTATCTAACCTAAATTTAAATTCTTTTTGTTTTAGATGGTTCGCATGATTCGCACCGCCCGCAAGTCCACAGGAGGGAGAGTTCCCGTAGTTGCCCTTGCCGAAAGAGAGGAGAGTCGTCCAGTGACGTACCTTTCCTACGGATTGGCAGTAGGAGACTTGTTGCGCCGACTTCGACGTATGCTCGAAGCCGCAGGCAATACGGGCAAGCTAATCATCCACTATAACTCCACCAGGACCATCCGTGAGAAGAGGGAAGAATGGAGTTCGGAGATGAGGATTATACACGAGAATCAGCTGCTTAAGATTCACCACTCTCCAGCTTGTCGAGCAACACAAGTTGACGCGGAGAAAGATGTCACCTGGGAGGCCATCACCTGCCAGAGTCACATCTATCGTCGCCACTTGGACAAAACTGAGTACATGTATGTCCTCCAACGTGAGAGTGGTACCACGGAGTACAAGTACCCACCGGTGCAGCAAGGGACTTCCCATGAGCACATGGACTTGTGTTTGGAGGATGCTTCTATGCTCAGCACTCGACTGCAGTTGTGTCAACAAGAGCTTCAGGATGTCCGAGACACCCTGAAGGAAACGGAGGCGTTGCTGCGAGCTTGCTTAAAGGCGAGAGAAAGAGGAGATGGGAATGAACTGTGTGTCACTGTGAATGATACATGGACTCCTGACTCCCCGGATCGCCGAGCAATCAGGCGTCGTCGCACTTCTCCACCAGCAGCCTCCCCACCCAAAGCAGAGTCAGAAGGTAGCCGAAATGAGGAGGAAGATCCCGAGGAGCCAGCTCAAGAGGACGAGTAGTGTAGAGTCTTTCCCCTAGCTAGCAAGAGGTCGAGTAGTCGAGTCGTTACGTAGTTAATGGTGTGATAATGCTTGGTGTGTGACGTGAGTTGTGGAAGCCATGAGCAATTGTCCACAGCCTCGTCTTCAGATTGTTTTGCTTTGGTGTGTGAACCCACAGGAAATAATAGTGCATTTATTTGGTGTGAGATATAAACCCTCGTAAAATTTTAACAAAGCCTCAACACCTTAAAGTACCAACAAATGAAAGTAGTAAGATGATACTAAATGGTATCAAAATTAACATTTGTTGATTCTGCCAGATGGCCGGAAGAGGAAAAGGACGTGCTGCCAACCCCGCCAACAACAATGATGAGGCATGCAATCCTCATCTTTCTGGAGGCCAGGACCGGGGTGGTCACCGTGAAGAAGTTGATCCTCTCCACCAAATGCTGGAGAATCAAAATCAGCTCATCCAGAACTTGACTCAAGTGGTGGCCAACTTGCATCAAGTTCCACCTACACAAGCTGCACCACGCCAACCAAGGTTGAGTGAGTTTCTAGGAACTCAACCTCCAAAGTTTGCAAGTGCTGCTGAACCTCTGGAGGCAGATGATTGGCTGAAGACCATTGAAAGTAAGATGAGGATAATACAATGCCAAGGGTATGAGAGGGTGCTGTTTGCCTCTCATCAATTGCATGGACCTGCTGCTGATTGGTGGACCGCCTACGTGGCCGCCCATCATGACCCTGAGAACATCACTTGGGAAGAGTTCAAGCGTAGCTTCCGCAACCATTACATCCCAAGAGGTGAACTCAAAAACAAGAGGAAGGAGTTTTTGGGACTGCAGCAGGGAAACATGACGGTGAGGGAATACCTCACTAAATTTACTCAACTATCCCGTTATGCTCCACGAGACATAGAGACCGATGAGCAGAAACAAGATTGTTTCGTGGAAGGGCTTACCGCAGAAATGCAGTGTGCAATATCCTCAAATGAGTATGAAAGCTTTCAAAAGATGGTGGACAGAGCATTTGTGGTGGAAAGGAAGCTAAAGGCCCTGGAAAATGAGAATAAGAGGAAGGCTAGGTGGTCACATCAAGCCTCAGGGAGCAACACCCGCCCACGTATGATGCAGCAACCTACGGGGCAGACGAGCCGTGCTGCGGTACCCTATTCAGCACCAAGAGGGTACAACCCAAACTACAGGCCTCTCGCAGCACCAGCACAGCCGCAACGTCAGTTTGTACAGCAGCCTCGCCCCGCATATCCACCTCGACCAGCAGTGCAAGGACCCCCAAACCAACCCCAAGACAACAAGGGCCAGGCATCTAAGATTGGGGTGCAATGTTTCAGCTGTGGAGAAGTGGGGCACTACGCCCATAAGTGTCCAAAGAAGAAGCCCACGCAGCCACAGCAGCAGAATGTAATGAGAGGACGGGTGAACCACGTCACTATGGAGGAAGCACAAGAGGCACCCGACGTGGTAGTTGGTAAGTTTCCTGCCAATTTACACCTTGCAACTCTGCTGTTTGATTCTGGTGCTACCCACTCGTTCATTGCTCAAGGGTTTGTTAAGAAACATGACCTAGCAACCACACAAATGAACCATATGCTAGCGGTAAACTCTCCAGGTGGAGAAATAAGGACAAGACAAGTGTGTCCCAAAGTGAACCTAGACATTAATGGGGTAGTATTTACGGCTAACCTCATAGTGATAGATTCACAAGGGATAGATACTATTTTGGGTATGGATTGGTTGACCAAACATAAAGGAATCATCCATTGTTCGACCAGAACGGTGGAATTAACTCACCCCAGTGGCACCAGAGTAAAGTTCATAACAATACACGAGCCTAGGAGGGACATCAAATTAAATCAAGTGGAGGTGAAAGTTGAGGAAATCAGGACTATCAGGGAATATCCAGATGTTTTTCCGGAGGAGTTGCCAGGTATGCCTCCCGACCGTGATGTGGAATTCGCGATTGAGCTAGTACCGGGAACAGCCCTGATATACAAGAGACCTTATCGAATGGACTCCAAGCAGCTAGAAGAGCTCAAGGACCATTTGAGAGAATTGACGGAGAAGGGGTATATTCGCCCTAGTTCCTCACCATGGGGAGCTCCGGTGATATTTGTGCCCAAGAAAGACGGAACCCAAAGGTTATGCGTGGATTACCGTGCCCTGAATGAGGTAACCATAAAGAACAAGTACCCATTACCCCACATTGAAGACTTGTTTGATCAGTTGAGGGGAGCTTGTGTGTTCTCAAAAATTGATCTCAGGTCGGGATACCACCAACTCAAGATAAGGCAATCTGATATTCCCAAGACAGCTTTCGTATCTCGGTACGGACTGTATGAATACACTGTCATGCCTTTCGGGCTAACCAATGCCCCGGCATATTTCATGTATCTCATGAACAAGGTATTCATGGAATATCTGGACAAATTTGTGGTGGTTTTCATAGATGATATTCTCGTCTTCTCCAAAGGTGAAGAAGAACATGAGAAACATCTAAGGTTGGTGTTACAGAGGCTGAGAGAACACCAACTATATGCCAAGTTGAGCAAGTGTGAGTTTTGGCTGAAGAGAGTTCCCTTTTTAGGACATATAATCTCGGAGGGAGGAATCTCCGTAGATCCCGCCAAAATCGAGGATATCCAGAAGTGGAAGACCCCTGAAAATGTCGGGGAAGTTCGAAGCTTTTTGGGATTGGCTGGATACTATCGACGGTTTATTGAGGGATTCTCCAAGATCTCGAGACCTCTCACCAAATTGTTGGAAAAGGGAATCGCATTCACCTGGACGCCACAGTGCGATACAAGCTTTCAGGAGCTAAAGAAGAGATTGACAACAGCCCCAGTGCTGGTTATGCCGGATATGCAGAAGAATTTCACAGTGTACTGCGATGCCTCTGGAAATGGGTTGGGATGTGTTCTCATGCAAGAAGGACATGTCGTGGCATATGCATCCCGGCAGCTTCGGAAGCACGAGAAGAACTATCCTACACATGACCTAGAACTAGCTGCAGTGGTACACGCGTTGAAAATTTGGCGGCACTATTTGATGGGGAAGAGGACAGAGATATATACAGATCATAAGAGTTTGAAGTACATATTCACACAGCCAGATCTCAACCTCAGACAAAGGAGATGGTTAGAGCTAATCAATGACTTTGATGTGGGCATCAACTATCATCCCGGGAAAGCAAACGTCGTGGCCGATGCTTTGAGTCGGAAAGTGCAGGTCAATAAGTTGAGCTTGAAGGACATGCCCGCAGAATTGAAGGACGAGGTTATAAGGCTCAATCTATGTCTAGTAAATAGTGGTGAAGCCATCGCCATGGAAGTGGACTCCACACTCGAGCAAGACATACGCGAGGGCCAAAAGAATGATGAGAAGATACAAGAGATCAGACAGCTCATCAAGGAAAATAAAGCTCCTGGTTTTAGAGAGGATGAACAAGGAACGGTGTGGCACGGGAAAAGGATCTGTGTGCCAGAAGTAAAGGAGATCCGTGAATTAATTTTGAAGGAGGCTCACGATTCTGACTATTCCATTCATCCTGGGAGTACGAAGATGTACCAGGACCTCAAGAGCAGGTATTGGTGGTATGGCATGAAGCGAAATGTCGCGGAACATGTTGCTCTATGTGACACATGTTAGTTGGTGAAAGCAGAACATCAATGACCCGCGGGATTATTGCAACCACTCAAAGTGCCTGAATGGAAGTGGGAAGAAATCAGCATGGATTTTGTCGTGGGATTGCCTAGGACCCAATCCGGGTATGATTCAATATGGGTCATTATTGATAGACTAACCAAGGTAGCTCATTTCATCCCTGTGAAAGAAAGCTACAGCGGATCCAAATTGGCAGAATTGTACATGTCAAGGATTGTGTGTTACCATGGAGTGCCAAAGAAGATAGTGTCGGACCGAGGGACACAGTTCACCTCGAGGTTTTGGCAGAAGTTGCATGAAGCCATGGGAACCCATCTGAACTTCAGCTCTGCCTATCATCCCCAAACTGACGGGCAGACGGAGAGAACCAATCAGATCCTTGAAGATATGTTAAGGGCATGTGCACTCAAAAACAATAGGAGTTGGGACAAGAACTTACCGTATGCTGAGTTTTCCTATAACAACAGCTATCAAGCTAGTATGAAGATGTCACCGTTTGAAACTTTGTATGGAAGGAAGTGCAGAACTCCCCTATTTTGGAACCAAACAGGAGAAAGTAAAGTGTTTGGTCCAGAAGTGCTACAAGAAGCCGAGGCGAAGGTGAGGGAGATTCGCAACAACTTGAGGATAGCACAAACCCGCCAGAAGAGTTATGCTGATGTACGAAGAAGAGAGCTCGTTTTCAACGTGGGAGACTATGTTTATCTCAAGGTGTCCCCTATCAGAGGACTTCGTCGGTTCAAGGTGAAAGGGAAGTTGTCACCTCGATACATCGGACCCTTTCAAGTTTTGGAAAGAAAAGGCGAAGTGGCGTACCAACTAGAGTTACCGGTTCATCTATCGGACGTGCACGATGTATTCCATGTGTCACAACTCAAGAAATGCCTGAGGACGCCTGAGGAGGTGTTACCCATGAATGAAGTGGATGTAGCTGAAGATTTGTCTTATGCCGAGCAACCATACAAGATTTTGGAGACAATGGAACGCCTCACCAGAAATAAAAGAATCCGGATGTGCAAGGTGCAGTGGAAGCATCACTCAGAAGAGGAAGCCACCTGGGAACGGGAAGATGAGCTCAAGGCACAATTTCCGGAATTGTTTTCTTAAAACACCAATCTCGAGGACGAGATTTCTTTTAAGGGGGGTAGAGCTGTAACACCCCAAATTTTGATTCAAAACACTAAACCATGTTCAGAGGGGAATTTAAAAATTTTTGGACGTGTTGCATGTTTTGCAAAAATTCAAATTCAAACTGGAATTCAAATTAAACTCAAATCAGAAAAGAAATGGAAAAAGAAAAAGAGAAAACAGGAAAAAACCGGCCAGTGGGCCGAAACCCGCCAGCCGGCCCAGTTTCCCCCCCCCACCCCCGCGCCAGCCCGCAGCCGCGCGCCCGCGATATCTCTCACAGACAGGTGGGACCCACCTGTCATCCCTAACCCCGAGCATCTGCGGCCTGGACTTTTCCCCCCGAGCGCGCGCGATCGTAACCGACTGAAAACCGCGTCCCTCATCCCGAATTCTGATCCCGGAAGACTCAAACTCGATCACAACCAACTCACCGCCCTCCCCCGGCTATAAAAACCCCAGCCCCGATCGGTTTTTCCCACGCGATCGCCGATTTTTACTCCGGTGAGCACCGAGACTTCGCCGGTGAATTCTGGCCGATCTAAGCTCGGAAACTCTGATCTAACTCGCTGGTCTTGATCCACCGCCTCCGGGGAGCTTTGCAGGTGCAGAAAACTCGGAGACTTACGGTGTAAACACAGCGCTGATGAGCTTCGCCGTGGTTTTGCCTCGGACCTCGCCGCTGATCACTTTCCAGGACCCCCAAGCTCGAGAAAACCCCCCGATGTGAGATCCCCGACCTCCCCTCTACCGATCTAGGCCATAAGATCACAGTTCTAGGCAGAATTCTCGAGGATCCGAAACTTTCCGGCGAGATCGCCGCTTCCCGCCGCCGTGCGCCACCGGCAGCGCCGCCCGCGCTCGATCAGAGCGACGTGGCCGCTTGTGCGCCGTTTATTTTAAATCGCACGGTAGACTTTAAAACCCCGCGTACCGGTTCGATGTTATAATCTCAGCCGTCGGTTTAAAATCGGACGGTCCACGTCAGCCCCGCATTATAAAGACTGGAACTCTTACGTGCTACCCCCTGGGGTTCTCTGGAAATAAGAGCTAGCCCCGGAAACTTCTGATCTAGCCCCTGGAACTCCAGAAAATCATGTAAATTCATTTAAAAATCAGTTTTAGCCCCTGGACTTAATAAAAATTAGGTAAAACACCTCTGATAAGTGTAGCTAGACCCCTGGAAATTATGAAAATAATATTATAGACCCTGTAATGGGGAGAGTTCATTATTTTAGCCCTATTTAGTATTTAATTTAGGAAATTGAATATGTAACTAGTGTTTAAAAAATTAAAAAGTGGGACAAACATAATTGTCAAAATTAATTAAAAACTTTCTCAGTACTTAGAAAACCTTGGAGTGAGATAAAACTATATTTTGGGCTGAATGAATCTGTTTCATTTATTATTCACATTTAATAGTATAGGGACACATTTTTAAGTAAAGAATAGCTATAGAAAAATAGGGAAAATAATTATGAAATAGTATACATCAGAAGCCAAGGTCAAAATATGTTATTAAATTATTTAGCACCAGAACCTAAACTGTTTAGATAATGTGTATTACTAATTTCATGATAAAATACACAATTATGCATAGGAATATAAATCTAAAAATATAGCAACTAGTAAATGATAAATGGAGTTTTTAAAATCCAAAGAGTTCAGTTTAGGGTTGGTAGAAATTATGAAGGCACAAATGGGGAAGAAAAATACTTTTCATACACACTTGGTAGTAAAAAAGGTGTAGTAGTTGAATATAAGAAATTTATTGGAAACCCATATAAATAGCATGTAAGTATAAATGTGGACACAAAAGTAGGAATCATATACACATGGTTAAAAGTGCATGCAAGCCACAACTCAACACACATAAAGTAACCACAACACATATAATGGTAAAGAACTTTTATAAATGTGAATGTGTGGTTTGTATGAAGTAGAAGTGTGAACTATGTCTTATGATTGTTGTTTTTCTTTTGCTACGTGTGATGGTATGAAGTAGAACCTGTTCAAGAGCAAGTTGTCCCTTTCCAAGATCAGGACTACCCATTTCAAGAGCAGCAAGAAGGAGGCAAGTGTCCTTGACCACTTTGATCCTATGCTAGGATGTGTAGATAGAATTATTTGCATTGTCAAATGAAATATGAAACCCATGCTAGGAAGTTTCCCTAGAATTGCATTTCCTTGTTTCCTTGTAGCTTGGGTTGGGATTTATTTTGGTCATGTCATTTATTTACATGAATATGCTTAGCCATGCTTAGAATGGGCTATTTGGGATATGAGATCATCAGTTTATTTTACCATACTCTTGAATGAGCTATTGTGAGTTATGTAGAGATAGGGATCAAGGCAAGTTGGATGATTTGGTTGGTGCTGGGTGCACGAGACTTGGGTTTGTGTTTAGTACTTGCCTGGATCCTAAGGACCGGTTCATGGAGCATGTAACCCGGCTTTACAGTGCCAACCACATGCTGAGATGGGGCAGCTTGGCCAATTAATTAGGTGTATCCCCGGCGTAGTATGGGTGTGTTGGATGGTGCGGGGAGTGGGTGTCAGCTGGACTACCATATGAACCGCAAGGCTCAAGAGGGGGCCACTGCAGCGGGGTTGGAGCCTCTTGTATGCTGTTAGGGGTGAAACCTCAGTGGGCCCACGCTCGTCGGGAATCCCTTTGTAAAGGCTTGGTAGTGATCTCCTGGCTGCACACCTGGGAAGTGTGAATGTGGATCGTAGCCACTGGCATAATGGAGGTTCTTTTAGTCCACCCGGCAACGGGGGATGAAATCACTACATGTGGGTACAGTGGTACAAACTCTGCAGAGTCAAAACTGTCTTGATAGCCGTGCTCACGGTTAAGAGCGGCCTGGACTTATTCATGATTAGAGGAGTGAAGGTTTTTGGAAGTTGTGGATGTTAAGCGGGGAGCTTAACATTGGAAATGATGTTATGGTTATTAGATTATGATGATGGGATGGGAGATTGGGACCATTTCACTTGTGTAGTAATGTAGGTGCTTAATAAGCTAAGGTGATAGGTATTAATTGCGTAGTGCTTTAACCATGAGTTCAATCTCTCCTTGTTCTAGCCCTGCATGGTATAATTTTCCCCCACACTTGCTCAGTACCATTGGTACTCAACCTTGCATTTTTGTTGTTTTATATTGCTGCTCAGGTCAAGATAATGAGATGGTGTATAATGACCAAGACTTTGGACCCGAAGAAGGTTTCTAGGTTCATGGAAGCCCCGGGCAACGCCTGTGATGGAGCCCTAAAGAATAATATTCCGCTGCTAGTTTATTTACTTGTGATGAACTTATTATTGTCCATCGAGACATTTACTATGTAAGACTTACTTATATTCGACACCTGGCTTGTAATAAATGATGCTTCACTATTTGTCATCACATGTATGAGAAAATGATCCTGGCATACATGTGATATTCACTTGGTTGTTCTTCGGAAAAACCGGGTGTGACAAATAGCTACAGCGGAAGTCTATAAACAGCTCACGATGAATATCTAAGAAGCACTCGAGGAGAGGTCCAGCCCGCAGACTCCTCTCGCTAGAAACACGAAGACATGGCAGCGGCTAGGTTCTCCAAGTGTGACATGACTCGGAAGTTTCCGAGTCTCACCGGACAGCCCTCTTTATAGCGTCGATGCTTACCTGCAAAACCACTTATATAGAAAGAGTGAGCACAAAGGCTCAGCAAGACTTAACCGTCTCTCCTAAGACATGAAACTCTACATGAAAGTAACCTAAGACTTAAGCCTGTCATTTGCGAAAAGACTCGCCTACGAGTTCATCCTTAACTTTCAGATTTTAGCCATAATAGTAGTGACCTTGCGCCCAGCAACATTGGAACTCCACAATCAAACAAGAAACGCTTCATTCCAATGTTGCTTGTCCTGAAGTGAAAAATAAATTTAGTTTGCTCTATCTCTACCTCAAACAAGGTTCTCATGCAGTTTAACATAATCATAGCAGCAATTATACTTTTGCAAACTGTTCCCGCACAACTTGCTTACTACGTCACAACACAGTGAGCAAGCGGTACTCATAACCGCGAGGGACGGTGATTCGAATCAAACACTACCCGGATAACTCGACACATACGCCCGCCTCTGAAGACCCAACTCTGGCGTCCTTCATTACGTCGTATGTGGCAACCTTTCTCAGGCCACTAAACTGTAGAACCGGTCGCGCCGTCTCGGGCTCATAGGTCTAACGAGACGATGTGGTATGCCTCTACAATCTAGTGAACCTGGTACATCGGTTTCCTGGTTCCCATATATCAGTAAGCATCCGATACGCAACTCAATACTTGCTCAGCGGGGCTGCATACGCTTCGGTCCTTGACCGACACGGGCAGAGCTACTCGACCAAGACCTCGTCTTGTCGCTACCTAACTCTCCTGCCCGGTCTCATCTTTAGAAACAAAAACTTTAGTTTGCCTCTCTTTCCAACCCCACTTATGTGATCCTAAAACAACGCTCGCGAGTAGATTCCAACTACTCGTCTTCTACCGGATGTCCTAGCCTATTTAGCACGGCCTTATTCTACAGCGATGACACAATGCTACCCTTGACCTCAGGGTTCATGTTTGGTTATGCAAGTGGAGTATCAACATCCTTGACCTAATGCACATACAAACCTTGACCAAATGTAGTGAACAAAGGGAAAACTTTAAAAACAACTTAAGTGCAAACCGGGGCTTGCCTTGGTTTTGCAGGTGACTAAAGTCAGAGATATATGGAGTTAGTTTCTGCCGCCTTGAAGTTTAATCCCTGCCTTCTTGCCTCTTGATCCAATCTTCACTTATCCACGTTTAAACACTACACGTTATGAACATGCATACATGTTTAATTATAAAACCCTTGCTAACAAGTGCTAAAGACAAGTTTTAAAACTGGAACTCTGTTTAAGAATTTAAAATGACACTGGGGTGGTGGTTTGGATGTGTGTTTAAGCACTATCATCAAGTGAGAAGGGAGGTTCATCACTTGGGTGGGGGATCAACTAATGGTTGAACAGAACACTAATGATCCAGGGCTCCAATGGAGCTGGGAATTTTCTTGGGATTTCCTTGTCACACGAAAGTTCTCTGGACCAAAATGCAGAACATTTCACTAATTGGATCACCCAGAACAATTCCCTAAGCATTTAAGCAAAAAGGAATAATTCTGATTAAATTTGCACTTTCATGCAAATTCAAGTGAACTATAATTTCATACATAGCTCAGGGAGTACGCATGAATTTTCCTAGGATTTTTGGAACTAAGGAATGCCCAGAACTGAATTTCCAAGTTTTGGAAATCCTCTGAAAATGTTTCTGTATTTATTTGAATACAGAAACTTGGAATTAGAATTACCATAACTAAATCAACTCCAAATGAGCTGAAACTTTTACAGGAGTCTCCTAATATCCTAAAGAATATCCTAGCAAAATTTGGTGAATTTTGGATGAACCAAACTCCCTCTAAAATTCTTTTGCTGAAATTTTTTAAAGAATTCTCCAGAATGTTCTATTGGTTTTCATGCAAATTGGGTTGCATATGTGGATAGAGTTTTTCATCCTGAATCCAACCCAATTTGAATCACTAATTTTGGAGCTTCCTAGCAAAAGTTATGCAGTTCTAAAGTTTGAACTAAATCTGGAATTCAAATTAATTCGGAAAAAGTTTAAACCCTGACTGCGGGCCACAGGGCCACGTGTCGACCGCTGAAACACGAGCCACACGGGCCACAGAGTATTTACCGCATTGTCACAGGCAGATCCGTGACCACAGAAGATCTATTCCCTCGCACCAGAGACTGACGCGTGGGCCAGCCCCCGTCTTCGTCTTCCTCCGGCTGCCCGCGCTCCCGCGCCGCCGAGCTCGCCGGAGCTCTCGCCGGAAGTGGTTCCGGTGCTCGGAACTTGCTGGATCTCGCCGCCCCCATGTATTCTCGTACGAGGAACACATTGCCGGGCTTATCTCAGCTCGACGATGACCGGAACCCGAGGTGCTACGGCGACAGCGGCGGTGGCCACTCCGGCGATGTCGCTAGGGCGTTATATTACACCAAACACGTAGCCATTTGCGTGTACAGCACCACCGCACCGAGGAGAACACGGACCCAACCGCCGATCTCGCTGGAACTCGCCGGAAGTATGACCTCACCGTCGGGCTAGGTCAAAATCCGGCGAAATTCGAAAAACTCGACCAACAGCGGCTCTCATCGTGTGGGGAGTGGTCCGATGTGTGAAACGAATTCGCCGAGTTTCTCCTCTCGGCTATCATCGTATGTCGTCGGCAAAACTGAAATTCCGGCGAGCACGGTCCATGACACGCTGCCGGCGTTGTTGTGAAGCGAGAAGGTCTACAGGCGCACCTTTTTGCTTTTGTAGCTGGGTGGGAGAAGCCCTGTGGCGGCCGGGCGACGAGTTCTCGTCGCGGCAGCTCCCTTCGGTGCTGTGGTGGAGAACCGAGCTCGACGCCGGAGTTTCCGCGGAGCCAGAGCCTGGTTATCATTTTGGCCACGTCGAGGGAGGTCCGGCGGGGCTGTATGGCGGCTTAGCTCGGCGCGGAAGCTGCTGAGGAATCCGGGCGCCGGTGCTCCGAGGATTTCTCTCCGTGCGGCACGAGCTCGATGAGAGGTGCGGGTTAAAGACGGCAGTGGCGTGAGGTGATCGGGTGAGGCGCTGCGCTCTCGGTGGAGGCGGTAAGAGCAGAGAAAGATCGATCCCAAGCAGCTCGGGAGGTGCTTCTGGTTCTTCGGTCGGCAGCGCGTGGCGCCTCGCGGTGGCTTGGTGTGAGCTCGGGTGTGAACCGAGAACAGAGTAACTTCGGCAGTAAGTTTAGGCCCCCTCCTCTCACGGAACAGTGGGGCCCACAGCTCCCCTCTGCCCCAAAATATCTCTAAAGTTTTGACACATTGTAAATTCATCTATGCAGGATCCAAATCCAAAAACCATTTTGACATTTGCCAATTTGTGTCACAGTTTCAAGTTTAAATTCAAATTTGGATGAATTTCAAAAGTTCCTTTGGTATTAATATCAAAGCCTCTCCAAATTTGCTCAAAACTTGGCTCCCTCATAATTTGGATCTGAGGAATTCAAATATGTCCTCTGATCTTTGAGTTGGCTATTGCAAATACACTTTTTCAAACAACAGTTTGAATTTTTTTTCCTTTGAACATGCCCTCCTTCTTTTTTGAAGTGCACCTCTTAATTCAAACTGAATTCAAAGTTTTATTGCACATGCCAACACTTTCATGAGTAACACAAAGTTTTTGTAAGTCCCATTTCTTGCATATAAACTCAACTTTATTCATAGCTCAAGTTTTCTATTTACAAGTTTTGGGAGTTTTACATGTTCATGCCCAACTTAGTGAACTACAATTTCCATTATAGTTCATAGAGTCTGCATGAATTTTCCTAGGATTTTTGGAGCTAAGGATTGCCCAGAATTAAATTTCCAAGTTTTGGAAATTCTCTGGAAATGTTTCTGTATTCATTTGAACACAGCAACTTAAAATCTGAACTTTTCCTGATCAAATCAACTTAAAATGAGCTGAAACTTTTACAGGGGAGTAGTAACACCCTAAAGAATATCCTGGCAAAATTGGAGGATTTTTGGATAAACCAAGCTCCCTCAAAAATTCTTTTGCTGAGAAGCTTTAAAGAATTTTCCAGAATTAAATAAGGACTTTCATACAAATTGGGTTGCATATTTGGATAGAGTTTGTCAACCGGAATCTAACCCAATTTGAATCACTAAATTTGGAGGTTTCTAAACAAGGATATGAGCTTCACAAGAATTGGGGACAATCTGAAAAGGAGCTCTGTTCTATTTTCCAATTTTCAGAGACATAAGGAATTAATACCACATTTGACCAAGCAAATGAGGTCCAATGCCTCTGAAGTTTTTACTGGAGTTCAAGTAATGTTGGGTTAACCTTCTGCCCAAAATTGTGAATTTTCCAACCCATAGAACTCCTGGAATAATTCCCACAAGATTCTCCTTACATGAATTAATGAGCCAAATCCAGGGATTTTCATAAATATTGGTCTGCATCCCTGGATAGTACTCTTTGAGAGGAATCCAACAAAGTTCGTTTCATAATTTTTGGACATTCCTACACAAAGTTGTGGCTCTTCAAAGGTTGAACTGGAAACTGAAAACCCTAAAATGTTTAAAACGCTGAAAGTGGGTCTGACCTACGTGTCACTCACTGGCACAAAGACACACGGGGCCACATGTTTCCATACGAGCAGTCGCACCGGATCCCACGGCCACATAAGATCAGGGTTTTAAACTTTCTCTCACTGACGACTGGCCCGCCGACCCCTTCTTCAACCTCGGGTCAGTTCCCGCGCCCGGGTGCCCGCGCCGCCGCCCTCGCCGGAGATCGCCGGAAACCGATCTCCCGGCCTCTGCCCGAGCCCTTGATCGCCGCCAGGGCCTAACCTGCCACGCTGAGCACGATGGTGAGGTTTCCCCGAGCTGGCGAAGCTTCTACGGTAGCTAGCGGCGATGCGGCAGCTCGGTACATCATCGGCGACATCGGCCGGCCATCCTAGTGCGGTAAAAGCTTGGCAGAACAGTGCTACAGCACCAGTGAACGATGTGGGGAGCTCGACCTAGCCTCAAAAACGTTCGGGAACGATGGCAAATATGCTTTCACCGTGCGACCGCGGTCCCCCGGTTCGGTTGCCGGTAGAAAACCATGAAATACTCACTCTAGGTGCAGTTTCAGGCTAGAACCGTGAAGAGCAAAGGATCGCCTACCACTTTGGGTCTTTGTGCAAACTTTGACGATCTCAGAATGAGAATTGAGAGGGAATTTGGGATTACCGTGCCGGCGGTCGAATTGAGTACGCCGGAGCAACTTCTCCAAATTCTCTCCTGGTGGTGCATGGCATGGTCTGAGCTTGGGAGGAGAGCAGCACGGTGCCTTGGCTCGTCCAGGGGCACCGGTACTTTGCCATGACAAGCGCCAGGTTGGGCTGTCTGTGGAAGCCTCCTCATCGGGTTCCGTTCGGCCTTCGCGCGGTCACGTTGCTCCCGGGGTTGGAGAGGCGATCACCGGTCGGGAGTACGTCAAGGAGGACGAGGGTGACACCCTGGTGCCATGTTGCTACTCACTAGCCTCGGTTCGTGGGAATTTGGAGGTCACCGAGCGAGCGGTGGTGTGGCGGAGGCGAGTTTACTCGGCTCGGTGTGAGGAAGGGAGAGCCTCGGTGCTCTGTCCGTGAGCAGAGGGAGAACACGTTATGGATGGATGAGGTCGCTGAGGGGGCCTGTATCGGCATTGGAGTAGGTTGCGGGGCGGTCGACCAGCTGCCGGTGTGCTGTCGCGAGCAGCTGCTGTCGATCTCCCGAAGGCAGCAAAACAGAGACCCAATTCCTCTGCAGAGATACTTTGGTACATATGACAAGTGGGCCCCATCTCCCCCTTATCTCCCCAAAATATCCCAAAAATTTGCAACTGATGAAATTCAACCGTGTGGAGTTGAAAACTAAACTGCATTTGGATAATTGGGCACAATTCATTCAAATTCAAATAGGTATTTGAATTCATTGTACATTTGGGTCTAATTGGAAAAATGGGTAGCAATTATCTTCAAATGTTCATGAGACTTTGCCTACCCCCTAATTTGGACCTAAAGAATTCAACTATGAAGCCTGCTCATTGATTTAGCTGCTGCAAATGAGATTTTTAATACAACAGTTTTGAAAACCATAGTGTTAATCTCATTTGAATTTGTTTTTTTTTTGAGTGGAACCAACTTGCTCCAAAATCTGAATTTAGCTCTCTCACACATATGGGTACTTCCCTACTTGGTTTCAAATTCCTTTTTGTTCCATGTTTTCAAATAACCATTTAACTTGGGTGGAGGGAGCTTTCATGTGTATTATCACATGTGAAAAAGTTTAAACAAGTCCCATTTGTCCTACATATGAAACTAACTTTGTGTAAACATAAGTTTCCTTGTGTTCATATTTTTGGGACCTTTACAGTCACTGCCTTCTTACATGGCCTGTTACCTCCTATCACTCGGAGGAAGCCAGAAATAAGAAAAATATAACCTACCCTGTGCACTTTATTTACAGTTTTTGCTAGCCCATGCATACCAACTGTAAACGGCATGTTTGGAGCCTGTCCCACACACTTGTCCTAGGTCCCGTGCCACTGGAAGGTCTCCTTACTGAAAGGTTAACGGCCGCGGGAGGTCCAGGGTTTGTAGCCTGTTATGCCTGGTTCCGTACCCTTAGCGTGTACATCCTGCCTCCCCAACCCTACAACTGAGTACTTGGGGGCCAGAAAGAACACGCCTACGGGCCAGTGAAGTAACAGGATACCGGACATTGCCCCCATACTTTTCGTGCTTTCTTTCCATACCGCTTTGGCCGTGTGGCTAGTCACCTTTTCTTGTGTCCAACCGTAGCAAGAGCTGTGCTATCGTTGTACTGGCAGGTCTGCTTGAAGTACCTGTGGTGTACCCGGGGATCCCGTGGTTGTCTCATTGCTCGGGGGCCCTATGGCACCAAATGGTCCCTCCCCTGAAATGCTTACACCAGCGGGAGGTCCAGGGGCATAACCTGCTATGCCTGGTTCGTACCCTTAGCGTGCATATCCTGCCTCTCCAGTGCTACTGCCCGGTACCGGGGAACTGGACAACTCATACCCCTGAGCAATGTCTTGACCGCAAATTTAAGGGATCTTTGGTTGTCTCATTGCCTATGGGCCATATGGCGCCTAATGGCCCTCCCGAAAAAGCTTATGCCAGAGGGAGGTCCAGGGGCGTAGCCTGCTATGCCGGAGTTCCATACCTTTAGCGTGCAAACCCTGCCTCTCCAGCGCTACGGTTCGGTAACGGGGAACCGGATGTCTCATACCTCTGGGCAAGGTTGTATCCATAAGCCATAACAAATCTACCAAACCAGGAAGAGTGACCAGAGACTACGACTACCCCCTCTTCCCGCTATGACTGCAGGTCCTCACAGGTCCCTGGCGTTCCGGACTCCCCAGGGGGCCCAATGCCGACGCCCTGCCTCATCCAGTGGTAGGTGCACCCCAACACGAGGGCCATACCTACCAGGGGGCCATCACGGTGAACCATGCGGGCAGGACAACGGACCACCAGCTACGACAAGCTGAAGACATGGGCCAAACTTTTGTCGGGTCCTTGCGCCACCGAGGACCCGGAAGGAGCGGTAGCTACACTGACAGATCGTCCTGGGTCCTTACGCTGCTAAGGACCTAGAGGAACAAGCTCGGAGCATCGGCAAAAAGCTACCCACGTTGGCTATGTTATTCTGTACCTTTACGTTGCCAAGGGTCCGAAGTCTACATCAACAATTCAAGGTAACATAAGACTTCAAAAAAAGGTCTTTGATAACAGCAGAGCTCCGACATACACAGGAGGATACAAGGAAAGCGGGAGACCTAGGAGCTACTTGCGCTGGAACCTAGAAGCTACAAGTCGGGCGACTTCCTCGCTCCAAGGAAGACTTCGCCGCCCCCGACAGCTCTGCGTTGTGGCCCTATACCACAGGTTCCAGGGAGATGTTGGAGTCGCAGCTTCAAAGGTAGGTGAGTACATGCCCTGCCACCATACGTGCCAGAGCTTTGCCTTTGGCCTCCAGGTGCTCCCCCATGACATTCTCCAGCGTCAGGAGCTTCTCTTCGGCTGAGCCCAGGGCAGGGAGTGCCTGGCTCACCACCCTGACTGGCCCTCCGGGGCGCAAGGGGCCGAAGCCAAAGGGTTCCATAGCCGCCTCTGCGCGGCCGAGGAAGTACTAGACCTTCTCTGCCTCAATGGCATGAGTAGCCCAAAGATCTTCGACCTCCTTGACAAAAGAAGCCAGCTCCCCCGCCAAACTCCTCCTCGTCAGCTTCTGTTTTCAAGCGGCTAGCCCCTGCTCTAGAGAAAACAGGGCCTGCTCCCTGGTGGCTAGCCGCGCAGCCAGCTGCCAGGTTAGACTCCCTAGATGCAGCGGAGACCTCTATGTCATGGATGGCATGAAGCCGTTTCTCCAGGCGCATTCGCTCCGCCTCAAAGGCAGCCAGACGGTCGGCGAGCTCTCTCTTCCTCGCCTCCGCCGCCTCCTCCTGACGAACGAGTGTCTCTCGGAGTTCCGTCAGGGCTACGAGACGTGCATTGGCAGAGGCATGGAGGCTCTTGGCGTCAGCCTGCCCACTTATCCGCATTCCTTTGGAGGGCTGCGACAGCGACCTCTGTCTCCTTCAGCACCTCCTCCTGAGCCTCAAGCCGCTCCTCCCGAGCCCGAGCCTTCTCCCTGGCAGACTAGACCCCTGCTTTCAGCAGGATGTCCGAGTCCTTGAGACGCTCCCGCTCAAACCTCAGTACGGCCCGCTCTTGCTCGAGTGCGTTTTGCATCTGGTCCAGACTAAAGCGGACAGCCCTTGCGACCCTAGGGTCCGGGACAGCCTTCGGCATCGTCAGGTGAGGCAACGCCTCGACACCCTTTGGCTCTTCGGCCACCGGTGGGGTTGCCACCATGGCAACTTGTGAAGGGAGAGGAGGAGGGTTAGCAGCCTGCCCAAAAGCAGCTGCATTGCTACCAAAGGCGTCAGTGCTCGCCGGCTGGCTGGCCTCGGCAGCCCGGTTGTCGACATCCGGACGTGCCTCAGCCACAGGCTCCGGCACCGCCGCCGGTGTTGGAGCTTCAACAGATAGGGAGCTCCAGCTCCCGCACAGCTGCGGTGTAGGAGGAACAGAAGTGCTCTGCTGGGAAGCCCTACAAAAAGAAGCATCAAGCATCAACTACGGCATCCAGTGGCTCAGTACACAGCCTTGTAAGGTTGCGCCATACCTGGAGGCCTGGAAGTTCCACTCCACGTGGAGCTTCTTACGAGGTGGGCTCGAGCCACTTGCCCCCACCGACGTTGGGGTCACCTCCGCTAGCTTCGGAGCTGGCGGAGGCTCGGGGGTCTTCGTCGATGAAGACACCACTTCAGGAGCCTTCCCTGCCGAAGACCCTGACATTGAAGATGTGCCCATAGCTGGGGCGACCCTCGACGGCTGAGAAGACGATGACATTACTGGGGCCCGCCTTGAAGATCCAGCAGCAAAAGATGCTCACCCCATGGCCGTCGGGACTGCTCCGGCATCGGCGGCTTCAGAGCTGCCCCTGGCGCCAGCCGCCGGGCTCGGTGCAGGATCACGGGAAGCCTGCGAACCCCTCGCCTGGGGGCCAGAGATGAAGTTTTCGTCAGGATGGACCAGCTTCCTCTTCGATGCCCTTCAGGTCTTGGGGGGCATCCTGGGGTGCCGAACGGGGGCGCATTGTAAATTCAGGCCTGCCTGCCGACCCCCCCCCCCCCCTCCGTGGGAGAGAGTCCGGCGCGGGCCCTGATGGACCACCGGTAACTTCTCGAGCACATCGCCACGACCCGCCAGTTAAGAGCAAGCACGTGTCCACTACATCGACGACGTGCTGCAGCTTCAACTGGCAAGTGCGCCAACTACGTCAAGGACGTGCAACTTTTTTGTCTCCCAGGTACAACCACTCGCCCACTACGCGAGGATCTCGCCCCCTCATCGGTTTCCAAAGTACAGGCTCAAAACCACCACGCGGGAGAGATGGGGGCCCACCTACGGACTCGATGCCTCCCCCGAGATGAGCCCGGGGGCCACTGTCGGTACCATGCAAACCGGGTGTGAAAGCCCAGTTTTACACGGTTGGTGTAGCATCAAAAAGGTGGAGGAAATTAAAAATTTTAAACTTTTTGGCAACTAGTAACATACATATGGTACTAGTGAAAATTCAAGCCTGAGCTTGCCACTTGGATCCAAATAATTCAAAGATCCCTCATGCAAAATTCCATAATTTTGGAAGCATGTTTTCTATTTAATTCTAGGGTGACATAAAAAACCATTGGAATTTAAATTTGAATTTGGAATTCGAACCAAACTTGATCAAATGCAGCATTGAAGTCCAAAATTGAATTCTACATATTTGATTTTGCTTCCCTTCAAATATCTAGGATTTTTAAACAAAGTTTGGTTGTAGAATTAAAAGATCAGAAACACTAAGAGGGAAAGAGAGAGGATGACATGTGGGACCATCTAGTCTGTTACTCACCGGGCACTTCGGTTCCCGTTTTCTCTCTACGGCCGCCACCGTGATCCAGCCGCGCGCCACGGCGACATCTCTGTCTTGGCCCCGAAGTCACCGTTTCCCCGTTGCGGTTGCACTTGAGCCGAGCGTCGCAGCTCGGTCGTTGTCTCTGCTCACTCGGTGAAGAAAACACGCATGCCTCCTCTGTTTTTGCCGCCGGACCAAAAAAGCTCTGCTCCTCTGCTCTCTCTACGTTAGACCGAGTGTTCTTCAGCTGAGCAGGGTTGCCGGCGGTACGGGTTCTACTGTCCAGCCTAGGAGTCACCACGTTTCCTCTCCGGCCGTGATCGCTTTTCGTTTCTTCATAGCTACCGCAAGAATCGAAGCCCATCTACTCGGAAATTTGGTTCCAAGGTGAAGTCATAGTCGAATTGCTTTAGCTCGATGCTTCTATGCAACCTAGCGCAGCTCCTCGACGCAAAACCATTGGAAATTGTCGGGAAATGAAGCCGTAATCCGTGTTTTCCGGCCGCTGATGCACAACCCTAGCCGCACCATCGAGCTACCCCTTGCACGGGTTTTTACCCATTTTAGGGGTGCAAAACATTGTTCCTCACATCACCCTGGTGCTTTTGGTACTCTCCCCAACCGTAATACCCTTCTCCCATGCAAGAACGATGGCGCTGTGGTGGAGTTTGCCGCTGCCACCGTCGGGGAGGTATTTCCGGCCACCTATTGTAAAGGTCCCAAAATTATGAATACAAAGAAACACTTATTTGCAAAAGTTGGTTTCATATGTATGAAAATTGGGACTTGTTAAAACTTTTCCCCACATGTGATAACACACATGAGGATTTTGCTTCACACAAGTCAAGTGTTTATCTGAGAACTTGGAACCCTAGAGGGGTCAAAAACAAGGGTGGGAAGTTCCCATATGTGTGAGAAAACAAAAATCAGTTTTGGAACAATTTGTTCAAACACAAATTCAAATGAGAAAAACACAATGGAATTCAAAACTGTTGTGCTAAAAATCTCATTTGCAGCAGCCAAAATAAAAATCAGATTTCATATTTGAATTCCTTGAGTCCAAATTAGGGGGTGTGCAAAGTTTCATGATTTATGGAAATAGTTTGCAACCCATTTTGCAAAATGGACTTTAAAAGACAAAGAATTCAAATACCTATTTGAATTTGGATGAAACTTGCCCAATTATCCAAATGCTACCAGGTTTGAATTCCCACAATTCAATTCACTCAACATTCAAACTTGGGAGATATTTGGAGAGGGGGATAAGGAGGGACTGATCAGTGGGTCCCACATGTCATTGAGTGAAGTGAAAATTGCAAAAGATCTCACAGTGTTGGGTCTCTGCTTGCCTTCTTCAGTCGGCACCCGACACCGACGGGCGCAGCACCGGGCGACACCGCGATCAGCCGACGCCTCCACCTCCTGCTGGATTTCGTCGCGCTGGAGAAGCCGCCCGACCGTCTTATACCCTCTGCCGTGCTCCTCTTCGCTCATTCCCGAAGACCAGCACCGCTCTGTTTCTTTTCCTCGCGTGAGAAACAGCCGCAGCGGCCGACGCCGTCCGCTCGATCGGCCACCGCCATAACGTGCGTGTGAAGCCTCGGTTGAGCAGACAAACAACACCACCATCGTCCCCACGACCCCCTCGTGCACTCACCAAGGGCGTTCGTGCTCTCCATCCTGAGATAACTCGGTTTCAGCGGCGGCCGGAAGAAACCGCCATCCACGGCTTCCGTGGACAGCCTCCTCCAGAGCTTGTCACGACCAAGCGAGGCCACCCTGGGACGCGCAGGAGCTCCGTGCAGCTTCTACCCGAAGCACAGAGCCTGTCTCGGCCTCTCGACAACGAATTTCGAAGATCCTCTCTAGCCGGTGAAAACTGACCCGCGGGTATGAATCGATGAAATTCTCGGGTTATATTCAAGTAGAGCTCTGCAAATCTCGCACATAGAACCTAGACTGGTGTAGCAACTTTTCTTCTTCACAAAACGTCGCATGAAACCCATGGTAGACGGCTTGTTTCAAGCTTTTCCATCGGCTACCACAATAAGGAGCATCGGGTGCACGATGAAACCTAGGTTGGAGCCGCTTCCGAGCCCATATGCGGCCACGCCGAGCAGGGCAAACCTCCACTAGTGCTGTAGAACCTTTCCAGGGGACTTCTGGCGGACTAGAGCATCGGGGCAACGTTGCCGGACTCCCTCAGAGCCGCTGCACCGGTGCGGGGTGGTTTAGGAACCTCGCCGGTCTGGGGAAGTCCCACCATCGTGTTCCTCAGGTTAAAATAGGGCCTGGCGGCGAGTGACAGCTTGGGAGTTGGTCGGAGCGACGAAAACCGGCGAACTCCGGCGAGCCCGGCGGCGCAGAAGCGCGGGGGCGGGAGGTAGACGAAGGTGCTACCGGCCCCACGCGTCAGTCGCACGGAAATAGTGGACCGGATATTCTGTGGCGCGGGATCGGCTGTGACAGCGCGGGAAACAATTCTGTAGCCCGTGTGGCGCGCCCCCGGCAGCAGACACGTGTCCCTGGTCCCACAGTCAGGTTTAAACTTTTCCCCGGATTTATTCAAATCCCAGATTTTTCCCAAACTTTAGAAGAGCATAACTTTTGCTAGGAACCTCCAAAATTAGTGATTCAAATTGGGTTAGATTCAGATTGACAAACTCTATCCAAATATGCAACCCAATTTGTATGAAAGTCTTTATTTAATTCTGGAAAATTCTTTAAAGCTTTTCAGAAAAAGAATTTTAGAGGGAGTTTGGTTTATCCAAAAATCCTAAAATTTTGCCAGGATATTCTTTAGGGTGTTATTAGACTCGTGTAAAAGTTTCAGCTCATTTGGAGTTGAATTAATCAAGGTAATTCAGATTGTAAGTTCCTGTATTCAAATGAATACAGAAACATTTTCAGAGAATTTCCAAAACTTGTAAATTCAGTTCTGGGAAATTCTTAGCTCCAAAAATCCTAGGAAAATTCATGTAGACTATATAAACTATAATTGAAATTGTGGTTCACTGAGTTTGACATGAACATGGATGTTACCTCAGAATTAGTTCATCTTTGACTAAACACTTAGAGAATTATTCTGAATAAACCATTCCATGAAATGTGCTAGATTTTGGTCCAGAGGACTTTCTCGTGACAAGGAACTCACATGAAAATTCTCAGCTCCAGTAGAGCTCTGGATCACCACTGTCATGTGTGATCCCTTAAGGTGATCAACACTTAAGTGGGAAAAGCACTTAATAAGTGATCTTAGTGTTTAAGCCTAACCCAAACCACTAGCACCAGTGTCGTTTTAAATTCTTAAACAAAGTTCCAGTTTTAAAATGGTTGTTAGATCTTATGAGCAAAAGCTTTTCAATTAAATACATATGCATGATCACATCGTGTAGCATATACGTGAAGAAGGTGAGAAGGACTTGAAGTGAAGATCAAGGAGGAAGGAGAACAAGTGATCAAGCTCCAAGTGGTCGTCACTAACTGATTGTAACAGTAGTCACCTGCAAAACAGGCAAGCCCCGGTTTGCACTTGAACCATTTTATAAAACATTTTCATTTGTACAGATCATAGCTTTGCATCGTTGATTGCATTACGTCTAGATGATATTGAAAACTCCACTTGCATGACCAGAAACACCTATGAGAGACAAGGTAGAATAGCAACTCCTCGAGGGAATTTGGCTACGCTAATGTTAGTAGGAAAGGTCCGGTAGAAGACGAGTAGTTGGAATCTACTCGAGAGTTTAGGGCTGGTTTACTCGGAACGGGTCCGAATTAGAAAGAATGATGAAAGTTCACACTTAAGAAATGGAGACCGGGCAGGGAGGTTTAGATGCAGCAGGTTGCAGGCCGTGCGTGCATAGCCCTGCCTGTGTCGGTTAAGGCCCGTCCGTGCTTGGCCCTGTTGGACAAGTTTGAGTTGTGTACCGGGCACATACTGGCTATATGGGACCCAGGAAACCGATTTACCTTGGGAGATCCATAGTGGAACTTTTCCAACTGCCTTAGGCTTTCGGCGTCTGGGTAGCAGGAGGTAACTCGCCCAAGAACATACCACAGCGGGTATGCACCTTGAGGGAACTTGCATACTCGGGGCAGTTGGACTGCGTCCAATGTGGAAGATCTTGGGAAAGGTGGCCGCGTACAACGTCAGTCGAGGTTGCTGCCGGCAACTCGGAGTACGGGTGTACGTGTCGTGTAGTCCGGGCGTGTACTGATTCGAATCACCGTCGCTCGCGGTCATATGAGCATACTTGTCCACTGCGTCTTGACGTAGTAACAACTGGAATTGTTTATCTTTTGAACTTGATGAGGATGTGCTATAACTTGTATTGCAATCATGATTGAATTAGAGATAGGCTCATTAAAGTTTACTTTCACTTTGTGCAAGGAGCATCGCAACAAAGCGTTTCTTGTTTGATTGTGGAGTTGCGATGCTTTTCGGCTCAAGGTCTGCACAATGAGGCTTAAAATCTGAAAGTTAAGGATCAACTTTAGGCGAGTCCTTTATGCAAATCTAGCCAACCCAGTTGCAACCGTCTTGCATGTAGAGTTTCTTGCTTAGGAGAGACGGGTCAGACTTGCTGAGCCTATGTGCTCACGCTTGCTATATAAGTGGTTTTGCAGGTTAACAACGATGCTAGAAAGAAGGTTGTCCGGTGAGACTCGGGAACTCCCGAGTCAGGTAACACATGGAGAACCCAGCCGCTGCTGCTTGTCTTCGTGTTGCTAGCGAGAGGAGTCCGCGGGCTGGACTTCATCTCGGATGCTCTTAGTTATTCGACGTGAGTTGATAAAGACTTCCGCTGTAGTTACTTGATGTAAAGTATTTACAGAGAAAAACTTGTAAGCTTCCGCTATTGTTTTATGTAATACATTGTTCCTCATATGTGTGTTGTTGGGTGCCGCATAACACGGCACCACCCAATGCGATTCCCGGGCGAGTGGCCTGTCTCGGTTGAGCGGGTCGCGCCAGCGTGATATCAGAGCTGAGCCCTGACTCAGTCGGTACCGCGCCCCGTCTCAGTTGGTATCAGAGCCGCATTGGGAATAGCACACGGAATAAGGATGGTATTACGACAAAACCTTAGGTACGGTGAGGATACGGTACTAGGCCCACATAAGGATTACTATTAGCTTAATATGAAGGTGGCAACCTAACTTACTTGTTATGTCGGAAAATCGTGCATCTCGGGACGAGTTATGTCTTGGGGGGTGCACGTAAGCGCTGTCCACCAGTGCGCACAAGCTGAAGGGTGGAGCCCCACGGGTGGCAGGTAACCCGATCCGCTTTAGTATCCTCTACGACCCTTCATGTCGTTTGGGGTACTCGAGCAACGTCTGTCCCAGGCGTGCGTGGTGCAATTTGGGAAACCCCGTCACGTGGTTAGTAACGTGAACACGTAGCTCAAGGCGTGTTTGGCTTGAGAACACCTGTGCGAGTGATGACGGACGGGTGTGAGAAATGTATGGATACCGGGTTCGGTGTGCAGCCGGACCTGATGGTTGAGTATGACTTATGCAGGATTAACCATGAAATCGTAGCACGAATAGAACACGTTTGCGAGTGATCGTTTTAGTGCCACCTAAGATACGTTATACCAGTATAAACCGGTTAGGATTTTCTTTTGGTGAGGCTACGTAGTACCGACATGCTTCTTACGGTGCATCGACGCCGTACTAAACATAATAACCCCTTTCCTTTGAAGAAATGACTCATGAACTAACTTTCAAATAAAAATGGAAGTTTGAAACAAATATTAGTTACTGAACTCTTGTTTTGAGCTAAGATTCAAATGAGAGGAAGATTAGACTTCAAAGATTTCAAAAACAGAGTGCTCTGTTTTCAGCAGAAATTTGTGCTGGACTTCAACAGAGCATAACTCTGAGTAGCTTGACCTAATTAGGGTGTATGATAGGGTTCTGGAAGGACTTTCAAGTGATCTACAACTTATTTGTAGAGCTCCAGAGCTAAATCACATGCTAAATGGGTAGAAAGTTCAGAGTAGAGTAAACTGTCCAGAACCAGGACGGTAACAAAACCTCTCTGGACCTTTCTGTTTTTAAGCCATAACTTTCTGTAGATAAACCTTTAAGGAGCCTATGATACACCATAGGAAAGATTATGAATGTGCAACATTGTTGTAGATCAAAGTTTGTTCAGGTTCTTATTGTATTTACATATACAACTGTGATAAAATCGGCCATGTACAAAGGAGGTGCTGGCAAATTTTATCCAGGAATTCTGGCAAAACTTTGGAAAATCATAACTTTTAATCCGGAGATGATATGGGGGCATATGAGTACTCGTTGGAAAGATACTGAAGTTAACTTTAACTTTGGTATTCAACATGAGTTATGAAAATGCTCTTAATTAGATCAAAATCTGGAGATAGTGCATAAAAGTCTGTCCTGTACAGATAGGCTGAATAGCTATGCCTACTAAGGAGTTGTGTAAACATGAATTTTGTTACTGCTTTTATAAAGTTTTGACATATTCATGTTTTCATTAGTTTCACATACTGCTGAGTTCTTGTTTAACTCATCTCAACTACATTTTGCAGTATGGTTCGTAACCGCTCTAGGAGTAGGGCCGGAAGTTCTCGTCGAGGCGGTGATGCTTCCATTCCACCGTCGGAACCACCATCCACGGAATGGATGGATCTTATGACTCGAGTCGTCGAGTCTAACCAAGAGAACACTAGGCTACTCCAAGAAGCAACACAAGAACACACACGCTTACTCCAAGCTTTGGTACAGCAAGGCGTACTCCAGAACACGCAACAAGTCGTTCCGTCTCGGGACGCTTATTTGGACTTCTTGGCGACTCAACCGCCAATTTTTACTGAAGCCACCGAACCTGTGGAAGCAGATCAATGGCTTCGTGTCATGGAGTCAAAATTTGGAGTATTCCAGTGTGATGATTACCAGAAGACAAAGTTTGCCGCTCAACAATTCCATGGAGCCGCTGGAAACTGGTGGGTGGATTATGTTGCCACCATCCCGGAGGCCCATCAAGTAACATGGAGAGAGTTTTGTGAAGCCTTTCGTACCCGTTACATACCACTAGGTATTGTCAAGGCAAAGCGGGAGGAATTTTTGGGCTTAAAGCAAGGGGACATGAGTGTCCTCGAGTATGTCAGGAGATTTAATCTTTTGGCCCAATATGCTCCCGAATATGTGGCGAAGGAAGAAGCACGGTGTGACCTATTCTTCCATGGCCTGAGTGGCATATTACGGGAGAAGCTGGCCGTACATAATAACGGCAGTTACACCGACATGGTCAATGCGGCTTTCATTCAAGAGAAGCCGACACTTGAGTGGCAAGCAGAGAAGAGAAAGATGAGTGAGATCGAGCAGGCTAGCACAAGTTATGTGCCTCAGAAGTACCGTTTGGTGTATCAAACGCCATCCGGTGAAAGATGGAGGCCATCTGTACGATCTATTCCTCAGAGATTAATTACTGGTCAAGTTCTACAACTTGCACCACCTCCACTGCCGCAGCATCAGACGGTGGTTTGTGCTCCATCGCTGCAGCCATATGTACCTAGCAGTCCACCGCAAGTCAACCGAGAACCGGAGAGGCATCCGTGTCTTACTTGTGGGCGTAAGGGCCATTATGCTAGGCAATGTTTGGAGGAAATTCGAGGCTACGGGTCATCGTGTTTACAACATTACGAACCGTACCTCAAGCTGCAGATAGGAGGGCAGATAAGGGGCAACATTCACTATACTGTGATTGATGATGTTCCGGAAGGAGAAGCCGCTTTAGCAGGGATATTTTCTCTGAATCAGCTACCGGTTTTAGTTCTCTTTGATTCCGGTGCCACACACAACTTCATTAGCCAATCTTTTGTGGCTCAACATCAGCTCCAAACCGTTTATACAAAGAGGCAATACCTCATATCTTCGCCCGGGGGCAGCAGTACCGCGAGCGAGGTTGTCTCCCGAGCACCTCTTTGTTTGGGGGGTAAAATATACCCTACGACTCTCATTATCCTTGAGGGTCTGAAGATCGACATCATTTTGGGGATGTCGTGGTTGAATTACCATAGAGCGGTTCTTAACATCAGCTCCAGGACCGTTGAGCTCAACTCCCCACAGCACGGTCTTCATGTATTAATTCTGGGCGCCAGACGGCAACAGATTGCAACAGTGAACCACACGGAAGCTGTCAAGATAGAGGACATTCCGGTGGTACGTGAGTATCCGGATGTGTTTCCCGACGATTTACCGGGCATGCCGCCCGAGCGAGACGTTGAGTTCAAGATCGAACTTATACCGGGAACCACACCGATATCACGAAAGCCGTACAAGATGGCACCCAATGAACTGGCAGAATTGAAGACGCAGCTGAATGACCTAATAAGCAAGGGATTTATACGACCAAGTTCATCACCTTGGGGTTGTTCAGCGTTGTTTGTCAAAAAGAAGGACGAAACACTACGGCTTTGTGTTGATTATCGTCCTTTGAACGCCGTTACCATCAAGAACAAGTATCCACTACCTCGCATTGATATGCTCTTCGATCAATTAGTGGGTGCGAAGGTATTTTCGAAGATGGATCTTCGGTCCGGATATCACCAGATTAAAATCCGGGCAGAAGATATTCCGAAGACGGCATTTTCAACGAGATACGGGCTGTATGAGTATCTCGTTATGTCCTTTGGTTTGACCAACGCCCCGGCACACTTTATGTACCTGATGAATTCAGTGTTCATGCCGGAGTTGGATAAATTCGTCGTGGTCTTCATCGACGATATCTTGGTTTACTCCAAGTCAGAGGAAGAACATGCTGAACATCTGCATATTGTGCTACAAAGATTGCAAGATCATCAGCTCTATGCAAAATTCAGCAAGTGTGAATTCTGGATTAATCAAGTACCTTTTCTCGGACACATTATTTCAGCGGAGGGCATCGCTGTAGATCCGAGTAAGATTATCCAAGTACAGAAATGGGAGTCACCAAAGTCAGTACATGAAATCCGAAGCTTCCTCGGTTTAGCGGGTTACTACCGGAGGTTTATTCCGAGTTTTTCCAAGATTGCTAAACCGATGACGGAATTATTAAAGAAGAACACCAGATTTGAGTGGGGTGCTGCGTGTGAACAAGCTTTCAAGACCTTAGTGAAGCATCTCACAACAGCCCCAGTTCTTGCTCAGCCGGATACAACGAAGCCATTCGACGTTTATTGCGATGCATCTGGCATCGGTCTTGGCTGCGTGCTGATGCAAGAAAGACGAGTGGTCGCTTATGGATCTCGTCAACTCAGAACTCACGAGCAGCATTATCCAACTCATGATCTCGAGTTAGCAGCCGTAGTTCTTGCTTTGAAGATGTGGAGGCATTACTTGCTCGGAAATCTTGTACACCTCTACACCGACCACAAGAGCTTGAAGTACATCTTCACTCAGAAAGAATTGAACATGAGGCAACGAAGATGGCTAGAGCTCATTAAAGACTATGAACTGGAGATTCATTATCATCCAGGAAAGGCGAATGTGGTCGCCGATGCGCTCAGTCGTAAGGCGCATATCCATCACTTAAGTATCGCTGAAATGGATGATGACGAACCAAGCCTCCGTGTCATTCCATATGGAGCTCTATATAATCTTGCTCTCATTCCCACCATCCGAGAGGAGATCATTGAAGCTCAACGGAAAGACAAGGGTATGTCTCACTTACGGTGGAGGATAGACAACGGAGAAATAAAGTGCTTCCGGAAGGATGATGAGGGTACTTTGTGGTTTAACGACCGGATTGTAGTACCCCGGGATATGGGACTACGGAAGAAAATTTTGGATGAAGCTCATTTGTCCAAGTTTTCCATTCATCCGGGCAGTAATAAAATGTACCAAGATCTCCAGAAGAAGTTTTGGTGGACACGTATGAAACGTGAAGTTGCAAAATACGTTTCAGAGTGTGATACGTGTCGAAGAGTCAAGGCCGACCATATGAAGAAGTCAGGCCTGTTGCAGCCATTGCAAGTACCGGCATGGAAGTGGGAAGACTTGAGTATGGACTTCATCGTCGGGTTGCCGATGACCTCCCACAACCATGATTCGATTTGGGTAATCGTGGACCGATTAACCAAATCAGCACATTTCATCCCTGTGCATACTAGGTACAACGCAAAGCAGTATGCGGAGCTGTATATAGCACGGATCTTGTGCTTACATGGAGTTCCCCGCACCATTGTGTCAGATAGAGGATCGCTGTTCGTAGCCCGTTTCTGGGAACAGCTACAAACCTCCTTGGGGACAAAGTTGATTAGAAGCTCTGCATATCACCCTCAAACCGATGGGCAAACTGAGAGGGTGAATCAAATAATAGAGGATATGCTAAGAGCATGTGCCATCCACCACGGTAAGTGCTGGGATGATCACTTACCGCTGGCGGAGTTCTCGTACAACAACGGATATCAGACGAGCATTAAGATGGCACCATATGAAGCTCTATACGGCCGGAAGTGCCGTACGCCATTAAATTGGTGCGAATCCGGTGAACGAGTGACGTTCGGGGTTGATCTTGTCAATGAAGCCGAAGAGAGAGTTCGGATAATACAAGAGAACCTCAAAGCTGCCCAATCTCGTCAAAAGAGCTACGCGGACCAGAGACGTCGACCGCTGCATTTCGAAGTCGGAGAGCACGTGTATCTTCGTGTGTCTCCGATGAAGGGGATTCATCGGTTCGGTGTCAAGGGGAAACTTGCTCCCCGATTCATCGGTCCGTTTATTATCACGGAGAAGTGCGGAACTGTAGCCTACCGGCTGGAACTACCGGCAAGCCTTGCCGGTATTCACGACATATTTCACGTGTCCCAGCTGCGGAAGTGTCTCAAGTTTACAGCTGCCATCCGCACCGAAGACATCGACGAGTTGAAGCCGGATCTCACCTATGTCGAGCAACCTGTACAGATTATCGACGAAAAGACCCGGACCACTAGGAACCGGACTTTAAAATTTTACAAAGTCCTGTGGAGTAATCATACCCCGGAAGAGGCGACGTGGGAAACCGAAGATTACATCCACAAGAATTATCCGGAGCTTTTGTCATAAACCTTGTAATTACCTCACACCTCGTTCCTCTTTTGAATCTCGGGACGAGATTCCTTTTAAGGGGGGAGGAATGTAAAGGTCCCAAAATTATGAATACAAAGAAACACTTATTTGCAAAAGTTGGTTTCATATGTATGAAAATTGGGACTTGTTAAAACTTTTCCCCACATGTGATAACACACATGAGGATTTTGCTTCACACAAGTCAAGTGTTTATCTGAGAACTTGGAACCCTAGAGGGGTCAAAAACAAGGGTGGGAAGTTCCCATATGTGTGAGAAAACAAAAATCAGTTTTGGAACAATTTGTTCAAACACAAATTCAAATGAGAAAAACACAATGGAATTCAAAACTGTTGTGCTAAAAATCTCATTTGCAGCAGCCAAAATAAAAATCAGATTTCATATTTGAATTCCTTGAGTCCAAATTAGGGGGTGTGCAAAGTTTCATGATTTATGGAAATAGTTTGCAACCCATTTTGCAAAATGGACTTTAAAAGACAAAGAATTCAAATACCTATTTGAATTTGGATGAAACTTGCCCAATTATCCAAATGCTACCAGGTTTGAATTCCCACAATTCAATTCACTCAACATTCAAACTTGGGAGATATTTGGAGAGGGGGATAAGGAGGGACTGATCAGTGGGTCCCACATGTCATTGAGTGAAGTGAAAATTGCAAAAGATCTCACAGTGTTGGGTCTCTGCTTGCCTTCTTCAGTCGGCACCCGACACCGACGGGCGCAGCACCGGGCGACACCGCGATCAGCCGACGCCTCCACCTCCTGCTGGATTTCGTCGCGCTGGAGAAGCCGCCCGACCGTCTTATACCCTCTGCCGTGCTCCTCTTCGCTCATTCCCGAAGACCAGCACCGCTCTGTTTCTTTTCCTCGCGTGAGAAACAGCCGCAGCGGCCGACGCCGTCCGCTCGATCGGCCACCGCCATAACGTGCGTGTGAAGCCTCGGTTGAGCAGACAAACAACACCACCATCGTCCCCACGACCCCCTCGTGCACTCACCAAGGGCGTTCGTGCTCTCCATCCTGAGATAACTCGGTTTCAGCGGCGGCCGGAAGAAACCGCCATCCACGGCTTCCGTGGACAGCCTCCTCCAGAGCTTGTCACGACCAAGCGAGGCCACCCTGGGACGCGCAGGAGCTCCGTGCAGCTTCTACCCGAAGCACAGAGCCTGTCTCGGCCTCTCGACAACGAATTTCGAAGATCCTCTCCAGCCGGTGAAAACTGAGCCGCGGGTATGAATCGATGAAATTCTCGGGTTATATTCAAGTAGAGCTCTGCAAATCTCGCACATAGAACCTAGACTGGTGTAGCAACTTTTCTTCTTCACAAAACGTCGCATGAAACCCATGGTAGACGGCTTGTTTCAAGCTTTTCCATCGGCTACCACAATAAGGAGCATCGGGTGCACGATGAAACCTAGGTTGGAGCCGCTTCCGAGCCCATATGCGGCCACGCCGAGCAGGGCAAACCTCCACTAGTGCTGTAGAACCTTTCCAGGGGACTTCTGGCGGACTAGAGCATCGGGGCAACGTTGCCGGACTCCCTCAGAGCCGCTGCACCGGTGCGGGGTGGTTTAGGAACCTCGCCGGTCTGGGGAAGTCCCACCATCGTGTTCCTCAGGTTAAAATAGGGCCTGGCGGCGAGTGACAGCTCGGGAGTTGGTCGGAGCGACGAAAACCGGCGAACTCCGGCGAGCCCGGCGGCGCAGAAGCGCGGGGGCGGGAGGTAGACGAAGGTGCTACCGGCCCCACGCGTCAGTCACACGGAAATAGTGGACCGGATATTCTGTGGCGCGGGATCGGCTGTGACAGCGCGGGAAACAATTCTGTAGCCCGTGTGGCGCGCCCCCGGCAGCAGACACGTGTCCCTGGTCCCACAGTCAGGTTTAAACTTTTCCCCGGATTTATTCAAATCCCAGATTTTTCCCAAACTTTAGAAGAGCATAACTTATGCTAGGAACCTCCAAAATTAGTGACTCAAATTGGGTTAGATTCAGATTGACAAACTCTATCCAAATATGCAACCCAATTTGTATGAAAGTCTTTATTTAATTCTGGAAAATTCTTTAAAGCTTTTCAGCAAAAGAATTTTAGAGGGAGTTTGGTTTATCCAAAAATCCTAAACTTTTGCCAGGATATTCTTTAGGGTGTTATTAGACTCCTGTAAAAGTTTCAGCTCATTTGGAGTTGAATTAATCAAGGTAATTCAGATTGTAAGTTCCTGTATTCAAATGAATACAGAAACATTTTCAGAGAATTTCCAAAACTTGTAAATTCAGTTCTGGAAAATTCTTAGCTCCAAAAATCCTAGGAAAATTCATGTAGACTCTATAAACTATAATTGAAATTGTGGTTCACTGAGTTTGACATGAACATGGATGTTACCTCAGAATTAGTTCATCTTTGACTAAACACTTAGAGAATTATTCTGAATAAACCATTCCATGAAATGTGCTAGATTTTGGTCCAGAGGACTTTCTCGTGACAAGGAACTCGCATGAAAATTCTCAGCTCCAGTAGAGCTCTGGATCACCACTGTCATGTGTGATCCCTTAAGGTGATCAACACTTAAGTGGGAAAAGCACTTAATAAGTGATCTTAGTGTTTAAGCCTAACCCAAACCACTAGCACCAGTGTCGTTTTAAATTCTTAAACAAAGTTCCAGTTTTAAAATGGTTGTTGGATCTTATGAGCAAAAGCTTTTCAATTAAATACATATGCATGATCATATCGTGTAGCATATACGTGAAGAAGGTGAGAAGGACTTGAAGTGAAGATCAAGGAGGAAGGAGAACAAGTGATCAAGCTCCAAGTGGTCATCACTAACTGATTGTAACAGTAGTCACCTGCAAAACAGGCAAGCCCCGGTTTGCACTTGAACCATTTTATAAAACATTTTCATTTGTAGAGATCATAGCTTTGAATCGTTGATTGCATTACGTCTAGATGATATTGAAAACTCCACTTGCATGACCAGAAACACCTATGAGAGACAAGGTAGAATAGCAACTCCTTGAGGGAATTTGGCTACGCTAATGTTAGTAGGAAAGGTCCGGTAGAAGACGAGTAGTTGGAATCTACTCGCGAGTTTAGGGCTGGTTTACTCGGAACGGGTCCGAATTAGAAAGAATGATGAAAGTTCACACTTAAGAAATGGAGACCGGGCAGGGAGGTTTAGATGCAGCAGGTTGCAGGCCGTGCGTGCATAGCCCTGCCTGTGTCGGTTAAGGCCCGTCCGTGCTTGGCCCTGTTGGACAAGTTTGAGTTGTGTACCGGGCACATACTGGCTATATGGGACCCAGGAAACCGATGTACCTTGGGAGATCCATAGTGGAACTTTTCCAACTGCCTTAGGCTTTCGGCGTCAGGGTAGCAGGAGGTAACTCGCTCAAGAACATACCACAGCGGGTATGCACCTTGAGGGAACTTGCGTACTCGGGGCAGTTGGACTGCGTCCAATGTGGAAGATCTTGGGAAAGGTGGCCGCGTACAACGTCAGTCGAGGTTGCTGCCGGCAACTCGGAGTACGGGTGTACGTGTCGTGTAGTCCGGGCGTGTACTGATTCGAATCACCGTCGCTCGCGGTCATATGAGCATACTTGCCCACTGCGTCTTGACGTAGTAACAACTGGAATTGTTTATCTTTTGAACTTGATGAGGATGTGCTATAACTTGTATTGCAATCATGATTGAATTAGAGATAGGCTCATTAAAGTTTACTTTCACTTTGTGCAAGGAGCATCGCAACAAAGCGTTTCTTGTTTGATTGTGGAGTTGCGATGCTTTTCGGCTCAAGGTCTGCACAATGAGGCTTAAAATCTGAAAGTTAAGGATCAACTTTAGGCGAGTCCTTTATGCAAATCTAGCCAACCCAGTTGCAACCGTCTTGCATGTAGAGTTTCTTGCTTAGGAGAGACGGGTCAGACTTGCTGAGCCTATGTGCTCACGCTTGCTATATAAGTGGTTTTGCAGGTTAACAACGATGCTAGAAAGAAGGTTGTCCGGTGAGACTCGGGAACTCCCGAGTCAGGTAACACATGGAGAACCCAGCCGCTGCTGCTTGTCTTCGTGTTGCTAGCGAGAGGAGTCCGCGGGCTGGACTTCATCTCGGGTGCTCTTAGTTATTCGACGTGAGTTGATAAAGACTTCCGCTGTAGTTACTTGATGTAAAGTATTTACAGAGAAAAACTTGTAAGCTTCCGCTATTGTTTTATGTAATACATTGTTCCTCATATGTGTGTTGTTGGGTGCCGCATAACACGGCACCACCCAATGCGATTCCCGGGCGAGTGGCCTGTCTCGGTTGAGCGGGTCGCGCCAGCGTGATATCAGAGCTGAGCCCTGACTCAGTCGGTACCGCGCCCCGTCTCACCTATCACCACTACCGACCCTCTCAGAATGTTCCTCGTCGAGTTTTGGGCACAGGCGGCGAGATTTGAGCCCTTTGGGGCACTGGGCAGCCTGTCCGGCAAGTCGCCGCCGCTGCTCCGGCGAGGGAATCGCCTGGGCGTGCGGAAGACGACAGAGGGGCGTGGCCCACCTGTCAGTGTCTCAGCTAAGGCGCGGGATTGGGGTGCAGCACGGGATTCGGTGTGGCTGCACTGGTTAACTCTCTAGCCCCCGGTGTTGCCGCAATTTCACTGTCCCGATTTAAAACAGTGGGCAACAATTCCAGAAATTAGCTCACCTTCGAAATTCAATTATGCCTACTAGAATTGCTCCAAAAATACCAAATAAATTCTAGTAGAATCCTCATGTGCTAAACTTTGCAGTGATGCAATTTCCTAAACATGAAATTCCCAATATTTCTGTAATTAATTCCTTTGAGCTGATTGCTTTGGAAATTAATTACCACTGTTCCACAAATGTGATCTTCACATTTGAATTAGCAGCCATGCCAAAAATCAGAAAATTTGGACTTGGTTTGCTAGGTTTTTGGAGCAATGCAAAAAGGAGAATTCAAATTCTATTTCAAATTCAAATGACCAAACACAATTCAAACTTCGCACCAGAATTCAAATCATTTGAATTCAGCAAGTTTAAACCATGACTTGGTGTGAAAGTATAGCATTAAATGTTGAGTAGCTGGGAGATAAATATCAGTGAAAAATTTGATTAAAAAGGAGGAAGTGGGACCCAGGGGTCAGCCTCACAGAGGGGCTGCCGCCTCTGCCGACTTCGGTCGAACAGCGAGAGCTCGACAGCTCCCGCTTGCAACCCGCGCCCGAGGAGCACCGCACCGCCTCCTGATTCTTCTGGCTACATGATCATCCGCCCGTGCCACAGCCGCAGCACATTTTCCCTTGCCCTCTCGGTACACAACCGACGTGCTTCCCAGCCCTCTGCTCGAGCGCACGAGCAAAACCACCGAGCTCCACTTATCGGCTCGGGTTCCCGCTGTTGATTGTCTTCCGGCAACACCAGCGCCTAGCTGAGCCATCCGCCAGCTCCACCGGAGCCTCCTCGACATTTTCCACCGGTCCTCGGCCCGTGGCTGACCGTCTACACCGGTGCCAAGCTGTTCTTCTCTGAAGAAAACAGAGCACGACGCCGCCGCCTCGGTTCCACGTCTCCCAGCCGACTCTGACCTCCCCAGCACGAGGAAAACCACCCAGAGGTGCGTCATGGAGTCTAGTTTCTCACACCGACGTTCTTTTGTACTTTACCACTGCCGGTTAGCCGGAATTTGCAGATTTCCGACGGTGCACGTGGAGGACCGATTGAGACAACATCGGGAAATTCTTCACACACGTTGGATCATCGGGTCTCCGGCCTTAGACACAGCTACTAGATCCCCTAGCGCCTTTCCACGCTGAAGCACGACGTAGATCATCTTTTCTACAACCCTAGCGACGAGAATCCGTCGCCGCCGGCTGAAACGGCTCGGTTCACCGTCGAGCTCCTATTTGCGGTCGTTTTCAGCTCTGGCTATGGGTAGCATCATGTTCTACGTGCTTCAGGGATTGTGTACGGCCCCTTGGATCATCGGTTGAGGCTTGGGATGTGCGGTTCATTGCTGGTGCCGCGCCACCGAGCCGCCTCGCCATCGCCAATGAGTTTCCCGGCGTTTTCATAACCCGGAACCTTGCCCGGCCGTTTGGCTGTGATCCAAGGGTGGGTAGCACGAAACCGTAGAGGGAATGGTGGAGAAACAGGCAAGAAAACGGCGTGCCATCGTCGGGTTTGGCGTGCGCGCGCGGGGCCTGTCGAGAGGTGGAAGAAGCATCTGACCATTGCCCCCCCCCTTGAGTCTCTGTGTAGATTTTAAACAGAAAGTTATTCAAGTTTGAAAAATCCATAACTTTGTGTAGAAAACTCCAAAAAGAGTGAGACCAATTTTTTTGGAATACTCCTGAGGAGCAGTTCACAGAAAACAAATTGCTTTCTATGAAAGTTCCCAGGAATTTCTGTAGAATTGTTTTTAATAAATCCTTTAGAGATTTATTACAAGAGCAATTCTTTATGAAACATTCCCAAATTTTGGCAGCAAATCTTTTTAATAGTAACAGATCTACAGTAAAAATTTGGGCTTCATTGGAGTTCATTTGCTAGGCTAAATTGCCTTCCAAAGTTTAGCCTTTATTTGGAAATTCAAATTTAAACAGAAACTTTTCAGAACTCCTGTCCAACTTCAAAAATTCATATCTCTCTGTTGGTAGCTCCAAAAATGGTGAAACAAATTTTGTTAGAACCATGGAGACTTACCCTAACCAGATCTTCCGCTGTTAGCTATGTCAAAACTCCTGATTTGGGCTCAAAATTCAGAGAATCCTTGTACTTGTAGGAATTCTGGAGACTACATTGTGCAATGACATTTCTCCAAATTTTGCTCAGATCATCCTTAGAGAGACTAGTCTTCACTGTAAAAATCCCAAAGGCAACTAAGGATCCTAAATAGTAGTAGCAATGAATAGAAGTTTAATTCTTATTAGTCCTTAACACTTATACAAATATTTTGCTACATTTCATTTAGTGACCGAAGTTGAGGACGCACCGGAGCCCTTGGACGTCCTCCCACCTGAAGATAACTTCCCCTTTGACTCGCAACCAGGCAAGCCCCGGTTTGCATTTAAGAACTTTTGCAAATTCTTCATTTGTATCACTTATGTCTAGGGTGAATGCTTGCATTAGAGTTAGGGTGATTGAAACCCCACTTGCATAACCTTTTAAATCCTATGAAGGGTTGGGTATCTTACAGGCCCGACGAGTAGACAAGGCCCTGCTAATATGCTTAGGATCTCGGTAGAAGTCGAGTAGTTGGAATATACTCGTGAGGTAAGGTTTTATCACACAGTTTGGTCAGAATAAAAAATGGCTTAAGAGTGGAGAAAATGAGACCCAGCAGGGGCGATAGGAAGCAGTGAGCGGAGGTCTCACGTGCGTAGCCCTGTTGGTGTCGATTGAGGACCGAGTCGTGTGTGGGCCTGCTGAACAAGTATCGAACAGTACCGGACGGCATACTAACATAAGCAGGAAACCGATGTAATTGGTTAACCTGGTTGCCGAGGCTTACCCAACCGTAAATAGGAGTTGGTTGAGGGTAGCAAGGTGTAATTCTTCTGGTTGGCACAGTCACACTCCATGCGGGGACCTCCTGCCCGTTACGGATGGACCAGTTCGGCATTTGGATCACCTTTGAAAGGTTGTTGCATACAACAGAGTAGGAAGGGGTGTGGAATCACACTTCTGAATTTGGGTGTATGCAACGTGTTGTCCGGGTGTCTCCTGATTACAATCACCGTCCCTCGCAGTTATTTGAGTACCGCTTGTTCACTGTTCTGTGACGTAGTAAGAAGTGAAGTAAGCCAGATGAATGATAATATGCTGTGATGATATATTAATGTTTTGGAAACCATGTCTGCTGTAGATGTAGAGCTAATTAAGTTTATTTTCTGCTTTGGGCATCACCACATCGGAGGAAAGCGTTTCTTGTTTGATTGTGGACTTCCGATGTGAGGGCTGCCTTAGGCACATGAATCTGCTGCTATAAAACTTAAAGTAAGGATCAACTTATAGGTGTGTCTTTGTTGCAAAGTCCTTTTTCCTATCTTACACATCCCTGCATGTAGAGTTCCATGCCTAGGCTAGTCGGTTAAGACTTGCTCACGGTTGCAATATTGGAGCTGTATGCTGGTGAGAGCTATGAGGAGGGGCCCGAGGACGAGGCAATGCCCCCCGATGGGGTACACGGCCGAGCTGGAGCCCTGCACGCCGCCGTGATTTCCGGTTCCGTGCTGCTAGTGTGTAGCGTCCTCGGGCTGGACGGCTGCACTTTTGCGTAGGCAGGAGTAGAGAGTATCCATGTATATACTTCCGCTGTATAGTTAAGCTTTTGTATAAAGACTTCCGCTGTTTTATATCAAATAAAAGTTGTATGTTGTTCTTTAATCTTTTCGTGTGTGCTGTTGGGTGCCGTATCGCACGGCACCACCCTCTGCGATCCTAGAGTGGGTGAACCATGGGGTGGTCCCCACACTTGTTTGATTGTGGAGTCTCGATGTAAATTATGTGAGGGCTATAAAAGTTGCTTAAAACTTTAAGTAAGGACTCTCCTTTAGCTCAAGTTCATACTTTGTGCAAACTTCTATATTCAGCCCTCAATTTTCAGCATGTAGAGTTTCATGACTAGGGTGACGGTTAAGTCTTGCTGAGCTTCATGCTCACGGATACTGCATGAGTTGTTGCAGGTAATAACCCTACGCTGAAATGTATGGTTGTCCGATGAGACTCAGAACTCTCCGAGTGGTGAACTCATGGCATCCCCTGCCGCTGCGATTGTGATCGTGTTGCTAGTGAGAAGGGTCCGCGGGCTGGATGTCTTCTCTGTTGCTTAGTATAGAGATGTGACGTGAGTTCTATAAATCTTCCGCTGTAGACTATTTTGAGAAGTATTTGTAAAAATTTACACTTTGTAAGCTTCCGTTTGATTTATGTAATATGATGCTTTATTATGTGTGCTGTTGGGCGAGTGGCACGGCTCCGTGATCAGTACGGACCCTCACAGAATCGCATTGGTTGATGCCGTGTTATGCAGCACCCAACAGCACACATATAAGGAAACCTATATTACATAAATCCAAGCAGAAGCTTACAAAGGTTCTTTGTAAATAATTTACATCGAATAGCTACAGAGGAAGACTATAATCAGCTCACGGCGAATAACTACTAAGCACTCGAGAAGATGTCCAGCCCGTGGACTCTTCTCGCTAGCAACACGAAGACAACAGCAGCAGCTGGGTTCTCCAGGTTTTACACGACTTGGAAGTCTCCGAGTCTCACCGGACAACCTTCTTCTTAGCATCGATGTTAACCTGCAAAATCACTCACATAGCAAGCATGAGCACATAGGCTCAGCAAGACTGATCCGTCTCTCCTAAACAAGAAACTCTACATGCACGACGGATTGAAATAGGTTAGCTGAATTTGCATAAAGGACTCGCCTACAGTTGATCCTTAACATTCAGATTTTTAAGCCTCATTTTAAAGACCTTGAGCCAAACAGCATCGCAACTCCACAATCAAACAAGAAACGCTTTGTTGCGATGCTTCTTGCACAAAGTGAAGTAAAGTTTAATTAGCACTATCTCTAAGTCAAGCATGGTTGTAATACAACTTAAACCACAAGCCTTATCAAGTTCAAAGGAAATCACTTCAGTTCTTACTATGTCAAGACGCAGTGGGCAAGTATGCTCATATGACCGCGAGCGATGGTGATTCGAATCAGTACACGCTCGGACTATACGACATGTACACCCATACTCTGAGTTGCCGGCAGCAACCTCGACTAATGTTATACGCGGCTACCTTTCCCAAGTTCTTCCACACAGGACGTAGTCCAATTGCCCCGAATAGCAAGCTCCCTCAAGGTACATACCCGCAGTGATATGTTCTTGAGCGAGTTACCTCCTGCTATCCTGACGCTGAAACCTTAAGACGATTAGAAAAGTTCCAATGTGTATCTCACAAGGTACATCGATTTCCTGGGTCCCATATAGCCAGTATGCGCCCGGTACACAACTCAAACTTTTCCAACAGGGCCAAGTACGGACGGGCCTTAACCAACACAGGCAGGGCTATGCACGCACGGTCCGCAACCTGCTGCATCTAAACCTCCCTGCCCGGTCTCCATTTCTTACTTGTCAACTTTCCTCAATGTTTCTACTCTTGACCCGCTCTGATGAAACGAAGCCCTAAACTCGTGAGTAGATTCCAACTACTCGACTTCTACCAGACCTTTCCTACTAACAGTTAGTGTAGCCAAATCCACTCAAGGGGGTGCTACACTACCCACTCCCTATTAGGTATTCGGGTCATGCAAGTGGGTTGTTCAGTATCATCTAGACCTAATGCAATCAATGAATCAAAGCTATGATGTCTAGAAATGGAAAAACTTTATAAAACTGCTCGAATGCAAACTGGGGCTTGCCTGTTTTGCAGGTGACTAATATATATTCAGTCAGTGAAGATCAGTTGAGGCTTGATCACTCGGCCACCTTGTCTTTGAAATCCTACTTCACTTCCTTCACATGTCCTCACGTATATGCTACACGTTATTAATATGCACAAGTATTTAATTGTAAAGATTTTTCTAACAAGTTCTAATGACAAGTTTAAAACTGGAATGCTGTTTAAGAATTCAAAATGACACTGGTGCTCGTGGTTTGGGCTTTAGGGTTAAGCAACATGATCAAGTGATAAGTGCATTTCATCACTTGTGTGTTACACATCTAAAGAGGTTAACCAGGACATTGATGATCCAGAGCTCCAATGGAGCTCAAAATTTTCATGTGAGTTCCTTGTCACAAGAAAATCATCTGGACCAAAATTTACCACTTTTCACTGAGTGGTTTATTCAGAACAATTCTCTAAGCAATTAAGCAAAAAAGGAATTAATTGTGAATTAACTCACATGTTCATGTCAGTAAACTACAATTTCAATTATAGTTCATAGAGCCTGCATGAATTTTACTAGGGTTTTTGGAGCTAAGAATTTCCCAGAACTGAATTTCCAAGTTTTGTGAATTCTCTGAAAATGTTTCTGTATACATTTGAACACAACAACTTGAAATCTGAATTCGCCCAATAAAATCAAATCCAAATGAGCTGAAATTCTTACAGGAGTTCAAAAACAACCTAAAGAATATTCTGGCAAAATTTGAGGATTTTTGGATGAACCAAACTCCCTCAAAAGTTCTTTTTCTGAAACGTTTTAAAGAATTTCCCAGAATTAAATAATGACTTTCGTACAAATCGGGTTGCATAATTGGATAGAGTTTTTCATCTTGAATCTAACCCAATTTTAACCACTAAATTTGGAGTTTCCTAGCAAAAGTTATGTTCATCTAAAGTTTGAATCAAATCTGGCATTTGAATTAATTCGAGGAAAAGTTCAAATGCTGACTGTGGGTGGAGGGCCACGTGTCACTCGCTGGAACAATGACAAACAGGGCCACAGGGTCTTTCCCGCGTAGCCACAGTGTAATCCGAGGCCATAGCAGGTCCCAGCTCTAAACCCCCTCTCACTGACAGCGGGCCCGGCCCGCTCTTCGTCTACCTCCGGACTCCCGTGCGCCTGCGCCGCCGGAGCTCACCGGAGCTCCTCTGAACACGCCTCTCCGGCCACCTCCCGTGCAGCCACTTGCCACCAGCCCCTAAAATCGTGCGCTGAACACGTTGGGAGGGTTTCCCCGGACCGTGAAGCCTCCAACATATCTCGCAACGGTGCAGAAGCTCGGTGAAGGTTTGGCGGCGCCAACCTGACGCCCTAAACCCTCCAACCTTCAGTTTCCAGGCCCTAGAGCACCGGTGGTTGCTAGAGAAGGTCGACATGCCATGAAAACAGCTCTCGAATGGCTATAACTGGGGTTGCACCGTGCACCCGATGGCTTTCCCTATGGTCGCCATCGGAAAACATCCAAATACGCCGGCTACAGACATTTTCAAGTTAGAGTTGCGAAGCAAACTTGTTTGCCATCGGGTCTAGTTCATATAAGTGCAATTTCGTGGGCTCTAAACAAGTATTGATCAGTAATTTGATGATTTCATACCTGAGGGTGGTTTTGCACCAGCGGGAAGAAAATTGGGAAATACTCCGGTGATGATCAATGACTCAGCTCGAGCTTCAGAGGTGAGCAGCGTGGAGGTCGTGCACGTCAAAAGATGCTCTCGCTCGGACGTGAGAAGCTGTGGTTGAGGCTGTCCACGGGAGCACCGTTCTTCAGTTGTGGTTTGTCCGTCGCGGGAAAACATGTTTCTCGGTGTGGGGGAGGCCTAGCACCCTTGGTGGCGCTTCGAGGAGGACGAAGGTGGGTCCTAAGTACCGTTTTTCCACTCTGAGGCTTTGCACGCGAGAGGAAACCGGCTCCCGAGCTACTGATGTGAGGCGGCAGTGTCCCTGTTCTTGCGTGTGAGAGAGACGGGAAACAGAGACGGTTCTCGGTGTTGTGGCGAAGTGGAGCAAGGATAGAGGTGAATAGATCGCGAGGCGAGTTCCAGGACGAGGGAAAACGGCGAGGAGGTGGCTCTCGGTGCCGCTTGGTGTCGCACGGTGAGGCTGCTCTGTTCTGCTCGAGTGGAGAAATGAGGACTGATGTGAAAGTTTTTAACAAGTCCCAATTTTCATACACATGAAACCAACTTGCATTCAAACTTGAGTTTCTTTGTATTCATATTTTTGAGAACTTTTGCACTGCCCCTCACAAATGGATCAAACCACTGAACCACCATTTGGAGTTTGAATGATTCAAAATGAAGAATTGGTTTGATTGAATTTTGCTTCAAATGACAAACTGAAATTCAAATTTGGTTTGAATTTGCCCAATTTAGCTCATGTCAAGATCAACTCCAAATGGAGTGAAAATTGGTGTGTGAGCTCCTAGAAATGTGCTGAGTGTGAATATGAATCCTACTTTTGAATTCATGGGATGAAAGGAGTGTTAATTTGAATTTAAGTTCAAACTAACCTTTTAACAATTGTACCCAAATGTACCTCAAAAGGTTTTGAATTTGGGTGCAATTTGGCATGGGCATTCCTAACAAAGTTTAGGAGGTAATCCTATGCTCAGCTCCTAATTGATGCATGTGGGAAATACCAATTTTGCATTTTGTGAGTTCATCTCCTAATAAATCTATTGATTGTGGTTACTTGCTCTTCAAATGTGTTCATGTGGTTACCACAAATGATGTCTGGTGTGGGTGTGATGAACACTTCTAGCAAGTGAAAAACTTGGGCCCTTACATATGGCGTACCAGAATCCGCTCATCCTGGATCCCAGAGGGTGCTGCCGCACGATGTGACACCCGACGGCACACATCATAAGGAAATATTATATTACAAAGAAAACCAACTGGAATGTACAAAGTAGTACTTACTTCAGTTACAAACTAATGCCATTATTACAGAAGTGGAAACTAAGTTTGTACAACTCACGCCCGGCTACCTAGCAAAAGTCCGTTGCCCAGCCCTAGGGCAACCCCCACTAGCTGCACTCCTCAGCTCAGCGTGGTGTGTATGGCTCCCACTCAGCCGTGGTCTCCGACGGAGGGTAGCCCTCGCCGGTGGACTCGTACCCTGAGTCCGTGGGATGCTCCTCACCTGAAAAAACACTTATAGCAGCAACCATGAGCACGAGGGCTCAACAAGACTTAACCGACTCACCTAGGCATGAAACTCTACATGCAGTTGGTACGAACAGGGGATAGTAAATTTCAGCAAATGGACACGCCTACAAGTTCATCCTTAGTTCACCTTTTAACCACAAGTTAACAGTTCATGAATAAGAAATTTAGTAAGCAATATTTGGTGGCACACATGTGGCAAAGCAATTATACATATCGGCAGTATTGAATCATAACATTCCATAGTTTATCTACGTTACGACGCAGTGAACAAGCGGTACTCGTCACCACGAGGGATGGCAAATCGACTCGATATACACCTGCAGGGATACCTAAAGAGCACGTCACGTACGCCCACCCATGGAGCTGCACATCACGCTCACTCGATGCCGTACGGGACAACCTTTCACCCAACAGCCCAAACATCGAACTGGTCGCACCGAAACGAGCAGGAGGTTCCCTACACGGAGCATATCTCTATGCCCGTTAGCAGATTTCCACCTTGCTGCCCTCACCCTACACCTATAAATCGGTGCGTTATGCCTCGACGCCCGGAGGTATAGGTTACATCGGTTTATCGGGGCCCATATATCCGATATGCTATCCTTATGTTCAATACTTGTTCAGCAGGGCCGCACACGGATCTGTCCTCAATCGACACGGACAGGGCTGCACACACAAGACTTCTCTTGCTGCGCCCTAGCCCCTGCCTAGTCTCATTTTCATTACTAAAGTGATCTCACATCACTCAAACCAATCCCGTGTGTCCCAAGCCTAACTCGCGAGTAGATTCCAACTACTCGACTTGTACCGAAGTTCTAGGAATCATTAATCATAGCTTGTCTAATCAAGGCCTTAGACACTACCCTCACTGTTATAGGAAAATTCTGATTATGCACTTGGGTTTCATCCACCCTACACCTAATGCACATTCATATACCTCATACTAAGTGTATACAAAGCAAAACTTTGTAAAATGGTTTAATGTAAACCGGGGCTTGCCTTGTTGCTGCTGGTCAGATGTTAAGGCTTCGTCCAGAAGAAGGAAGTCGAGCACTTCCGGAGTTTCCTCGCCTTCAGCGACTACACGTCAACGGTATACTTTATGTCAATTCAAATGCAATGTTTAGAACTGAATAAGTAATTACTATAACTCTAGCTAGCCCTCCTCTTTGGCTCTGAAACTTTTATGGTGGCTTGGTAGTTTCCTAACCAGAGTCTTGACCAAGTTTCATTTGAAACAAAGTTCATCTGAGCCTTGTACAAATCAAAGCCTATTTGTTCAATATTAGAACCTCTAAGGAATTTCAGGGTTTTTCATGGCTTCAACCATTACTTTCTGGAAATTAGAACTTGAGATGGTTCTATTGGAATTGGTCTCATGTCATTTGAAGAACTCTAGATGAAGTTATGCCCTAAACAAGAATTTAGAAAATCTGAAAAATGTTTCTGTATATTTTTCTATTTTCTCTAGGAAGTTCACTTAATCACACCATTAGGGTGACTAAATGAACTTGGATGGTTCTGAAAATTTTACTGTGACTCAAGGATTTTCCAATGAACCTCCCACCCAAATTTCAGAATTTTCCATAAAGTAATTCTCCAGATAAAATTCCTAACAGTTTAAAATTTAGGGAATTAATTCTGAAAAACCATTAAGTTTCATGTGGTGGACTGGAATGCGCTCATTCAGGATCACAGAGGGTGGTGCTGCACGATGCAACAACCGACAACACACATCATAAGAACGATATTGTATTACATAAAAAACCAACTGAACATGTACAAACTAGTACAAGACTTCAGTTACAGGCTAGTGTTTGGATCACAAAAGCGGAAGCTAAGTTTATACAACTCACACCACCTATCTAGCAAAAGTTGGTTTCCTAGCCCTAGGGCAACCCACACTAGCTGCACTCCACAGCTCAGCGCGGCGTGTACGGCTCCCACTCAGCCCTGGTCCCCGACGGAGGGTAGCCCCCGCCGGTGGACTCGTACCCCGAGTCCATGGGATGCTCCTCACCTGAAAAACACTTATAGCAGCAACCGTGAGCACGATGGCTCAACAAGACTTAACCGACTCACCTAGGCATGAAACTCTACATGTAGTGTACAACGAAACATGGGATGGAAATTTCAGCAAATGGACATGCCTACAAGTTCGTCCTTAGTTCATCTTTTAGCCACACATTAACAGTTCATAAAGCTGAAATTTAGTAAGCAATATTTGGTGGCACACATGTATCAATACAATTATACATATCAGCAGGATTGAATCATAACATTCCATAGTTTATCTACGTTACGACGCAGTGAACAAGCGGTCTCGTCACCGCGAGAGACGGAGAATCGACTCGATATACACCTGCAGGGATACCCAAAGAGCACGACATGTACGCCCACCCGTGGAGCTGCACAGCATGCTCACTCGGTGTCGTACGGGACAACCTTTCACCCAACAGCCCAAACATCGAACCGGTCGCACCGAAACTAGCAGGAGGTCCCCTACACGGAGCATCTCTCTATGCCCGTTAGCAGATTTCCACCTTGCGGCCCTCAGCCTACACTTATAAATCGGTGCATTATGCCTCGACGCCCGGAGGTAGAGATTACATCGGTTTATCGAGGCCCATATATCCGATATGCCTTCGGTACGTTCAATACTTGTTCAGCAGGGCCGCACACGGATCGGTCCTCAATCGACATGGACAGGGCTGCGCACACAAGACTTCCTCTTGCTGCGCCCTAGCCCCTGCCTAGTCTCATTTTCATTACTAAAGTGATCTCACATCACTCGAACCAATCCCATGTGTTCCAAGCCTAACTTGCAAGTAGATTCCAACTACTCGACTTGTACCGAAGTTCTAAGAATAATTAAGCATAGCCTTCCTACTCGAGGACTTAGACACTACCCTCACTCTTATAGGAAAATCTGGTTATGCATCTGGGGTCTCATCCATCCTACACCTAACGCACATCCATACCACATACTAAGTACACATAAAGCAAAACTTTGAAAATGGGTTAATGCAAACCGGGGCTTGCCTTGTTGCTGCTCGTCAGTGGTTAGGGCTTCGTCCGGAAGAAGGAAGTCGAGCACTTCCGGAGTTTCCTCGAATTCAGTGACTACACGTCAACGAGATACTATATGTCAATTCAAATGCAATGTTTAGAATTGAATAAGTAATTACTATAACTCTAGCTAGCCCCCCTTTGGTTCTGAAACTTTTATAGTGGCTTGGTAGGGTCCTAACCAAAGTATTGACCAAGTTTTATTTGAAACAAAGTTCATTTGAGCTTTGTACAAATAAAAGCCTATTTGGTCAATATTAGAACCTCCAAGGAACTCCAGGGGTTTTCATGGCTTCAACCATTACTTTATGGAAACTAGAACTTGAGATTGTTCTAATGGAATTGGTTTCATGTCATTTGAAGGACTCTAGATGAAGTTATGCCCTAAACAAGATTGGAGAAAATCTGAAAAATGTTTCTGTATATTTTTCTATTTTCTCAGTGAAGTTCACTTAATCATACCATTAGGGGGACTAAATGAACTTGGATGGGTCTGAAAATTTTACTCTGACTCAAGGATTTTCCAGTGAACCTCTCGGCCGAATTTCAGAATTTTCCATAAAGTAATTCTCCAGATAAAATTCCTGAAATATTAAAATTTAGGGAATTAATTCTGGAAAACCATTAAGTTTCATGAGCTGAAATTCGTACTTCTGGAAAGTACTCAAAAGCTGAATTCAGCAAAATTTAGTTCACTAAATTTGGAGCTTCCTAGCAAAAGTTATATGCATTTGAAGTTTGCACTAAACTGGAAAATCCCAAAATGTTTAAACTCTGCGGGTGGGCCCCACTCTTTAAACCGGCCCACTGAGATCGCGGTGTCACACCCGCTTTCTCCGAAGAACGACCGAGTGAATATCACATGTATGCCAGGATCATTTTCTCATACATGTGACGACAAATAGTGAAGCATCATTATATTACAAGCCAAGTATTCAAATATAAATAAGTCTTACATAGCATAACGTCTCGATGGACGATAATATGTTCATAACATGTCAATAAAACAGCAGCGGAAGATAAGTCTTGTGGGCTCCGTCATAGGTGTTGCCCGGGGGACTCCGTGAACCTAGAATCCTTCTTCGGGTCCGAAGTCTTGGTCGTCGCACACCACGTCATTCCCTTGGCCTGAGCAGCAATTTAAACTAACAGAAAAGCAAGCTTGAGTACTGTTGGTACTCAACAAGTGTGGGAAAGTTATGTCATGCATGGCTAGAGCAAGGAGAGGTTGAACTCATGGGTATAGCACTACGCAATTAATACCTATAACCTTAGCTTATTAAGCACCTACCTTACTACATAGGTGAAATGGTCCCAATTCCTTAACCCATCATCAATATCAAGTAACCATGACATCATTTCCAATGTTAAGTTCCCCGCTTAACATCCTCAACTTCCCAATTCCTCATCCTCTAATCATGAATAAGTCCAACCCGCTCTAGACCGTGACCACGGCTGTCATGACAGTTTCGACTCTGCAGAGTTTGCACCACTGTACCCACATGTCGTGATTTCATCTCCCGTTGCCGGGTGGACTAGAAAACCTACATTTTGCCAGTGTCCGTGAACCACGTTCACACTTCCGAGGTGTGTAGCCTGGAGATCACTATGAGTCCTTTACAAAGGGATTCCCGACGAGTGTGGGCCCACTGAGGTTTCACCCCTAACAACATCCAAGAGGCTCCAACCCCGCTGCAGTGGCCCCCTCTTGAGCCTTGCGGTTCATATGGTAGTCCAGCTGACACCTATTCCCTGCACCATCCAAACACCCATACTACGCCGGGGATACTCCTAATTAATTGGCCAAGCTGCCCCATCTCAGCATGTGGTTGGCACGGTAAAGCCATGTTACATGCTCCATGAACCGGTCCTTAGGATCCAGGCAAGCACTAAACACAAACCCGTGTCTCGTGCACACAGCACCAACCAAAGCATCCAACTTGCCTAGATCCCTACTTATACATAATTCATAGTAATCCATTCACATGTAAGGTAATCAAGGTGATGATCTCATATCCCATGTATCCCATTCTAAGCATGGCTAAGCATGAGTAGTATAAATGAAAGATATAATAAAGTAACTCCCAACCCAAGGCTACAAGGAAACAAGATAATGCAATTCTAGGAAAACTTACTAGCTTGGGTGTCATATTCCAAATTGACAATGCAATTAAATTCTAACTACACATCCTAGTATAGGATCAAAGTGGTCAAGGACACTAGCCTTCTTCCTGTTGCTCTGGGAATGGAAAGTCTTGATGTTGAAAGGTGAGAACCTGCTCTGGGGCTGGTTCTACTCATGCCAATACACATAGCAAAAAGAAAACAACACTCCATAAGCCATAGTCCACATTTCCACTCATGCAAACCACACATACATACATATGAAAGTCATACACATATTTAAGTGTCGTGTTTATCCTAGATATGTTGATTCTAAGCATACATGCACTTTTAAACATATATATTATTTCTAGCTTTAATATTTAGATTTTAAGTGCACAATATATATGAATTTCCAATTTGAACAAATTTTCTATATTGGGTAATACACTTCTTAGCCACAAAATTTGCATAAAAGATAATTTCCTACTCCAAATAGGTTTTCAGATCTCCTACAAAATCTCAATTTGAAGTTTTGGATTTGGGGACCTCATTTAACATTTTCTAATTATACATACCTATTTTCCTATATTTTTAGATTTATTTTCCATACCTAAAAGTGAACTTTAATATTAAAATAGCAAGACATATCACCTAAACAGAATATGTTCTGAACTAAAATGTCCAATAAAATATATTTTGACTTCCTCTCTGATGGGGATCAATTTAAATTTTTTTACCCATTTTCAGAATTATTTTGTAGCCTAAAATGAATTTCCAGCCATAAAACAGCAACCTAAATTCATACAAAAATTTCTACTGTTCCAATTACCTAAACAGAACCTTTATGAATTTTCCCTACCCCTTTTTGGTTACTTAGATTCATTTTCCCACATTTAATTTTGTTTTATGCCTAAAGGGTGTATTTCAGGGATAAATCACAAAACAGCAACCTTAAAAAATTTATTTCCCCTCTAAATTCAGACTTCAGATTGTTCTACAAATCTCCAACAGGGTTAGAATAATTAAACTAAACCTATACCTAGGTTTGAATTTAAATCCTATTCACATTCAATTTCCTGAAATTAATAACCCTCAGAGGCTGATGTGCAAATCAACACTGTTGTGGGGCCCCATTTCTTATTTTCTAAATTTTCAGGGGTCTAAGTGCGTAAAACAGGGAGGTCTTCCTAATTCTTACTAAGTCCAGGGGTTAAAACTGATTTTTAAATGAATTTACATGAATTTCTGAGGGTCCAGGGGCTAGCTCGTGTTTCCCTAGATCCCCAGGGGTAGCGCGTAAGTTTCCCAGGGTTTAATATGCGAGGCTGATGTGGGCCGTTGGATTTAATACGGAGGGCTGAGATTAGATCGCGAAGCGGTACGGGTTAAATCTATTCAGGACAGCACGATTTAAAACAGACGGGCCACAGGGGGCCACGTCGCCCTGGCCGGAGCCAGCCCGCGCGCACGGCGGTGGGGAGCGGCGATCTCGCCGGCGCAGCCTCGGTTTTTGCCGCTATGCGTTAGAACTCGCATCTTTTTGCACGGATCAGCTGCGGAGGGGTAGAGGAAGCTCATCTAGGTATTTTCCTACACTCGGAGGCCCTAGAAGTCGGTCGGCGGCGTCGAAGTCCGGCAATGGCACTCGGTGCTCGTCGGAGCGACTGTTGGAGCGCAAGACACATCGTTTCCTTCACCTGCAGGACCCCCCCCCCCACGGCGGTGGGGCTTGCCACGCGTGTTAGATCAGAAAGACCGTACGGGGATCGGAAGAAATTGGCCGAGGATGCCTCGGTTCTCACCGGAGCCAAAAACGTAGCAGTGAGGGGAAACCGACGGGGTTTTCTTGAGTTTAAAGGCACGAGGAGAGGCGGCGGGTCGGTTTAGATGGTGTAGCACCGCTTGGCCGAATATCTTGGCTCGTGGTGTGGAATTCGGACGAGGCAGCGGCGATCGGCGCGGGAGGATCGGTGGCGGTTGGGGGGGGAGCGGTGGAAAGGGATGACACGCTGGCCCCGCGCGGCAGAGAGAGGGGGAGGGGGAAAACAGCCGTGGGTTGCTGGGCAGGCTGAGGTTGGTTTCGGCCCATTGGCCGTTTTTCTTTTTCTTTTTCCCTTTTCTTTTCTGTTTTGATTCAAATTCGAATTCCAGTTTGACTTTGAATTTTTCTCCACATGCATTACGTCCAAAAATTTTAAATTCATATTTTAAACACATTTTGGGGTGTTACAACTCTACCCCCTTAAAAGAAATCTCGTCCTCGACATTGGTGACTCTAGGAAAACAGATCCGGAAACTGTGCCTTGAGCTCGTCTTCTCGCTCCCATGTGGCTTCTGCTTCTGAGTGGTTCTTCCGCTGCACTTTGCACATTCGGATTCTTTTATTCCTTGTGATGCGTTCCATTGTCTCTAGGATCTTGATCGGCTGCTCGGCATATGAAAGATCCTCTCATACGTCCACCTCATTCATGGGTAACATCTCTTTGGGTGTTCTTAAGCATTTTTTGAGTTGTGACACATGGAATACATCGTGCACATCTGATAGGCGAGCCGGTAGTTCTAACTGATATGCCACTTCGCCTTTCCTCTCTAGAATCTGGAAGGGTCCGATGTATCGAGGTGATAGCTTCCCTTTCACCTTTAACCGACGAAGCCCTCGGATAGGGGACACCTTGAGATAGACATAGTCCCCCACGTTGAAAATGAGCTCTCTTCTCTGTACATCGGCATAGCTCTTTTGTCGGGTCTGAGCTATCCTCAAGTTGTTGTGGATTTCCCTCACTTTCGCCTCGGCTTCTTGTAGTACCTCGGGCCCAAACACTTTGCTTTCCCCAGTTTGATTCCAAAATAATGGGGTTCGGCACTTCCTCCCATACAACGCCTCAAAGGGTGACATCTTCATACTAGCCTGATAACTGTTGTTGTAGGAGAACTCCGCATACGGTAAGTTGTTATCCCAACTCCTATTATTCTTGAGTGCACAAGCTCTCAGCATATCCTCAAGGATTTGATTGGTCCTTTCGGTCTGCCCCTCAGTCTGTGGGTGATAGGCGGAACTAAAATTCAGATGAGTTCCCATGGTCTCATGTAACTTCTACCAGAACCTTGAGGTGAACTGTGTTCTCGATCTGACACTATCTTCTTTGGCACTCCATGAAAACACACAATTCTTGACATGTACAATTCTGCCGATTTGGATCCGTTGTAGCTTTCTTTCACGGGGATGAAATGAGCTACCTTAGTCAGCCTGTCGATGATGACCCATATTGAATCATATCCCGATTGGGTCCTAGGCAGTCCCACTATGAAGTCCATACCTATTTCTTCCCATTTCCATTCAGGCACTTTGAGTGGTTGCAACAGTCCTGCGGATCGTTGATGTTCTGCTTTCACCAACTGACATGTGTCACATAGGGCAACATGTTTCGCGACATCTCGCTTCATGCCATACCACCAATATCTGCTCTTTAGGTAATGATACATCTTCGTACTCCCAGGATTAATGGAATAGTCGGAATCATGAGCCTCCTTCAAAATCAGTTCACGTATCTCCTTCACCTCAAGCACACGATTCTTTTCCCATGCCACACCGTACCTTGTTCATCCTCTCTGAACCTAGGAGCTTTATTCTCTTTGATGAGTTCTCTGATTTCTTGTATCTTCTCATCATTCTTCTGACCGTTGCGTATGTCTTGCTCCAATGTGGAGTCCACCTCCATGGCGATGGCCTCACCACTATTCACCAGACATAGATTGAGTTTTGCAATCTCCCACTTCAACTCCGTAGGCGTGTCACTTAAGCTCAACATGTTGACATGCACCTTCCGGCTTAAAGCATCAGCCACGACGTTCACTTTCCCAGGATGATAGTTGATGCCCACATCAAAGTCGTTGATTAGCTCCAACCATCTTTTTTGTATGAGGTTGAGGTCTGGCTGTGTGAAAATGTACTTTAAGCTCTTATGATCTGTATATATCTCTGTCCTCTTTCCCATCAAGTAATGCCTCCAAAGCTTCAGCCCGTGGACCACTGCGGCTAGCTCTAGGTCATGAGTAGGATAGTTCTTCTCGTGTTTTTGGAGCTGCCAGAATGCATAGGCAACGACATGCCCCTCTTGCATGAGAACACATCCCAACCCATGTCCAGAAGCATCACAATACACCGAAAAATTCTTCTGCGTGTCTGGCATAACTAGCACTGGGGCTGTTGTCAATCTTTTCTTCAGCTCTTGGAAACTTGTCTCACACTCCGGTGTCCACGTGAATGTGATTCCCTTCTCTAACAATTTGGTGAGGGGTCTCGAGATCTTGGTGAAGCCCTCAATGAACCGTCGATAGTACCCAGCCAATCCTAAGAAGCTTCGAATTTCCCCGGCATTTTCAGGGGTCTTCCACTCCTGCACATCTGCGATCTTGTCGGGATCCACGGAGATTCCTCCCTCCGAGATTATATGTCCTAAGAAGGGAACTCTCTTCAGCCAAAACTCACACTTGCTCAACTTGGCATATAGTTGGTGTTCTCTCAACTTTTGCAACACCAGTCTTTGATGCCCCTCATGTTCCTCTCCATCTTTAGAGAAGATGAGAATGTCATCAATGAAAACCACCACAAATTTGTCCAAATACTCCATGAATACCTTGTTCATGAGATACATAAAGTACGTCGGGGCATTAGTTAGCCCGAACGGCATGACGGTGTACTCATACAACCCGTACTGAGATACGAAAGCCGTCTTGGGAATGTTGTTTGATCTTATCTTCAGTTGGTGATATCCCGACCTAAGATCAATTTTTGAGAATACACAAGCTCCCCTCAACTGATCAAATAGGTCTTCAATGCGGGGTAATGGGTACTTGTTCTTGATGGTCACCTCATTCAACGCACGGTAGTCTACGCATAGCCTTTGGGTTCCATCCTTTTTGGGCACAAATATTACTGGAGCTCCCCATGGCGAGGAACTAGGGCGAATATACCCTTTCTCCATCAATTCCCGGATATGTTCTTTGATCTCTTCTAGTTGTTTAGAATCCATCCGGTAAGGCCTCTTGTATATCGGGGCGGTTCCTGGTATTAGTTCAATCGCGAACTCCACTTCACGATCTGGGGGCATACCTGGCAACTCCTCAGGAGAAACGTCCGGATACTCTTTGATAACCCCCATCTCTTCCACTTCCACTTCCACTTGATTGAGTTTAATATCCCTCTTGGGTTCTTGTACAGCTATGAACTTCACTTTTGTGCCACTAGTGTGAGTTAGTTCCACCGTTCTAGTCGAACAATGGATGACACCTTTATGTTTGGTCAACCAATCCATACCCAAAATAATATCTATCCCTTGTGAGTTTATAACTATGAGGTTTGCAGAAAACACTACCCCATTAATGTCTAGATTCACCTTGGGATACACTTGCCTTGTTCTTACTTCTCCCCCTGGAGAGTTCACGGCTAATATATGATTCATTTGGGTTGTTGCTAGGTCATGCTTCTTAACAAATCCTTGAGCAATGAACGAGTGGATAGCACCAGAATTGAACAATAGGGTTGCAATGTGTAAATTTGCAGGGAACTTACCAATTACCACGTCAGGTGCCTCTTGCGCTTCCTCCATGGTCACGTGGTTCACCCGTCCTCGCATCACACTCTGCTGCTGTGGCTGCATAGGCTTCTTCTTTGGGCACTTATGAGCGTAGTGCCCCACTTCACCACAGTTGAAGCATTGCACCCCAACTTTAGGTGCCTGGCCTTTGTTATCATGGGGTTGGTTCTGTGGCCCTTGTCCTGCTGGTCGAGGTTGATAAGTGGGGCGTGGCTGCTGCACAAACTGATGTTGCGGCTGTACTGGTGCTGATGGAGGCCTGAAGTTCGGGTTGTACCCTCTCGGTGTCGACTAGGGTACTACAGCACGGCTCGTCTGCCCTGCAGGTTGCTGCATCAGACATGGACGTGTGTTGCTGCTTGATGCTTGGTGTGACCATCCCATCTTCCTCTTGTTTTCATTCTCCAAGGCCTTCAGCTTCCTCTCCACAACAAACGCCCTGTCCACCATCTTTTGGAAACTTCCATATTCGTTGGAGGACATTGCACATTGCATTTCCATGGTAAGTCCTTTCACAAAACAGTCCTGTTTCTGCTCATCAGTTTCGATGTCCCGTAGTGCATAACAGGACAGTTGGGTGAACTTGGTGAGGTACTCCCTCACTGTCATGTTGCCCTGCTGCAGTCCCAAGAACTGCTTCCTTTTGTTCTTGAGTTCTCCCCTTGGTATGTAGTGGTTGCGGAAACTGCGCTTGAACTCTTCCCAAGTGATGTTCTCGGGGTTGTGATGGGCTGCCACGTAAGCGGTCCACCAATCAGCAGCGGGTCCATGCAATTGGTGAGAGGCAAACAGCACCCTCTCATATCCTTGACATTGTATGATCCTCATCTTGTTCTCAATGGTCTTGAGCCAATCATCTGCCTCCAAGGGTTCAGCAGCACTTGCAAATATTGGGGGTTGAGTTCCCAGAAACTCACTCAACCTTGGCTGACGTGGTGCAGCCTGCGGGGGTGGAGCTTGGTGTAAGTTGGCCACCACTTGAGTCAAATTCTGGATGAGCTGATTTTGATTGTCAATCATTTTGGTAGATAGGGACAGCTCCTTCTCGGCGACCACCCATGTCTTGCCCTCCAGGAAGGTGAGGATTGGCAGCCTCATTGTTGTTGTTGTTGTTGGGGTTGGCACCACGACCTCTTCCTCTTCCGGCCATCTATTATGATCAACCAAGTGTCAACTTAATCATTACGCATTAACTCCCCAAATTGCTCGTATAAGCTTAAACTTTTGAGACCTTAATATTTAGACAATTTCTGAAGATTTCACATAATTTTTAGGCATCATGTCTCATGCGAAAATAAATGCACTATTGATTCATAAGGGTTCACACACAAAAGAAAATGCAATCTTAAAGACGAGGTTGTGGACAAGTGCCCATGGCTCTCACGTCACACACCAAACATTAACAAACAAATAGATATGTTCTTGACTCGACTACTCGATAACATGCTGAAATAAGGGAAATAACTCTAACAGCTCGTATCTCTGAGCTGGCTCGTCAGGGTCTTCCTCATCATTGTGGCTGCCCTCTGATTCCGCTTTAGGTGGGGAAGCTGCTGGTGGAGAAGAGCGGCGACGCTTGCTCGCCCGGCGGTCTGGGGAGTTAGGAGTCCCTGTGTCATTCTCGGTGACACATAGTTCATTCCCATCCCTCTCTCCCTCGCCCTCAAGCTGGCGCGAAGCAACACCTCGATCTCCTTCAGGGTGTCACGGACATCCTAAAGCTCCTGCTGGCACTCCAGTAGTCGAGTGCTGAGCATAGCTGCATCCTCCAAGCACAGGTCCATGTGCTCATGGGAAGTCCCCTGCTGCACCGGCGGTACTTATACTCCACGGTGCCACTCTCACGCTGGAGGACATACATGTACTCAGTCCTGTCTAGGTGGCGACGGTTGATGTAACTCTGGCAGGTGATGGCCTCCCAGGTGACATCCTTCTCAGCATCGGCCTGAGTCGCCCGACAAGCTGGAGAGCGGTGGATCTTGTGCAACTGGTTGTCATTGATAATCCTCATCTCTGAGCTCCATTCTTCACGCTTCTCACGGATGGTCTTGGTGGAGCTGCAGTGTATGATCAGCTTGCCAACATTGCCGGCGGCGTGGAGCATACGCCGAAGACGGCGCAACAAGCCTCCTACTGCTAACCCGTAGGAGTGGTACGTCACCGGGCGGTTCTCCTCCCTCAAGGCAAGGGCAGCTACGGGAACTCTTCCTCCGGTGGACTTGCGAGCGGTGTGGACCATGCGAACCATCTAAAACATAAAGCATTTAAAATCAAGTTAGATAAGAATTAGATAAAGACTGCATTTTGAATAAAAGTTGAGGCATGATGAACAATTAAAGTGACCACATTAAATAACACTTTCACCCGACACCTTTTGTAAAATAGTTTTTAAGAACATAGGGTCCTTAAATACGTCTATTTCTACCTAGGTCCACGTTCCTATGGGCAACCTTGGCTCTGATACCACTTCTGTGACACCCGGTTTCTCCGAAGAACGACCGAGTGAATATCACATGTATGCCAGGATCATTTTCTCATACATGTGACGACAAATAGTGAAGCATCATTATATTACAAGCCAAGTATTCAAATATAAATAAGTCTTACATAGCATAACGTCTCGATGGACGATAATATGTTCATAACATGTAAATAAAACAGCAGCGGAAGATAAGTCTTGTGGGCTCCGTCATAGGTGTTGCTCGGGGGACTCCATGAACCTAGAATCCTTCTTCGGGTCAGAAGTCTTGGTCGTCGCACACCACGTCATTCCCTTGGCCTGAGCAGCAATTTAAACTAACAGAAAAGCAAGCTTGAGTACTGTTGGTACTCAACAAGTGTGGGAAAGTTATGTCATGCATGGCTAGAGCAAGGAGAGGTTGAACTCAAGGGTATAGCACTATGCAATTAATACCTATAACCTTAGCTTATTAAGCACCTACCTTACTACATAGGTGAAATGGTCCCAATTCCTTAACCCATCATCAATATCAAGTAACCATGACATCATTTCCAATGTTAAGTTCCTCGCTTAACATCCTCAACTTCCCAATTCCTCATCCTCTAATCATGAATAAGTCCAAGCCGCTCTAGACCGTGAGCACGGCTGTCATGACAGTTTCGACTCTGCAGAGTTTGCACCACTGTACCCACATGTCGTGATTTCATCCCCCGTTGCTGGGTGGACTAGAAAACCTACATTTTGCCAGTGGCCATGAACCACGTTCACACTTCTGAGGTGTGTAGCCTGGAGATCACTACGAGGCCTTTACTAAGGGATTCCCGACGAGTGTGGGCCCACTGAGGTTTCAACCCTAACAACATCCAAGAGGCTCCAACCCCGCTGCAGTGGCCCCCTCTTGAGCCTTGCGGTTCATATGGTAGTCCAGCTGACACCTATTCCCCGCACCATCCAAACACCCATACTACGTCGGGATACTCCTAATTAATTGGCCAAGCTGCCCCATCTCAGCATGTGGTTGGCACGGTAAAGCCAGGTTACATGCTCCATGAACCGGTCCTTAGGATCCAGACAAGCACTAAAAACAAACCCCTGTCTCGTGCACACAGCACCGACCAAAGCATCCAACTTTCCTAGATCCCTACTTCTACATAATTCATAGTAATCCATTCACATGTAAGGTAATCAAGGTGATGATCTCATATCCCATGTATCCCATTCTAAGCATGGCTAAGCATGAGTAATATAAATGAAAGACATAATAAAGTAACTCCCAACCCAAGGCTACAAGGAAACAAGATAATGCAATTCTAGGAAAACTTCCTAGCTTGGGTGTCATATTCCAAATTAACAATCAAATTAAATTCTAACTACACATCCTAGTATAGGATCAAAGTGGTCAAGGACACTTGCCTTCTTCCTGCTGCTCTGGGAATGGAAAGTCTTGATCCTGAAAGGTGAGAACCTGCTCTGGGGCTGGTTCTACTCATGCCAATACACATAGCAAAAAGAAAACAACATTCCATAAGCCATAGTCCACATTTCCACTCATGCAAACCACACGTACATACATATGAAAGTCATACACATATTTAAGTGTTGTGTTTACCCTAGATATGTTGATTCTAAGCATACATGCACTTTTAAACATATATATTATTTCTAGCTTTAATATTTAGATTTCTAAGTGCACAATATATATGAATTTCCAATTTGAACAAATTTTCTATATTGGGTAATACACTTCTTAGTCACAAAATTTGCATAAAAGATAATTTCCTACTCCAAATAGGTTTTCAGATCTTCTACAAAATCTCAATTTGAAGTTTTGGATTTGGGGACCTCATATAACATTTTCTAATTATACATACCTATTTTCCTATATTTTCAGATTTATTTTCCATACCTAAAAGTGAATTTTAATATTAAAATAGCAAGACATATCACCTAAACAGAATATGTTATGATCTAGAATGTCCAATAAAATATCTTTTGACTTTCTCTCTGATGGGGATCAATTTAAATTTATTTTTACCCATTTTCAGAATTATTTTCTAGTCTAAAAATGAATTTCCAGCCATAAAACAGCAACCTAAATTCATACAAAAATTTCTACTGTTCCAATTACCTAAACAGAACCTTTATGAATTTTTCCTACCCCTTTTTGGTTACTTAGATTCATTTTCCCAAATTTGAATTTGTTTTATGCCTAAAGGGTGTATTTCAGGGATAAATCACAAAACAGCACCCTCAAAAAGTTTATTTCCCCTCTAAATTCAGATTTCAGATTGTTCTACAAATCTCCAACAGGGTTAGAATAATTAAAATAAACCTATACCTAGGTTTGAATTTAAATCCTATTCACATATTCAATTTCCTGAAATTAATAACCCTCAGGGGCTGATGTGCAAATCAACACTGCTGTGGGGCCCCATTTCTCATTTTCTAAATTTTCAGGGGTCTAAGTGTGTAAAACAGGGAGGTCTTCCTAATTCTTACTAAGTCCAGGGGTTAAAACTTATTTTTAAATGAATTTACATGAATTTCTGAGGGTCCAGGGGCTAGATCAGAAGTTTCTAGGGCTAGCTCGTGTTTTCCAAGATCCCCAGGGGGTAGCGCGTAAGTTTCCCGGGGTTTAATATGCGGGGCTGATGTGGTCCGTTGGATTTAAAATGGAGGGCTGAGATTAGATCACGAAGCAGTACGGGTTAAATCTACTCGGGACCGCACGATTTAAAACGGACAGGCCACAGGGGGCCCCGTCGCCCTGGCCGGAGCCAGCCCGCGCACGCGGTGGCGGGGAGCGGCGATCTCACCGGCGCAGCCTCGATTTTTGCCGCTATGCGTTAGAACTCGCATCTTTTTGCACGATCAGCTGCGGAGGGGTAGGGGAAGCTCACCTAGGGATTTTCCTGCACTCGGAGTCCCTCGAAGTCGGTCGGCGGCGTCGATGTCCGGCAATGGCACTCGGTGCTCATCGGAGCGACTGTTGGAGCACAAGACACGTCGTTTCCTTCACCTGCAGAACCCCCCGGCGGCGGTGGGGCATGCCACGCGTGTTAGATCGGAAAGACCGGACGGGGATCAGAAGAAAATGGCCGAGGATGCCTTGGTTCTCACCGGAGCCGAAAACGTAGCGGTGAGGGGAAACCGATGGGGTTTTCTTGAGTTTAAAGGCACGAGGAGAGGTGGCGGGGTCGGTTTAGATCGTGTAGCACCGCTTGGCCGAAGATCTTGGCTCGTGGCGTGGAATTCGGACGAGGCAGCGGTGATCGGCGCGGGAGGATCGGTGGCGGTTGGGGGGGAGCAGGGGAAAGGGATGACACACGGGCCCCGCGCGGCAGAGAGAGGGGGAGGGGGAAAACAGCCATGGGTTGCTGGGCCGGCTGAGGTGGGTTTCGGCCCATTGGCCATTTTTCTTTTTCTTTTTCCTTTTTCTTTTCTGTTTTTATTCAAATTTGAATTCCAGTTTGAGTTTGAATTTTTCTCCACATGCATTACGTCCAAAAATTTTAAATTCACATTTTTAACACATTTTGGGGTGTTACAACTCTACCCCCCTTAAAAGAAATCTCGTCCTCGAGATTGGTGACTCTAGGAAAACAGATCTGGAAACTGTGCCTTGAGCTCGTCTTCTCGCTCCCATGTGGCTTCTGCTTCCGAGTGGTGCTTCCATGGCACTTTGCACATTCGGATTCTTTTATTCCTTGTGATGCGTTCCATTGTCTCCAGGATCTTGACCGGCTGCTTGGCATATGAAAGATCCTCTCGTACGTCCACCTCATTCATGGGTAACATCTCTTCAGGTGTTCTTAAGCATTTCTTGAGTTGTGACACATGGAATACATCGTGCACATCTGATAGGCGAGCCGGTAGTTCTAACTGATATGCCACTTCGCCTTTCCTCTCCAGAATCTGGAAGGGTCCGATGTATCGAGGTGATAGCTTCCCTTTCACGTTGAACCGACAAAGCCCTCGGATAGGGGACACCTTGAGATAGACATAGTCCCCCACGTTGAAAATGAGCTCTCTTCTCCGTACATCGGCATAGCTCTTTTGTCGGGTCTGGGCTATCCTCAAGTTTTTGCGGATTTCCCTCACTTTCGCCTCAGCTTCTTGTAGTACCTCGGGCCCAAACACTTTTCTGTCCCCAGTTTGATTCCAAAATAATGGAGTTCAGCACTTCCTCCCATACAACGCCTCAAAAGGTGACATCTTCATACTAGCCTGATAATTGTTGTTGTAGGAGAACTCCACATATGGTATGTTCTTATCCCAACTCCTATTGTTCTTGAGTTCACAAGCTCTCATCATATCCTCAAGGATTTGATTGGTCCTTTCGGTCTGCCCGTCAGTCGGTGGGTGATATGCGGAACTAAAATTCAGATGAGTTCCCATGGTCTCATGTAACTTCTGCCAGAACCTTGAGGTGAACTGTGCCCCTCGATCTGACACTATCTTCTTTGGCACTCCATGAAAACACACGATTCTTGACATGTACAATTCTGCCAATTTGGATCCGCTGTAGCTTCCTTTCACGTGGATAAATGAGCTACCTTAGTCAGCTTGTCGACGATGACCCATATCGAATCATATCCCGATTGGGTCCTAGGCAGTCCCACTATGAAGTCCATACCTATTTCTTCCCATTTCTATTCAGGCACTTTGAGTGGTTGCAACAGTCCCGTGGGTCGTTGATGTCTCTGTGCAACATCTGCAACGTGTTCCCATCCTCCTGACCACCCCCTTCGCGTGCTAATCGCGTCACCACGTTCAGGGAGACCTCGGGAAGCTCGGCATGACCTCGGTTGGGACCGGAACAGCTGGCGCACCAGACCAATCCGGCGACCCCCTCTTCCGCCGAGCTGTTCCATGGTGAACCTATGGTTCCGGCGGTGGTTTCTTTATGGTTTTTGATCGAGGAGGGGCACAAGAACCTCTAGATGCTATTTCTCAGCTCTGTTTGCCCTCCCACACGCCGATCCTCCCGAATTTCTCCTAAACCTAATCGGGTCCCGAAATGAGCTCCCTACCCTAAACTGGGAAATTCATTGCGCACGAAGGTCGAACCTTGGAATGGTTTGCGCGGTGGGCTCGAGGACAAGCTAGTGCTCCGCTTTTCTATGGACGTCGAGGGCAGAGGATGATCGCAACTCGGTTGGCACGGGACCGGATCTCGGGCGGCTAGGTGGCTGTTTACTGAAGTGCGCAAAAGAAGAGCTCGCCAGCCAATTTCGTGCCTTTTATAGCCAACCGGGGGCAGTGGAGGGCGCAACACCTGTTGAGCCACCTCCCCCACCGAAGCAGGATCTGGCCGGCGCCTCTCGGTGGCCTTCGGCGCGAAGTCACCCCGCCCCCTCCTCACTGCGCGCGTGGGAACCGAGTGGACTGAGTTCAGTCGGTTGCACTCCAGTGTGGCTGACAAGAGGGCCTCACAGGCTCAAAAAATTGTCCTCCAAAATTAACTTCTTGCTGCTCTTAATTTGTATGACCCCCTTGTCCCTGGTAATTTGATCAAACAACATGTTTGGGTCTCTGAATTCGAATAATTCAAATTGACATTGGGTTTGAAGGAATTTGAGTATATGTGAGGCTGAAATTCAAATTCAGTTTGAATATGCTCAAATTAGCTCCTGCCAAGCTGAACTCAAATGAGGATGAAAATTGGTGGAATAACTTAGAAAAATGTGTTGAGTTTGAATATAAAGCCAACTTTTGAATTCAAGTGATGAAAGTTGCTGCAATTTGAATTTGCATTCAAATTAGCCCCTTTTCAAATGCCTCCAAAAGTGCCTCAAAAAGTGTTGGATTTGCATGAAATTTGGCCTGAGCGTTCCCAAGACTATTTAAGGTCTAAGGGTGAGCTCAACCTTTCATATTCATGTGTAAAAATCCCACTTTTTGGAAGTTAGGGCTTTCCCCTCTAATCACCCTTTTGATGGTGGTTACTTGCTCTTCACAAGAGTTCATAAGATATCCACAAGATGAGCTGTGGTGTTATGAGGTGATGAAAATGACCACTCTTGCAAGTCCCTTTTCTTGGGCTTTTACATCCCCCCTTAAAATAATCTCGTCCCGAGATTACAAACGAAGAGATGGCGATGTAATAGAAACTCACCCGTGCTGAGACGCCATGAACTCCGGGTAGTTTGAACGAAGAAATTCCTCGCTCTCCCACGTCGCTTCTTCGGCGGTGTGGTTGCTCCAGAGTATCTTGTAGAACCTCAACGTTCGGCTACGTGTGGTCTGGGCCTTCTCATCAATAATTGTCACCGGATATTCATCATACGTTAAATCCGGTTGCAGCTCGCCGATGTCTTCAGTGGGAACAGCAGCCGTATGCTTCAGACATTTTCGCAGTTGTGAAACATGGAAAACGTCGTGAACACCCGCAAGAGATGCCGGTAGCTCCAGTATATACGCCACTGGTCCACACTTCTCTGTGATGGCATTAGGTCCAATGAATCAGGGAGCGAGTTTCCCCCTCACGCCGAACCGGTGCACGCCTTTCATCGGAGATACACGGAGGTACAGGTGCTCCCCGACGTCAAAGTGCAGCGGCCTACGCCTCTTATCAGTGTAGCTTTTCTGCCGGGATTTAGCGGCTTTCAAGTTAGCTTGAATCATCCGAACGCGCTCCTCGGCGTCGTTCACCACATCAACCCTGAATGTGACCCTTTCACCGGACTCGCACCAGTTCAGTGGGGTGCGGCATTTACGACCGTAGAGAGCTTCATAGGGTGCCATCTTGATACTTGCTTGATAGCCACTATTGTACGAGAATTCCGCCAACGGTAGGTGATCATCCCAGTTCGTACCGTGGTGGATGCACATGCTCTCAACATGTCTTCCAGTACTTGGTCCACCCTCTCTATTTGGCCATCTGTCTGAGGATGATAGGCGGAGCTTATAATCAGCTTAGTACCCAATGCAGCGTGCAACTGCTCCCAAAAACGAGACACGAATAATGCACCTCGATCTGAGACTATGGTCTTGGGTACCCCATATAAGCATAGGATTCTCGCTATGTACAGCTCCACATACTTGCCGACATTGTAACGTGTATGCACAGGAATGAAGTGAGCCGACTTGGTTAATCGGTCAACGATTACCCAAATGGAATCATGCTTGTTGGAAGTCAGGGGTAATCCCACAATGAAATCCATGCTCACATCTTCCCATTTCCATGCCGGGATTTTCAGGGGCTGCAGCAGCCCTGATTTCCTCATATGATCAGCTTTCACTCGTCTACACGTATCACACTCGGATCCGTATTTAGCCACTTCCCGCTTCATCCGTGTCCACCAAAATTTCTTGGTACATTTTTTGCTGCCCGGATGAATGGAGTATTTAGACAAGTGAGCTTCATCAAGAATCTTCTTCCGCAGCTCCATATCCCAGGGTACGACTATGCGGCCATTGAACCACAGCGTCCCCTCATCATCCTTCCGGAAACATTTGATTTCCCCGTTGTCTATCCGTCTCCGGAGATGTGCCATACCCTTGTCCACTTTCTGAGCTGCAATGATCTCCTCCCTAATGGTAGGGATGAGGGCAAGATTGTAGAGCGATCCATAAGGAACCAAGTATAAACTCGGCTCTTCCTCCTCCACCGGTGTAATGGTGAGGTTATGGACATGTGATTTGCGACTCAACGCGTCGGAACCATATTCACCTTGCCGGGGTGGTAATGAATCTCAATCTCATAGTCTTTGATTAGTTCTAACTACCTCCTTTGCCTTATATTCAGCTCCTTCTGGGTGAAAATGTACTTCAGGCTCTTGTGGTCGGTGTAGAGATGCACCAAATTCCACAGAAGATAGTGCCTCCACATTTTTAGCACCAAAACCACAGCAGATAGCTCAAGATCATGAGTTGGGTAGTGCTGATCATGGTTTCGAAGTTGGCGTGATCCATATGCGACCACACGTCCTTCCTGCATCAACACGCAGCCGAGCCCGATACTGGACGCATCACAATACACGTTGAAAGGCTTAGTTGTATCCGGTTGAGCTAAGACCGGGGCTGTTGTGAGATGCTTGACCAATGCTTGGAACGCTCCTTCACATGCCACGTTCCATACATACTTTGTTCCCTTCTTCAATAATTCTGTCATCGGCTTAGCAAGCTTGGAGAAGCTTGGAATGAATCTCTGATAGTACCCCGCTAAGCCGAGGAAGCTTCTGACTTCATGGACTGAAGTGGGGGCTTTCCATTTCAGCACCTGCTTGATTTTGCTTGGGTCAACCGCAATGCCTTCCGCTGATATGATATGTCCCAAAAATGGCACTTGGCTGATCCAAAACTTGCATTTGCTGAACTTGGCATATAGCTTATGGTCCCGCAATCGTTGAAGGACAATTCTCAAGTGTTCGGCGTGTTCTGCTTCTGTCTTGGAGTAAACCAAGATATCATCAATGAACACCACAACGAATTTGTCCAGCTACGGCATGAACACCGAGTTCATGAGATACATGAAATGTGCCAGAGCATTGGTGAGACCAAAATACATGACGAGATACTCATATAAGCCATATTGGAGAACACACTTGCACCCACAAGCTGATCAAATAGGATGTCAATGCAGGGCAGTGGGTATTTGTTCTTGATTGTGATGGCGTTGAGCGGCCGGTAGTCCACACACAGCCTCAAGGTTTCATCCTTCTTCTTTACGAACAGCGCCGAGCATCCCCAGGGCGAGGAACTCGGCCTAATGAAACCTTTCCCCAACAGATCATTGAGCTGTTCTTTCAGTTCAGCCAGCTCGTTTGGAGCCATTTTGTATGGTCTTCGTGATATGGGTGTAGTCCCGGGTGCAAGCTCAATCTTGAACTCCACATCCCGCTCAGGTGGCATGCCCGGAAGATTATCCGGGAAAATGTCGGGGTACTCCCGGACTACCGGAATGTCCTCTAACTTGAGAGCTTCAGTATTATTAATTACTGAAAATTTCCGGACTGGACTGTCTAATATGAGGGACTGCGGACGGTGTAGTGGGGAGTTGAGGTGAACCATCCGTGATAATGTCTCCAGGACAGCGCCATGGTAGCTTAGCTATGACATCCCTAAGATTGCATCAATCTTCTGCCCCTCAAGAATAATCATAGTGGACGGATATATCTTCCCACATAAGCACAGTGGTGCTTTCGGGATCATCATAGTTGCTGAAATCATATAAGAGCACTCAGTGGGAAAGGCTTCTAGTTGATGCTTAACCACATATGATGCACTTATGAAGTTGTGGGTTGCACCCGAATCAAATAATATGATGATTGCTTGATCGTTGAGAGTGAACGTATCCGCCAGCATGTTGTCTCCCTTTGGGGCGTCCTCATTGTCGAGGTTGCGAACGCACCCAGTCCGCTGACCAATCTTCTTGACCGGAGGTCGGCCTCGAGCACCGCCCTGCAACTGGGCTTGCCTGCTGCTCTGCTGCCCCTGGGGCAGTCCTTCGAGAAATGGCCCGCCTGGCCACACGTAAAGCATGTGTAGCAAGGCGGTCCTCCGCTGATTGGTGCACAGAAACCCGGGGCGCATTGTGGTGGTGGAAATGCCCAGGGTGCCATCTGCTGCTGCTGCCGTTGTTTCGGTCACGGTGGTGGCATCGGTGATCGGAACGGTGTGACTGGAAAGAACGACCCCCAAACTGTTGAGGTCGCGCCGGTGGATGCCACTGCTGACCGGATGGTGTCCGATAAACCATGCGGTACTTCTGGGAAGCTCTACCCCCACTGCTAGGTGGAGTGCTGCGCTTTCACTGCTCAGCCGCCAATTCTCGCTGAGCATCTTCTTGCATGATCGTGGCATTAATGAGATCGTTAAAGGTGCCGCGATTGCATTGGATGAGATGCGTCGTCATCTCGGGGTGTAATCCCCGATAGAAGTGCTCCCGCTTCTTCTCCTCAGTGGATACGTAATCCGACGCATACTGCGCCAGATGGTTGAAGGCACGGGAGTAGTCATGGGCACTCCTCCTGCCCTGCTTCAGCTCCAAGAACTCTTGGAACTTCCGCTTCATTATCTCGGGAGGGATATGGTAGGCGCGGAACGCCTCCCGGAATTCTTCCCACTCCACGGCGTGGCCAGCCGTACGTGAGGTGACATAATTTGCCCACCACGCACCAGCGGCACCATGAAGCTGCTGCACCGCGAACAGAGTCTTCTGCCGCTCCGTACATTGGAGCAGACCGAACTTGGACTCAATGGTCCGCAGCCAGTTGTCGGCCTCCAGGGGTTCTGCCGCTTCTGTGAACACCGGAGGGTGCGTACTCATGAAATCCGAGTACGTCACAACATGGGGCTCACGAGGCCTCCTCTCTTGACGCCCCCCACCTGGGACGTATTCTGCATGATCGTGCGGAGCAGGTCGGTCTGCTCCTCACGACCACCCACCAGTGCCGCAATCACATCCGCTAGCGTAAGCGGAGGCGGCGGTGTTGGTTGTTGCTGCGGGGTGCTGTCTTAGGCAGGTGGCTGGGAGTCATTACCCCCCTGCTGGCTAGAGCCACCAATCTCATGCGTGGTCTGAGTGCGAACCATCTGCAACTATACGATATTAAACATCAGTCCCTCAACATACTTCATGCAGTCCAATAAAATAGGCGTAAAACATAATGACAGTAAAACATGCGATACATCTCGTATACAGATAATGTAATAACTTTGCACAAGATACACCATTACCAGACAAATTACAAGCTAGTTAAATCCTAGTTGATGGACTCCCTCTTTGTAAGTTCATCTCAACTAGGTTTGGTCACTACGAGACATTAATATCGTTTTGTCATCACGTATTCTACCCTTTTATCTTCAATACGACACAAACATGGTCTCTAGCAAAAGAAGCTTGAGCAAGACAGACACTCAAATATTTCACTAGTTGAATATAATTACTCATGAGTATGTTCTACCCCATTGGAAGTACTTAAACCCCCTAGGGTACAACAATCTCCCAAATGAGTTCAACTGTCATCCCTCTGCCAGAATGACCAGTTTCTACATATTCCAGATTTTGATCTGGTGCTGGGCATTTTCATGACTCAAGCTGAACACCAAAGTTAAAGTTAACTTCAGTATATTTCCAACGAGTATTCATTTGCCCTCAGATCAGCTTTGGTTAAAAAGTTATGGTAATTCAAATTCAACAGAATTTCTGGGAGAATTTCAACAGCCCCTCCATTGGAAGTTGCTGTTTTCAACTCTAATTTCAACTGAGTTCTGTGCTGAAATTTCAGAAACTTTGAATTACAAAGATGTAACACATCTCCTACCCTTTCCAAGATTATATCATATGATAATTTTAGATTTTCCTACAGGAAGTTATGCTTGCAAAACAGAAAAGTCCAGGGAGTGTTTTTAAATCTGTCCTGGTTCCGGACAGTTTACTTTCTTCCGGAATTTAAGCCATCTTAAGGTGTGATTCAGCTCTGGGGGTATACAACAAAGTTGTAGAGTACTTAAACAACTTTCCAGAACTATATCCCACACCTCCATTGGCTAAATAATCTGTGAGTTATGCTCTGTCAAAGTTCAGCCAACTTGCTGCTCAAAACAGAGCACTCTGTTTTTCAATCCCTTGGAGCTACACTGATTCACTATTGAATTTTTCTACCCAGCCAGGGTCCTAAATGTTGAAACTTAGTGATTTCAATTCCTTGTTATCAATATCTTTCATGCACATGCCTATGATATGTCGGTACTACGTTCCTCACAAAAAGAAAATCCAAACCGGATTATACCAACATATACGTCACAATTGTGACACTAAACGGTCTCTCGCACACGTGTACTACACGGAATCCATACGTGGTTAGTACCTGCAGAAAACCACACAATAATGATGCACTCAATGGTTGTTTCCATTTCAGGCAGGTCCATATTTGAATGTAAATACAAACGCCCGTATCATTGCCATATGACCGTCCTTGAGTTAAGCCACGTCTCAAGGTACGTGATCGTGTTTTAACACCACACGACGGGGAACCCGAGTAGAGCGCGAACGGGTCGTCACGGTTGGGAATTTTATCAACCCAACACATACCAGATGGGGTCTCCACTTACTTGCCTAATGCACGCTAGGGATCAGCGTTTCATATGAACTCAGGAACATGAAGAGTCCAAGAGCTTCATATTGACATCTCACACCAAGCTGTGAGACCTATCCCTGAACCACATTCCTCTTTTGGGGGAGCTAACCGGAATTGAACCGCTTTCGGTGGCGTTCCTTACCATTCTTACCTGAGCTTAGGTGTGTCGTTACATAATTAAAATTCAGAATTATAACACATATGTTAGTCTTGCCACTTTAAGTAACTATGCTAATATAGTCCTTACTTGGGAAAACTAGCGATTCCTCACCGTAAATCTAAGTTTTCCCGTAATACAGTCATTAATTAATGTGCTATCCCCAATGCCGCTCTGATACCAGCCTATGGCGGACCGGAATCGTCTCATCCAGGATCACAGAGGGTGATGCCGCACGATGCGACACCCGACAGCACACATCATAAGGAAACATTATATTACATAGAAAACCAAATGAAATGTACAAAGTAGTACTTACTTCAGTTACAAACTAATGTCATTATTACAGCAGCAGAAACTAAGTTTGTACAACTCACGCCCGGCTACCTAGCAAAAGTCGGTTGCCCAGCCCTAGGGCAACCCCCACTAGCTGCACTCCTCAGCTCAGCGTGGTGTGTACGGCTCCCACTCAGCCGTGGTCCCCGACGGAGGGTAGCCCTTGCCGGTGGACTCGTACCCCGAGTCCGTGGGATGCTCCTCACCTGAAAAACACTTATAGCAGCAACCATGAGCACGAGGGCTCAACAAGACTTAACCGACTCACCTAGGCATGCAACTCTACATGCAGTTGGTACGAACAGGGGATAGTAAATTTCAGCAAATGGACACACCTACAAGTTCATCCTTAGTTCACCTTTTAACCACAAGTTAACAGTTCATGAATAAGAAATTTAGTAAGCAATATTTGGTGGCACACATGTAGCAAAGCAATTATACATATCAGCAGTACTGAATCATAACATTCTATAGTTTATCTATGTTATGACACAGTGAACAAGCGGTACTCGTCACCGCGAGGGACGGCGAATCGACTCGATATACACCTGCAGGGATACCCAAAGAGCACGTCACGTACGCCCACCTGTGGAGCAGCACATCACGCTCAGTCGATGCCGTACGGGACAACCTTTCACCCAACAGCCCAAACGTCGAACCGGTCGCACCGAAACAAGCAGGAGGTTCCCTACACGGAGCATCTCTCTATGCCCGTTAGCAGATTTCCACCTTGATGCCCTCATCCTACACCTATAAATCGGTGCGTTATGCCTCGACGCCCAGAGGTATAGGTTACATCGGTTTATCGGGGCCCATATATCCGATATGCTTTCAGTACGTTCAATACTTGTTCAGCAGAGCCGCACACGGATCGGTCCTCAATCGAAACGCACAGGGATGCACACACAAGACTTCCTCTTGCTGCGCCCTAGCCCCTGCCTAGTCTCATTTTCATTACTAAAGTGATCTCACATCACTCAAACCAATCCCGTGTGTCCCAAGCCTAACTCACGAGTAGATTCCAACTACTCGACTTATACCAAAGTTCGAGGAATCATTAATCATAGCTTGTCTAATCGAGGCCTTAGACACTACCCTCACTCTTATAGGAAAATTCTAGTTATGCACTTGGGTTTCATCCACCCTACACCTAATGCACATTCATATACCTCATACTAAGTGTATACAAAGAAAAACTTTGTAAAATGGTTTAATGTAAACCGGGGCTTGCCTTGTTGCTGCTGGTCAGATGTTAAGGCTTCGTCCAGAAGAAGGAAGTCGAGCACTTCCGGAGTTTCCTCGCCTTCAGCGACTACACGTCAAAGATATACTATATGTCAATTCAAATGCAATGTTTAGAACTGAATAAGTAATTATTATAACTCTAGCTAGCCCTCCCCTTTGGTTCTGAAACTTTTATGGTGGCTTGGTAGGTTTCTAACCAGAGTCTTGACCAAGTTTCATTTGAAACAAAGTTCATTTGAGCCTTGTACAAATCAAAGCCTACTTGGTCAATATTATAACCTCTAAGGAATTCCAGGAGTTTTCATGGCTTCAACCATTACTTTCTGGAAATTAGAACTTGAGATGGTTCTAATGGAATTGGTCTCATGTCATTTGAAGAAGTCTAGATGAAGTTATGCCCTAAACAAGAATTTAGAAAATCTGAAAAATGTTTCTGCACTTTTTTTAATTTTCTCTGGGCAGTTCACTTAATCACACAATTAGGGTGACTACATGAACTTGGATGGTTCTGAAAATTTTACTGTGACTCAAGGATTTTCCAACGAACCTCCCAGCCAAATTTCAGAATTTTCCATAAAGTAATTCTCCAGATAAAATTCCTACCAGTTTCAAATTTAGGGAATTAATTCTGAAAAACCATTACGTTTCATGAGCTGAAATTTGTGTTGCTGGAAAGTACTCAAAGATATGAATCCAGCAAAATTTGTTTCCCTGGATTTGGACACTTCTAGCCAAAGTTATGAATTTCTAAAGTTTGGGCCGATCCCTGAATTATTTTCCTACAGAAAATCACCTCCCACGCTAAACAGGAGGCTGACAGCGGGGCCCGCCCGTTTAATTTAAACTAACTGCGCGCTTGCGCGCGCTTAACACAACGGCTGACACATGGGACCCGCGCCTTCGTCTACCTCCCGACGCCACCGCCCCGAGCTGCCTGGCTCCGGCGAGGTCGGCGTTCCCGGCGACCTAGCTCGCCGGCGACGGTGAGACTTGCCGCCCGCACACAAATTTGTACGCTGAGCACGTTGGACATCATGCCTCCGTCGGATAACCGCCGTAGCTCGCCGGCGACGAGCGCTATGTCTCTGTGCAACATCGGCAACGCGTTCCCGTCATCCTGACCACCCCCTTCGCGCGCTAATCGTGTCACCACGTTCAGGGAGACCTCGGGAAGCTCGGCATGACCTCAGTTGGGACCTAAATAGTTGGCGCACTGGACCTCACCGGCGACCCCCTCTTTCGCCGAGCTTTTCCATGGTGAACCTATGGTTCTGGCGGTGGTTTCTTTCTGGTTTTTGATCGAGGAGGAGCGCAAGAACCTCTAGGTGCTATTTCTCAGCTCTGTTTGCCCTCCAACACGCCAATCCTCCCGAATTTCTCCTAAACCTAATTGGGTCCCGAAATGAGCTCCCCACCCTAAACTGGGAAATCCTCTGCACACAAAGGTCGAACCTTGGAACGGTTTGCGCGGTGGGCTCGAGGACAAGCTAGCACTCCACTTTTCTATGTACGTCAAGGGCAGAGGACAACCGCAGCTCAGTTGGCACGGGACCGGAGCTCGGGCGGCTAGGCGGCTGTTTACTGAAGTGTGTGAAAGAAGAGCTCGCTGGCCGATTTCGTGCCTTTTATAGCCAACCGAGGGCAGTGGAGGGCGCAACATCTGTTGAGCCACCTCCCCCACCGAAGCAGGATCTGGCCGGCGCCTCTCGGTGGCCTTCGGCGCGAAGTCACCCCGCCCCCCTTCTCACTGCGCGTGTGGGAACCGAGTGGACTGAGTTCAGTCGGTTGCACTCCAGTGTGGCTGACTAGAGGGCCCCACAGGCTCCAAAAATTGTCCTCCAAAATTAACTTCTTACTGCTCTTAATTTGTGTGACCCCCTTGTCCCTGGTAATTTGATCAAACAACATGTTTGGGTCTCTGAATTTGAATAATTCAAATTGACATTGGGTTTAAAGGAATTTGAGTATATGTGAGGCTGAAATTCAAATTCAGTTTAAATATGCTCAATTTAGCTCCTGCCAAGCTGAACTCAAATGAGGATGAAAATTGGTAGAATAAGTCAGAAAAATGTGCTGAGTTTGAATATGAAGCTAACTTTTGAATTCAAGTGATGAAAGTTGCTGCAATTTGAATTTGCATTCAAATTGGCCCCTTTTTGAAATGCCTCCAAAAGTGCCTCAAAAAGTATTGAATTTGCATGAAATTTGGCCTGAGCCTTCCCAAGACTATTTAAGGTCTAAGGGTGAGCTCAACCTTTCATGTTCATGTGTAAAAATCCCATTTTTTGGAAGTTAGGGCTTTCCCCTCTAATCACCCTTTTGATGGTGGTTACTTGCTCTTCACAAGAGTTCATAAGATATCCACAAGATGAGCTGTGGTGTTGTGAGGTGATGAAAATCATCACTCTTGCAAGTCCCTTTTCTAGTCCCAAGATTATAAGGTAAAAATGAGAGAAAGGACGGTGGAAAATTACCGGATGTGCGACGTAAAAAAGTTTGGGTAGTTGGCGTGAAGAAATCCTTTGCTCTCCCATGTCGCCTTATCCTCGAAGTGATTACTCCATAAGACTTTATAGAATCACAATATACGATTGCGTGTGGTTTGGTACTTCTCATCAATAATCTGAACCGGTTCCTCCCGATAAGTGGGATCCGGTTTCAGTTCCTCAATATCTCCCAGCTGGATGGTGGTTGAAAGCTTGAGGCACTCCCTCAGCTGAGAAATGTGGAAGATGTCGTGCACACCGGAGAGTTTCGCTGGTAATTCCAGCCGGTATGCAACTGATCCACATCTTTCCAGAATCTGGAATGGACCGATGAATCGGGGTGCCAACTTTCCTCTGACCCCGAATCTGTTCACGCCCTTCATTGGAGATACACGCAGATACACGTGATCCCCGACTTCAAATTGGAGAGGACGTCTTCTCCAGTCCGCATACTGTTTTTGTCAGGATTGGGTGGCTTTTAAGTTCGCTTGAATCGGCGGAACTTTTTTCTTCCGCATTGTTGACAAGATCGATCCCGAAGGTAACCCTTTCGCCAGACTCAATCCAATTCAGCAGTGTGCGGCATTTTCTCCCGTATAGAGCCTCGTAGGGCGCCATCTTGATTCTGGCTTTGTACCCATTATTGTACGAAAACTCGGCTAACGGTAAGTGATCATCCCAATTCTTACCGTGGTTGATAGCACAAGCCCGTAACATGTCTTCTAGAATTTGATTTACCCGCTTGGTTTGCCCATCCGTCCGTGGGTTCTACGCTGAACTACGGATCAGTTTCATACCCAATGCATCATGTAACTGCTCCTAAAAACTAGACACAAATAAAGTGCCCCGATCCGAGATGATAGTGCGGGGTACGCCGTATAAGCAAAGAATCCATGAGATGTATAGTTCAGCATACTTTTTAGCGTTATAGTTGGTGTTAACCGTTATAAAATGGGCAACCTTCATGAGCCGGTCGATGATCACCCACACCGAATCATGTTTCTGAAATATAGTGGGTAAACCGACGATGAAGTCCATGCTCACATCCTCCCACTTCCAGGCAGGAATGCCGAGCAGTTGCAACAGTCCCGGTTTCTTCAAGTGGTCAGCTTTAACCCTTCGGCAAGTATCACACTCGGACATGTATTGTGCGATCTCCCGCTTCATCCATGTCCACAAATATTAACCTCGGAGTTCTTGATACATCTTGTTGCTGCCGGGGTGAATAGAAAACTTTGACAAGTGAGCCTCGTCAAAAAATTTCTTCCTCAATTCCGTATTACAGGGTACGACGATCCTGTCCTTGAACCACAGCACGCCGCCTCCGCCTTTCTAGTAACATTTTAGTTCCCCACTGTCTACACGTATCCGCAAATGCGACATGCCCTTGTCATGTTTCTGAGCTGCCGCTACCTCTTCACGGATGGTGGGGATACGAGCTAAGTTGTAGAGAGCTCCATGGGGAACCACTTGCAATGGTGGCTCGCTCTCTTCCAACGGGGTGATGGTCAGATTATGAATGTGTGACTTGCGACTCAGCGCATCCGCCACTACGTTTGCCTTGCCGGGATGATAATGGATTTCTATTTCATAATCTTTTATCAGTTCTAACCATCTTCTCCGCCTCATGTTCAACTCCTTCTGAGTGAATATGTACTTGAGGCTCTTGTGGTCGGTATATAAATGTACGAGGTTACCGAGTAGGTAGTGCCTCCACATATTGAGTGCGAGTACCACGGCAGCGAGCTCTAAGTCATGAGTTGGATAATTTTGTTCATGATTCCTGAGCTGTCGTGATCCATACGCGACCACGCTTTTGTCTTGCATCAGCACACATCCAAGCCCAATGCCTGATGCATCGCAGTACACATCGAGCGGTTTTGTTGTGTCTGGCTGCGCCAAAACCGGTGCTGATGTTAGGTGCTTCACTAACGCCTTGAACCCTGCTTCACATGCTGGACTCCAAACATACTTGGTAGCCTTCTTCAGCAGCTCGGTCATGGGCCTGGCAATCTTTGAGAAGTTCGGAATGAACCTCCGATAGTATCCCGCGACTCCGAGGAAACTCCGTACCTCGTGGACAGACCTCGGGGACTTCCAATTCAGCACTTGTGTAATCTTGCTCGGGTCTACATCGATGCCCTCCGCTGAGATAATATGCCTGAGGAAAGGTACTTGTGATATCTAGAATTCGCATTTGCTGAATTTCGCGTATAGCTTATGATCCTGCAGCCGTTGCAAGATTATACGCAGGTGCTTCGTGTGTTCTTCCTCCGACTTGGAATATACCAATATGTTGTCGATGAATACCACGACAAACTTGTCCAGCTCCGGCATGAATACCGAGTTCATCAAGTGTGGCGGACCGGGATCCGCTCATCCAGGATCGCAGAGGGTGGTGCCGCACGATGCGACACCCGACAGCACACATCATAAGAACACAATATATTACAGGGGAAGAACAAACTGAACTGTACAAACAGGTACAAACTTCAGTTACAAACTATTGTTTATGTTACACAGCGGAAGTCTACTCTATACAACTCACGCTCGCCTATCTAGCAAATGTCGGTAGCCCAGCCCTAGGGCAACCCACACTAGCTGCACGTCTCAGCTCAGCGCGGCGTGTACGGCTCCCACTCAGCCGTAGTCCCCGACGGAGGGTAACCCTCGCCGGTGGACTCGTACTCCGAGTCCATGGGTGCTCCTCACCTAAAAAATACTTAAGCAACAACCGTGAGCACGATGGCTCAACAAGACTTAACCGACTCACCTAAGCATGAAACTCTACATGAGGTGTACAAGGACATAGGATAGTAATATTGCAGCAAATGGACACGCCTACAAGTTCATCCTTAGTTCATCTTTTAGCAGCAAGTTAACAGTTCATGAATCTGAAATTTAGTAAGCAATATTTGGTGGCACACATGTAGCAATACAATTATATCATAACAGCAATATTGATTCATAACATTCTATAAATTATCTACGTTACGACGCAGTGAACAAGCGGTACTCGTCACCGCGAGGGACGGCGAATCGACTCGATATACACCTGCAGGGAAATCCAAAGAGCAAGTCACGTACGCCCACCCGTGGAGCTGCACAGCACGCTCACTCGATGTCGTAACGGGACAACCTTTCACCCAACTGCCCAAACGTCGAACTGGTCGCACCAAAACGAGCAGGAGATTCCCCACACGGAGCATCTCTCTATGCCCGTTGGCAGATTTCCACCTTGCTGCCCTCAGCCTACACCTATAAATTGGTGCGTTATGCCTCGACGCCCGGAGGTTTAGGCTACATCGGTTTATCGGGGCCCATATATCCGATATGCCTTCGGTACGTTCAATACTTGTTCAGCAGGGCCGCACACGGATCGGTCCTCAATCGACACGGACAGGGCTGCGCACACAAGACTTCCTCTTGCTGCGCCCTAGCCCCTGCCTAGTCTTATTTTCATTACTAAAGTGATCTCACATCACTCGAACCAATCCCGTGTGTCCCAAGCTTAACTCGCAAGTAGATTCCAACTACTCGACTTGTACCGAAGTCCTATGAATCTTTAAGCATGGCCTGTCTACTCGAGGTCTTAGACACTACTCTCACTCTTATGGAAAAATTCTGGTCATGCAGGTGGGGTTCCATCCATCCTACACCTAATGCACATTTATATTTCATACTAGACATGTGAACAAAGTAAAACTTTATAAAAGAGATTAATGCAAACCGGGGCTTGCCTTGTTGCTGCTGGTCAGGGGTTAGTTCTTCTTCTGGAAGCAGGAAGTCGAGTACCTCCGGAGCTTCCTCGCCTTCAGCGACTACACGTTAATGAAATACTACATGTTAATGAATATGCACATGAGTTTATTGTAATGCTTCTGCTACATGTTCTAATAAAAAGTTTTTAACAACTGGAACCCTGTTTAAGAATTTAAAAGAAAGCTTGGGCTAGTGGGTTGGGTCTGGATATAAGCACATGATTAAGTGCTAAGTGGTTTTCCCCCTCTTCCATATTAATCCCTCAAGTGATTAAACAGGACAGGGGTGATCCAGAGCTCCAATGGAGCTGAGAATTTTTGTGTGAGTTCCTTGTCACAAGACAACTCTCCGTATCAAAATTTAACACTTTTAATTGAGTGGTTTGTTCAGAATAATTCTTTTAGAAAATAAGCAAAGAAGAATTAATTCTGAGGTAACACCCCTGTTCATGCCCAACTTAGTGAACTACACTTTCAATTATAGCTCATAGAGTTTGCATGAATTTTTCTAGCATTTTTGGAGCTAAGATTTGCCCAGAACTTGATTTCCAAGTTTTGGAAATTCTCTGAAAATGTTTCTGTATTCAAATGAACACAGCACCTTCAAATTTGAATTGCTCTGATCAAATCAACTCCAAATGGTCTGAAACTTTTTCAGGGGTTCACTAACATCCTGTGGAGCATTCTGGCAAAAGTTGGGGATTTTTGGATGAACCAAACCCCCTCTGAAATTCTTTTGCTGAAAAGACTTAAAGAATTTTCCAGAATTAAATATTAGGTTTCATACAAATTGGGTTGCATATTTGGATAGAGCTATGCAAGATGGATCCAGCCCAATTTGGATCACTAAATTTTGGAGCTTCCTAGCAAAAGTTATGGCGTTCTAAAGTTTGAACTAAATCTGAAGTTCTAAATAAACCGGGGAAAAATTTAAACTCTGACCATGGGCCCGACACACACGTGTCACCGCTGGAGCTGAGCGACACGGGGCTACAGACCCCTTCCCGCGCAGTCACACTTAATCCCGGGGCCGCAGCAGATCTGTATTTTAAACTTCCCGTCGCTGACACGTGGGGCCTGCGGGTTGTCTTCTTCCTCACGTTCCCGCGCCCGCGCGCCGCCGGGCTCGCCGGAGCCGCGCTACTACTTGCCGTCCGGCCGACTCTCGTGCTCTCCCTTGCCGCCAGGGCCTACTTCCACATGCTGAACATGCTGGCACCCTCTCCCCCGACCGGCGGTAGCTCTAACCTAGCCGACGACGGTGCAGCGGCTCGGCAACCCTTCGGTCACGTCGCCCGGCCAGCTTAGCCCGCCAAAACACCGGTGGATCGGTGCTATAGCACCAGGGGGTGCTAAGGAAGCTCGTCCTAGTGGTGAAACCGCCTGGAGATGGCTCTATCCTAGGTCTCATCATGAGCCCGAGCCTCCCTGCCTTAATTGCCGTACAAAAACCTAGAAATACTCGGTCTGCGTGCGGTTTCAAGCCAGGGCCGTGAGGGGCTAACGAGCGTCGATGAGTGGCGGTCCTGTGTGCAAGATTTTGTGACCTAAGAACAAGGGTGGTGGGTGAATTCGACGTTACCGTGTCGGAAGGTCCTTCGTGCCCATCGGGGAACTTTCTTCAAATTCGATCTCTGTGGTCCAGGTCACGGCCTGAGCTTCGGACACGAGCACTACCGGTCCCTGACGTGTCCGAGACCGTTCTTGCTCAGCCGTGAAAGGCCCTCTGTTGGGCAGTCACCGTGAGACGAGCTGTGGTGGTTTCTCGGTTGTTGCTCGGAACCGTGGAGCTAGGGTTGGGGAGGGCTAAACTCGACTGTGTTCGGGCTGAGGAGGTAGAGGAAGAGTAGCTGGTGCGGTTTTGTGGCTAGGAGAGGCACTGCTCGTGGTGGTTTGCCAGATTCTCGATCGAACAAAACCGGCGGCGAGCGTAGTGTTCTCTGTTCGTGCGTACAGGACTCGAGCCTCGGTGATTTCGTGCTGTGGGCGACCGACGGCTTCGGGGTTAATCGGTCCGGGAGCAGCTCGCCAGCTCGGGCAGAAGACCAGGAGGTGGCAGCGCGAGGGGGTCCGGCACCGACGCTCCCGTGCGCTGGCGCGCTGTCTCGGCCGAGAGAGGGAAAGATCAGTGGAAGACTTCTCTGTTAAGACTACTGGCAGGTGGGACCTCCCCTCCAATTCTTTTTCCTAATTTTCTCAATTCTGTTGTGCCAAAATATCCTCATCTACTCACCATTTAATGTGGGACTTAGTCACCAAGTCTTTGTTTGAATTTGAATCCTCAAATTTGAACTGTGTTTGGCTATATTTGCTGCATGTTTAAAATGAAATTCAAATTCAGTTTTGAATTCTTGCAAATTTAGCTCTTGACAAGATGAACTCCAATGAGGATGAAAATTGTTGGACTTACTCAGGAAAATGTGCTGAGTTTAAATATGAAGCTAACTTTTGAATTTGATTGATGAAAGTTGCTGCAATTTGAATTTACATTCAAATTGGCCTCTTTTTCAAATACCTCCAAAAGTTCCTCAAAAATTGTTGGATTTGCATGAAACTTGGCTTGAACCTTCCCAAGACTTTTCAAGTCCTAGGGTGAGCTCAACCTCTCATGTTCATGTGTACCAATCCCACTTTATGAATGTGTAGGCTTCCCCTCTAATCACTCTTTTGATGGAGGTTACTTGCTCTTCACAATATTTCCTAAGATATCCACAACAAAAACTGTGGTGTTGTGCGGTGAAGAAAAGTTTTTGCAAGTCCCTTTTCTTGGGCTTTTACATCCCTCCCTCCTTAAAAGAATCTCGTCCCAAGATTACAAAAGAAGAGATAGCGATGTAATAGGGACTTACCCGTGCTGAGATGCCATGACTCCGGGTAATTTGAGCGAAGGAATTCCTCGCTCTCCCACGTCGCTTCTTCGGCGGTGTAGTTGCTCCAGAGTGTCTTGTAGAACCACAATGTTCGGCTACATGTGGTTCAGACTTTATCATCAAGAATTGCCACCGGATATTCATCGTACGTCAAATCCGGTTGCAACTCGCCGATGTCTTCGGTAGTAACAGCAACGGTATGCTTCAGACATTTCCTCAGCTGTGAGACGTGGAAAATGTCATGGACACCAGCAATAGATGCCGGTATCTCCAATCTATACGCCGCTGGTCCACACTTCTCGGTGATAGCATAGGGCCCAATGAAACGGGGAGCGAGCTTCCCCTTCACACCGAACCGATGCGCGCCCTTCATTGGAGACACGCGTAGGTACACGTGTTCACCGACGTCAAAGTGCAACAGCCTACGCCTCTTATCAGCGTAGCTCTATTGCCGGGATTGAGCCGCCTTTAAATTAGCTTGGATCGTCCGAACGTGCTCTTCGGCGTCGTTCACCACATCAACCCCGAATGTGACCCTTTCACCGGACTCGCACCAATTTAATGGGGTGCGGCATTTACGACCGTAGAGAGCTTCGTAGGGTGCCATCTTGATACTCGCATAATAGCCGTTGTTGTACAAGAATTCTGCCAATGGTAGGGGATCATCCCACTTCCTACCATGGTGGATGGCACATGCTCTCAACATGTCTTCCAGAACTTGATTCACCCTCTCTGTCTGGCCATCTGTCTGAGGGTGGTAAGCGGAGCTCCTAATCAGCTTGGTACCCAATGCAGCGTGTAGCTGCTCCCAAAAGCGAGATACAAATAATGCGCCTCGATCCAAGACGATGGTCTTGGGTACCCCGTATAAGCACAGAATCTTTGCTATGTACAGTTCCACATATTTGCCGGCATTGTAACGTGTATTCACCAGGATGAAGTGAGCCGTCTTGGTTAACCGATCAATGATTACCCAAATGGAATCATGTTTGTTGGAAGTTAGGGGCAATCCCACAATGAAATCCATGCTCACATCTTCCCATTTCCATGCCGGGATCTTCAGGGGTTGCAGCAGCCCTGATTTCTTCATATGATCGGCTTTCACTCGTCTACACGTATCGCACTCGGATATGTACTTAGCTACCTCCCGCTTCATCCGCGTCCACCAAAATCTCTTTTTCAAATCTTGGTACATTTTGTTGCTGCCCGGATGAATGGAGTAGTTAGACAAGTGAGCTTCATCGAGGATCTTTCTCCGCGGTTCCATATCCCGGGGTAAGACTATGCGGTCATTGAACCATAGCGTCCCCTCCTCATCTTTCCAGAAACACTTGATCTCTCCATTGTCTATCCGTCTCCGGATATGTGCCATGCCTTTATCAGTCTTCTGAGCTGCAATGATATCCTCCCTGATGGTGGGGATGAGGGCAAGGTTGTAGAGCGATCCATAAGGAACCAAGTATAAACTCGGCTCTTCCTCCTCCACCGGTGTAATGGTGAGATTATGGACATGTGATTTCCGAATCAGCGCGTCGGCAACCACATTCGCCTTTCCGGGGTGGTAAATGATCTCAATCTCATAATATTTGATCAGTTCTAACCACCTCCTTTGCCTCATATTCAGCTCCTTCTGGGTGAAAATGTATTTCAAGCTCTTGTGGTCGGTGTAGAGATGCACCAGATTCCCCAGGAGATAGTGCCTCCACATTTTTAGCGCCAAAACCACTGCAGCAAGCTCGAGATCATGAGTGGGATAATGCTTCTCATGGTTCTGAAGTTTTGGCGTGAGCCATATGAGACCACACGTCCTTCCTGCATCAACACGCAGCTGAGCCCAATACCGGACGTGTCACAATACACGTCGAAGGGCTTTGTTGTATCCGGCTGAGCTAAGACCGGGGCTGTAGTGAGATGCTTCACCAATGCTTGGAACGCCTATTCACACGCCGTGTTCCAAACATATTTCGTGCCTTTGTTCAGCAATTCCGTCATCGGCTTAGCGAGCTTGGAGAAGCTTGGAATGAATCTCCGATAGTATCCCGCTAACCCGAGGAAGCTTCTGACTTCATGGACTGAAGTGGGAGCTTTCCATTTCAGCACTTGCTCAATTTTGCTTGGGTAAACCGCAATGCCTTCAGCTGAGATGATATGTCCCAAGAATGGCACTTGGCTGATCCAAAAGTCGCATTTACTGAACTTGGCGTAGAGCTTGTGGTCTCGCAATTGTTGAAGAATGATTCTCAAGTGTTCGGCATGTTCGGCTTCCTTCTTGGAGTAAACCAAGATATCATCGATGAACACTACCACAAACTTGTCCAGCTCCGGCATGAATACCGAGTTCATGAGATACATGAAATGGGCTGGAGCGTTTGTGAGACCAAAAGACATGATGAGATATTCATATAATCCGTATCTCGTCGAGAAAGTCATCTTCGGGATATCCTCCGCCCGGATCTTTATCTGGTGATATCCAGAGCGAAGGTCCATCTTTGAGAACACTGTTGCACCCACAAGTTGATCAAACAATATGTCAATGCAGGGCAGTGGGTACTTATTCTTGATGGTGACGGCGTTGAGCGGCCGGTAATCCACACACAGCCTCAGGGTTTCATCCTTCTTCTTTACAAACAGCGCCGAGCATCCCCAAGGCGAGGAACTCGGCCTAATGAAACCCTTGCTCAACAGATCATTGAGCTGTTCTTTTAATTCAGCCAGCTCGTTCGGAGCCATCTTGTATGGTCTCCGAGATATGGGCGTAGTCCTGGGTGCAAGTTCAATCTTGAACTCGACATCCCGCTCCGGTGGCATGCCCGGAATATCATCCGGGAACACATCAGGATACTCCCGGACTACGGGGATGTCCTCTAATTTGAGAGCTTCAGTATTGTTGATCGCTGAAACCTCCCGGACTGGATTATCTGATAAGAGGGACTGCGGACGGTGTAATGGGGAGTTGAGGTGAACCGTCCGTGATAGGGTTTCCAGGACAGCGCCATGGTAGCTTAGCCATGACATTCCCAAGATTGCATCCATCTTCTGCCCCTCAAGGATAATCATAGTGGTGGGATATATCTTCCCACCTAAGCACAGTGGTGCTTTCGGAACCATCATCGTTGCTGAAATCTTTCCTCCCGGTGAGCAGATCATATAAGAACACTCGGTTGGAAAGGCTTCCAGCTGATGCTTAACCACATATGATGCACTTATAAAGTTGTGGGTTGCACCAAAATCAAAAAGTATGATGATGGCTTGATTGTTGAGAGTAAACGTACCCGCCAGCACGTTGTCTCCCTCTGGGGCGTCCTCATTGTCGAGGTTGCGAACGCCCCCAGTCTGCTGACCAACCTTCTTGACCGGAGGTTGGCCTCGAGCACCGCCCTGGAACTGGGCTTGCCCACTGCTCTGCTGCCCCTGGGGACAGTCCTTCGCGAAGTGGCCCGCCTGGCCACACGTGAAGCAGGTGAAACGGGGCGGTCCCCCGCTGATCGGTGGACGGAAACCCGGGGCGCGTTGTGGCGGTTGAAACGCCCGGGGTGCCGTCTGCTGCTTCTGCTGTCTTGGTGGTGGCATCGGCGGAAGGAATGGAGGTGACTGAAACGAACGTCCCCCGAACCGCTGAGGTCGCGCCGGTGGATGCCACTGCTGACCGCATGGCGTCCGATACACCATCCGGTACTTCTTGGGAGCGCCACTCCCACCGCTGGGTGGAGCGCTGCACTTTCGCTGCTCAGCTGCCAACTCCCGCTGAGCGTCCTCTTGCATGATCGCGGCATTGACTAGATCGTTGAAGGTGCCGCGATTCCATTGCACGAGATGCGTCTTCATTTCGGGGTGTAACCCCCGATAGAAGTGCTCCCGCTTTTTCTCCTCGGTGGAGATGTAGTCTGACGCATATTGCGCCAGATGGTTGAAGGCACGGGAGTAGTCATGGACACTCCTCCCGCCCTGCTTCAGCTCCAAGAATTCTTGGAACTTCCTCTTCATTATCTTGGGAGGGATATGATAGGCGCGGAACGCCTCCCGGAACTCTTCCCACTCTACGGCATGGCCAGCCGGACGTGAGGCGACATAGTTCGCCCACCACGCACCAGCGGCACCGTGAAGTTGCTGCGCTGCGAACAAAGTCTTTTGCCGCTCCGTGCATTGGAGCAGCCCGAACATGGACTCTATGGTCCGCAGCCAGTTGTCGGCCTCCAATGGTTCTTCAGCTTCTGTGAACACTGGAGGGTGCGTACTCATGAAGTCCGAGTACGACACCACACGGGGCTCACGAGGCCCTCTGTCTTGACGCCACCCCCCCCCCCCCCCCCCCCGCGCCTGGGACTTATTCTGCACGATCATGCGGAGCAGGTCGGTCTGCTCCTCACGACCTCCCACCAGTGCCGCTATCACATCCGCTAGAGTAAGCGGAGGCGGCGGTGGTGGCTGCTGCAGCGGGACGTAGGCCGGTGGCTGGGAGTCATCGCCTCCCTGCTGGCTAGAGGCACCAACCTCGTGCGTGGTCCTAGTGCGAACCATCTGCAACCATACGACAATAAACATCAGTCCCGCAACATATTTCAATGCAGTCACATAAAATAAGCATAAGAACATAATGACAATAATTCATGTGATACATCTCGTATGTAGATAATGTAATAACTTTGCACAAGCTACACCATTACCAGACCAAATACAAGCTAGTTACATCCAACTTGATGAACCTCCTCTTTGGAAGCTCACCACAACTAGGTTTGGTCACTACGAGATATTAGTATCGCTTTGTCATCATGTAAACCACCCTTTTATCTTCAATACGACACAAACATGGTCTCTAGTAAAAGAACTTGAGTGAGACCTATACTCAAATCTTTCACTAGTTGAAGATAGCCTCTCATGAGTATGTTCCACCCCATTGGGAGTACTCAAACCCCCTCTAGGGTACAACAATTTCTCAATTGAGTTCAGCTGTCATTCCTCTGCCAGAATGACCACTTCCTACATATCCAAGATTTTGATCTGGTTCTGGGCATTTTAATGACTCAAGCTGAATACCAAAGTTAAAGTTAACTTCATTATATTTCCAACGAGTACTTATTTGCCCTCATATCAGCGCTGGTTCAAAAGTTATGGTAATTCAAAGTCAACAGAATTTCTGGATGAATTTCAACAGCACCTCCCTTGGAAGTGGCTGTTTTCAACCCCGGTTTCCACTGAAATCTGTGCTGAAATTTCAGAAACTTTGAATTGCAGAGATGTAACACATCTTCTACCCTTTCTAAAGATGTATCATATGACAATTTTAGATTTTTATACTGGTAGTTATGTTTGACAAACAGAACAGTCCAGAGAGTGTTTACCTCTGTCCTGATTCTGGACAGTTTACATTCCTCTGGGATTTAAGCCATCTTAAGGTGTGTTTCAGCTCTGGAAGTATGCAACAAAGTTGTAGAGTACTTAAATACCTTTCCGAACTATATACCACACCTCCCTGGGCTAAAAGACCTGTGAGTTATGCCCTGTTGAAGATCAGCACACTTGCTGCCCCAAACAGGGCACTCTGTTTTTCAATCTTTTGGAACAACACTCATCACTCTTCAATTTTGCTACCCAACCAGGGTCCTATATGTTGAACCTAGTGATTTTAATTCCTTGTTATCATTATTTTTCATGCATATGCCTATGATATCTCAGTACTACGTTCCTCACAAAAGAAAATCCTAACCGGATTATACCGGCATATACGTCTCAAGTGTGGCACTAAACGGTCTCTCGCACACGTTTTCTATACGGATACATACGTGGTTAGTACCTGAAGAAGACCACACAATAATGGTGCACTCAATGGTTGTTTTCATTTCAGGCAGGATCATATTTAAAAGTAAATACAAACGCCCGTGTCATTGCCATACGGCCGTCCTTGAGTTAGGTCACGTCTCAATGTACGTGATCGTGTTTCAACACCACACGACGGGGAACCCGAGTATGTCATGAACGGGTCGTCACGGTTGGGAATGTTATCAGCCCAACAGATACCACCTACTGCCCTGCAGGGCACACCGATGGCAAGCGCTACGTACGTCCCCCTGGGCTACTTCCAGACGAACACACTCTCGCGTTACTGACCACGCGATGGGGTCTCCACTTACTTGCCTAATGCACGCTAGAGATCAGCGTTTCATATGAACTCAGGAACATGAAGAGTCCAAGAGTTTCATATTGACGTCTCACACAAAGCTGTGAGACCAATCCCTGAACCACATTCCTCGTCAGGGGAGCTAACCGAAATTGAACCGCTTTCGGTGGTGTTCCTTACCATTCTTACCAAAGCATAGGTGCGTCATTACATAATTAAAATTCAGAAGTATAACACATATGTTAGTTTTGCCACTTTAAGTAACTATGCTAATATAGTCCTTACTTGGGCAAACTACCGAATCCTCACCGTACCTAAGTTTTCCCATAATACGGTCCTTAAGTACTGTGCTATCCCCAATGCAGCTCTGATACCAGGCTGTGGCGGACCAGGATCCGCTCATCCAGGATCGCAGAGGGTGGTGCCGCACGATGCGACACCCGATACCACACGTCATAAGAACACAATATATTACAGGGGAAAAACAAACTGAACTGTACAAACAGGTACAAACTTCAGTTACAAACTATTGTTTATGTTACACAGCGGAAGTCTACTCTATACAACTCACGCTCGCCTATCTAGCAAAAGTCGGTTGCCCAGCCCTAGGGCAACCCACACTAGATGCACGTCTCAGCTCAGCGTGGCATGTACGGCTCCCACTCAGCCGTAGTCCCCGACGGAGTGTAACCCTCGCCGGTGGACTCATACTCCGAGTCCGTGGGTGGCTCCTCACCTGAAAAATACTTAAGCAGCAACCGTGAGCACGATGGCTCAACAAGAATTAACCGACTCACCTAAGCATGAAACTCTACATGAGGTGTACAAGGACATAGGATAGTAATATTGCAGAAAATGGACACGCCTACAAGTTCATCCTTAGTTCATCTTTTAGCAGCAAGTTAACAGTTCATGAATCTGAAATTTAGTAAGCAATATTTGGTGGCACACATGTAGCAATACAATTATATCATAACAGCAATATTGATTCATAACATTCCATAAATTATCTACGTTACGACGCAGTGAACAAGCGGTACTCGTCACCGCGAGGGACGGCGAATCGACTCGATATACACGTGCGGGGAAACCCAAAGAGCACGTCACGTACGCCCACCCGTGGAGCTGCACAGCACGCTCACTCGATGTCGTACGGGACAACCTTTCACCCAACAGCTAAAACATCGAACCGGTCGCACCGAAGCGAGCAGGAGATTCCCCACACGGAGCATCTCTCTATGCCCGTTGGCAGATTTCCACCTTGCTGCCCTCAGCCTACACCTATAAATCGGTGCGTTATGCCTCGACGCCCGGAGGTTTAGGCTACATCGGTTTATCGGGGCCCATATATCTGATATGCCTTCGGTACGTTCAATACTTGTTCAGCAGGGCCGCACACGGATCGGTCCTCAATCGACACGGACAGGGCTGCGCACACAAGACTTCCTCTTGCTGCGCCCTAGACCCTGCCTAGTCTTATTTTCATTACTAAAGTGATCTCACATCACTCGAACCAATCCCGTGTGTCCCAAGCCTAACTCGAGAGTAGATTCCAACTACTCGACTTGTACCGAACTCCTATGAATCTTTAAGCATGGCCTGTCTACTCGAGGTCTTAGACACTACCCTCACTCTTATGGAAAAATTCTGGTCATGCAGGTGGGGTTCTATCCATCCTACACCTAATGCACATTTATACTTCATACTAGACATGTGAACAAAGTAAAACTTTATAAAAGAGATTAAAGCAAACCGGGGCTTGCCTTGTTGCTGCTGGTCAGGGGTTAGTTCTTCTTCTAGAAGCAGGAAGTCGAGTACCTCCGGAGCATCCTCGCCTTCAGCGACTACACGTTAATGAAATACTACATGTTAATGAATATGCACATGAATTTATTGTAATGCTACTGCTACATGTTCTAATAAAAAGTTTTTAACAACTGGAACCCTGTTTAAGAATTTAAAAGGAAGCTGGGGCTAGTGGGTTGGGTCTGGATCTAAGCACATGATTAAGTGCTAAGTGGTTTTCCCCCTCTTCCATATTAATCCCTCAAGTGATTAAACAGGACAGGGGTGATCCAGAGCTCCAATGGAGCTGAGAATTTTTGTGTGAGTTCCTTGTCACAAGACAACTCTCTGGATCAAAATTTAGCACTTTTCATTGAGTGGTTTGTTCAGAATAATTCTTTTAGCAAATAAGCAAAGAAGAATTAATTCTGAGGTAACACCCCTGTTCATGACCAACTTAGTGAACTACAATATCAATTATAGCTCATAGAGTTTGCATGAATTTTCCTAGCATTTTTAGAGCTAAGATTTTCCCAGAACTGAATTTCCAAGTTTTCGAAATTCTCTGAAAATGTTTCTGTATTCAAATGAACACAGCACCTTCAAATTTGAATTGCTCTGATCAAATCAACTCCAAATGGTCTGAAATTTTTACAGGGGTTCACTAACATCATATAGATCATTCTGGCAAAATTTGGGGATTTTTGGATGAACCAAACCCCCTCTAAAATTCTTTTGCTGAAAAGTTTTAATGAATTTTCCAGAATTAAATAATAGGTTCCATACAAATTGGGTTGCACATTTGGATAGAGCTATGCAAGATGAATCCATCTAAATTTGAATCATTAAGTTTGGAGCTTCCTAGCAAAAGTTATGGGGTTCTAAAGTTTGAACTAATCCGAAATTCTAAATAAACCGGGGAAAATTCAAACTCTGACCGTGGGCCCGACACACACGTGTCACCGCTAGAGCTGAGCCACATGGGGCTACAGACCCCTTCCCGCGCAGTCACTCTTAATCCCGGGGCCGCTGCAGATCTGTATTTTAAACTTCCCGTCACTGACACGTGGGGCCTGCGGGTCGTCTTCTTCCTCGCGTTCCCGCGCCCGCGCGCCGCCGAGCTCGCCGGAGCCGCGCTGCTACTTGCCGTCCGGCCAACTCTCGTGCTCTCCCTCGCCGCCAGGGCCTAGTTCCACCTGCTGAACATGCTGGCACCCTCTCCCCCGACCGGCGGTGGCTCTAACCTAGCCGGCGACGGTGCAGCGGCTCGGCAACCCTTCGGTCACGTCACCCGGCCAGCTTAGCCCGCCAAAACACCGGTGGATTGGATAGCACCAGTGGGTGCTAAGGAAGCTCGTCCTAGTGGTGAAGCTGAGACAGCCGCTCTGGTATCAACTATGACAGGGTTCTGACACCACTTGTCACAGCTCTGATACCATGTGTAACAGCTCTGATGACACGCTGTGAGGGACCACAGGACCTCGTTGGGTGGTGCTGTGTTATGAGGCACCCAACAGCACACGGGTCGATGAACACACATCATATTACATAAATAGTTTAGCGGAAGCGTACAAGAATGTTTTACAGATAGTTATATCAGAGTAAGCTACAGCAGAAGACTATCACTCTCACCACTCATTCTAAACTAGCAACAAAGAAACGGTCCAGCCCGCGGACGTTTCTTATTAGCAACACGAAGAACAATCTGCAGCGGCGAGGATGCTCTTTGAGTAAACACTCGGAGGTTCCCGAGTCTCATCGGCATCCCTTCTCTTAAGCACGAAGTCAAATACCTGCAAAATAACTCGGATAGCATCCATGAGCATAACGCTCAGCAAGACTTAACCGTCACCCTAAACATGAAACTCTATGTGAGGTTATGAACCTAAAATAGGATGGCAGAAGCATAATTAAACTCGCCTAAAATTGAATCCTTATTTTCAGGTATTAATTGCAGCATTATAAGTAACCCTGGGCACGCCACATCGGGAGTCCACAATCAAACAAGAAACGTTTTCCCCCGATGTAAATTGCTCATGGCATAAAAGAATCAAGTTTGCACTAGCCTATTCATCAAGATCCAATACAACGCTAGTATAATACTTCACCTCAATATGATTAGTTCCTTTCTCATGCAAGTTCTTACTACATCACGACTGTGAGAACAAGTATGCTCGGTCCATTCCGCGAGCGACGGTGATTCAAATCAATAACACCTGGACTACACGACACGTACGCCCGTACTCGACGTTGCCTACAACAACCATCACTGACGTCGTACGTGGCAGCCTTTCCCCCGTTTCACCCCTGCTGAATCGATCAAGTCGCCCCGTACAGTAGCTACTCTCATGGTGCACCTACCGACATGAGATGTCATGAGAATGTTCCCCACATACTGCACACCGGCCGTCCGCCTGAGGCGACCCGAAAAGTCCCAACGACAGCTTCCCGAGGTACATCGGTTTATTGGGTCCCATATAGCCAGCATGAGTCCGGTACACAACTCAAACTTGTTCAACAGGGCCGCATACTGATCGGTCCTTGACCGACACGGACAGGTCTACAGCACCCAGGCCCCTATGTCCTGCTGCCCCTACAACCTTCCGGTCTCAACTTTAACTTGCGAATTCATTTTCTAACCAATCCCGTATGCCCCTGTTGTTCCTGAAACTGCGAGTAGCATCTCACCACTCGACTTCTACCGAACCGTACTTAAGAATGGCAGCTCTACACGGTGAAAGACACCTACCCAATACTCCATGGGTCATTTGGTTATGTAAGAGGAGTATCAAACACTAGACCTAATGCACAGTTCAATTCTTAACCGAAAGTGAATACAAAATAAAAACTTAATAGCTGTTAAATGCAAACCGGAGCTTGCCTGTTTTGCAGGGTAGTCGTATATAATCAGTTAGTGTCCTTGCTGATCCACACTTGACTCTCTGGAGCTTGATCCACTTCGATGAATCACTCCTTTGAGTCCCCTTCGTTGTGGTTCCTATTGAAATGCATATGCACATGTTTTATAGAATGTAATGGAAAGAAGTTATAGAATTCATTCCTTAGGAACAGAGGTTGTGTGGAAAAGCCAAGCATGGCTTGATTTGCCTCTGTTGTGCAAAGAACAGAAATAAACTAAATTGACCTTAAGGCCTTAGCTACACACTCATCATTTTCCATAATGAACATAATAGATAAGCTGAAAAGATTTGAGTGCGACTGAAGAACAAGAACTCCAATGGCCTCAAAACTTTTACAGCAGGTTCTATACTACCTAAGGATTTAGCTTGCCAAATTGCAGCTAATATGGAGTCATATTGTATCCTCCATAATTCTCACAATATCTGTTATGTATTTTTCCCTTCTACATAAGTATGGAGAAAACGAACAGGGAGTTCAAGGACTCATCTTGGGATGATAATTTACATGTGAGTTCTTGATCACATGAAAGTAATCTGGTCCAAAATTCAGCCCTTTTACTTGAGTAGTTCTCCCAGAACAATTCTTTAAGCATTTGTACTCCAAAGAATTAATTCTGAAGTAATGTGCATTTTCATGCTCAATTAAGTGAACTACAATTTCAAGTATGTCCCAGAAAGCTTGCCTAAATTTTCCTATAATTTTTGGGAGCTATGGATTGCCCAGAATAGATTTTTGAAGTGGGAAACGTTTTCTGAAAATGTTTCTGGACTCTTTTGAACACAGTAGTTTGCATTTAGCAAATTCCTACCCAAATAATCTTCAAATGAGCTGAAAATTTGCTAGAAGGTCAACAATATGCTAAAGAATATTCTGGCAAAATTTGTGGATTTTTGGATAAACCAAACTCCCTCAATAATTCTTTTTCAGAATACCTTCAAAGAATTTTCCAGAATATAATATTAACTTTCATACAAATCTGAGTTCATATTTGGATAGAGCTCGGAAAGACTAATCCAACCCAAGTGGAATCACTCAAATTGGAGGTTTCTATCAGGAGCTATGAATTTCCAAAGTTTGAGCCAACTCTGGAATTGTTTTCCTACTGAGAATTCAGCTGGACCCACTGTTTTAAACCTCAGCCAATCAGAATCGGGCCACACCGGGGCCACTGACTCCCAACGCGCCAACACCCAGGATCCCGGCCGCACCCGATCGCAGGTTTAAAATTTGAGCTGCTGACAGGCGGGGCCCACGCCTTCTTCAACCTCCCGCTGGTTCTCTCGCGCCCGCGCGTTTTCCCCTCGCCGGAGCCAATCCTTCCTCGCCAGATCACTGCTGCCGACTACCGCACGGGCTAGGACTCGCTGCCAGGGAGTTTGTGACACCGTGGAACACGACTGTGGGGTCTGCTTGGGCTGCCGGCGGTCGGAAACTGGCCGGCGACGTGTGGCAGCCACTGTGGAGGTTCGGTAACGTTGCCTAAGGTCTCCAGCCCGCCAAAACCTGTGCCGACGAGCCCTACAGCACCAGCGCACCTCTAGGAGGATCGGCACGACCTCAAAGTCGCTCGGGGATGGCTGGAAATGGGTTGTCGTCGTGCGACCGAATGGGTCCGCCATGAACAACCCAAGAAGAGCTCGAATTCCGTCGGTATGAGGCGTTTTCGTGCTATGGATGCAAAAGGGAAAATGATCGCTGGCTAATCCAGCTGCTACGTGCAAAGTTTGATGACCTGCAGAGGATTGGAGAGGGGGAATTTTGAGGAACGGTACCGGGAGCTCGCTGTGAAGCCGTCAGGACAAATTCTTCAAATTGGCCATCGATGCTTCACGGAACGGCCGGAGCTTTGGCTGAGAGCAGCACCGAACCAGCGCGCGTCCGTAGCTGTGATCACTCGGCCGTGAAACCCTCTGTGGAGGGCTGTCCACGAGCGCCCGATCACGTTCTTGAACTAGGTCGCCGTGGCGGCGTTTGTTCTCGGGCAACGGAGGCCGTAGCTTTCTTGCTTTCAGTTCAGGGAGGTAGAGGCCGAGCTCGCGGCGATGTTCTGTAGCTCGGGGGAAGGATGAGCGCTCGGGTTTTGCCGTTTCATTGATCGGACCGAGAGGCGGAGGGGAAAACAGCCGCTGTTCGTGCGCTCGCGAGGAGGAGAGGATGGATGGCCTTTGCTTCGTCCAGGGGGGTGATCAGGCCGCAGAACCGCCTCTGGGCGCCGTGCGTGGGGAAAGGAAGCAGCTGGTGGCGCTGCCGAGCCTCCCAGTGGCTCCACGGTGGGAGCTGCTCGTGGCTCACGTGCTGTTCGATGAATTTCCCCACTGGGGCTGAGACTTAGTGTGCAAGGCACCTTCTTTAGCTCCATGACAAGTGGGTCCCACTCCACATTGTTTTCCCAAATATCTTCTCAAGCTGATCCTCACAATTCCCAGAATTCTAAGTTTAAAAAGGGTGGCTAGAATTTTAATTCTTCAAATTCAGTTTGAATTTGCAAGACAAAATCTGAATTTGGTTAGAATTTGCAAACGTTCCTCTTTAACTCCTTTTTGAGCTCACCCTACCATTGAAAAGTTTGTGATAAAACTTTTTCCTATAATTCCAACTATATGGCTGCATGTTTATTCAAAGTTCTTGGTCCCCACATGTGTGACCTTTGAATCTCAAATCTGATTTTTAAACTTACATGCAAAGAGGTATTTAACTTCTTATTGGTTCAACACTTTTAAATAAAAAGGTGAGCCTCATTTTTGGATGGTCATCCATGTATTACTTTGCATGAAGAAAAGTTTTAGCAAGTCCCATTTTTCATGTCTTTGCCACACATATGAACTCAAACCTTGGTTTTTATTCATACATATTTTTGGGACTTTTACATTCCCCCCCCCTTAAAAGAATCTCGTTCCGAGATTACAAAAGAGGAACGAGACGGGAGAGGTAATTACAAACTGTACAACGCTAAAAATTCCGGATAGTTGGTGCGGAGATAATATTCACTTTCCCACGTCGCCTCTTCCGTGGTGTGATTACTCCACAGCACCTTGTAAAATTTGATCGTCTGGTTCCGGGTTACCCGGGTCTTTTCATCCAAAATCTGAACCGGTCGCTCGGTGTAGGTCAGGTCCGGTTTCAACTCGTCGATGTCCTCGGTGCGAACAGCAGCGGTGAATTTGAGGCACTTCCACAGCTGTGAAACATGAAATACATCATGAACACCCGCTAGACTTGCCGGTAACTCCAGCCGGTAGGCTACGGGTCCGCACTTCTCCGTGATAGCAAAAGGACCAATAAAACGGGGAGCGATTTTCCCCTTTACACCGAACCGGTGAATTCCCTTCATCGGAGATACACGAAGATAAACTTGTTCTCCGACGTCAAAATGTAATGGCCTACGCCTTTGATCAGCGTAGCTCTTCTGTCGGGATTGTGCAGCCTTTAAGTTCTCTTGTATCAACTGAACTCGGTCTTCGGCTTCGTTGATAAGATCGATCCCAAACAGAACTTTTTCGCCGGACTCACACCAATTCAGCGGTGTGCGACACTTCCGGCCGTAGACAGCTTCATACGGTGCCATTTTAATACTCGCTTGATAACCGTTGTTGTATGAAAACTCCGCCAATGGTAGGTGATAATCCCAATTCCTACCGTGGTGGATGGCACACGCCCTCAACATATCTTCCAGCACCCGATTCACCCTCTCAGTTTGTCCATCGGTTTGAGGGTGATATGCGGAGCTTCTAATCAGCTTGGTGCCCAACGAGGCATGCAGCTGCTCCCAAAAACGAGCAACAAACAGCGCACCCCGATCTGAAATGATGGTCTTCGGGACACCATGTGAGCAAATAATTCTGGAGATGAATATCTCCGCATATTGCCTTGCTCGATAATGAGTGTTCACCGGTATGAAATGAGCCGACTTCGTCAACCGGTCGACGATCACCCATATCGAATCATGCTTCCTGGATGTGAGCGGTAAGCCGACGATGAAGTCCATACTCACATCCTCCCATTTCCATGTCGGTATCTTCAGAAGTTGTAGCATTCCGGCTTTCCGCATATGATCAGCCTTGACCCGCCTACACGTATCACACTCGGATACGTATTTAGCAATTTCCCTCTTCATCCTCGTCCACCAAAATTCCTGTTTCAAATCTTGGTACATCTTATTACTTCTGGGATGAATGGAAAACTTCAACAGGTGGGCTTCATCCAATATTTTCTTCCGGAGTTTCATATTATGCGGTACCACTATACGGTCGTTAAACCATATCGTACCGTTCTCATCCTTCCGGAAACATTTTACCTCTCCGTTGTCTAGTCTTCTCCGTGTGTGAGACATACCCCTGTCTCTTCTTTGAGCTTCAACAATCTCTTCATGGATTGTTGGAACGAGCGCGAGATTATAAAGCGCGCCATATGGAATGACACGGAGGCTTGGTTCCCCATCTTCCAACTCAGCAGCCGCTAAGTTGTGAACGTGGGCTTTCCGACTAAGCGCGTCGGCAACCACGTTTTCTTTTCCCGGATGATAGTGGATATCAATTTCATAATCTTTGATGAGCTCCAACCATCTCCGTTGTCTCATATTTAGCTCCTTCTGCGTGAAGATATACTTCAAGCTTTTATGGTCGGTGTAGAGGTGAACAAGATTACCAAGTAGGTAATGCCTCCACATCTTCAACGCCAACACTACAGCACAAGCTCGAGATCGTGAGTTGGATAATGTTGCTCGTGGTTTCGCAGTTGACGAGACCCATAGGCGACTACACGCCCTTCTTGCATCAGAACGCAGCTGAGACCGATGACGGATGCATCACAGTATACATCAAATGGCTTCGTCGTGTCCGGCTGAGCAAGAATTGAAGCTGTTGTGAGATGTTTCACCAAGGTTCTGAATGCGGCTTCACATGCTGCATTCCACCTGCATTTAGTGCCCTTCTTCAGCAGCTCCGTCATTGGTTTATCAATCTTTGAGAAGCTCGGAATAAACCTCCAATAATACCCCGCTAAACCTAGGAAACTTCGGACCTCGTGGACAGATTTGGGAGATTCCCACTTCAGCACTTGTTCAATCTTGCTGGGGTCCACTGCAATACCTTCTGCTGAAATGATATGCCCTATGAAAGGCACTTGATCAATACAAAATTCGCACTTGCTGAACTTGGCATATAATTGGTGCTCCCGCAACCGTTGTAGCACGATGCGCAGATGTTCAGCGTGCTCTTCTTTAGATTTGGAGTAAACCAGTATGTCGTCGATGCATACCACGACGAACTTGTCTAACTCCGGCATGAACACATAATTCATCAAATACATGAAGTGTGCCGGAGCGTTGGTTAACCCAAATGACATGACGAGGTACTCATAGAGTCCATATCTCGTCGAGAAAGCTGTCTTCGGTATGTCCTCCGGTCGGATCTTAATTTGATGATATCCCGACCGAACAGAATAAAGATGAGCGCATCCAGTGTCAATAAGAGTTGTTTTTTAGGCTTTTATGGCGGATCTCGGCGCACAGACTCCTTTTTTCTACATTTTTAGAGAGAGAGAATTGAGACATTTTCCATTAAGTAATTTATATGAGTCTTTGATCTTCCTTTCATGATCCATCTTTGAAAATACCTTTGCACCCACAAGTTGATCGAATAGGATGTCTATGTGGGGCAAAGGATACTTGTTCTTGATCGTGACAGCATTTAGAGGACGGTAATCAACACATAACCATAGTGTTTCGTCCTTCTTCTTAACGAACAGCGCTGAGCAACCGCAAGGTGAAGAACTTGGCCGTATGAAACCCTTGCTCATGAGTTCATTCAGTTGCTCTTTCAATTCCGCTAGCTCGTTAGGTGCCATCTTGTAAGGCCTTCGTGAGATAGGCGTCGTTCCCGGCGCCAGTTCAATCTTGAACTCGACGTCCTGTTCGGGTGGCATGCCCGGTAAGTCATCGGGAAATACGTCGGGATAATCAAGTACCACCGGAATATCTTCAAGCTTCAGCGCTTCTGTGTGGTAGGCCTCTAACATATCTGGATCTTCGCTTTCTAACAACAGCGTGTGCTGTTCGTGAATCGACGAGTCAATCTGTACAGTCCGGTTACCGATATTGAGAACGGCACCATAACGATATAACCATGACATCCCCAATATAATGTCTATCTTCTGCCTATCCAACATAATCAGCGATGTTGGGTATATTTTTCCGCCCAAACACAAAGCTGCTCGGGACACAATCTGATTGGCAGAGATATTCCCTCCCGGTGAACGTATAAGAAAACTCGTTGTGGGAGTATTGGTGGATAGTTGGTGCTGATCCACGCATGTTTTGCTGATAAAATTGTGGGTTGCACCAGAATCAAAAAGTACGAGCACGGGCACGTCTTTAAGAGTAAACATGCCCGATAACACCGGTGCTCCCTCCGGGACATCCTCAATAGCAAGATGTTGCACACTCCCGGATTGCAATGCTGTTATGTTGACTTGAGCAGGTGGCGGCATACCACCTGATGATGAAGGCTGTCTGGTGTTCAACAACTTCTCCCGGCATTCTTGCCTAAAATACCCAGAACGGTGGCAATAAGAACATGGGGGTTTCCCTGGTTCTTCGTTGACTTGTGGTTGAGAAGTTGATGTACCTGGCTGCAGCAATGATGCAACAGGTGTCATTCGTTGCTGCGGCAATGGTGTTGCTTCAAGACAAGATTCTTGAGCAGGAAATCTGTACAGAGTTGATCTCACTGGTGCTTGCCATCTTTCATCGGATGGTGTGTGATACACCACACGGTATTTATGAGGAACGACTGGTGTGTCTTCTTGCACATCCTCCCGGTCCCTCTTCTCTGCTTGACACTCAAGTGTCGCTTGTTCTTGCAGCAGAGCAGCACTGATCAACTCGGTGTAACTGCCTTGATTGAACAAAGCTAACTTCTCTTTTAGTATGGCACTCAACCCATAGAAAAAGTAGTCACACATTGCAGCTTCGCTCGTCGCATAAGCAGGAGCATATTGTGCCAGAAGGTTGAATCGTCTGACATAATCGAGGACACTCATGTCCCCCTGCTTCAAGTTTCTGAATTCTTTCTGTTGGGACTTGATAAACCCCATAGGAATGTGACGAGCCCGGAATGCTTCACGAAATTTCGTCCATTCCACTTGATGACCTTCCGGAACGGTGGTGAGATAAGCAAACCACCAATTTCCGGCGGCTCCATGGAGCTGTTGAGCTGCAAATAATGTCTTCTGATATTCATCGCACTCAAACACTCCAAATTTGGACTCCATAACCCGTAGCCACTGATCAGCTTCCACTGGTTCATTGGCTTCCGTGAAAATTGGCGGTTGTGTCACCAAGAAATCCAAATAGGCGTTCCACGGTGGAACATCCCATTGTGCACGTTGGAGTAAACCCTGTTGTACCAAGGCTTGGAGCAGTCTTGTTTTCTCTTGACTTGACTCGACCATCTGAGCCATGACATCCGCCCATACCGTTGATGGCGGTGCCCATGGTGGAGTCGAGTCATCACCGTCTCGACGAGAACCTTCAGTCCTACTCGGAGAATGAGTACGCACCATACTGCAAAAGCATAATTTTTAGGGGAGTCAAAACTTGATCTCAGCAGTATGTGAAAGTATGTAAAACATGAACATGCTAAAACTTTATGAAAGCATAACAAAATTTCATGTTTATACATCTTCCTAAAGCCAACATATTCAGTCCCTCATTCTATACAGAACATACCTTTCTGTACTTAACCCAGAATTTGATCCAGTTACTAGCATTTTCATAACTCAAGTTGAATACCAAAGTTAAAGTTAACTTCAGTATCTTTCCAACGAGTACTCACATGCCCCTAGATCATACTTTAACCAGAAGTTATGATCGTTCAAAGTTGACAGAATTTCTGGTTAAATTTTGCCAGCACCTCCTTTGTATGTGGCTGTTTTCATCACAGTTTTACATACAAATGGGGTAAAATTCTGAACAAACTATGAACTAAAAAATCGTTGTAAGTTTCATAACCTTTCCAATAGTGTATCCTATGACCCTTAGAGATTTTCCTACAGACTGTTATGTCTAATTTACCACAACATCCAGAGAGGTTTGCAGCTGCTCTGTTTTCTGAACAGTTTGCATTCATCTGGACATTCAACCAAGTTGGTGTCGGATTTGGCTCTGGAGTTCTACAGAAAAGTTGTAGAGCACTTAATAACCTTTACATAACTGTATCAAACACCTCCATTGGGTCAAGCTAATCAGAGTTACGCTCTGTTAAAGCCCAGAAAAATTTCTGTCTGAACAGAGCACTCTGTCTTTGAGATCAAAAGAAGCCTATCAAGTCTCTTCTTTGAAACTTAGTTCAAATGAAGAGTTCAGTAACTAATATGTGCTTTATCACATCCATTTTTAGTTTGGAAGTTAGTCATGAATGATTTCTTCATAAGAAAGAATACTATTAAGTGTAGTACGGTGACGATGCACCGTAAGACATATGCCGGTACTATGTTGCCTCACCAAAGAAAAACCTAACCGGATTACACCGGCATATACGTACCCTTAGGTGGCACTAAAACGGTCACTCGCAAACATGTTCTACAGGCACTAAGATTTTCGTGGTTAGTACCTACATAAGCCACACTCAATCATCAGGCATGGCTGCACACCGAACCCGGTATCCATACAGTTCGTACACCCGGCCGTCATCACTCGCCCAGGTGTTGTCAAGCACAACACGCCTTGAGCTACGTGTTCACGTTACTGACCATGTGACGGGGTCTCCCAAATTGCACCACGCACGCCAGGGACAAACGTTGCTCGAATACCCCAAACGACATGAAGAGTCGTAGAGGATACTAAAGCGAGTCAGGTTACCTGCCACCCGTGAGGCTCCACCCTTCAGCTTGTGCGCACTGATGGACAGCGCTTACGTGCACGCCCCAAGACATAAACGTCCCGAGATGCACGGTTTTCCGACATAACAAATAAGTTAGGTTGCACCTTCATATTATGCTAATAATAGTCCTTATGTGGGCCTAGTACCATTATCTCACCGTATCCTAAGTTTTTGACATAATATGATGCTCAACCCATGCTCTGTTCCCAACGCAGCTCTGATACCAGCTGAGACAGCCGCTCTGGTATCAACTATGACAGGGTTCTGACACCACTTGTCACAGCTCTGATACCATGTGTAACATCTCTGATGCCACGCTGTGAGGGACCACAGGACCTCGTTGGGTGGTGCCATGTTATGCGGCACCCAACAGCACACAGGTCGATGAACTCACATCATATTACATAAATAGTTTAGCGGAAGCGTACAAGAATGTTTTACAAATAGTTATATCAGAGTAAGCTACAGCGGAATACTATCACTCTCACGACTCATTCTAAACTAGCAACAAAGAAACAGTCCAGCCCGCGGGCGTTTCTTACTAGCAACACGAAGAACAATCTGCAGCGGCGAGGATGCTCTTTGAGTAAACACTCGGAGGTTCCCGAGTCTCATCGGCATCCCTTCTCTTAAGCACGAAGTCAAATACCTGCAAAACAACTCGGATAGCATCCGTGAGCATAACGCTCAGCAAGACTTAACCGTCACCCTAAACATGAAACTCTATGTGAGGTTATGAACCTAAAATAGGATGGCAGAAGCATAATTAAACTCGACTAAAAGTGAATCCTTATTTTCAGGTATTAATTGCAGCATTATAAGTAACCCTGGGCACGCTACATCGGGAGTCCACAATCAAACAAGAAACGCTTTCCCCCGATATAAATTGCTCATGGCATAAAAGAATCGAGTTTGCACTAGCCTATTCATCAAGATCCAATACAACGCTAGTATAATACTTCACCTCAATATGATTAGTTCCTTTCTCATGCAAGTTCTTACTACGTCACGACTGTGAGAACAAGTATGCTCGGTCCATTCCGCGAGCGACGGTGATTCGAATCAATAACACCAGGACTACACGACACGTACGCCCGTACTCGACGTTGCCTACAACAACCATCACTGACGTCGTACGTGGCAGCATTTCCCCCGTTTCACCCCCGCTGAATCGATCAAGTCGCCCCATACAGTAGTGAATGTGGCCTAGAGGGGGGGTGAATAGGCCTTTAAAAGATTCCTGCACACTAAATAGAATTATCAGAAACTTGATTGACCGGACTAGTCCAGTTGTGTGGGCGGACTAGTCCGGTGTGCTGAATTGTGTAGATTGTATAAGTGTTGTGCAGAAGAATTAACTTGTTTAGCAGCGGAAATAAGAACAACAATTATTCTATTTTTATTTTACAATGTGAGGTGTGATTATGCCCATGAATGAGACTTAGCAACTCAAATTATGAAGTTTAGCAACTAGATGTTATAATCAACAAAAACAAGGAGGCATGCGAGACACAAATTTTACCGAGGTTTGATCTCACCAAGAGATCTACGTCCTCGTTGAGGAGGCTCACACAGAGCCGGGTCTCTAACCCTTTCCCTCTTCAAGTCACCACACATGGCCGACTTGACTCCACTAGCACGGGTAATCACCGAGTTTGTGGGGCAACCTCACACGTTGAGGGCTCCCACAAGAATTACAATGAGAAAGCGATCAAATACACTCATAAAGATTACAATGCAGAATATGAGTGTAGAGAGATCAAACCCCAAGAGCTCACAACGAAAGAACGACGATCTCCCAATCCAAAATCCAAGTGTTTGATTGATCTTCACCTTTTTTCACCTTAGATGTGTGGGGAGATGTGTTTTGGAGCTCTTGGGACAGGTGGTGGCGCTAGGGTTCTTGTTTCAAGCAGTATGAGTCGTGTGTCTACTATGGGAGGCCGTGGATCACCCATTTATATAGTTTCTAAAAAGTTATCATTGTAAAACCTAATACCGGACTAGTCCGGTATATGATCGGACTTGTCCGGTCTACTTCCAGTGGGTTAACCGGACTAGTCCGGTCCAAAAACGGACTTGTCCGGTGCTATGTGAAGTGGAGTTCCAGAAAGTTTAGCGGACTAGTCCTGTCACATGGATGGACTAGTCCGCAGTCCTCTAAAGAGGACAACAGAAACATGAGCGGACTAGTCCGGTCCAAAACCGGACTTGTCCGGTTGCCTTCCAGTAAGCTGACCGGACTAGTCCGGTCCATGAACGGACTAGTCCGGTGTCCAGTGGATTTTAGTTGATTTTTAAACCCCTTACCCTTACGCAAAGTCATGAGATCTTGGGATGTGTCTCTCACACACACCCTATTCATTTACATCTACTTTGCTCTTCTAAATTCCACTAAAGTCTTCCTTTTCGGGCACCACTCTATTTTTCACCTTTTTGTGTGCACCGAGCCAGTTCACTTTGTTTATCCTGCAATCATCTTAATAGTTTCATTAGGATCTCATATGATCGTCATCAATTAGCCAAAACCCACAAGGGATATCCAAGATGCACTTACAATCTCCCCCTTTTTGGTGATTGATGACAACTATTTGAGATATGACGATTGAGAATAAAAAGTTGATTTTCATAAGGTGTGCACATATGAGAATAATAAAGAATTCACAAAAAGCTTCTCACATATGCACACACCTTATGGTGGGGTGCCTCACAGGTGTGTGATAAACAAAATGTGATAAATTAAAGACAAACAATAGTGAACATATAAGTAGTGCATCACACATAAGAAAAGAAATGGTGTATTACAGGATTTTAAAATAGGTACATGTCCTTGATCACAAAAGAGCTTACAAAAGAGCTTAATAACTAATACTAGATAGTTTGAGTCCAAATCTAATCTCAATCTCTCCCCCTTTGGCATCAAGGTACCAAAAAGGGAAAAATTGAGGGGAATCACTCATCTCTGCCTTCTCCTTCAGTCTCAGTCTGATCTTCATCTTCACCAACTTCGGCATCCATGGGAGCAGGATCTTCCTCTGAGTCCTCGGAGGCGGCCGGTGATTCAACGGGCTCAATTTCAAGCTTTGCACAGATAGACTTGATATTGGCATTGACATACTGTTGGTGTTTCTTCCTTACAAGCTTTTCCTTGCGCTGCCTGTCTTTGATCTTGCGGCAGCGGGCAAAGATGGAGGAGAGCACCTTGAGGATGCCACTGAATGATTCTTGGGCAGGTAGAGACCTAGGAGGATCAGCTGCAGATCTAGTGACATCATGAGCTTGCTTTGATCTCCTCTCCACTGGTGGAGAGGACGGGGCAGTTGGAGCCGGGGGGAGAGTGTACTCGGTGGGTTTTTGCGGCTTCAACCCCGCATGCTTGACATCCTTGACGAACTCGAGTCCCGTCACTTTCTCAATCATGTACATGATATACGGTGCATATCCACTAGGCCTATTGGGGGTGATTGAGATGTTCACGATGTCGTTGTAGATATACTCAAAAACATTGGTCTCCTTCCACTAATGACCTTCATGAGAGTCCTCAAGGTCCCTTGTATAGTTCCCGCATCTCCATCCTTCGGAGCTATAGTCTTTCTCAAGACTCTATTGAGGACCACAAAGAAGGGCTTCAGATATTTGATGGTGGGAGGAACATATGGCATCCTTGTGTCATAGAGAAACTCAAGCTCCTCCTTCTCCAGGGGTTTCAGATTATGGATGACCAGTTCATGATCCAAAGTGTGTTGGAGGTGAAGAATCCTAGCAAATTCATCATAAGTGACACTATACTTTGAACCATGAGTCATCCAAGTAAGACTGTCTCCATCACCACGAGCAAAGTAGAGAGTGGAGTAAAGTTGGGTAATAACTTCATTGTTCCAGTTATACTCAAAGGATAGCAGGTCCGTCAGACCGTGCCTCTCTAAGGCCTCCCCATCTCACGAAAGGCAGGATACCCTCTTCGACTTCAGGTATTCAACATTTAGCCATTGACTCTCTACTACAGGATTCTTCATCTTCATGTACACATGCTCGTAGTAGTCTGCATGGAAGTTACTCTAGAACCTTGGATCAGAACATTGTTTAGGTCGGTCATACACTTCAATCTTCCTGAAGTTATCAGCTAGCTCACCCCCTTTTCCAGTGAAATCCTCACTTGAAGGCTGCCTGTTGCGATGAACTGGATTTTTCATTTTCAGAGGCCCAATGGGGCCACTAGCAAGTCTCTTCCCTTTATTGAGAACTCTTTTTGGCCCTGACGAGCCCTCAGCAGCATCTTTCCTTTGAGGCCTTTTGACAATGACTTTCCTCTTCTTAGGTAGATTGTCGTCGGAGGGTGGAGAGTGAGCATTGACATCATGTCTCTTCTTCATCACTCCCTCCTTAGCTCTCCTCACTCTTTCACGTTGAACTTCTTCGTCAAGGTGAAAAGAGCCGTCATCTGAGCCCGAAGACATGATGCCTGATAAGGAGTTTAAGGATTAGATGCAAATGGACGCATTATCGACTTCAAATGGGAATGTAGGGGTTCAACTGTCAGAGACCGGACTTGTCCGGTTTCAGAGTGCGGACTAGTCCGGTGGACCGGACTTGTCCGCATCTGAGCGCCGGACTAGTCCGGCCTAGCATAAGAACCCTAAATTGAATGTTTCATTTGAAACAAATCTCCTATCTAAGGACACAAGGGCAGGAAAGTGGTAGGGATACATCTATTTATGCAATGTACATCCTTTTGAAATCAAAGGAAACTAGCTAGAACTAGAAAAATTGAGATTTTGGTTTTAGGGGGGGGGGGGGATTTACCAAGATTTGAAGATTCGCGTTGAAGGAGCAAGAGTCTATCCGAATGAGTCCGTAAGGTAGGATCCCCTGGTCGAGAAGAGGCTTTTTCACGGAGAAAACTTCGAGTTTGAGGGCTCAACTCAAAAATCACTTTGGGAGCTAGGGTTTAGGAGAGAGGGTGAGACAAAGTGCTTATGAGTGGAGAGGGAGGCGTTTGGTCCGGCCAACTGCTTCTATATGCGACTGACCGCACTAGTCCGGTCATGGTAGCGGACTAGTCCGGTACCCCTGAGTTAACCTAATTGTCGTCTGTCTGGACTAGTCCGGTTGAAATACGGACTAATCCGTTTCCAACAGACCTGATACATATATAGATGATTAATAGTGATCCAAGGACAATAATTTTGCAAATAGTCTTGGTGATTACGACCAGTAGGCAATCAGCAATCAAACAATGGTCACAATCCACAAGATTTCTTCATTAAGATAGTTTTCTGAGTGGAAAAGGAGAAGATGAGCATTTTTAACAATACAAAGGAACATTTTGAGTTGCAACCAGGTATGCAATGTTTCAAGTCACATTTCGAGAGTCAAGAATGTTTAGCTCATTTCTTAGTTCACAAAACCTTTTCTCATCTAATGGTTTGGTAAAAATATCCTCAAGTTGTTTTTCAGTCCTAACATGTGAAATAGCAATGTCACCTTTTAATGAATGATCTCTAAGAAAGTGATGACGGATATCTATGTGCTTAGTTCTTGAGTGCTCTACAGGGTTGTGTGCAATTTTTATAGCACTTTCATTATCGCATAGAAGCGGGATAGGACTTAGATTGTAGCCGTAGTCCCTAAGAGTCTGTCGCATCCAAAGTAGTTGCGCACAACAACTACCGGCTGCAACATACTCCACTTCCGCTGTGGAAAGAGCAATGGAGTTCTGTTTTTTAGATGACCAAGAAACTAGGAACCTACCAAGAAATTGACAAGTCCCTGACGTGCTCTTTCTATCGACTTTGCATCCTGCATAGTCGGCATCGGAATATCCTATCAAGTCAAACTTGGATCCTTTGGGATACCAAAGGCCCAAGTTGGGTGTGTGCACAAGGTACCTTAGGATTATTTTTACAGCAATTAAGTGACACTCTTTAGGTGCGGCTTGAAACCTTGCACACATGCATACGCTAAGCATAATATCTGGCCTAGATGCACATAAATAAAGTAAGGAGCCAATCATGGACCGATATACCTTTTGGTCCACATTTGGACCGTCTTCATTGAGGTCGAGATGTCCGTTGATGGCCATGGGTGTCTTGATGGGCTTGGCTTTGTCCATATTGAATTTCTTGAGAATGTCTTGTGTATATTTAGTTTGGCTTATAAATGTGCCTTCTCTCAATTGCTTCACTTGAAATCCCAAGAAGAACTTCAATTCACCCATCATTGACATCTCGAACCTGTCTGTCATTATTTTGCTAAATTCTTCACAGAAGGACTTGTTAGTGGATCCAAAGATAATGTCATCAACATAAATTTGACATACGAATAAATGATCATCAAAATGTTTAGTAAAGAGTGTATAGTTAGCTTTACCAATTTTGAATCCATTTTGAGTCAGAAAATCTCTAAGGCACTCATACCAGGCTCGAGGAGCCTGTTTGAGGCCATAGAGAGCCTTACGCAGTTTATAGACATGGTTGGGGTATTCCTGATCTTCGAACCCCGGTGGCTGCTCCACATAGACTTCCTCCTTTGTCGGACCATTGAGGAAGGCACTCTTGACGTCCATTTGATACAACTTAAAATTATGGTGAGTAGCATATGCCAATAAAATGCGAATGGACTCAAGTCTAGCTACAGGAGCGAAAGTTTCATCGAAGTCCAAACCTTCCACCTGAGAAATAACCTTTGGCCACCAACCTCGCTTTATTTCTTGTCACTACTCCATGTTCATCTTGCTTGTTCCGAAAGACCCATTTGGTTCCAACTATGTTCGCTCTTGGTCTTTCCACCAGCTCCCATACTTCATTTCTTTTGAAGTTGTTCAGCTCCTCTTGCATTGCAATCACCCAGTCTGGATCCCTTAAGGCTTCTTCTACCTTGTATGGCTCCAGAAAAGACACAAAAGAATAGTGTTCACAAAAATTTGCAATTTGAGATCTAGTAGTTACTCCCTTAGCAATGTCTCCAATGATATTGTTGACAGGATGGTCTCTTTGCACACACTGATGTACTCTTGGGTGTGGAATTTGTATAGTTGCTTGTTCTTCATTGTCTTCATGTGTCATGTCTCCCCCTAGATCATTGCTTCCATGATCATCATGATCTTCTTGACCTTCCTCAACCAGATCTTGTGTAGGAGCTCCCCCTTGATCATTGCTTCCTTGTTGAAATTCGTCTTGTGTTTCCTCTCGTGGTAGGATATCACCAAGTGCCATTTTCTTCAGCGCTTCACATGGAGCTTCTTCCTTATCTAGCATAAACTTATCGACTTGCTCCACTTGTGAGCCGTTAGTTTCATCGAACTACATCACGTGCTACTTCAACAAGGCCGGACACCTTGTTGAAGACACGATAGGCGTAGGCATTCGATTCATATCCGAGCAAGAATCCTTCATCGGACTTCGAAGCGAACTTCGAGGCCCTTGGTTTCTTGTTCAGGATAAAACATTTGCAACCAAAAACTTTGAAATAAGAAACATTAGGCTTTTTACCAGTGAGAAGCTCATATGGAGTTTTCTTCAGTAGTCGATGAAGGTACAACTGATTTGTGGCATGACAAGCGGTGTTCACCGCTTCTGCCCAAAATCGGTCTGACGTCTTGTATTCATCCAACATTGTTCTCGCCATTTCGATCAATGTTCTGTTCTTCCTTTCGGCCACCCCGTTCTGTTGAGGAGAGTAGGGTGCCGAGAATTCATGCTTTATACCTTCTTCATTGAGATATTCTTCAACTTGGGTGTTCTTGAATTCTGTCCCATTGTCACTTCTGATATTCTTTACGGCTGATGAGAATTCATTCTGAGCTCTTTTCAAGAACTTCTTGAGGATTCCCTGAGTTTCCGATTTATCATACGAGAAAAATATCCAGGTAAATCTTGAAAAATCATCAACAATTACTAAACCGTATTTGTTACCGCCGATGCTGATGTACGCAATTGGACCAAAGAGATCCATGTGGAGAAGTTCCAGCGGTCTAGCGGTGGTCATCACATTCTTGGCGGGGTGTGGTGCTCCAACCTGTTTTCCTGCTTGACAAGCGCTGCACGGCCTGTCTTTTTCAAAAACCACATCCTTAAGACCACGGATGTGATCACCTTTTAGAAGTTTCTGCAGATTTCTCATTCAAACATGGGCTAGCCGTCTATGCCACAGCCATCCCATGTTGGTCTTAGCAACCAAGCAAGTGTTGAGTTCGGCTTTATCTTTGTTGAAGTCAACAAGATAAAGCTTTCCCTTCAACAATCCCTTGAATGCAATCGAGCCATCGCTTCTTCTAAAGACGGTCACACCCTCATTAGTGAATAAACAGTTGTAACCTTTGTCGCATAGTTGAGATATTGATAAAAGATTATAATCTAGAGAGTCTACGTGTAAAACATTAGATATGGTGTGTTGAGAGGATATTTCAATGTTACCACTACCAAGGACCTTTCCTTGGCTGTTGTCTCCAAAGTATATACCTTCACTTGGATCCTTGTTGCACTCGTACTCCACAAACATACCTCTCTCTCCGGTCATATGATTTGTGCATCCGCTATCTACACCCACTTAGATCCACCGGAGGAGTAAGCCTGCAAAATAGAACTATTCCTTGGTTTTAGGTACCCAAGCTTGCTTGGGTCCTCTCAGGTTAGTCACAAGAGTCTTGGGCACCCATACACAGGTTTTTAAGTTCTTGTGGCGTGGCCCTGTATATTTAGCAATGACTTTTCCATACGTGTTTTTCATGAGAACATAAGAAGCATCAAATGTACGGAACAGTGTTTGTAACTCAGATTCATGGGATTTTTCTTTAACAAAAGTGATTCTATTCTTAGCATGATTAGGAGTAGACATGTGTTTGTTCCTGTCAAAACCAAGACCGTCTTTGACATTGGGAGGTCTAGTGATCATATATGCACTTCGTGCATATTTGATCTTCTCCTTATCAAAGATGCCGTTTTGAGAAGAATGCATGTCATGAGAGGTTGAAGCATTAGAAATTACATTCTTCTTACTAGAGCAAGTGCAGGTTCTTATTTTTGTCGAACTCATGTCTTTGGAGGAAGAGCTCTTGGATGAAAAGGAGTCACTTTGTTTGAGCGACTCAACTTGCACCTCAAGGATTTTGTTAACTTTTGACAAGTTAGCAAGTTCTTCCTTGATTGCAATGTGCGAGTCTTCTAACTTTGAGTAAGTTTCCTTACTCAAGGCTAGCTTTAACTCAAATGACTCATTCTTCTCTCTTTCAAGCTCAAGAAGCTTTTCAACTTCTTGATATCTCTTCCTCTCAAGGATGAGCATATCTTCTTGTCGGTTGACAAGTTCCTCCTTTTCAAAGATTTCGTTTGACAACATTTCCATTTTCTTTAAAGCAATTTTACTTAGCCCTCTAAACATTTCTTCATTATCACTAGAGCTATCAAAGTCATCAATGGAGGAATTTAGTACAGGAGGAGTAAGTCAAACCTTTTTCTTGCCTTCCTTAGCCATAAGACAAGTGTGGTTGTTCATGTCCCGTCCTCCCATGTTCGGAAAGAGTGTGGCTCTCATTGTTGATTTCTTGACTGCGATAGTGGCCATCTCTTCTTCTTCATCGGAGGAGGACTCGTTGTTTGAGTCCCACTCCTTCCCAATGTGAGCTTGATGGACTTGTCTTCTTTTTCTGAAATTTTTCTTTTCTTGAGATCTTGTTTCCTTCTTCTTTTTGTTTTCTTCATAAGTACAGTCCACCATGAAGTGACCATACTCTCCGCAGTTGTAGCAAGTGCGTCGAGCCTTGGATTTTCCTTTATCCTTGCTTTTGCCTTCATGTGAATTGTTGCCGTGTCTTCTCTTCATCATGCGTTTGAACTTTTTAATAAAGAGTACCATTTCTTCATCATCAAGATCGGTGCTCTCGTCGCTTGTACCTCCATCGTCTTGGTCTTCACGAGTTTCTTTGAGTTTGGGTCTGCACGTTGCTTTGAGAGCAACTTCTTTCTTTTTGGATGAGGTGAGTTCGGCTAAGTCTTTGACGTATTGGGCTTCTTTCTCCATCATTTCATGATTTATGATCTTCCCTAGTAGTTCATCGGGAGTCATTTTGTGAAAACCGGGGCTCTCTCTGATCATTGAGCAAAGTGTGACGTTTCTTGGCATGAAGGCTCTTATCATCCTTTTGACCACCTCGTGATCAGTCCATTTCTTACTTCCATAGGCATGGATTTTGGTAATGAGTGCCTTCATCCGATTGTACATGTCTTGAGGTGATTCGCCTTCTTCAATAGCAAATCTCCCCAACTCTCCTTCAAGCATCTCAATTTTGGCTTCACGTACAGACCTATTTCCTTCATGAGCTGTTTTGAGTGTATCCCAGATTTCTTTTGCACTCTCTAGTCCATCGATCTTGGTAAATTCTTCTCTGCTCAGTGACGATGTGATTATTGCAACGGCTTGTGCATTTCTGTGAATCTCTTGTTCTTGTTCCGGAGTGAGTTCTTCATTCGTGTCTGGGATATCTATTCCTGTGCAGACAATATGCCAAAGGCTGGGATTCAAGGATATTAGGTGCATTTTCATGTTGTACTTCCACATGGTATAGTCACTTCCGTCAAACTGCGGGGGCCTTCCCATAGGAATGGAGAGATAATTATTATTTGAATTGAGACGGTTGTAGTTGTAAGGATATCGGGAGTAGTCGTGATGACCACTCCCCATCGTCTTTTCTTCCTCTTTTCCTTTTGTGCCATTAATTTCTTTCTCAGTAATGCCTTTAGCTGTCTCACTTCATCATCGTCATGTGGACTTTCTTTAAGCACATCGAAGGCTTTGGCTTCTTGCTCCTCATCGTTGTTGTTCATCTTAGGGATATCGTTGTTCTTCTCAGAGGCCATTGATCTCTCCGAGATGTGAGTCTCGTTGATGGAGAACTTGGCTCTGATACCAATTGAATATGGCCTAGAGGGGGGTGAATAGGCCTTTAAAAGATTCCTGCACACTTAATAGAATTATCAGAAACTTGATTGACTGGACTAGTCCGGTTGTGTGGGCGGACTAGTCCGGTGTGCTGAATTGTGTAGATTGTATAAGTGTTGTGCAGAAGAATTAAATTGTTTAGCAGCGGAAATAAGAACAACAATTATTCTATTTCTATTTTACAATGTGAGGTGTGATTATGCCCGTGAATCAGACTTAGCAACTCAAATTATGAAGTTTAGCAACTAGATGTTATAATCAACAAAAACAAGGAGGCATGCGAGACACAAATTTTACCGAGGTTCGATCTCACCAAGCAATCTACGTCCTCGTTGAGGAGGCTCACACAGAGCCGGGTCTCTAACCCTTTCCCTCTTCAAGTCACCACACAAGGCCGACTTGACTCCACTAGCACGGGTAATCACCGAGTTTGTGGGGCAACCTCACACGTTGAGGGCTCCCACAAGTATTACAATGAGAAAGCGATCAAATACACTCAAAAAGATTACAATGCAGAATATGAGTGTAGAGAGATCAAACCCCAAGAGCTCACAACGAAAGAACGATGATCTCCCAATCCCAAATCCAAGTGTTTGATTGATCTTCACCTTTTTTCACCTTAGATGTGTGGGGAGATGTGTTTTGGAACTCTTGGGACAGGTGGCGGCGCTAGGGTTCTTGTTTCAAGCACTATGAGTCGTGTGTCTACTATGGGAGGCCGTGGATCACCCATTTATATAGTTTCTAAAAAGTTATCGTTGTAAAACCTAATACCGGACTAGTCCGGTATATGATCGGACTTGTCTGGTCTACTTCCAGTGGGTTAACCGGACTAGTCCGGTCCAAAAACGGACTTGTCCGGTGCTATGTGAAGTGGAGTTACAGAAAGTTTAGCGGACTAGTCCTGTCGCATGGATGGACTAGTCCGCAGTCCTCTAAAGAGGACAACAGAAACATGAGCGGACTAGTCCGGTCCAAAACCGGACTTGTCCGGTTGCCTTCTAGTAAGCTGACCGGACTAGTCCGGTCCATGAACGGACTAGTCCGGTGTCCAGTGGATTTTAGTTGATTTTTTAAACCCCTTATCCTTACGCAAAGTCATGAGCTCTTGGGATGTGTCTCTCACACACACCCTATTCATTTACATCTACTTTGCTCTTCTAAATTCCACTAAAGTCTTCCTTTTCGGGCACCAGTCTATTTTTCACCTTTTTGTGTGCACCGAGCCAGTTCACTTTGTTAATCCTGCAATCATCTTAATAGTTTCATTAGGATCTCATATGTTCGTCATCAATTAGCCAAAACCCACAAGGGATATCCTAGATGCACTTACAAGTAGCTACTCTAATGGTGCACCTACCGACATGAGATGTCATGAGAATATTCCCCACATACTGCACATCGGCCGTCCGCCTGAGGCGACCCGAAAAGTCCCAACGACAGCTTCCCGAGGTACATCGGTTTACTGGGTCCCATATAGCCAGCATGAGTCCGGTACACAACTCAAACTTGTTCAACAGGGCCGCATACAGATCGGTCCTTGACCGACACGGACAGGTCTACAGCACCCAAGCCCCTATGTCCTGCTGCCCCTACAACCTTCCGGTCTCAACTTTAACTTGCGAATTCATTTTCTAACCAATCCCGTATGCCCCTGTTGTTCCTGAAACTGCGAGTAGCATCTCACCACTCGACTTCTACTGAACCGTACTTAAGCATGGCAGTTCTACCGATCACGTTCTTGAACTAGGTCGCCGCGACGGCCTTTGTTCTCGGGCAACGGAGGCCGTAGCTTTCTTGCTTTCGGTTCAGGGAGGTAGAGGCCGAGCTCGCGGCGATGTTCAGTAGCTCGGGGGAAGGATGAGCGCTCGGGTTTTGCCGTTTCATTGATCGGACTGAGAGGCGGAGGGGAAAACAGCCGCTGTTCGTGCGCTCGCGAGGAGGAGAAGATGGATGGCCTTTGCTTCGTCCAGGGGGGATGATCAGGCCGCAGAACCGCCTCTGGGCGCCGTGCATGGGGAAAGGAAGCAGCTGGTGGCGCTGCCGAGCCTCCCAGTGGCTCCACGGTGGGAGCTGCTCGTGGCTCACGCGCTGTTCGATGAATTTCACCACTGGGGCTGAGACTTAGTGTGCAAGGCACCTTCTTTAGCTCCATGACAACTGGGTCCCACTCCACATTGTTTTCCCGAATATCTTCTCAAGCTGATCCTCACAATTCCCAGAATTCTAAGTTTAAAAAGGGTGGCTAGAATTTGAATTCTTCAAATTCAGTTTGAATTTGCAAGACAAAATCTGAATTTGGTTAGAATTTGCAAATGCTCCTCTTTAACTCCTTTTTGAGCTCACCCTACCATTGAAAAGTTTGTGATAAAACTTTTTCCTATAATTCCAACTATATGGCTGCATGTTTATTCAAAGTTCTTGGTCCCACATGTGTGACCTTTGAATCTCAAATCTGATTTTTAAACTTACATGTAACGAGGTATTTAACTCCTTATTGGTTCAACACTTTTAAATAAAAATGTGTGCCTCATTTTTGGATGGTCATCCATGTATTACTTTGCATGAAGAAAAGTTTTAGCAAGTCCCATTTTTCATGTCTTTGCCACACATATGAACTCAAACCTTGTTTTTTATCCATACACATTTTTGGGACTCTTACAGAAACCGCCCGGAGATGGCTCTATCCTAGGTCTCATCGTGAGCCCGAGCCTCCCTGCCTTAATTGCCGTACAAAAACCTAGAAATACTCGGCCTGCGTGCGGTTTCAAGCCAGGGCCGAGAGGGGCTAACGAGCGTCGATGAGTGGCGGTCCTGTGTGCAAGATTTTGTGACCTAAGAACAAGGGTGGCGGGTGAATTCGACGTTACCGTGTCGGAAGGTCCGTTCATGCCCGTCGGGGAACTTTCTTCAAATTCGAGCTCTGTGGTCCAGGTCACGGCCTGAGCTTCGGACACGAGCACTACCGGTCCCTGACGCGTCCGAGACCGTTCTTGCTCAACCGTGAAAGGCCCTCTGTTGGGCTGTTACCGTGAGCCGAGCTGTGGCGGTTTCTCGGTTGTTGCTCGGAACCGTGGAGCTAGGGTTGGGGAGGGCTAAACTCGACTGTCTTCGGGCTGAGGAGGTAGAGGACGGGTAGCTGGTGCGGTTTTGTGACTAGGAGAGGCACTGCTCATGGTGGTTTGTCAGATTCTCGATCGAACGAAACCGGCGGCGAGCGTAGTGTTCTCTGTTTGTGCGTACAGGACTCGAGCCTCGGTGGTTTCGTGCTGTGGGCGATCGACGGCTTCGGGGTTAATTGGTCCGGGAGCAGCTCGCCAGCTCGGGCAGAAGACCAGGAGGTGGCAGCGCGAGGGGGTCCGGCGCCAACACTCCCGTGCGCTGGCGCGCTGTCTCGGCCGAGAGAGGGAAAGATCAGTGGAAGACTTCTCTGTTAAGACTACTGACAGGTGGGACCTCTCCTCCAATTCTTTTTCCAAATTTTCTCAATTCGGTTGTGCCAAAATATCCTCAGCTACTCACCATTTAATGTGGGACTTAGTCACCAAGTCTTAGTTTGAATTTGAATCCTCAAATTTGAACTGTGTTTGGCTAAATTTGCTGCATGCTTAAACTGAAATTCAAATTCAGTTTTGAATTCTTGCAAATTTAGCTCTTGACAAGATGAACTCCAATGAGGATGAAAATTGGTGGGCTTACTCAGGAAAATGTTCTGAGTTTAAATATGAAGCTAGCTTTTGAATTTGAGTGATGAAAGTTGCTGCAATTTGAATTTATATTCAAACTGGCCTCTTTTTCAAATACCTCCAAAAGTGCCTCAAAAATTGTTGGATTTGAATGAAACTTGGCTTGAACCTTCCCAAGACTTTTCAAGTCCTAGGGTGAGCTCAACCTCTCATGTTCATGTGTACCAATCCCACTTTGTGAATGTGTAGGCTTTCCCCTCTAATCACTCTTTTGATGGAGGTTACTTGCCCTTCACAATATTTCCTAAGATATCCACAACAAAAACTGTGGTGTTGTACGGTGAAGAAAAGTTTTTGCAAGTCCCTTTTCTTGGGCTTTTACATCAAGTACATGAAATGAGTTGGAACGTTGGTGAGGCCGAAGGACATGACCAGGTACTCATAAAGCCTGTACCTCGTCGAGAAAGCTGTCTCCGGTATATCCTCAGCCTGTATTTTAATCTAGGGGTACCCTGATCTTAATACCATTTTGGAAAAAAATCTTTGCTTCGACCAACTGATCAAACAACATGTCGATCCGTGGCAATGGGTACTTGTTCTTTATAGTCACAGTGTTGAGTGGACGATAATCCACGCAAAGCTGCAACGTTTCATCCTTCTTCTTCACAAATAATGCTGAACAACCCCATGGCGACGAGCTCGGCCTAATAAACCTCTTGTACATCAACTGCGTTTTCAATTCCGCCAACTCCTTTGGCGCCATCTTGTACGGCCTTCTGGATATTGGCATGGTTCCCGGTGCAAGTTCAATCTTGAACTCCACCTCTCGGTCGGGCGGCATCTCCAGTAAATCATCCGGGAACACGTCAGGGAACTCACGTACTACAGGAATATCTTCCAATCTGATGGTGATGGATTGGTATACGGTTGGAAGTTTTATTTCTGGACTGTCCAGAAATAATGAATGATACTCGTGCATTTATGGGTGCAAATGCACGACTCATAGGACGGTGTCTAAAACAGAACCGTTGCGGGTTAACCACGAAATCCCTAAGATGACATCGACCTTTTTTCCCTCTAAAGCTATGAGCGACATAGGGTATACTCTACCCCCTAAGCATAATGGCGCTTTTGGAATCATCATAGTTGCTGAAATTTTAACCCGGTGAATAAATCAAGGACTTTTGGTGGGTAGTATTTGCTATCCGTGCTTAGCACTATAAGCTTCGCTAATAAAATTATGCATGGCACCTGAAACAAATAAAACTATGACGGGATATTTGTGGAGTTGGAACATACCCACAAGGATGGGTTATCCCTCCGGCACGTCTTCTATGGCGAGTTTGTGGACAGTGCCGGGCTTAGGGTTTGCCCGCTGCGCATTAATAGAATTCCGGGGCTGGCTCCACTCCGGAAACTGTGGTGCAACTCCGCCGCCATGCCTCTCGGGGCAGTTGTTGGCGAAGTGTCCCTGACGACCGCACTTGAAACATGTGGTCAAGGGTTGGCCCGTGCTTGGAGGACGAAAGCCCGGCATGCGCTGCTGAGGTGAAAACGCATGTGGCATTGCCCGCTGCTGCTTTTGTTGCTGCGGAGGTGCTGGTAAGGCCGGTCAGAATGCCGGTGGTGAATACTGCCGGCTGCGATACTGCATCGGTCGTTGTGGTGGCTGCCAGCTTTGTCCAGATGGTGAGTGATACAACATCTGATACTTTTGGGAAGGACCACCTCCCTCTCTGCTGCTTTGCGGCGCGCTTCACTTCTTTTCCGCCACCGCTAACTCCTTGCCGGAGTCCTCTTGTACAATCGCATCATCAATTATGTCATTGAGGCTGCCGCGATTGAATATTACAAGCTTGTCCTTCAGGAGTGGATTTAGCCCTTAGTAAAAGTTGTCTCGCCGCTTCTCATCCATATCGGCGTGATAGGAAGCATAGAGCGCGAGACCATTGAATGCCCTGGAGTACTCCAGTTCGTTCCTGTTGCCTTGCTGCAGGTGGAGGAATTCCTGCGTCTTCCTCTTCATGAGACCTGGCGGTATGTGATAGGCCCTGAAGGCCGTCCGGAACTCCGCCCATGTCAGCACTCACTCGGTAGGTTGCGAGGCGCAAAAATTTGCCCACCAAGCGCCCGCAGACCCTTGAAGTTGCTGGGCAGCAAACTGAGTCTTCCGCTGCTCACTAACTTGGAGCAGCCTGAACTTCATCTCCATCGCGCGCAGCCAGTTGTCCGCATTGAGGGGTTCATCCGCCCTTGAGAATACCGGGGGATGGGTAGCAAGGAAATCCGAGTAGGAACTTTGTTGGTGTTCCTTTCGGTCTTGACGCCTCTCTGGACGAGACGTATTGGCAATTAAAGTCTGCAGCAACTCTGTATGCTGCTGATGCGAGCCCGCCATGGCCGCAACAATGTCGGCCAATCTAACCGTTGGTGGTGGCGGTGGTTGTGGTTGCTGCTGCTGCTGCTTCTGTCCCAAGGAAGTCTCAGGAGGCTGTTGGGAGGCCTCTCCCCCCTGACTTGAACCCCCAACCTCGGGTTGGCACGAGTACTAGTCATTCTGAAATTCAAAACAGCAACGATCAGCACATGTCATTCTTAAAATTTCATGGAAAAATAGTAGGTATTGCAGTGACACATGAATAAAGTCACACAACATTTACATATATTGATAAAGTAAAAACATTATATAAAATACATTATTCTCGGACCTCCGAGAAGTCGTCCTTATGTCGTCACTACCTATACACATGCTACTGTCTACACGACATGTCACTGTTACACAAGTTTTTACACACCACCCTCGCTGCCCTACTCGGCAACCGTAAACTTACTACTCGGAGTAGAACTCGACCTCCTGCAGATCGTCCTCCTCTGCTATCTCTGCTGGTGGCTCAGGGTCCATGACCTCCTCTTGGGGTTCAGGTTCTGGCAGCGCCGGGATAACTAAAACCACGGGTACTGCACCGACCATCGGTAGGCCCACTACCGGAGGCACGAGGTCTTGCAAGGCATGCACCTCGTCCATGGCCTGATTATAATCTTTTTCTCAGTTCTACCCCTCCTCAATAGCGTCATAATGCTCTTGAGTAAGGACCTCGTTCTGCTGGGTCAAGGCTTGGATCTTCTGCTGCAAAGCCGTGTTGTTGACACAGCTTTTCTTCTTCGCCTTCCTCAGACGACGCAACTGATTATGTTGTTCATTCAGTCGCTTGATCATCGGAAGAAGCACATTACGGAGTGCACTGTGAGGACTCTTGAAATGGTCTCGGCGGCTGGTGCTCTCCTTGAGCTCCACGGCAAGTCAATCCATATGGACAGCTTGTCTATCCATCACGTTCTTCCCTGCCACCAAATGGAGGCTGAGGTTCGCCTCCTCTAGGTTGTACCTTGGGCAATTCGGATCTGTTGCCTCAAAGTATCTCTCCCTACACACGTGATTAGATCGTCCCTCCACTGGGACAAGCGCGTATGGAGTGTCCTCCATCGCTCTCACGTGTAGCTGGCAGAAACGCGACATAGTGTCACGGGCTGCCACTTGCCACATCTCTTCCGGTTGTCTCCCTTTCACCGTGACGGTGAACGGTACCCAACCCGGTGGCGTCGGTCCTGTTGGAAATCGACATAAACAGTCCATGTCTTGTTCCCCTCCTCGCCTTATTCCTTGGCGAGGTAACACGGCGTCTCCACGTACCCGAAATATTGAAGCATCAGCTTCAACAGTTCCGGATACCCACTGCATTGAGAACAGTGGGATACCATCCACCCGTTCTCCAGTTGTTTATCCTCTGCCATTTGTCGAAACATATTTGAAAAAGGTCAAATATTCATTTCAACAGTAAATCATTGAGTTATAACATAAAACATGTCATTGAACTCATAAAACTTGGAAACACAAATTAAACTTACAACAAATTTGATTGCTGGTCTGCTGCCCAAACTGACAGCCTTGACCAGTTTCCCTTTTAATCTGATTTAGACCCTGCTAAAGGCAAAAACAGTTCTGGAGCTCAACATCAAAGTTAAATTTAACTTCAATAGCTTTCCAGAATGTATTTGTTTGGCCTCATCTCTATCCTGGTTCAAAAGTTATGAGATGTCAAAGTTCACAGAATTTCTGGAGAAAATTGGACAGCACCTCCCTGCTTGAGGTACTGATTTGATCCAAGAATTCCAGTTAATTCTATATCGAATTTGACAAAACCTTCTGTTACAAAGTTGTAACCTATCTCATGAACTTTTCAGAAATACCACGTTTTCAATTTTTGTATTTTTATTCAGTAATTTATGCTCAATTTACAGAGAGTTATAGAGAGTATTTGCTCTGCCCTGTTTTCTGGACAGTTTGAACTCTACTGCATTTTTCGACTAGTTAAGGGACGAAACACCTCTGGACATCAATAGAAAATTTGTAAAACTCTTCCAAAGATTTCCAGAAATGTATCATACGACCCCAACATCAAAATAACTCGACCTCTAACCTCTGTATAACATAAGCATTATTTCAGCCGAAAACAGAGGACTCTGTTCCTAATATCATATAAGTTGAAAACTTGCTTACTTTGAACATCCTGATTAAGGGAAGGAGTTAACTCAAAGTTTTAGTGCTATGGATTAAAATTTCAAGTTTTACAATGATGTTGATCATTTAGTGAAGTGTGACATCGAAGTGTCGCCACAATCATGCCGGTACTACGTTTCTCACAAAGAAAACATATACCGGACTTAGCCGGCTTCGTTAGTTCAGTGGCACTAAACGTCTCTCGCACACGTATGCTACTTGTCTACCGATCCATGGTTAAACTACCTGCAATTAAACCACACAATCGTCAGGTTCGGCTGCACACCGAACACGGTCCCAATATAGTCTATACAACCATATGTCATCATTCGCACAGTTGTTCTCAAGCCAAACACGCCTTGAGCTACGTGTTAATGTAACTAACCACGTGACGGGGTCTCCCATACTTGCTCGTAGCATGCCAGGGAAGGGCATTGCTCGAATACCACAAATAACATGATGAGTCGTAGAGGACACTAAAGCTGGCCGGGTTACCTGCCACCCGTGAGGCTCCACCCTTAAGCTTGTGCGCACTGGTGGACAGCACTTACATGCACCCCCCAAGACATATGAAGTCCCGAGATGCATGATTTTCTGACATAAGCACATAGGTTAGTATTGCCACTTTCTATACACTAATAACATCCTTATATGGGCTACTAACTCGTTCCTCACTGAGTTTTTGAAAATTAAACCTTTTTAGTGCGTTAAACCTCAAACGAGCTCTGATACCACGCTGCGAGGGCCTCACGGCCTCGTCAAGCCAGGATCACGTTGAAGGGTGCTACGTTGCACAACACCTGATAACACACATAAAACGGATAAAGTGGAAGCAAAAATTTTATTACATAAGTGAGTTTATGAACATAATTACATCAAAATACGTTAAGTCTACATTCACGGGCATAGACTAAGCAAAAGAAGTTCACGTTCAGCCCATGATCATGTCCTCACTAGCACACACGCACACTAACACGGCGGCATGCACGGCTCCCACTCGACGGTGGTTCCCTCTTGGGGGTCCGTCGTCTCCTCGGGAGCCTCCTCCTCATAGCACCCTGCAAACGTTTCAAACACAAGCAGTGAGCACGATGGCTCAGCAAGACTGACCCGTCTTACCTACACATGAAACTCTACATGCTGGGTTTGAAGTGTATAATAGGAATATAGGTTGCAAAAGACACGCCTAATTAGTTGAATCTTCCTTTCAAGTTTTAGCCTCAAGTTAGTGAGGAACCTTGTGCCGTGACACATAAGAAAGCCGCAATCAAACAAGAAACACATTTCTCTTATGTGCTTTGCCTAAGGTTGAAAAGAACTTTAGTTGGCTCTAAACTAAAGCATCTCATTAACAATCAAAGTAAGACTTTCAACCAGCAATCTTTTAACATGACACTAGCCTATTCTTTCTATGTCACAGTACAGTGAACAATTGGTACTCACTGACCGCGACGGACAGCGATTATAATCGATTTAAACCTGCAGGGTTACTCGAATAACCCGTCACATACGCCCGTACTCGATGTTTCCTACAGCAACCACCACGGACGTCGTACGCAACCATCTTTGATCCGTAAGCCAAGTGTTGAACCGGTCCTATCGTCTCAAGCAGGAGGTCTTGCGCGGAGCATCCGCAGTGCCTGCCAGCCGATTTACACTTCGCTGCTCTCAACCTACCCTCTGGATGACAACCAATGCCTCAACAGATCCCTACCCGAATTACATCGGTTTCCCGGTTCCCATATATCCGGAAGGTCTTCGGTACTGTTCAAGATTGTTCAACAGGCCCGCACACGGCCCAGTCCTCAATCGACACAAGCGGAGCTATGGCACCAAGTCCCCAAAATCCTGCTTCCCTTACTCTCCGCTCGGTCTCATTTTTCTTGCCATGTGAATCGTTTTCTATCTTTCTAACCGACTTGTGTGCCTCTAGCCTATTCTCGCGAGTAGTTCCAACTACTCGACTTGTACTGAATCCTACACCAATTTAGCATTGCGGTGGCTACTCAAGGTTTACAACCTAAGCCCAAAACCCTGGTTCTTTTGGCTATGCATTTGGATTTTCAAACAAGACTCTAATGCACAATTGTAAGAAATACATAAAGTAAGTGATCAAAACAAAAGACTTTTTAAAATAGCTAATGTAAACTGGAGCTTGCCTTACTGCTGGTAGTGAGCTAACTGTTCTTCCGGAGTGATGAAGTCTAGGACCTCCGGCTCTTCTTCGATCTTAGTGACTACACAAAATAAACATAAGATGCGTGTCAATTTAAATGCAATTGAGTTGAATTTGATATTGTGAGGGCTACAAATATAACTAGGCAGTGCTGTTGACTCTGAAATTTTTACTGTGTTTTGGATACGAACTTGGCCAAATTGCATTTGAAGCAAAGCTCATTGAGCCCTGCACAAATAAATGTGTATTTGGCCCTAATTAGAGATCTTAGGGTTTTCTAAGGATTTTCATGGATCAAGCCATGACTCCTCTGAAAACTAGATTTTCAGATGGTTCTAATGGAATTTGTTTAGTCTAATTTGAAGCATCCTAGAAAAAGATATGAGCTAAACAAGTTCAGAGAAAATCTGAAAAATGTTTCTGGACATTTTTCGTTTTCTCTGGACCAGTTTCCTTAATCACACCATTAGGTGGATCAAATGAGCTAAGGATGGATCTGAAATTTTTATGGTAGCTCAGGGATATTTTATCGAACATCCTGGCCAAATTTCAGAATTTTCCACTAAAGGATTCTCCAGTTAAAATTCTAAACAGTTTAAACTTTGGAGAATTAATTCTGGAGAAATAAAGGTTTTCACGGGATGAAATTTGTTTTGTTGGAGAGTACTCATAGAGCTGAATCCAAAAAAATTTGATTCACTCAATTTGGGTGGTGCCGTGTGATGCGGCACCCAACAGCATGCACAAAAAGATGGTAAGAACATAGGAAACACTTTATTACTCAAGATAAGATCTTTTGCAATATAATGTACACAAGTTGTACACATGCAGAGGAAATTTAAAACTAGACACTTACTCACTCTCGACCTTAACTACGCCGAAGAGAAGTCGTTCAGCCCGTGAACGCTTCCTACTAGTTTCACCAAAGTAAGGCAGCGGCTAGGTTTCCGGTGAGTTAAACAAACCGTAAGGTTCAACGTCTCACCAAACAACCTTCTTCATAGCAGGCATCCTGCTACCTGCAAAAACAACTATGAAGCAACCGTGAGCACTAAGGCTCATCAAGTCTTAACCGTCAATCCTAAACATGTAACTCTACATGCAAGAGTTGTAAGAAGATAGGAATGTGAACTTTGCAAAATGAAGCTTGACTAAACTTGATCCTTATATTCAGATTCTTATAACATTCCTTTTAGTGGTCCTCACGTCTCACAACACCTGAAGTCCACAATCAAACAAGAAACACTTATCCCGATGTTGCTAGCCTAATGTGGAATAGAACTTTAGTTGGCACTATATATAATTCAGTCAAGAGCAACAGCAGGGTTTCTGTTGTTGGATCTGCAATATTGGAGAGAAAGAATGCTAGGTGAAAGGGATCTAAAATTAATCACCATGTGATTAAGTCCTCATATGAACACTTAGACCTAAAGAATGGTAGCTCAAGTTCCAGAAGTCCAATGAAGCTGAAAATTTAACTATAGCTTCAAGAGCAGGTATGTAGGCAGTGTGCACAGTTTGAGCTCATGAAATGGCTCCATATAATCACAATAATTTCTTATGTGGTTTTAGCTAATATGCCTTTACCTCCTTGACCTTAAGCTCCCCTATGCTGAAAAGTAGACTTTTGTGAAGTACAAAATGTCCTGAGTCCATAGGAATTGGTTTTACCATTTTTGGAGTTTCCTACATGGAGATATGGATTTTAAAAGTTTGGATAAAATCTCTGAAACAGGTCTCTGTTATTTTTCCTATTTTTTAGAGGCATAGAGGATTGAAACAACATTTGGCCAATCAAATGGAGTCCAATGCCTCTGAAATTTTTGCTGGAGTTCAAGTATATTTAGAGGAATGTCCTGCCCAAAATTGGGAATTTTCCAATAAACATAAATTCTTTAAATTTTTTATATGAATTAATGAGACAAATCCAGGGGTTTTCATAAATATTGGGATGCACCCCTGGATTGTACTCACATAGGGGAATCCAACAAAATTTATTTGACAATTTTTGGACAATTCTACACCAAGTTATGGCTATTGGAAGTTTGAACTATTTTCTGAAAATCCTGGAAAAGTTTAAATCCCTGCACGTGGGTCCCATGCACAGGGCTTCTTCAACCTCACGCCAGAGAACAGAGCGGCGGCGGTCTCCGGCAAGGGTCGCCGGGACCGAGTTTCTGGCCACCTTCTGGGCCCAGACTTACCGCCCCCCTAATTTGACCAGCTGAGTTCATTTGTGGGGTCGCTGGCGGCCGGCGATGCCCGGAAATGGGTGCGGGACCGTGACAGCGTGTAAAAGTCCCAAAATTGTATATGAAATAAACCGAGGCTTGAAAGTCTATTTGTTTCCAATTCATAAAAATGGTACTTACAAAAACTTTTCTATACATGATGATGTACATAGATGTTTATTAACGAGGGGCACATGTTCATTTGACTGGGTTGCACCAAGGTGTCTTTAAATACCATGGATGAGATGCTCCTTTGCGTGAAGGAGATTAAAAATCAGGTTTTCAAATTCAAAGGGTCACTTCATATTATTGCCAAACTTTTGAATTCACATGCGGCCTCCTACTTTTGAATTTGAGGAAAGTTAGAATAGCAACCTTCTAATTTTAGGTTGGGCTAAAAAGGAATTAAATATGAGCATTTTCAAATTGTAACTGAATTCATATTTGCAATACAAATTCAAACTGAATTCAGCGAATTCAAATGCTAGCTCATTTTTAAACTTCAGAACTTTTGAATTGAAGAGATTGACATGAGAAGATCTTTTGAGAGGAGGAAAGGGGTGGACCCCACATTTCATTGAGCCATTTGTGACTTGCACTCTATGTCTAGTCTCTGTTCAGTGTCGAACACAGACTGAAGAACATCCCTGAGCGCCACTGAGGTTCACTGCAGCGGAAAGTATGTGTACAACTCACGCCAACACCTAACTAGCAAAAGATGGTTGTCCGGCCCTACGGACAACCCACACTAACTGCACTCAGCATCACCGCGGCGTGTACGGCTCCCACACAGCCGTAGTCCCCGATGGAGGGTAGCCCTCGCCAGTGGACTCGTACTCCGAGTCCGTGGGGTACTCCTCACCTGCAAACATTTATAGCAGCAACCATGAGCACGATGTCTCAGCAAGTCTTAACCGACTCTACTACACATGAAACGCTACATGCAAGTTATACTCAAATATAGGATGAAAGTTTGCAGTAAATGGACACACCTACAAGTTCATCCTTAGTTCATCTTTTAGCCACAAGTTAAGGGTTCACAAATCTGAAATTTAGTGAGCAATATTTGGTGGCACACATGTAACAATACAAGTTATTCATATAAGCAGTATTGAATCACAACATTCCATATGTTAACCTACGTCACGACTCAGTGACCAAGTGGTACTCATTACCACGAGGCATGGCGAATCGGCTCGATATACACCTGCAGGGATACCTGAATAGCACGTTACGTACGCCCATCCGCAGAGCAGCACAACACGCTCACTCGATGTTGTACGGAATAAGCTTTCACCAAACAGCCCAAACGTCGAACCGGTCACACCAAACGGACAGGAGGTTCCCTACATGGAGCATCTCTCTATGCCCATTAGCGAATTTCCACCTTGCTTCCCTCAACCTACACCTATAAATTGGTGCGTTATTCCTCGACGCCCGGAGGTATGGGTTACATCAGTTTATCGGACCCCATATATCCGATATGCCTTTGGTACATTCAGACTTGATCAGCATGGACCGCACACGGATCGGTCCTCAATCGACACGGACAGGGCTACGCACACAAGACTTCCTCTTGCTGCGTCCTAGCCCCTGCCTAGTCTCATTTTTCTTGCTAAAGTTGTCTCACATCTCGAACCAATCCCGTGTGTAACGAACCCTATACTCATGAGTAGATTCCAACTACTCGACTTGTACCGAAGTCTATAAACATGAAGCATAGCATGATCTACTCGAGGACTTAGACACTACCCTCACTCCCGTTGAAATAATCTGGTTATGCATGTGGAGTGTCAATCATTCTACACCTAATGCATATACATACTTCAAGCTGAGTATAAAGCAAAACTTGATAAAACTTGTTAAATGCAAACGGGGGCTTGCCTTATTGCTGCTGGTCAGGGGTTAGTGTCTCCTCCAGAGGTATGAAGTCTAGTATCTCTGGGGTTTCCTCGTGTTCAGCGACTACATGTAATCGATTTAACAATATGTCAATTTAAATGCAAAAATATTGAATTTAGCATATAAAGACTATAATTCTAGCTAGACATCCCATATAGCTCTGAAATTTATACTGTTGCTTGGTGAGAACCTAACCAGAGACTTGACAAAATTCCTTTTGAAACAAAGCATAATTGAGCTCTGCACAAATTAAAGTCTAAATGGTCATTACTAGAGCTCCAAGGATTTCCAGGGATCTTCATGGATCAAACCATTACTTTCTGGAGACTAGAGTTTGAGATGGTTCTAATGGAGTTGGTTTCATGTAATTTGAAGAATCCTAGAGAAAGTTATGCCCTAATCAAGATTTGAGAAAATTCTAAAAATGTCACCATTAGCGGAACTAAATTAACTTGGATGGATCTGAAATTTTTCCTGTGACTCAAGGATTTTCAAATGAACATCCTAGCCAAATTTCAAAATTTTCCATAAATAAAATCTCCAGATAAAATTTCCCACAATTTTTAATTTAGGGAATTAATTCTGGAAAAATAATAAGTTTCATGAACTGAAACTTGTTTTTGCTGGATAGTACTTGGAGAGCTGAATCCAACCAAATTTGGTTCACTAAGTTTGGCTCTTCCTAGCAAAAATTGTGTGAGTTTGAAGTTTGAACTGGAATCTGAAATTCGGGGAAAGTTTAAACTCTGGTTGTGGGCCCCACTATTAAAATCGGCCCACTGAGCTCGCGGCCACACCGAAGCCCAGGGGGTTTCATTGGCGCTGCCGAACCGGATCACAGCCGCAAACTGATCCCCGCTGGAAAACAGAGCCTGACCGGTGGGACCCGGCCCCCCTTCGTCTTCCTCGCGACACCTGCGCTCCCCGCAGCAGAGCACTCCGGCGAGGTTCGCCGGAATGACTTTTCCGGCCAACTTACAAGATGAGACTCGCCGCCTGGGGGTTTTCGTGGTGGCTGAACTCGTTGGTGGGGTCCTCTCAGGCTGCCGGTGTCCGGAAACATGCCGGCGACGTGCGGCAGCCTCAGAACAACTTCGACGACATCGGCCTGACGTTCTTGCAGGCCAAATGTTTGGTTTATCGGTTCTATAGAACCCGTGGAGGCTAGGGAAGCTCGGTGAGTACGTGAACAGGCGCGGAAACAGCGGCTACCATGCTTTCACCGTGCGCCCGAGGCGCGCCGCCGAGTTTGCACTCGGGAAAACTGGAAATGGTTGGTCTACGTGGATATTAGAGCTAGGGATGCGAAGATGATCGCCAGCTAGTTTAGCTCCTATGTGCAAGATTTGGTGACCTAAGAACAATCATGAATTGAGAATTTCTGGGTTTCATACCGAGGTGTTGAGTTGCCGGACCCGGACAAATTTCGCTGAATTCACCGGTGAGGAGCTACGGCTGGACTCAAAGTTCGGGGAGGAGCAGCACGGATCACCAACATGTCTGTGGGTGTCTTTGCTCGGCCGTGAAAACCACCCTGTCGGGCTGTCCATGTGAGCCCGGTAGCGGTGCAGCTCCGCGGCCGTGAAGAGGACGCGCGCTCGGAGTTTAGAAATAGAGGCTCGAGCAGTTCTTGCGCCGAGGAGGTGGAGCAAAATCGTGCGGTTCTGTTTTGCCACTCGGGGGGGGGGGGGGGGGGGGGCTCGGTGCACGGTGGTTGGCCGGCGCTCGATCGAGTTACAGAGGTGGTGGAGCTCGGTCCGGTCAGTGGAGAGATTTTTCGTTCGCACGGTGCAGCGGCTCGGTGGAACGACGACTGAGTGAGGTGGACGGTCAGGAGCTCTCAGCTGAGGCTGAATACGTGGAGAGCAGCGCTGAGGTGGAGGGCATGTCGATTTCTGGCGCTTCATGCTGCCTCGTGGTTGCGCGCCGGGGTGAAAAACAGAACCGACTGAACTCTCTCCTGTGGCTGACTGCTGGGTCCCACCCCCTCAATTCTTTTTTTTCAATTTTTTCCACTGATATTTTCCCAAGCTACTCACAATTAAAAGCTATACTTACAGACCAAGTCATGGTTGAATTTTTGACATTAAATGGACTGAATTCTGGTGTGGAATTTGAAATGTATTTGGCTCTTTGAATTTGAATTTGAATCTTCCCTCTTGCATGATTCAAAACACTAGCAAACTAAGCTCAATTTAACCTGAATTTTGGTATGGATGTTAATTCAAATGTGGAGAACACATTTGTGGAACCAAATTTGCATGGTGAGGAAGTTGGAATTTGAAACTGAAATTTAAATTCAGATTCGAGGGCTTCCTCTTTTAATTCCCAACAAATTGTAAAACCCCTTCAAATGAGCTGAAATTTGGAAGGATTAATATTTGGATTATGTAGTCCCAAGTTATGAATTTAGATCTCTATGTTTGGAAGTTTTTGTAAAGTTTGAATCATCACTTTGAACTCACACCGTTGTAAATCAAAGTTTTAATTCCCCTCATTTTTCCTAAGTGTGCATGTGCTGAAATCCTTGCTAGCAGTTTTGGGGATTTTACATAAAACTGAACAAAAGACATGCAAAATGGAGTGAATTGATTGAGACATTTCCTTACATTGTAAAGTAAAAGAAAGGGAAGGACAATGTCGTTGCGGATGCTTTATCTAGACTCATGTTTTGTTGTCTCAACTTGATGCAAAAGTGCTTGGCTTAGAAAGTATCAAAGACTTGTATGCCACTGATTCATATTTTTCTGAACCGTTTTGTAAGTCTTGCGATGGAAAAGGATGGAAGAAATTTCATATGCATAATGGATTTGTTGTTTCAAGCTAACAAACTTTGCATTCCAGATTCCTCTCTTCGTCTAATGCTTGTGCAGGAAGCTCATGCTGGAGGCTTGATGGGTCACTTTGGTGCCAAGAAAACAGAGCAAGTGCTGGTTGATCACTTACTTTGGCCCAAGATATGAAGAGACGTGAAAAGACATTTCTATGTTGTGTTACCTGCAACAAAGCTAAGTCGCGCTTGAACCCTCATGGTCTATAAACTCCTCTACCTATTCCTAGTGTTTCGTGGGAAGACATTTCTATGGACTTTGTTCTGGGTATACCTTGAACAATGAGGGGGGTAGATTCTTATTGTAGTGGACAGATCTAGTAAAATGGCTCATTTTATTCTGTGTCAAAATAGCGATGATGCTTCACATATTGCTGGATTGTTTTTCAGGGCAATTGTACGACTTCATGCCTTGCCTGCATCTTTCACAAAAAACATTATCAAAGGCGCCTCATTTTTCAGACCCAGGCGGTCGGTAAGCAAATGCACCTGTGATGTCGAATGAATTAATAGCCTCCTGTGATGTTCATCAAAGGCGGCTCACAAAGACAAACCGTCTGTGTAAGCATATCAATGTTCACAGGCGGACCGTGGGGTCGCTTTAGCCACCTGCAATATTGGCCATTAATACAGGCGGCTGAAGCGATCGGGCGTGCGCGACCTTTGCGGTTACCAAGGGGAGCGCGCCTTTGAATTCAATTCAAAGCCACCAAACATCACGGCCCGGTATTCATCAACCATATTTAGCATCAAACATTAAAAAGACAACAAACAATTCGATAATCAATAACAAGCACTCATCATCAAACAAACATTCATTAAAAATTAATTTTTTACAAATAACAAAAGAAAACAACAGACGGTCGCCTTGTCTTCCGGTGGTGGAGGAACCCCACACTTGTAGGTGATCGCCTCCACCAACTTCCTACTGCCTTCCACCCCAAGCACCTCACCGACCGTCTCCCGCATCGTGTCAAGACGATCGGCTACTGCGCTTAACCCGAAGAGGTAATGGCTGTAAAAGCCCAAGAAAAGGGACTTGCAAAAACTTTTTCTTCACCTCACAACACCACAGTTTTTATTGTGGAAATCTTAGGAAATATTGTGAAGAGCAAGTAACCTCCATCAAAGGAGTGATTAGAGGGGAAAGCCTTCACTTTCACAAAGTAGGGTTTCTACACATGAACATGAGAGGTTGAGCTCACCCCTAGAATTTAAAAAGTCTTGGGAAGATTCAGTCCAAAGCTCATGCAAATTCAACACTTTTTGAGGCACCTTTGGGTTATTTCAAAAAGAGGCCAATTTGAATGTAAATTCAAATTGCAGCAACTTTCATCACCCAAATTCAAAAGTTAGCTCCATATCTATACTCAGCACATTTTTCTGAGTAATCCCACCAATTTTCAGTCCCATTGGACTTCATCTCGTGGGGAACCGAATTTGTAACAATTCAAACTGAGTTTGAATTTTCAAATTCAAATATGAAGGGAATGTGGACAAACCAGTTTGAAGTTGATGAATTCAAATTCTACCTCTGAGTTGGTTGCTAAGTTTCCTTTTCAAGTCTGAGTTGGTGGTATATTTGCACAACAGAGAAGATTAGGGGGGAGAAGAGGGCCCACCAGTCAGCTAGACTTCGGCCCTAAGTCAACACCGAGCGAACTCGGTTTACCGGACCTCGGCAGAGCTCGACACCGAGCCGACCGAGCAGCCACCTCGCCCCCCCCTCCGCACGCGCTGGCGACCAGCTTGCCGGCTCCACCGCCTCAACCCGATCGTTAACCCGGGAGCAAACAGCAGCACGCTGCCTTCTTCATTGATCGCACGCTCGCTGTTTCCCTCACCCCAGCACTAAACCGGAGCTCACCTCGCGCTCTCTTTTCCCGATCGCCGGCAGCAACCGAGCCCCGGTTGCTCGTGCCAGCAGCACCAAAAAGCAGCGCCCGTGCGTGCTCTACCACGACAGCCCCGCAAATCCGAGACTCCTAGCCTGTGGCGCGTGCAATTCGGCAACGATCGCCGAGGAAATAGAGCACCGGTGGAAAGCCGCGAACTGCTCCCCGTGGACAGCATGCCACGGCCAGTTTCACCGCCGGACTCCTACACGAAAAAGGTGCGCTGTGCTCTCTAGATCGTGTAGATGCAAGCCGAATAGCGGTTGAACCACCGGATGAAGAGTATTTCCAGTTCTTCCGAAACGTAGTGCATTCGGGTAGAGCGCGGTCTACCCCAAAATTCCTGCTACTCGTTTAGCTATTGGCCGCGCAGGCTGGCCAACACCTTCCTCACTCCTTAGCGGCCCTCCTCGACCAAGAATCAAGGGAAATGACCCAGAAATGGCCGGGTTTAGGTTGTTTTCCGGCCGCCATAGAATAACAGCTCGGTTCACCGTGGAGCTCTAGGTTGCCGACCTTTTCATGGGGTTTGGCGGCCATTTCCATCACCCTCGAGCTTCCATGGTGCTCTCCGACCCTTTGCCAATCATTTTGATGCGTTGTAACGCATTCCCGACCACGCCGGAACCCTAACCGCCACTGTCACCGTCGGGAGCCCTATTCCGGTGAGCTACGGCCGCCGGCGACGCCACCGACGAGTTCAGCGACGTGAGTTAGGGCGGGGCGGGAAGTTTGGGGCCGGGAGACGGCCGGGAGAGCAGTTCTGGTGACGCTCGCCAGAGTGCGCCGCCGCAGGCCCTGTTTGGCGCGAGGAAGGGGAAGACTGCCGGGTGGGACCCACCGGCAGACATTTAAACATTTTGAAATGTCCAGTTTGTAGTTCAAACTTTGGAGGACCACAACTTGGGTTAGGAGAATCCAAAAATTATGAAACAAATTTTGTTGCATTCCTCTAACAGAGTACAATCCAAATCTGAAACCCAATTTGTACGAAATCCAATAATTAATTCTGGAAAATTCTTTAAATCTTTTCAGCAAAAGAATTTTAGAGGGAGTTTGGTTCATCAAAAAATCCCCAAATTTTGCCAGAACGTTCTTTAGGACATTAGTGAACCCCTGTAAAAGTTTCAGACCATTTGGAGTTGATTTGGTCAGAGCAATTCAAATTGGAAGGTGCTGTGTTCATTTGAATACCGAAACATTTTCAGAGAATTTCCAAAACTTGGAAATTCAGTTCTGGGCAAATCTTAACCCCAAAAATGTTAGAAAACTTCATGCAAACTCTATGAGCTATAATTGAAATTGTAGTTCATTAAGTTGAGCATGAACAGGGGTATTACCTCAGAATAAATTCTTCCTTGCTGATTTGCCAAGAGAATTATTCTGAGCAAACCACTCCATGAAAAGTGCTAATGTTTGGTCCAGAGAGTTTTCTTGTGACAAGGAACTCACACAAAAATTCTCAGCTCCATTGGAGCTCTAGATCACCCCTGTCCTGTTTAACCACTTAAGGGATTAATATGGAAAAGGGGGAAAACCACTTAGCATTTAACCATGTGATTAAGTCCAAGCCAAACCACCAACACCAGTTCATATTTAAATTCTTAAACAAAGTTCCAGGTGTTAGAGGCTGGTTGTTAGGACTAATAGTAGAAGTCTTACTCTAAAACTCACATTTGCATCTAAATTAACATGTAGTATTTCATTAACGTGTAGCCATTGAAGAAGAGACTCCGGAAGTGCTGGGCTTCCTTCTTCCGGACGAAGACTTAACCCCTGACCAGCAGCAACAAGGCAAGCCCCGGTTTGCATTAACCCTTTTATAAGTTTTAATTTGTTTACATGTGTCATGTGAAGTATGATGGTGCATTAGGTATAGGATGGATGGAACCCCACTTGCATAACCAAAGGTTCCTAAAAGAGTGAGGGTGGTGTCTAAGACCTCAAGTAGACCGGCTATGCTTAATGAGTCATAGGACTTCGGTACAAGTCGAGTAGTTGGAATCTACTCGCGAGATAGGCTTGGGACACACGGGTTCGGTTGAGTGATGTGAGATCATTTTAGTAATGAAAAGGAGACTAGGCAGGGGCTAGGGCGCAGCAAGAGGGAGTCTTGTGTGCGCAGCCCTGTCCCTGTCGATTGAGTACCGAGCCGTGTGCGGCCCACGCTGATCAAGTTTGAACGTACCGAAGGCATATCGGATATATGGGCCCCGATAAACCGATGTAGCCTAAACCTCCGGGCGTCGAGGCATAACGCACCGATTTATAGGTGTAGGCTGAGGGCAGCAAGGTGGAAATCTGCCAACGGGTATAGAGAGATGCTCCATGTGGGGAAGCTCCTGCTCGTTTCGGTGCGACCGGTTCGACGTTTGGGCTGTTGGGTGAAAGGTTGTCCCGTACGACATCGAGTGAGCGTGCTGTGCAGCTCCACGGGTGGGCGTACATGACGTGCTCTTTGGGTTTCCCTGCAGGTGTATATCGAGTCGATTCACCGTCCCTCGCGGTGAAGAGTACCACTTGGTCACTGAGTCGTGACATAGATTAATGGATGAAACCTGTTGATTCAATATTGCTGGTTGATATAATTGTATTGCTACATGTGTGCCACCAAATACTGCTCACTAAGTTTCAGATTTCATGAACTGTTAACTTGTTGCTAAAAGATGAACTAAGGATGAACTTGTAGGCGTGTCCTTTTGCTGAAATGTTACTATCCTATGTCCATGGTACCCCTCATGTAGAGTTTCATGCTTAGGTGAGTCGGTTAAGCCTTGCTGAGCCTTCGTGCTCACGGTTGCTGCTTAAGTGTTTTTCAGGTGAGGAGCCACCCACGGACTCGGAGTACGAGTCCACCGGCGAGGGTTACCCTCCGTCGGGGACCACGGCTGAGTGGGAGCCGTACACGCCGCGCTGAGCTGAGGAGTGTAGCTAGTGTGGGGTTGCCCTAGGGCTGGGCAACCACTTTTGCTAGATAGGCGGGCGTGAGTTGTATAGTGTAGACTTCCGCTGTGTAATATAAACAAATGTTGTAACTGAAGTTTGTACCTGTTTGTACAGTTTCAGTTGTTTTTCCCATGTAATCTATTATGTTCTTATGACGTGTGCTGTCGGGTGTCGCATCGCGCGGCACCACCCTCTGCAATCCTAGATGAGCGGATTCCGGTCCGCCACAGCCTGGTATCAGAGCAGCATTGGGGATAGCACAGTACTAAAGGACTGCATTATGGGAAAAACTTAGGTATACGGTGAGGATTCGGTAGTTGCCCAAGTAAGGACTATATTAGCATAGTTACTTAAAGTGGAAAATACTAACTTATGTGTTATAATTCTGAATTTCAATTATGTAACGACGCGCCTACGCTCTGGTAAGTATGGTAAGGAACGCCACCGAAAGCGGTTCAATTTCGGTTAGCTCCCCCTGACGAGGAACGTGGTTCAGGGATTGGTCTCACAGCTTGGTGTGAGACTTCAATATGAACCTCTTGGACTCTTCATGTCCCTGAGTTCATATGAAACGCTGATCCCTAGCGTGCATTAGGCAGTAAGTGGAGACCCCATCGCGTGGTCAGTAACGCGAGAGTGTGTTCGTCTGGAAATAGCCCAGGAGGACATACGCAGCGCTTGCCATCGGCGTGCCCTGCAGGGCAGTAGGTGGTATCTGTTGGGTTGATAACATTCCCAACCGTGACGACCCGTTCATGACCTACTCGGGTTCCCCGTCGTGTGGTGTTGAAACACGATCACGTACCTTGAGACATGACCTAACTCAAGGATGGCCGTATGACAATGATACGGGCGTTTGTATTTACTTTCAAATATGGAACTGCCTGAAATGAATAACCATTGAGTGCACCATTATTGTGTGGTCTTCTGCAGGTACTAACCACGTATGTATCCGTGTAGAAAACGTGTGCGAGAGACCGTTTAGTGCCACACTTGAGACGTATATGCCGGTATGATCCGGTTAGGATTTTCTTTTGTGAGGAACGTAGTACCGAGATATTGTAGTCATATGCATGAAAACAATAACAAGGAATTAAAATCTATAGGTTCAACATTTAGGACCCTGGTTGGGTATAAGAATGGGATAGTGGAGTAGTGTAGCCAAAAGACTGAAAAAACAGAGTGCTCTGTTTTGGGCAGCACGTTTGCTGATCTTCAACAGGGCATAACTCACAGGTCTTTTAGCCCAGGGAGGTGTGCTATATAGTTCTGGAAAGGTATTCAAGTCCTCTACAACTTTGTTGTGGACTTCCAGAGCTGAAACTCGCCTTAAGATGGCTGAAATCCCAGAGGAATGTAAACTGTCCAGAACCAGGGCAGAGTAAAACATCTTCTGAACTGATCTGTTTTTCAAACATAACTCCCAGTAGAAAAATCTAAAATTGTCATATAATACATCCTTAGAAAGAGTAGAAGATGTCTGACACCTTTGCAATTCAAAGTTCCTGAAATTTCAGCACAGAATTTAGTGGAAATCAGGGTTGAAAACAGCCACTTCCAAGGGAGGTGCTGTTAAAATTCTTCCAGAAATTCTGCTAACTTTGAATTAGCATAACTTTTTAACCAAAGCTGATCTGGGGGCAAATGAGTACTCGTTGGAACGATACTGAAGTTAACTTTAACTTTAGTATTCAACGTGAGTCATGAAAATGCCCAGAACCAGATCAAGACTTGGAATAGGTAGAAACTGGTCGTTCTGACAGAAGAATGACAGTTGAACTCTTTGGAGAGGGTGTTGTACCCTACGGGTGGATACGTGATGACAACGCGATAGTAATGTCTCGTGGTGGCCAAACCTGGTTATGGTGAGCTTCCAAAGTGGAGGTTCATCAATTTGGATTAAACTAGCTTGTGTTTGGTCTGGTAATGGTGTAGCTTGTGCAAAGTTATTACATTATCTACTTACGAGATATATCGCATGTTTTTGTTGTCATAATGTTTTTACACCTATTTCTTTTAGACTGCATGCACTCTGTTGCGGGACTGATGTTATTGTCGTATGGTTGCAGATGGTTCGCACTAGGACCACGCGCGAGGTTGGTGGCTCTAGCCAAGGTGGAGGCGATGACTCCCAGCCACCGGCCTACGACAGCACCCCGCAGCAGCAGCCACCACCGCCGCCTCCACTTACTCTAGCGGATGTGATAGCGGCATTGGTGGGAGGTCGTGAGGAGCAGACCGACCTGCTACGCACGATCGTGCAGAATGCGTCCCAGGCGGGAGGACGTCAAGAGCGAGGGCCTCGTGAGCCCTGTGAAGTGTCGTACTCGGATTTCATGAGTACGCACCCTCCAGTGTTCACCGAAGCCGAAGAACCACTGGAGGCGGACAACTGGCTGCGGACTATCGAGTCCAAGTTCGGGCTGCTCCAGTGTACGGAGCGGCAGAAGACACTGTTCGCAGCACAGCAGCTCCACGGTGCCGCTGGTGCGTGGTGGGCGAATTATGTCGCCTCACGTCCGGCTGGCCATGCCGTGGAATGGCAAGAGTTTCGGGAGGCGATCCGCGCCTATCACATCCCTCACGGAATAATGAAGAGGAAGTTCCAAGAATTTTTGGAACTGAAGCAGGGCGGGAGGAGTGCCCACGACTACTCCCGTGCCTTCAACCATCTGGCGCAGTATGCGTCAGACTATATCTCCACGGAGGAGAAGAAGAGGGAGCATTTCTATCGGGGGTTACACCCCGAAATGAAGACGCACCTCGTTCAATGGAATCGCGGCACATTCAACGACTTAGTCAATGCCGCAATCATGCAAGAGGACGCTCAGCGGGAGTTAGCAGCTGAGCAGAGGAAGCGCAGCGCTCCACCTAGCAGCGGTGGTGGCGTGCCCCAGAAGTACCGTATGGTGTATCGGACACCATCCAGGCAGCAGTGGCGTCCACCAGCGCGACCTCAACAGTTCGGGGGACGTTCGTTCCAGGCACCTCCGTTCCATCCGCCGATGCCGCCACCAAGACAGCAGCAGCAGCAGATGGTACCCCGGGCGTTTCCACCGCCACAACGCGCCCCGGGTTTCCGTCCACCGAACAGCGGGGGACCGCCCCGTTTCACCTGCTTCACGTGTGGCCAGGCGGGCCACTTCGCGAAGGACTGTCCCCAAGGGCAGCAGAGCAGCGGGCAAGCCCAGTTCCAGGGCGGTGCTCGAGGCCGACCTCCGGTGAAGAAGGTTGGTCAACGGACTGGGGGTGTCCGCAACCTCGACAGTGAGGACGCCCAGAGGGAGACAACGTGCTGGCGGGTACGTTTACTCTCAACAATCAAGCCATCCTCATATTATTTGATTCTGGTGCAACCCACAGCTTTATAAGTGCATCCTATGTGGCTAAACATCAATTGCAAGTCTTCCCAACCGACTGCACTTATATGATCTGCTCACCGGGAGGGAAGATTTCAGCTAATATGATGATTCCAAAGGCACCTCTGTGCTTAGGTGGGAAACTATATCCCACCACCTTGATAATCCTTATGGGACAAAAGATTGATGCAATCTTAGGGATGTCATGGCTACAATACCATGGCGCTGTCCTAGAGACTCGGACATGGACGGTTCACTTAAATTCTCCATTCCACCGTCCACATTCCATGGTATTAGACATGCCAGTCCGGGAAGTTTTAGCAATTAATAATGCTGAAGTTCTCAAGTTAGAAGACATCCCCGTAGTCCGGGAGTATCCTGATGTGTTCCCGGATGATCTTCCGGGCATGCCACCTGAGCGGGATGTCGAGTTCAAGATTGAACTTGCACCCGGGACTACGCCCATCTCACGGAGACCATACAAGATGGCTCCAAATGAGCTGGCTGAACTGAAAGAACAGCTCAATGATCTGTTGAGCAAGGGTTTCATTAGGCCGAGTTCCTCGCCTTGGGGATGCTCGGCGCTATTCGTGAAGAAGAAGGATGAGACCCTGAGGCCGTGTGTGGATTACCGGCCGCTCAACGCCGTCACCATCAAGAATAAGTACCCACTGCCCCGCATTGACATATTGTTTGATCAACTTGTGGGTGCAAGTGAGTTCTCCAAGATGGACCTTGGCTCTGGATATCACCAGATAAAGATCCGGGCGGAGGATATCCCGAAGACGGCCTTCTCAACGAGATATGGATTATATGAATATCTCGTCATGTCCTTTGGTCTCACAAATGCTCCAGCCCATTTCATGTATCTCATGAACTCGGTGTTCATGCCGGAGCTGGACAAGTTCGTGGTAGTGTTCATCGACGATATCTTGGTTTACTCCAAGACAGAAACCGAACATGCCAAACATTTGCGGATCGTTCTTCAACGATTGCGAGACCAAAAGCTCTACGCCAAGTTCAGTAAGTGCGAGTTTTGGATCAGCCAAGTGCCATTCTTGGGACATATCATCTCAGCTGAAGGCATTGCGGTTGACCCAAGCAAAATAGAGCAAGTGCTGAAATGGAAAGCTCCCACTTCAGTTCATGAAGTCAGAAGCTTCCTCGGGTTAGCGGGATACTATCGGAGATTTATTCCAAGCTTCTCCAAGCTCGCTAAGCCGATGACAGAATTGCTGAAGAAGGGGACGAAGTATGCTTGGAACACGGCGTGTGAAGGAGCCTTCCAAGCATTGGTGAAACATCTCACAACAGCCCCGGTCTTAGCTCAGCCGGATACAACAAAGCCCTTCGATGTGTATTGTGACGCGTCCGGTATTGGGCTTGGCTGCGTGTTGATGCAGGAAGGACGTGTGGTCGCTTATGGCTCACGCCAACTTCGGAACCATGAACAGCACTACCCGACTCACGATCTTGAACTTGCTGCCATGGTGTTGGCGCTGAAAATGTGGAGGCACTATCTCCTGGGGAATCTGGTGCATCTCTACACCGACCACAAGAGCTTGAAATATATTTTCGCCCAGAAGGAGCTGAACATGAGGCAGAGGAGGTGGTTAGAACTGATCAAAGATTATGAGATTGAGATCCATTACCACCCCGGCAAGGCGAATGTGGTTGCCGACGCGCTGAGTCGGAAATCACATGTCCATCACCTCACCATTACACCGGTGGAGGAGGAAGAGCCAAGTTTATACTTGGTTCCTTATGGATCGCTGTACAACCTTGCCCTCGTCCCTACTATTAGGGAGGACATCATTGCAGCTCAGAAAAATGATAAAGGCATGGCACATCTCCGGAGTCGGATTGACAATGGGGAGATCAAATGTTTCCGGAAAGATGATGAGGGGACGCTGTGGTTCAATGACCGCATAGTCGTACCCCGGGACATGGAACTGAGGAAGAAGATCCTCGACGAAGCCCACTTGTCTAAATACTCCATTCATCCGGGCAGCAATAAGATGTACCAAGATTTGAAACGGAAATTTTGGTGGACACGGATGAAGCGGGAGGTAGCGAAGTACGTATCCGAGTGTGATACGTGTAGACGAGTGAAGACTGACCATATGAGGAAATCAGGGCTGCTGCAACCCCTGAAGATTCCAGCATGGAAATGGGAAGATGTGAGCATGGATTTCATCGTGGGATTACCCTTAACATCCAACAAACATGATTCCATTTGGGTGATTGTTGACCGACTGACCAAGATAGCTCACTTCATCCCTGTACATACACATTTCCATGCCAACCGATATGCGGAGCTATACATTGCCAGGATTCTATGCCTGCATGGTGTACCCAAGACCATAGTCTCAGACCGAGGTGCATTGTCTGTATCTCGCTTTTGGGAGCAGTTGCACGCTGCTTTGGGTACTAAACTGATTAGGAGCTCCGCCTACCACCCTCAGACAGATGGCCAGACAGAGAGGGTGAATCAAGTTCTGGAGGACATGTTGAGAGCATGTGCCATCCACCATGGTAGGAACTGGGATAATCACCTACCATTGGCGGAATTCTCGTACAACAACGGCTATCAGGCGAGTATCAAGATGGCACCCTATGAAGCTCTCTACGGTCGCAAGTGCCGCACCCTATTAAATTGGTGCAAGTCCGGTAAAAGGGTCACATTCGGGGTTGATGTGGTGAACGACGCCGAAGAGCGCGTTCGGACAATTCAAGCCAATTTAAAAGCCGCTCAATCCCGGCAGAAGAGCTATGCTGATAAGAGGCGTAGGCCGTTGCACTTTGACGTTGGGGAACACGTGTACCTACGCGTGTCTCCGACGAAGGGTGTGCACCGGTTCGGTGTGAAGGGGAAGCTCGCTCCCCGTTTTAATGGACCCTACGCTATCACCGAGAAGTGTGGACCAGCGGCGTATCGATTGGAACTACCGGCATCTCTGGCTGGTGTCCATGATGTTTTCCATGTTTCGCAACTGCGAAAATGCTTGAAGCATACAGCTGCTGTTCCTATCAAAGACATTGGCGAGTTGAAACCGGATTTAACATATGATGAGTATCCGGTGGAAATTATTGATGAGAAAGCCCGAACCACGCGTAGCAGAACGTTGTGGTTCTACAAAATACTCAGGAGTAACCACACCGCCGAAGAAGCGACGTGGGAGAGCGAGGAGTTCCTTCGCTCAAATTACCCGGAGTTCATGGCTTCTCAACACGGGTAAGTCCCTATTACATCGCTATCTCTTCTTTTATAATCTCAGGACGAGATTCTTTTAAGGGGGGAGGGATGTAAAAGCCCAAGAAAAGGGACTTGCAAAAACTTTTTCTTCACCTCACAACACCACAGTTTTTATTGTGGAAATCTTAGGAAATATTGTGAAGAGCAAGTAACCTCCATCAAAGGAGTGATTAGAGGGGAAAGCCTTCACTTTCACAAAGTAGGGTTTCTACACATGAACATGAGAGGTTGAGCTCACCCCTAGAATTTAAAAAGTCTTGGGAAGGTTCAGTCCAAAGCTCATGCAAATTCAACACTTTTTGAGGCACTTTTGGGTTATTTCAAAAAGAGGCCAATTTGAATGTAAATTCAAATTGCAGCAACTTTCATCACCCAAATTCAAAAGTTAGCTCCATATCTATACTCAGCACATTTTTCTGAGTAATCCCACCAATTTTCAGTCCCATTGGACTTCATCTCGTCGGGAGCCGAATTTGTAACAATTCAAACTGAGTTTCAATTTTCAAATTCAAATATGAAGGGAATGTGGCCAAACCAGTTTGAAGTTGATGAATTCAAATTCTACCTCTGAGTTGGTTGCTAAGTTTCCTTTTCAAGTCTGAGTAGGTGGGATATTTGCACAACAGAGAAGATTAGGGGGGAGAAGAGGGCCCACCAGTCAGCTAGACTTCGGCCCTAAGTCAACACCGAGCGAACTCGGTTTACCGGGCCTCGGCAGAGCTCGACACCGAGCCGACCGAGCAGCCACCTCGCCCCCACCCTCCGCATGCGCTGGCGACCAGCTTGCCGGCTCCACCGCCTCAACCCGATCGTTAACCCGGGAGCAAACAGCAGCATGCTGCCTTCTTCATTGATCGCACGCTCGCTGTTTCCCTCACCCCCGCACTAAACCGGAGCTCACCCCGCGCTCTCTTTTCCCGATCGCCGGCAGCAACCGAGCCCCGGTTGCTCGTGCCAGCAGCACCAAAAAGCAGCGCCCGTGCATGCTCTACCACGACAGCCCCGCAAATCCGAGACTCCTAGCCTGTGGCGCGTGCAATTCGGCAACGATCGCCGAGGAACAGAGCACTGGCGGAAAGCCGCGAACTGCTCCCCGTGGACAGCACGCCACGGCCAGTTTCACCACCGGACTCCTACACAAAAAAGGTGCGCTGTGCTCTCTAGATCGTGTAGATGCAAGCCGAATAGCGGTTGAACCACCGGATGAAGAGTATTTCCAGTTCTTCCGAAACGTAGTGCATTCGGGTAGAGCGCGGTCTACCCCAAAATTCCTGCTACTCGTTTAGCTATTGGCCGCGCAGGATGGCCAACACCTTCCTCACTCCTTAGCGGCCCTCCTCGACCAAGAATCAAGGGAAATGACCCAGAAATGGCCGGGTTTAGGTTGTTTTCCGGGCCGCCATAGAATAACAGCTCGGTTCACCGTGGAGCTCTAGGTTGCCGACCTTTTCATGGGGTTTGGCGGCCATTTCCATCACCCTCGAGCTTCCGTGGTGCTCTCCGACCCTTTGCCAATCATTTTGATGCGTTGTAACGCACTCCCGACCACGCCGGAACCCTAACCGCCGCTGTCACCGTCGGGAGCCCTGTTCCGGTGAGCTACGGCCGCCGGCGACGCCACCGACGAGTTCAGCGACGTGAGTTAGGGCGGGGCGGCAAGTTTGGGGCCGGGAGACGGCCAGGAGAGCAGTTCCGGCGATGCTCGCGGGAGTGCGCCGCCGCGGGCCCTGTTTGGCACGAGGAAGGGGAAGACTGCCGGGTGGGACCCACCGGCAGACATTTAAACATTTTGAAATGTCCAGTTTGTAGTTCAAACTTTGGAGGACCACAACTTGGGTTAGGAGAATCCAAAAATTATGAAACAAATTTTGTTGGATTCCTCTAACAGAGTACAATCCAAATCTGAAACCCAATTTGTATGAAATCCATTAATTAATTCTGGAAAATTCTTTAAATCTTTTCAGCAAAAGAATTTTGGAGGGAGTTTGGTTCATCCAAAAATCCCCAAATTTTGCCAGAGCGTTCTTTAGGACATTAGTGAACCCCTGTAAAAGTTTCAGACCATTTGGAGTTGATTTGGTCAGAGCAATTCAAATTGGAAGGTGCTGTGTTCATTTGAATACAGAAACATTTTCAGAGAATTTCCAAAACTTGGAAATTCAGTTCTGGGCAAATCTTAACCCCAAAAATGTTAGGAAAATTCATGCAAACTCTATGATCTATAATTGAAATTGTAGTTCATTAAGTTGAGCATGAACAGGGTATTACCTCAGAATAAATTCTTCCTTGCTGATTTGCCAAGAGAATTATTCTGAGCAAACCACTCCATGAAAAGTGCTAATGTTTGGTCCAGAGAGTTTTCTTGTGACAAGGAACTCACACAAAAATTCTCAGCTCCATTGGAGCTCTAGATCACCCCTGTCCTGTTTAACCACTTAAGGGATTAATATGGAAAAGGGGGAAAACCACTTAGCATTTAACCATGTGATTAAGTCCAAGCCAAACCACCAACACCAGTTCATATTTAAATTCTTAAACAAAGTTCCAGGTGTTAGAGGCTGGTTATTAGGACTAATAGTAGAAGTCTTACTCTAAAACTCACATTTGCATCTAAATTAACATGTAGTATTTCATTAACGTGTAGCCGTTGAAGAAGAGACTCCGGAAGTGCTGGACTTCCTTCTTCCGGACGAAGACTTAACCCCTGACCAGCAGCAACAAGGCAAGCCCTGGTTTGCATTAACCCTTTTATAAGTTTTAATTTGTTTACATGTGTCATGTGAAGTATGATGGTGCATTAGGTATAGGATGGATGGAACCCCACTTGCATAACCAAAGGTTCCTAAAAGAGTGAGGGTAGTGTCTAAGACCTCGAGTAGACCGGCTATGCTTAATGAGTCATAGGACTTCGGTACAAGTTGAGTAGTTGGAATCTACTCGCGAGATAGGCTTGGGACACACGGGTTCGGTTGAGTGATGTGAGATCATTTTAGTAATGAAAAGGAGACTAGGCAGGGGCTAGGGCGCAGCAAGAGGGAGTCTTGTGTGCGCAGCCCTGTCTGTGTCGATTGAGGACCGAGCCGTGTGCGGCCCGCGCTGATCAAGTTTGAACGTACCGAAGGCATATCGGATATATTGGCCCCGATAAACCGATGTAGCCTAAACCTCCGGGCGTCGAGGCATAATGCACCGATTTATAGGTGTAGGCTGAGGGCAGCAAGGTGGAAATCTGCCAACGGGTATAGAGAGATGCTCCATGTGGGGAACCTCCTGCTCGTTTCGGTGCGACCGGTTCGACGTTTGGGCTGTTGGGTGAAAGGTTGTCCCGTACGACATCGAGTGAGCGTGCTGTGCAGCTCCACGGGTGAGCGTACGTGACGTGCTCTTTGGGTTTCCCTGCAGGTGTATATCGAGTCGATTCGCCGTCCCTCGCGGTGAAGAGTACCACTTGGTCACTGAGTCGTGACGTAGATTAATGGATGAAACCTGTTGATTCAATATTGTTGGTTGATATAATTGTATTGCTACATGTGTGCCACCAAATACTGCTCACTAAGTTTCAGATTTCATGAACTGTTAACTTGTTGCTAAAAGATGAACTAAGGATGAACTTGTAGGCGTGTCCTTTTGCTGAAATGTTACTATCCTATGTCCATGGTACCCCTCATGTAGAGTTTCATGCTTAGGTGAGTCGGTTAAGCCTTGCTGAGCCTTCGTGCTCACGGTTGCTGCTTAAGTGTTTTTCAGGTGAGGAGCCACCCACGGACTCGGAGTACGAGTCCACCGGCGAGGGTTACCCTCCGTCGGGGACCACGGCTGAGTGGGAGCCGTACACGCCGCGCTGAGCTGAGAAGTGTAGCTAGTGTGGGGTTGCCCTAGGGCTGGGCAACCACTTTTGCTAGATAGGCGGGCGTGAGTTGTATAGTGTAGACTTCCGCTGTGCAATATAAACAAATGTTGTAACTGAAGTTTGTACCTGTTTGTACAGTTTCAGTTGTTTTTCCCATGTAATCTATTATGTTCTTATGACGTGTGCTGTCGGGTGTCGCATCGTGCGGCACCACCCTCTGCGATCCTGGATGAGCGGATTCCAGTCCGCCACAATAGCCTATGGTGCCCATTTCAGTACATTGTGGAAGGCGACCAAGACCCAGAAGCTGCATGGCATCAGATGTATTGTTAAAACATCCTTCGCCATCTATAGGCGCAACGACGATAGGTCGTCCGCCTCTGCCCTGAGGGCAACCAATCTCAAGGTACGCGATCATGTTTTTACACCACATGACAGGGAACCCGAGTAGAGCGTGAACGGGTCGTCACGGTTGGGAATTTTATCAACCCAACAGATACTACCTACTGCCCTACAGGGCACGCTGATGGTAAGCGCTGCATATGTCCTCCTAGACTATTTCCAGAAGAACACACTATCGCGTTACCGACCACACGATGGGGTTTCCAATTTCTTGCCTAATGCATGCCAGGGACCAGTGTTTCATATGAACTCAGGAGCATGAAGAGTTCAAGAGTTTCATATTAACGACTCACACCAAGCTGTGAGACCTATACCCTGAACCACTTTCCTCGTCAGGGGAGCTAACCGAAACTGATCCGCTTTCGGTGGCGTCCCTTACCTCTTACCTGGTCGGCGGTGCATCTTTACAAAATCAAAATTCAGAATTATAACAAGTAGGTTAGTCATGCCACATTAAGTAACTATAGTAATATAGTCCTTATTTGGGCATACTAGCGATTCCTCACCGTAATCCTAATTTTTCCCGTAATATTGTTCTTATTTAGTGTGCTATCCCCTAAGAAGCTCTGATACCAGCCTGACACGGACTGAAATCCGTACATTCCAGGATCACAGAGGGTGGTGCCGCACGATGCGACACCCGACAGCACACACGATAAGGAAACATAGTATTACATTGAAAACATGCTGAATTTGTACAAAAGTAGTACAATCTTCATTTACAACTCCTGTACAGAGTCTACTGCAGCGGAAAGTATGTGTACAACTCATGCCAACACCTAACTAGCAAAAGTTGGTTGTCCGGCCCTACGGACAACCCACACTAGCTGCACTCAGCATTACCGCGGCGTGTACGGCTCCCACACAACCGTAGTCCCCGATGGAGGGTAGCCCTCACCGGTGGACTCGTACTCTGAGTCTGTGGGGTACTCCTCACCTGCAAACACTTATAGCAGCAACCGTGAGCACGATGGCTCAGCAAGTCTTAACCGACTCTCCTACACATGAAACGCTACATGCAAGTCATACTCAAATATAGGATGAAAGTTTGCAGCAAACAGACACACCTACAAGTTCATCCTTAGTTCATCTTTTAGCCACAAGTTAAGGGTTCACAAATCTGAAATTTAGTGAGCAATATTTGGTGGCACACATGTAACAATACAAGTTATTCATATCAGCAGTATTGAATCACAACATTCCATATGTTAACCTACATCACGACTCAATGACCAAGTGATACTCATTACCGCGAGGTACGACGAATCGACTAGATATACACCTGCAGGGATACCCGAATAGCATGTTACGTACGCCCGTCCGTGGAGCAGCACAGCACGCTCACTCGATGTCGTACAGAACAACCTTTCACCAAACAACCCAAACGTCGAACCGGTCGCACCAAACAGACAGGAGGTTTCCTACATGGAGCATCTCTCTATGCCCGTTATCGGATTTCCACCTTGCTGCCCTCAACCTACACCTACAAATCGGTGCGTTATGCCTTGATGCCTGGAGGTATGGGTTACATCAGTGTATCCGACCCCATATATCCGATATGCCTTCGGTATATTCAAACTTGATCAGCGTGGGCCGCATACGGATCGGTCCTCAATCGACACGGACAGGGCTACACACACAAGACTTCCTCTTTCTGCGTCCTAGCCCCTGCCTAGTCTCATTTTTCTTGCTAAAGTTGTCTCACATCTCGAACCAATCCCGTGTGTAACGAACCCTATACTCGTGAGTAGATTCCAACTACTCGACTTGTACTGAAGTCTATAAACATTGAGCATAGCATGATCTACTCGAGGACTTAGACACTACCCTCACTCCCTTTAAAATAATCTGGTTATGCATGTGGATTGTCAATCATTCTACACCTAATGCATATACATACTTCAAGCTGGGTATAAAGCAAAACTTGATAAAACTTGTTAAATGCAAACCAGGGCTTGCCTTGTTGCTGCTGGTCAGGGGTTAGTGTCTCCTCCAGAGGTATGAAGTCTAGTATCTCCGAGGTTTCCTTGCGCTCAGAGACTACACGTAATCGATTTAACAATATGTCAATTTAAATGCAAAAATGTTGAATTTATCATATAAAGCCTATAACTCTAGCTAGACATCCCATTTAGCTCTGACATTTTTACTGTTGCTTGGTGAGAACCTAGCCAGAGACTTGACCAAATTCCATTTGAAACAAAGCATATTTGAGTTCTGCACAAATTAAAGTCTAAATGGTCATTACTGGAGCTCCTATGTATTTCCAGGGATTTTCATGGATCAATCCATTACTTTCTGGAGACTATAGTTTCATATGGTTCTAATGGAGTAGGTTTCATGTAATTTGAAGAATCCTATAGAAAGTTATGCCCTAATCAAGATTTGAGAAAATTCTGAAAATGTACACCATTAGCGGAACTAAATTAACTTGGATGGATCTGAAATTTTTCCTGTGACTCAAGGATTTTCAAATGAATATCCTAGCCAAATTTCAGAATTTTCCATAAAGAAAATCTCTAGATAAATTCCCCACAATTTTTAATTTAGGTTATTAATTCTGGAAAAATAATAAGTTTCATGAACTGAAACTTGTTTTTGCTGGATAGTACTCGGAGAGCTGAATCCAACCAAATTTGGTTCACTAAATTTGGAGCTTCCTAGCAAAAGTTGTGTGAGTTTGAAGTTTGTACTGGAATCTGAAATTCGGGAAAAGTTTAAACTCTGGTTGTGGGCCCCACTATTAAAATCGGCCCACTGAGCTCGCGGCCACATTGCAGCCCAGGGGGTTTCACCGGCGCTGCCGAACCTGATCACAGCCGCAAACTGATCCCCGCTGGAAAATAGAGCCTGACCGGTGGGACCCGGCCCCCTTCGTCTTCCTCGCGACACCTGCGCTCCCTGCAGCAGAGCACTCCGGCGAGGTTCGCCGGAATGACTTTTCTGGCCAACTTACAAGCCGAGACTCACCGCCTGGGAGTTTTCGGGAGGCTGAACTCGTTGGTGGGGTCCTCTCGGGCTGCCGGTGGCCGGAAACATGCCGGCGACGTGCGGCAGCCTCAGAACAACTTCGGCGACAACGGTCCGACGTTCTTGCAGGCCAAATGTCCGGTTGATCGGTTCTATAGCACCAGTGGAGGCTAGGGAAGCTCGGTGAGTACGTGAACAGGCACGGAAACAGCGGCTACCATGCTTTCACCGTGTGCCCGAGGCGTGCCGCTGAGTTTGCACTCGGGAAAACTGGAAATGGTTGGTCTACATGGATATTAGAGCTAGGGATGCGAAGCGAAGATGATCGCCAGCTAGTTTAGCTCCTATGTGCAAGATTTGGTGACCTAAGAACAATCGTGAAGTGAGAATTTCTCGGTTTCATACCGACGTGTCGAGTTGTCGGACTCGGACGAATTTTGCTGAATTCGCCGGTGAGGAGCTACGGCTGGACTCAAAGTTCGGGGAGGAGCAGCACGGATCACCAATGCGTCCGTGGGTGTCTTTGCTCGGCCGTGAAAACCACCCTGTCGGGCTGTCCACATGAGCCTGGTTGCGGTGCAGCTCCACGGCCGTGAAGAGGACGCACGGTCGGAGTTTAGAAACCGAGGCTCGAGCAGTTCTTGCGCCGAGGAGGTGGAGCATGATTGTGCGGTTCTGTTTTGCCACTCAGGGGGGCTCGGTGCACGGTGGTTGGCCGGCGCTCGATCGAGTTACAAAGGTGGCGGAGCTCGGTCCGGTCAGCGGAGAGATTTTTCGTTCGCACGGTGCAGCGGCTCGGTGGAACGACGACTGAGTGAGGTGGACGGTCGGGAGGGTGGGGACCACCCCGTGGTTCACCCACTCCAGGATCGCATAGGGTGGTGCCGTGCGATGCGGCACCCAACAGCACACACGAAAAAAATAAAGGATAACATACAAAGTTTTATTTGATATAAAACAGCGGAAGTCTTTTTACAAAACCTAATTAACAGCGGAAGTTATATACATAGTTGCTCTCAAACCCTAACTAAGCAAAAGTGCAGCCGTCCGGCCGGGACGCTACACACTAGCAGCAAGGAACCGGAGATCACGGCGGCGTGCATGGCTCCAGCTCGGCCGTGTACCCCGACGGGGGCATCGCCTCGTCCTCGGAACCTTCCTCATAACTCTCACCTGCACACAGCTCAAATATTGCAACCGTGAGCACGAAGGCTCAACAAGTCTTAACCGTCAACCCTAGGCATGGAACTCTACGTGCAAGGATATGTAAGATGGGGAAAGGAATTTGCGACAAAGACACGCCTATAAGTTGGTCCTTACTTTCAGTTTTATAGCAGCAGATTCATGTGCCTTAGGCAGCCCTCACATCGGAAGTCCGCAATCAAACAATAAACGCTTTCCCCTGATGTGGAGATGCTCAAAGTGGAATATAAACTTAATTAGCTCTATATCTACAGCAATCAAGGTATTCAAGACATTAAGATCAATACAGCATTTTCAGTTGGCTTATTTCACTTCTTACTACGTCACAGCGCAGTGAACAAGCGGGTACTCAAATAACCGCGAGGGACGGTGATTGCAATCAAGACACACCCGGATAACACGTCACATACACCCACTTTCAGAAGTGTGATTCCACACCCCTTCCTACTCTGTTGTATGCAACAACCTTTCAAAGGCAACCCAAATGCCGAACCGGTCCATCCGTAATGGGTAGGAGGTCCCCGCGTGGAGCGTGACTGTGCCCACCGGCAGATTTACACCTTGCTACCCTCAACCCACTCCTATTTACGGTTGGGTAAGCCTCGACACCCAGGTTAACCAATTACATCAGGTTCCTGGTTCCCATATGCCAGTATGCATCCGGTACTGTTCGATACTTGTCCAGCAGGGCCGCACACGGACGGTCCTCAACCGACACCAACAGGGCTAAGCACGTGAGACCTCTGCTCACTGCATCCTATCCCCCCTGTTGGGTCTCATTTTCATACAACTGAAGCCATTATCTAGCTCTTTTCATCCCATGCAATAAGTACTATCTCGCGAGTAGCTTCCAACCACTCCACTTCTACCGAGATCCTAAACATTAGCATGGCATTCTCTACTCGTCGAGTCTGTAAACTACCCAACCCACCATAGGATTTTAAGAGGCTATGCAAGTGGGGTTTCAATCACCCTAACTCTAATGCAAACATTCAACCTAGACATAAATGATACAAATGAAAACTTTATAAAAGGTACTTAAGTGCAAACCGGGGCTTGCCTAGTTGCGAGTTAAACGGAAAGTCAGCTTCTGTTGGGAGGACATCCAACGGCTCCGGTGCATCCTCAACTTGGGTCACTATTATGAAATGTAATAAAATACATGTATAAGTATTAAATATTTATAAGAATTGGACTTCTATTCATAGCTACTGCTATTTAAAATCCTTAATTGGCTTTGGAAATTTTTCAGTGGATACTAAACTCTCTAAGGATGATTGGAGTCAAATTTGGAGATATGTCATTGCACAATGTAGTATTTAAAATTCCTACAAGTACAATGCTTCTCTGAATGTTGAGCCCAATTCAGGAGCTTTGACATAGCTAATGGTGGAAGATCTGATTAGGGTAAGTCTCCATGGTTCTAACAAAATTTGTTTCACCATTTTTGGAGCTACCATCAGAGAGATATGAATTTTTGAAGTTTGGACAGAAGTGCTGAACAGTTTCTGTTTATATTTGAATTTTCAAATAAAGGCTGAACTTGAGAAGGTAATTTGACCTAGCAAATGACCTCCAATGAAGCCCAAATTTTTACTGGAGATCAGTATCTATGAAGAGGATTTGCTACCCAAATTTGGGAATATTTCATAAAGAATTGCTCCTGTAATAAATCCCTAAAGGATTTACTAAAAACAATTCTACGGAAATTCCTGGTCATTTTCGTAGCCTAAAATTGGTTTCTCTGTGAAGTACTCCTCATGAGGATTCCAACAAAATTGGTTTCACTCTTTTTGGAGTTTTCTACACAAAGTTATGGGCTTGCAAAGATCAGCTAATTTCGGGAATTATTTCCCTAATAGAAACTTCAAATAATTGGGCTGGGCCCACTGGTTTAATTCGGACCAGTCAGATTTTAGCAACATCGGGGGCTACGGGGTTATTCCCGCGCAGCCGCACTGGATCCCGCGCCACAAACCGATCCTCACGCGAATCCGGAGGCTGACCGGTGGGACCTGGCCCTCCTTCGTCTTCCTCGCGCTGTCCGCGCCTTCCGCGGCGGCGCACGCCGGCGAGGCTCGCCGGGACAGGGTTCCTGTGGTCCAAACTTCGTCAAACTCGCCGCCTGTGAGTTCTACACCATGCTGAACACGATGGTAGGGTCGGGAGCCGATGACAACGGCCGGAAAGGTGCTTGCACCGGCGACCATGTTGAACCTTACTTCGGCGACCTCGCTCTCCCTCAACAGTGGGTCTTTCGGGCTAGGGTTGGCTCCAAAAGCACCAGTGTCCCATGGACATCCTCGACCCATAGCTCGCTCGCCCTGAAACCCACCGGAGAGTGGACCTCACCGGCGACCCGAGCCCGCAAAATGCCGGCGGCGACAAAAACTCGAAGAACTCCTTCAATTCTTTATGGTTTCTGGCACCGTTTGAGCGAGAAGGATCGCAGGGATCTAGCAAAGCTTCTCCTAGACCAGGATGAGCTCTAGCTATCGCAACACGAAGAATTTGATTGTAGACCGAGAAGTGTTGCTATGAACTAGGGTTTGGTGAAACCCGAAATTCTCACTACTCGGTTGATCAATCATCCTGAGGCTTTCGGTAACACGATCTATGGACAACAATGCACCTTTCTTGTGCAGGGAAGGGGCGGTGAAGGTGGCCGTAGCGCGCTGTCCATGGTGAACCGAACGGAGTTCCGCCGAGTACCTCCGATCGCCGGCGCCAATCTCTGGTTTGCGCGTAGCACGAGCTAGGAAGCTTATGGAAAAGAAAGGTGGAGGCTGAAGCACTCTCTTGCGCTTCTTTTTGCTGTTTGGGGTTCGATCATCCGAGATCGGGCGAGCGTTGGCGAGGGATTAAACGGCGACGGCGCTGCGGCGCTTTCTCGTGGGAGAGAACGAAAGGAGCGGCGAGTTACTGAGGGAAACGAAGACCGACTTTGTTGCAGCGACCGGGGGTGATGAAGCGGCTGGCGATCGGGGAACCAGGAGGTGGCGCGGTGGAATTCCTCGGGAGCGGGTTTCACCGGGCGCTGGTGGCCTCTCGGCGATCAGCCGATGAGAACAGAGGCGGTAGCTCTGTTAGGAGGCTGACTGCTGGGCCCCACCTCCCTCTCTTTTAATCCAATAATTCCCTGATATTTTACCCCAGAAACTCAACATTAAAGACTTGACTTCACCCCAAAGTCATAGTTTGAATTTGCTGAATTCAAATAGTTTGAATTCTGGTGTGAAATTTGGATGTGGTTTGATCATTTGAATTTGAAAAATGAATTTGAATTCTCCACTTTGTATTGCCTCAAAAATATAGCAAACCAGCTCCAAAGTTTCCAATTTTTGGCATGGCTGCTTATTAAAAGGTGGAGAACACCTTTGTGAAACCAAATTTTCAAATTGAGGGAATTGGAATTTGAAACTGAATTTGAAATTCAGATTAGAGGGCTTCTCCTTTTAATCCCAAACAAATATTAAAACTCCTCCAAATGAGCTGAAATTTGGAAGGTTGAATATTTGGACTATGAAGATCCAAGTTATGAATTTAGATCTCCATGTTTAGAAATTTTGGGAAGTCTAAACCCTCACTTTGGACTCACACTTATTATAATTCAAAGTTTTAATTCTCCTCATTTTTCCTAAGTGTACATGAGCTGAATTTTCTTGCTACCACTTTTTGAGATTTTACATCCCTCCCCCCTTAAAAAGAATCTCGTCCCGAGATTCCAAAGGAAAAGTAAAGTGGGGAAAACTTTACCGGGTATATGATGATAGCAAGTCCGGATAATACGTGCATAGATAATCCTCGCTTTCCCATGTCGCCCCATCCGCGGTATGGTTACTCCACAAGACCTTGTAGAACCGTAAGGTCCGGTTTCTTGTGGCACGAGTCTTTTCATCAATGATCCGGATGGGATACTCCGTGTACGTGAGGTCTGGTTGAAGAACTTCTATGTCTTCGGTGCGGATTTCAGCAGAGGGTTTGAGGCATTTCCTCAGATGAGAGATGTGGAAGACATTGTGAATCCCTGCGAGCGATGCTGGTAACTCCAAGCGATAGGCCACGGGTCCGCATCTTTCAATGACGGCGAACGGGCCAATGAATCGCGGCGCAAGTTTACCCTTCACTCCGAAACGGTGAATTCCCTTCGTCGGAGACACACGGACATAACATGGTCCCCGATCTCGAAGTGGAGAGGGCGGCGTCTCTTATCCGCATAGCTCTTCTGACGATATTGAGAAGCCTTGAGATTGGCTTGTATTACTCGCACTCGTTCTTCAGCTTCATTCACAAGTTCAATGCCGTAGATAACTCGCTCGCCGGACTCGCACCAGTTGAGAGGTGTGCGGCATTTCCGGCCGTAGAGAGCTTCATACAGCGCCATCTTGATGCTAGCTTGATAGCCATTGTTGTAAGAAAACTCCGCCAACGGCAAATGATCATCCCAATTCTTGCCGTGGTGGATGGCACAAGCGCGTAGCATGTCTTCAAGCACTTGATTCACCCGTTCAGTTTGACCATCTGTCTGCGGGTGATACGCGGAGCTTCGGATTAGTTTGGTCCCCAATGATGCGTGCAACTGTTCCCAAAACCGAGAAACAAACAGCGCACCGCGATCTGAAATAATGGAGCGGGGAACACCGTGCAAACACAAGATCTTTGCAATGTACAGCTCCGCATATTGCTTGGCCACGTACTTTGTATGTACGGGGATAAAATGAGCCGACTTGGTTAGTCGATCGACTATCACCCAAATCGAGTCATGCTTGTGAGACGTGAGAGGTAACCCGACTATGAAGTCCATGCTGATATCCTCCCACTTCCATGCCGGAATGTTTAATGGTTGCAGCTGTCCGGCTTTACGCATATGGTCGGCCTTCACACGCCGACACGTATCACATTTGGATACATATTTTTTTATCTCTCTCTTCATCCGTGTCCACCAAAACCTGGTTTTCAGATCCTGGTACATCTTGTTGCTGCCCGGATGAATAGAATACTTGGACAAATGAACCTCGTCCAAGATTTTCTTCCGAAGCTTCATGTAACGGGGTACCACTATACGGTCTTTAAACCATAGAGTGTCGTGTTCATCTCTTCGGAAGCATTTCATTTCGCCATTCTCCATCCTTCTCCGAATGTGTGACATTCCCATGTCTTTCTTCTGAGCTTCCATAATCTCCTCTCTTATGGTTGGGATGAGAGCAAGATTATATAATGCCCCATATGGAACCAAGTACAGACTCGGCTCCTCCTCTTCAAGTGGGGTGATGGACAGACTGTTGACATGGGATTTGTGGCTTAAGGCATCGGCAACCATGTTTGCCTTCCCGGGATGGTAGTGAATCTCGATCTCATAGTCTTTGATCAGTTCTAGCCATCTCCGTTGCCGCATATTCAACTCCTTTTGAGTGAATATATATTTCAGACTTTTGTGGTTGGTGTAGAGGTGCACTAAGTTCCCAAGCAAATAGTGCCTCCACATCTTCAAGGCCAATACCACAGCAGCGAGCTCAAGATCATGAGTCGGATAGTGCTGCTCGTGGTTACGAAGTTGACGTGAGCCATAGGCGACCACTCTTCCTCCTTGCATCAATACACAGCCAAGCCCGATGCCAGACGCATCACAATATACGTCAAAGGGCTTGGTTGTATCTGGTTGAGCTAACACCGGGGCTGTTGTAAGATGCTTCACTAATGCTTGGAAAGCTTCTTCACAAGCTGGGCACCAACATATTTGATCCCCTTCTTCAACAGTTCAGTCATCGGCTTAGCAAGCTTGGAGAAATTTGGTATGAATCTCCGGTAATATCCTGTTAACCCGAGGAAACTCCTGACTTCATGGACTGATGTGGGGAATTTCCATTTCAGTACTTGTTCGATTTTGCTTGGATCAACTGCAATGCCTTCTGCAGAAATAATGTGACCAAGGAATGGCACTTGGCTGATCCAAAACTCACACTTGCTGAACTTAGCATAAAGCTTATGGTCTCTTAATCTCTGAAGTACGATATGCAAGTGTTTGGCGTGTTCTTCTTCAGTCTTGGAGTAAACCAAGATGTCGTCTATGAACACCACCACAAACTTGTCCAACTCCGGCATGAACACTGAGTTCATGAGATACATGAAGTGTGCCGGGGCGTTGGTGAGACCAAAGGACATGACGAGGTATTCATACAACCCATATCTCGTCGAGAAGGCCGTCTTTGGAATATCTTCCACTCGAATCTTGATTTGATGATAACCTGAGCGAAGATCCATCTTGGAAAATACACTCGCACCCACAAGTTGATCGAAGAGAATATCAATGCGGGGCAGTGGATATTTATTCTTGATGGTGACGGCGTTGAGAGGTCGGTAGTCCACACACAACCTCAAGGTTTCATCCTTCTTCTTCACAAACAACGCCGAGCATCCCCATGGCGAGGAACTCGGTCGAATGAAACCCTTCTTCATCAAATCGTTGAGCTGCTCCTTCAGTTCAGCCAGCTCGTTGGGAGCCATCTTGTATGGTCTCCATGATATCGGCGTCGTCCCAGGTACGAGTTCAATCTTGAACTCGACATCTCTTTCGGGTGGCATGCCCGGAAGATCATCCGGAAAGACATCCGGGTATTCACGGACCACACGAATATCCTCAAGTTTCGTGGCTTCCGTGTTATATTTGGCTGGGGTTTCTTGAACCAAATGGTCAAGAATAAGAACATGTGGTTCATGAAGTGGAGAGTTTAAACGAACCACATGTGGGATGATGTCAAGAACAGCACCATGGCGATGTAGCCATGACATTCCTAAAATGACATCGAGTTTTTGGCTCTCTAACATGGCCAGGGACGTCGGGTATAGATTTCCACCCAACTGTAATGGTGCTCTATAGACCATTCTATCAGCTGTTATTTTCCCACCCGGAGAACATATCAAATATGAATTATTTGTGGGAATGATAGGCAGTTGATATTTAATAACATAAGACTGACTTATGAAACTATGGGTGGCACCGGAGTCAAAAAGTATGACTACGGGATGATCTAGGTAAGAGAACGTACCCGCGAGAACGGGTTCGCCTTCCGGTACGTCTTCGATAGCTAAGTGGTGGACGTTGCCGGGTTTTGGTGCTGGTTTCTTGGGCTGGTTGCGGGTCTGATTAGCACCCTGATATGGTGCTGCACCCTGCCCTGTCGCGGCTCGGGGCAGTCCCTCGAAATGTGCCCGGCACGGCCACACGTGTAGCACGTGTAAGGTGTCGGGGTCCCGCCGACCTGAGGACGGAATCCCGGTGCACGCTGTTGAAACTGGGGCGCATGCGGGACCATCCTTTGCTGCTGCTGTTGCTGTGGTGGATACGTCGGTCGAAAGCCCGGCGCATTATATTGCCGACCGCGAAACTGAGGCGGTCGCGCCGGTGGCTGCCATCTCTGACCGGATGGTGAACGATTTACCACACGGTATTTCTGTGGCGTTCCACCACTGCTGCTCGTCAGCGCGCTGCGTTTCCTATTGTCAGAACCGCGCTCGCGCTGAGCATTCTCCTGTAGAATCGCGGCATTAACTAGGTCGTTGAATGTGCCGCGATTGCTCTGGGCGAGATGGACCTTCATCTTGGAGTTCAGGCCCCGGAAGAACGCATTGCGCTTGTTGTCTTCCGTGCCCACAAATCCTGGCGCATACTGCGCCAGCCGGTTGAATAACATGGAGTACTCATGAGCACTCCTCTCGCCCTGTCGTAGCGCCAGGAACTCCTGGAGCTTCATTTCCATCACACCGGGAGGTATGTGATAGGCGCGGAACGCCTCCCGGAACTCCGTCCATGTGACGGCATGGCCAGCCGGTAAGGAGGCGGTGTAGTTCGCCCACCAGGTACCGGCTTCTCCTTGAAGCTGTTGCGCTGCGTACAGCGCCTTCTGATGTTCGGTGCATCGTAGCAGCCCGAACTTTGCCTCCAGAGTGCGGATAAAGCTGTCCGCCTCCAAAGGTTCTTCGGCCTCCATGAAGACCGGTGGATGGGTCGCCATGAATTCTGAATACGAGCTTTGATGGGGCTGGCGTTGCCCATTGTCTTGGCGTCCTCCCTGATGGGACGCATTCTGCTGCACCAACATCCGCAGTAACTCGGTTTGCTCGTCGCGCGAGCCGAGCACTGCAGCGAGAACCTCCGCAAGATTCCTTGGAAGTTCTGGCGGTGGAGGAGGTGTTTGCTGCTGCGTCGTGGCCTGCTCCGGAGGTGGAGACTCATCACCACGAACTTGACTCGGACCTCCCTCCTCTTGCATAGACCGTGTACGCACCATTCTGTATTCACATCATTTAAACGATCAGCACATGTTGGTTTATTTCATCCAGTCTATACAATAGTGATGCGAGAATAGAATAAATAGTACGCATAACAGTCACACATGTGGATAAAGTATCAACTTTATACAACATATACATCCCTGGACCGTGTCACACGATCGAGTTCCAAAGTATTGAACTTTATAGGTTAAAAGTTCATTTCGACCATCGGGGTCACCACGGGATGTTAAGTGTGTTAGCATGCGTAATTCCTCGCTATTGTATTGGACCCAAACATGTACTAACTCGAAGTGATGTGTCAAATGCATAACCTTCGACTCCAACTCGCTGTTTTACAACAGCCACTGGACGTCGAACGGTGAACTAAGTGTTTTGGTCGAAATACGGAAAATTCCAGAGAGCATTTGGTCTGCCCTGTTTCTGTACATTACCTACTCATCTGAGATTTTCATCCATTTAGAGGGAGATTTTGTTCTGGATCTCTACAGAAAAGTTGTAGAGGACTTCAAAACCTTTCCAGAATGGTATCCCACACCTCCATTGGTTCAACCAATCTTAAGTTATGCCCTGTTCAATTTCAGCAAAAATTCTGCCAAAAACAGGGGAGATTGTTCCTAAGTTTTTGAGATTGAATCTATACTCCCAATTGACTCTTAGTTCAATATAGGAGTTTACTAACCCCTAAATGGATTCCTAAACTTCATTTTGACTTTTTTCTTTGAAAATAAACTTTTATGCAGTCGGTACTACGTTTCCTCACCAAAGAAAAATCCTAAACCGGTATTCCGGCATATACGTGTCAAATGGTGGAACTAAAGTCGTCACTCACAAACGGTTCCTACACGTCATGCACTAACGTGGTTAATGTACCTGCAGAAAAACACACAATAATTGTGCACACAAGGGTTTTTGACATTTCAGGCAGTTCCATATCATAGTAAAAACATACGGTCCGTATCATTGCCATACGGATCGTCCTTGAGTCAAGCCACGTCTCAAGGTACATGGTCCTGTTTTCACACCACACGACGGGGAACCCGAGTAGAGCGCGAACGGGTCATCACGGTTGGGAATTTTATCAACCCAACAGATACCACCTACTGCCTCATGACCGTTGAGGCACGCCGATGGCGAGCGCTGCGTATGGACCTTTGAACATTGAACGTTCAAGAGTTGCATACTATCGTGTTGCTTACCACACGATGGGGTATTCTCACTTTTGCCTAAAGCACGCTGGAGAACAGCGTTTTCATATGCTCTCAGAACCATTAAGAGGTTCAGAGACTCATATTCACTACCGTGCCAAGCCACGGTATACCATCCCATACTATTACTCGTATGGTGAGTTACCGCAATTGATCCGCCTACGGTGGCGTACCTTACCTCTTACCTGACGTCGGAGCGTCGTTACAGAATGTATAACACATAAATTAGCTTTTCCACCTTAGTAACTACTACTCTCATATACCTTATATGGGCTTAATGATTAATACTCACTCGACTACTTCTAAATTTTCAAAATAAGCTCTTTTTGAGCGTGCTATTCCCAGTGCGACTCTGATACCACGACTGTGGGGACCACCCCGTGGTCCACCCACTCCAGGATCGCATAGGGTGGTGCCGTGCGATGCGGCACCCAACAGCACACACGAAAAAAATAAAGGATAACATACAAACTTGTATTTGATATAAAACAGCGGAAGTCTTTTTACAAAACCTAATTAACAGCGGAAGTTATATACATAGTTGCTCTCAAACCCTAACTAAGCAAAAGTGCAGCCGTCCAGCCCGGGACGCTACACACTAGCAGCAAGGAACCGGAGATCACGGCGGCATGCATGGCTCCAGCTCGGCCGTGTACCTGGATGGGGGCATCGCCTCGTCCTCGGAACCTTCCTCATAACTCTCACCTGCACACAGCTCAAATAATGCAACCGTGAGCACGAAGGCTCAGCAAGTCTTAACCGTCAACCCTAGGCATGGAACTCTACGTGCAAGGATATGTAAGATGGGGAAAGGAATTTGCGACAAAGACACGCCTATAAGTTGGTCCTTACTTTCAGTTTTATAGCAGCAGATTCATGTGCCTTAGGCAGCCCTCACATCGGAAGTCCACAATCAAACAAGAAACGCTTTCCCCCGATGTGGAGATGCTCAAAGTGGAATATAAACTTAATTAGCTCTATATCTAGAGCAATCAAGGTATTCAAGACATTAAGATCAATACAGCATTTTCAGTTGGCTTATTTCACTTCTTACTACGTCACAGCGCAGTGAACAAGCGGGTACTCAAATAACCGCGAGGGATGGTGATTGCAATCAAGACACACCCGGATAACACGTCACATACACCCACTTTCAGAAGCGTGATTCCACACCCCTTCCTACTCTGTTGTATGCAACAACCTTTCAAAGGCAACCCAAATGCCGAACCGGTCCATCCGTAACGGGTAGGAGGTCCCCGCGTGGAGCGTGACTGTGCCCACCGGCAGATTTACACCTTGCTACCCTCAACCCACTCCTATTTACGGTTGGGTAAGCCTCGACACCCAGGTTAACCAATTACATCGGTTTCCTGGTTCCCATATGCCAGTATGCATCCGGTACTGTTCGGTACTTGTCCAGCAGGGCCGCACACGGACGGTCCTCAACCGACACCAACAGGGCTAAGCACGTGAGACCTCTGCTCACTGCATCCTATCCCCCCTGCTGGGTATCATTTTCATACAACTCAAGCCATTATCTACCTCTTTTCATCCCGTGCAATAAGTACTATCTCGCGAGTAGCTTCCAACCACTCGACTTCTACCGAGATCCTAAACATTAGCATGACATTCTCTACTCATCGAGTCTGTAAACTACCCAACCCACCATAGGATTTTAAGAGGCTATGCAAGTGGGGTTTCAATCACCCTAACTCTAATGCAAACATTCAACCTAGACATAAATGATACAAATGAAAACTTTATAAAAGGTACTTAAGTGCAAACCGGGGCTTGCCTGGTTGCGAGTTAAACGGAAAGTCAGCTTCTGGTGGGAGGGCGTCCAACGGCTCCGGTGCGTCCTCAACTTGGGTCACTATTATGAAATGTAATAAAATACATGTATAAGTATTAAAGATTTATAAGAATTGGACTTCTATTCATAGCTACTGCTATTTAAAATCCTTAATTGGCTTTGTGAATTTTTCAGTGGATACTAAACTCTCTAAGGATGATTGGAGTCAAATTTGGAGATATGTCATTGCACAATGTAGTATTTAAAATTCCTACAGGTACAATGCTTATCTGAATTTTGAGCCCAATTCAGGAGCTTTGACATAGCTAATGGTGGAAGATCTGATTAGGGTAAGTCTCCATGGTTCTAACAAAATTTGTTTCACCATTTTTGGAGCTACCATCAGAGAGATATGAATTTTTGAAGTTTGGACAGAAGTGCTGAACAGTTTCTGTTTATATTTGAATTTTCAAATAAAGGCTGAACTTGAGAAGGTAATTTGACCTAGCAAATGACCTCCAATGAAGCCCAAATTTTTACTGGAGATCAGTATCTATGAAGAGGATTTGCTACCCAAATTTGGGAATATTTCATAAAGAATTGCTCCTGTAATAAATCCCTAAAGGATTTACTAAAAACAATTCTACAGAAATTCCTGGGCATTTTCATAGCTTAAAATTGGTTTCTCTGTGAAGTACTCCTCATGAGGATTCCAACAAAATTGGTTTCACTCTCTTTGGAGTTTTCTACACAAAGTTATGGGCTTGCAAAGATCAGCTAATTTCTGGAATTATTTCCCTAATAGAAACTTCAAATAATTGAGCTGGGCCCACTGGTTTAATTCGGACCAGTCAGATTTTAGCAACACCGGGGGCTACGGGGTTATTCCCGCGCAGCCGCACTGGATCCCGCGCCACAAACCGATCCTCGCGCGAATCCGGAGGCTGACCGGTGGGACCCAGCCCTCCTTCGTCTTCCTCGTGCTGTCCACGCCTTCCGCGGCAGCGCACGCCGGCGAGGCTCGCCGGGACAGGGTTCCTGTGGTCCAAACTTCGTCAAACTCGCCGCCTGTGAGTTCTACACCGTGCTGAACACGATGGTGGGGTCGGGAGCCGATGACAACGGCCGGAAAGGTGCTTGCACCGGCGACCATGTCGAACCTTACTTCGGCGACCTCGCTCTCCCTCAACAGTGTGTCTTTCGGGCTAGGGTTGGCTCCAAAAGCACCAGTGTCCCATGGACAGCCTCGACCCATAGCTCGCTCTCCCTGAAACCCACCGGAGAGGGGACCTCACCGGCGACCCGAGCCCTCAAAACGCCGGCGGCGACAAAAACTCGAAGAACTCCTTCAGTTCTTGATTGTTTCCTGCACCGTTTGAGCGAGAAGGATCGCAGGGATCTAACAAAGCTTCTCCTAGACCAGGATGAGCTCTAGCTATCGCAACACGAAGAATTTGATTGTAGACCGAGAAGTGTTGCTATGAACTAGGGTTTGGTGAAACCCGAAATTCTCACTACTCGGTTGATCAATCATCCTGAGGCTTTCGGTAACACAATCTATGGACAACAACGCACCTTTCTTGTGCAGGGAAGGGGCGGTGAAGCTGGCCGTAGCGCGCTGTCCACGGTGAACCGAACGGAGTTCCGCTGAGTACCTCCGATTGCCGGCGCCAATCTCTGGTTTGCGCGTAGCACGAGCTAGGAAGCTTATGGAAAAGAAAGGTGGAGGCTGAAGCACTCTCTTGCGCTTCTTTTTGCTGTTTGGGGTTCGATCATCCGAGATCGGGCGAGCGTGGGCGAGGGATTAAACGGTGACGGCGCTGCGGCGGTTTCTCGCGGGAGAGAACGAAAGGAGCGGCGAGTTACTGAGGGGAACGAAGACCGACTTTGTTGCAGCGACCGGGGGTGATGAAGCGGCTGGCGATCGGGGAACCAGGAGGTGGCGCGGTGGAATTCCTCGGGAGCGGGTTTCACCGGGCGCTGGCGGCCTCTCGGTGATCAGCCGATGAGAACAGAGGCGGTAGCTCTGTTAGGAGGCTGACTGCTGGGCCCCACCTCCCTCTCTTTTAATCCAATAATTCCCTGATATTTTACCCCAGCAACTCAACATTAAAGACTTGACTTCACCCCAAAGTCATAGTTTGAATTTGCTGAATTCAAATAGTTTGAATTCTGGTGTGAAATTTGGATGTGGTTTGATCATTTGAATTTGAAAAATGAATTTGAATTCTCCACTTTGTATTGCCTCAAAAATATAGCAAACTGTAAAGGTCCCAAAATTATGAATACAAAGAAACACTTGTTTGCAAAGTTTCGTTTCATGTGTATGAAATTTGGGACTTGTTAAAACTTTTTCCCACATGTGATAACACACATGAGGGCTTTCTTCACACAAGTCAAATGTTCATTTGAGAACTTGGAACCCTAGAGGGGTCTAAAACAAGGATGGGAAGTTCCCATATGTGTGAGAAAACAAAAATCAGATTTGGAACAATTTGTTCAAACAAAAATTCAAATGAGAAAAACACAACGGAATTCAAAACTGTTGTGCTAAAAATCTCATTTGCAGCAGCCAAAATAAAAATCAGATTTCATATTTGAATTCCTTGAGTCCAAATTAGGGGGTGTGCAAAGTTTCATGATTTATGGAAATAGTTTGCAACCCATTTTGCAAAATGGACTTTAAAAGACAAAGAATTCAAATGCATGTTTGAATTTGGATGAAACTTGCCCAACTATCCAAATGCATACCAGATTTGAATTCCCACAATTGAATTCACTCAACATTCAAACTTGGGAGATATTTGGAGAGGGGATAAGGAGGACTGATCAGTGGGTCCCACATGTCATTGTGTGAACTGAAAACTTGCAAAAGATCTGAAGTCCACAGTCTCTGTTTCGCTTACTTCCCACGTGAAGCAATCGGCAGAGCCGACAGCGGCGCTCACCGCCTCGGGCGACCGCCTCCCCGCGGGAACCGCCTCGCCCAGGGCTTTATTACCCCCTGTCGGGCTCCTTTTCGCTCTCATCACCGAAGCCCCGAAGCCACGTTGTTCTTCCTTTCCTCGCGCGAGAAATTAACCGAGAACCGCCGCTGAGCTCTCGGTCGATCGACCACCGCCTAGCGCGTGTGCCAGCCGCAGCTGAGCAGCAAAACTGCACCGCAGAACACCCCACAACATCCCCGAGCCATCACCGAGCGGATTCACGCTCTCTGCACCGAGAACGGCGAGTTTCCACGGCAGCCGCCATAGAACCGAGAGCAAGTGCTCTCGTGGGCAGCATCAACCGCGGCTTGTCACGACCGAGTTAGGCCATCTCCGGGCGCGCGCGACGTCCAGGCAACTCACCCCCGAAGCTCAGGATCAACCGTGGATCGTCGGCAGGGAATTTCGAGAATTTCGCCCGATCGGTGCAAACCGACCTTCCGGTACGTTTCCGAGAAATTCCCAGTTGATTATGGTCTAGATAGCCCGAAACTTCGCACACGAGGGCTAGACATAAGGACGCACCAGTTTGCTTTTGAAACCCCGCATGAAACACACTGTGCACGACGTATTTCCAGTCTTTACGACGGCGACTATGGCGGAAAGGTTCGGGTGCACGGTGAACCCTAATTTAGAACTGTTTCTGAGCCATTGTATCCCCATGTCGATGTTCCTTAGTGTCCGCCGGTGCTCTAGAGCTTGGAAACTGAAGCCTAGAAGGCTTAGGGCGTCGGGGCGACGTCGCCGGACTTCGTCCGAACCGTTGCGCCGTCGCGGGCTAGTTTGGGGGCCCTACCGGCTCGAGCAAACCCCACCAGCGTGTTCCTCACGTTGAATTAGGGGCTGGCGGCGAGTTTCAGCAATTGAGATGGCCGGACGACTGATCCCGGAGCTTCTCCGGCGAGCTCGGCGGCGGGATCGCGCGGGAGCGAGAGGTGGAAGACGACTTCCCCGGGCCCGCGTGTCAGCGACTCGGGGAAAACGGGCCGGATACTCTGTGGCGCGGGATCGGCTGTGACAGCGCGGGAAATAATTCTGTAGCCCGTGTGGCACTTCCTCAGCAGCTGATACGTGCCCCATGGCCCACAGTCAGGTTTAAACTTTTCCCCGGATTTATTCAAATCCCAGATTTTTCCCCAAACTTTAGAAGAGCATAACTTTTGCTAGGAACCTCCAAATTTAGTGATTCAAATTGGGTTAGATTCAGATTGACAAACTCTATCGAAATATGCAACCCAATTTGTATGAAAGTCTTTATTTAATTCTGGAAAATTCTTTAAAGCTTTTCAGCAAAAGAATTTTAGAGGGAGTTTGGTTTATCCAAAAATCCTCAAATTTTGCAGAATATTCTATAGGGTGTTATTAGACTCCTGTAAAAGTTTCAGCTCATTTGGAGTTGAATTAATCAGGGTAATTCAGATTGTAAGTTCCTGTATTCAAATGAATACAGAAACATTTTCAGAGAATTTCCAAAACTTTTAAATTCAGTTCTGGGAAATTCTTAGCTCCAAAAATCCTAGGAAAATTCATGTAGACTCTATAAACTATAATTGAAATTGTGGTTCACTGAGTTTGACATGAACATTGATGTTACCTCAGAATTAATTCATCTTTGACTAAACACTTAGAGAATTATTCTGAATAAACCATTCCATGAAATGTGCTAAATTTTGGTCCAGAGGACTTTCTTGTGACAAGGAACTCACATGAAAATTCTCAGCTCCATTAGAGCTCTGGATCACCACTGTCATGTGTGATCTCTTAAGGTGATCAACACTTAAGTGGGAAGAAGCACTCAACACTTGATCTTAGTGTTTAAGCCCAACCCAAACCACTAGCACCAGTATCATTTTAAATTCTTAAACAAAGTTCCAGTTTTAAAACTGTCCTTTAGACCTTATTAGCAAAAGCTTTTCAATTAAATACATATGCATGATCATATCGTGTAGCATATACCTGAAGAAGGTGAGAAGGACTTGAAGTGAAGATCAAGGAGGGAGGAGAACAAGTGATCAAGCTCCAAGTGATCGTCACTAACTGATTGTAACAGTAGTCACCTGCAAAACAGGCAAGCCCCGGTTTGCATTTGAACCGTTTTATAAAGCATTTTCATTTGTAGAGATCATAGCTTTGCATCGTTGATTGCATTACATCTAGATGATATTGAAAACCCCACTTGCATGCCCAGAAACACCTAAGAGAGAAAGGGTAGAATAGCAACTCCTCGAGGGAATTTGGCTACGCTAATGTTAGTAGGAAAGGTCCGGTAGAAGACGAGTAGATGGAATCTACTCGCGAGTTTAGGACTGGTTTACTCGGGACGGGTCCGAATTAGAAAAGATGAGGAAAGTTCACACTTAAGAAATGGAGACCGGGCAGGGAGGTTTAGATGCAGCAGGTTGCAGGCCGTGCGTGCATAGCCCTGCCTGTGTCGGTTAAGGCCCGTCCGTGCTTGGCCCTGTTGGACAAGTTTGAGTTGTGTACCGGGCACATACTGGCTATATGGGACCCAGGAAACCGATGTACCTTGGGAGATCCATAGTGGAACTTTTCCAACTGCCTTAGGCTTTCGGCGTCAGGGTAGCAGGAGGTAACTCGCTCAAGAACATACCACAGCGGGTATGTACCTTGAGGGAGCTTGCGTACTCGGGGCAGTTGGACTGCGTCCAATGTGGAAGATCTTGGGAAAGGTGGCCGCGTACAACGTCAGTCGAGGTTGCTGCCGGCAACTCGGAGTACGGGTGTACGTGTCGTGTAGTCCGGGCGTGTACTGATTCGAATCACCGTCGCTCGCGGTCATATGAGCATACTTGCCCACTGCGTCTTGACGTAGTAACAATTGGAATTGTGTATCTTTGAACTTGATAAGGCTGTGCTATAACTTGTATTGCAACCATGATTGAATTAGAGATAGGCTCACTAAAGTTTACTTTCACTTTGTGCAAGGAGCATCGCAACAAAGCGTTTCTTGTTTGATTGTGGAGTTGCAATGCTTTTCGGCTCAAGGTTTGCACAATGAGGCTTAAAATCTGAAAGTTAAGGATCAACTTTAGGCGAGTCCTTTATGCAAATCTAGCCAACCCAATTGCAACCGTCTTGCATGTAGAGTTTCTTGCTTAGGAGAGACGGGTCAGACTTGCTGAGCCTATGTGCTCACGCTTGCTATATAAGTGGTTTTGCAGGTTAACAACGATGCTGAAAGAAGGTTGTCCGGTGAGACTCGGGGACTCCCGAGTCAGGTAACACATGGAGAACCCAGCCGCTGCTGCTTGTCTTCGTGTTGCTAGCGAGAGGAGTCCGCGGGCTGGACTTCATCTCGAGTGCTCTTAGTTATTCGACGTGAGTTGATATAGACTTCCGCTGTAGTTACTTGATGTAAAGTATTTACAAAGAAAAACTTGTAAGCTTCCGCTATTGTTTTATGTAATACATTGTTCCTCATATGTGTGTTGTTGGGTGCCTCATAACACGTGACCACCCAGTGCGATTCCCGGGCGAGTGGCCTGTCTCGGTTGAGCGGGTCGCGTCACAAACCAGCTCGAAAGTTTGCAATTTTTGGCATGGCTGCTTATTAAAAGGTGGAGAACACCTTTGTGAAACCAAATATTCAAATTGACGGAATTGGAATTTGAAACTGAATTTGAAATTCAGATTAGAGGGCTTATCCTTTTAATCCCAAACAAATATTAAAACTCCTCCAAATGAGCTGAAATTTGGAAGGTTGAATATTTGGACTATGAAGATCCAAGGTATGAATTTAGATCTCCATGTTTAGAAATTTTGGGAAGTCTAAAACCTCACTTTGAACTCACACTTATTATAATTCAAAGTTTTAATTCCCCTCATTTTTCCTAAGTGTACATGAGCTGAATTTTCTTGCTACCACTTTTGGGGATTTTACAGGGAGCTCTCATCTGAGGCTGAATACGTGGAGAGCAGCGCTGAGGTGGAGGGCACATCGATTTCTGGCGCTTCGTGCTGCCGCGTGGTGGCGTGCCGGGGTGAAAAACAGAACCGACTGAACTCTCTCCTGTGGCTGACTGCTGGGTCCCACCCCCTCAATTCTTTTTTCAATTTTTCCACTGATATTTTCCCCAGCTACTCACAATTAAAAGCTATACTTACACACCAAGTCATGGTTTGAATTTTTTACATTCAAATGGACAGAATTCTGGTGTGGAATTTGACATGTATTTGGCTCTTTGAATTTGAATCTTCCCTCTTGCATGATTCAAAACACTAGCAAAGCTTAATTTAACCTGAATTTTGGTATGGATGTTAATCCAAATGTGGAGAACACATTTGTGGAACAAAATTTTCATGTTGAGGAAGTTGGAATTTGAAACTGAAATTTAAATTCAGATTCGAGGGCTTCCTCTTTTAATTCAAAACAAATAGTAAAACCCCTTCAATTGAGCTGAAATTTGGAAGGATTAATATTTGGATTATGGATCCCAAGTAATGAATTTAGATCTCCATGTTTGGAAGTTTTTGTGAAGTTTGAATCATCACTTGAACTCACACCGTTATAAATCAAAGTTTTAATTCCCCTCATTTTTCCTAAGTGTGCATGTGCTGAAATCCTTGCTAGCACTTTTGGGGATTTTACATAAAACTGAACAAAAGACATGCAAAATGGAGTGAATTTATTGAGACATTTCCTTACATCGTAAAGTAAAAGAAAAGAAAGGACTCATGTTTTCTTGCCTCAACTTGATGCAAAAGTGCTTGGCTTAGAAAGTATCAAAGACTTGTATGCCACTGATTTTCTGAACTGTTTTGTAAGTCTTGTGTTGGAAAAGGATGGAAGAAATTTCATATGCATAATGGATTTGTTGTTTCAAGCTAACAAACATTGCATTCTAGATTGTTCTCTTCGTCTAATGCTTGTGCAGGAAGCTCATGCTGGAGGCTTGATGGGTCACTTTGGTGCCAAGAAAATAGAGCAAGTGCTGGTCGACCACTTATTTTGGCCCAAGATTAGAAGAGGCGAGAAAAGACATTTCTATGTTGTGTCACCTGCAACAAAGCTAAGTCGCGCTTGGACCCTTATGGTCTATATACTCCTCTACCTATTCCTAGTGTTCCGTGAGAAGACATTTCTATGGACTTTGTTCTGGGTCTACCTTGAACAAAGAGGGGGTAGATTCAATTTTTATTGTAGTGGACAGATTTAGTAAAATGTCTCATTTTCTTCCCTGTCAAAACAGCGATGATGTTTCACATATTGCTGGATTGTTTTTCAGGGCAATTGTACGACTTTATGCCTTGCCTGCATCTTACACGAAAACCATTATCAAAGGCACCTCGTTTTTTAAACCCAGGCGGTCCGTAAACAAATGCGCCTGTGATGTCGAATGAATTAATAGCTTCCTATGATGTTCATCATAGGCGGCTCGCAAAGGCAAACCGCCTGTGTAAGCATATCAATGTTCACAGGCGGACCTTGGGGTCGCTTCAGCTGCCTGCAATATTGGCCATTAATACAGGCGGCTGAAGTGACCGGGAGTGCGTGACCTTTGCGGTTACCAAGGGGAGCGCACCTTTGAATTCAGTTCAAAGCCACCAAACGTCGTGGCCCGGTATTCATCAAACACATATAGCATCAAACATTAAAAAGACAACAAACAATTCGATAATCAATAACAAGCACTCATCATCAAACAAACATTCATTAAAAATTAAATTTTTACAAACGACAAAAGAAAACAACAGACGATCGCCTTGTCTTCCGGTGGCGGAGGAACCCCACACTTGTAGGTGATTGCCTCCACCAACTTCCTATTGCCTTCCACCCCAAGCACCTCACCGACCGTCTCCTGCATCGCATCAGGACGAGTGGCCACTGCGCTTAACCCGAAGAGGTAATGGACCAAGACCCAAAAGCTGCATGGCATCAGATGTACTGTTAGATACATCCTTAGCCATCTGTAGGTGCAACGATGATAGGCCGTCCGCCTCTGCCTTGAGGACAACTAACCTCTGCTCTAGGAAAGAAAGTTATCCAATAAGGTACAGTCTCTCTTCCACCCAGGAAGGCGGTGGAGGTGCAGTTGGAGCCGGGGACGGAGGCGCGGTTGGAGCCATGGACGGAAGTGCGGTAGGAGCCGAGGACGGAGGCGCGGTTGGAGCCGGGTACGGTGGTCCGGTTGGAGCCGGGGACGGAGGCGTGGCGAGTGGAGAGCATGGTCGGGAGCGCTTAGTTGGTGTTTCCACTGAGACTAGGGCTACGTGTGGCGAGGAAGGCGAAGAGTAGAGGGAAGAGGAGGGCTGTGATGGTGGTGCAGAGAAGGGAAAGGTGCAAGTTATAATGGTGCGGAGAAGGAGAGTACGGATCGCTTCGAATTCTGCGCACAAATGGCAACTACCGCACGATACAGACGGACCGTGGAGTAGGAGTTGCCTGCAATATTGTCCATTAATACAGGCGACTGAAACGACCAGGCGTGCGCGCCTTACCTTTTCAGTTACCGAGTGCGCGCGAGGAGAACACGCGTAGTACATGCGTCCATAGAGCATCTGGAGGAAGTGACACACCCCTGGCTTGATCCTCTAGAGCCACTCCAATCGGCAGCTCAGTGATGACAGGTCTCAGAAGTGGTAATCTCGTGCCAGGGATTGTCACGCCAGCCAGAGGCCCTTGTGCATGTTGTTAAAAATGTTTTCACAGACAGTCTTTACTTGAAGGAAAAACAGAGGAAAATTATATACACACACGAACAGAGAAAAAATAGAGCTCACACATACACATAGAGATGAAGCAGTACTCAGCCGGCCATGGCTTCAACAGTGTATTTCACTGTTGAAGTCTATGGCCAACTCAAAGCCAATATTTCACTGTATGAATTTTGTTAATTTTTTAAAGCATTCCAACATGTCAAAATTCAAAATATTAAAAGAGAAAATTTGTCAAATTAAAATATTAAAGCTTCATTACAATATTACAAATATATGATATATATGTCATACATTTTTTCCAACATTGACATCTTCTCACATATAGGGTTTCAAATCCTTTTTAGTGCTTCTTTCTACGCGCTTGATGTTGTCTGGATCGGTGAAAAGGTACATATCTTCATATTGATTATATTCCTCTTCATTATCTCTCACATTCTCAACACCAACAATATTTTGCTTTCCAGAAACAACTATGTGCATCTTCTCAGTTCCTAGATCTTGTACATAAAAAACTTGTGCAAAACGATCGGCGAGAACCCACAGGTCATCTTTATAACCCACTTTGTTCAAGTCTACCACTGTGAGCCCGTAGTTGTCCACTTTCACACCATCAGGATGTTTGACCCATTAGCACTTAAACACGGGCATTTGCATTCTATTGCATCGAGTTCTCATATTTCCTCTATGAACCCGAAGTATGTGGTCTTCTGCCCTTGTGGATCATAAGCGTCTATACGAACACCACTATTTTGTGCAACACTCTTACTGTCCTTTTCCTTAGTGTAAAATGTGTAACCATTGATGTCATATGCTTGCCATGATGTCACCAAAGCAAATGGGCCAAAAGCTAACTTCTTCATTGTTACCTCTTCATCAGAGTCTCCGTATGGTATATTTTTGTCCATTAACCATTCAGTGAAATGTCTTCTATGCTCTTTCATAAATGTTCTTGACCATTTCGAACATGAGTTTTCCATTGTAAGGTTTTGGTGCAGTATCTTTTTCGATTGTGTTATCAAATTGTTGTTTCATTTTCCTGTACTTGTGTGTATCTGTCAAGAACTGCCAGTGTCTCATGTACACCGCCTTTCTGTGCGAGGACCCGACAAGCTCGACTAGACCAGATCACGCTGAGGGGTGCTGTGTTGCACAGCACCGGATAACACACGTAAAAGGTATAAAGTGGAAGCAAAGTTTTATTACATAAGAGAGTTTATAAACATAATTACAACAAAATACGTCAAGTCCACACTCACGGGCGTAGACTAAGCCAAAAGAGTTCACATTCAGCCTGTGAACGTGTTCCCACTAGCACACACGCACACTAACACCGCGGTGTGCATGGCTCCCACTCGACAGTGTTGCCCTCTTAGTGGTCCGTCTCCTCCTCGGGAGCCTCCTCCTCATAGCACTCTGCAAACGCTTCAAACGCAAGCAGTGAGCACGATGGCTCAGCAAGACCATCTCGTCTTACCTACACATGAAACTCTACATGCTGGGTTTGTAGTGTACAATTAAATTTAAGTTGCAAAGAACATGCCTAATTAGTTAAACCTTACTTTCAAGTTTTTAGCACAAGTTGTGAAGAACCTCATCCTTGTCACACCCGGTTTTTCCGAAGAACAACCAAGTGAATATCACATGTATGCCAGGATCATTTTCTCATACATGTGATGACAAATAGTGAAGCATCATTTATTACAAGCCAGGCGTCGAATATAAATAAGTCTTACATAGCAAATGTCTCGATGGACAATAAGAAGTTCATCACAAGTAAATAAACTAGCAGCGGAATATTATTCTTGAGGGCTCCTTCACAGGTGTTGCCCGGGGGGGTCTCCATGAACCTAGAAACCTTCTTCGGGTCCAAAGTCTTGGTCATTATACACCACCTCATTATCTTGACCTGAGCAGCAATATAAACCAACAAAATATGCAAGGTTGAGTACCGATGGTACTCAGCAAGTGTGGGAAAGTTATGTCATGCATGGCTAGAACAAGGGAAGGTTGAACTCATGGTTAAAGCACTATGCCATTAATACCTATTACCTTAGCTTATTAAGCACCTACATTACTACACAGGTGAAATGGTCCCAATCTCCCATCCCATCATCATAATCAAATAACCATATCATCATTTCCAATGTTAAGCTCCTCGCTTAACATCCACAACTTCCAAAACCATCAATCCTCTAATGATGAATAAGTCCAAGCCGCTCTTGACCGTGAGCACGGCTGTCATGACAGTTTTGACTCTGCAGAGTTTGTACCACTGTACCCACATGTAGTGATTTCATCCCCCGTTGCCGGGTGGACTAAAAGAACCTCCATTATGCCAGTGGCTACGATCCACATTCACACTTCCCAGGTGTGTAGCCAGGAGATCACTACGAAGCCTTTACAAAGGGATTCCCGACGAGCGTGGGCCCACTGAGGTTTCACCCCTAACAGCATACAAGAGGCTCCAACCCCGCTGCAGTGGCCCCCTCTTGAGCCTTGCGGTTCATATGGTAGTCCAGCTGACACCTATTCCCCCGCACCATCCAACACACCCATACTACGCCGGGGATACACCTAATTAATTGGCCAAGCTGCCCCATCTCAGCATGTGGTTGGCACTGTAAAGCCAGGTTACATGCTCCATGAACCGGTCCTTAGGATCCAGGCAAGTACTAAACACAAACCCGAGTCTCGTGCACCCAGCACACAACCAAAACATCCAACTTGCCTTGATCCCTACCTCTACATAACTCACAATATCTCATTCAAGAGTATGGTAAAGTAAACTGATGATCTCATATCCCAAATATCCCATTCTAAGCATGGCTAAGCATATAATAATAAATGACATGATAAAATAAATCCCAACCCAAGCTACAAGGAAACAAGGTAATGCAATTCTAGGGAAATTTCCTAGCATGGGCTTCATATTTCAATTGACAATGCAAATAATTCTAGCTACACATCCTAGCATAGGATCAAAGTGGTCAAGGACACTTGCCTCCTTCTTGCTGCTCTTGAAATGGGTAGTCCTGGTCTTGGAAAGGAATAACTTGCTCTTGAGCAGGTTCTACATCATACCATCACACATAGCAAAAGAAAAACAACAATCATAAGACATAGTTCACACTTCTACTTCATACAAACCACACATTCACATTTATGAAAGTCCTTCACCATTATATGTGTTGTGGTTACTTTATGTGTGTTGAGTTGTGGCTTGCATGCACTTTTAATCATGTGTATATGATTCCTACTTTTGTGTTCACATTTATACTTACCTACTATTTATATATGAGTTTCCAATTTAAATAAATTCCTTATATTCAACTACTACACCTTTTCACTACCAAGTATGTATGAAAAGTATTTTTCTTCTCCATATGTGCCTTTAGAATTGTTACCAACCTTAAACTGAATTCTTTGGTTTTTAGAAACTCCATTTATCATTTACTAGTTGCTATATTTTCAGATTTATTTTCCTCTACATAAATGTGTTCTTTATTATGAAATTAGTAATATACATCATCTAAACAGAATAGGTTCTGATCCTAAACAATTTAATAACATATTTTGACCTTTGCCTCTGATGTAAACTATTTCACAATTATTTTCCCTATTTTCTAAAACTATTCATTACTTAAAAATGTGTCCCTAAATGTATAATAAATTAAACAGATTCAATTCAGCCCAAAATATGTTTTTATCTCACTCCAAAGTTTTCTAAATACTGAGAAAGTTTTTAATTTAATTATGACAATATGTTTGTCCCACTTTTTAATTTTTAAACACTAGCCACATATTCAATTTCCTAATTTAAATACTAAACAGGGCTAAAAAGGTAAACTCACCCCACTACAGGGTCTATAATATTATTTTCAGAATTTATAGGGGTCTAGCTACACTTATCAGAGGTGTTTTTCCTAATTTTTATTAAGTCCAGGGGCTAAAACTGATTTTTAAATGAATTTACATGATTTTCTGGAGTTCCAGGGGCTAGATCAGAAGTTTCCGGGGCTAGCTCTTATTTCCCGAGAACCCCAGGGGGTAGCACGTAAGATTTCCAGTCTTTATAACGCGGGGCTGACGTGGACCGTCCGATTTTAAACCGACGGCCGAGATTATAACATCGAACCAGTATGCGGGGATTTAAACCCCACCGTGCGATTTAAAATAAACGGCGCACAAGCGGCCACGTCGCTCCGATCGAGCGCGGGCGGCGCTGCCGGCGGCGCACGGCGGCGGGAAGCGGCGATCTCGCCAGAAACTTTCGGATCTTCGGAATTCTTCCTAGAACTGTGATTTTATGGCATAGATCGGTAGAGAGGAGGTCGGGGATCTCACCTCGGGGGTTTTCTTGAGCTCGGAGGTCCTGGAAGGTGATCGGCGATGAGGTCCGAGGAAAAACCACGGCGAAGCTCGTCGGCGCTGCGTTTACACCGCAAATCACCGAGTTTTCTGCACCTGCAAGGTTCCCCGGAGGCGGTGGATCAAGACCAGCAAGTTAGATCGGAATTTCCGAGCTTAGATCGGCCAGAATTCGCCGGAGAAGTCTTGGTTCTCACCGGAGTAAAAATCGGCGATCGTGGGGGAAAAACAGAACGAGGCCGGGGTTTTTATAGACGGGGGAGGGCGGCGGGGTGGTTCAGATCATGTCCGCGTCGCCTACGAACAGAATTCAGCGGGGATACGCCGAAATCCCGATCGGTTTTGATTCGGGTGCGAGGGAGTCCGGCGCTGTCGCGAGGTAGACGAAGATCGGGTGGGTCCCGCCTGTCAGCGTGAGGAAGCAGCGCGCTCGGCTGCGGGCTGGCGTGGGCGCTGGCTGGGCTGTCTGGTGGGTTTCGGCCCACTGGCCTGTTTTTTCTGTTTTCTCTTTTTTCTTTTTCTATTTCTTTTCTGATTTGAGTTAAATTTGAATTCCAGTTTGAATTTGAATTTTTGCAAAACATGCAACACGTCCAAAAATTTTTAAATTCCCCTCTTAACATGATTTAGGGTTTTGAATCAAAATTTTGGGGTGTTACAATCCTAATACACATAAGAGAGCCGCAATCAAACAAGAAATGCATTTCTCTCATGTGCTTTGCCCAAGGTTGAAAAGAACTTTAATTAGCTCTAAACTACAACAAATCATTAGCACCCGAAGTACATCTTTCGTTCAGCAACCTTTTAGCATGACACTAGCCTGTTCTTTCTATGTCACAGTATAGTGAATAAGTGGTACTCACTGACCGCAAGGGGTGGTGATTATAATCAATTTACAACCACAGGGTTACCCGAATAACCCGTCATGTACGCTCGTACTTGATGTTGCCTACAGCAACCACCACGGACGTCGTACACAACCACCTTTCATCCGTCAGCCAAGTGTTGAGCCGGTCCTATCGTCCCGACCAAGAGGTCTTTGCGCGCGCATCCACAGTGCCGCCAGCCGATTTACACCTCAAGCTCTCAACCTACCCTCTGGACGACAACCAATGCCTTAACAGGTCGCTACCCAAATTACATCAGTTTCCCGGTTCCCATATATCATGTAGGTCTTCGGTACTGTTCTATCTTGTTCAACAGGGCCACACACGGCTCGGTCCTCAATCGACACAAGCGGAGCTATGGCACCCAGGCCACAAAGTCCTGCTGCCTTTACTCTCCGCTCGGTCTCATTTTTCTTTCCATGTGTTCCATTTTCTATCTCTAACCGAGTAGTATGCCTCTAGCCTATTCTCGCGAGTAGTTCCAACTACTCGACTTGTATCGAGTCCTACACTAATTTAGCATTGCAGTGGCTACTTGGGGTTTAAAACCTAAGCCCAAAACCCTAGTTCTCTTGGCTATACAGTTGGGTATTCAAACAAGACTCTAATGCACAATTGAAGTTACTACTCCATGTAAGTTCTGAAAACAATAAAGTTTGTAAAATGGCTAATGCAAACTGGTGCTTGCCTTGCTCCTGGTCGTATGCTAGCTGTTCCTCCGGGGTGATGCAATCGAACACCTCTGGCTCCTCTTCAACCTTAGCGACTACATGAGATAACCATATATATGTGTCAATTTAAATGCACATGAGTTTGAAGTTGATATTGATAAAACTCTAAGTATATCTAGACAGGCCCAATGACCCTGAAATTTTTAGTGTGGTTTGGATACAACCTAACCTGAGACTTGGCCAAATTTCATTTGCAAAAAAGCTTATTTGAGCCCTCCACAAATAAATGTGTATTTGACCTTAATTAGAGCTCTTAGGGTGTTCTAATGATTTTCATGGAGCAAGCCATGACTTTCTGGAAACTAGATTTTCAAAGGGTTCTAATGGAGTTGGTTTCACCTAATTTGAAGATCACTACAGGAATCACAACAATAAACGACGGCCAGATTTATTGACGTTGGCCAGAAAAGACCGTCATCAATAAAGCATTTATTGACAACGGTTAACTTAGGGCCGTCGTCTATAAGGTCTCAGGACTTATAGACGACGGTACACCATCGACAATAAAGGCACCGGGTTTATAGACGATGGTGTAAGAGCACCGTTGTCATTAAGGCCCGATATATCAGCGCCGTGGCTCTCTCTCCCACTCGCGCAACCGCTCTGTCTCACTCGCACCGCCGCCACCTGAACCGACCGTCGATTGCCGCCGCCACCGGAGCCGACCGCCGTCACCGCCGACCAACGATGTCAGATATGCTGCCTCCCTTCCTCCTCCCCTCCTCCACCCATGCGCGTGCAGCGTCGGCCGCCGCCGCCCCGCCAGCCCCGCCACCCCTGCGCCATGGCCTGCCGGCCCTTCGTCCCTGCGCCCCCACCGGCCACTGCCGGCCACAGCGCCCCGCCGGCCACCTCTGCCTCTGCGCCCTCGCCAGCCCCGCTGCCCCTGCGCCATGGCCAACCCGCTACCCTTCGCCCCTGCGCCCCCGCCGGCCACTGCCGGCCCCTGCGCCATGGCCGGCCGCCGCCGCCCCTGCGCCCTCGACGGACGCAGCCGGCCCCTGCACCCCCGCCGGCCGCCGCCGCCCCTGCACCCCCACCACCAGCCCCTGGGCCCCCACCGCCACCCCTACGCCCTCGCCGGATGCCGCCGACACTTGCGCCCCCGCCGGCAGCCGCCGCCCCTGCTTCCCCGCTGCCGCTGCGTGCCCAGCCGGAAAGCCCCAGCCCCTGCGCCCCCGCTGTCCGCCGCCACCCCTGCGCGCCCCTGCGCCCCCCGACATTAGGTGATTCAGATGCATTTCTCCCCTTGGTATCAAAAGTAGCCGAGTCTTCTTCCTACAAATGAGCCACCGGAGCAATCTAGACCGCCTGGTTACTGCTGCTCAGCTCACTTTTCTCATCTGAAATAGTAGAAGAGCTTTCAACAGCAATATCTGAATTTCCATGATGCTCAATGTCATCCAAGCCGGGAGTTAAATCCTCATACTTTTTCTCTGTTTGTTGAACTTCAACTGTACTATCAACAACAGCCACGTCTTGATCAGTTTTAGGATTGGTTGTACTGTTATCTCCTTTCTCTAATGTGCCCTCGTTATTTACTTCCTTGACATCAGTTGAAACAACTTGGGGTTCACTAGCACTAGCATCAACACTTGGTGAGTCTTAAGGTATCAAAGGCCTGATCTTTTCAATTTTCATCCGTTCCCGCTGTGGTTGCCTACTTCTCCTTTCCTTCTGAGAAGCTGCCCTGTTACCGCCATCTGCAGCAGAGAGTTTCAATGGACCTTGCGATGCGAAATTACAGTAAACACCAGCAATGGCTCTCATGTCCAGTATGTAAAACAAAGCGTGCTCAAAAAGATGTAAGATGTTGCGATCCTAGTTCCACGGAGCAATAGGCTCTAAGGGAGAACAAAGACAACAGTTAAGGGAGGGGGATGGGCAACGGCGAATCTTCGTCGAGGATGGATGGATCTGGGCGGCGCGGCGGACTGGAAGGAGGAAGCAAGAGATTGTGATGGAAGGGGGGTGCCTTACCTTCGGTGACCTTGAGCCAGGAATCCATAGCTGGAGGGAGCTGCTAGACCGCCGGTTGGCGAGAGGAAGGTGGCGCAGTGTGACGGCGAGTTGGACGAAATTTGGTTGATGAGATCTCCGGCGCGGCGGTGGGGTTCTCAGCTGTCTCTATGTTTGGTAGCGTGGCGGGGGACGAATCGGACGGATCAACAGGTCTTTAAAAAATAATATTATATTAACTCGATCACACATAGCAAAGATGCCCGTCTAGATCAGTCGGTAGAGCGCAAGGCTCTTATCCTTTTGGTCGTGGGTTCGAGCCCCACGCTGCCATCTCACCCCACCCCACCGCTTGCGTCCCCCCGCTCCGCACTTGACCCTGCCACCCCCCAGATCCCGCCTGTGCTCGACCACCCCGCCCCGCCGCTCGATTGACCACACCCCCTGTCCGATGGATCCCGCTCTGCCACACCACCCCGCCCCGCTCCTTGAATTCAGTTTTGCGGGGAATAAGGTCCTTAATGTAGTCTTCTTTGACAGCGATTGGTTTGATTCTAACAATGGAACTCGACAAAACCAATTTGGCACGGTAGAAGTCAAACACAAGGACCAGCTACGAGGCTGCAACACTTTACTCCTTGCACGCCAAGTCGAGCAAGTGTATTATCTACATTATCGATGCGAAAAGGTTAAAGCTTGGTGGGTTGTACACAAGGTGAATCCTCGTGAGCGGTTATATACACCAGACAATGCTGGATACATTGATGATGCGGTTGATGTTGTTTACCAAGAACAAGAGTTGTCGGACTCTTTTGTCGTCGAGCCTGATTTTAGACTCGATGACTTAGTTGGAGATGCAGAAGATATAGAGACTAGTGAGATGCGAAAACGAAAATGAAAACGACCAACTACTATGACAGAAGATCGATGGTCCGGTTTACGTAGTAGAGTACATCGTGATGCAGATGGATTTTAAAATTGAGTACAAGTAACATTTCTATCATCTCTTCTTCTCTTTTCTATACCTTCCATTTAATTCGTTAGCAAATTTTCCTTTAAACAGGATGTCGTCGAACAGCAGCAGACGACGACGGGCAGGGGCGCGGAGCTTTCTGTCACCGATAGCCACGAGAGGAGACGTGGTCTTCCATGGCACTCAGCTTAGTGGGGGTATACGGGCTCAGTTGCTGAGCCATCTACCTGTACAGCGGTCACGACAGGTAAAGAACATTTGATTACATAAATGATATAACTAATTCTTTATTCTATAATATGAATCTTTAATATTGTCTGGACGACTCTATGTCCGTGGACTCAGAGGCTAGGGTGCTTGCTTCAGAGCCTCTTTTTTGGAGCTTTCTTCAGAGCCTCTTTCTTCGGAGCCCTCTTTGGAGCCGGTTCCACAGTGGCGGCCGGCTCCTGCAAACCCAAATGATCGGATCGTTATTCGTCCGATTGGCGATAGGTAAGTAAATCTCAAATATTCAATTTAGATACTTTTAGACTTATATATATACTAATCGAGAATCATGTATCAGGACTTGGGAGTATGCTTCGTTCATGGGCCAGGGACGCCACTTGCTGGTGAACGGTGTTCTGGGCCATCTACTTCGTTTGCACTACCCTAGTGTAGTGAACGGACGCGCTGCCAAGTCTTGGGACGACTACGTTACGGTCCAGGACGTTCTTCACGGCAACCACCAGGAGGTTGTTTGGCACGACTTCATGGTAAGTATGAACAATACTTGTGTAATACAAATATATTATAAGTTACATACATTAAGTTTTATATTTTCGTTTTTCTGGCACGGTATCGTTTGGAGAACGAGGCCGAGCAGGCAGATCACGCTCGTCTCGTCTTCCATAACTGCGCCAGGAAGATCATTGACACGACCCCACTGGTCCTGTCGAGCCAGGATCACGCTGAGGGGTGCTGCGTTGCACAACACCGTATAACACACGTCAAAGGTACAAAGCGGAAGCGGAAGCTTTATTACATAAACAAGTTTATTAACATGTTTACATCAAAATAAGTTTAGTCCACACTCGCGGGCGTAGACTAAGCATCAAGTGCACGTTCAGCCCTCGAACGTGTCCTTGCTAGCACACTCGCACACTAACTCTGCGGCGTGCACGACTCCCACTCGACGGGGTTCCCCTCCTGGGGTTCCGTCTCCTCTTCGGGAGTCCCTTCCTCATAGAACCCTGCAAAAGCTTCAAACACAAGCAGTGAGCACGAAGGCTCAGCAAGTCTGACCCGTCTCACCTAAACATGAAACTTCTACATGAGGGTGATGGGTTGCATGAGGTAAAAATCATTTGCAAGGACTCGCCTAATTAGTAGAACCTTACTTTCAAGTTTTAGCAGCAGGTTGTGGAGAACTTTACGCTAAGGCACATGAGAGAGCCGCAATCAAACAAGAAACGCATTTCTCTCATGTACTTTGCCCAAAGTTGAAAAGAACTTTAGTTAGCACTAAGCTACAACATATCATTAACAATCAATATCCAACTTTCAATCAGCAACATTTTAACATGTAACTAGCCTGTTCTTTCTACGTCACGGTACAGTGAACAAGTGGTACTCACTGACCGCGAGGGACGGCGATTATAATCGATTTACACCTGCAGGGTTACCCGAACAACCCGTCACGTACGCCCGTACTCGATGTTGCCTACAACAACCATCACGGACGCCGTACGCGACTACCTTTCACCCGTTAGCCAAATATTGAACCGGTCCCATCGTCCCGAGCAAGAGGTCCCTGCACGCGCATCTCTGTGCCGCCAGCTGATTTACACCTCGAGCTCTCAACCTACCCTCTGAACGACGGGCAATGCCTCAATACCCAGCTACCCGAGTTACATCAGTTTCCCGGTTCCCATATAGCCGGTAGGTCTTCGGTACTGTTCTAGCTTGTTCAACAGGCCCGCACACGGCTCGGTCCTCAATCGACACAAGCGGAGCTACAGCACACAGGCCCCAAAGTCCTGCTGCCCTTACTCTCCGCTCGGTCTCATTTTCTTGCCATGTGTATCATGTGCTATCTCTACCCGAGCAATGTACCTCTAGCCTATTCTCGCGAGTAGTTCCAACTACTCGACTTGTACCGAATCCTACTCTATCCTAGCAATGCAGTGGCTAACGGGGTTTGCAATCCTAAACCCCAACCCATGGTTTTCTTGGCTATGCAGTGGGGTTTCCAAACAAGACTCTGATGCACAACATAAAGAAAACAAGTATGTGCTCAAAACAATAAAAATTTATAAAATGGTTAATGCAAACCGGGGCTTGCCTTGCTGCTCTTGGTCGTAGGCTAGCTGTTCCTCCGGAGTAACGAAGTCTAGGACTTCGGGTTCCTCCTCGACCTTAGCGACTACATGATAAGAACAATGTATGTATTAATTAAATGCTTTTGTATTAACTTTGAAGTTGTGAAGTCTATAACCTTTACTAGATAGACCTAATGACTGTGAAACTTTTACTGTGGCTTGGTTACAACCTAAACAGAGACTTGGTCAAGTTTTAGTTGCAGCAAAGCTCATTTGAGCCCTCCACAAATAATTATGTCCTTGACCTTAATTAAAGGCTTTTAGGGTGTTCTAGGTATTTTCATGAAACAAACTATGACTTTCTGAAAACTAGATTTTCAGAGGGTTCTAATGGAATTGGTCTCACTTAATTTGGAAGTCTCTAACTAAAGATATGAGCTAAACAATTTCAGAGAAAATTCTGAAAATGTTTCTGAACATTTTCTATTTTCTCTGGAACAGTTTTACTAATCACACCATTAGGTGGACTAAATGAGCTCAAATGGATCTGAAATTTTTATGGTAGTTCAAGGATATTTTGGTGAACATCTCAGCAAAATTTCAGGATTTTCCTCCAAATGATTCTCCAGTTAAAATTCCTAACAGTTTAAACTTTAAGGAATTAATTCTGGAGAATTAAGGAATCTCATGAAGTGACACTTGATTTTCTGGAAAGTACTCAAAGAGCTGAATCCAGCAAAATTTGGTTCACTCAATTTGGAGCTTTCTAGCCAAAGTTATAAGGATTTGAAGTTTGAAGGAAATCTGAAAATCGGGGAAAAGTTTAAACTCGCGCGTGGGCCCAGGGGACACGCGTCGCACGCCGAAGCGACAGCACACCGCGGCCCACAAGGCTTTTGCGCGCCAGCACACCCGATCCCGGCCGCAGCCGGATCCCGATTCAAAATATCGGCCGCTGACAGCTGGGGTCCACCCCCTTCTTCAACCTCGCGACACCCGCGCTCCGCCGCCGAGGGACCTCGCCGGAGAGCTCGCCGCTGGCTGCTGTACAGCTTCAAACTTCTTGATTCTGGCCGCCCCTGCCTACTTTTACTTGGGGAACATGATCCGAGGGTCAGCTGCTCATGACAACGGCCGGAGCATGGTCGGCGACGAGCCGCCATATCGGAACGACTTCGGCCATGTCGGCTGATGCTCCTAGTGCCTCAGCTACTTGGGAAACCGGTCGGGGAGCATCAGTGGACCTCAGAGAAGGTCGACATGAACTCGGGGCAGCTCGGGGAAGGCCCGAAATAGGTCCTCACCGTGCGCCCGATACCCCCCGTGCGTTCCGCCATTAGTAGACCTTGAATTACGCCGGGCACAGAAGTTCTCCGGCCCAGAGTTGTGAAGGCAACTTGTGCGTCACCGTGTCTAGTTCGTGTGGGAGTGGCCTGAGGCCCTCTAATCCTTTCTAGAGCACGAATTAAACAGAATCGTACCCGAGGGTCGTTCTGCACACAGAAAGGGGAAAAGTGGAAATTCGCCGCCGGTGAGCAACCACTCGAGCTGTGGCTCGGGGATGAGCAGCACCGATCACTTGCGCGTCCAAGGGTGCCTTGGCTCGGGCGTGACAACGCCCAGGTTGGGCTGTCCACGAGAGCCCGAGGTGCGGCGGTTTCCAGTTCCGAGTTTGATCTTTCGGCACAGCCGATATCACTCGGTTTCAATCGATTTCTATCAATGGGAAGGATGGAGGATGGTCGCTAGTACCTGGCTGGGACCCTGGAGTGGAAAGAGGAAGCTGCGATCAGCTCGATCCAGCAGGAACTCGAGCGCCGGTGATGGCAGTGGAGAAATGGATCGTGCACGTCGGCAGCTCGGGGAATGGCGACTGAAGCACGCCGGGGAGGGAATAAATAGGCCGGTCGGCCGGTCTCCGGCTTGGGGCACGCAGCAGGAGCTGGCGCCGGCTGCCCCCTTCGGTGGCGCGCGCGCACAACAGCCGGGAACCGACTGAACTGTGGTTCAGTCGGTTTGCTTTGAGGCTGAGGCTGACATGTGGGTCCCACTCCTCTTTTAACCTCTGAAATTTATTCCTAACAGCTGTGGTAAACAGTGAACCCTATTCTACCCTTGGCAACTCAAATTATTCACCCAAGAGCCATTTGAATTGATCAAAGTTCAAATGAGGTTTGGTTTGAATGAATTTCAGCACAAGTGCAGTTTGAAATTCAAATAAAGTTTGAATTTCTCCCCCTTAGCTCATGTCAAGATCAACTCCAAATGGAGTGAAAATTGGTGTGTGAGCTCACAAAAATGTGCTGAGCAAGAATATGCCTTCCACTTTTAAATTCAGTGGGTGAAAACAGTTTGAATTTGAATATGTTTTCAAACTGCCCCTTTCCTATCTACACCCAAGATGACCTCAAAAATGTTTTGAATTTGGGTGAAACTTGGCATGGACATCCTTGGCAAAGTGTAGGAGTTTTCATATGTCCAGCCCATCTATATCACATGTGGGAAGTACCACTTTTGTAATGTGTGAGTTTGTTCCCTAATGAGCATGTTGATAATTGTTACTTGCTCTTTATTTGTGTTCATCATTTTTCCTCAAATGAGGTGTGTGGTGTGGTGATGAACACTGCAAATGAGTGTCAAAAACTGAGGCCCTTACATTCCTCCCCCCTTAAAAGAATCTCGTCCCGAGATTATAATGTGAAATGAGAGAGAGGACGGTGGAAATTTTACCGAATATGCGACGTGAGAAAGTCGGGGTAGTTAGTGCGAAGGAATTCTTCGCTCTCCCATGTCGCTTCATCCATGGAGTGATTACTCCACAGAACCTTGTAGAACCACAACGTACGGTTGCGTGTGGTTCGGGCCTTTTCATCAATAATCTGCACCGGTTCCTCCCGATAGGTGAGATCCGGTTGCAGTTCTTCAATGTCTTCCAGCTGAACGGTAGTTGATAGCTTGAGACACTTCCTCAGCTGGGAAATGTGAAAGACGTCGTGCACACCGGAAAGTGCTTCTGGTAATCTTAGCCGGTATGCCACCGATCCACATCTTTCGGTAATCTGGAATGGACCGATGAATCGGGGTGCTAACTTTCCTCTCACCCCAAATCTGTTTACGCCCTTCATTGGAGACACTCGTAGATATACGTGGTCTCCAGCTTCGAATTGTAACGGACGCCTTCTCCGGTCCGCATACTGTTTCTGTCGGGATTGAGCGGCTTTTAGGTTCGCTTGAATTACTCGAACCTTTTCTTCCGCGTTGTTGACAAGATCAATCCCGAAGGTAACCCTCTCGCCAGACTCACACCAATTCAATGGTGTGCGGCATTTTCTCCCGTATAGCGCCTCGTAGGGCGCCATCTTGATGCTGGCTTGGTACCCATTGTTGTACGAGAACTCGGCTAACGGCAAGTGATCATCCCAGTTCTTACCGTGGTCGATAGCGCAAGCTCGTAGCATGTCTTCTAAGATTTGATTTACCCGCTCCGTTTGCCCATCCGTCTGCGGGTGGTAGGCTGAACTACGGATCAGCTTCGTCCCCAAGGCAGCGTGGAGCTGCTCCCAAAAACGGGACACAAATAAAGTGCCCCGGTCCGATACGATAGTACGGGGTACGCCGTATAAGCATAGGATCCGTGAGATGTACAGTTCAGCGTACTTCTTGGCGTTGTAGTTGGTGTTGACCGGGATGAAATGGGCAACTTTGGTGAGCCGATCGACGATCACCCACACAGAATCATGTTTCTGTAAGGTGGTGGGTAAACCGACGACGAAATCCATGCTCACGTCCTCCCACTTCCAGGCAGGAATGCCCAGTGGTTGCAGCAGTCCCGGTTTCCGCATGTGGTCTGCCTTCACCCGTCGACATGTATCACACTCGGACACGTATTTTGCAGTCTCTCGCTTCATCCGTGTCCACCAAAACTTGCTTCTGAGTTCTTGATACATCTTGTTGCTGCCGGGGTGAATAGAAAACTTTGATAAGTGAGCCTCATCAAAGATTTTCTTCCGTAACTCCGGGTTTCGGGGTACGACGATCCGGTCCTTGAACCATAGGACGCCGTCTCCGTCCTTCCGGAAACATTTCAACTCCCCACTGTCTACACGTCTCCGTAAATGTGACATGCCCTTGTCATTCTTCTGGGCTGCCGCTATCTCTTCACGGATGGTGGGGATCAAAGCTAGGTTGTAGAGAGCTCCGTGTGGAATCACATGGAGTGGTGGTTCGCTCTCTCCCAACGGTGTGATGGTCAGATTATTGACGTGTGACTTGCGGCTTAGCGCGTCTGCCACAACGTTTGCCTTGCCCGGATGATAATGGATCTCTATCTCGTAATCCTTTATCAGTTCTAACCATCTTCGTTGCCTCATGTTCAGCTCCTTCTGAGTGAATATGTACTTGAGGCTTTTGTGGTCGGTATATAAATGTACGAGGTTACCGAGTAGGTAGTGCCTCCACATTTTCAGTGCAAGTACCACGGCAGCGAGCTCCAAGTCGTGAGTTGGATAATTTTGCTCATGATTCCTAAGCTGCCGTGACCCATACGCGACCACCCTTCGGTCTTGCATCAACACACATCCGAGCCCAATGCCGGATGCATCGCAGTACACATCGAACGGTTTTGTTGTGTCTGGCTGCGCCAAAACCGGTGCTGATGTCAGGTGCTTGACTAAAGCCTTGAATGCTGCTTCACATGCTGGACTCCAAACATATTTGGTAGCCTTCTTCAGCAGCTCTGTCATTGGCTTGGCAATCTTCGAGAAGTTCGGAATGAACCTCCGATAATATCCCGCGAGTCCGAGGAAACTCCGTACCTCATGAACAGTTCTCGGGGATTTCCAATTCAGCACTTGCGTGATTTTGCTCGGGTCCACAGCGATACCCTCCGCTGAGATGATATGCCCGAGGAAAGGCACTTGCGATATCCAAAACTCGCATTTGCTGAACTTTGCGTATAACTTGTGATCCCGCAGCCGTTGCAAGACTATACGCAGATGTTTCTTGTGATCTTCCTCCGACTTGGAATATACCAGGATGTCGTCGATGAAGACCACGACAAACTTGTCCAGCTCCGGCATGAACACCGAGTTCATTAAGTACATGAAGTGAGCTGGAGCATTGGTGAGGCCAAAGGACATGACCAGGTACTCATAAAGTCCGTACCTTGTCGAAAAAGCTGTCTTTGGAATGTCCTCAGCCCTGATCTTAATCTGATGGTACCCGGATCTTAAATCCATCTTGGAAAAGACCTTTGCTTCGACCAACTGATCAAACAACATGTCGATCCGTGGCAACGGGTACTTGTTCTTGATGGTTACGGCATTTAATGGACGGTAGTCCACGCAAAGCCGCAACGTTTCATCCTTCTTTTTGACAAATAATGCCGAACAGCCCCATGGCGAGGAGCTCGGCCTAATAAAACCCTTCTCCAGAAGGTCCGTGAGCTGAGTCTTCAGTTCAGCCAACTCCTTGGGCGCCATCTTGTACGGCCTTCGGGATATTGGCATGGTTCCCGGTGCAAGTTCAATCTTGAACTCCACCTCTCTATCGGGTGGCATCCCCGGCAAATCATCCGGGAATACATCAGGGAATTCTCGGACCACTGGAATGTCTTCCAATCTGATGGTTGTGGCTTGATAGACACTTGGAAGTTTTATTTCTGGACTGTCCAGAAATAATGAGTGAGAACCGTGCACTCCTGAGTTTAAGTGCACGACTCGGAGGACGGTGTCTAAAACAGCGCCGTGGCGGTTTAACCACGACATCCCTAGGATGACATCGACCTTCTGTCCCTCTAAGATAATGAGAGACGTGGGGTACACTCTACCCGCTAAGCATAATGGTGCTTTGGAGACCATTACGCTTGCTGAAATCTTCCCACCCGGTGAACAAATTAAATATGGACTATCGGTGGGTAGTATTGGCAAGCTGTGTTTAGCAATGAAAGCTTGGCTAATAAAATTATGCGTGGCGCCTGAATCAAATAGTACTATAGCGGGATGCTGGTGGAGTTGGAACATACCCGCAAGGATTGGCTCGCCCTCCGGCACGTCCTCAATGGCAAGCTGGTGGACAGTACCGGGCCTAGGGTTTGCCCGCCGCGCATTAGTAGGGTTCCGGGGTTGATTCCTCCCCGGAAACTGTGGTACCACTCCGCCGCCTTGCCTCTCCGGGCAACTGCTCGCGAAGTGTCCTGGACGACCACACTTGTAACATGTGGCCGCTGCTGGTGGAGTACTTGGTGGACGAAAGCCCGGCATGCGTTGCGGAGGTGCAAACGCACGCGGCATCGCCCGCTGCTGCTGTTGTTGTTGCGGTGGTGCTGGCAGTGCCGGCCGGAATGCCGGTGAAGAATACGGCCGACCGCGGAACGGCATCGACCGCTGTGGTGGCTGCCAGCGCGGACCTGATGGTGGGCGATTCACCATCCGAAACTTCTGAGAAGGACCGCCTCCTTCTCCGCTGCTCTGCGGCGCGCTTCGCTTTCGCTCTGCCGCCGCCAACTCCTTGCCGGAGTCTTCCTGAACAATCGCAGCATCAATTATGTCGTTGAGGCTGCCGCGATTGAACATCGCCAGCTTGTCCTTCAGGAGCGGGTTAAGCCCCTGGTAAAAGTGGTCCCGCCGCTTCTCGTCCGTATCTGCGTGATACGACGCGTAGAGTGCGAGATCGTTGAACGCTCTGGAGTACTCCAGCGCGTTCCGGCTCCCTTGTTGCAGGTGTAGGAATTCCTGCGTCTTCCTCTTCATCAAACCGGGCGGTATATGATAGGCCCGGAAGGCCGTCCGGAACTCCGCCCAGGTCATCACTCGGTCGGTGGGTTGTGAAGCACAAAAGTTGGCCCACCACGCGCTCGCGGATCCTTGGAGCTGCTGGACCGCGAACTGAGTCTTGCGCTGCTCGCTGATTTGGAGCAGCCCGAACTTCATCTCTATGGCGCGGAGCCAGTTGTCCGCGTCAAGTGGTTCATCCGCCCTTGAGAATACAGGGGGATGAGTCGCCAGGAAGTCAGAGTAGGAGCTCTGTTGGCGCTCCTCACGATCTTGACGTCTCTCTGGGCGAGACGTATTCGCAATTAACGTTTGCAGCAGCTCTGTATGCTGCTGATGTGAACCCGCCATTGCCGCGACAATGTCGGCCAATGTAACCGTTGGCAGTGGCGGTGGCGGTGTTTGCTGTTGCTGTTGCTGCTGCTGTCCCGAGGAGTCCTCGGGAGGTGGTTGGGAGGTCTCTCCCCCTTGGCTAGTACCTCCAACATCGGGGTTGGCACGAGTACGCGTCATTCTGAAATTCAACACAGCAGCAATTAGCACATGTCTTACTCAAAATTCCATAAACAGGAGTAAGTATTGAAGCGACGCATGATTAACTTGCACAACATTCACATATATTGATAAAGCATAAACTTTATACAAGATACATTATTCTCGGATCTCCGAGAAGTCGTGCTCATGTCGTCACTACCTATACATACGCTACTGTCTACACGACATGTCACCGATTACAAAAGTTGGGTTACGCTACCCTAGCTGCCCTACTTGGCAACCGTAACCCCCTACTCGGAGTAGAACTCGACCTCCTGTGGGTCGTCCTCCTCCGGTACCTCTGCTGGTGGCTCGGGGTCTACCACCTCTTCTCCCATTCCAGGTTCTCCCATGGCTGGAAGACCCAAGACTACCGGTACGCCCAATACCGGGGGCACGAGGTCCTGCAATGCATGCACCTCGTCCATAGCCTGGTTGTAGTCCTCTTCCCAGCCTTGTCCTTCCTCAATAGCGTCGTCCCGCTCTTGAGCAAGGTCCTCATTCTGCTGGGTTAGGGTCTGCACCAGCTCTTGCAACGCCGCAATGTCAACACGGCTCTTCTTCTTTGCCTTCTTCAGACGACGCAACTGATTGTGTTGTTCATTCAGTCGCTTGATTGTCGGAAGGAGCACATTGCGGAGTGCACTGTGAGCACTCTCAAAATGATCTCCACGGCTTGTGCTCTCCTTGAGCTTGGTGGCGAGATGCTCCGTATGAACAGCTTGGCTGTCCATCACAGCGTTTCCCGCCCTCATTTGGAGGCTGAGATTTGCCTCCGCGGGGTTGTACCTTGGGCAACTCGGGTTTGTTGCCTCTAGGTACCTCTCTTCCCACACATGCTGAGCTCGTCCCTCCACCGGAACGAGTGCGTATGGAGTTCCCTCCATAGCCTGTACGTGTAGTTGGCAGAAACGTGACATAGTGTCACGGGCTGCCACTTGCCACATCCCTTCCGGTTGTCTTCCTCTCACCGTGACGGTGAATGGCACCCAACCGGGTGGCGTAGGCCCTGCAGGAACCTCGACATGGATCGTCCACGTCTTGTTCCCCTCTTCGCCTTCTTCCTTGGCGAAGTATTGCGGCATCTGGTTGTACCCGAAATATTGGAGCATTAGCCACAATGCTCCCGGGTAGCCGCTACGGTCAGAGCAGTGGGAAACTACCCACCCGTTCTCCAACCGTTTATCTGCTGCCATCTGTAAAAATATATTTGAGAAATGTCAAATATTTATTTAAACAGTAAACCATTGAGTTATAACATAAGATATGTCATTGAACCCTTAACACTTGGAAACATAGTTCAAATTTTTAAACAAATTTGACTGCTGATCTGCTGTTCCCATGACAGCCCTGACCAGTTTCCATATCAATCTGATTTAGGCCAGGTTAAAAGCAAAACCAGTCCTGGAGCTCAACATCAAAGTTAAAGTTAACTTCAATAGCTTTCCAGAAAGTATTTGGTTGGCCTAAGATCTGCTCTGGTTCAAAAGTTATGAGATGTCAAAGTTAACAGAATTTCTGGGAACAATTGGACAGCACCTCCCTGCCTTAGGTACTGATTTGATCCAATAATTCCAGTTAATTCTGTTCCTAATCTGACAAAACTTTCTGTTACAAAGTTGTAACCCATCTCATAAGCTTCCCAGAACCACCTCATTTTCTATTTTTGGATTTTTATGCAGGAAGTTATGCTTAATTTACAGAGAGTCTACAGAGAGTCTTTGCTCCGTCCTGTTTTCTGGACAGTTTCAACTCTACTGCATTTTTCGAGTGGTTAAGGGATGAAACACCTCTGGAACTCAACAGAAAAGTTGTAAAGCTCCTCCAAAGCTTTCCAGAAATGTATCATACGACCCCAACCTCGAAAGAACTCAACCTCTAACCTCTGATTAACTTCAGCCTTGATTTAGCTGAAAACAGAGTGCTCTGTCCTTAACATCCTATAAGTTGAAAATTTATTAACTTTGAATATCCTGTTCAAGGGAAGGAGTTACATCAAGTTTTACTACTTTGGATCAAAACCTTCAAGTTTTTAAATGAAGTTGTTCATTTAGTTGGGTGTGACGTCGAGGCGTCACCAGATTATGTCGGTACTACGTCCTCACAAAGGAAAAACCTATACCGGATTTAGCCGGCTTCGTTAGTTCAGTGGCACTACTCGTCACTCGCACACGGATGCTACACGTCTACCGTTTCGTGGTAAGGCTACCTGCAGAAACTCAAACAATCATCAGACTCGGCTGCACACCGAGCCCGGAATCCATACAGTTTGTACACCCGGCCGTCATCACTCGCCCGGATGTTCTCAAGCCAAACACGCCTTGAGTTACGTGTTCACGTTTCAGACCACGTGACGGGGTCTCCCATGTTGCACCACGCACGCCAGGGACAGACGTTGCTCGAATACCCCAAACGACATGAAGAGTCGTAGAGGATATCAAAGCGGGTCGGGTTACCTGCCACCCGTGGGGCTCCACCCTTCAGCTTGTGCGCACTGGTGGACAGCGCTTACGTGCACCCCCCAAGACATGAACGTCCCGAGATGCACGATTTTCCGACATAACAAATAAGTTAATAAGCCACTTTCTATATACTAATAACATCCTTATACGGGCTACTAACTCGTTCCTCACTGGATTTTTGAAAAAGAAGACCTTTGTACTGTGTTAAACCTCAAGCGAGCTCTGATACCACGCTGACACGACCCCACTGGTCCTGTCGAGCCAGGATCACGCTGAGGGGTGCTGCGTTGCACAACACCGTATAACACACGTCAAAGGTACAAAGCGGAAGCGGAAGCTTTATTACATAAACAAGTTTATTAACATGTTTACATCAAAATAAGTTTAGTCCACACTCGCGGGCGTAGACTAAGCATCAAGTGCACGTTCAGCCCTCGAACGTGTCCTTGCTAGCACACTCGCACACTAACTCTGCGGCGTGCACGACTCCCACTCGACGGGGTTCCCCTCCTGGGGTTCCGTCTCCTCTTCGGGAGTCCCTTCCTCATAGAACCCTGCAAAAGCTTCAAACACAAGCAGTGAGCACGAAGGCTCAGCAAGTCTGACCCGTCTCACCTAAACATGAAACTTCTACATGAGGGTGATGGGTTGCATGAGGTAAAAATCATTTGCAAGGACTCGCCTAATTAGTAGAACCTTACTTTCAAGTTTTAGCAGCAGGTTGTGGAGAACTTTACGCTAAGGCACATGAGAGAGCCGCAATCAAACAAGAAACGCATTTCTCTCATGTACTTTGCCCAAAGTTGAAAAGAACTTTAGTTAGCACTAAGCTACAACATATCATTAACAATCAATATCCAACTTTCAATCAGCAACATTTTAACATGTAACTAGCCTGTTCTTTCTACGTCACGGTACAGTGAACAAGTGGTACTCACTGACCGCGAGGGACGGCGATTATAATCGATTTACACCTGCAGGGTTACCCGAACAACCCGTCACGTACGCCCGTACTCGATGTTGCCTACAACAACCATCACGGACGCCGTACGCGACTACCTTTCACCCGTTAGCCAAATATTGAACCGGTCCCATCGTCCCGAGCAAGAGGTCCCTGCACGCGCATCTCTGTGCCGCCAGCTGATTTACACCTCGAGCTCTCAACCTACCCTCTGAACGACGGGCAATGCCTCAATACCCAGCTACCCGAGTTACATCAGTTTCCCGGTTCCCATATAGCCGGTAGGTCTTCGGTACTGTTCTAGCTTGTTCAACAGGCCCGCACACGGCTCGGTCCTCAATCGACACAAGCGGAGCTACAGCACACAGGCCCCAAAGTCCTGCTGCCCTTACTCTCCGCTCGGTCTCATTTTCTTGCCATGTGTATCATGTGCTATCTCTACCCGAGCAATGTACCTCTAGCCTATTCTCGCGAGTAGTTCCAACTACTCGACTTGTACCGAATCCTACTCTATCCTAGCAATGCAGTGGCTAACGGGGTTTGCAATCCTAAACCCCAACCCATGGTTTTCTTGGCTATGCAGTGGGGTTTCCAAACAAGACTCTGATGCACAACATAAAGAAAACAAGTATGTGCTCAAAACAATAAAAATTTATAAAATGGTTAATGCAAACCGGGGCTTGCCTTGCTGCTCTTGGTCGTAGGCTAGCTGTTCCTCCGGAGTAACGAAGTCTAGGACTTCGGGTTCCTCCTCGACCTTAGCGACTACATGATAAGAACAATGTATGTATTAATTAAATGCTTTTGTATTAACTTTGAAGTTGTGAAGTCTATAACCTTTACTAGATAGACCTAATGACTGTGAAACTTTTACTGTGGCTTGGTTACAACCTAAACAGAGACTTGGTCAAGTTTTAGTTGCAGCAAAGCTCATTTGAGCCCTCCACAAATAATTATGTCCTTGACCTTAATTAAAGGCTTTTAGGGTGTTCTAGGTATTTTCATGAAACAAACTATGACTTTCTGAAAACTAGATTTTCAGAGGGTTCTAATGGAATTGGTCTCACTTAATTTGGAAGTCTCTAACTAAAGATATGAGCTAAACAATTTCAGAGAAAATTCTGAAAATGTTTCTGAACATTTTCTATTTTCTCTGGAACAGTTTTACTAATCACACCATTAGGTGGACTAAATGAGCTCAAATGGATCTGAAATTTTTATGGTAGTTCAAGGATATTTTGGTGAACATCTCAGCAAAATTTCAGGATTTTCCTCCAAATGATTCTCCAGTTAAAATTCCTAACAGTTTAAACTTTAAGGAATTAATTCTGGAGAATTAAGGAATCTCATGAAGTGACACTTGATTTTCTGGAAAGTACTCAAAGAGCTGAATCCAGCAAAATTTGGTTCACTCAATTTGGAGCTTTCTAGCCAAAGTTATAAGGATTTGAAGTTTGAAGGAAATCTGAAAATCGGGGAAAAGTTTAAACTCGCGCGTGGGCCCAGGGGACACGCGTCGCACGCCGAAGCGACAGCACACCGCGGCCCACAAGGCTTTTGCGCGCCAGCACACCCGATCCCGGCCGCAGCCGGATCCCGATTCAAAATATCGGCCGCTGACAGCTGGGGTCCACCCCCTTCTTCAACCTCGCGACACCCGCGCTCCGCCGCCGAGGGACCTCGCCGGAGAGCTCGCCGCTGGCTGCTGTACAGCTTCAAACTTCTTGATTCTGGCCGCCCCTGCCTACTTTTACTTGGGGAACATGATCCGAGGGTCAGCTGCTCATGACAACGGCCGGAGCATGGTCGGCGACGAGCCGCCATATCGGAACGACTTCGGCCATGTCGGCTGATGCTCCTAGTGCCTCAGCTACTTGGGAAACCGGTCGGGGAGCATCAGTGGACCTCAGAGAAGGTCGACATGAACTCGGGGCAGCTCGGGGAAGGCCCGAAATAGGTCCTCACCGTGCGCCCGATACCCCCCGTGCGTTCCGCCATTAGTAGACCTTGAATTACGCCGGGCACAGAAGTTCTCCGGCCCAGAGTTGTGAAGGCAACTTGTGCGTCACCGTGTCTAGTTCGTGTGGGAGTGGCCTGAGGCCCTCTAATCCTTTCTAGAGCACGAATTAAACAGAATCGTACCCGAGGGTCGTTCTGCACACAGAAAGGGGAAAAGTGGAAATTCGCCGCCGGTGAGCAACCACTCGAGCTGTGGCTCGGGGATGAGCAGCACCGATCACTTGCGCGTCCAAGGGTGCCTTGGCTCGGGCGTGACAACGCCCAGGTTGGGCTGTCCACGAGAGCCCGAGGTGCGGCGGTTTCCAGTTCCGAGTTTGATCTTTCGGCACAGCCGATATCACTCGGTTTCAATCGATTTCTATCAATGGGAAGGATGGAGGATGGTCGCTAGTACCTGGCTGGGACCCTGGAGTGGAAAGAGGAAGCTGCGATCAGCTCGATCCAGCAGGAACTCGAGCGCCGGTGATGGCAGTGGAGAAATGGATCGTGCACGTCGGCAGCTCGGGGAATGGCGACTGAAGCACGCCGGGGAGGGAATAAATAGGCCGGTCGGCCGGTCTCCGGCTTGGGGCACGCAGCAGGAGCTGGCGCCGGCTGCCCCCTTCGGTGGCGCGCGCGCACAACAGCCGGGAACCGACTGAACTGTGGTTCAGTCGGTTTGCTTTGAGGCTGAGGCTGACATGTGGGTCCCACTCCTCTTTTAACCTCTGAAATTTATTCCTAACAGCTGTGGTAAACAGTGAACCCTATTCTACCCTTGGCAACTCAAATTATTCACCCAAGAGCCATTTGAATTGATCAAAGTTCAAATGAGGTTTGGTTTGAATGAATTTCAGCACAAGTGCAGTTTGAAATTCAAATAAAGTTTGAATTTCTCCCCCTTAGCTCATGTCAAGATCAACTCCAAATGGAGTGAAAATTGGTGTGTGAGCTCACAAAAATGTGCTGAGCAAGAATATGCCTTCCACTTTTAAATTCAGTGGGTGAAAACAGTTTGAATTTGAATATGTTTTCAAACTGCCCCTTTCCTATCTACACCCAAGATGACCTCAAAAATGTTTTGAATTTGGGTGAAACTTGGCATGGACATCCTTGGCAAAGTGTAGGAGTTTTCATATGTCCAGCCCATCTATATCACATGTGGGAAGTACCACTTTTGTAATGTGTGAGTTTGTTCCCTAATGAGCATGTTGATAATTGTTACTTGCTCTTTATTTGTGTTCATCATTTTTCCTCAAATGAGGTGTGTGGTGTGGTGATGAACACTGCAAATGAGTGTCAAAAACTGAGGCCCTTACAATCATGACGCAGTCACTATCGATGGCTCACATTCAAGCTACAAATGCGTACTTCAAGTTACATCTAAACGAGGGTTTGCCGGGGAAGGAATCGGGCGACACGTACTTGACAGAGACGCGGTACGTAGAGGTAAAGTTTTTAGTTTACTTTGCTTCATTATCTGATCGTGATTAATGTTTTTATTCAATAATAAATGTGTTCAGGTCGGCGTAGCGTGGCTTGACAGTCGTACGGACGCGTACCGTGCCCTGTGTGCTCTTTGGGTGAGCGAGGGCTTCCAGGCGGTTTCTATAACCCGTTGAGAGAGTAGAGGGACGGGCGGAAAACATCGTTTGGGTGGGGACGGTTACATACGCCTCGCTAAACGGATGGTAAGTGCTACTTGCATTCTATTAAGTAATTTTATAATCTTAATTGTGCTAACATGTATCAATAGGAGCACGAGAGCGGTCAGCATCCGGCACCTATCGAGGTGTGGAAGAGGGGTCACTTGGGAAGTGACCCATCACAGACTGACCAACTATCTTCTCAGACGGCGGCAGAGACTTTGGTGAGTTATTTTTTCAACTTAATTGAATTCTCTTAAATAGTTCTAAAGACGTTATTTTTTCTGTATTTTCAGGCAAAGTACCGGGAGGAGACGCGGAGGATTCGAGGCGAAGAGTTCGATTGGCAGAGCGCGCCAATCGTCCCCGAAGCCGCATATGCAAGCGGTGGTGGGAAACCTCACGGACGGTGAGCTTTGTTATTTTTAATTTATTGGTATGAACTTTAAGATAAAAAATTTAATAATCTTACTTTGTTGTGCAGGTTAGCCATCTTCGATGGAGTGGTCGACTCGAGGCAGGCGCGGGCTTCCTCAAGAGCCTCTTCATCGCGTCAGGGCGGGTCCAGCAGAAGCCGTGCGAGTCGAGACCTGGAGCTCCAGAGTCTTCGAGAGGAGCTCCAAAGGACGGAAGAAGTGCTCAGGGATAGGGACGAGATGCTGGCAGCGGAGATCAGGGCTAGGGACGAGGCGCAGAGGGCGAGGGACGAGTATCAAAACTCGTTCATGCTACAGATGCAAGCTGTCATGCAAGTAAATTCTAGATAATGTACTTAAACATTTTTAATATACAAAATGACATGTATAATGATTTGCTTTGTGTTTGCAGGCTATAAGTGCAGGACAGCCGGCTGTCTTTCCGCAATAGACGCCGCCTGCGATACAGCTACCACCGGTGCCGACGACAGCAGGCCAGGTACAAAATTATTCAAAATAGCTTAAACTAGTTCAACTTGTTCAAGTTTAGTAATATATGCATTTTTTATTTCTAACATGTCTAACCACACTTGCATCACAGGGATCGGGAACGGAGGCTCAAACTCTGTTGCCTCAGATTCCGACGCTTGGACGACTGCGGGAGGACGACTTTCTGAACTCCGGTGGCAGAGGACAGGGTAGCGTCTCGTAGTCACGAACTCGCAAAGTGTGTAGTGGCGTGTGTATATATAGTGTTTTGAGATGCTTACTGTGATGTATATGCCTGTGTGATCTGTTTTCATATGCCTGTGTGATCTGGCCATCGAGCCAGGGCTGGCCGCGAAGCCAGGGCAACATTTTCAGTTTTTTTTTAAAAAAACTGCAAAACCTTATCCATGACAGTTCTCTGACGGCCGTCGTCGATACTGGACTGTTACCGTCGACGGCTTTCGGGCACCGTCGACGATAACTATCCAGTATCGACGACGGTACACTATAAACCATCGTCGATAATACTCTAATATCGACGACGGTACACTATAAACCGTCGTCGATAAGTTTCCCCCGCTGCCACATGGAAGGAGTCACTTATTGACGACAGCTAAATCTGGCCGTCGTCAATTAAGTTATAGACGACGGTAACCGTCGTCAATAAGCTTATAGATGACAAAAAAACGTAGACGGCCGCAAACCGTTGTCTATAAGCGTATACCGTCGTCTATAAGCTATAGATGATGGTTTGATCCATATAGACCATAGTTTCTGGCCGTCGTCTATTATCACGATTGTTGTAGTGGATTACTAGCAAAAGATATGAGCTAAACAAGTTCAGAGAAAATCTGAAAAATGTTTCTGGACGTTTTTAATTTTCTCTGGAACAGTTTCATTAATCAAATCATTAGGCGGATCAAGTGAGCTCAAATGGATCTGAAATTTTTATGGTAGCTCAGGGATATTATAGTGAACATCCTGGCCAAATTTCAGAATTTTCCACCAAAGGGTTCTCCAGTTAAAATTCTAAACAATTTAAACTTTGAAGAATTAATTCTGGAGAGATAAAAGTTTTCATGAGGTAAAACTTGATTTGTCGAAAGTACTCAGAGAGCTGAATCCAACAAAGTTATGTGAGTTTGAAGTTTGAACTAAATCTGAAAATTGGGAAAAAGTTTAAATTCCTGCTGGTGGGTCTAGGGCTACGTGTCACGTTCTGCAGCGTTGGCACACGGGGTTACAGAATTAAATGCGCGTAGCCGCACTCGATCCCGAGCCACAGAGACTCCAGCACCCGGTTAATCGAGGCTGACACGTGGGGCCCATGGGTTGTCTTCAACCTTGCGCTCCCGTGCTCAGCAACTGCCCCCCTTGCCGGAGTGCTCGCCGGAGAGGCTTTACCGTGCGCCAAGCTTCTAGATTTTTGCAGCCTCTGCCTACTCCTGCACGGGGAACATGGTGCGGACATTATCTCGGCATGAAAACAACCGGAACATGGCCGGCGACGAGCGGTGGCTTCGAAAGAACTCCGGCCGTGTCGGCCGGACTCCCTAGCACCCCAAATGCTCGAGCAACAGGTCGTACAGCATCAGTGCACCCTAGGGAAGGTCGCCATGAACTCAAAGGAGCTCGGTAACGGCTCCAACTAGCATGTCACCGTGCAACCTAGGTCGAAAATCAGGAAACTAGCAAAACTCGGAGAATAGTGGCTACACTCAATGTTTCTCCGAAGTTTCTGATCCTATGAACTAGAACGGGCATCTAGATGTAATTTACTAAGTTAGGTGATGAGTGGCGTGGTGTGTAGAACGAATTTTGTGAAGTTGTCCGGCGGCCTCTTTTGTACACTGGCGCAAAAACATGAAATTCTGGCGACGGCAGCCCATGGCATGCAGCTGGAGCTTGCGGTGATGGAAGAGAAGACTTAGATGAACCTCTTTGCTGTTCACAACTCGGGGAAAGACGGGCTGTGATGGCTGGACGAGGTGTCCTCGTGGCGGTGGCTCAGTCTGAACCGAGGAAGAAGAAATGTCCCGAAGAAGCTCGGGGAAGATCGGACACTGGCTGGAACCGGTGCGAGAACGTCGAGCAAGGGTCGGTGAACTTGGTTGCAGCCTCAGCTCGGCATGACAGCTACTGGCTCGACTGGGCGACGATGGAGCAGAGAGCTTCGGCAACGGCGCTTTTCTTTCGTGCGAGAGCGAAGCAACCGGGACTGTGAGCGAGGAAATGGTTTGGGGCTCATCTGAGGGTGAGGGCGCGGGGAAACGGCTCGGTGGCCAGAGCACGCAGGCATCTGATGGTGGGGTGTTCTCGCCGTGGCGTCCGCTCAGCTGCGCGCAAGAACCCGAGCTCGATGTGTTCAGTCGGTTGATAAAGTGAGTGACTGACAAAAGGGCCCCACTTCCAAAGTTTAACCTCCAAACTTAAATTCCTACTGCTCTTAATTTTGGGGACCCTAATGCCCCTTGTAGTTTGATTAAACATACAAATGCCCAATTGAATTTGAATGAATCAAAGTTTGATTTGATTTGATCAAATTTGCAGCACATGTTAACTGAAATTCAAATTTGATTTGAATTTAGCCAAAATAGCTCATGTCAAGATCAACTCCAAATGGGGTGAAAATTGGTGTGTGAGATCACAAAATGTGCTGAGTGTGAATATGAATCCCACTTTTGAATTCATGGGGTGAAAGGAGTTTGAATTTGAATTTAAGTTCAAACTAGCCTTTTTCTAATTATTCCCAAAAATACCTCAAAAGGTTTTGGATTTGGGTGAAATTTGGCATGAGCATTCCTAACCAAGTTTATGATCAAACATGTGGTCAACCCCTATCTAATGACTTTCTTGATGGTGTTTACTTGCTCTTCAAAGGTATTCATAAGATTTCCTCAAATGAGGTGAGTGTGGTGTGATGAACACTTTTTAGCAAATGAAAAACGTAGGCCCGTACATTCTGGATGAAGTGATGTACAAAAATCCAGTTCCATCAACGCACCTTACCCAACCTTTCTTCCCTTTCATTTGTCCCGACAATGTAAATAGTCTAGGATAATCATGCACGGTACGAATATCATTGCTCTTAGCGTGAAATACTCCCGCTTGTACTCATCCCATGTACGTACCCCTTCATTCCATAGTTTCGCCATATCTTCTATTAGAGGTTCCAAGAACACATCAATTTCGATGCCGGGTTGTTTCGGACCTTGTATAAGAATAGATAACAAAATGTATTTTCTTTTGTGACACAACCACGTCGGTAGGTTGTACATCGTTAATACCATGGGCCATGTGTTGTGTATACTTTTTTTCACCAAACGGATTTATTCCGTCTGTACCCAAGGCAAACCTTACATTTCTTATTTCCTTTGCAAACTCTGGATACTGAATATCAAAAATTTTCCAATGGATTGCATCACTAGGGTGTCAAATATGTTTTGCATTCTTCCTGCGCTGCTAGGAATGCAAATGCATAAGTTCAGCCTCCCTACGGTTTGAGAATAAACGCTTCAAGGGATCAATTACTGGAAGGTACCACATCACCAAGGCAGGAATTTTTCTCTTATTCTTCCTGCCTGCATCGTCAGAAGTATCATCATCGTCACCTTCAGGGCCAATAATAATCTTCTTATTCTTTAGGGTCTTATTCATGTTGGTAACATACTGATGATCGTAGTCCTTGTATCCACTTACACTGCAGATGGGGCATCTAGTTGCAAGATCATGCTCTTTGCGATACAGAATACAATGGTTCACACAAGCGTGTATTTTGGTCACACTTAGTGACATCGAGCAAAGAAGTTTCTTCGCTTTATAAGTGCTTCTGGTTTGGAAGAATTTCTGCCAAAAGATTCAAAAGATCAGAGAAACTACAATCGGACCATCCGTGTGTGGATTTCAACTTTAGTAGTTCTTGGACTGACCACAATGTAGTAAACTCTTTATCACAACCCTTTGATTCATCATATAAGAGCTCCGTCACTGCATTCTGCAATGTCTCTATTTTACTTGAACCTTTACTTGCTCCCACAGAAATCAATAGATGTGGTTTGATGTGATGCAACATCTCCTCACAATCAAACTCGTCATCATCACCATCATCATCCTAATTGTCACTACCATAATTGATATGAGCATTATCGTCATCAGAACCTCTCTCAATCCACCTCATGTGTATCTAACTCACCATGCTCTGTCCATATTGTGTAGTTTTTTTTGGAATCCATTTTCACCAAATAAGATTGGATTGCTATAGTATCTATCCAAGCAATCTTATTTTTACAGTCAATACATGGACATAATATGTCATCTATCTTTTGCATCTTCGCATGTCTCTTGGACGCTTCAATAAAGTTTGCAAACTTTTGAATGTACATAGGATCAGGTCTTGGCATGTTGTACATCCACACTCGGCGGTCCATCTTCTGTGTCAAACTGTAAAAATAAAAATATGACAGTAACCATTTCTTGAATGCAAGTGAACGCTGAAAGTTGAACACAAGGTTCATAAAGCTAGCATACAGTGATGGCACTTGGAGGCGAGGACGACGACGTGCGCGTGCTTGGAGGCGAGGGCGAGGACGGCAACATGGTCTTGGCAGCAAGGGAGAGGACGGCATCGGCGGTGACGGTGTCGAGGGGCAAATGTATTTTTGGCAGCCTGATAGCGTCGATGTGAAATCTCTCGAGTTAGGTTTTTGCGGTGCCCAAGCGGTGCTTTATATAGTCGTCCATTATCACAGGTGGATTTTAAGGTGGTCCATTAAAAACCGCCTGTGTTAGTTGCCTCTTCATAGGTCTGCTCTTTAGTTTCTTCCTTTGCTTTATTTTTTATTTAGATTCCAATGTAATTACTCAAACATGTATAGATTCTGTAAATTAAGTCCAAACTCGATGATTTTTTTCTATATTGTTCCAAACTTAATATATAACAGATGGAACAAAAAGTTTAAAACTTATATAGGTAACATTGTTATGTTTTATTAAATATATCATTAATTTATATGCACATATTATTCAGATTTTTATATCTGCTAAAAAATGGATCTTCCACTGAAAACTGGTTTGTATGAACATATTGTCATATTTATACATGCATGAATTTTGTTAATTTTTTTAAGCACTCCAACATGTCAAAATCCAAATTATCCATCATTCTAGTAAAATGCCATATACATATTTGGCATTCTTAAAATTTTGAACACACATTGATTCAAACAATTTTATAAAAATCTAAAAAAATCATAGATGTTGGTATGATGACTAAAAAGTCTAATAGAAAAATGCACTCATAAAATCGATGTATTATGCACGATATAAAAATGATAAATAACCTCAAAGGTTTTTCAAGTGAAATTTAATGGGCACCTGTAATACTAAATCATATTACAAGAACTTAAAATTTGAGCTTTTACAAGCCCCCTTATTTTGATAAGAATATTAATTAATCCTAAACATAGTAAACATTTTTCACAAGCGGTTCTATATTAAAAACCGACTGTGATAATTGCCTCTTCATAGGTCTGCTCTTCAGTTTCTTCTTCTTGTTCTTCATTTTTTATTTAGATTCCAATGTAAATACTCAAACATGTATAGATTCTGCAAATTAAGTCCAAACTCGATGATTCTTTTTTCTATATTCTTCAAAAATTAATATACACAAGATGGAATAAAAAGTTTAAAACTTATATAGGTAACATTGTTATGTTTTAGTAAATATAACATTAACTTATATGCACATATTATTCCGATTGTCATATCTCCTAAAATGACCTTCCACTGAAAGTTGGTTTGTATGAACATATTATCTTATTTATACATGTATGAATTTTGTTAATTTTTTAAAACAATCTAACATGTCAAAATTTAAATTATCCATCATTCTAATGAAATCCTCAAATACATATGAGGCATTCTTCAAATTTTGAACACACATTGATTCAAACAATTTTGTAAAAATCTGAAAAAAAAAATTATAGAGATTGGTATGATGACTAAAAAGTCGCATAGAAAAATGCACTCACAAAATCAATGTATTATGCAAGATACAAAAATAAAAATAACCTATTTTTTTCATGTTATGACCAACTTCAAAGGTTTTTCCATGTGAAATTTAATGGGCACCTGTAATACTAAATCATATTACAAGAACTTAGAATTTGGGCTTTTACAAGCCACCTTATTTTGATCAAGAATATTAATTAATACTAAACTTAGTAAACTTTTTTCACACGCAGTTCTATATTAAAAACCGCCTGCGATAATTATCTCTTCATAGGTCCGCTCTTCAGTTTCTTCTTCCTTTGCTTTGTTTTTTATCTGGATTCTAATGTAAACACTCAAACATGTATAGATTCTGCAAATTAAGTTCAAACTTGATGATTCTTTTTCTATATTCTTCAAAAATTAATATATACCAGATGGAACAAAAAGTTTAAAAATTATATACGTAACATTGTTATGTTTTGGTAAATAGAATTAATTTATATGCACATATTATTCAGACTGTCATATCTCCTAAAAAAATGGATCTTCCCCTGAAAGTTGGTTTGTATGAACATATTGTCTTATTTATACATGTATGATTTTTTAAATTTTTTTAAAGTAATCCAACATGTCAAAATTCAAATTATCCATCATTCAGTTATGGCGCCTTGTCGACGGTGCTGCTAGAATTTGTAAAGCCTTTATAATAAGCAGTTGTCACGCCCTTCCTCATCTTCCTAGCAGCGCCCTTCCTCATCTTCCTCGCAACGCCGTTCCATCTTCCTCGCTCTTCACAACCATCGCGTCTGCAGGATCCTCATCTCGCCTCCCCGCTGGTGATCATCAAGGCGGAAAATGCAAGCAGTCGTTGCTGGCACTCCCGGAGTCAACCGCTGGAGCCAAGCGGCAACCTTCTGGTGGCCCGCCGGCGAACAACCAGAGAGCCAAGTTGCAACATTCTGGTGGCCCGCCGGTGAACCGCTCCCGATGGTCGTCTCTGGTCCCGACGGCTCCGCCAACACAGTTGGCGACCAAGAGTGATGCAACCTATACCATAGAGGTCATGTTGAACGGCACCGTGATCGATACCACCGTCACGTCCTCCGGCGCCGATGTCGAGCGCTTCCTTTTGCAGGTTCGTGGGAACAACCCGGGGCCCCTCATCATCGGCCTAGACACAGAGTGGTACGGCGTCAAGAACCCGGACAGGCGCAAGTCATACAAGACGGCCGTTTTGATGCTCTACGTGGGCTGCCACTGCCTCATCTTCCAGATCATTCACACGGAATATGTCCGGAGAGTGCCCTGAAAAACTTCTTCGCCTATCCGCACAACAGATTTTCTAGCATCAGTATCAGTAGCGACGTAAAGCGGCTGTGCGAGGACTATGGCTTCGAGGTAGCAAATGTGGTTGAACTCCAGGACCTTGCCACGAAGGTGCTGCACCGGTCGAAACTCATGTCGGCGTTGCTCAAGACCCTGGCACTCGAGGTGATGAATGTGCACATCGACAAGGTGAAGGACATCAAGTGTGATAAGTGGGATAAGGTGATCCTGTCGCCACAGCTGGTGAAGTATGCCTACATCAATGTGTTTACCTCTTACAAGATTTGGGTGTTGCTGCTCTCCCGTCAGGCTTCCTCGCCATCTCTGATCCGGGAGCAGTGCGCCACGCCATGGTACATCAGCATGGACTACGATGATGACAGGTATCATGGCTACAAATTTCTAGTCTCATACGGCGATGATCTGCGCATCATCGAGCACCCCAGCGGCTACCTGATATGCCCAGGCTGTCCCAACTTGAAGCGCAAATGGAAAAGGGAAGACATCAACTCCATCCAATGTAATGTTGTGGAAGTTGGGCTCTCCAACTCTGAAATACATAGTGATAAGAAGAAGAGCCGGCACTGTCGAATGGCGAGGAACCATGGCTGGATGTGATAACTCCTCGACGTGCTTTCATATTCACTAAAGGAATCCAGGAAATCTACGACGCCTAAATTAATTTGCGACGGCTCACTCTACAACCGTCGTAAATAAGTTTATTTACAATGGCCAGGTTTGGCCGTCATAAATAAAAGTTTGTTTACGACGGCCAGACCCTAGCCATCATAAATAAAAGCTTATTTGCAACGGCCAGACCCTAGCCATCATAAATAAGGTGATATATACCCGCAGGCCCGGGGTTGGCGCGGGAATTCACGCCTGCCCCAACCCCGAGCCTGAAGAGCCACCGCCGCCGGCCCACAGCCCCCAGCCACTGCTGCGCCGGCCCCCACCGCCCCCACAGCCAGCGCCGCCTCCACACCCGACGCCGCCCCGTCCGAGCCGCTGGAGCCCCGGCCAGCCGCAACGCCCCGGCCCCCGCCGCCGCCCCAGCCGGCTGCCTTGGCACCTCCACTCCCTCGGCCGCCGCCGCCCCAGACCCCAGCGGTTTCGGCGCCCTCCCTGACGGTGGCAACCGCCGGCGCTCCTCCCTGATCCGGCGTCCCGCTGCCCTGCCCCCGGCCCCGAGCTCCCGTGCCATCGAGCACGTCGCAGCCATCGAGAAGTTAGTTTTTTTTATTTAGTTGATAATTGGATTTAGTTTAGATATTAATTGTTATTATTTAATTTATGCAAATTGTTTTATTAGTTTTAGATTGAATTTAGTTTAGTTGTTAATTGTTTAGTTTATGAATTTTGTTAAATATAGTTGTCAATTCTTTGAATTAGTTTTAGATTTAATTTAGTTTAGTTGTTAATTGTTTAGTTTATGAATTTTGGTTACTTTAGTTGTAATATGTTTGTATTAGTTATAGATTAAATCTTGTTTAGTTGTAAATTGTTTAGTTTACAAATTTTGTTTAATTTAGTTGTAATTTATTTAGTTTTAGATTGAATTTAGCTTCCCTCCCGCCCACCCCCGCGGCGTTGTCGGCCACCCCGCCGCGTCGCCGCCCGCCGCCTCTCTAGCACCCCGCATCTCTGCCGCCCCGTGTCGCCGCCCAGCTTCCCCCGGCTTCCTCCACCCGGCCGCCCTTGCCCGCCCCCACCGCGCCACCGCACCCGGCCTCCTCCACGCCACCTGCCACCAGCCCTGCACCCCGCCTTTGCCTCCCCGCGTCGCCACCCCGCCTTCCCCCGGCCTCCTCCACCAGCCCTCCATTCACCCACCGTCTATATATTTGCTTCATTTCAATATTTAGTTGAATATTGTGTATAATATTTGAGTGTTCATGATATGCTCTCATGACGGTTAGGTATATATATACACCGTCGTGAGATAATGTGGAAAACATGTTAATTACGATGGTTTCGGGCCGGGTTGTCGTGTCGTGATGGCGGTGGGACCCGGAAGGCCCCGAACCTCCAAGCTTCGAGCACCTAAGGACGTGGAGAGACGATCGACAAGAGCCGTCGGTTAGGACATGGCGCCCAACTGGCCTCCATCCAACGCCCGACCGCTCATCCGTCGTGACCCATCGCAAAAGGGTTTAAGGACCACCCAACGAACCGTGTCCAGTGCCCAAGCCCCCAAAAGGCCGGTGGGCTTTGACTTCATCCTTCTCCTGTTGTTCTTAAGATCTTGGACATGCCAAAGAATTAGGTCGCATGGACGCAAACCCGCGCGTTGACGGTCACCACTATTCTCCCCCCCCCCCCCCTTCTCTCTTTCGTTCTTTCCTCCCTCTCTGGCATAAATGACTCAAAAAAGAATGAGTAACGTAAACCTTTAGAATATGCATCACCCGTTTCGAACCGGCCCCTCTCAAATGCATTACGCATCTGAGCTGGGTAGATTCAGAATTGTCCCTTTTTGGACAGCCTAAGAGCGACCGAGGGGAGGTGCCTACGACTAGATGTGGGTCTGAATCCGGACGAGATTTTGACAGTGTAACCCTGATGTTCTCTGCTGCACCATTATTGGGCGTGCAATCAAAGAACAGCAGGGTGATGCTGCCAAATCTTCGTCTGGATTTGGCCCTGGCGTCTCGTTAGAAGCACGTTCATCTCGGTCACTCTTGGGTGGGTTTAGGATCTATCTGTCCCAAAATAAGTATAAATTAACGATGTTTTCTCCCTCTTTAATCTGTAGCCTCCAACACGGGTGAAGACCGTAGTTAGATGTACACTGGTTGGAACAAGAAAGGTGGTCACTCAAATGAATGGTTTGCAAAGACAGATGCTTTTATCGATTGAGCCTTTTCGTTGTCGATGATCGATAAGGTGTGATGCCCATGTATGAAATGCCAAAACACAAAGTGGCTTGATAAAATGACTCTTTTGATACACTTGTGTCAAAACGGTTACACATCGCATTATGAGGTGTGGAGTTTTCACGGCGAGACAGCTTGTAAAGCTGTACAAGAAGTGCATGAGGATGATGACAACACGAGGGGTTGATCAGATGGATGAGATGCTACAAGCTATTGAACCAGAGGCTACGGAGGATCCTCCAACAACGGAGGTAGAAGCGTTCTTCAAGCTTCTTAAAGCTTCAGAAGAGACGCTTCATGAACACACAGAAGTGACCCTCCTTACGTTCATCATCAGATTTATGGCAATTAAGTCCAAATACTTCTTTTCCAACAACTGTTACAATGACCTAATCAAATTGATCGGCGATATCCTTCCACAACCCCACAAATTACCTAAAGATATGTATCAGTCGAAGAAATTGTTGTCTAGTCTTGGTATGAAATATGAGAAGATTGATGTGTGTCCAGACAATTGTATGTTTTTTGGAAAGAGCATGCGAAAGAGAACAAGTGCATAAAATGTGGTAAATCGAAGTTTGTCGAAGTTGTTAACGATGATGGTGACAATGTGATGACAGAAGTCACACATAAGCAACTTCGTCACGTACCACTGACACCTCAATTGAAGAGGTTGTTTATTTCAAAAAGAATAGCTAGACACATGAGATGACACAAAGAAGGTGTACGTCAGAACAATGGAGTCATGATGCACCCGTCCAATGGTGAGGCATGGAAGGCGTTGGACCACTTCCATACAGAATTTGCTAGTAATGCAAGAAATGTTCGCATGGGTTTGGTGACAGATGGCTTCTCTCCGTTTAGTACAAACGCCACGCTATACTCATGTTGGCCCGTTTTTGTTATTCCATACAACCTGCCAGCATCTCTTTGTATGAAGTATGAATTCATGTTTCTTTGTCTCATCATACCTGGACCGGATCATCCTGGGCCATGTCTAAACGGGATGTTGAAACCGTTGATTCAAGAACTGAAAACTTTGTGGGCAGGAGTCGAATCTTATGACTGTTTTAAGAAGCAGAGATTCAACCTGCGGGCTGCTTACTTATGGTTCGTCCATGATTTTCTAGCACACGGTATATTTTCTGGATGGAGCACTCACGATCATTTGACGTGCCTGATATATGCTTCGGACACGGATTGCTTTCGACTTGCTCATGGAGGCAAGATATGCTACTTCGATTGTCATAAACGTTGGTTGTCTCGAAATCACGTGTTTTGACAACGGAAAAATATCTTTAGAAAGGACACAGTTGTAACAATAGGACCACCGAGACGTTAAAATGGGTCAAAAATTTCTGATATGTTTAACAAACTGGTGGCAGATGAAAGTCGTCCTGGATATTTTGTAGGTTACGTGGAGGAACATAATTGGACTCATATATATGGAATTTGGGAGCTCCCCTATATGAAGTCCTTGATTTTAATGCACAACATAATGTTATGCATCAGGAGCGTAACATGGGCGAATGTATAATAAGCACATGCATGGATATGATGGGCAAAACAAAAGACAATATAAAAGCTCGAAAGGATCTGGAAAAGCGTTGTAATCGTCCAACTCTTGAGCTCTCCAAAAGCGGTGGTAAGACATGTGCTTCTTTCTGTCTTCGATCTAAAGAAAAGAAAGAAGTCATGAAATGGTTGAAAAGTTTGAAATTCCCATATGGTTACGCAGCTAATCTGAAACGACCCGTGAATGTGAAGACGGTAAAGCTCATTGGATTGAAAAGTCATGATTATCACATAAGTATGGAAAGACTCCTACCTATTATGTTTCACGGCTATTTTGATGATGCAGTGTGGAAGGTGCTAGCCGATCTTAGCTACTTCTATAGACAGCTATGTGCTAAAGAAATCACGGTAGAGATGATGAATAAGTTGGAGGAGATACCGGTACTGTTATGTAAGATGGAAAAAATTCCTCCAGGCTTCTTCAATCCAATGCAACATCTCCTTATCCATCTTCCATTTGAGGCTAAAGTGGGTGGTCCTTTGCAATATAGATGGATGTATCACATTGAAAGAGCACTTAAATATCTGAAGCCAATGGTTGGCAACCGAGCAATGGTGGATGGGTGCATCGCTGAAGCTTTTACCCTTAAGGAAGTGGGATACTTTTCAAGTGTTTACTTTGCAAAGCAACACAATGTAAATACTTCGGTGATGCGATACAATATGGATGAACATCCACCTTGCAGCGATCTCTCTATTGTACCGCAGATGAAAGAACGGCCACTTTACTCAACATGTATGCTAATATAGATGGGATGGACAAATATTTTGAGTAAGTTTTTATCCTAACATTGATGCTTATCGACATATAATGCAGCATTTATATGAATGATAGTTTTTTCCCTCCAGTGAGTTCCACAAGCAAAATTGGACACATAGGCATCAACCTACGACCAGACAAGTAGAAACGATGCGACAGGACGGAATAAATGGACGACCTAATTTTCTTTCCTGGTTTCAAGAATATGTAACGTTTTCTCGTTAACTTATGAGTATTTATAAAGTATTATTATAACTTTTAAGTATTATAAAGTATTCTTATAACTTCATAATTTGGACAGTGCGTGAAAGAGCCCAACATCCATGAAGACTTACGACAATTGTCTTATGGTTTGGTTAAAGTTAGAAGCTATGGCCGATATGACGTCAACGGGTTTCGATTTCGTACAACTGAATTTGAAGCTCTTCGTCCGCTCGCAGCAACATGTAATAGTAGAGTTCTGACGAGGGCAATCGACTCTCAAGGCTGCAAAACAAATTATTATGGGATCATTAATAAAATCCTTGAATTTAGTTTTGCCGGAAATAAGGAACTTCAAGTTGTCTTCTTTGATTGTGATTGGTTTGACAACAAACATGGAACACGACAAAACGAATTTGGTACGGTGGAAGTCAGACACAATGAACGACTACGAGGCTACGATACATTTGTCCTTGCACACCAAATGGAGCAAGTGTATTATTTACCTTATCCATGTCAAAAGCTTAATGCTTGGTGGGTGGTACATACCGTGAATCCTCATGAGCGGTTATATACTCCTAGAGATGATGACTACCATGATAAAAATGATGTTGATGAGGTTTATCAAGAACAGGAGTTGCCAGACTCGTTTTCCGTCGAGCCTGGTGTCGAACTCGATCACTTGGTTGGCGACGCTAATGATGAAGAGACTTCTAATATGCGCAATAGAAAACAGAAACAAATGAGCGGTTATATACTCCTAGAGATGATGACTACCATGATATCAATGATGTTGATGAGGTTTATCAAGAACAAGAGTTGCCAGACTCGTTTTCCGTCGAGCCTGGTGTCGAACTCGACCACTTGGTTGGCGACGCTAATGATGAAGAGATTCTAATATGCGCAAAAGAAAACGGAAACAAATTATGAAACAAGATTGATGGTCTGGTTTCAGGAGTAGGGTTCGTGATGTCGATGAATTCTAAAACTGACGCCAAGTAACTTTTTTCATTAAATTATTATAACTTCGTATATTTTCCTAGCATATTTATCAATTACTCTTTACAACTGGATGTCGTCAAAGAAAGGAAAAGGGAAGGGGGCTAGGGGCTTCCTCAGGGAGGCACGGTGCGAGGGCCCCACGGCCTTGTCGAGCAAGGATCACGCTGAGGGGTGTTGCGTTGCACAGCACCGGATAACACACACACATAAAATGGTACAAAGCGGAAGCAGAGTTTTATTACGTAAACGAGTTTATGAACATTTTTACAAGAAAATATGTTCAGCCTACACTTGAGGGCGTAGACTACGCATCAAGTTCACGTTCAGCCCGTGAACGTGTCCCCGCTAGCACACGCGCACACTAACTTGGTGGCGTGCACGACTCCCACTCGACGGGATTTCCCTCTTGGGGTTCCGTCTCCTCCTCGGGAGTCCCTTCCTCATAAACCCCTGCAAAAGCTTCAAACACAAGCAGTGAGCACGATGGCTCAGCAAGTCTGACCCGTCTCTCCTATACATGAAACTTCTACATGAGGGGTTCCGAGGTACATGAGCTAAATAAGTTGCAAAGGACTCGCCTAATTATTTGAACCTTACTTTCAAGTTTTAGCAGCAAGTTGTGGAGAACCTCACACTAAGGCACATGAGAGAGCCGCAATCAAACAAGAAATGCATTTCTCTCATGTACATTGCACAAGGTTGCAAAGAACTTTAATTAGATCTAAACTACAACAAGTCATTAACAATCAAGGTATAGCTTTCAATCAGCAACTTTTACATGACTCTAGCATGTTCTTTCTACGTGACAGTACAGTGAACAAGTGGTACTCACCGACCACGAGAGACGGCGATTATAATCGATTTACACTTGCAGGGTTACCCGAATAACCCATCACGTACTCCCGTACTCGATGTTGCCTACAGCAACCATCACGGACGTCGTACGCAACCACCTTTCACCCGTCAGCCAAATGTTGAACCGGTCCAATCGTCCCGAGCAAGAGGTCTCTGTGCGCACATCCTCAGTGCCGCCAGCCGATTTACACATCAAGCTCTCAACCTACTGTAAAATCCCAAGAAAAGGGACTTGCAAAATTTTTCTTCACCTCACAACACACAGTTTTGTTGTGGATAGATTGTGAAATATTGTGAAGAGCAAATAACCTCCATCAAAAGAGTGATTAGAGGGAAAGCCTTCATTTGCACAAAGTGGGAGTTGGACACATGAACATGAGAGACTGAGCTCACCCTAGAACCTTAAAAGTCTTGGAAAGGTTCAGTCCAAGTTTCATGAAAAATCCAACACTTTTGAGGCACTTTTGGGGGTATTTGAAAAAGAGGCCAATTTGAATGTAAATTCAAATTGCAGCAACTTTCATCACTCAAATTCAAAAGTTAGCTTCATATTCAAACTCAGCATATTTTCCTGAGTAGTCCCACCAATTTTCAGTCCCATTGGACTTCATCTCGTTGGGAGCCGAAGTAGTAACAATTCAAACTGAGTTTGAAGTTTCAAATTTAAATATGAAGGGAATGTGGCCAAACCAGTTTGAAGTTGATGAATTCAAATTCTACCTCTGATTTGGTTGCTAAATTCCCTTTTCAAGTCTGAGTAGGTGGGATATTTGCACAACAGAGAAGATTAGGGGGGAGAAGAGGGCCCACCAGTCAGCTAGACTTCGGCCCTAAGTCAACACCGAGCGAACTTGGTTTACCGGGCCTCGGCAGAGCTCGACACCGAGCCGACCGAGCAGCCACCTCGCCCCCCCCCCTCCGCACGCGCTGGCGACCAGCTTGCCGGCTCCACCACCTCAATCCGATCGTTAACCCGGGAGCAAACAGCAGCACGTTGCCTTCTTCATTGATCGCACGCTCGCTGTTTCCCTCACCCCCGCACTAAACCGGAGCTCACCCCGCGCTCTCCTTTCCCGATCGCCGGCAGCAACCAAGCCCCGGTTGCTCGTGCCAGCAGCACCAAAAAGCAGCGGCCATGCGTGCTCTACCACAACAGCCCCGCACATCCGAGACTCCTAGCCTGTGGCGCGTGCAATTCGGCAACGATCGCCGAGGAACAGAGCACCGGCGGAAAGCCGCGAACTGCTCCCCGTGGACAGCACGCCACAGCCAGTTTCACCGCCGGACTCCTACACGAAAAAGGTGCGCTGTGCTCTCTAGATCGTGTAGATGCAAGCCGAATAGCGGTTGAACCACCGGATGAAGAGTATTTCCAGTTCTTCCGAAACGTAGTGCATTCGGGTAGAGCGCGGTCTACCCCAAAATTCCTGCTACTTGTTTAGCTATTGGCAGCGCAGGCTGGCCAACACCTTCCTCACTCCCTAGCGGCCCTCCTCGACCAAGAATCAAGGGAAATGACCCAGAAATGGCCGGGTTTAGGTTGTTTGTCGGACCGCCATAGAATAACAGCTCGATTCACCGTGGAGCTCTAGGTTGCCGACCTTTTCATGGGGTTTGGCGGCCATTTCCATCACCCTCGAGCTCCCGTGGTGCTCTCCGACCCTTTGCCAATCATTTTGATGCGTTGTAACGCATTCCCGACCACGCCGGAACCCTAACCGCCGCTGTCACCGTCGGGAGCCCTGTTCCGGTGAGCTACGGCCGCCGGCGACGCCACCGACGAGTTCAGCGACGTGAGTTAGGGCGGGGCGGCAAGTTTGGGGACGGGAGAGCAGTTCCGGTGACGCTCACCGGAGTGCGCCTCCGCGGGCCCCTGTTTGGCGCGAGGAACGGGAAGACTGCCGGGTGGGACCCACCGGCAGACATTTAAACATTTTGAAATGTCCAGTTTGTAGTTCAAACTTTGGAGGACCACAACTTGGGTTAGGAGAATCCAAAAATTATGAAACAAATTTTGTTGGATTCCTCTAACAGAGTACAATCCAAATCTGAAACCCAATTTTTATAAAACCCAATAATTAATTCTGGAAAATTCTTTAAAGCTTTTCAGAAAAAGAATTTTAGAGGGAGTTTGGCTCATCCAAAAATCCCTAAATTTTGCCAGAATGTTCTTTAGGACATTAGTAAACCCCTGTAAAAGTTTCAGACCATTTGGAGTTGATTTGGTCAGAGCAATTCAAGTTGGAAGGTGCTGTGTTCATTTGAATACAGAAACATTTTCAGAGAATTTCCAAATTTTGGAAATTCAGTTCTGGGCAAATCTTAACCCCAAAAATGTTAGGAAAATTCATGAAAACTCTATGAGCTATAATTGAAATTGTAGTTCATTAAGTTGAGCATGAACAGGGGTATTACCTCAGAATAAATTCTTCCTTGCTGATTTGCCAAGAGAATTATTCTGAGCAAACCACTCCATGAAAAGTGCTAATGTTTGGTCCAGAGAGTTTTCTTGTGACAAGGAACTCACACAAAAATTCTCAGCTTCATTGGAGCTCTAGATCACCCCTGTCCTGTTTAACCACTTAAGGGATTAATATGGAAAAGGGGGGAAACCACTTAGCATTTAACCATGTGATTAAGTCCAAGCCAAACCACCAACACCAGTTCATCTTTAAATTCTTAAACAAAGTTCCAGGTGTTAGAGGCTGGTTATTAGAACTAATAGTAGAAGTCTTACTCTAAAACTCACATTACATCTAAATTAACATGTAGTATTTCATTAACGTGTAGCCGTTGAAGAAGAGACTCCGGAAGTGCTGGACTTCCTTCTTCCGGACGAAGACTTAACCCCTGACCAGCAGCAACAAGGCAAGCCCCGGTTTGCATTAACCTTTTTATAAGTTTTTCCTTTGTTTACATGTGTCATATGAAGTATGTATGTGCATTAGGTATAGGGTGAATGAAACCCCACTTGCATAACCAGAGGTTCCTAAAAGAGTGAGGGTAGTGTCTAAGACCTCGAATAGATAGGCTATGCTTAAAGATTCATAGGGCTTCGGTACAAGTCGAGTAGTTGGAATCTACTCGCGAGATAGGATTGGGACGCATGGGTTCAGTTGAGTGATGTGAGATCACATTAGTAATGAAAATGAGACTGGGCAGGGGCTAGGGCGCAGCAAGAGGGAGTCTTGTGTGCGCAGCCCTGTCCGTGTCGATTGAGGACCGAGCCGTGTGCGGCCCACGCTGATCAAGTTTGAACGTACCGAAGGCATATCGGATATATGGGCCCCGATAAACCGATGTAGCCTAAACCTCCGGGCGTCGAGGCATAACGCACCGATTTATAGGTGTAGGCTGAGGGCAGCAAGGTGGAAATCTGCCAACGGGCATAGAGAGATGCTCCGTGTGGGGAACCTCCTGCTCGTTTCGGTGCGACCGGTTCGACGTTTGGGCTGTTGGGTGAAAGGTTGTCCCGTACGACATCGAGTGAGCGTGTTGTGCAGCTCCACGGGTGGGCGTACGTGACGTGCTCTTTGGGTTTTCCCTGCAGGTGTATATCGAGTCAATTTGCCGTCCCTCGCGGTGAAGAGTACCACTTGGTCACTGAGTCGTGACGTAGATAAATTGATGAAACATGTTGATTCAATATTGCTGGTTGATATAATTGTATTGCTACATGTGTGCCACCAAATACTGCTTACTAAATTTCAGATTTCATGAACTGTTAACTTGTTGCTAAAAGATGAACTAAGGATGAACTTGTAGGCGTGTCCTTTTGCTGAAATGTTACTATCCTATGTCCATGGTACCCCTCATGTAGATTTTCATGCTTAGGTGAGTCGGTTAAGCCTTGCTGAGCCTTCGTGCTCACGGTTGCTGCTTAAGTGTTTTTCAAGTGAGGAGCCACCCACAGACTCGGAGTACGAGTCCATCGGCGAGGGTTACCCTCCCTCGGGGACCACGGCTGAGTGGGAGCCGTACACGCCACGCTGAGCTGAGGAGTACAGCTAGTGTGGGTTGCCCTAGGGCTGGGCAACCAACTTTTGCTAAATAGACGGGCGTGAGTTGTATAGTGTAGACTTCCGCTGTGTAATATAAACAATAGTTGTAACTGAAGTTTGTACCTGTTTGTACAGTTTCAGTTGTTTTTCCCATGTAATATATTATGTTCTTATGACGTGTGCTGTCGGGTGTCGCATCGCGCGGCACCACCCTCTGCGATCCTGGATGAGCGGATTCCGGTCCGCCACAGCCTGGTATCAGAGCTGCAATGGGGATAGCACAGTACTAAAGGACTGCATTATGGGAAAAACTTAGGTATATGGTGAGGATTCGGTAGTTGCCCAAGTAAGGACTATATTAGCATAGTTACTTAAAGTGGCAAAGACTAACTTATGTGTTATAATTCTGAATTTCAATTATGTAACGACGCACCTACGCTCTGGTAAGTACGGTAAGGAACGCCACCGAAAGCGGTTCAATTTCGGTTAGCTCCCCCTGACGAGGAACGTGGTTCAGGGATTTGTCTCACAGCTTGGTGTGAGACGTCAATATGAAACTCTCGGACTCTTCATGTCCCTGAGTTCATATGCAACGCTGATCCCTAGCGTGCACTAGGCAAGTAAGTGGAGACCCCATCGCGTGGTCAGTAACGCGAGAGTGTGTTCGTCTGGAAATAGCCCAGGAGGACATACGCAGCGCTTGCCATCGGCGTGCCCTGCAGGGCAGTAGGTGGTATCTGTTGGGTTGATAACATTCCCAACCGTGACGACCCGTTCATGACATACTCGGGTTCCCCGTCGTGTGGTGTTGAAACACGATCACGTACCTTGAGACGTGACCTAACTCAAGGACGGCCGTATGACAATGATACGGGCGTTTGTATTTACTTTCAAATATGGAACTGCCTGAAATGAATAACCATTGAGTGCACCATTATTGTGTGGTCTTCTGCAGGTACTAACCACGTAAGTATCCGTGTAGTAAACGTGTGCGAGAGACCGTTTAGTGCCACATTTGAGACTTATATGCCGGTAAAATCCGGTTAGGATTTTCTTTTGTGAGGAATGTAGTACCGAGATATTGTAGGCATATGCATGAGAATAATGATAACAAAGAATTAAAATCATTAGGTTCAACAATTAAGACCCTGGTTGGGTACAAGAATGGGATAGTGGACCAGGATAGCTAAAGGGATGAAAAACAGAGTGCTCTGTTTTGGGCAGCACGTTTGCTGATCTTCAACAGGGCATAACTCACCGGTATTTTGGCCCAGAGGGGTGTGCTATATAGCTCTGAAAAGGTAATTAAGTACTCTACAACTTTGTTGTAGACTTCCAGAGCTGAAACTCACCTTAAGACGGCTTAAATCCCAGAGGAATGTAAACTGTCCAGAACCAGGACAGTAAAACATTCTCTGAACTGTTCTGTTTATCAAACATAATTCCCAGTAGAAAAATCTAAAAGTGGCACATAATACATCCTTAGAAAGAGTAGAAGATGTGTGACATCTTTGCAATTCAAAGTTTCTGAAATTTCAGCACAGATTTCAGTGGAAACCAGGGTTGAAAACAACCACTTCCAAGGGAGGTGCTGTTAAAAATTCTTCCAGAAATTCTGCTGACTTTGAATTAGCATAACTTTTTAACCAAGGCTGATCTGGGGCAATTGAATACTCGTGGGAAAGATACTAAAGTTAACTTTAACTTTTGGTATTCAACTTGAGTCATGAAAATGCCCAGAACCAGATCAAAACTTGGAATAGGTAGAAACTGGTCATTCTGACAGAAGAATGACAGTTGAACTCATTGGAGAGGGTGTGGTACCCTAAGGGTGGTATACGTGATGACAAAGCGATAGTAATATCTCGTAGTGACCAAACCTAGTTATGGTGAGCTTCCAAAGAGGAGGTTCATCAAGTTGGATTAAACTAGCTTGTGTTTGGTCTGGTAATGGTGTAGCTTGTGCAAAGTTATTACATTATCTACATACGAGATGTATCGCATGAATTATTGTCATTATGTTTTACCCCTATTTTCTTTGGACTGCATGCAAAATGTTGCGGGACTGATGATTATTGTCGAATGGTTGCAGATGGTTCGCACTAGGACCACGCACGAGGTTGGTGGCTCTAGCCAAGGTGGAGGCGATGACTCCCAGCCACCGGCCTACGACAGCACCCCGCAGCAGCAGCCACCACCGCCGCCTCCGCTTACTCTAGCGGATGTGATAGCGGCACTGGTGGGAGGTCATGAGGAGCAGACCGACCTGCTCCGCACGATCGTGCAGAATACATCCCAGGCAGGGGGACGTCAAGAGCGAGGGCCTCGTGAGCCCCGCGAAGTGTCGTACTCGGATTTCATGAGTACGCACCCTCCAGTGTTCACCGAAGCTGAAGAACCACTGGAGGATGACAACTGGCTGCGGACCATCGAGTCCAAGTTTGGGCTGCTCCAGTGTACGGAGCGGCAGAAGACCCTGTTCGCAGCACAGCAGCTCCACGGTGCCGCTGGTGCGTGGTGGGCGAATTATGTCGCCTCACGTCCGGCTGGCCATGCCGTGGAATGGCAAGAGTTCCGGGAGGCGTTCCGCGCCTATCACATCCCTCCCGGAATAATGAAGAGGAAGTTCCAAGAATTTTTGGAACTGAAGCAGGGCGGGAGGAGTGCCCACGACTACTCCCGTGCCTTCAACCATCTGGCGCAGTATGCGTCAGACTATATCTCCACGGAGGAGAAGAAGAGGGAGCATTTCTATCAGGGGTTACACCCCGAAATGAAGACGCACCTCGTTCAGTGGAATCGCGGCACATTCAACGACTTAGTCAATGCCGCGATCATGCAAGAGGACGCTCAGCGGGAGTTGGCAGCTGAGCAGAGGAAGCGCAACGCTCCACCTAGCAGCGGTGGTGGCGCACCTCAGAAGTACCGTATGGTGTATCGGACACCATCCGGGCAGCAGTGGCGTCCACCGGCGCGACCTCAACAGTTCGGGGGACGTTCGTTCCAAGCACCCCCGTTCCGTCCGCCGATGCCACCACCAAGACAGCAACAGCAGCAGCAGACGGTACCCCGGGCGTTTCCACCGCCACAACGCGCCCCGGGATTCCGTCCACCGATCAGCGGGGGACCGCCCCGTTTCACCTGCTTCACGTGTGGCCAGGCGGGCCACTTCGCGAAGGACTGTCCCCACGGGCAGCAGAGCAGCGGGCAAGCCCAGCTCCAGGGCGGTGCTCGAGGCCGACCTCCGGTGAAGAAGGTTGGTCAGCGGACTGGTGGCGTCCGCAACCTCGGCAATGAGGACGCCCCAGAGGGAGACAACGTGCTGGCGGGTACGTTCACTCTCAACCATCAAGCTATCGTCATACTTTTTGATTCTGGTGCAACCCATAACTTCATAAGTGCATCCTATGTGGTTAAGCATCAGCTGGAACCCTTTCCAACCGAGTGTTCTTATATGATCTGCTCACCGGGAGGAAAGATTTCAGCAACGATGATGGTTCCAAAAGCACCACTGTGCTTAGGTGGGAAGATATATCCCACCACTATGATTATCCTAGGGGGGCAGAAGATTGATGCAATCTTGGGAATGTCATGGCTAAGCTACCATGGAGCTGTCCTGGAAACACTATCACGGACGGTTCACCTCAACTCCCCATTACACCGTCCGCAGTCCCTCCTATTAGATAATCCAGTCAGAGAGGATTCAGCGATCAATAGTGCTGAGGCTCTCAAGTTAGAAGACATCCCCGTAGTCCGGGAGTATCCCAACGTGTTCCCGGATGATCTACCGGGCATGCCACCTGAGCGGGATGTCGAGTTCAAGATCGAGCTCGCGCCCGGGACTACACCCATATCACGGAGACCATACAAGATGGCTCCAAATGAGCTGGCGGAACTGAAAGAACAGCTCAATGATCTGTTGAGCAAGGGTTTCATTAGGCCGAGTTCCTCGCCTTGGGGATGCTCGGCGTTGTTCGTGAAGAAGAAGGATGAAACCCTGAGGCTGTGTGTGGATTACCGGCCGCTCAACGCCGTCACCATCAAGAATAAGTACCCACTGCCCCGCATCGACATATTGTTTGATCAACTTGTGGGTGCAAGTGTGTTCTCCAAGATGGACCTTCGCTCTGGATATCACCAGATAAAGATCCGGGCGGAGGATATCCCGAAGACGGCCTTCTCAACGAGATATGGATTATATGAATATCTCGTCATGTCCTTTGGTCTCACAAATGCTCCGGCCCATTTCATGTATCTCATGAACTTGGTGTTCATGCCGGAGCTGGACAAGTTCGTGGTAGTGTTCATCGACGATATCTTGATTTACTCCAAGACGGAAGCCGAACATGCCGAACACTTGCGGATCGTTCTTCAACGATTGCGAGACCATAAACTTTACGCCAAGTTCAGCAAATGCGAATTTTGGATCAGCCAAGTGCCATTCTTGGGACATATCATCTCAGCTGAAGGCATTGCGGTTGACCCAAGTAAAATAGAGCAAGTGTTGAAATGGAAAGCTCCCACTTCAGTTCATGAAGTCAGAAGCTTCCTCGGGTTAGCGGGATACTATCGGAGATTTATTCCAAGTTTCTCCAAGCTCGCTAAACCGATGACAGAATTGCTGAAGAAGGGGACGAAGTATGTTTGGAACACGGCGTGTGAAGGAGCCTTCCAAGCATTGGTGAAGCATCTCACAACAGCCCCGGTCTTAGCTCAGCCGGATACAACAAAGCCCTTCGACGTGTATTGTGACGCGTCTGGTATTGGGCTCGACTGCGTGTTGATGCAGGAAGGACGTGTGGTCGCTTATGGCTCACGCCAACTTCGGAACCATGAGCAGCATTATCCCACTCATGACCTTGAGCTTGCTGCAGTGGTTTTGGCGCTAAAAATGTGGAGGCACTATCTCCTGGGGAATTTGGTGCATCTCTACACCGACCACAAGAGCTTGAAATATATTTTCACCCAGAAGGAGCTGAACATGAGGCAACGGAGGTGGTTAGAATTAATCAAGGACTATGAAATTGAGATTCACTACCACCCCGGCAAGGCGAATGTGGTTGCCGACGCGCTGAGTCGGAAATCGCATGTCCATCACCTCACCATTACACCGGTGGAGGAGGGAGGGCCAAGTTTATACTTGGTTCCTTATGGATTGCTGTACAACCTTGCCCTCATCCCCACTATTAGGGAGGACATCATTGCAGCTCAGAAAAATGATAAAGGCATGGCACATCTCCGGAGACGGATAGACAACGGGGAAATCAAATGTTTCCGGAAGGATGATGAGGGGACGCTGTGGTTCAATGACCGCATAGTCGTACCCCGGGATATGGAACTGAGGAAGAAGATCCTCGACGAAGCCCACTTGTCTAAATACTCCATTCATCCGGGCAGCAACAAGATGTACCAAGATTTGAAACGGAAATTTTGGTGGACACGGATGAAGCGGGAGGTAGCGAAGTACGTATCCGAGTGTGATACGTGTAGACGAGTGAAGGCTGATCATATGAGGAAATCAGGGCTGCTGCAACCCCTGAAGATTCCAGCATGGAAATGGGAAGATGTGAGCATAGATTTCATCATGGGATTACCCTTAACATCCAACAAACATGATTCCATTTGGGTGATTGTTGACCGACTGACCAAGTCAGCTCACTTCATCCCCGTACATACACATTTCCATGCCAACCGATATGCGGAGTTATACATTGCTAGGATTCTATGTCTGCATGGTGTACCCAAGACCATAGTCTCAGACCGAGATGCCTTGTTTGTATCTCGCTTTTGGGAGCAGTTGCACTCTGCTTTGGGTACTAAACTGATTAGGAGCTCCGCCTACCACCCTCAGACAGATGGCCAGACAGAGAGGGTGAATCAAGTTCTGGAGGACATGTTGAGAGCATGTGCCATCCACCATGGTAGGAACTAGGATAATCACCTACCATTGGCGGAATTCTCGTACAACAACGGCTATCAGGCGAGTATCAAGATGGCACCCTACGAAGCTCTCTACGGTCGCAAGTGCGGCACCCCATTAAATTGGTGCGAGTCCAGTGAAAGGGTCACATTCGGGGTTGATGTGGTGAACGACGTCGAAGAGCGCGTTCGGACAATTCAAGCCAATTTAAAAGCCGCTCAATCCCGACAGAAGAGCTACGCTGATAAGAGGCGTAGACCGTTGCACTTTGACGTCGGGGAACACGTGTACCTCCGCGTGTCTCCAATGAAGGGTGTGCACCGGTTCGGTGTGAAGGGGAAGCTCGCTCCCCGTTTTATTGGACCCTACGCTATCACCGAAAAGTGTGGACCAGCGACGTATCGATTGGAACTACCGGCATCTCTCGCTGGTGTCCATGATGTTTTTCATGTTTCACAACTGCGAAAACGTTTAAAGCATACGGCTGCTGTTCCTACCGAAGACATCGGCGAGCTGAAACCGGATTTAACCTATGAGGAGTATCTGGTGGAAATTCTTGATGAGAAAGCCAGAACCACGCGTAGCAGAACGTTGTGGTTCTACAAGATACTCTGGAGTAACCACACCGCGGAAGAAGCGACGTGGGAGAGCGAGGAGTTCCTTCGCTCAAATTACCCGGAGTTCATGGCATATCAACACGGGTAAGTCCCTATTACATCGCTATCTCTTCTTTTATAATCTCGGGACGAGATTCTTTTAAGGGGGGAGGGATGTAAAATCCCAAGAAAAGGGACTTGCAAAATTTTTCTTCACCTCACAACACACAGTTTTGTTGTGGATAGATTGTGAAATATTGTGAAGAGCAAGTAACCTCCATCAAAAGAGTGATTAGAGGGGAAAGCCTTCATTTGCACAAAGTGGGAGTTGGACACATGAACATGAGAGACTGAGCTCACCCTAGAACCTTAAAAGTCTTGGAAAGGTTCAGTCCAAGTTTCATGAAAAATCCAACACTTTTGAGGCACTTTTGGGGGTATTTGAAAAAGAGGCCAATTTGAATGTAAATTCAAATTGCAGCAACTTTCATCACTCAAATTCAAAAGTTAGCTTCATATTCAAACTCAGCATATTTTCCTGAGTAGTCCCACCAATTTTCAGTCCCATTGGACTTCATCTCGTCGGGAGCCGAAGTAGTAACAATTCAAACTGAGTTTGATGTTTCAAATTTAAATATGAAGGGAATGTGGCCAAACCAGTTTGAAGTTGATGAATTCAAATTCTACCTCTGAGTTGGTTGCTAAATTCCCTTTTCAAGTCTGAGTAGGTGGGATATTTGCACAACAGAGAAGATTAGGGGGGAGAAGAGGCCCACCAGTCAGCTAGACTTCGGCCCTAAGTCAACACCGAGCGAACTCGGTTTACCGGGCCTCGGCAGAGCTCGACACCGAGCCGACCGAGCAGCCACCTCGCCCCCCTCCGCACGCGCTGGCGACCAGCTTGCCGGCTCCGCCACCTCAATCTGATCGTTAACCCGGGAGCAAACAGCAGCACGTTGCCTTCTTCATTGATCGCATGCTCGCTGTTTCCCTCACCCCCGCACTAAACCGGAGCTCACCCCGCGCTCTCCTTTCCCGATCGCCGGCAGCAACCAAGCCCCGGTTGCTCGTGCCAGCAGCACCAAAAAGCAGCGGCCGTGTGTGCTCTACCATGACATCCCCGCACATCCGAGACTCCTAGCCTGTGGCGCGTGCAATTCGGCAACGATCGCCGAGGAACAGAGCACCGGCGGAAAGCCGCGAACTGCTCCCCGTGGACAGCATGCCACAGCCAGTTTCACCGCCGGACTCCTACACGAAAAAGGTGCACTGTGCTCTCTAGATCGTGTAGATGCAAGCCGAATAGCGGTTGAACCACCGGATGAAGAGTATTTCCAGTTCTTCCGAAACGTAGTGCATTCGGGTAGACCGCGGTCTACCCCAAAATTCCTGCTACTTGTTTAGCTATTGGCCGCGCAGGCTGGCCAACACCTTCCTCACTCCCTAGCGGCCCTCCTCGACCAAGAATCAAGGGAAATGACCCATAAATGGCCGGGTTTAGGTTGTTTGTCGGACCGCCATAGAATAACAGCTCGGTTCACCGTGGAGCTCTAGGTTGCCGACCTTTTCATGGGGTTTGGCGGCCATTTCCATCACCCTCGAGCTCCCGTGGTGCTCTCCGACCCTTTGCCAATCATTTTGATGCGTTGTAACGCATTCCCGACCACGCCGGAACCCTAACCGCCGCTGTCACCGTCGGGAGCCCTGTTCCGGTGAGCTACGGCCGACGGCGACGCCACCGACGAGTTCAGCGACGTGAGTTAGGGCGGGGCGGCAAGTTTGGGGCCGGGAGACGGCCGGGAGAGCAGTTCCGGTGACGCTCGCCGGAGTGCGCCTCCGCGGGCCCCTGTTTGGCGCGAGGAAGGGGAAGACTGCCGGGTGGGACCCACCGGCAGACATTTAAACATTTTGAAATGTCCAGTTTGTAGTTCAAACTTTGGAGGACCACAACTTGGGTTATGAGAATCCAAAAATTATGAAACAAATTTTTTTGGATTCCTCTAACAGAGTACAATCCAAATCTGAAACCCAATTTGTATAAAACCCATAAATTAATTCTGGAAAAGTCTTTAAAGCTTTTCAGCAAAAGAATTTTAGAGGGAGTTTGGTTCATCCAAAAATCCCCAAATTTTGCCAGAATGTTCTTTAGGACATTAGTAAACCCCTGTAAAAGTTTCAGACCATTTGGAGTTGATTTGGTCAGAGCAATTCAAGTTGGAAGGTGCTGTGTTCATTTGAATACAGAAACATTTTCAGAGAATTTCCAAAACTTGGAAATTCAGTTCTGGGCAAATCTTAACCCCAAAAATTTTAGGAAAATTCATGCAAACTCTATGAGCTATAATTGAAATTGTAGTTCATTAAGTTGAGCATGAACAGGGGTATTACCTCAGAATAAATTCTTCCTTGCTGATTTGCCAAGAGAATTATTCTGAGCAAACCACTCCATGAAAAGTGCTAATGTTTGGTCCAGAGAGTTTTCTTGTGACAAGGAACTCACACAAAAATTCTCAGCTTCATTAGAGCTCTAGATCACCCCTGTCCTGTTTAACCACTTAAGGGATTAATATGGAAAAGGGGGAAAACCACTTAGCATTTAACCATGTGATTAAGTCCAAGCCAAACCACCAACACCAGTTCATCTTTAAATTCTTAAACAAAGTTCCACGTGTTAGAGGCTGGTTATTAGAACTAATAGTAGAAGTCTTACTCTAAAACTCACATTACATCTAAATTAACATGTAGTATTTCATTAACGTGTAGCCGTTGAAGAAGAGACTCCGGAAGTGCTGGACTTCCTTCTTCTGGACGAAGACTTAACCCCTGACCAGCAGAAACAAGGCAAGCCCCGGTTTTCATTAACCTTTTTATAAGTTTTTCCTTTGTTTACATGTGTCATATGAAGTATGTATGTGCATTAGGTATAGGGTGAATGAAACCCCACTTGCATAACCAGAGGTTCCTAAAAGAGTGAGGGTAGTGTCTAAGACCTCGAATAGATAGGCTATGCTTAAAGATTCATAGGGCTTTGGTACAAGTCGAGTAGTTGGAATCTACTCGCGAGATAGGATTGGGACGCACGGGTTCAGTTGAGTGATGTGAGATCACATTAGTAATGAAAATGAGACTGGGCAGGGGCTAGGGCGCAGCAAGAGGGAGTCTTGTGTGCACAGCCCTGTCCGTGTCGATTGAGGACCGAGCCGTGTGCGGCCCACGCTGATCAAGTTTGAACGTACCGAAGTCATATCGGATATATGGGCCCCGATAAACCGATGTAGCCTAAACCTCCGGGCGTCGAGGCATAACGCACCGATTTATAGGTGTAGGCTGAGGGCAGCAAGGTGGAAATCTGCCAACGGGCATAGAGAGATGCTCCGTGTGGGGAACCTCCTGCTCGTTTCGGTGCGACCGGTTTGACGTTTGGGCTGTTGGGTGAAAGGTTGTCCCGTACGACATCGAGTGAGCGTGCTGTGCAGCTCCACGGGTGGGCGTACGTGACGTGCTCTTTTGGTTTTCCCTGCAGGTGTATATCGAGTCGATTCGCCGTCCCTCGCGGTGAAGAGTACCACTTGGTCACTGAGTCGTGACGTAGATAAATGTATGAAACATGTTGATTCAATATTGCTGGTTGATATAATTGTATTGCTACATGTGTGCCACCAAATACTGCTTACTAAATTTCAGATTTCATGAACTGTTAACTTGTTGCAAAAAGATGAACTAAGGATGAACTTGTAGGCATGTCCTTTTGCTGAAATGTTACTATCCTATGTCCATGGTACCCCTCATGTAGAGTTTCATGCTTAGGTGAGTCGGTTAAGCCTTGCTGAGCCTTCGTGCTCACGGTTGCTGCTTAAGTGTTTTTCAGGTGAGGAGCCACCCGCGGACTCGGAGTACGAGTCCACCGGCGAGGGTTACCCTCCGTCGGGGACCACGGCTGAGTGGGAGCCGTACACGCCGCGCTGAGCTGAGGAGTACAGCTAGTGTGGGTTGCCCTAGGGCTGGGCAACCAACTTTTGCTAAATAGGCGGGCGTGAGTTGTATAGTGTAGACTTCCGCTGTGTAATATAAACAATAGTTGTAACTGAAGTTTGTACCTGTTTGTACAGTTTCAGTTGTTTTTCCCATGTAATATATTATGTTCTTATGACGTGTGCTGTCGGGTGTCGCATCGCGCGGCACCACCCTCTGCGATCCTGGATGAGCGGATTCCGGTCCGCCACACCTACCCTCCGAACGACCAGCTATGCCTCAACACCCAGCTACCCGAGTTACATCGGTTTCCCGGTTCCCATATATCTGGTAGGTCTTTGGTACTGTTCTAGCTTCTTTAACAGGCCCGCACATAGCTCGGTCCTCAATCGACACAAGTAGAGCTATGGCACCTAGGCCCCAACGTCCTGCTGCCCTTACTCTCCACTCGGTCTCATTTTTCTTGCCATGTGTTCCATTTGCTATCTTTACCCGAGTAGTGTGCCTCTAGCCTATTCTCGCGAGCAGTTCCAACTACTCGACTTGTACCAAATCCTACACTGTCTTAGTATTGCAGTAGCTAATCGAGGTTTACAAACCTAAACCCAACCCAGGGTTATCTAGGCTATGCATTTGGGTTTTCAAACAAGACTCTAATGCAAAATTTAAGTGGGTGCTCAAAGTAAGTTCTCTAAACAGTAAAATTTGTAAAAATGGTTAATGCGAACCGGAGCTTGCCTTGCTACTCTTGGTCGTAGGCTAGCTGATCCTCTAGAGTGATGAAGTCTAAGACTTCGGGCTCCTCCTCATCCGTAGCGACTACATGAGATAATACATATACGTATTAATTCAAATGCATTTGAAGTGAAGTTGAATTTGTGAAGACTATAAGTCTTGCTAGACAGGCCCAATGACTCTTGAATTTTTACTGTGGTTTGGACACAACCTAAACAGATACTTGGCCAAGTTTCATTTGCAGCAAAGCTCATTTGAGCTCTCCACAAATAATTATGTACTTGGCCTTAATTGGAGCTCCTAGGGTGTTCTAGTGATTTTCGTGGAGCAAGCCATGACTTTATAGAAACTAGATTTCAGAGGATTCTAATGGAGTTGGTTTCACTTAATTTGAAGGTTCCTAACTAAAGATATGAGCTAAACAATTTCAGGGAGAATCTGAAAATGTTTCTGGACATTTTCCATTTTCTCTGGAACAGTTTTATTAACCACACTATTAGGTGGATCAAATTAGGTTAAATGGATCTGAAATTTTTATGTTATCTCAGGGATAGTTTGGTGAACATCCTGGCCAAATTTCAGAATTTTCCTCCAAAGGGTTCTCCAGTAAAAAGTCTAAACAGTTTAAATTTTGAAGAATTAATCCTGGAGAAATAAGGATTTTCATAAAGTGAAACTTGATTTGTTGGAAAGTACTCAGAGAGATGAATCCAACAAAATTTGGTTCACTCAGTTTGGAGTTTTCTAGCAAAACTTATGCTCTTCTAAAGTTTGGGGAAAACCTGGAATTTGAATTAATCGTGGAAAATTCAAAACACTGCCAGTGGGTCCAGGGGACATGTGTCTAGTGTCGGGACAGCGCCACACGGGGCCACAGATTTAATTCCCGTGCTGTCACAGCTGATCCGAGTCCACAGACGATCCGGCCTCCCCCTCCAGAGCCCCTGACACGCGGGCCCAGCGACTCCTCCGTCTACCTCTCGCCCCCACGCGATAGCGCCGCCGGAGCTCGCCGGTTTCTGACTTTCCGTCCCTCTCTCAATCTGCCACTCGCTTCTAGGCCCAAGAAACATGCGAGGAACACACTGGTGTGGTCTACCCGAGCCGGCAGAGCCTCCAACGTAGCTCGTGACATGCGGCGGTACTCATCCGACTCCGGTGACGTCGCCTCACGGTGTTAGCCCACCAAAAGCTCTCTGAAAGGACCCTACAGCACCAGTGAGGGCTGGAGAAGCTCGGCATGGTGGCAAAAGAGACCGGGAATAGCTCTAACTATACTCTCACCGTGCGTCCGAAGCTGCCCGATATTGCCGCCGTCGGGAAAAGCTCAAACTACACCGGCTACACGTAGTTCCTTGCTAGGTTCGCAAAGCAAACTGGTGCACCCTGAAGTCTAGCTCTTATGTGTGAAGTTTTGTGGCCTATAAACAAGAATCAATCGGGAATTTCATGAATTCATGCCCGAAGGTCGGTTTGCACCGATCGGAATAGAATCTGAAAATACGCCGTCGACGATTTGCAGTCAGACCTGAGATTTGGAGGTGAGCTGTGTGGACGTCGTGCGCGTCCAGAGGAGGCTTTGCTTGGCCGTGACAAGCCCGGGGTGAGGCTGTCCATGAGAGCACCTCCTCTCGGTTTTGTGTCGGCCACCGTGGGAGAGATTGTTTCTCAGTGTAGGGAGCACGAGCTCACTCGGTGATGGTTTGAGGAGGTTGTGGGGAGTCCTGTGGTACCGTTTTGTTGCTCAGCCAAAGATCACATGAAATTTTGGCGGGTGGCCAAGGGATTGGAAGAGTAGCGGCGGCTACGGTCGGTTTCTTGCGCGAGGGAGCAATGAACTGATCGGCTCTGCCTCTGGCCGGCTCGGCTGCGGGGATAAGAGGAAGCAACGTCGGTTGAACATGGCTCAGGCCGAGCAGGAGCTGGCACCGGCGATCAGCTCGGTGGCGACCGCATCCCTGGCCCAAGAACCCGAGTGCCCTGTTCTTCAGTCGGTTAAACAGCTAGTGAGGCTGACAGGTGGCACCCACCTCCATTTTAACCTCTGAAATTAACTTTCTCCCACTGCTCTAAGCAGTAGTCCCCATACTACCCTCTGAAATTTGAATTATCTACCAAATGCCTATTCAAACTTGATAGAATTCAAATTGTGAAGTGTTTGAATATAATTTCAGCACATATGCAGTTTGAAATTCTAATTGAATTTGAATTTGCTAAAATTCGCTCATGTCAAGATCAACTCCAAATGGAGTGAAAATTGGTGTGTGAGCTCACAAAAATGTGCTGAATATGAATATGCCTCCCACTTTTGAATTCATGGGATAAAAGTAGTTTGAATTTGAATTTCAGTTCAAACTAGCCTCTTTATAGTTATACCCAAAAATACCTCAAAAAGGTTTGGAATTCGGGTGAATTTTGGCATGAGCATTCCTAGCAAGGTGTTGGAGTTTTCCAAATGCTCAGCCCTTATATGATGCATGTGGGAAATGCCACTTTTGCATTTTGTGAGTTTATCCTCTAATGACCAAGTTGATGATGTTTACTTGCTCTTCAAAGGTGTTCATAAGTTTTCCTCAAATGAGGTGTGTGGGTGGGGTGATGAACACTTTGGATGTGTGCAAAAACTTAGGCCCTTACACATGGGACACCCTTTTTAGGGGTAGTTCCTCAGGTGAGAGCAGACCCTCTCAGCTGTTGAGACACGTCCCGGATCTAGCGGGGCTACCTGTGGCCTTACAGCGCACGGAGGTACATTTTCATTGGAAATTATGTTATCTTATATGTCACTTAGCAATTAACTATTCTTATAAATCCTTCTATTGTGCAGTCTGACTCGGAGTCATCTGAGTCAGAGTCAGAGGCTAGGGTGCCACCACAGCCTTCGGGGTCGTCTATGGCTGCCACGGAGGTGCCTAGCGTGGAGCCTTGGGCTCCGGTGGTGAGCAGCCTTCCGGGTCACTGGACGTGGTCCTGGAGATGAGGCGGCAGACGAGGAGGATGCACTTTTTGTCTCCTTCTCCAGTTCCTACAGAGCGGGTCACTATTCGCCCGATCGGAGACACGTAAGCAAACTATCAAATCATATTTAACTTTTAGATTATTTTGTTTATGCGTATATTAATAAGTTTACTAAATCCTTGCAGCTCCTGGTATGACTGCTCGTTCACGGGTCAGGGGCACCACAGACAGGTGTCTAGTTGCATCGGGTCTTTAGTGCGTCCGCACTATCCCGGTGTGATCGACGGGGTCCCTGGGATGTCATGGGACGACTATGCTCGTGTCTCCCACGAGGCGCACAACAACCTTCAGGGGGCTATGTGGGCAGATTTTATGGTAAGTCTGCTTAATAAAATTTTGTAAATTATTATTCTTCAACTTGATTCAATCGTTAATGCATATCTCTTCAATATTTGTTTTCTTATAGCCGAGGTACCGTTTAGAGGACACGAGCCAGAGCATGTTAGACCATGCTAGAGCCATGTTCAACAGGAACGCACGGAAGCTTGTAACGCAAGCATTATCGTACGCTCGTATTGAAGCCGTGAACTAGTACCTCAAGCGGCACCAGGAGTACCAGTCGGGGCCGTTTAGGAGGGCCTCAGACACTTACTTGACAGAGGAGCGATACGCAGAGGTAAGTTGTTTGTGTTCAATTATTTCAATACTTAGTTATCTAAAAGGTATTTCAATGACATCATAAATATGTACAAGTCGGTATTTTCTGGCTAGAGGGTCGACCCGAAGTGTACCGATCTCTCTGCCAGATGTGGGCTAGCGATGCTTTCATTGCTAAGTCCAGGAGGGCTCGTGGATGTAGAGATTCGGACTCAAAGCACTCCTATGGCCCCGATGGCCATGTGCATTTGGATAAACGCATGGTATCAATAATAACCCTTCTTTGTATGTCTTTATAATATAATTAGCATACTAACACATATCTACAGGAGCGCGAGACCGGTCAAGTACCGACCGACACTGCCGTCTAGAAGCAGGGTCATAAGGACCCATCCTAGCCTGGGGAGTGCAGTCAGCTCGCGGCCGATTGACTGGTGAGTTATCAAAACTCATCAATTCAATTGTTACTAATTTGTTGTTACTAATACGCAATTTTACTCCTTTTAGGAAAATTATGGGCGAGATGCCGTGAGGATACACGACGAAGGGTATGATTCGGAAACGCACCGATCGACCCTCAAGCCATTTACGCTAGCGTAGGCGGGAAAGCACATGGACGGTAAGTTGGTCATTTTCTTTATTTCTATAAAAACTTGCTTCTTCTAATTATTATTCTTTTATTTCTTTGTAGATTTGCCAGTTTCGATGGAGTTGTCAACTCGAGGGTAGCGCGACCTTCGGTCTTCACTCCATCGACGGAGGGTTTCCTCCATCGGGCATACAAGTCGTCGTCCCTCACAGAGCCAAATAGAGGAGCTCTTTAGGGAGAGAGAAGAGATCCGGAGAGAAAGGGAGGAGCTCCAGAGGGAGAGGGATCTAGCCCGGGCCGCACAGGAGCAGCAGGCCGCCTACATGGCAAACTACATGGCTCAGATGCAGGCGCCGATGGAGGTAAGTATTTGAATACAAATTAATTTAAATTCCTAACATTGCATTAGTTTATTTGTTTTAATATTTTGCAATTACAGGATTTAGCTCAATAGAGTGGGCAGCAGATCCCGATCCCGACATGGCAGCCATGAGATTTGGCCCCGCCACAAGTGCCCCCATCACATGCACATTCAGATGTCCAAGTTATGTGTTTTTTATTTATTATTTTCTAATATAAGAAAAACTTAGTGTAGTTGAGGGGAGAGAGTGACAGTGAGAGTGAGGGGGGAGAGGTAGAGAGTGAGAGTAAGAGATAGTGGTAGAGAGGGGGAGGGAGAGATAGTGAGAGTGAAAAGGGAAACAGGGAGGGAGAGAGAGACAGAGTGGTAGAGATAGGGGGGAGCGAGAGGGCGAGGGAGAAAGTGAGAGTGAGAGGGGGGAGAGGGAGGGAGTGAGAGTAAGAGATAGTGGTAGAGAGCGGTAGGGAGAGGGGGAGAGAGTGAGAGTGAAAATGGAAAGAGGAAGGGAGAGAGAGACGGAGTGGTAGAGATAGGGGGTGAGAGAAAGAGGGAGTCGTAGAGAGAGGGGGAGGGAGAGGGTGAGGGAGAAAGTGACAGTGTGGCGGAGGGAGAGAGGGGGGTGATAGTAGTGGGGAGAGAGACGTACAAGTTCAAACTCACTTTATCTATTATTTGAATTGTAGAAATTGGCAACGAAGGCTCAAACTCCACCGCCATAGCTACCGACACCGGGAGGAGGGCGCGGAGATGGATTCTTCGGCTCCAGAGCAAGTGGAGGAGTCAGTGGAAGAGGTAGTGTTTAGCCCCTTTTGTTTTATATTTTGGATGATTATAATGAAATATCTATCTTATTGTGTATATGGTGGATGATTATAATGTTATGTGAGCTGGCCATCGTGCCAGTATAGCTGTTTTCTTTTTTTAAAAAAAAATAAAAACCTTACGTACGACGGCTAGCTGTACAGGGCCGTCGTAAGTTAACCTAACTAACTTACGACGGCCAGGGTACCGGCCGTCGTAAGTAAGGCGCCCAGCCTGCCACACGGCGCGGCAATGGGTGGCGGCCATTCACTTACGACGGCTGTTCCCAGCCGTCGTAAGTTAGTTATTTACGACGGGTAACCATCATAAATAATATTATTTATGACCAAAAACTTGAAATGGCCAGAAATCGCCGTAAATAAAGGAAAACTATCGTAAATAACTAACTTACGACGGTTTTCCTTTATTTACGACGGTTTCTGTCCGTAGTAAGTGTGATGCATTTCTGTAGTGATTAGTTATTCTGATATGAACTCAAAGTTATATTCTTCAATTATTGTGGACAATGTATGTGAACTGGATGTTTGTCCAGTACCCTTAATAGCCTCTTACTTAACTATGATCCTGATGCAACATTTCCCTGTTGTTTTTTTGCTGGTATAATTATTGGTATGCTCTATCCAAGATTAAAGAAAAAGTAAAAACATTTGTACGTATGTTATCCTTGATGTGTCCCGTGTTACTCTGGTCACGATGTTATCGTATGTTTGTTCTCTGTTACTCTTCTAATCAGATGTTACGTGGGTTTATTCCGTGTTACTGTTCTCATTAATCCTAAACTTAGTAAACTTAGTAAACTTTTTTTACAGGCAGTTCTATATTAAAAACCACCTGCGATAATACATCTTCGCGGGCGGTGTTTAATTCATCTTCGAGGAGGGAGGAGGGTCGCATGCCGGTCGCACTTCTCTGCACCACCGTACATACCGCAATTAAGTTCTCCACAGATCTTGCTCCTCGGGCCGCTCGTCTCCCTTTGTCAACAATGGAAGACACGCTTTTATCTCGCCCGTATCTTCACCACCGGCCATAATTAAGTTCTCCGCACCTCCTCCTCCTTGGGTCACGAGTTTCTCTTCCGTACAACTCCAGCCGCTCTCTTTTTTTTTTCACAGACAGTTCTATATTAAAAACCGCCTATGATAATATATCTTCGCAGGCGGTGTTTAATTCATATTTGAGGGGGGGACGGTCTTGCACGCCGGTCGCACTTCTCTGCACCACCGTACCGGCCAAAATTAAGTTCTCCGCAGCTCTTCCTCCTCGGGCCCCTTGTCTCCCTTTGCCAATAATGGAAGACGCGCTTTTATCTCGCCCGTCTCTTCACCACCAGCCGCAGTTAAGTTCTCTACACCTCCTCCTCCTTGGGCCGCGTGTTTCCCTTCCATCCAACTCCAGCCACTCTCTCTTCAAACCCTTTAGCGATCGACCAACTCCTGTGCGACCGCCGCCTGCAGTCAACTGTTCGCCATCGCCGTCGTCGTTGTCGCCGTCACTACTCCCTCCTATTCTACGTCGGCATCGTCGTTCATGCATGGAAACTTTGTTAACGACTTGGCGTGTGGCCGACTCAAGGAGGAGCGCTTGGCGTGGCGCAAGAACCACCCCCATGTATGTACATACGGCACACCAGTCGCTCTGTAGTTTTGCTTTTACGTCTTGTTTTATTTGGTATTTTCAATTTAATGGCTCGCCATTTGCGTCACTTGTTGTCCAATTTCTCTGCGTAAGGTTTCTCTATGAAGCCTGAGTCAGGAGACTTAATGAAGTAGCAGTGCATAGTCCCCGGTAAATGTTTCTTAAATTGCGTAGGGGTGGTGTCCTAGTATTAATGTCAGAATTTTACTACTTGAAGTTCAGCGTTTGCTTCATCAGCCAAATGAGCCCGATGTTGAAAATGATTGCTATAATCTACTTATCAAGGTTAGTAACTTTGCTTTAGTGAGCAACCTAGGTCATATAATTCGACATTTGTCAATTTTAAAAAATGTCAATGTTATTTTCAGGATCCAGATGAATATAAGAGACGTGTTTGGGAGCAAGCTCAACGTTATAGTTTAGATCGATTGATGGGGGCTTCATAGGAATACAAGTATGAAGTGTATAGTTTAGATGGTACACGATGTGTATAAACTATGAAATGTTAATGTTTATCTCTAAATTGCAATGTGATTGTGGTTCTATATGTTCACTGTGGTAACGATGCACATTTATTATCTCTGTGCGCGAAGTGGCAACGGACAAATATACTAGAAAGGACACAATATAAACATTTTTCACAGGCAGTGTTTAACTAAGAGCCGCCTGTGAAATCTACACCTATATAAGTACGCCTAGAAATAATATGACTTAAACATTTTTCATAGGTGGTGTTTAACTAAGAGACACCTGTGAAATCAAACCTATATTAGGCCGCTCAAGGGTTTCTAAATTACAATTTACAAACTGCCTGCACTAATACATCTTCACACATGGTGTTTAACGAAGAGCCGTCTGTGAAAATTTGCACCTATATAAGGCCGCTCGGTCTCCTCAAAAAACCCAACCCTAGAGATTTCACTTAGACGCCGTCAAGCTGCCAAAATTTTCCTTTGTCACCAAAACCATCGCCGTCAAGCTTCGTCCTTGCCGTCGAGCTTCGTCCTCGCCACCGAGCTTCGTCCTAGCCGTCCTCACCGCCGAGCATCATTGCCGTCGCCATCGCAGTTTCCATCTATGTACGTCCGCCTCTTTCCTCCCTTCTCTCCCTCCTCCCTTCTCTGTCCCCTGCGCCGCCTCCTTCCCTCCCCCTCCCAGTACCGCCTCCCTCCTCGACCTAGCCGCCGCTTCCCTCCTCCCTTTTATGTCCCCCTCCGGTACCATCACCGCCGCACACCCATGCCTTAATCCTCCCCGCGCCGCCTCCTCCTTCCCGGCATCTACCCCCACCATGCGCTGGCCCCTGCCCACCGTCCCCCACCGCCGGCGCCCTCCCACTTTTATATTGTTTAGATTGTTTAAATTACTTGTTTAGAGACCTTGACAATTGCTTAGATTGATTGTTTAGATTTTGTTTGAAGGTGTACCTGTAGGATCGAAGTACACGTATAAAGCTACCAGAGGGGGGGTGAATGGTAGATAAAAATCTTTTCAGCGGAAGCAACAAAACACCCCTCAGCAGAAAACCGATCTGTTAAAGAAACCGTGTGTGCGACTAATCTATACATGTTCAACTGTGACAAAACTAGTATAGATTGTAGAGAATCAAGTCAGGAAGACGTCACAACAAGAATCATGAAAATTCGTTGATAGAAACCCAAGTTACGATCGAAAGAACGAACAAAGGTCAATCTGTCCTACGCGAGAAAAACAGTTCTGGAATACTGCAAAGAAACTCGTGTATATCAGAAACCACAAATTCAATGACCGTGAAATTTTCATAGATGATAGATAATCAAGTTTTGAAGACAACTCAAAAAGAATCACATCAATTGGATCTGTAAAACTTGAGTTATGATAAAACCACTAAAGCAAGGTAGTGCTGAACAGAAACTCGACGAGAAAAACTTGTCTGAAACAAGTCGGACGAACAAGGCACAAAAGTTCCTTTAGAATACGAATTTTATTTATCAAAACACAAGAGGAACATCCCCAAAGTCGTTCTCTCCATGATCCTTGGCCTCCCTTGCTTATATAACCAGCTCTATGGCCAATCCAATTCAAATTAGGACTCCTACTCCTACTTGGATTCAAACTGTAACTTTTCAATACTGCTCAAGACTCTTCTATACGCAGGTAGAAGCAAACTTAAGACTTCCAAACACCTTAGGAACGTCCCAAACATTCCTAAAACAACTCTACTTCATGCCTAACACGAAATCCTGTTATAACCAACTCGAAACTTTCCGTAAACAAACCATAACCGCCTCAGCCGCAGCCTGAACGCAAAATCCAGCCGGTTGAACCTTTTCAACCATATCTCCACTTCCATATCTCTTCACCACGCCTTGGAACCATGTTGCCACGTCCATGCACTCCTTGCACACGTGCAAACACCTTCCAACAACGTCCACGATACCTTCATATGCATTGTTCTTGATCCAAACATGCTGCGCGACCTCCCGATCAACTCAACCACAATTCCTCCCGAACTTGGTTGTTGAACCTCATCTTCTCCCTAAGACTAGTTCAATGGATCCCGTCACCAGCCATGTCTTGAACTCAAGCAACACCTGCACATGAATAAACAACCAATACTTCCGAGCACAAGTCCTCAACTTGACTCTCGTTAGTTCCGAAACTACAACATCTTACGTGAGCACCTCACATAAGCATGTTGTAAACCATAGCAAAATGATATCAGCCATAACCACCAAAACACAATAAAAACTTAGTAAAATAATACTAAGCAAACTTTCCATAAGAGTAAAGCAAGTTCGAAACATTGCAAGTTAGAAGCAGAACCAATGCAATCAAGCTCCGAACCTTACCAAAGCTAACCAGACCTGAACCGGAGCTTACCAAAGCTAGTCGGACCTAGCGCCGGAGCTTACTAAAGCTTAGTCGGACCTAGCACAGAACTTACCAAAGCTAGTCGGACCTAGCAAAAACAAGTCAGACCTAGCCAAAATAAGTCAGACCTAGACAAAGCAAGTCGGACCTTACGTCGACCCTTGCCGGAGCTACCCAAAACAAGTCGGACCTACCGTCGGACCTTGCAGAAGCTCGGACCTAGAGTCGGACCTTGTTAAAAAGATGTTATGGTAGTATTCAAAACTTTTATCATCAAAGCCAATGTATTCAGCACACATAGGTCTCACAATCTCCCCCTTGATGAATGCATTGGCAACACCACTTAAAATCCAAACATTGGCTAATTCACATGAAAAGTTTTGAAAATAATTTCTCCCCCTATGTAAATCAGAAATAAAATGAGAAGAAAAACAAAAATACCAAAAATTCTCCCCCTGAGAAGAATTGTGCCAAAACACTTGTGAATGTGTGCAATGTGTGATCAATTTCTCCCCCTTTGACAATGTATTCAGCAAGGTACAAAAGAGAAATTTTAATTTGTTACGAGCACATTATAACATATACATATAAAATAAAGCTCATCCAAATCATATTATCAAGTAACTTACACTAACACATCAATGAGATACATAAAGTAGTGTAAGCCATGCTAGAGATCAAGTGTAATTTTCAATTTAAGCAAGTCATGATCTCACAAACTTAACTATTTCAAGACCTGAAAGCATGACACTTGTTGCTGCATTTTATTTAACATTTAAAGCACAAATTTTGATCTTATGACATTTGCAAGAGATTATATGCAGCATCAGCCTTATTCTAACCAACCAAGCCAAGCCTATGTCATTTGACAGTCAGAAGCTTAAGGACATGGTTTTAGTCATACACAACTCCTTTCAAGTACATATCTAAGTGCAATGATAAGCCATCTCAAAAGAAGAAGTGTGATGCATGCATATTCTCTTAATCTTTTCTCATTTTTTTATTTGAACATAAAAACTCAACATGTGAGTTGATTACTTGATTAATTCTTTATGATTAAAAACACTTGTGAGCATGCAACAAGTTCAAAACAGCAAGAAAGTTCGACCATGACCAGATTTAGTGTAAGTAATTATTCCAATTACTAGACATGGTAAAAACTACAAAATGTATAACACGAGTAATGTAGTAAGAACTTTCAGCATGAAAAAGGAATCACAAAGTCATATATGCATGAAATACTATGCTCATATTATTTTAATTTCAGATTCACACATAGACTTCCCAAGTTTCAAAATTCTCCCTCAATTTAAGCCATGAGGATGCATAACCCCTATTTCACTACGAATGTAACAAAAACAAGTGAAATCATAAGGCTTTGTAAAAATATCAGCCAATTGTTGTTCGGTATCTACATGGTGAAGCATAATGTTCCTTTTTTGACATTATCACGGAGAAAATGATACCTAATGTCAATGTGCTTAGTTCTCGAATGTTGCACGGGGTTTTTAGCAATGCAAATGGCACTAGTGTTATCACAAAACAGTGAAACACTATCTAGATCAACCCCATAGTCCTTAAGTGTTTGAACAATCCAAAGAATTTGTGAGCAAGCACTAGCAGCAGCTACATATTCAGATTCGGCCGTGGATTATGCAACTGAACTTTGTTTTCTACAGGACCAGGCAACAAGTGAAATACCAAAAAAATGACAAGCACCAGAAGTACTTTTCTTATCAATCCTACAACCCCCCAAAATCAGCATTGGAAAAAGCTTTCAAAGTAACGGTTGAGGAAGAAGGAAGAAAAATGCCAAATTCTTGAGTTCCATGTAAGTACCTGAGAATCCTTTTGACGGCTTGACGATCTGAAGCACGTGGGGAGGCTTGAAACCGTGCACAAAGACATACGCTGAATTGTATGTCCGGTCTTGATGCCGTGAGATACAAAAGTGATCCGATCATGCTTCTATATTCTTTTTTATCAACAGGATCATAATCTTCATCAAGTTCAAGTGTTGTTGTTGTTCCCATTGGTGTCCGAAGAGGCTTGCTTTTGTCCATGTTGAAGCGCCTTAGGAGATCTTTTGTATACTTTGTTTGATGCACAAAGGTACCCTCCTTGGTTTGCTTGATTTGGAGCCCCAAAAAGTACGTGAGTTCTCCCATAATACTCATCTCAATTCTGAACTCATCATAGCTGAAAACTTGGACACAAGATCATGAGAAGCACAACCAAAGATAATATCATCCGCATACACTTGAACGAATAATGAGTCATTGCCATGCTTAAGCACAAAAAGAGTTTTATCAACCTTGCCCATAGTAAACCCCTTTTCAAGTAAGAATGTTTTTAACCTATCATACCATGATCTAGGGGCTTCTTTGAGACCGTACAAGGCTTTGGACAGTTTGTAAACATGATTAGGAAAATTTGGATTTTCAAAACCAGGTGGTTGTTTGACATAAACCTCCTAATCCATGTAGCCATTAAGAAAAGCACTTTTAACATCCATTTGATATAGCTTAAAACCTTTAGATGCAGCAAAAGCTAACAAAATTCTTATGGCTTCTAATCTAGCAACAGGAGCAAAAGTTTCATCAAAATCTAGACCTTCAACTTGTGTGAAACCTTGAGCAACCAACCTAGCCTTATTCCTAACCACAACCCCATCCTCACTTTGTTTATTTTTAAACACCCATTTAGTTTCAATTAAAGTGTGACCTTGAGGTGGAGGTACAAGTTCCAAACATTATTTCTTTCAAAATTTTCTAACTCTTATTTGCATGGCAATAATCCAAGATTCATTAGTGAGTGCGTGTGATATATCTTTGGGTTCAAAAGAAGCAACAAAAGCAGAATGAGCATGAAAATTGGGGTCAAAAACCTGGATCTTGTAACTCGTTCATGCAAGCTTCCAATAATTTGTTGTGGAGGATGACTTTTGAGAATCCGGAGGGGAGTGGACACTTCACAAGCTTCTTCTTCTTCATGTTCATCACAAATAGATGAGCTTGTGACGTGAGGAGGATCTGGACCAGCAATGATGGTCGTCGGTGCCGGCTGTGAATCCAGATCAGGAGCTGGAACAATGTCATTAGCTGCTGAATTTTCGGGCAGCAGCACCACTTCTTCCTCTTCTTCAATGAAAATACTCTCCCCCTGCGGATATGGATCCGGACCTGCAATATTTGAACTAGTACCTGGGCTAGCTTCATCAAAAGAAATCTCACAAGTATCCATAATTTTGTTAGTATTAAGTAAAAGCACACGGTAGCCTCTAGTATGAGATGGATAACCAAGAAACATGCCATCAACAGATCTAGCTTCAAATTTATCAAGATTACCTTGTTTCTTAACAAAGCATTTGCAACCAAAGATCCTAAAATGTGTGACACTAGGCCTATGTCCAAACCTGAGCTCATATGGTGTTTTACCTAGCTTAGCACGCAAGAAAACACGATTTGAGACATAACAAGCGGATGCAATTGCATCAGCCCAAAATTTCCTAGTAGTTTGATATTCATCAAGCATAGTCCTAGCCATCTCAACTAAGTATCTGTTCTTTCTCTCTACAACGCCGTTTTGTTGAGGTACATATGGTGAAGAAAATTGATGATCTATTGCATTTTCAGCACAAAAGTGATCAAATGATTGATTTTAAAATTCGGTTCCATTATCACTTCTAATTGCTCTTAAAGATACTGGGTGATCAATTGATAATCTAAGAAATAAAGTTCTAAAGTGACTAAAAGTTTCATTCTTAGATGCCATAAAGTAAACCCAAGAGTATGTAGAATAGTCATCAACAATCACAAGAACATACCATTTACCTCCGAAGGATTGAACACGTGAAGGTCCTACGGTGTCAAGGTGTAAAAGTTGACCCGGTTCAATTGTCATGGTCATTGTGAGAGGAGCATGTGAACCTGCAACCATCTTAGCCTGTCTACAATAAGAGCACACAATTTCTTTGTCCCCTTTAAGCTTAGGCAGCCCACGTATGCGATCAAGAGCACTAACACGCGTGAGATGATCAAAGCCTACGTGACCAAGTCTACGATGCTAAAAATATAAATCTTTGGAATCATTTGCAACTAGACATCTATGCTTATAGAAAGACATATCAAAATCAGCTTTAAAAACTCTTACAAACCGAGACATGTTAAATATAAGCTCACTATTTGAACCTACAACTTTGCAGCAGTTTTTATTGAAAATAATTTCCAGATTTTCATCTAGCAATTGTGAAACAAAAAGCAAGTTGTATTTCAAATTTTTGACAAGTGCCACACCTTCAAAGTGTAGTGATCATTTACTCTAACCAAACCCTTAGCAATTATAGGAGTTGAAGAATTATCGGCAAAAGTAACATTCTCTACACGTGACACAAAAGAGAGAGAGGGGAACCATTCTTTGTTACCGGTCATGTGGCGTGAGCAACCTGAATCCACAATCCAAATGTTCTCCTTCCTCAAGCGTGTAACCTACATAAAAGCACAATACGTCGATGACTCAATACTGGGGTTAGTTAAAAGACATTTAGGAATCCAGTACTGAGTCACACGACGTCCAGCAGGAATAACATGCGAAAGCTGAGATAAAGCAGCAGGTTTATGATTCAAAGTTTGAGATTTTTTGTTCTTAACTGCTGACCTATGAGGTGTTACTTGTGTAGCACGAAAATCAGTAGCTCCGGAGGCAAAAACTGAAGGTCCGGAGCCAAAAACTGAAACTCCGGAGGCAAAAACTGAAGCTCCGGAGGTAAACTAACAGCGGTTTAGTATGTGCAGCAAATTTTGCATGAGAGTTATAAGATCTAGCTTGCATTCTTTCCTTTTTTATGTTGTTTAGCTAGTCTATAACAAAAATCTATGACATGACCATCTCTACTACAATAGGTACAATGAAATTTAACTCTGTGTTCATGTCTAGATGAGCATGCAGTATGCTTATTTGAACCCGAATGTGACAACACTCCTGCAGATTTAAAAACCACTTCTTTTTGTTTAGGAACTGTTTGAATCAAACCACTTCCTAATGATTTTACAATTTTAGGTGGATGTTCCTTTGCATGAGCATGTGAATCAAAACCTAAACCAGTTTTATCATTGCAAGACTTGGAAGAATTCAGCAGCAAGTTTAGGTTCTTATTCCCATTACAAAACCGATCTAATGACCTATGCATGTTATCAAGTTTATTTGATATATCAAGGCAATTTTCACATGAAGTTTTTCCTTTTAATTTGCAATTGGAACAATATTTAACTTCATGAGAATGTAAAGTATTGTTCAATACAGAAATTTCTTTCATAGCATCTTGTAGTTTCTTATCAAGATCATCGCAAGTAGAATAATGCAAATCAATTGTAGAACAACAAGCATCTTTCAAGTTTTTATCATTAAGTGCAGCAAGTTTTTTGTTCTTTTCGATTTCAAGTTCAAGTTTATCAAGTGTGGAGGTGTGTGCACTTCTTAGAGAGGACAATTGTTCATATATTAAATCACATGAGGAACAAGAATTATCACGAGATGGAGATCTGTGCCTCTGACTCAAACTCCTTATCGAGCCTCAACGTCACGTGAACTATAGAGATGACTATGCACATAATTTAAAAAGCAACTTAGAAAATACTTTAAAGTTATTGTACAAGTTAACTAAAGCTAAGAGGGAAAAACAACAACAAGGTTTCTGTTGTTGTATCTACAACATTAGAGAGGAAGATTCAAAGGGGTTAACTCAATATTGGTGGGGTTAAGAAATACATGTCATTTGAGAGACATATGCAAGCATTTGAATTGATATGGCTGAAAACAGTAGAATATGAATTCTAATGCCTCTGAAATTTTTACGGTAGTCCAAGGATTCCTCGGGGATACTGCCTGCCAAATTTAAGTGGAGAATGCTAAGAAATGTGGTCTTAATAAATCTCTAAGTGAATGGGCTTCTCGGACTTAGCAGAGCAATTCTAGAGTGTTTGTGTAAAATCCCCAAGTTGAGCCTTGCTGGTGTTTCTGTAGAATTTAAATCAGCAGGGTATACTCCTTCTAAAGTAGTTTTCAAATTCAAAATCATGAATGGTGGACCTCTCGGATGAAGCCATCATCGAGCAGCTTCTTGATTTCTTCATGAATGAAGTCTTGCCACTCGATGGATTGCTTCCGAGGCTTCTGTTGATCCGGCCTGGCATCGGGGTAGATCTTCAGATGGTTCTCAGTCACCTACTTGGGAGTCTCGGGCATCTACTACGGTTGCCATACAAACACGTCGACGTTAGCCCAGATGAAGGTGACGAGCGTGTCTTCCTATTTGTCTTGCAGGCCCCCCGGCTATGCGGGTGGTCTGGGCGACATCGGTGCCTGACTTGGACAGCCCTAATGGGGACGTCCTAGCCGTCTAAGGGCTACACGTGGGGTTCAGATGCCATCCTCGATGGCGTGTGCTTGGAGGCGACCGGCTTGCTTCTTCCTAGCCGAAAGTGGCCTCCTGCACTGCTGCCAGCGCTTGGAGCTTTTCTATCACTGAGACGGCAGTAGTATGGTCTCCGCGGATCTTGAGGACGCCTCCCGGAGTTGGCATCTTCAAGACCAAGTAGCTGCAGTGGGCTACTGCCATGAACCAGTACAGGGTTGGTCTACAGATGATGGCATTGAAGGTGAGGCTGACCTCCACAACGTTGAAGACTATGCTCTCCGTTTGGTGGTTCTCAGGCGTCCCGAATGTCACCGGGAGGGAGATGCTACCGCACGGGAAGATAGGGTCCTGGCCTACCCCCAAGAATAGACATGAGGGGTGAGCTGGGACATTGGAACCTTGAAAGCTACAAGGCCGATGACGCTGAGGGACGCCCCACCATCGATCAGCACGTGGTAGAGCTTCACGTTGGGATGTTTGGGGCAACATGGAGTGGCAGCTGCCCGGCGCCTGCCATGTTCTTGGGGCAGTCAGAGATGTCAAAGCTGATCGGCGTCTCCATCCACTTGTGGTGGGTCGCTGGCTCGGTGGTTGGAGCAGCTGCACCACTGCTCGTCGCAGGGTCTTGACACCTCGCCGGGATGAGATGTCGGAGGAGCCTCCGTACGTCACGTGGAGTCCCTTGCGCCGGTCATTGTCAGTGTTGGAGTCGGAGTAGCCGTAGATGGCCTTCAACGCCCTCTTGGCGTCTTGATACTCCATCTTTTGCTCGGCACCAGCCTCAGGCTCAGCCTTTTGTTTGCCCTCCCACTGGCGGAAGGGCACTCTGTCTTGGCACGGTCGCTGCTGCTGCAGCTCGCAGAAGCATTCCACGAGCTTCTTGATCTCGCAGCACTCACTGGCGCCGTGGCGGCTGGAGTTGTGCACCGGGCACCATTGACCATCATCACTGACAGATGGCGGTCGCGGGCACATGTCGGCGCGTGGGGTACGGCCCCCATCGGCTGCTGCTGCAGCGATGGTGAGTACCCCGGCCAGAGGCTTGTCCTTGCCTCTGAACTTCTTCTTCTTCTTGCTGCTGCCTGGAGCAGTGGCTTCACCTGCACTCACCACCACGGAGGCGGGTCATGAGTGCCAGTCTCGGCCCTCCGCCGCCTTGGCGCACTTGTCTGCCAGGTTGAAGAGCTTGGAGACGTCTTGCACGTCGTGCGTGGCTATCTTTTCGAGCATCCTCTTGTCTCTAAAGCCCTGCTGGAAGGCGACGATGACGGAGGCATTGGAGATGTGGAGAATGTGTTGCTAACCTAGGAGAACCGCTGAATGAAGGATCATAGTGACCCCCCCTCGTGCTAGCGCACGGCATGGAGGTCGATCTCGCTGCCGGGGCACGTGTAGGAACTCCCAAAGTTGGCTGTGAATCTCCTGCACAACTCTTCCCAGGATGAGATGGATACTGGGGGAAGGTTCATGAGCCATGACCGGGTAATTCCGGTCAAGGCTACTAGGAAGTAGTTGGTCATGACAGCCTCATTCCCTCCTGCAGCTAGGATGGAGGTGGAGTAGATCTGCAGGAACTCGGCGGGGTTGACAGTCCTTTCGTACTTCTCTGGCAAGTGGGGTGGAACTTTGCTGGCCAGACCACCATGCGAAGGTGCGGGGCAAGTGCATGAGCCCTGGCCTGCTCCTGGAGAGGACACCCGGTTCCGAGAATGAACCAAGTGATGCGTATGTGTACCCAGGATGTTCACCACACATACAAAGATTCATCACAAACTGAATTCAGAATATAACCATGTTACAAATAGTGCTTAAGTACTTTATTACAATAACTCAATGTCTCAATCATGAGAATCAAACTTATTTGTGAGACCTATGTGTGCTAAATACATTGGCAATTAGGATAAAAGTTAGCATTAACATTCAAAGTTTTGAATATTGCCAAAACATTCTTCTGTGGCAAGGTCCGACAAGTTCCTTGTTAGGTCCGCCAAGTGTTGGCAAGGTCCGACGCAAGGTCCGGAGAGCTTCTGTGAGGTCCGGAGCTTGTTTTTAGGGAGCTCCCGTGAAGTTCAACTCGTAGAACTGCAGTGTCTTGTTTTTGCTTTTAACTCGCAATGTTTCAAACTTGCTTTATGGGAAGGTTTGCTTAGTATTAATTTGCTAAGTTTTTGGTGTGTTTTGGTGGTTATGGCTGTTATCATTTGATATGGTTTGCAACATGCTTATGTGACGTGCTCATGTAAGGTGTTGTGGTTTTCGAACTAACGTGAGTCAAGTCGAGGACTTGTGCTCGGAAGAATTGATTGTTTATTCATGTGCAGGTGTTGCTTGAGTTCAAGAAATGGCTGGTGACGGGATCCTTGGACTAGTCTCAGGGAGGAGATGAGGTTCCAACAACCAAGTTCGGGAGGAGCTGTGGTTGAGTTGATCGGGAGGTCGCGCAACATGTTTGGATCAAGGGCAATGCATATGAAGGTTGCATGTACGTCGTTGGAAGGTGTTTGCACGTGTGCAAGGAGTGCATGGACGTGGCAACATTGTTCCAAGGCGTGATGAAGAGAAGTGGACGTAAAGAATTGGTCGGAAAGGTCCAACCGGCTGGATTGCGTACTCAGGCTGAGGCTGAGTCGGATATGGCTCAAATATGGAAGATTTGAGTTGGTTATGATAGGATTTCGTGCTAGGCACGAAGTTGAGTTGTTTTAGGAATGTTTAGGACGTTCCTAAGGTGTTTGGAAGTCTCACAATTGCTTCTATCTGCGAATAGGAGAGTCCTGAGCAGTTACGGTAAGTTAGGATACGAGTCCAATTAGGAGTAGGAGTCCTAGATTGGATTGATTAGCCTGAGTGATGGCTATAAAAGCAAGGGAGGCCAGAGCTCTCATGGGTAGAGAACTTTGGGCTGTTCCTCTTGTGTTTCTATTGAATAAAGTTCATTGTTTCGAGGATCTTTTGTGCCTTGTTCGTCCGACTTGTTTTTCGTCAAGTCTTTCTCGCCGAGTTTCTAGACAGACCGACGTTGCTTCGATGTTTCGTTCATAATTCGAGTTTTACAGATCCGATTGATGTGATTCTTTTTAGGTTGTCTTAACAACTCAATTATCTATCATCTGTGAAATTTTCACGATCTTCGGATCTGTAGTTTTTGAGATACACGAGTTTCTTTGCAGCATTGCAGATCTGTTTTATATCGGGTAGAACAGATTGATCTTCGTTTAATGTTTTGATCGTATCTCAAGTTTTACTTCGTGTTTTCAAGTGATTCTTGTTGCATTAGATCCGTGACTTGATTCTCTACTTTATTTGTCACGGTTGAACACGTTTGAAAACACTTGCACACACGGTTTCTTTAACCGATTGATTTTTTGCTGAGGGGTTTTTGTTGTTTCCGCTGTGAAAAGTTTTAATCTACCATTCACCCCCCTCTGGTAGATTTTCACATGCTCTTCAATCCTACATTATTCTGCAGCAGAAGACTCTAAATGAGAGCTGAAGTAAACTAAAGATGATGGGCCTCCAACTCCGACTCCACGGGCAGTTGACGGTAGTGCGCATGCCTAGTACTCCACCTGCTTGTTGAAGTACTCTTCTCCTGTAGCTGAATTATATGTGGGAATGCAAGGGTGGGTACGTGTCGTACTCAGCAAGTGCGGGAAAGTATGACATATAGCTTAAAACAAGGTAGGAAACAAAAGGTTTCATTGCAGCAAGCAAGTTTTATTTCACAATCACCATAAAAACATCCTACTATGTCTATGTGAGTTAAATCCCATCATAACCAAGTGATTCATCATCACCAATACCATCATAATTCATCATCTATCAAGTCTTAACCAGCAAATGCTCATTCTCAAGCTATCTCATATTCACAATTTCCTATGATCAACGCATATTCACATAACCGAATCTAATATCATATTTCTAACCAAAACCAGTCCCAATGACAATACCATAACCATACCCAAATAACCTTCTCAAGTTTTGCCTCTAATCATAGAAGTTGGCCAGGTGCTTGTAACCGGAAGCACGGCTATCATGATAGTTTACACTCTGTAGAGGTGGCACCATTTTACCCACAAGTTTGTGATTTCGTCACCCGTCGGTGACTAGAGAAAACCTTCATTATGCCACTACACAACCGTCAGTGTATGGACAAGAGATCACAAAATAGCCTTTACAAAGGGGCTACTAGGATGTACGAACCCCGTGAGATTTCGTTGGCAAGCTCGAATCTACATTCTCCCACCCATGGGCCCCCTCGTGTGCCATGCAGTTCCCAAGGCAGTCCTCCTCGACTCCCATTCCCCACGTCACCAATGGTCCATAACAATCTAGCAAAACACCTAATTAGTCAGCTAACCCGCACCCATATTTGGCCTTGTGGTGGCACCAATTTCCTGGCATGTTCTCGCATGAACCGGTCCTTAGATCTAAGGCAAGCAAACCACCATCTCATTCAGCAAAGTCCATGAACCAAGCTTGCCTAGATATCCCCGATTCCCATGCTCATTAACATCATCATGTTCTGATCATCTTTAATCTTTATGAGTGCACTAGCTAAACATGTTTTATTTCAGTTTTCCAGAATCCCGTAAGTTATGCGATGCAAAAGAGAAAACGATCATGCCAGACTCAACAAGTTTGTGATTTCGTCACCCATCGGCGACTAGAGAGAACTTCCATTCCGTCACTACACAACCGTCGGTGTATGGCCAAGAGATCACAAAATAGCCTTTACAAAGGGGCTACTAGAATGTAGGGACCCACTGAGGTTTCACCGGCAGGCTCAAATCTCCATTCTCCCACCCACGGGCCCCCCTGTGTGCCACGCAGATCCCAGGGCAGTCCTCCTCGACTCCCATTTCCAAAGCCATCCAGTGGTCCATAACAAACTAGCAACACACCTAATTAGTCAGCTAAGCCGCACCCATATTTGACCTTGTGGTGGCACTATTTTCCTGGCATATTCTTGCATGTACCGGTCCTTAGATCTAAGGCAAGCAAACCACCACCTCATTCAGCAAAACCACGAACCAAGCTTGCCTAGATCACCCCGATTCCATGCTCATTAACATCATCATGTCCTCATCATCTTTAATCTTTATGAGTGCAGTAGATAACAAGTTTATTTCAGTTTCCCCGAATCCCTTGAGTTAAGCGAAGCAAAAGAGAAAAATCGACCATACCCAACTCAACATGTTTCTCGGCGACAAGGGTGGCTAACAAAACTAGTAAACTCCTACTAAAGGGTTTCCCATCAAGTTGACACGAGCATGCAGTTTTCACAAGCAAAACAGTTTGAAAACTTAGGTTCAATATGGTCAAGGAGCACTTGTCTTGCTCCCGCGATTCGTGTTGCTCAAGAGTCTCGAAGTCTTTATGTTGGAGGTCCTCGTAGACGGCCTCTTGAGCGTGTTCTTCTATTCACGATCACGTACATACAAATAATACAGCAATCAATGTTATGCACAAGCTTTACTCAAAATGCAATGATGTGGATGCATGCAAATCCTATGGTGCAGCCCATAGTGATTAGTTTGCATTTGTTCTTGCAAGTTTTTAGTAAGATTTCATGGGGTTTTATGATGAACGGTGCTGCTGGAATTAGGTGTGGACGTGGCTATGATCCTAACTCGAGTAGTAGATCAATTCCACCATTAAAACATAACCGGAACATGATCTACCTACGTGCAGTAGCTCTTGCTCGCAGGGAGTGGAGAAAAACGGGTTCGTAGCAACAGCAGCGACTTGGTAAGTGGGGTGACGGGGACCTACATCTCTTCTTCCTCCTCTCCTCCTTGCGGCTGGCTCTTTTCCCTTGCAATGGCAGCAGCTGGGTTTTTTCCTCGGGTAAGAATAGAGCTGCGGCTAGGGCAGGACATCGGGGTCTTCTTCACTGGCGATGTCGAGGCGGGGCAGAGCTTCAACGGTGGCCAAACTCCAGCAGGGGCGGCGACCAGGGCTTGGCAGCAGGGACAGGGCGGCAGCCAGGGTTTTTGCGGCAAAGGTAGCGGCTTGGAGAGGGGAAGGTTTTATTTATAAGGGGGAAAATAGCCAAGGGGACTAGGATTTCAGCAACTCTTTAAATCAAGGGCTGAGATTTAATTTGAAGAAAGGTAGGAGCTAGGGGCTGAGATTTAATCCAATATTTTCCACCAAGGGCTGAGATTATTTGGGGAAAAAGAAAATCCAAAAAAAGATAAATTGGTGTGGCTAGGGTTTCTCCCCCTTAGGGGGTGCGGCCAAGGGGGGGAAATAAAATCCCCAAAGTGGGAAAAATCCCTAGGGATTTGATGCGACCAAATTTGTGGGGAAAATTCCCCCAGATGTGGGGAAAAATTCCCTAGTGGAGGGATTTTAGGGGGAAATTAGGGGTGGCTAGGTTTATTTTCATTTATTTATTTATTTTCTTTTTCATTTTATTTCTTTTCTATTTATTTTTATTATTTCCTATTTTTATTTCCTTTTATTTATTTATTTATTTCTATATTCCTTCCTTTTCTTCTTCTTTGTAAATGCTTCTCTACATGAAAATGGATGCAATACAAGGTGATGAATATGAGGTTGTTTCAGACAGAGACCAAAACTTCACAACATCTTTCGGAGCATCTTTATTGTTGTAGATGGCCCCTTCGGTTATCTCGTTGTCCTCATACTCACACGAAAAAAAGTGACCTTCTCTAATACATAGATTAGAAAAGATTTCAAATTAAGGAACATTATTGTGCTCCATGTCATCTGCTCGTATTTTTTCAACTATGTGCTCAATGTCCTCTCCTTCATCTGTCAAACCTGTTGGTTCACTATGAATCGTATTCTCCTCCTCATGTACTTCTTCATTTTCTATTCTAGCATCATCATCTCCATCGCGGTCACCTTGCTCCTCGACTACAATCACGGACACCTGAAATTACTCCTTAGCTTCTACTTGAGCAAGAAGCACTAGAGGACATCCCCGCTCAACAGCCTTATTGACATACTTTATCTAAATTCTTGTTCCATTTAGATCAATTAAGTCCCAGAAATATTCTTGTTTCGCATGGTTCACCATGCCTTTCAAGCTTAACTGATATTGGTCATCGTCTAGCTCAAACGTACGCAACAACCTTTTCAACACCTAAATCGCTCTCTCATTCGGTCTTGATATGCCTCTAGAAATAGAACTAAACCCAGACAAGTCGATACCATATGCACAGTGCACAATCTCTCCTTCTCCATAAAAATCCGAGACACTAATTTCTCGGACATACCTAAGCAAATAAAGCAATTCAATACGTATATATCAAACATATATACGTCATACTTAAATTAAATGTTAACGTTGTTGTTATATTAAGTGCACATCCTAAAATACATTTACATATAAATTAAATAACTAACTTAGATATAACATCAACATTTCTTAATATTACTATAGTTAACGGCACATTAAAATGTAAACTAACTAATCAACATAATCTTCGTATTACAACATCTAACCCTAACAAAATTTAATATTATTACAATCAATACGCTAATATAATTATAAGTTTACAATTAACCCTATATTACAAACGATAACTATTACTAATCAATATACTAAAGTACATCACATAATAAACTAAAACTATTACTAATCAATATGACCACTACTATTAACAAAATATTACATACTATAACTATTACTAATGAATATACTAAACTAAATCACATACTAACCGTTACTATTAATAATATATTACATACTATAATTATTACTAATCAATATACTAACCTACAAGTATTATAACTATTACTAATCTAATCTACATCAAGTTAAACATGATACAATCAATGACACATTAATTCACGAATAATTAATATTAAAACTAAAATATTATTTTACCTCTTCTCTTCTTCTTCGCTCCCTCTTCTTTGTTCTCTTTTTTTTTCTATTCCTCTCTTCTTTTCCTTTCTTCTCTTCCTTTCTTCTCTTCCTATCTTCTTTTCTTCCCCTCCTCTCTGTTCTCTTCTTCTCCTCCCTTCTCTCCCTCACCCGAGTCGAACTCGGCTTTATTGACCGCGACCAGGGCCGGTCGCTCGACCATTGGGTGACTGGGCCCATGGATCTGGGCAATCGCCCGACCAACAGGTGATAGGGCCTATCGCCCGGTGGCCCGACAAGCGGGCAATAGGTGCCACGTGACACCTAGTCGCCCGGTAGAAGTGCGACAGGCACCACGTCGGTGTCACGTGGCCCTTCGTCCTTCCACCGAGCGACTGGGTGTCTATTCCAAAAAAATTTCAAACGACCCTTTAGTAATATTAAATTCGAATAAGAATCGTATATCAAAAAAATTCCGTGACTGACGTCATTTTCCCGCTGCCGGGATTAGGGATGGCAACAGGTAAAAAACCCGTAGATATTACTCTGGGTTACCCGTACCCGCTGGATAAAATCCGTATCCAAACCCGTACCCGTTACCCGTAGCGGGTATAAAAGATTATTCGTATCCGTTACCCACAGATGTTTTTTATCCGGGGTATATCCGTTACCCGAAAACCTTTAATAAAAAGGTACATTGCATATAGATTTCTGCAACACTTTAACACATAACAGAAAATGTTCAACACATAACACAAACATAAATTAGCATAATTGACAAACTCCTGACAACAGAACAATTGCAGCTTAAATAAAATACAAAGCATCAGGACTCAGAATACGACGTTGCGTAGGGAGCCAGGAGCTGGAAAGAAGAGAAAATCCTAGAACTATATGTATTTATATGATGTTGCATTTGATTCACATGTCAGAGAACGGGTTCGGGTATAGAATTTTTTTATCCGATAAGAAATATCTATTAGATTCTACCTGTTACCCGAACCTATACCCGTAGATCCAAACTTATACCGGAACCCGTACCCATAGCGTCGGATATCCGCGGCTTCCGCGGCTAAGGTAATGGGCACCATTCCCATCCCTAACCGGGATCCGCGGCCGCCACGCCAAAACCAAACCCTCTGCACCAATGCCGGCGCCGCCCGCCGCTTCCTGGCGCCGGCATGCCTCGGCGGCGGCGTCCTCCACCACACCCAGAACCCTCCTCTTCCTTCCCCCGGTCCTCCTCCTTCTTCTCTTCGTCCTCTCCAGGAACCCAGATCTCACCTTCTCCGCCGCCTCTACTGCCGCGTCCCTGTCCCCCAATCACCTCATCGGCCAGGTCCGCCCCTTCGACTGCTATGCCTCGCCGCAGGCCTCGCCAGTCTTCGCCAGCCTCGTGGAGGGCGTTCCTCACCCCTTCTTCTACTCGCTTGCCGACATGGGCGCGCTCCCGGAGCGTCCCCACAAGAACATCGTGCGCCTCCTCAAAGGCAAGCGGTTTCGCAAGCCCGACATCTCCGAGATCATCCAAGAGCTGCTCAGCGGGAAGGTGGGGAGGGGCGCCGGTGGCTTGGTGGTGGACGTTGGGGCTAATGTTGGCATGGCGTCGTTTGCAGCCGCCGTGATGGGGTTCCGGGTTGTGGCGTTCGAGCCCGTGTTCGAGAACCTGCAGAGGATTTGCGACGGCGTATACCTCAACCGGATGCAGGACCGGATTGTGGTGTATGCCGCCGCAGCTTCTGATCGAGTAGGGAACATCACTATGCATAAGGTACTTGTTCCGAGCCTAGTTTTCATGATCAGTCCACATTCCTTCTGCTTAGTGAAATCAGCTAAGATCGTGGTACTTATCGGCAAATATTTTCCATGGTAGCTGTGATTAAATCTGTCCGTTTGATTTTCCTGGATTGATTAACTCATGGTCAGATTTTTGGATTTGTTAGTTATCTTTTTGCTGCGATCTCTAAAGGGGATCATTTAGGTGTGGAAAATGCTACGCTTCTTAGGAGAAATAGGCGTCCTTATGGTTCTAATCTCCCAATCTGATAATTTTTTTCTTGTATATTTTGTGGAACAATGTTACATGAAGGATTCAATATTTATTGTCTAGTCTTATGCCCGTCTGCTCTAATATTTTATAAAAGGGAAACGCTAATTTTGGTAAATTATACATTTATGACGATGTTAACTATTATACATTTATTCTAAAAGGGAAATCCATTATAAAATAACACAATGCTGTTTGCATTATACATCTTGGTAAATTGTTATCACACTAATTTTTTTACTTTAATCAACAACAACAACCAAGCCTTTATCCCAAGCATGTTGGGTCGGCTAATTTTTTACTTTAATCAACATATTGTAAAATAGCTGAATAAACTCATAAGCTATGTTATGCATGCATTTATGACAACATTTTGGTTTGGCAATTATTCTGATTTTTAGCTTCATTTCAGATCTGGCTTATTATTGCAATCTGACATTTCTTTCTATATATCTGAATAATGCTTCTATATTGTTCTACCCACACAACTTATTTTGAGTTTTATGGTAGCCCAGGTGATTGGTCGACTCGACAACAGTGCTATATCTGAAACTGGCGCGAAGTTAGCTTTTAAGTCTAACGAAGAAATTGCGGTTGAGGTTGCTACAATCCCATTGGATGAAATCGTTCCAGATTCTGAGCAAGTTCGTATAATTAAAATTGATGTTCAAGGTTGGGAATACCATGTTTTGAGAGGTGCGTCAAAATTGCTTTCAAGAAAGAGAGGTGAAGCTCCGTACCTTATATATGAAGAAGATGAACGCCTGCTGCAGGCAAGCAACAGCAGCGCACACGAGATAAGGGCATTTCTCACTAGTGTTGGATACAATCGCTGTACGCGGCGTGGCACGGATGCTCACTGTACCAAAGAATAGACAAAAGCTGAGGTGTATGGACAGCGATGAATCAGTTATAATGTCCCGAGCTATAGGAAAAGCACAGATATTGCCCTGTTTTCAGTCACTAAACCAGCAGTTTAGACAATAGACATGTACCCAATTGTTGTTGTTGGTTACCTTCAATTTTATGGTTTCGCTTATTCTTTCTTCTTTTCAGGTTAGTTTGTCGATTGCTGGTATTCTGTTATTATATGATATAAATGTGTGCTATGATAGCATTTTTAGCTATGATACATAGCTTCTCATATTAGAATTTAGGGTTTGTTAGGTTCAGCTGTGGATTCTTGAAAATTTGATTCTAGCTGTAAGTGAGTTAGCTGAGGTGAAGCTGAAATCTGTTTGGCTAGAAATAACTATCAACTGTGGATTCTGTAATAGATGTGTGTTATAAAAAAATAACGTTTGGTTGTGTAATCAGTAACACTGTGAGTAAATTTCTATGAAAAGTTAGAACTGTAATCTAGAAAATCTGGGGTTCTGATAGATTTCTATTTGCACTAAAAAATATGTAGATTTTGGAGAATCTGATTCTTATATGAACCCCTTTAATTCAGATTTCTGATTTTTGTTAGAGAATCTGGTTAGTGCAGCTGAATCAAAAGAACCCTTAGTAGCAGCTGATTCAATATATGTATGTCCACGTTCGCGATCCTAAATATTTTCCAAGTTTTGACATAACTTTTACGGTTTACCAGTAAAGGCAAGATCTTCAGGACCAGATCTTTTTAGGGCATTATGAGTAAATGATTTAAATAAACTGGCTGATGTTGCATCTTTGTTATTCAACAGTTTTCAGGAGCATTTGCAGATTTTTGACTATTCTGTTTTATTTTAGAATCATTTGATACACAAATTTCTGAACTTATAATGAGTTGCACCAGCATTTATACATGTTGTATTCTGAGTGAGAAAATACATCATTGTTCTGTTTGCAATCTATGCAAAATTTCACCAACTACCTCAATACAAGGGATGTGTGCAATCTTTCGCCACTCAGAATCTGTTGGTTCCCCTTTGATCGACACAAGTTAATCACGATCTGAAATATAGAACACGTTGGAATGATTTTGTGGAGAATTTGGGAGACAAGGTTTTCTATCACAATGATCGTACCCTAAAGAGTTGGGGTTGATCTTTATATAACCTGCTTACAGGAATTTCAATTCTAGTTCTGACTCGACTTAGACTCTTACTTTAACTTTGATTCATTACATCTAACTCAAATTCTTCCATTATCTTTAACTGATGACATGACTCGGAATAATATTTCCTTTATCTAAACGACAAGATTATCTCTACTAACAGTCACCTCCTTATGCTTGCCATTTCTTTTCTTTAAGTCTTAAACTCCCATCTTGTTACTCCCATTTCTTATCTCTACTAACACTACAATTTTACTCTTTCGTTAAAATGTCAGCAAGTTGCTCTTCTATGCAAATATGTTGCACGTGGATCCTGCCGGCTTCCACACATTCTCGAATATAATGAAACTTAGTTTCAATATGTTTGCTTCGATCATGCATAACAGGATTCTTGCAGAGATAAATAGATGGTCGGTTGTCAACTTGAATCTTTACTGATTTCACCTCCTTCTGTTCGATTAAATCAGCTAATAATATTCCTAGCCATTTTCCTTAAAATGCTGCTGCACTGGCTGCAATGTATTCAGCTTTGCAGGATAAAAGTGCCACAACTTTCTGCTTTTGTGAACACCAACTGATTAGGTTGAGTCTGGGATAATATATCATGCCTGAGGTGCTCTTACGGTGTAACACCCAAAATTTTCAAACAAAAACCAATAGGGTTATGCATCATTTGTATGCACGTTTGTGTGAGGAATTTACGAAAACATGTTTAGGAAAAACAGATTCAAAATAGAATAAAAAATAAAAATGAAACAAATTGGAAAAAGAAAAGGAAAAGAACAAACCTGTTTTTGGGCCGAAACTCCACCACAGCCAGCCCAGCCCGCAAGCCCTTCTCTCCCTCTCTCTCTCACTGCCAAAAGGACCCACATGTCAGTTGTTTCTTCCCCAAACAGCCGATCCCTCTCTTCTCTCTCTCACACGTGAACCACATGCAATATTGATTCGGACACGACCAATTTTTCACGCCCTTTCTCCAATCTGTGCCCTAATCATCGTCGCCTCTTCCTTCTCTACTTAAGCAAACCGAAACCACAATTTTTTTCATTCCCGATCGTCCCTAACTCCCTCGGTAAGAACCACCGGCGACCTTCCATGATTTCACCGATTCTTCTCTTTTTTTTCTTTCCCTAACCACTAAAACGGCTTTGTGGGATCATAGGAAGACTCTTCCATCGAAATACATTGAAGATTAGCGGCCGAGGCGTGTTCCAGACGAGCACTGAACGTCGCCGCCGCCGTTTGCCGTCGACAACCCTTCGGGCCTTTCGGGTTCACGACAACCATCGTGGTAAGTTCCCCAAGGTCCCTTCTTCGAGTTGGAGTCAAGAAAGTAGAGAAACGATGAAGATTTGGCAAAATCCGCTGAACTCCAGCGATCTCTCCCCCGTTCACCGGCAACCACCGTCGGCCGACTCTGTTAGCGCCGCTGGGGTGACGTGGCCACTCCTGGAGTGTCAGATTTAAACCGAGGGCTGAGATTATAACATGCATACCCCTTTGGATGTTTTAAATCAAGGCCAACCATTTAGGATCTGATGGTCCATATTCAAAAACGAAGTTGTCGGTACCTTGAAGACCGGGTACCCCCGAGGGGTGGGTTCAAGGCAGCCTAGACCCCGTCTCCCAGCTGAGGCGGGCGCTGGCAAGACCCTGTGTCCTTGGCCTGAACCCGACCTCCATGCTGAGGTCAGGCCCAATGCTGCCATGTGTGCCTAGGCTCCAGAGCTGACACGTGCCATTGGCCCCGAACCAAGCTCCCCGCTGAGGTGAGGTCTAGAGCTGCCACGTGTATCCGGGCTCTGAGCTTCCTCCCCGCTGAGGAGGGCTCTAGGGCCGCCACGTGTCCCACGATCCATCGTGGTCTGTGGGTCTTGCAAGTCAAGGAGGAAGTGCGCTGTCATGTTGTGCATTCAAGGCTTGTGCCTTCCCCAGAAGCATGGCACACGGCACATGCCTCCGCCCTTCACCCGTCCGCCATTACGATGACAAGATAGGGCGACGAGTCATGACAATGGCACAATGCTGCCCAACGGCACAGAGCCGCCCAGCAGAGCGAGAGGACGCGGCGTTATGACGGTGTCTTCATCATCACCTGCTACCTAGTCAGAGGTGCTCAGCACGCCAGGCAGCGGTACTTAACTCCTCTGCCAACCACTCTACCCATAGCTGTAAAAACCCTAGATTATGTATAGGGTTCAGACAGCCGCGGGGCCGCATGTTGGGCCCCAGGCCACCTTGTAAGTACCACGGTCTTGGACTATAAAAGGACTGAGGTGTCCACTTGTCAAAGGGTTCGACCCTTGACCCCCTCATACAGAAGCAATACACATTCCCGTGGACGTAGGGTTTTATGCTCCGGCGGCCTGAACCATGTAAGTCTTCGAATTCACCATCATGCTCAAGCTCGATCACTCTGGGGATGTCAAGACCCTCCAATCAAAGAACCTCCACGGGTTGCTCCAGTAGCAGACCGGGGGAAGTGTCTTTGCTACACTTCAACATTTGGCGTGCCAGGTAGGAAGCTTTTCACGCTCTCTAGGCGACCGAGCATCACCGCCACGGTGAACATCCACAATCTCGGAGGCTCGTCCCACCCCACACGCCGTCGTCTCCAGGCAGGAGACGAGGAGGCCACTTCCTGCTCCAGCGCGGGTAGATCAGACGGGAGGTAGCAACCGCCACCTTCTACCAGGCGCTCCATGTGATGTATGGAGGCTCCTCTGACATCTCATCCCGGCGAGCTGTCAAGACCCTACGCTGAGGAGTGGCAGCAGCTGCTCCAACCCCCGGGCCAGCGCCTCACCTCAAGTGGATGGCGACGCCGATCAGCTTTGACGCCCCCGACTGCCTTAAGAACATGGCGGGTGCCGGGCAGCTGCCACTCCTCGACACCCCGACCATCGCCAACGTGTAAGGGCCCAAGTTTTCACTTGCTAAAAGTGTTCATCACCACACACACCTCAGCTCATTTGTGGTAATTACATGAACACATTTGAAGAGCAAGTAACCACCATAATAGAGTTATTAAGAGATGAACTCACAAAATCTAAAAGTGGTATTTCCCACATGCATTATATAGGGGCTGAGCACACTATTAACTCCTAAACTTTGTTCGGAATGCTCATGCCAAATTTCATGCAAATCCAAACCTCTTTGAGGTACTTTGGAAAAAATTATTAAAAGACTAGTTTGTACTTAAATTCAAATTCAAACTCCTTCCATCACATGAATTCAAAAGAGAGATTCATATTCACACTCAGCACATTTTTATGAGTTGTAAAAGTCCCAAAAATGTATATGAATAAACCGAGGCAAGAAACTCTATGTGTTGCAAATTCATGAAAAATGGGACTTGCTAAAACTTTTCTACACGCAAAGTGTTACATGGATGTTCATCAAAAAGAGGCTCACATGTTCATTTGAATGTGTTGAACCCATATGGACATAAACATTTATTTGCATGAAAGTTAAAAATAAGATTTTCAAATTCAAAGTTCACACAAAATGTGGCCAAACCTTTGAATACTCTTGCAACCTATACTCTTGACTGGGAGGAAACAGGGTGCCGAACTTTTAATTTTTAGAGTGGTCTAAAAAGGAAGTGAATATGAGCCTTTGCAAATTCAAACCGGATTCAAATTTGCAATGCAAATTCAAACTGAATTCGGCGCATTCAAATCCTAGTCCACTTTTAAACTTCAAAACTTTTGAATGGAATAGATTGACATGAGGAGATCTTTTGGAGAAGAGGAAAGTGGGGGACCCACATGTCATTGAGCAAAAATTGTGACTTGCACCCTAAGCAATTGTTCTCTGTTTTTCAATGAAACAACCGAGGACACTCACCGTGTGCCACCGAGCGCAGCTGCCGCCACCTCCTGCTCCCTCAAAGCGCTGGCACCAGGGTCTGTGCTTCATTTCAACGTGATCTTCTCCTCACTGATCGAAGCATACGCACTTCGCTTCCTCCTCCTCGCGAGCAAATCCATGAACAGAGCCCCACACCACCGCACCTCGGTGATCAACCGGGAAAAACTTGTGCCACAGAGCCTCCGAGCTGCAAAACAGCACGGTGCACTCGTCCCTCACCTCCTCAGTGCGAGACATAGCAAGTCTCGGTTTCCCTAGCCCAAGAACGGCTTCATCCGCGGTGACCTAAGGTGAACTGGCAATCGGGCGTACGTGGACAGCGCTCCATAGAGGTTTTCACACCGGAGCAAGCCGGCCACGGGAGCGCCCTACCTCGGTGCTTCTCTCCTCCAAAACTTGGAGCAAACCGTGGATCATCGTCGGCGAATTTGAGGTTTTTGCTCCGGCGGGTGCAAACCGAGTAACCGGTACGAGACCTCAAAATTCTCACTCGTTACTCCTTATATCGTCAAATTTTGCACATATTGGCCGGACTAGCCGGCGATCATTTTACTTTTAGCAACCTGGGCTTGAAATCGACTCGGAGCGGCGTATTCCGAGCTTTACCGAGTGGGTTCATGGAGGAACCGATCGGGTGCACGGTGACCACCAACTTGCCGCCGTTTCTGAGCCATGTTGAGGCCTTGTCGATCTTCCTAGTAGTGCCCTGGTGCTGTAGAGCAAGTTGGACGAGCTGTTGGCGAGCTAGAGAAGCCGGCTGACGGTGCTGAAGTGCACCCGAGGCTGCCGCACGTCGCTGATGGTAATCCGAGCCTCGGCAGCTCGAGCTAACGCCACAAAAGTGTTCCCCGGCCTCCCAAACCCACTGGCAGCAATCCTCAGCCCGGGCAGCGGCCAGAAACACCGAGCCGGCGAGCACCGGCGTCGGTCCGGCAAGGGGGGCGGCGCGCGCGCGAGATAGCAGGCGGGAGGAAGAAGAAAGTGGGTGGCCCACACGTCAGTGACTTTATTTTTAAACTGTTGATCATATGTGGCTCGGATTCCCTGGGGCTGCGCACGCTGGAACCCTATGAACTGGTGTGGCTCAAATCTGAGTGGCTGGAGTTTAAAACGTGGGCCCAAGTCAATTTTCCGGTAGCAAATTAGTTCTAGAGATTGCCACAACTTTGGAAAATCATATCTTTGTGTAGGAACCTCCAAATTGAGTGATTCAAATTGGATTAGATTCATTTTACAAAGATATATCAAAATATGAACCCTAATTTCTATGGAAGTCAATATTAAATTCTGGAAAATTCTTTGAAGTTTTTCGGAAAAAATTATTGAGGAAGTTTGGTTCATCCAAAACTCCTCAAATTTTGCCAGAATATTCTTTACCATGTTGTTGACCTTCTAGCAAAATTTATCTCATTTGAATGAGATTTGGGTAGGAATTTTCTAAATACAAACTGCCTTGTTCAAAGGGACCCAGAAACATTTTCAGAAAATGACCCCAACTTGTAAAATCTATTCTGGGCAGTTCATAGCTCCAAAAATCATAGGAAAATTCAGACATGCTCTATGAGTCATACTTGAAATTGTAGTTTACTTAATTGGGCATGAAAATGCACAGTATTCCAGAATTAATTCTTTTTAGTAGAAATGCTTAAGGAATTATTCTGGAGGAAGTACTCAAGTAAAAGGCCTGAATTATGGACCAAATTACTTTCTTGTGACCAGGAACTCAATGTAAAGTTTCAGATCAAGTTGAGCAGTAGATCTCCCTGTTCTTGTCTACCATGCTTATGTATGTGGGAAAAATACATAAGAGTATTGTAGGAATTTTGGAGAACACAAATTCCATCCACATTAGCTGCAATTTGGCAAGCTAAGTCTCTGTGTAGTGTATGACTTGTAGAAATTTCGAAGTCATTGGATATCAGGATCTTGCGTTAGGTCCAGATCATTCTAGCTCATCTCTTATGTTCATTAGGAAAGTTAGTTAGTTATAAACTACAACACTAAGACAAATTTAGTTCATTCCTGTTTCTTGCACAACAGAGGCAAAGCAAGCCTTGGCATTTCCACACATCCTCTGTTCTTAAGAAATAAAGTCTTTAACTCTTTCAATTGCATTGTAAAATTTGTGCATATACATGTCATTTGGGTTCACCACGAAGGGGATTAGAAGGAGTGATTCATTGAAGTGGATCACACTCCGGAGGATCAAGGATTGATCAGCAAGGATCACTAACTGCTTATATATATTTCACCCCTGCAAAACAGCCAAGCTCCGGTTTGCATTTAACAACTGTTAAGTTTTTACTTAGTATTCATTATTTCGGTTAGGATATGAAATGTGCATTTGGTCTAGTTGCTTTCATACTCCTCTTGTGTGACCAAATAAACCCATGGAGTATTGGGTAGATGTCTTTACATTGTGTAGAACTGCCATGCTTAAGTAAGGTTCAGTAGAAGTTGAGTGGTGAGATGCTACTCGCATGATAAGGAGAAAACAGGGGCATACGGGATTAGTTCAAAAAATTGTTAGCAAGTTTAATTTGAGATCGGCGGGTTGTAGGAGCAGCAGGACATAGGGGCCTGGATGCGTTAGACCTGTCCGTGTCGGTCAAGGACCGATCCGTATAAGGCCCTGTTGAGCAAGTTTGAGTTGTGTACCGGACTCATGCTGGCTATATGGGACCCAGTAAACCGATGTACCTTGGGAAGCTTGTGTTGAGCCTTTTCGGGTCACCTTAGGCGAGAGGGCCGGTGTGCAGTATGTGGGTAACACTCTCATGACATCTCATGTCGGTAGGTGCACCATGAGAGTGGCTACTGTACGGGGCAATTTGATCGATTCAACATGGGTGAAACGGGGGAAAGGCTGCCACGTACGATGTCAGTGATCGTTGCTGTAGGCAACGTCGAGTACGGGCGTACATGTCGTGTAGTCCGGGTGTTTTTGATTCGAATCACCGTCGCTCACGGAAAAGGATTGAGCATGCTTGTTCTCATAGTCGTGACGTAGTAAGAACTTGCATGAGAAAGGAACTAATCATTATGGTTTGAAGTTCATACTATCTTTGTGATGTATCTTTGATGAATAGTTAGAGCAAACTCAATTAATTTCCACCATTAGAAAATTACATCAGGGGAAGGCATTTCTTGTTTGATTGTGGACTCCCGATGTGGCGTGCCCAAGGTTACTTTTAAATTGCTGCAAGTAATACCTGAAAGTAAGGATTCACTTATAGGCGAGTTTAATTATGCCTATTTCTATCCCACTTTATGTCTATTACCCTCATGTAGAGTTTTATGGCTAGGTTTGACAGTTAAGTCTTGCTGAGCTTTATGCTCACGGATGCTATCCGAGTTGTTTTGCAGGTATCGACTTCATGCTTATGAGAAGGGGTGCCGATGAGACTCGGAAACCTCCGAGTGGTTACTCATGAGCGTCCTCGCCGCTGCGGCTTGTTCTTCGTGTTGCTAGTAAGAAACATCCGCGGGCTGGACTGTTTCTTTGATGTTAAGTTAGAAATGAGTTGTGAGAGTTATAGTCTTTTGCTGTAGTATTATTTTGAGATAAGTATTTGTAAAATACTCTTTGTACGCTTCCGCAAAAACGCTTTGTGTAATATGATGTTGTCCTTGACCCATGAGCTGTTGGGTACCGCATCGCACGACACCACCTAACGCGGTCCTTTGGGCCCTCACAGTGTTGTATCAGAGCTGCGTTGGGAATAGTGCACGGATTGAGGATCATATTATGATAACAATTTAGGATACTGTGAGATAACGGTACTAGTCCCACATAAGGACTACTATATTAGCCTATTATGAAGGTGACAACCTAACCTATTTGTCTATATCATAAAATCATGCATCTCGGGACTTTTCATGTCTTGGGGGGGGGTACATGTAAGCGCTATCCAGCAGTGCGCACAAGCTGAAGGGTGGAGCCCCACGGGTTGCAGGTAACCCTGCCAGCTTGGTTATCCTCTACGACTCTTCATGTCGTTTGGGGTATTCGTGCAACGCCCTTCCCTAGTGTGCTACGGGAAAGTATGGGAGACCCCGTCACGTGGTTAGTAACTTGAACACGTAGCTCAAGGCGTGTTTGGATTGAGAACAACCGTGCGAGTGATGACGGACGGGTGTATGAACTGTATTGGGACCGGGTTCGGTGTGCAGCCGAACCTAATGATTGTGTGTTTTTTATGCAGGTACTAACCAAAAAAACCGTAATATGAGTAGAACACGTTTGCGAGTGACTGTTATGCCACCTAAGAATACGTATATGCCGGTGTAAGGCGGTTAGGATTTTCTTTGGTGAGGCAACGTAGTACCGTCATATGTCTTACGGTGCATCATCACTGTACTACACTTGATAGTTTTCTTTCCTATGAAGAAATCATTCATGACTAACTTTCAACTAAAAATAGAAGTTGGAAAAACATACATTAGCTACCGAGCTCTTCATTTGAACTAAGTTTCAAAGGAGAGAATTGATAGGAATCTATGTTTCTAAAAACAGAGTGCTCTGTTCTGGCAGAAATTTTTGCTGGACTTTGACAGAGCATAACTCTGAGTAGATTGACCCAATGGAGGTGTATGATATAGTTATGGAAAGGTTTTTAAGTGCTCTAAAACTTATCTTTAGACCTCCAGTGTAAAATGAGAAGCCAAATTGGTTGAATGTCCAGTTGAATGCAAACTGTTCAGAAAACAGGACAGCTGCAAAACTCTCTGGATGTTTCTGTAAATTAGCTATAACATTCTGTAGAAAAATCCCTAAGGGTCATATGATACACCGTTGGAAAGGTTATGAAATTTTCAACGATTTTTTAGTTCATAGTTTGTTCGGAATTGTAATATATTTTGATGTACAACTGTGATAATAACAGCCACATTCAGAGGAGATGCTGGCAAATTTTATCCAGAAAATTCTGTCAACTTTGAGCAATCATAACTTTTGATCCAGAAATGATATAGGGGAATATGGGTACTCGTTGAAAATATACTGAAGTTAGCTTTAACTTTGGTATTCAACTTGAGTTATGAAAATGCTTGTAACCGGATCAAAATCTGGGTTAAGTGCATCAAGGTCTGTTCTGTACAAAGAAGAAGAAAATGAGTGATATCGTGCAGGCCAGCACAAGTTATGTGCCCCAAAAGTACTGGTTGGTGTTCCGAATGCCATCCGGTGAAATAGGGAGGCCCCTGTATGATTAGCTCCTCAGAGGTTCATTGCTGATCAAGTACCACAACTTGCACCACCTCCACCGCAGCAGCATCAAACGGTGGTTTGTGCTCCATCGCTGCAGCCATATGTACTTAGCTTCCAGCCACAAGTTAGCTAAGAACCGGAGAGACATCCGTGCTTCACTTGTGGTCGGATAGGCCATTATGCTAGGTATTGTATGGGGAAAAATCAAGGCTGCAGGTCATCATATTTTCAATATTCAGACCTGTACCTATATCTACAGGAAAGAGGGCAGACAAGGGGCAACATTCACTAAACAGTGATTGAGGATGTTCCAGAAGGAGAAGCAACGTTTGTCGAAGTGTTCAGTCGACACTTCCCCCGGGCCTGCACTGGGCAGCCCGCGGAGGTTCTTTTTTTGGTGGGGCTAGTCTCTAGCGGAGAGCTTGCACAGATGGACGAGTTAGTGAGAGCTTGACACGGCGAGTTTTACGTGGTTCAGGCCGCCGGAGTGTAAAACCCTACGTCCACGGCGAGCTATGGAGCTCGCTGTATTGCTTGCTGCTCGGGGCCGGAGGCCTGAGCTTGGGGGTGAGTTACAGCTTGAAAGTGTATGGCTAGCGTATGAGTTGCAAAGTGCGAACCCTTGCTATCGACGCCTACCCGAGCCTTTTATAGTCCAAGGCTCGGGCAGCTTACAAGGGGGGCCGGGACCTGACAGGTGGTCCCGGGAAGATTGTCTATCATCTACCGTATCTGCAGTTATGCCGGTAGTTGCCTCTGGTCGAAGGCTTCTGAGTCTTCATCTTGCCGCCCTGCCCATGCCGCATGCTAGTCGTAGTAGTTGATGACGGCGCAGGCGGCATGGGATGTCTTGTCGCGGTGTTTATTGGCTGGCAGGTTCTGACACCGCGCGCCAGTCTGTGATGCGACTGGGCGCAACGACACCTGACAGAAGCATGTTCCGCGTCTCCGCGTCTTGGGAAGACGCGGGCCTTGAATACCTTGTACGGGCAAGGTATGGGGCGTCTTTACGCCCGCTGCCTATCGCCCGGGGGCAGGCAGCGCCGTTCTGCTGCCACGTGGCGGGCCCGGAGCTCTCCTCTGAGGAGATGGAGGTCCGGCCCCGCTGGACACGTGGCGCCTTCGGACCTCTCTCCCGCGGAGGGGGAGGTCCGGCTTCTGTATGCCACGTGGCGGGCCCAGAGCTCTCCTCTGAGGAGAGGGAGGTCCGGCCCCGCCGGACGCGTGGCGCCTTCGGAGCTCTCCCTGCGGAGAAGGGCGAGTTCCTTAGGCATTTTACCCTGTGCGCGGGGGTACCCCATATCTCAGGTACCGACAGTGGCCCCCGGGCCCATCTCGGGGGAGATAGCGAGCCCGAGGTGGGACCTCCGTCTCTTCCGATCCACGCACTTTCTCTAAGTCCCGAATTGACCGCTGCCGGAGCACGAACGGCCGCGGGATCGTGGGAGCGTGCACTCACTTGATGGTTGCTTTTACTACGGCGGTTCCCAAGACTACCACTTCAGCGCGTTGTAGCGCTTACTTCGGGAACCGCCGAAGTGCCTTGCCGGCCCATCTTCTCAGGAGACTGACTCCTTGACCCCACCGCTTTAGTTAGGCAGCTTGGGCCCACCCGTCATCGGCACTCAGTCTAGGAACCGAAGCGGTCGCCGACGCGGGGTATTCGAAGAGTTCCGAATCGCTTGGGACTGCATCCGGGTAGGTGTGAAATGAAACCCCCATGTGGCCATGTGGGTACGTTCCCCTTATAAGGCTTCCAGCCCCTGCGCCTCCCTCGGGTCTCTGCAGTCTTGTCTTCTTCCATGGCTCTTAACCCGCCTTATGGGGGGAGGATTGCTCTAGGTTCCTTCCAGCGGTTGCGTCTGCACCAAGCCTGGGACTCAGGGAGCCTGCCTGCCCTGCCTCTGAGGGTGGCACCGCCAAGGGGTCTCTAGTTTGTCCTCCCGACGGAGCCCTTCCTTGGTGACAGCAGGCACAAAGCTCCTTGGCGTTGTGTCCCTTCCCAGGTGGTGGAGTCTTCAAAGGAACCGCTGAAGCACCGAGGAGAATCCCAGGCGGCAGAGTCTCCGAGAAGACCGCTGAATACTGCGGAGGGAGCCTCAGGAGCACCCTTGATGACTCCAGCTTTTGCGCAGGTGATGAGGGATGGGGGCTCCAGGGGCACCCTTGACGACACCGGCTTTTGCGCCGATGATGAGGGAACTTCAGGAGAAGGAAACCACCGATGCACCATGGAGGAACCCAGACGGCAGAGTCTCCAGGAAGACCGCTGAATATTGCGGAGGGGGCCTCAGGAGCTCCCGTGGCGTCACCGGTTTTTGAGCCGGTGATGAGGAAGGCGATTCCTGCGCTCTGGTCATAGAGCGAGAGAGTTCCGCCAGGGCTGAAGCCTGGTGATGCGGCCGTTCTTGCAACTTCTGGATCCTGGTCGTGTCGGGAGACCCTTGGGACTTGTTTCTTTCTTTTTATCGAGTCTATAATCCAGCTCATGGAGCCTCGCATAGTTTGACTCTTTTTAGATATTTGTGATCGTGATGCTCCTTCTCGGTTTTGCCTGACTGAGTCCTTAGCTCTGCAAGGTACTTCAGAGGCCATCTCAATCTCGGAGTTCTGCATAGTCACCCTCCCCGGGTCCTAACCGCGTTAGGGGTCCCAGGGGGTCTCCGGACCTCGCCCTTTGGGGAGCTCCAAGTCTGCCTGCAACGTGGCGGGTCCGGACCCCCTCCTTAAGAGGCGGGAGCTCCGGCCATGTTGGACACGTAGGGCTTTTGGAGCCCTCCCACCGAGGGGGGGGGGGGGGGGGGGGAGGCCCGGTTCCCGCCTGCCACGTGGCGAGCCCGGAGCCCTCCTCAGAGAGTGCTCCGGGCCCGCTGGACACGTGGGGCCTTCGGGCCTCGCCCCTGCCGAAGGGGCGGGGCCCGGTCCTTCTAGTCCTGGGCCGGTGCTGCTGACGGCTCCTTTCCCCCCGCTTTATGTAGTCCCTGTCGCCATAGCCTAGAAGCCCTGCACACAGGTAGAGGAAACGTAATTCTCCTTGGGGGCTCCCCCTCCCTTATCTCATAGTCTTATTTGACTTATAGCCCCTAACCATATGCTTGGTGCTTGGGGACTTGTAGAGAGGGGGAGCTGAGCACATGGCAACCATGCACTGCAAGGGTGGTTAAAAAACTCAATACACAATTTAAATGAGTACGAGGAAAGAGCAAAGTAGAGCAGATTTCTTTTCGCACAACTTTCCACAGGAGGAAGGCAGGCTAAACATGGAGGCCACGACCCGCCCTATTAAGAGGGGAAGCAAGACTCTACGCGCTTGGAGTCGGAACCAGGCAAAGCTGAACGTAGTCCTGTACCGTCCCCTGGGGCTTAGCTGCTCCGAGCGCTGCTCCTGGACTCTATGGAGTTTATTACGAAAAGAAAGTACTGTCCTATTTTTGCTCTAGGGGTAGAACTTACGGAGGTGTTCTATGTTCCAAGGGTTCGGGAGCAGGTCCCCAGCCTCGGTGGAAAGGCGCACACACCCGGGGCGGCATACTTTCGCGACTCGGAAGGGGCCTTTCCAACTGGGGGAGAGTTTGTGGGCCCCTTCGCGAGAAAGTATGCGCCGCAACACCAGGTCACCTTCCTGCAGCTCCCGGGCACGCACAGACCTCTGGTGGTAGCGCCGAAGCGCTTGCCTGTACCGCGCGTTACGGAGTGCCGCATGTAATCGGACCTCGTCGACGAGGTCAATTTCTCCACGCCGGAGGTTGTCCTGCGTGGCTTCGTCGTAAGCCCGGACACGGTGAGACTTCATGGTGATTTCTGGGGGAAGTACAGCTTCAGCCCCATACACCATGAAGAAGGGTGTCTCCCCGGTGGCCCGGCTCTGGGATGTACGGTTAGCCCATAGTGTGCTCGGAAGCTCATCTACCCAATTGGCACCATGTTTCTTCAGGCTGGCGAAGGTGCGAATCTTAAGGCCCCGGAGAATCTCCGCGTTGGCCCTCTCAACTTGCCCATTGCTCCTCGGGTGGGCGACAGAGGCATAGCACACCTGAATACCAAGGTCCTCGCAGTAGTCTTGGAATGCTGCGCTGGTGAACTGGGTCCCATTGTCGGTGATGATTCTGTTTGGGACCCCGAACCGGCAGACAATAGACTTGATAAACTTTACTGCGGATTGTTTGTTGATGGTGACAACTGGTGTAGCTTCCGGCCACTTGGTGAACTTGTCGATGGCGACATAGAGGTACCGGAATCCCCCGACGGTTCTGGGAAATGGTCCCAGGATGTCCAGCCCCCATACGGCAAATGGCCATGAGGGCGGGATCATCTGTACCGCCTGAGCCGGTGTATGGATCTGCTTGGCGTGGAACTGGCACGCCTTGCAGCTCTCGACCAGCTTGACGGCATCCTGGAGTGCTGTCGGCCAGTAGAAGCCATGCCGGAAGGCTTTACCGACAAGCGTGCATGAGGAAGAATGACTTCCACATTCGCCTCCATGGATCTCAGCAAGCAAGTCGCAGCCTTCCCCCTGGGTTATGCACCGCAATAGTACGTGGTTGGCGCCACGCCGGTAGAGATCCCCCTCTACCAGCGCGTACCTCTTAGCCATACGCACAATCCGTTCAGCGGTCGCATGTTCATCAGGGAGGATATTGTCCTTCAAGTAGTCCCGGATGTCCGTGATCCATGCATCAGGTCTGACTTGAGCTTCTGGATATTGAGCGCTGGGTTGCACGTAGTCCCCAGTGACGCTTACGATCCTTGGCGGCATCCATGGCTGTAGGGCCGCCGGGACCGCCAGCTTCGAGGTGCTGGTCAAGCCCCCTTCGCCCGGCTCGGCAGGCCGGGCTGTAGGCCGCAACAACGTCCTCTCGAAAACTCCTTCGAGCGCGGGGGCTCCGGTGGAAGCCTTCGTTGAAAGGTTGTTAGCTGCGGCATTACCAGCGCGCGGTACGTGATGCAGGTCCAAGGCGAGGAATTCTTTCTCCAACATCTGCACGTGAAGCAGATACGCAGCTAGCTGTGGGTCATTGCAGGAGCATTCGCCCTTGACTTGCTTGATGACCAGTTGGGAGTCGCCCTGTGCCAACAACTGGCGAGCGCCTAAAGACAGGGCTGTCTGCAGGCCAAAGATGAGTGCTTCATACTCCGCCATGTTGTCGGTTGCCTTGAAATTTAGACGCACCATATACCCAAACTGTTCCCCTGATGGCATGAGGAGCAGTACGCCGGCACCGGCCCCCTGCTTTCGCGAGGAGCCTTCGAAGAAAAGTGTCCAGTGGGGTTTGGTGAAGACCGGAGCTTGGTGCTCTGGCTCACCGCCTTCATGGCCCCCTGGGTCAGTCTTCGTTGGTGTCCACTCCGCCACAAAGTCAGCCAGCGCTTGGCTCTTGACTGCATGGCGTGGGAGGAAGTCCAGCTCAAACTCCGCCAGCTCTGCTGCCCATTTAGCAACGTTGCCAGTCGCATGGGGGCTGTGAAGAATTTTCTTCAGCGGATACGAGGTGACTACTGAGACTCGGTGGGCCTAGAAGTAATGGCGGAGCTTCCTGGAGGCCACGAGCACCGCATACAGCAGCTTGTGGACTTCTAGGTACCTTGTCTTGGCATCATGAAGCACTTCGCTGATGTAGTAGACAGGCCTCTGTATGGTTCGAACCCTCTCTCTTAGGCTTGGGAGGTCCTCGTCCATTGGCCCTGGCCCGCTGGAAGTGGGCGGACCCACGGGGGCCTCCGGGAACTGGGACCCGGAGGCCCTTAAGCTATCTTGATCATCCGGGAGCTCCGGGGGGTCTTGAGGGACCTCCGGGAGATCCCAATTGGACCCTGGAGGTTTATCTTGGGGGTCCGGGAGGCCGTCCTGGGCCTCCGGGAGGCCGACCTGGACCTCCGGGGGGTTCGGGAGACCGTCTTGGCCCCGCGGTGCCTCCTGGCGTCTGTCTTCTGCTACCGGAGCAGGTTGCGAGGGTGAGGGGTCTGGCTGCTCCGCGACAAGGACCATACTCACCACTTCTGTTGTCGCCGCAATGTAGAGCAGCAAGTGCTCCCCGGGCTCAGGGGCTACCATGATAGGTAGGGTCGTCAGGAGTTGCTTCAACTCCTGGAAAGCCGCTTCTGCTTCGTCAGTCCAGGCAAAAGGGCCTGACTTGCGCAGGAGCTTAAAGAAAGGGAGTGCCCGTTCTGCTAGCCTTGGTATAAACCGACTCAGCGCGGCTAGACATCCCGTGAGTCTCTGAACATCCTTGACGCGGGCAGGGGGCCGCATCAAGTCGATGGCCTTGATCTTCTCTAGGTTGGCCTCAATCCCTCGGTGCGAGACCAGGAACCCTAAGAGCTTCCCAGAGGACACGCCGAACACGCATTTATCTGGGTTCAGCTTAGTGCGCGTAGAGCGCAACTTGTCAAAGACTAAAGCTAGGTTATCTAGTAAGGATGAACCCTGCTTGACCTTGACAACTATGTCATCGACATACACCTCAACTAGGTCTCTTATTAACTCCCCAAAGGTTTTGTGCATCGCCCGCACAAAGGTGGGGAGTGCATTCTTTAGGCCGTAAGGCATAGACACATAGCAATAAAGGCCATCTACTGTGATGAAGGAGGTGTGCTCCTCGTCCTCCCTAGACATGGGGATCTGATGGAAACCCGAGTAGGCGTCTAGGAAGCACAACATATCACAGCCTGACGTTGAGTCTACTATTTGATCTATTCTAGGGAGAGGGAATGGATCTTTGGGACATGCCTTATTGAGACTGGTGTAGTCGATGCACATCCGGAGCTTCCCGCCGGCCTTCGGGACAACGACGGGGTTCGCCAACCATCGGGGGTGGTGGACCTCCCGTATGAAGCCAGCGTCCAGCAGCTTCTTGACTTCTTCACGGATGAAGTTTTGCCGCTCGATGGACTGCTTGCGGGGCTTCTGTTGAACCGGCCGGGCGTCGGGGAAGACTTTCAAGTGGTGCTCGATCACCTCCCTGGGGATCCCCGGCATCTGTGACGGCTGCCATGCAAACACGTCGACGTTGTGCCGGAGGAAGGTGACGAGCGCGCCTTCCTATTTGCTATCCAGGCCCCCGGCTACCCGGGTGGTCTGGGTAGCTTCGGCGCCGACTTGGACGACCTTTAAGGGGACGCCGCCCTCGTCGAGAGGTTGCACCCGGGGTGCTGTGGCGGAGGCACGGTGACGTGCGCTCGGGCGGAGCTGGTCCGGCTCCGTATTGCCGGGGGCTGATGCCCCAGCTGTTGCGAGCGCTTGGAGCTTCTCCAGGGCCGACACTGCAGCAGTGCGGTCCCCACGAATCCTGAGAACGCCTGTCGGTGTTGGCATCTTCAGGACGAGGTAGCCGTAGTGGGCTACAGCCATGAACCGGTACAGGGCTGGCCTGCCGACTATGGCGTTGAAGGGGAGGTCTATCTCCGCTACGTCGAACAGAATGTACTCTGTTCGATAGCTGTCCGGAGCCCAGAAGGTCACCGGGAGACTAATGTTGCCGTAGGGGATAACCTGTCCCGGCCCTACCCCTGAGAACGGGCTCGACGGGGTGAGCTTGGCCATCGGGACCTGCAGCTTCTGGAAAGCTGCACGGCTGATGAGGTTCAGCCCAGCTCCTCCATCTACCAAAACGTGGTACATTCTCACGTTGGCGATGGTAGGGGCTACCAGGAGCGGCAGTTGGCCGGCCCCAGCCATGTTCCTGGAGCAGTCGGTGGCGTCAAAGCTGATGGGGGTCCCCATCCACTTAAGGTGCGGTGCAGCACTTGGGAGTGGCGCCACCGACGCTACCGCTCGGCGCAGAGTCTTGACTGCGCTTCGGGACGAGGGGTCGGCGGACCCGCCGTATATGACGTAGAGCTTCTTCCGACGCTCATCGTCACTGGAGCCGGAGTCCTCATGATTGCGTGCCGCCTTCACGACACGCTGAGGCTCCTGGATCTCCTCTGGGTGGTCGATGTTGTCTGGAACATCCACCCCCTGTTCGTCTTCCTTTGGACGGAAGGGCAGGGCATCAGCCCGCTGCCGCTTCCCCTTGCGGAAGCACTCTGCGAGCCTTCGGATCTCCCGGCACTCGGCAGTAGTGTGGCGACAGCTGCCGTGCACGGGGCACATATTGTCCTGGCTATCTTCCGAGATCGGTGACTTTCGCTGCCTCTTGTCAGGGCGCGGCCCCCTAGCCCCACTGAGCGTCGCTGCAGTGACGACTGGGGTCGCGGCCGGAGATCTTATCTTGCTTCTGCCTCGGCTCTTGGTCTTCCTGCTGCTTCCATAGGGAGTAGGACCAGATCCGGGCAGCCCTCCCGACTCGGAGGACGGCTGTGAGTGCCAGTTCCGTCCTTCGGCTGCTCTGGTGCACTTGTCCGCCAAGCTGAAGAGCTCTGAGGCATCGCGGACCTCCCTGGTCGCGAGTTTCTCAAGCATCTTCTTGTCTCGAACGCCTTGCCGGAACGCCACCACCACAGAAGCATTTTGAATGTGTGGGATGGTGTTCCGCACCTGGGAGAACCGCTGGATGAAAGAGCGCAGCGACTCCCCAGGTTGTTGGTGGATGGCGTGGAGGTCGAGCTCCGAGCCAGGCCGGGTGTAGGAACTGCCGAAGTTGGCTATGAACTGTCGGCAAAGCTCTCCCTAGGATGTTACGGAACCCTGGGGGAGGATCATGAGCCAAGACCGAGCTGGGCCAGTCAAGGCGACAGGGAAGTAATTGGCCATGACGGCTTCATTCCCTCCTGCGGCAAGTACGGCGGTGGAGTAGATCTGGAGGAACTCCGCCGGGTTGACGCTGCCGTCGTACTTCTCGGGCAGGTGCGGCTGAAACTTGCGCGGCCACTTTGCGAAGCGAAGGTGGGGCGCGAGGGCCGCACACCCTGCATCTGTCGCCGCAGGTTCTGGTGCCGCGAACGCTTGGTTCGCACTGAGCACCGCGTGCCCCGGCATGGGCAGGGCTGCACCATAGGCCGGGGGCGCCATATGCAGGACATATGACTGTGGCATATTCTGCATGGCGCAGGCCTGGGGCAGAGATCGCGTGGCGAATGTCTGCTCTTCAGGCTGGGTCGAGGCCGACGTCATGCTGTCGTCAGCCTCTTGGTGGCGATGCCTCTCTCGGCGCCGCTCGAGGTATACCCGGGCATCTTGACCCAGGTGACACCGCTCCAGCTCTGTCCTCAGATCTGTCGATTGGGGGCTGGTAGAGCTGGAGTCTGCCGTCTGCTCGTCAACCAATGGTGCGCGCCTCAGCGACATGACCGATTGGCCAGAGCGTCGTCCCCGCCGAGGTCGAGGGTTTGCGGCGGCGATGACGAGACGGTCTACCTCGCGGATCCACTGCTGGGTCGTTGCCTGAGGCGCGTCCCCAGCGGGCGGATTGTACAGTAGCGCTCTCGCTGCAGCTAGCGCACCCCCACTGGGTACGTCCAGCGCTACTGAAGACTTGATGCTGGTTGGAGCCTGCATTGCCGGGGGTCGGTGCTGCCAGAGCCGGTTGCTGGCTCCCAGCTTGTACCGACACACTCCGTCCCGAGCGTGTCGACATGTACTCCCCCTGGTCGCGGTTTGCCGCAGAGGCGAGGGGGGAGAGTTCGCCGCTGAAGGAAGCTTGGTCATCTTCGTCGGCGGGAACTCGTCGCGCTAGGGGAGAAGCCCCCCTACCTGGCGCGCCAAATGTCGAAGTGTTCAGTCGACACTTCCCCCGGGCCTGCACTGGGAAGCCCGCGGAGGTTCTTTTTCCGGTGGGGCTAGTCTCTAGCGGAGAGCTTGCGCAGATGGACGAGTTAGTGAGAGCTTGACACGGCGAGTTTTACGTGGTTCAGGCCGCCGGAGCGTAAAACCCTACGTCCACGGTGAGCTATGGAGCTCGCTGTATTGCTTGCTGCTCGGGGCCGGAGGCCTAAGCTTGGGGGTGAGTTACAGCTTGAGAGTGTATGGCTAGCGTATGAGTTGCAAAGTGCGAACCCTTGCTATCGACGCCTACCCGAGCCTTTTATAGTCCAAGGCTCGGGCAGCTTACAAGGGGGGCCGGGACCCGACAGGTGGTCCCGGGAAGATTGTCTATCATCTACCGTATCTGCAGTTATGCCGGTAGTTGCCTCTGGTCGAAGGCTTCTGAGTCTTCATCTTGCCGCCCTGCCCATGCCGCATGCTAGTCGTAGTGGTTGATGACGGCGCAGGCGGCATGGGATATCTTGTCGCGGTGTTTATTGGCTGGCAGGTTCTGACACCGCGCGCCAGTCTGTGATGCGACTGGGCGCAACGGCACCTGACAGAAGCGTGCTCCACGTCTCCGCGTCTTGGGAAGACACGGGCCTTGAATACCTTGTACGGGCAAGGTATGGGGCGTCTTTACGCCCGCTGCCTATCGCCCGGGGGCAGGCAGCGCCGTTCTGCTGCCACGTGGCAGGCCCGGAGCCCTTCTCAGAGGAGAGGAGGGCCCGATCCGCGGGGCACGTGGAGCCTCCGGACCTCTCCCCGCGGAGGGGGAGGCTCGGCTTCTGTTGGCCACATGGCGGCCCGGAGCTCTCCTCTGAGGAGAGGGAGGTCCGGCCCCGCTGGACGCGTGGCGCCTTCGGACCTATCTCCCGCGGAGGGGGAGGTCCGGCTTCTGTATGCCACGTGGCGGGCCCGGAGCTCTCCTCTGAGGAGAGGGAGGTCCGGCCCCGCCGGACGCGTGGCGCCTTCGGAGCTCTCCCTGCGGAGAAGGGCGAGTTCCTTAGGCATTTTACCCTGTGCGCGGGGGTACCCCATATCTCAGGTACCGACAACGTTAGCAGAGATGTTTTCTCTGAATCAGATACCGGTATTAGTTCTCTTGGACTCCTGTGCCACACCTAACTTTATTAGCCAATCTTTTGCGGCTCAACATTAGCTCCAAACCACTTTTACAAAGAGTCAATACCTCATATCTTCACCCGGGGCAGCATTACAGCAAGTGATGTTGTTTTCCAAGCACCTCTTTGTTTGGGGGTTAGACTATAACCCACAACCCTCATTATTCTCAGGGGTCTAAAGATCGACATTATTTTGGGGATGTCGTGGTTGAATTACCACCATGCGGCTCTCAATATCAGTTCTTGAACTGTTAAGCTCAACTCCCCACAGCACGGTCTTCATACATTAGTTCTGGGCGCCAGTCGGCAACAGATTGCAACATTGACCCACTCAGAAACTGTTAAGATAAAAGACGTTCCGGTGGTACGTGAATATCATGATGTGTTTCCCAACTATTTACCGGGCATGCTGCCCAAACAGAACGTAGAGTCCAGATGGAACTTGCGCTGGGAACACCACCGAGTTCATGAAGGCCGTACAAAATGGCACCCAATGAATTGGCAGAGTGGAAAACACCGCTGAATGACCTTTTGAGCAAAGGTTTTTATATGACTGAGTTCGTCACCTTAGGGTTGTTCAGCATTGTTTGTAAAGAAGAAGGACGAAACACTACGGCTTAGTGTTGATTTTCGTCCGCTCAAAATTGTGACAAGCAAGAACAAGTACCCATTGACACGGATCAACATTTTGTTTGATTAGTTGGTCGATGCAAAGATCTTTTCGAAGATGGACTTAAGATCTGGGTACCATCAGATTAAGATACGGGCTGAGAATATTCTGAAGACAATTTTGGATGAGGTACAGGCTTTATGAGTACCTTGTCATGTTCCTTGGCCTTATTAACGCTCCAGCTCAGTTCATGTACTTCATGAACTCGGTATTCATGCCAGATCTGGACAAGTTTGTCATGGTCTTCATCGGCGACCTACTGGTTTATTCCAAGTCGGAGGAAGAACACGAGAAGCACCTGCGTATAGTCTTGCAAAGGCTGCGGGATTACAAGCTATACGCGAAATTCAGCAAGTGTGAATTCTAGATATCGCAAGTACATTTTCTCGGGCATATTATCTCAGCGGAGGGCATCGCTGTAGATCCGAGTAAGATCACACAAGTTCTGCATTGGAAGTCCCCGAGGTCTGTTCACGAGGTACAGAATTTCCTCGGACTTGCGGGATATTATCGGAGGTTCATTCTGAACTTCTCAAAGATTGCCAAGCCTATGACAGAACTGCTGAAAAAGGCTACGAAATATGTTTGGAGTCCAGCATGTGAAGCAGCGTTCAAGGCATTAGTGAAACACCTAACATCAGCACCGGTTTTGGCGCAGCCAGACACAACAAAACTGTTCAATGTGTACTGCGATGCATCGGGCATTGGGCTCGGATGTGTGATGATGCAAAACCAAAGGGTGGTCGCATATGGATCACGGCATCTCAGGAACCATGATAAAATTTATTCTACTTATGACTTAGAGCTCGCTGCCGTGGTACTTGCACTCAAGATATGGAGGCATTACCTACTCGGTAACCTCGTACATTTATATACCGACCACAAGAGCCTCGAGTACATATTCACTCAGAAAGAGTTGAACATGAGGCAGCAAAGATGGTTGGAGTTGATAAAGGATTACGAAATAGAGATCCATTATCATCCCGGTAAGGCAAACGTAGTGGCAGATGCGCTGAGTTGCAAGTCACACGTTAATAATATGACCATCACACCATTAGAAGAGAGCGAGCCACCATTACATGTGGTTCTCCATAGACCTCTCTACAACTTAGCTTTTATCCCCACCATCCGTGAAGAGAGGGTGGCAGCCCAGAAACATGACAAGGGCATGTCACATTTGCGGATACGTATAGATAGTGGGGAACTGAATTGTTTCCAGAAGGACGGAGACGGTGTCCTGTGGTTCAAGAACAGGATAGTCGTACCCCGTAAACCGGAGTTACAGAAGAAAATGTCACACCACTGAATTGGTGTGAGTCCGGCGAAAGAGTACTGTTCGGGGTTCATCTTGTGAATGAAGCCGAAGACCGAGTTCGGTTCATACAAGAGAATTTAAAGGCTGCACAATCCCGACAGAAGAGCTATGCTGATCAAATGCGTAGGCCATTGCATTTTGACAAAGGAGAGCACATTTATCTTCGTGTATCTCCGATGAAGATTGTCAGTACCTGAGATATGGGGTATCCCCACGCACAGGGTAAAATGCCTAAGGAACTCGCCCTTCTCCGCAGGGAGAGCTCCGAAGGCGCCACGCGTCCGGCGGGGCCGGACCTCCCTCTCCTCAGAGGAGAGCTCCGGGCCCGCCACGTGGCATACAGAAGCCGGACCTCCCCCTCCGCGGGAGAGAGGTCCGAAGGCGCCATGTGTCCAGCGGGGCCGGACCTCCCTCTCCTCAGAGGAGAGCTCCGGGCCCGCCACGTGGCCAACAAAAGCCGAGCCTCTCCCTCCGCGGGGAGAGGTCCGGAGGCTCCACGTGCCCCGCGGGACTGACCCTCCTCTCCTCTGAGAAGGGCTCCGGGCCCGCCACGTGGCAGCAGAACGACGCTGCCTGCCCCGAGCGATAGGCAGCGGGCGTAAAGACGCCCCATACCTTGCCCGTACAAGGTATTCAAGGCCCGCGTCTTCCCAAGACGCGGAGACGCGGAGCACGCTTCTGTCAGGTGCCGTTGCGCCCAGTCGCATCACAGACTGGCGCGTGGTGTCAGAACCTGCCAGCCAATAAACACCGCGACAAGACATCCCATGCCGCCTGCGCCGTCATCAACCACTACGACTAGCATGCGGCATGGGCAGGGCGGCAAGATGAAGACTCAGAAGCCTTCGACCAGAGGCAACTACCGGCATAACTGCAGATACGGTAGATGATAGACAATCTTCCTGGGACCACCTGTCGGGTCCCGGCCCCCCTTGTAAGCTGCCCGAGCCTTGGACTATAAAAGGCTCGGGTAGGCGTCGATAGCAAGGGTTCGCACTTTGCAACTCATACGCTAGCCATACACTCTCAAGCTGTAACTCACCCCCAAGCTCAGGCCTCCGGCCCCGAGCATCAAGCAATACAGCGAGCTCCATAGCTCGCCGTGGACATAGGGTTTTACGCTCCGGCGGCCTGAACCACGTAAAACTCACCGTGTCAAGCTCTCACTAACTCGTCCATCTGCGCAAGCTCTCCGCTAGAGACTATCCCCACCGAAAAAAGAACCTCCGCGGGCTGCCCATTGCAGGCCCGGGGGAAGTGTCGACTGAACACTTCGACATTTGGCGCGCCAGGTAGGGGCTTTCTCCTAGCGCGACGAGTTTCCGCTGACAAAGATGACCAAGCTTCCTTCAGCGGCAAACTCTCCCCCTCCGCGTTCACGGCGAACCGTGACCACTGGGGAGTACATGTCAACACACTCAGGACGGAGTGTGTCGGCACAAGCTGGTAGCCAGCAGCCGACTCCGGCAACGCCGACTCCGGCTATGCAGGCCCCGACCAGTGTGAGATCTTCTGCAACGCTGAGCGTACACCATGGAGGTGCGCTAGCTGCAGCAAGAGCGCTGCTGCGCAACCCACCTGCGGGGGATGCGCCCCATTCAGCGACCCAGCAATGGGTCCACGAGGTGGACCGCCTCGTCGTCGCCGCCACGAACCCTCGGTTTCGGCAAGGACGACGCCCAGGACAACCGGCTGTGTCGCTGACGCGCACGCCCATGGTTGACGGGCTAACGGCGGATTCCAGCTCCTCCAGGCTCCTGTCGACGGACCTGAGAAGGGAGCTGGAACGGTGCCACTTGGGCCAGGACGCCCGAGTGTACCTCGAGCGACGCCGAGAAAGGCGTCGCAACCATGAGGCTGGCGACAGCATGTCGTCGGCCTCGACACAACCTGAAGGGCAGGTCTTCGCCACGCGAGCCCTGCCTCAGGCATATGCCGCGCTGCATATGCCACAACCATGTGCGCCGCAAGCAGCGCCCCTGGTCTATGGTGCAGCCTTGCCCATGCCGGGATACACGGTGCCAAGTGCGAACCAAGGGTTCGCACTGCCAATACCTGCGGCAGCAGGAGCAGGATGTGCAGCTCTTGCACCCCACCTTCGCTTCGCGAGGTGGCCATGCAAGTTTCGCCCGCACCTGCCGGAGAAGTACGACGGCAGCGTCAACCCGGCGGAGTTCCTCCAGATCTACTCCACCGCCGTACTTGCCGCAGGAGGGGACGAGGCTGTCATGGCCAACTACTTCCCCGTTGCCTTGACCGGCCCAGCTCGGTCTTGGCTCATGAATCTACCTCAGGAGTCCATAACTTCCTGGGGAGAGCTCTGCCGGCAGTTCGTCGCCAACTTCGGCAGCTCATACACCCGCCCTGGCACGGAGCTTGACCTCCACGCTATCCAACAGCGACCAGGGGAGTCGCTGCGCTCGTTCATCCAGCGGTTCTCCCAGGTGCGGAACACCATCCCACATATCCAGAACGCTTATGTGGTGGTGGCGTTCCGGCAAGGCGCTCGGGACAGGAAGATGCTCGAGAAGCTCACGACCAGGGAGGTCCGTGATGTCTCAGAACTCTTCAACCTGGCGGACAAGTGTGCCAGAGCAGCCGAAGGGCGGAACTGGCACTCTCTGCCGGCCCCCAAGCCAGGGGGTCAGCCGGGATCCGGCGACGCTTCGTACGGAAGCAACATAAAGTCATCAGCCGCGGTCCCTGTTGCCACAACGGCGGCGCCCAGTGGAGCTCGGGGGCCGCGCCCTGACAAGAGGCCGCGACAATCACCGGCCCCAGACGGGGGCCAGGATAAATTATGCCCTGTGCATGGCACCAGCTATCATGCCGCTGCCGAATGCCGGTAAATCCAGAAGCTCGCGGAGCGCTTCCGGAAAGGGAAGCAGCCCCTAACTGATGCCCCACCCAACAATCAAAGGGAGGGCAAGCAGAAGGTCGAGGCCCGAGACGGCGTCGACCGCCAGGTGGAGTTCCAGGAGCTTCAGCACGCCGTGAAGGCAGTGCGCAGTCATGGGAGCTCCAGCTCCAGTGATGACGAGCACCGGAAGATGCTCTATGTCATCTTCGGCGGGTCTGCTGACCCCCCGTCCCGGAGCATGGCTAAGGCCTTGCGTCGAGCGGTAGTGTCGGTGGCTCCCCTCCCAGGTGCAGCACCGCACCTCAGGTGGATGGGAACCCCCATCAGCTTTGATGACACCGACTGCCCCAGGAACATGGCTGGGGCCGGCCAACTGCTGCTCGTGGTGGCCCCCACCATCGCCAACGTGAAGATGTACCATGTTTTGGTGGATGGCGGGGCTGGACTGAACCTCATCAGTAGCGCAGCCTTCCAGAAGCTGCAGTTCCCGATGGCCAAGCTCGCCCCATCGAGCCCGTTCTCAGGGGTAGGGCCGGGACAGGTCGTTCCCTATGGCCGCATCAGCCTCCCGGTGACCTTTGGGACACCGGACAGCTACCGGATAGAGTACGTTCTGTTCGACGTGGCCGAGATTGACCTCCCCTTCAACGCCATAATCGGCAGGACAGCCCTGTACCGATTCATGGCAGTAGCCCACTACGGCTACCTTGTCTTGAAGATGCCTACACCAACAGGCGTCCTCAAGGTTTGTGGAGACCGTGCTGCCACAGTGTTAGCCTTGGAAAATCTTCAGGCGCTTACAACAACTAGAGCGCCAACCCTCGGCAGCGCAGAACCAAACCAGCTCCACCCAAGTGCACGCCACCGTGCCTCTACCAAAGCACCTCGCGTGCAATCCCTCGATGAGGACGACGTCCCCACAAGGCTCGTCCGAATCAGCGCCGATGCCACCCAGACCACCCGGGTAGCCGGGGGCCTGGATAGCAAATAGGAAGGCGCGCTCGTTGCCCCCCTCCGGCACAATGTCGATGTGCTGCATGACAGCCATCGCGGAGGCCAGAGATCCCTAGGGAGGTGATTGAGCACTACTTAAAGGTCTTTCCCGACGACCAGCCATCCGACAAGACGGAGAGTCCGCCGCCCCCGGTGCTTGGCGAACCGTGTTGTTGTCCCGAAGGCCAGCGAGAAGCTCCGGAAGCGCATCGACTACACCAGCCTCAATAAGGCATGCCCTAAAGACCTATTTTCTCTCCCTATGATAGACCAAATAGTAGACTCGATGCCAGGCTGTGATATGCTGTGTTTCCCAAATGCTTACTAGGGCCCCCACCAGACCCCTGTGTCTGGAGTAGTTGAAGGGCACCCTTTACCTGCTAACCCCGGCATAAACCGACTCGGCGTAGCTAGGGGTCCCGCGAATTTCTGGTCTTCGCGCCAATGGCTTTGACCCCATACCACCGTAACCTGTTTCGCTACCAAGAAGCATGTACCAAAAAACCCCGGAGGCCCAAACCGGACCTCGGATCCCCGACACAACCTCCCGGAGGACCAGCAGGACCTCCCGGGGGTGCAACGGGACCCCCCCCCCCCCCGGAGGCCCAACGGGACCCCCCGGAGCTCCCGGGACATCAGCGGAGCTTCCCGGAAGGTCCAAAGCAGCCTGGGGACCTCCGAGTATCGAGCACCCGGCGGTCTCCCCAGGCTGAAAGCTATCCTCCACAGCTTCCACGCGACGGACGATGCCGCCAAATGGGCGGCGGAGCTACTGAAGCTTGACCTAGGCTCCCTTTCCCGTCATGCAGACATCAACCGAGCACTAGTTGACTTGTGGCTGAAGTAGACGCATGCTCAGGTGGCCACGAAGACGGTGAACCAGGACCCTGAGCCCTGACCTTCACCAGGCCTTACCGAATGATGTTCGTCGACGGCTCCTTGCGAAAGCAGGGGGCCAGTGCTAGCGTACTGTTCCCCACGCCATCGGGGGAGCAGTATGGGTATGTGGTGCGTTTCAATTCCAAGGCAGACAGCAACATAGCAAAGTATGAAGTACTCATCCTTCTTGCTAGTCGTTGGCTCAGGGCAACTCCCAGTCTGGTTACCAACCAAGATGGTGGAGACAGACCTCCTCGCCTTGGACCTGCACCACGTACCGCGCGCTAGCAAGGCCGCAGCTGACGACCTTTCAACAAAGACCCCCACCGGAGCCACTGTGCCTGAAGGGGGGCTTTGAGAGGACATTGCTGCGGCCCACAGCCCGGCCCGCCGAGCCGGATGAAGGGGGCTAGACCAGCACCTCGAAGCTGGGCGGTCCCGGCGGCCATGGACGCCGCCAAGGATCACAAGCGTCACTGGGGACTCCATGCAACCCAGCGCTCAAGATCCAGATGCTCAAGTCAGACCCGATGCATGGATCACGGAGGTCCGGGACTACTTGAAAGAAAATATCCTCCCTGATGAACGTGTATCCGCTGAACGGATTGTGCGTATGGCTAAGAGACACATGGCGGTAGAGGGGGATCTCTACCGATGTGGCGCCAACCACATCCTATTGCGGTGCATAACCCAGGGGGAAGGCTGCGACTTGTTCGCTGAGATCCATGGAGGCGAATGTGGGAGTCACTCTTCCTCACGCACGCTTGTCGGTAAAGCCTTCCGGCATGGCTTCTACTAGCCGTCAACACTCCAGGATGCCGTCGAGCTGGTCGAGAGCTGCCAGGCGTGCCTGTTCCACGCCAAGCAGATCCATACACCGGCTTGGACGGTACAGATGATCCAGCCCACATGACCATTTGCCATACTAGGGCTGGACATCCTGGGCCTGGGACCATTCCCCAGAACCGAGGATGGGGACCCGCTCCCGAACCTTCGGAACACAGAACACCGCTGTAAGTTCTACCCCTAGAGCAGCAATAGGACAGACCCTTCTTTTTATAATAAATTCCATAAAAGTCCAGGAACAGTGCTTGGAGCAGCTAAGCCTCAGGGGACGGTCCAGGACTACGTTCAGCTTCGCCTGGTTCTGACCCCAAGCGCGTAGAGTCTTGCTTCCCTTGAGGTGGGTCATGGCCTACATATTCGGCCGCCTTTCCCATATGGAAATTTATATGAAAAGAAACCTGCCCTACGTTGCTCTTCTCTGGTACTCATTTAATTTACTTATTAAATTTTTATGATTACCCTACTAACGCGTGCTCACTATGCATTCAACTCCCTCCTCTCATTCTCATCTTTAGTCGGCATTTGCTGCCCTGCCAAAGGCGGTTGCGTGGGAGGTACCGGCCGAAAGCCAGGGGGGCCCCAAGCCCCCGGCACTTCGCGCACGGTAGTTCCCAAGCACCATATAAGTGGACAGGGACCGTAAGCCAGATAAGACTAAGACATAGAGGGGGGGAGCCCCCAAGGAGAATTACTTTTTCCTTACTTGTGTGCAGGACCTCTCAGCCTCAGCTCCCCGCAGGAGTATGGTAGGCGCATCCATCCAATAGAACGCACCTACCAGGGGGCCGCTACGGGATCGCGCAAGGCCAAAACCCCAAGGTAAGATCAAAGAACTAGACCTCACAGGGGCGAGGCCCGAAGGCCCCACGTGTCCAGCAGGGCCAGACCTTCCGCCTCCTTGAGGGGAGCTCCGGGACCGCCGCGTGGTCTACAGAAGTCGGACCTCCCCCCCTCTGCGGGGAGAGGCCCGAGGACTCCACGTACACCGCAAGCCCGGACCTCCCCTCAGGCGGGAGCTCCGGGCCCGCCACGTGACCAACAGGCCCGGACCCACCTCCGATCTCGTGAGGCGGGCCCTGGAGACCTCCGGAACCCTTAGTATACAGTGAGGATCCGGAGAAGGCGTCTATGCAGAGCTTCGAGATTGGTCAAGGCCTCCGAGTCCTTGCGGAGCTAAGGACTCGGTCAGGAAAAGCCGAGAAGAAGACTAGGACATGCAGACACAGAAAGAAACAGGAGTCTGTCCATACGAAGGCTCCATGAGCTGGGCTACAGACTCAACAAAAATAAAAAAGGAAGTACAGGGCCTTGTGGCCACGAGGGCAGGAAAGCCGGGGCGCAAGAGTTCAAGGGAAGTACGAGCGCAATGCGAAGGGAAGCCGCGATGCGGGTAAGATCCCCTTTTAAAACTTTCCAGGGATGGTTCGAGGTAATTCGAAAACCTCCGGAAACATTGCATCGGCGACCTCGTTGGCTCCGAGACCGGGCGCCGATGAAAGGTGGACCCAAGCCGCCCAACTGGAGCGATGGGTCAAGGAGTCAGACGCCCCAGAAGACAAGCCGGCAAGGCACTTCGGCAGTTCCCGAAGAAAGAGCCGCAACGTGCAGAAGTGGTGGTCTTGGGAACTACCGCAGTAAAAGCAACCATCAATTGAGTGCACGCTCCCACGATCCCGCGGCCGTTCGTGCTCCAGCAGCGGTCAATTCGGGACTTAGAGAAAGTGCGCGGATCGGAAGAGACGGAGGTCCCACCTCGGGCTCGCTATCTCCCCCGAGATGGGCCCGGGGGCCACTGTCGGTACCTGAGATATGGGGTACCCCCGCGCACAGGGTAAAATGCCTAAGGAACTCGCCCTTCTCCGCAGGGAGAGCTCCGAAGGCGCCACGCGTCCGGCGGGGCCGGACCTCCCTCTCCTCAGAGTAGAGCTCCGGGCCCGCCACGTGGCATACAGAAGCCGGACCTCCCCCTCCGCGGGAGAGAGGTCCGAAGGCGCCACGTGTCCAGCGGGGCCGGACCTCCCTCTCCTCAGAGGAGAGCTCCGGGCCCGCCACGTGGCCAACAGAAGCCGAGCCTCTCCCTCCGCAGGGAGAGGTCCGGAGGCTCCACGTGCCCCGCGGGACTGATCCTCCTCTCCTCTGAGAAGGGCTCCGGGCCCGCCACGTGGCAGCAGAACGACGCTGCCTGCCCCGAGCGATAGGCAGCGGGCGTAAAGACGCCCCATACCTTGCCCGTACAAGGTATTCAAGGCCCGCGTCTTCCCAAGACGCGGAGACGCGGAGCACGCTTCTGTCAGGTGCCGTTGCGCCCAGTCGCATCACAGACTGGCGCGCGGTGTCAGAACCTGCCAGCCAATAAACACCGCGACAAGACATCCCATTCCGCCTGCGCCGTCATCAACCACTACGACTAGCATGAGGCATGGGCAGGGCGGCAAGATGAAGACTCAGAAGCCTTCGACCAGAGGCAACTACCGGCATAACTGCAGATACGGTAGATGATAGACAATCTTCCCGGGACCACCTGTCGGGTCCCGGCCCCCCTTGTAAGCTGCCCTAGCCTTGGACTATAAAAGGCTCGGGTAGGCGTCGATAGCAAGGGTTCGCACTTTGCAACTCATACGCTAGCCATACACTCTCAAGCTGTAACTCACCCCCAAGCTCAGGCCTCCAGCCCCGAGCAGCAAGCAATACAGTGAGCTCCATAGCTCGCCGTGGACGTAGGGTTTTACGCTCCGGCGGCCTGAACCACGTAAAACTCGCCGTGTCAAGCTCTCACTAACTCGTCCATCTGCGCAAGCTCTCCGCTAGAGACTAGCCCCACCGAAAAAAGAACCTCCGCGGACTGCCCAGTGCAGGCCCGGGGGAAGTGTCGACTGAACACTTCGACAAAGATAATTCACCGGTTCGGTGTAAAGGGGAAACTCACTCCCTGCTTTATAGGTCCGTTTGCTATCACGGAAAAGTGCGGACCCGTAGCCTACCGGCTGGAACTACTGGCACGCTTTGTGCGAGTTCATGACATGTGTCATGTGTCACAGCTGCGGAAATGCCTCAAATTCAACGCTGCTGTCCACACCGAAGAAATTAACGAATTAAAACCGGATCTTACCTACACCGAGCTACCGGTTCATATTGTAGATGAAAAGACCTAGGTAACCCGGAACTGGATGATAAAATTTTACAAGTTGCTGTGGAGTAATCATACCGCAGAAGAGGCGATGTAGGAAAGTGAAGATTTCCTCCGCACCAACTATCCGGAACTTTTATCTTTGTACAGTTTATAATTACCTCTCTCGTCTCGTTCTTCTTTTGTAATCTCGGGACGAGATTCTTTTAATGGGGGGGGGAATGTAAAAGTCCCAAAATGTATATGAATAAACCGAGGCTTGAAAGTCTATGTGTTGCAAATTCATGAAAAATGGGACTTGCTAAAACTCTTCTACACGCAAAGTGTTACATGGATATTCATCAAAAAGAGGCTCACATGTTCATTTGAGTGTGTTGAACCCATATGGACTTAAACATTTCTTTGCATGAAAGTTAAAAATCAGATTTTCAAATTCAAAGTTCACACAAAATGTGACCAAACCTTTGAATACTCTTGCAGCCTATACTCTTTACTTGTAGGAAACTAGGGTGGCAAACTTTTCATTTTTAGAATGGGCTAAAAAGGAAGTGAATATGAGCCTTTGCATATTCAAATTGGATTCAAATTTGCAATGCAAATTCAAACTGAATTCGGCATATTCAAATCCTAGTCCACTTTTAAACTTCAAAACTTTTGAATGGAATAGATTGACATGAGGAGATTTTTTGGAGAGGAGGAAAGTGGGGGAACCACATGTCATTGAGCCAAAATTGTGACTTGCACCCTAAGCCATTCTTCTCTGTTTTTCACTGAAACAACCGAGGACACTCACCGTGTGCCACCGAGCGCAGCTGCCGCCACCTCCTGCTCCCTCAAAGCGCTGGCACCAGGGTGTGTGCTTCATTTCAACGTGATGTTCTCCTCACTGACCGAAGCAAACACACTTCGCTTTCCTCCTCCTCGCGAGCAAACCCATGAACAGAGCTCCACACTACCGCACCTCGGTGATCAACTGGGAATCTAGGAAAAACTTGTGCCACAGAGCCCCTGAGCTGCAAAACAGCATGGTGCATTCGTCCCTCACCTCCTCAGCGCGAGAGCTAGCAAGTTTTGGTTTCCCTAGCCCTAGAACGACTTCATCCGCGGCGACCTAAAGTGAACCAGCGATCGGGCGCACGTGGACAGCGCTCCACAGAGGTTTTCACGCCCGAGCAAGCATGGCCACGGGAGCGCCCTACCTCGGTGCTGCTCTCCTCCAAAACTTGGAGAAAACCGTGGATCATCGCCGACGAATTTGAGGTTTTTTCTCCGGCGGGTGCAAACCGAGTAACCGTTACAGGACCTCAAAATTCTCACTCGTTACTCCTTCTTAGATCGTCAAATTTTGCACACACGGGCCAGAATAGCCGGCGATCATTTTATTTTTAGCAACCTGGGCTTGAAATCGACTCGGAGCGGCTTATTCTGAGCTTTACCGAGCGCATTCATGGCGGAACCGACTGGGCGCACAGTAACCACCAACTTGCCGCCATTTCCGAGCCACGTTGAGGCCTTTTCAATCTTCCAAGTAGTGCCCTGGTGCTGTAGAGCAAGTTGGACGAGCTGTTGGCGAGCTAGAGAGGCTGGCCGACGGCGCCGAAGTGCTCCCGAGGCCGCCGCACGTCGATGATGGTATTCCAAGCCTTGGCAGCTCGAGATAGCGCTACAAATGTTCCCTGGCCTCCCAAACCCACTGGCGGCAAGCCTCAGCCCGGGCACCGGCCGGAAACACCGAGCCGGCGAGCTCCGATGTCGGTCCGGCGAGGGGGGCGGCGCGCGCGCGAGATAGCAGGCGGGAGGAAGAAGAAAGCGGTTCACCTACGCGTCAGTGACTTTATTTTTAAACTGTTGATCAGCTTTGGCTCGGATTCCCTGGGGCTGCACGCGCTGGAACCCTGTGAACCGGTGTGGCTCAAATCTGAGTGGCAGGAGTTTAAAACGTGGGCCCGAGTCAATTTTCCCGTAGCAAATTAATTCCAGAGATTGCCACAACTTTGGAAAATCATATCCTTGTGTAGGAATCTCCCAATTGAGTGATTCAAATTGGGTTGGATTAATTTTGCAAAGATCTATCCAAATATGAACCCAAATTTCTGAAAATTCTTTGAAGATTTTCTAAAAAAGAATTATTAAGGGAGTTTGGTTCATCCAAAAATCCTCAAATTTTGCTAGAATATTCTTTAGCATATTGTTGACCTTCTAGCAAATATTTAGCTCATTTGAAGATTATTTGCGTAGGAATTTTCTAAATACAAACTGCTGTGTTCAAAGGGGTCCAGAAACATTTTCAGAAAATGACCCCAACTTGTAAAATCTATTCTAGGCAATTCATAGCTCCAAAAATCATAGGAAAATTCAGGCCTACTCTGTGAGTCATACTTGAAATTGTAGTTCACTGGATTGGGCATGAAAATGCACAGTACTCCAGAATTAATTCTTTTTAGTAGAAATGCTTAAGGAATTATTCTGGAGGAACTACTCAAGTAAAAGGCCTGAATTATGGACCAAATTACTTTCTTGTGACCAGGAACTCACTTGTAAAGTTTCAGATCAAGTTGAGCAGTAGATCTCCCTGTTCTTGTCTACCATGCTTATGTATGTGGGAAAAATACATAAGAGTATTGCAGGAATTTTGGAGAACACAAACTCCATCCACATTAGCTGCAATTTGGCAAGATAAGTCTCTGTGTAGTGTATGACGTCCTGTAAAAATGTCGAAATCATTGGAGATCAGGATCTTGAGTTAGGTCCAAATCATTCTAGCTCATCTCTTGTGTTCATTAGGAAAGTTAGTTAGTTATAAACTACAACACTAAGACAAATTTAGTTCATTCCTGTTTCTTTGCACAACAGAGGCAAACCAAGCCATTCTTGGCATTTCCATACAGCCTATGTTCTTAAGAAATCAAGTCTTTAACTCTTTCAATTGCATTGTAAAATTTGTGCATATACATGTCATTAGGGTTCACCACGAAGGGGATTCAAAGGAGCCATTTATTGAAGTGGATCAGACTCTGGAGGATCAAGGATTGATCAGCAAGGATCACTAACTGCTTATATATATTTCATCCCTGCAAAACAGGCAAGCTCCGGTTTGCATTTAACAGCTGTTAAGTTTTTACTTTGTATTCACTCTTTTGGTTAGGATATGAAATGTGCATTAGGTCTAGTTGCTTTGATACTCCTCTTGCATGACCAAATAAACCCATGGAGTATTGGGTAGATGTCTTTACATAGTGTAGAACTGCCATGCTTAAGTAAGGTTCGGTAGAAGTTGAGAGGTGAGATGCTACTCGCATGATCAGGAGAAAACAGGGGCATACGGGATTGGTTCAGAAAATTGTTAGCAAGCTGAATTTGAGACCGGCAGGTTGTAGGAGCAGCAAGACATAGGGGTCTAGGTGTGTTAGAACTGTCCATGTAGGTCAATGACCGATCCGTATTCGGCCCTGTTGAGCAAGTTTGAGTTGTGTACCGAACTCATGTTGGCTATATGGGACCCAGTAAACCGATGTACCTCGGGAAGCTTGCGTTGAGCCTTTTCGGGTCGCCTCAGGCGAGAGGGCCGATGTGCAGTATGTGGGTAACACTCTCATGACATCTCATGTCGGTAGGTGCACCATGAGAGTGGCTACTGTACGGGGCGATTTGATCGATTCAAAGTGGGTGAAATGGGGGAAAGGCTACCACGTACGACGTCAGTGATGGTTGCTGTAGGCAACATCGAGTACGGGCATACATGTCGTGTAGTCCGGGTGTTATTGATTCAAATCGCCATTGCTCGTGGAAAAGGATTGAGCATACTTGTTCTCACAGTCGTGACGTAGTAAGAACTTGCATGAGAAAGGAACTAATCATTATGGTTTGAAGTTCATACTATCTTTGTGATATATCTTTGATGAATAGTTAGAGCAAACTCGATTCATTTCCACCGTGAGCAAATTACATCGGGAGAAAGCGTTTCTTGTCTGATTGTGGACTCCCGATGTGGCGTGCCCAAGGTTAATTTTAAATTGCTGCAAGTAATTCCTGAAAGTAAGGATTCACTTTTAGGCGAGTTTAATTATGCCTATGTAAAAGCCCAAGAAAAGGGACTTGCAAAAACTTTTCATCACCTCACAACACCACAGTTTTTGTTGTGGATAGCTTGTGAAAAAATTGTGAAGAGCAAGTAACCTCCATCAAAAGAGTGATTAGAGGGGAAAGCCTACACTTTCACAAAGTGGGATTTATACACATGAACATGAGAGGTTGAGCTCACCCTAGGACTTAAAAAGTCTTGGGAAGGTTCAGGCCGAGTTTCATGTAAATCCAACAACTTTTGAGGCACTTTTGGAGGTATTTTAAAAAGAGGCCAATTTGAATGTAAATTCAAATTGCAGAAACTTTCATCACTCAAATTCAAAAGTTAGCTTCATATTCAAACTCAGCATATTTTTCTGAGTAAGCCCACCAATTTCCATCCTCATTGGAGTTCATCTTGTTAAGAGCTAAATTTGCAAGAATTCAAAACTGAAATTGAATTTCAGTTCAAACATGAAGCAAATTTAGTCAAACAAAGTTTGAATTTGAGAACTCAAATTCAAACCAAGACTTGGAGGCTAAGTCTCTCATTCAATGGAGAGTAGCTGGGATATTTACAGGAGAAATTGGAAAAAGAGGATTAGGGGGGAAAGTTGGGCCCACAAGGCAGTGGGAGGGAGGTGCAACACCGGACAGCGCTCTGTTTCTCGCCGAAGCAAACTCCCTCCGTGCGCCAGTGAGCTGTTTCCCCGAACGCCACCTCCCGAGCGCCAGCCCATAGCGTGCGTCGACGAGGCGGTCACCCAGCGATATTTCCCTCCGGAACCGACTCCCGTCGCGGCCTTGACCGTTCTCGAACCCCTCGACGCAGGAACACCACCGCACACCAAAAACTTTCGGTGCTCCGGCGTCCTCCCATCCCAGCAGCTAGCAAGCGAGTCTGAGCTCACCACAAGCTTCGCCGAGGCTTCCTCGACGTGATAGACACGATACCCCGGCGCCCCATCCACGGTAAACTGCCCCCGAGCTCTTTGTTTTCATTCCACACTGGGTAGAGCCGCCGCGACCGAAAACTCCCAGCCCGGCCGCTAGGCTTCATCCCCCGTCGAGTTGAGCGGGCCAGGAGGTTCGCCTGGACGTGTGCTCCCATTCCAACAATGCCAGCCGCATGCCATGTGGTGTGCTGGCCAGAATTCCAGTTCTTGCCGAGAGCAAGCGATATAGCCCGGTCCGGGTAAATCAGCAAATTTGCCTCACACACCAAACCACTCCTCACCAGACCTAGAAACCCAGTTGTAGACATCCGTGCGGGCACGTGGGATCAAGAACGGGGGAGAACCGTTGAGGAAACATGCAGTTCTTCGAGTTTTTTCAGTTTTCCCCGAAATCGCCCTAGGTCGCACGGTGAGCCCCTAGTTGCCGACATTTCTCGTGAGATCAGAGCCCTGGACGTTCCTCCCTAGGTCGTGGTGATGCTGTAGGAGCTAACCGGGGCAAGGTTGGGGCAGTACAGTGCCCTAGCGACGCCGCCAAAGTTACCGCAGCTACTGTCGCCGTCGCGCCTAGGTTTCCGACCATCCTCGGTCCGAGGTAAGGCCGGCAACTTGTTCCTCACGCAAAATGTGCAGTGGCGGCAAAAATCAGCAAGTTCCGAGGGCCGGAACCCCTTCCCGGCGAGAGCTCCGGCGAGCTCGGCGGCGGGGTCACGCAGGTGGCTGGAGGAAGACGAAGGGGGAGGCCTCACTTGTCAGCGGCTGGAAGTAGACGTGCGGGATTTTCTGTGGTCCAGGATCTAGTGTGGCTGCGCGGGAAGGATTCTGTGGCCCCGTGTGGCTCGGCTCCAGCGGTCGACGCGTGTGCGATGGACCCACCCGCAGGATTTAAAATTTTGGAATTTCCAGTATTAGTTCAAACTTCAAATGAATAGAACTTTTGCTAGGAAACTCCAAATTCAATGAACCAAACTTTTCTGAACTCAGAATTTTGAGTACTTTCCAGCAATACCAATTTCAGCTCATGAAACCTAATAGTTTTCCATAATTAATTCCCTAAAGTTTAAATTGTTGGGAATTTCCTCTGGAGAACTACTTTATGAAAAATGATGAAATTTGGCTGAGAGGGTCATTGGAAAATCCTTGAGTCACAGTAAAATTTTCAGACTCATCCAAGTTTATTTAGTCCTCCTAATGGGGTGATTAAGTGAACTGCCCTGAGAAAATAGAAAAATGTACAGAAACATTTTTCAGATTTTCTCAAATCTTAATTAGGCCATAACTTTCAGTATAATACTTTAAATGACATGAAACCAATTCCATTAGAACCACCTTAAAGTCTAGTTTTCAGAAAGTAATGATTGGAGCCATAAAACCCCCTGGAATTACTTAGAGGCTCAAATAATGACCATATAGGATTTTATTTGTACAAGGTTCAAATGAACTTTGTTTCAAATGAAATTTGGTCATGACTCTGGTTAGGACCCTACCAAGCCACCATAAAATTTTTAGAACCAAAGGGGGGGGTTAGCTAGAGTTATTAGTAACTCTGTATTCAAGTTTACACATTGCATTTAAATTGACATGTAGTATTACATTAACGTGTAGTCGCTGAAGGCGAAGAGACTCAGGAAGTGCTGGACTTCCTTCTTCCGGACGAAGACTTAACCCCTGACCAGCAGCAACAAGGCAAGCCCCGGTTTTCATTAACCCTTTTATAAGTTTTGCTTTGTTTACATGTGTCGTATGAAGTATGAATGTGCATTAGGTATAGGATGAATGAAACCCCACTTGCATAACCAAAAGTTTCTAAAAGAGTGAGGGTAGTGTCTAAGACCTCGAGTAGACAGGCTATGCTTAATGAGTCATAGGACTTCGGTACAAGTCGAGTAGTTGGAATCTACTCGCGAGATAGGCTTGGGACACACGGGTTCGGTTGAGTGATGTGAGATCACTTTAGTAATGAAAATGAGACTAGACAGGGGCTAGGGCGCAGCAAGAGGAAGTCTTGTGTGCGCAGCCCTGCCCGTGTCGATTGAGGACCGATCCGTGTGCGGCCCTGCTGAACAAGTATTGAACGTACCGAAGGCATATCGGATATATGGGCCCCGATAAACCGATGTAGCCTAAACCTCCAAGCATCAAGGCATAACGCACCGATTTATAGGTGTACGCTGAGGGCAGCAAGGTGGAAATCTGCCAACGGGCATAGAGAGATGCTCCGTGTGGGGAACCTCCTGCTCGTTTCGGTGCGACCGGTTCGACGTTTGGGCTGTTGGGTGAAAGGTTGTCCCGTACGACATCGAGTGAGCGTGCTGTGCAGCTCCACGGGTGGGCGTACATGATGTGCTCTTTGGGTTTCCCTGCAGGTGTATATCGAGTCGATTCGCCGTCCCTCACGGTGACGAGTACCGCTTGTTCACTGTGTCGTAACATAGTTAATGTATGAAATGTTATGCTTCAATATTGCTGTCATGATATAATTGTATTGCTACATGTGTGCCACCAAATATTGCTTACTAAATTTCAGATTCCCGAACTGTAACTTGTGGCTAAAAGATGAATTAAGGATGAACTTGTAGGCGGGTCCATTGATGTACTGTTACTCTCCTATGTTGATTGTATCCCTCATGTAGAGTTCCATGCTTAGGTGAGTCGGTAAAGTCTTGTTGAGCCTTCGTGCTCACGGTTGCTGCTTAAGTGTTTTTCAGGTGAGGAGCCACCCACGGACTCGGGTTACAAGTCCACCGGCGAGGGTTACTGTAAGGGCCTCAGTTTTCAACACATAGTTGAAGTGTTCATCACCACACACACACACCTCATTTGAGGAAAGATGATGAACACAAATGAAGAGCAAGTGACCACCACCAACATGCTTATTAGAGAACAAACTCACATATTGCAAAAGTGGTATTTCCCACATGTGAGATAGGCGGGCTGGACATATGAAAACTCCTACACATTGCTAAGAATGTCCATGCCAAGTTTCACCCAAATTCAAAACCTTTTTGAGGTCATTTTGGGTATAGTTAGAAAGAGGGCAGTTTGAAACTATATTCAAATTCAAACTGTTTTTATCCCATGAATTTAAAAGTGGGAGGCATATTCTTATTCAGCACATTTTTGTGAGCTCACGCACCAATTTTCACTCCATTTGGAGTTGATCTTGACATGAGCTAAGTGGGACAAATTCAAACTTTATTTGAATTCAAAACTGAACTTGTGCTGAAATTCATTCAAACCAAACCCAATTTGAATTCTAATCAATTCAAATGGCACATGGGTGAATAATTTGAATCACCAGTGGTATTTTAGGGCTCACTGTTTACAACAGTGATTAGGAGTAAATTTCAGAGGTTAAAACTCTGGGTGGGACCCACATGTCATAGAGAGAAGGAGGCAAAACTTGCACACAAAGTCATAGCCTCGGTGGGAAATTCCACCAAGCAGCTGTCGCCTGTGCCACCGAGCAGCTACCGGCGCCACCAGCTGCTTCCCCTCTCCGCGCGCTGGTGCCCAGGGTGGCTTGCTCGCGCCCCCACGCGACCGGCACCGCCTCCACCGAGCAGGAGTCGGTCGGCTTTATCTTCTCGCGGGCAAACCCGAGCAGCGGCATTGTTTCTCGCCGCAGCTCTCTGCTCAATCGGGAAAACCAACAAAACCATCTCCTTCTTCGTTCCTGATCTGCTAGGCAGCCACCTGAGGTCGCACTCCACCTCCCCAACACCAGAAACCCCGAGCTCCGACCTCCTTTGCCCGAAAACGATCGCCACCGCGGCGCTCTAGCCTCAGCCGAGAGTCAGGCGCCCGTGGACAGCGTTCCACAGGCGTTTTCACGGTCCAGCAAGAGAGGCAACAGGAGCGCGCGACCACCGTGCTGCTCTCCTCCAAGTTTGGAAGCAAACCGTGAAGAATCCACAGAGAATTTCCAGTTTCTGCTCCGGCGACCATAAACCGAGCTTCCGGTACGGTTTCTTTAAATTCTCGCTCTATGATCTTTCGGAGGTTATCAAATCTTGCACATAGACGCTGGACTAGCCGGCGATCAAGTTCTTTTCTGCATCCGTAGCGTGAAACTGTCTAGGAGTGACGAGTTTCGAGCTCGATCGAGTGCGGTCATGGCGGGCACGATCGGTCACACGGTGCCGACCGACTTGCCGCCATCCTTGAGCCCTTTTGACACCTTGTCGAGCTTCCTAGAGGTACGCTGATGCTGTAGGACCGTTTGTTTGAAGTGTTGGCGGGTTAGAACCCACGGTCGACGGCGCCGAACCTCAAACGAGGCCGCGGCACGTCGCCGAGCTATTTCCGGTCACCCCTAGCCCGACCTGACACCACCGACGTGTTCCTCGACGTCGACAACCCCCTGGCGGCGCGTTTCAGCCCATGGGAGGTACGGCAGCGGCGAGCCGGCGAGCTCCGGGTCTGCTCCGGCGAGGTCGGCGGCGCGGGCGCGAGAGAACGGCGGGAGAAAGACGAAGCCGGCTGGCCCACGTGTCAGCGGCTGAAGAATTTAAATCGGGATAGGGTGTGGCCGGGATTGGCTGTGCTGGCGCGCAAGTACCCTGTGAGCTCCGGTGTGCCGGACACCTCCGCGCTCGACACGTGTCCCCGCGGGCCCCCGAGAGTTTAAAGTTTTCCCCCGATTTTCAGATTTCTTCCAAACTTCAAATCCTCATAACTTTAGCTAGAAAGCTCCAAATTGAGTGAACCAAATTTTGTTGGATTCAGCTCTCTGAGCACTTTCCAGCAAATCAAGTTTCACTTCATGAAAACCCTTATTTCCCCAGAATTAATTCCTCAAAGTTTAAATTGTTAGGAATTTTAACTGGAGAATCTCTTGGAGGAATGTCCCGATATTTTGCTGCGATGTTCACCAAAATATCCCTGAACTACCATAAAAATTTCAGACCCATCTGAGCTCATTTGATCCACCTAAGGAAAGCTCCGGTTTGCATTAACCTTTTTACAAATTTTTATTGTTTTGAGCACATACATGAATACTATTGTTCCTTGCATTAGAGTCTTGTTTGGAAACCCAAGTGCATAGCCAAGAAAGCCATGGGTTGGGATTAGGATTGAAAACCTCGTTAGCCACTGCATTGCTAAGATAGAGTAGGATTCGGTACAAGTCGAGTAGTTGGAACTACTCGCGAGCATAGGCTAGAGGCACTCGACTCGGGTAGTGATAGCACATGAAACACATGGCAAGAAAATGAGACCAAGCGGAGGGTAAGGGCAGCAGGACTTTGGGGCCTGTGTGCTATAGCTCCGCTTGTGTCGATTGAGGACCGAGCCGTGTGCGGGCCTGTTGAACAAGCTAGAACAGTACCGAAGACCTACCGGCTATATGGGAACCGGGAAACCGATGTAACTCGGGTAGCTGGGTATTGAGGCATTGCCCGTCGTTCAGAGGGTAGGTTGAGAGCTCGAGGTGTAAATCGGCTGGCGGCACTAAGATGCGCGTGCAGAGACCTCTTGCTCGGGACGATGGGACCGGTTCAATATTTGGCTGACAGGTGAAAGGTAGTCGCGTACGGCGTCCGTGATGGTTGTTGTAGGCAACATCGAGTACGGGCGTACGTGACGGGTTGTTCGGGTAACCCTGCAGGTGTAAATCGATTATAATCGCTGTCCCTCGCGGTCAGTGAGTACCACTTGTTCACTGTACCGTGACGTAGAAAGAACAGGCTAGTTACATGTTAAAATGTTGCTGATTGAAAGATGGACTTGATTGCTAATGACTTGCTGTAGTTTAGAGCTAACTAAAGTTCATTTCAACTTTGGGCAAAGTACATGAGAGAAATGCGTTTCTTGTTTGATTGCGGCTCTCTCATGTAACTTAGCGTAAGGTTCTCCACAACCTGCTGCTAAAACTTGAAAGTAAGGTTCTACTAATTAGGCGAGTCCTTGCAAATGATTTTTACCTCATATAAACTACCACCCCTCATTTAGATGTTCCATGTTTAGGTGAGACGGGTCAGACTTGCTGAGCCTTCGTGCTCACTGCTTGTGTTTGAAGCTTTTGCAGGGTTCTATGAGGAAGGGACTCCTGAAGAGGAGACGGAACCCCAGGAGGGGAACCCCGTCGAGTGGGAGTCGTGCACGCCGCAGAGTTAGTGTGTGTGCTAGCAAGGACACGTTCAAGGGCTGAACGTGGACTTGACGCGTAGTCTACGCCCGCGAGTGTAGACTGGACTTATTTTGTTGTAAACATGTTCATAAACTTGTTTATGTAAAAAAAATTTCGCTTCCGCTTTATACCTTTGACGTGTGTTATCCGGTGCTGTGCAACGCAGCACCCCTCAGCGTGATCCTGGCTCGACAAGACCGTGGGGTCGTGTCAGCGTTGGTATCAGAGCTCGCTTGAGGTTTAACGCACTACAAAGGTCGTCTTTTTCAAATATCCAGTGAGGAACGAGTTAGTAGCCCGTATAAGGATGTTATTAGTGTATAGGAAGTGGCATATTAAATTATTTGATTATGTCGGAAAATCGTGCATCTCGGGACGTTTATGTCTTGGGGGGTGCACGTAAGCGCTGTCCACCAGTGCGCACAAGCTGAAGGGTGGAGCCCCACGGGTGGCAGGTAACCCGACCCGCTTTAGTATCCTCTACGACTCTTCAAGTCGTTTGGGGTATTTGAGCAACGTCTGTCCCTGGCGTGCATGGTGCAACTTGGGAGACCCCGTCACGTGGTCTGATACATGAACACGTAACTCAAGGCGTGTTTGGCTTGAGAACATCCGGGCGAGTGATGACGGCCGGGTGTACGAACTGTATGGATTCCGGGCTCGGTGTGCAGCCGAGTCTGATGATTGTTTGAGTTTCTGCAGGTAGCCTGACCACGAAACGGTAGACGTGTAGCATCCGTGTGCGAGTGATGTTTAGTGCCACTGAAATAACGAAGCCGGCTAAGTCCGGTATAGGATTTTCTTTGTGAGGACGTAGTACCGACATGATCTGGTGACGCATCGACGTCACACCCCACTAAATGAACAACTTCATTTAAAAACTTGAAGGTTTTGATCCAAAGTAGTAAAACTTGATGTAACTCTTTCCCTTGAACAGGATATTCAAAGTTAACAAGTTTTCAACTTATAGGTTGTTAAGGACAGAGCACTCTGTTTTCAGCTGAATCAAGGCTGAAGTTAATCAGAGGTTAGAAGCTGAGTTCTTTCGAGGTTGGGGTCGTATGATACATTTCTGGAAAGCTTTGGAAGAGCTTTACAACTCTTCTGTTGACGTCCAGAGGTGTTTCATCCCTTAACCACTCGAAAAATGCAGCAGAGTTGAAACTGTCCAGAAAACAGGACAGAGTGAAGATTCTCTGTAAACTCTCTGTAAATTAAGCATAACTTCCTGCTTAAAAATCCAAAAATTGAAAATGAGGTAGTTCTGGAAAACTTATGAGATAGGTTACAACTTTGTAACATAAAGTTTTGTCAGATTAGGAACAGAATTAACTGGGATTCTTGGATCAAATCGGTACCTAAAGCAGGGAGGTGCTGTCCAATTTTCTCCAGAAATTCTGTTAAATTTCACATCTCATAACTTATGAACCATGACAGATCGTAGGCCAAGAAAATACTTTCTGGAAAGCTATTGAAGTTAGCTTTAACTTTTATGTTGAGCTCCAGAAGTGGTTTTGCCTTTAACATGGCCTAAATCAGGTTGAAATGGAAACTGGTCAGGGCTGTCATGGGAACAGCAGATCAGCAGTCAAATTTGTTTAAAATTTGAACTGTTTCCAAATTTCATGGGTTCAATGACATGTCTTATGTTATAACTCAGTAGTTTACTGTCTAAATAAATATTTGACATTTCTCAAATATATTTTTACAGATGACAGCAGATAAACAGTTGGAGAACGGGTGGGTGATGTCCTACTGTTCTCACCTTAGCGGCTACCCGGAAGCATTGTGGCAAATGCTCCAATGTTTTGGGTACAACCAGATGCCGCAATACTTCGTCAAAGAAGAAGACGAAGAGGGGAACAAGACGTGGACGATCCATGTCAAAGTCCCTGCAGGACCTACGCCACCCGGTTGGGTGCCGTTCACCGTCACGGTTAGAGGAAGACAACCGGAAGGGATGTGGCAAGTGGCAGCCCGTGACACCATGTCACGTTTCTGCCAACTACACGTGCAGGCTATGGAGGGCACTCCATACGCGCTCGTTCCGGTGGAGGGACGGGCTCAGCATGTGTGGGAAGAGAGGTACCTGGAGGCAACGGACCCGAGTTGCCCAAGGTACAACCCCGCAGAGGCAAATCTCAGCCTCCAGACGAGGGCGGGAAACACTGTGATGGACAGCAAAGCTGTTCATACGGAGCATCTCGCTACAAAGCTCAAGGAGAGCACCAGCCGTGGAGACCACTTCGAGAGTGCTCACAGCGCACTCCGCAATGTGCTCCTTCCGACGATCAAGCGACTGAATGAACAACACAATCAGTTGCATCGTCTGAAGAAGGCGAAGAGGAAAAGCCATGTCGACATCTCGGCGTTGCAAGAACTGGTACAGAATCTGACCCAGCAGAACGAGGAACTTACTCAAGAGCGGGACGACGCTATTGAGGAAGGGCAAGGCTGGGAAGAAGATTACAACCAGGCTATGGACGAGGTGCATGCTTTGCAGGACCTCGTACCTCCGGTATTGGGCATACCGGTGGTCTTGGGTCTTCCAGCAATGGGAGAACCCGGAATGGGAGAAGAGGTGGTTGATCCAGAGCCATCAGCAGAGGTACCGGAGGAGGACGACCCACAGGAGGTCGAGTTCTACTCCGAGTAGGGGGTTACAGTTGCCATGTAGGGCAGCCAGGGTAGTGTAGCCCAAATTTTGTAATCGGTGACATGTCGTGTAGACAGTAGCATATGTATAGGTAGTGACGACATGAGCATGACTTCTCGGAGACCCGAGAATAATGTATCTTGTATAAAGTTTATGCTTTATCAATATATGTGAATGTTGTGCAAATTAATCATGTTTCACTTCAATACCTACTGTTGCATATGGAATTTTAAGTAAGACATGTGCTAATCGCTGCTGTTTTGAATTTCAGAATGACGCGTACTCGTGCCAACCCTGATGTTGGGGGTACTAGCCAAGGGGGAGAGACCTCCCAACAGCCTCCCGAGGACTCCTCGGGACAGCAGCAGCAACAGCAACAGCAAACACCGCCACCGCCACTGCCAACGGTTACATTGGCCGACATCGTCGCGGCAATGGCGGGTTCACATCAGCAGCACACGGAGTTGCTGCAAACGCTTATCGCCAATACGTCTCGCCCAGAGAGACGTCAAGACCGTGAGGAGCGTCAACAGAGCTCCTACTCCGACTTCCTGGCGACTCATCCCCCTGTATTTTCAAGGGCAGATGAACCTCTTGACACGGACAACTGGCTCCGCGCGATAGAAATGAAGTTCGGGCTGCTCCAGATAAGCGAGCAGCGCAAAACTCAGTTCGCGGTCCAGCAGCTCCAAGGATCCGCGAGCGCGTGGTGGGCCAACTTCTGTGCTTCACAGCCCACCGACCGAGTGATGACCTGGACGGAGTTTCGGACGGCCTTCAGGGCCTATCATATACCGCCAGGTTTGATGAAGAGGAAGACACAGGAGTTCTTACACCTGCAACAAGGGAGCCGGAACGCGCTGGAATACTCCAGGGCGTTCAACGATCTCGCGCTTTACGCGTCATATCATGCAGATACTGACGAGAAGCGGCGGGACCACTTTTACCAGGGGCTTAACCCGCTCCTGAAGGACAAGTGGGCGATGTTCAATCGCGGCAGCCTGAACGACATCATTGATGCTGCGATTGTTCAGGAGGACTCCGGCAAGGAGTTAGCGGCGGCGGAGAGAAAGCGAAGCGCGCCGCAGAGCAGCGGAGAAGGAGGCGGTCCTCCTCAGAAGTTTCGGATGGTGAATCGCCCACCATTAGGTCCACGCTGGCAGCCACCAGCGGTCGATGCCGTTCCGCAGTCGGCCGTACTCTTCACCGGCATTCAGGCCGCCACTGCCAGTACCACCTCCGCAACAACAGCAGCAGCGGGCGATGCCGCGTGCGTATGCACCTCAGCAACACATGCCGGGCTTTCGTCCCCCGAGCACTACACCAGAAGCGGCCACGTGTTACAAGTGTGGTCGTCCAGGACACTTCACAAGCAGTTGCCCGGAGAGGCAAGGCGGCGGAGTGGCACCGCAGTTTCCGGGGAGGAATCAACCCCGGAACCCTACTAATGCGCGGCGGGCAAACCCTAGGCCCGGCACCGTCCACCAGCTTGCCATAGAGGACGTGCCGGAGGGCGAGCCAATCCTTGCGGGTATGTTCCAACTCCACCAGCATCCCGCTATAGTACTGTTTGATTCAGGCGCCACGCATAATTTTATTAGCCAAGCTTTCATTGCTAAACACAGCTTGCCAATACTACCCACCGATAGTCCATATTTAATTTGTTCACCGGGTGGGAAGATTTCAGCAAGCGTAATGGTCTCCAAAGCACCATTATGCTTAGCGGGTAGAGTGTACCCCATGTCTCTCATTATCTTAGAGGGACAGAAGGTCGATGTCATCCTAGGGATGTCATGGTTAACCCGCCACGGCGCTGTTTTAGACACCGTCCTTCGAGTCGTGCACTTAAACTCAGAAGTGCACGGATCTCACTCATTATTTCTGGACAGTCCAGAAATAAAACTTCCAAGTGTCCATCAAGCCACAACTATCAGATTGGAAGATATTCCAGTAGTTCGAGAGTTCCCTGACGTGTTCTCGGATGATTTACCGGGAATGCCACCCGATAGAGAGGTGGAGTTCAAGATTGAACTTGCACCGGGAACCATGCCAATATCCCGAAGGCCGTACAAGATGGCGCCCAAGGAGTTGGCTGAACTGAAGACTCAGCTCAAGGACCTTCTGGAGAAGGGTTTTATTAGGCCGAGCTCCTCGCCATGGGGCTGTTCGGCGTTATTTGTCAAGAAGAAGGATGAGACGTTGCGGCTTTGCGTGGACTATCGTCCATTAAATGCCGTAACCATCAAGAACAAGTACCCGTTGCCACGGATCGACATGTTGTTTGATCAGTTGGTCGAAGCAAAGATCTTTTCCAAAATGGACTTAAGATCCGGGTACCATCAGATTAAGATAAGGGCTGAGGACATTCCGAAGACGGCTTTCTCGACGAGGTACGGACTTTATGAGTACCTGGTCATGTCCTTCGGCCTCACCAATGCTCCAGCTCACTTCATGTACTTGATGAACTCGGTATTCATGCCGGAGCTGGACAAGTTTGTCGTGGTCTTCATCGACGACATCCTGGTATATTCCAAGTCGGAGGAAGATCACAAGAAACATCTGCGTATAGTCTTGCAACGGCTGCGGGACCACAAGTTATACTCGAAATTCAGAAAATGCGAGTTTTGGATATCGCAAGTACCTTTTCTCGGGCATATCATCCCAGCGGAGGGTATCGCTGTGGACCCGAGCAAGATCACTTAAGTGCTGAATTGGAAATCCCCGAGAACTGTTCACAAAGTACGGAGTTTCCTCGGGCTCGCGGGATATTATCGGAGGTTCATTCCGAACTTCTCGAAGATTGCCAAGCCTATGACAGAGCTGCTGAAGAACGCTACCAAATATGTTTGGAGTCCAGCATGTGAAGCAGCATTCAAGGCTTTAGTCAAGCACCTGACATCAGCACCGGTTTTGGCGCAGCCAGACACAACAAAACCGTTCGATGTGTACTGCGATGCATCCGGCATTGGGCTCGGATGTGTGCTGATGCAAGACCGAAGAGTGGTCGCGTATGGATCACGGCAGCTTAGAAACCATGAGCAAAATTATCCAACTCACGACTTGGAGCTCACTGCCGTGGTACTCGCACTCAAAATGTGGAGGCACTACCTACTCGGTAACCTCGTACATTTATATACCGACCACAAAAGCCTCAAGTACATATTCACTTAGAAGGAGCTGAACATGAGGCAACGAAGATGGTTAGAACTGATAAAGGATTACGAAATAGAGATCCATTATCATCCGGGCAAGGCAAACGTAGTGGCAGATGCGCTGAGCCGCAAGTCACACGTCAACAATCTGACCATCACACCGTTTGAAGAGAGTGAACCACCACTACATGTGATTCCACACGGAGCTCTCTACAACCTAGCTTTGATCCCCACCATCTGTGAAGAGATAGCGGCAGCCTAGAAGAATGACAAGGGCATGTCACATTTGCAGAGACGGGTAGACAGTGGGGAACTGAAATGTTTCCGGAAGGACGGAGACGGCGTCCTATGGTTCAAGGACCGGATCGTCATACCCCGAAACCCAGAGTTACGGAAGAAAATCTTTGATGAGGCTCACTTGTCAAAGTTCTCTATTCACCCCGGCAGCAACAAGATGTATCAAGAACTCAGAATCAAGTTTTGGTGGACACGGATGAAGCGAGAGACTGCGAAATACATGTCCGAGTGTGATACATGTCGAAGGGTGAAGGCAGACCATATGCGGAAACCGGGACTGCTGCAACCACTGGGCATTCCTGCCTGGAAGTGGGAGGATGTGAGCATGGATTTCATCGTCGGTTTACCCACCACCTTGCAGAAATATGATTCTGTGTGGGTGATCGTCGATCGGCTCACCAAAGTTGCCCATTTCATCCCGGTCAACACCAACTACAACGCCAAGAAGTATGCTGAACTGTACATCTCACGGATCCTATGCTTGTACGGCGTACCCCGTACCATCATATCGGATCGGGGCACTTTATTTGTGTCCCGTTTTTTGGAGCAGCTATACGCTGCCTTGGGGACGAAGCTGATCCGTAGTTCAGCATACCACCCGCAGACGGATGGACAAACCGAGCGGGTAAATCAGATCTTAGAAGACATGCTACGAGCTTGCGCTATCAACCACGGCAAGAATTGGGATGATCACTTGCCGTTAGCCGAGTTCTCGTACAACAATGGGTACCAAGCCAGCATCAAGATGGTGCCCTACGAGGCGCTATACGGAAGAAAATGCCGCACACCATTGAACTGGTGTGAGTCTGGCGAAAGGGTTACCTTCGGGATTGACCTTGTCAACAACGCGGAAGAGAAGGTTCGATTGATTCAAGCGAACCTAAAAGCCGATCAATCCTGTCAGAAACAGTATGCTGACCGAAGAAGGCGCCCATTACAATTCGATGTTGGAGATCACATATATCTACGGGTGTCTCCAATGAAGGACGTAAACAGATTTGGGGTGAGAGGAAAGTTGGCACCCCGATTCATCGGTCCATTCCAGATTACCGAAAGATGTGGATCGGTGGCATACCGACTACAATTACCAGAAGCACTTTCTGGTTTGCACGACGTCTTTCACATTGCCCAGCTGAGGAAGTGTCTCAAGCTATCAACTACCGTTCAGCTGGAAGATATTGAAGAACTGCAACCGGATCTCACCTATCGGGAGGAACCGGTGCAGATTATTGATGAAAAGGCCCGAACCACATGCAACCGTACGTTGTGGTTCTACAAGGTTCTATGGAGTAATCACTCCATGGACGAAGCGACATGGGAGAGCGAAGAATTTCTTCGCGCTAATTACCCCGACTTTTTCACGTCGCATATCCGGTAATTTTCCACCATCCTCTCTCTCATTTTCACCTTATGATCTCGGGACGAGATTCTTTTAAGGGGGGAGGAATGTAAGGGCCTCAGTTTTCAACACATAGTTGAAGTGTTCATCACCACACACACACACCTCATTTGAGGAAAGATGATGAACACAAATGAAGAGCAAGTAACCACCATCAACATGCTTATTAGAGAACAAACTCACATATTGCAAAAGTGGTATTTCCCACATATGATATAGGAGGGCTGGACATATGAAAACTCCTACATATTGCTAAGAATGTCAAGTTTCACCCAAATTCAAAACCTTTTTGAGGTCATTTTGGGTATAGTTAGAAAGAGGGCAGTTTGAAACTATATTCAAATTCAAACTGTTTTTATCCCATGAATTTAAAAGTGGGAGGCATATTCTTATTCAGCACATTTTTGTGAGCTCACACACCAATTTTCACTCCATTTGGAGTTGATCTTGACATGAGCTAAGTGGGACAAATTCAAACTTTATTTGAATTCAAAACTGAACTTGTGCTGAAATTCATTCAAACCAAACCCAATTTGAATTCTAATCAATTCAAATGGCACATGGGTGAATAATTTGAATCACCAGGGGTATTTTGGGGCTCACTGTTTACAACAGTGATTAGGAGTAAATTTCAGAGGTTAAAACCCCGGGTGGGACCCACATGTCATAGAGAGAAGGAGGCAAAACTTGCACACAAAGTCACAGCCTCGGTGGGAAATTCCACCGAGCAGCTGTCGGCTGTGCCACCGAGCAGCTACCGGCACCACCAGCTGCTTCCCCTCTCCGCGTGCTGGCGCCCAGGGCGGCTTGCTCGCGCCCCCACGCGACCGGCACCGCCTCCACCGAGCAGGAGTCGGTCGGCTTTATCTTCTCGCGGGCAAACCCGAGCAGCGACAGTGTTTCTCGCCGCAGCTCTCTGCTCAATCGGGAAAACCAGCAAAACCATCTCCTCCTTCATTCATGAGCTGCTAGACAGCCACCTGAGGTCGCACTCCACCTCCCCAACACCAGAAATCCCGAGCTCCGACCTCCTTTGCCCGAAAACGATCACCACCGCGGCGCTCTAGCCTCAGCCGAGAGTCAGGCGCCCGTGGACAGCGTTCCACAGGCGTTTTCACGGTCCAGCAAGAAAGACAACAGGAGCGCGCGACCACCGTGCTGCTCTCCTCCATGTTTGGAAGCAAACTGTGAAGAATCCACAGAGAATTTCCAGTTTTTGCTCCGGCGACCATAAACCGAGCTTCCGGTACGGTTTCTTTAAATTCTCGCTCTATGATCTTTCGGAGGTTATCAAATCTTGCACATAGATGCTGGACTAGCCGGCGATCAAGTTCTTTTCTGCATCCATAGCGTGAAACTGTCTAGGAGTGACGAGTTTTGAGCTCGATCGAGTGCGTTCATGGCGGGCACGATCGGTCACACGGTGCCGACCGACTTGCCGCCATCCCTGAGCCCTTTTGACACCTAGTCGAGCTTTCTAGAGGTACGCTGATGCTGTAGGACCGTTTGTTCGAAGTGTTGGCGGGTTAGAACCCATGGTCGACGGCGTCGAACCTCAACCGAGGCCGCGGCACGTCGCCGAGCTATTTCCGGTCACCCCTAGCCCGACCTGACACCACCGACGTGTTCCTCGACGTCGACAACCCCCTGGCGGCGAGTTTCAGCCCATGGGAGGTCCGGCAGTGGCGAGACGGCGAGCTCCGGGTCTGCTCCGGCGAGGTCGGCGGCGCGGGCGCGAGAGAACGGCGGGAGGAAGACGAAGCCGGCTGGCCCACGTGTCAGCGGCTGAAGAATTTAAATCGGGATAGGGTGTGGCCGGGATCGGCTGTGCTGGTGCGCAAGTACCCTGTGAGCTCCGGTGTGCCGGACACCTCCGCGCTCGACACATGTCCCCGTGGGCCCCCGAGAGTTTAAACTTTTCCCCCGATTTTCAGATTTCTTCCAAACTTCAAATCCTCATAACTTTAGCTAGAAAGCTCCAAATCGAGTGAACCAAATTTTGTTGGATTCAGCTCTCTGAGCACTTTCCAGCAAATCAAGTTTCACTTCATGAAAACCCTTATTTCACCAGAATTAATTCCTCAAAATTTAAAATGTTAGGAATTTTATCTGGAGAATCCCTTGGAGGAAAGTCCTGAAATTTTGCTGGGATGTTCACCAAAATATCCCTGAACTACCATAAAAATTTCAGACCCATCTGAGCTCATTTGGTCCACTTAAGGGTGTGATTAGTGAAACTGTTCCAGAGAAAATGGAAAATGTTCAGAAACATTTTCAGAATTTTCTCTGAAATTGTTTAGCTCATATCTTTAGTTAGGAACCTCCAAATTAAGTGAGACCAATTCCATTAGGACCCTATAAAAATCTAGTTTTCAGAAAGTCATAGTTTGTTTCATGAAAATCCTTAGAACACCCTAAGAGTTCCAATTAAGGTCAAGGGCATAATTAATTGTGGAGGGCTCAAATGAGCTTTACTGCAACTAAAACATGACCAAAGCTCTGTTTAGGTTGTAACCAAGCCACAGTAAAAGTTTCATAGTCATAGAGTCTGTCTAGTGGGACTTATAAGCTTCACAAGTTTAAAACTTAATACAAACACATTTAAATTGATACATATGTTTCTTCTAACATGTAGTCGCTAAGGTCGAGGAGGAACCCGAAGTCCTAGACTTCGTTACTCCGGAGGAACAGCTAGCCTACAACCAAGAGCAGCAAGGCAAGCTCCGGTTTGCATTAACCTTTTTACAAATTTTTATTGTTTTGAGCACATACATGAATACTATTGTTCCTTGCATTAGAGTCTTGTTTGGAAACCCAAGTGCATAGCCAAGAAAGCCATGGGTTGGGATTTGGATTGAAAACCTCGTTAGCCACTGCATTGCTAAGATAGAGTAGGATTCGGTACAAGTCGAGTAGTTGGAACTACTCGCGAGCATAGGCTAGAGGCACTCGACTCGGGTAGTGATAGCACATGAAACACATGGCAAGAAAATGAGACCAAGCGGAGGGTAAGGGCAGCAGGACTTTGGGGCCTGTGTGCTGTAGCTCCGCTTGTGTCGATTGAGGACCGAGCCATGTGCGGGCCTGTTGAACAAGCTAGAACAGTACCGAAGACCTACCGGCTATATGGGAACCGGGAAACCGATGTAACTCGGGTAGCTGGGTATTGAGGCATTGCCCGTCGTTCAGAGGGTAGGTTGAGAGCTCGAGGTGTAAATCGGCTGGCGGCACTGAGATGCGCGTGCAGAGACCTCTTGCTCGGGACGATGGGACCGGTTTAATATTTGACTGATAGGTGAAAGGTAGTCGCGTACGGCGTCCGTGATGGTTGTTGTAGGCAACATCGAGTACGGGCGTACGTGACGGGTTGTTCGGGTAACCCTGCAGGTGTAAGTCGATTATAATCGCTGTCCCTCGCGGTCAGTGAGTACCACTTGTTCACTGTACCGTGACGTAGAAAGAACATGCTAGTTACATGTTAAAATGTTGCTGATTGAAAGATGGACTTGATTGCTAATGACTTGCTGTAGTTTAGAGCTAACTAAAGTTCATTTCAACTTTGGGCAAAGTACATGAGAGAAATGCGTTTCTTGTTTGATTGCGGCTCTCTCATGTACCTTAGCATAAGGTTCTCCACAACCTGCTGCTAAAACTTGAAAGTAAGGTTCTACTAATTAGGCGAGTCCTTGCAAATGATTTTTACCTCATATAAACTACCACCCCTAGTTTAGAAGTTCCATGTTTAGGTGAGACGGGTCAGACTTGCTGAGCCTTCGTGCTCACTGCTTGTGTTTGAAGCTTTTGCAGGGTTCTATGAGGAAGGGACTCCCGAAGAGGAGACGGAATCCCAGGAGGGGAACCCCGTCGAGTGGGAGTCGTGCATGCCGCAGAGTTAGTGTGTGTGTGTGCTAGCAAGGACACGTTCAAGGGCTGAACGTGGACTTGACGCGTAGTCTACGGCCGCGAGTGTAGACTGGACTTATTTTGTTGTAAACATGTTCATAAACTTGTTTATGTAAAAAAATTTCGCTTCCGCTTTATACCTTTGACGTGTGTTATCTGGTGCTGTGCAACGCAGCACCCCTCAGCGTGATCCTGGCTCGACAAGACCGTGGGGTCGTGTCAGTTACCCTCCGTCGGGGACCACTGTTGAGTGGGAGCCGTACACGCCGTGCTGAGCTGAGACGTGCAGCTAGTGTGGGTTGCCCTAGGGCTTGGCAACCAACTTTTGCTAGATAGGCGGGCGTGAGTTGTGTAATTTAGACTTCCGCTGTGTAATATAAACAATAGTTTGTAACTGAAGTTTGTACCTGTTTGTACAGTTCAGTTGTTTTTCCCATGTAATATATTGTATCCTTATGACGTGTGCTGTTGGGTGTCGCATCGTGCGGCCCCACCCTCTGCGATCCTGGATGAGCGGATTCCGGTCCGCCACAGCCTATTGCTATCCCACTTTATGTCTATTACCCTCATGTAAAGTTTCATGGCTAGGTTTGACGGTTAAGTCTTGCTGAGCTTTATGCTTACAGATGCTATCCAAGTTGTTTTGCAGGTATCAACTTCATGCTTATGAGAAGGGGTGCCGATGAGACTCGGAAACCTCCGAGTGGTTACTCATGAGCATCCTCGCTGCTGCGGCTTGTTCTTCGTGTTGCTAGTAAGAAACGTCCGCGGGCTGGACTGTTTCTTTGATGCTAAGTTAGAAATGAGTCGTGAGAGTTATAGTCTTACGCTGTAGTATTATTTTGAGATAAGTATTTGTAAAATACTCTTTGTACGCTTCCGCAAAAACGCTTTGTGTAATATGATGTTGTCCTCGACCCGTGAGCTGTTGGGTGCCGCATCGCACGGCACCACCCAACGCGGTCCTTCTGGCCCTCACATGAGCTCACTCACCAATTTTCATCCCATTCGGGATCGATCTTGACATGAGCTATTTTGAGCAAATTCAAACCAAATTTGAATTTCAGTTTCACAATTGCTGCAAATTTATTCAAACCAAATCACACTTTGAATTATTCAAATCCAAAGGGTCATTTGGTGGTTTGATCAAATTACAAAGGGTATTAAGGTCCCTAATATTTAGGCAGTGGAAATTCAATTTGTGAGGACAAAAATTGGAGCTGTGGGACCCACTGTCAGTGACCCACACGAGCAGAACAATCTTTGCTTCTTTTCTCTCTTGGTAAGAGGGATCACCAGCGAGCCGGCCGAACCTCTTCCCGATGGATTATCAGCGCCAGCTCCTGCTCGTGAGCTTTTTGCCCACTCTTATCTCCCACCCAAGAAACCCAACCGGAGTTCTTCTCTCTCACTCACTCGCGCACCCTCTCTCTGCTCTGTCCCGCAAAGAACAGCTGCCCGGTGCGGTTTCTCTGTTCTTCCCGATCGTACAACCCGACCAATCATCGGGTGATCGAGCTCCAAACAGAAAAAGAAATTGCCACAGTGTGCTCGTGTGTGCTATCACCTGAGCTCCGAGAGTTCGTGCTCCTGTTGCTGCAAATTGACAGTCATCGCCGAGCTCACGAGGTGCCCCGGCGCAGCTCGCTTCGGTTCACTGTGGACAGCACGCCACCCTCACCTCTACTCCCTAACACAACAAAGGTGCGTCCGGATGCCTAGAACGTGTAGCCAAAAACCGTTCATCATTTGATCAACCGTGTAGCTAGAGTTCCCAAAGTTCCCGAACCCTAGTTGATTTTACCTAAGCTCAGCTTAACTCAAAATTCGGTCTACACTTGCACTCACCGGTCGAGCTCATTAGTCAGTAGCTTCTACACAACCTAGTGGCCACTCTCCATGAAGAAGCAAAGGAAACCATCGAGAATCGGCCGAGATATAGCCGTTCTTCTCGCCACTGTCGTAAATTACCTCGGCTCACCGTCGTGGATATAGTTGCCGCCGTCTTCAGCTTCCAAGACTTCTTAGTCCATGTTCTACACACTCCACTGATGTTCTAGGGCCAAAGAACTGAAGAATTCATGGAGAAATGAGGCATTCCGACCTCGCCGGAACCCTAACCGCCGCGGTCACCGTCACGCCGGGTGTTCTGGCCAAAACTGGTCCACGCCGACCCCCTAGATGAATTCCTCTTGGTCAAAAATGGAGTAGCGGCGAATTTTGGCTCGGCCAGCGACCGGGAACCTCGGCTCCAGCGACCTCACCGGCGTGCGCCGCCGCTCGGGCTTTGTTGGCACTTGGTAGGAGATAACCGATGTGTGGGGCCCACTGGCAGAGTTTTAAACAATTCTCTAGTTTTCAGTTCAATCTTCAAATGGCCGAAACTTTGGCTAGGATTGTCCAAATCGAGTGAACCAAATTATGTTGGATTCAGCTCTCTGAGTACTTTCCAGCAAAACAAATTTCACTCCACAAACCCATTATTTCTCCAGAATTAATTCTCCAAATTTTAAACTGTAGGGAATTTTAACTGGAGATTTCCTTTATGGAAAATTCTAAACTTTTGTCAGGATGTTCATTGTAATGTCCCTGAGATACATGAAATTTCAGATCCATACAAGCTCATTTAGTCCACCTAATAGTGTGATTAAGTGATCTGACCCAGAAGAAAAGAAAAATGTCCAGAAACATTTTTCAGAATTTCTCTGAACTTCATTAGCCCATATCTTTTTCTAGTATTCTCCAAATGAGATGAAATTACATTAGAACCATCTTAAACTCAAGTTTCCAAAAAGTAATGGCGTGCTCCATGAAAATCCTTAGAAAACCATAGAAGCTCTAATTATGGCCAAATACACATTTATTTGTGCAGAGGTCAAAGAAGCTTTGCTTCAAATGAAATTTTGCCGAGTTCCTGTTTAGGTTGTCACCAAACCATAGTAAAAATTTCAGAATCAAAACAGATGTCTAGCTAGAGTTCTTGTATTTACATTATTCATCAAGAAGAAGGACGAAACCTTGCGGCTTTGTGTGGACTAACGTCCACTAAACGCCGTGACAATCAAGAACAAGTACCCATTGCCTTGGATCGACATGTTGTTTGATCAGTTGGTTGAAGCAAAGATATTTTCCAAGATAGATTTAAGACCAGGTTCCTATCAGATTAAGATACGGGCTGAGGATATTCCAAAGATACCTGGTCATGTCCTTCGACCTCACCAACGCTCCAGCTCATTTCATGTACTTGATGAACTCGGTATTCATGCCGGAGCTGGACAAGTTTGTCGTGGTCTTCATCGCTGACATCCTGGTTTATGGCAACTCAGAGGAAGAACATGTGAAGCACCTTCATATAGTCTTGCAACGGCTGTGAGATCACAAGGTCTACGCGAAATTTAGCAAGTGCGAATTCTAGATATGGCAAGTACCTTTCCTCGGGCATATTATCTCAGCGGAGGGCATCGTTGTAGACCCGAACAAGATTACACAAGTGATGAATTGGAAGTCCCCGAGGTTTGTCCACGATGTACGAAGTTTCCTTGGACTCACGGGATATTATCGGAGGTTCATTCCGATCTTCTCGAAGTTTGCCAAGCCTATGACCGAACTGCTGAAGAAGGCTACCAAATATGTTTGGAGTCCAGCATGTGAAGCGGCATTCAAGGCTCTAGTGAAACACTTAACATCAGCACCGGTTTTGGCGCAGCCGGATACAACAAAGCCGTTCGATGTGTATTGCGATGCATCCGGCATTGGGCTCAGATGTGTGCTGATGCATGACCGAAGAGTGGTCGCATATGGATCACGGAAGCTCTGAAATCATGAGCAGAATTATCCCACTCATGAAATAGAACTCGCTGCCGTGGTACTCGCGCTTAATATGTGGAGGCATTACCTACTCGGTAACCTCGTACATCTATATACCGACCACAAGAGACTCAAATATATTTTCACTCAGAAGGAATTAAACATGAGGCAATGAAGATGGTTGGAGTTGATAAAGGATTATGAAATAGAGATCCATTATCATCCTGGAAAGGCAAACATGGTGGCGGATGCGCTGAGTTGCAAGTCACACGTACATAGTCTGACCATGACACCGGTTGAAGAGAGTGAACCACCCTTGTATGTGGTTCCCCATGGAGATCTCTACAACCTAGCTCTTATCCCCACCATCCGTGAATAGATAGTGGCAGCACAGAAAAATGACAAGGGTATGTCCCATTTGCGGAGACGTGTGGACAGTGGGGAGTTGAAATGTTTCCGGAAGGATGGAGACGTATTCTGTGGTTCAAAAACCGAATAGTCGTACCCCGTAACCCGGAATTGAGAAAGAAAATCTTTGATGAGGCGCACTTGTCAAAGTTTTCTATTCACCCCGGCAGCAACAAGATGCATCAGGAACTCAAGGGCAAATTTTTGTGGACACGGATGAAGCGGGAGATCGCTAAATACGTGTCCGAGTGTGATACATGCTGAAGGGTGAAGGCGAATCACATGAAGAAACCGAGACTGTTACAACCGCTAGGCATTCCTGTCTGGAAGTGGGAGGACATGAGCATGGATTTCATCGTCGGGTTACCCACCACATTTCAGAAACATGATTCAGTGTGGGTGATTGTCGACCGGATCACGAAGTCTGCCCATTTTATCCCGGTCAACACCAACTACAATACCAAGAAGTATGCTGAATTGTACATCTCACGGATTCTGTGCTTACACGGTGTACCCCACACTATTATCTCGGATCAGGGCACTTTATTTGTGTCTTGTTTGTGGGAGCAGTTGCATGCAGCACTGGGTATGAAACTGACCCGTAGTTCAGCGTACCACCCGCAGACGGATGGGCAAACCGAGCGGGTAAACCAAATCCTCGAGGATATGTTACAAGCTTGTGCTATAAATCATGGTAAGAATTGGGATGATCACTTACCGTTAGCCGAGTTATCGTATAAAATGGTTATGAGGCCAGCATTAAGATGATTCCCTACGAGGCGCTATACGGGAGAAAATATCGCACACCGCTGAATTGGTGTGATCCGGTGAAAGAGTCACCTTCGGGATTGATCTTGTCAACAACGCGGAAGACAAAGTTTGGCTGATTCGAGCGAACTTAAAAGACACTCAATCCCGACAAAAGCCATATGCGGACCACAGAAGATGCCCTCTACAATTTGAGGTCGGGGGTCACGTGTATCTACGTGTGTCTCCGATGAAGGGTGTTAACAGATTCGGGGTCAGAGGAAAGTTGGCACCCCAATTCATCGGTCCATTCAAGGTTTTCGAAAGATGTGGATTCGTTGCATACTGGCTGGACTTACCAGCGACACTCTCTGTTGTGCACGACATCTTCCACATTTCTCAGCTGAGGAAGCGCTTCAAGTTTTCAACCACCGTTCAGCTGGGGGATATCGAGAAACGGAAACCGGATCTCACGTATCGGGAAGAACCGGTTCAGATCATCAACGAAAATGTCCGAACCACATGGAACTGTACATTGTGGTTCTACAAAGTTTTATGGAGTAATCACTCCGCGGATGAAGCGACATGGGAGATCCAAGAGTTCCTACGCATCAATTATCCGGAACTTTTAACATTGTACATCCAGTAATTTTTCCACCGTCCTCTCTCTCATTTTTACCTTATAATCTCGGGACAAGATTCTTTTAAGGGGGAGGAATGTGAGGCCCAAGTTTTCACTTGCTAAAAGTGTTCATCACAACACACACCACAGCTCATTTGTGGTAATTACATGAACACATTTGAAGAGCAAGTAACCAACATAATAGAGTTATTAAGAGATGAACTCTCAAAGTCCAAAAGTGGTATTTCCCACATGCATCATATAGGGGCTGAGCACACTATTAACTCCTAAACTATGTTAGGAATGCTCATGCCAAATTTCATGCAAATCCAAACCACTTTGAGGTACTTTCGGATACAATTATTAAAAGGCTAGTTTGAACTTAAATTCAAATTCAAACTCCTTTCATCTAATGAATTCAAAAGAGGGATTCATATTCACACTCAGCACATTTTTATGAGCTCACTCACCAATTTTCATCCCATTGGGGATTGATCTTGACATGAGCTATTTTGAGCAAATTCAAACCAAATTTGAATTTCAGTTTCACAATTGCTGCAAATTCATTCAAACCAAATCACACTTTGAAATATTCAAATCCAAAGGCGTAATATGGTGGTTTGATCAAATCACAAACGGTATTAGGGTCCCTAATATTTAGGGCAGTGGAAATTCAATTTGTAAGGACAAAAATTGGAGCTGTGGAACCCACTGTCAGTGACCCACACGAGCAGAACAGTCTTTGTTTCTTTTCTCTCTTCGCACGAGCGATCGCCAGCGAGCTGGCCGAACCTCTTCCCGACAGATTACCTGTGCCAGCGCCTGCTCGTGAGCTTTTTTGCCGTTCTTATCTCCCACCCGAGAAGCTCAACCAGAGTTCTTCTCTCTCACTCGCTCGCACGCCCTCTCTCTGCTCTGTCCCGTGAAGAACAGCCGCCCATCGCCGTTTCTCTGTTCTTCCCGATCGTACAACCCGACCGATCATCGGGTGATCGAGCTCCAAACAGAAAAATAAGTCGCCACAGTGTGCTCGTGCATGCTATCACCTCATCTCCGAGAGTTCATGCTCCTGTTGGCTGCAAATTGACGGTCATCGCCGAGCTCCCGAGGTGCCCTGGAGCAGCTCGCTGCGGTTCACCGTGGACAGCGCGCCACGGCCACCCTCACCTCCACTTCCTAACACAAGAATGGTGCGTCTGGATGCCTAGAACGTGTAGCCAAAAACCGTTCATCATTTGATCAACCGTGTAGCTAGAGTTTCCGAAGTTCCTGAACCCTAGTTCATTTTACCTAAGCTCGGCTTAACTCAAAATTCGGTCCACACTTGCACTCATCGGTCGAGCTCGTTAGTCAGTAGCTTCTGCACACCCTAGCGGCCACTCTCGATGAAGAAGCAAAGGAAACCATCGAGAATCAGCCGAGATATAGCCGTTCTTCTCGCCAGTGTCGTAAATTACCTCAGCTCACCGTCGTGGATATAGTTGCCGACGTTTTCAGCTTCCAAGGCTTCTTAGTCCATGTTCTACACACTCCACTGATGCTCTAGGGCCAAAGAACTGAAGAATTCATGGAGAAATGAGGCATTCCGACCTTGCCGGAACCCTAACCACCGCGGTCACCGTCGCGCCGGGTGTTCCGGCCAAAACTGGTCCACGCCGACCCCCTAGATGAATTCCCCGTGGTAAAAAATGGAGTAGCGACGATTTTTGGCTCGGCCGGCGACCAGGAACCTCGGTTCCGGCGACCTCACCGGCGTGCGCCGCCGCTCGGGCTCGTTTGGCGCGAGGTAGGAGATAACTGATGTGTCAGGCCCACTGGCAGAGTTTTAAACAATTATCTGATTTTCAGTTTTCGGTTCAATCTTCAAATGGCCATAATTTTGGCTAGGATTGTCCAAATCGAGTGAACCAAATTTTGTTGGATTCATCTGTCTGAGTAATTTCCAGCAAAACAATTTTCACTCCATGAATACCATTATTTCTCCAGAATTAACTATCCAAAGTTTAAAGTTTAGGAATATTAACTGGAGATTTCCTGAGTTAAAAGTTTAGGAATACCATTTTGTCAGGATGTTCATTGTAATGTCCCTCAGTTACATGAAAAATTTCAGATCCATCCAAGCTCATTTAGTCCACCTAATTGTGTGATTAAGTGAACTGACCCATAGAAAAAGAAAAATGTCCAGAAACATTTTTCAGAATTTCTCTGAACTTCATTACCCCATATCATTTTCTAGGATTCTCCAAATGAGATGAAACCAATTTCATTACGACCATCTTAAACTATAGTTTCCAAAAAGTAATTGTTTGATTTATGAAAATCCCTAGAAAACCATAGAATCTCTAATTATGTACAAATACACTTTTTTGTACAGAGCTCAAAGAAGCTTTGCTTCAAATGAAATTTGGCCGAGTCCCTGTTTAGGTTGTCACCAAGCCATAGTAAAAATTTCAGAATCTAAAGAGCTGTCTAGCTAGAGTTCGTGTATTTACAATATCACTTGAACATAAATGCATTTAAATTTGACACGCATCGTATTTTTATTTCCTGTAGTCGTTAAGGTCGAGGAAGACCCAGAGGTACTGGACTTTATACCTCCGGAAGAACCTTTAGTCGACGACCAGAAGCAAGGCAAGTTTCGGTTTGCATTAACCTATTTTTAAAGTTTATTGTTTTGATCACTTAATTTATGCAATTCTTATGATGTGCATTAGAGTATTGAATTGAAACCCACTTGCATAGCCAAGATAACCAGGGATTTCGGGTTTAGGATTTAAACCTCGAGTAGCCACTGCACTGCTCAAATGGTATAGGATTTGGTACAAGTCGAGTAGTTGGAACTCCTCACGAGAATAGGCCTAGAGGCACACCACTCGGTTAGAGAGATAGACAATGAATCACATGTGTCGGGGCGCGCCCGTCCCAGGATCACGGGTCCGTGCAGCTCGCCCGGGAATCACATTGGGTGGTGCCGTGCGATGCGGCACCCAACAGCACACGAGTCAAGGAAATATCATATTACATAAATCATTTGTGGAAGCATACAAAGAGTTAATTTACAAATACATATCTCAAAATAATCTACAGCGGAAGATTACAACTCTCACGACTCATTTCTAGCTTAGAATCAAAGAAACAGTCCAGCCCGCGGACGTTTCTTACTAGCAACACAAATAACCAACAGCAGCGGCATGGATGCTCATGAGTAACCACTCGGAGGTTTTCGAGTCTCATCGGCAACCATACTCATAAGCATAGAGTCAATACCTGCAAAACAACTAGTATAGTATCTGTGAGCATAACGCTCAACAAGACTTAACCGTCAAACCTAGTCATGAAACTCTACATGAAGGTTAAGACATAAAGTAGGATAGAAAATTGTATAATAAACTCACCTAAATGTGAATCCTTACTTTCAAGTCTTATTAGCAGCAAATTAAGAGTAACCTTGGGCACGCCACATCGGGAGTCCACAATCAAACAAGAAATGCTTTCCCCGATGCAAATTGCTCACGTTGTAAATGAATCGAGTTTGCTCTAGTCTATTCATAAAAGGTAACATCACAATGCTAGTATCAACTTCAAACCATAGTGATTAGTTCCTTTCTCATGCAAGTTCTTAGTACGTAACGACTGTGTGAGAACAAGCATGCTCACTACCGCAAGCTACGGTGATTCGAATAAAAACACCCGGACTACACGACACGTACGCCCATACTCGACGTTTCCTACAGCAACCATCACTGACGTCGTACGTGGCAGTCTTTCCCCCATTTCACCAAAGTCGAATCGATCCGATCATCCCATACAGTAGCCACCCTCATGGTGCACCTACCAACATGAGATGTCATGAGAGTGTTACCCACATACTGCCCACCGGCCTCTCGCCTGAGGCAACCAGAAAAGTCCCAACGCAAGCTTCCCGAGGTATTTCGGTTTACTGGGTCCCATATAGCCAGCATGAGTCTGGTACACAACTCAAACTTGCTCAACAGGGCCGCATACGGATCGGTCCTTGACCGACATGGACAGGTCTAACGCCCCCAGGCCCCTATGTCCTGTTTCTCCTACAACCTGCCCGGTCTCCACTTCAACTTGCTAACAATTTTCTGAACCAATCCCGTATGCCCCTTTTTCTCATGTTCATGCAAGTAGCATCTCACCACTCGACTTCTACCGAACCCTAATTAAGCATGGATGTTTCTACACGATGAAAATACGTCTACCCAATACTCCATAGGTTTCTCTGGTCATGCAAGAGGAGTATCAAAACAACTAGATCTAATGCACATTCCATTTCCTAACCAAAAGAGTGATTACAAAGTAAAACTTAACAGCTGTTAAATGCAAACCGGAGCTTGCCTGTTTTGCAGGGAAGTAATATATATAAGCAGTTTGTTATCTTTGATCCCTTGAGCCTTTTGAGCTTAATCAACAGATCCACACTTCAAGGGATGACTCCGTCGAAGTCCTTCGTCGTGAGCACTATCGATATGTATATGCATAAGTTGTTACAATGCAATTTAAAGAATTAAAGACTTGAACTTCTTAATAACAGGGGACTGTGTTGGAGTTATATAAGTGAGTTTTGGGGTCCCTGTTGTGCAGAAGAATTGAGAAAAACCCTTTGTTCATAAGGAGTTTCCTTCACATGTTCTATGATTCCTAATGGATATGTGAGATGAGCTGAAAAGATTTGAATGAAACTGAAGATCAAGAACTCCAATGACTTCAAAACATTTACAGCACGTTCTATACTACACAGGAACTTAGCTTGCCAAATTGCAGCTAAAGTGGAAGGAAATTGTGTCTCCCAAAATTCACACAAAACTCTTATGTATTTCCCACATACATAAGCATGGAAAACCAATACAGGGAGTTCTAAGGCTCAACTTGAGCTGAAACTTAACATGTGAGTTCCTGGTCACATGAAAATATTTAGATCCAAAATTCTGGCCTTTTACTTGAGTAGTTCCTCCAGAATAATTCCTTAAGAATTTCTACTAAAAAAGAATTATTTCTGAAGTAATGTGCATTTTCATGCCCAATCAAGTGAACTACAATTTCAAGTATGGTTCATAGAGCAGTCCTGAATTTTTATATGATTTTTCTAGCTATGAATTGCCTAGAATGGATTTTTCAAATTGGAAACCTTTTCTGAAAAAGTTTCTGGACCATTTAGAGTGCAGCATATTTCACTCAGCAAATTCCTAATCAATTCAACTTCAAATGAGTAGAACATTTGCTAGAAGCTCAATAATATCCTAAAGAATATTCTGGCAAAATTTGAAGATTTTTGGATGAACCAAACTCCCTCAATAATTCTTTTTTCAGAAAGCATTCAAAGAATTTTCCAGAATTTATTATTGACTTTCATACAAATTGGGATTCATATTTGGATAGATCTTTGCAAAATGAATCCAACCCAATTTGAATCATTCAGTTTTGAGTTTCCTAGACACAGATATGAATTTCCAAAGTTGTAGCAAATTCTGAAATTAATTTGCCACTGGAAATCGACTTGGCCCCACTGTTTTCAACTACAGCCAATGAGAATCGAGCCACACCGTGGCTACACGGTTCCAGGCACGCAGTCACACCGAATCCGATAGCCACAGCCGATCCGAATTCTTAAATTTTAGTCACCGACGTGTGGGGCCAGCACTTTTCTTCTTCCTTCCGCCTCCCTCTCGCGCGCCGCTCCCCCTCGCCAGACCGAAACCGGAGCTTGCCAGCCCCGCGTTTCCGGCCACCTCTCGGCCGGAGGATCACCGCCTAGGGGTTTGGGAGGTCGGGGAATCCGTGGGTGGGGAGAGCTCGAGCTGCGGGTGGCCGGAAACCGGTCGGCGGTCTCGGAACCACTCCGGCGCCGTTGGCTGACCGCCCTAGCTCGCCAAACGCTCGGCTAAAAGGTTCTACAGCACCAGTGGGTGCTAGGTTAGCTTGGCAAGGAAACAATGGAGCTCGAAAATGCCTCCAAAGAGGTTCTCACCGTGCGCCCACGATGTCCGCCGTGGTGGAGCTCGGAAAAGATGGAAATTGATCGGTCTACGTGGTGTTTAAGGCTAGGGTTGTGAAGAGAAGTTGGTCACCGACTACTATAGATCATTTGTGCATGATTTGATGAACTTTAAGTGAGAATTGAGCACGAAGTTTGGAAGTTCATACCGAAAGGTCCATGGAGGTGCACCGGAAGAAGAACGGCAAATTCGGGCACGAGGGTTCACGGCTTGATCCGAGTTTCAGGAGGAGCGGCCCTGGGATCGGGCACTCCTGTGGCCATGCTTGATGGGGCGTGAAAGTTCCCCGGTTGGGCTGTCCACGTGCGCCCGGTCATCAGCTACGTTAGGTCGCCGCAAAGAAGTGGCGCGCCCGGGTGAGGGAAGCCGAAGCTTGCTCAGTTTCGGCACCGAGGAGGCAGAATAGGGTCCCCCAGCATCGTTTTGCAGCTCGGAGGGAAGGTGTGCGCAGGGTTTGGCCTGTTTCCCAATTGATTTCTAGCGGTGGCCGTGAGCTGCTGTGTTTCTGCTCGAGGGAGAGGCAAAACTTGGTTTGAGTTGGTGTACGATCAAAGGATCACCCGTGAGCTGAAGAAGCACATGGCCGAGCTGCTCTCCAGAGCAGTTGAGTTCATGAGTACGTGGCTCAGCTGCAATCGGTGACGCCCGGAGCGAGCTTGGTGTTTGAGTGGAAAACAGAGAAGTTGCTTCGGGTGCAAGTCCAAAACTGGCTCAATGACATGTGGGGTCCACCCCCTTTCCTCTTCTCAAAAGATCTCCTCATATTAATCCCCTCAATTCAAAAGTCCTGAAGTTTAAAAATGGGCTAGAATTTGAATTCACTGAATTCAGTTTGAATTTGCATTGCAAATTTTAATTAAGTTTGAATTTGAAAATGCTCATATTTAATTCCTTTTTAGCGCACCCTAAAATTAAAAGTTTGCCACCATGAATTTCCTCAAATTAAAATGTATGAGGTTTCATTTGTATTTAAAAGTTCGGCAACAATTTGCTGTGAACTTTAAATTTGAAAATCTGATTTTTAGCCTTTCATGCAAATGAGTATTTCCACCACGGTGTTTAAGTCCATATTGGTTCAACACATTTAAATGAATATTTGAGCCCCTTTTTGATGAACATCCTCTCGTGCAGAAAAGTTTTTCTAAGTCCCATTTTCATGAATTGGAAACACATGGCCTTTCAAGCCTCGGTTTATTTCATATACACTTTTGGGACTTTTATATTCCTCCCCCTTAAAAGAATCTCGTCCTGAGATTACAAAAGAAGAACGAGATGGGAGAGGTAATTACAAACTGTATGCTGATAAATGTTCTTGATAATTGGTGTGGAGGTAATCTTCGCTTTCCCACGTCGCCTCTTCTGTGGTATGATTACTCCACAGCACCTTGTAAAATTTTATTGTCCGGTTCTGGGTTACCCAGGTCTTTTCATCTACAATCTGAACCGGTCGTTCGGTGTAGGTAAGATCCGGTTTCAACTCGTCGATTTGTTCGGTGCGGACAACAGCAGTAAATTTGAGGCACTTCCGCAGCTGTGACACATGAAATACATTATGAACACCGGCAAGGCTCGCCAGTAGTTCCAGCCGGTATGCTATGGGTCCGCATGTAAAAGCCCAAGAATTGACTTGTAAAAATGTTCATCACATCACCATACCACAGCTCATTTGGTGGGCACCTCATGAACATTTGTGAAGAGCAAGTAAACACAATCAAGAGGGTGATTATAGGAAAGACCCATAACTCAAAAAAGTAGGAGCTCACACACATAAAAAGGAGAGGATGGGTTTTCCACTAGTCCCTAAACATTCTTAGGGGTGCTCATGCCAAGTCTCATGCAAATTCAAATCAGTTTGAGGCACTTTTGGAGACATTTGTAAAGAGGGCTAATTTGAATGCAAATTTAAATTGCAGCTACTTTCATTACTTGGATACAAAAGATGACTTCACATTCAAACTCAGCACATTTTTCTGAGTTAGTCCACCAATTTTCATCCTCATCGGAGTTCATCTTGTCGGGATCTATATTTGGATCAATTCAAACTGAATTTTAATTTTCAAATTCAAATGTGAACCAAATGTAACCAAACCAATTTCAATTTGGTGAATTCAAATTTACTCACTGACTTGGTGGCTAAGGTTACCATTTAAGTGTGAGTAGATGGGATATTTGCAGCAACAAATGAAATTGAGAGAAGGGGGAGAGAGGGCCCACCAGTCAGCCTGATCAAGAGAGGGAACCGCCTCTGTTCTTTGGGTTGCTGCCGAACCGAGCTAGCGCGAGATGCAGTGGCTACTGAGCAGCGGTGGAGGCGCCACCTCACTCTAAAGACCGAGTGGAAGTCGTGCCCAGCCATTCTACTGCCCACGTGAACCATTTCTTCGATTCTTCACCGTTCTCTTGCTCACAACCAACGCAAACGCAGCCGCCGGCTGACCCTCTCTGCTCACCGGCGCCCGTGCGACACAAGGCTCGTCGTTCCCGACGATCAACACAAGAAACCGTCACCCTAAGGTGCTTGTCATGCCAGTCCAAACCACTCGTCGTTTCATGCATTATCGAGGGAGAATTTCTCCGGTTAAGTTTCGGTGTTCATAGAACCAAGCTGCTCCAAACTCCAAAATTCACGGGGATTAGCTCACCACCGCGTAGGCCAAGCTAACCACATGTTCTACACGTCCCCACGGCCACCTAGGATCAAAAACCATCAGAAAGTATTGAGCTTTGGCACTGCTATTCAAGTTTTTTCAGTATCCGCCGTTTTAGCCCTAGGTCGACGGTGAGGTCCTAGCTCCAGCCATTTCCATGGCAAACCGAGTCCAAATTTGTGCTCGGAATGTCACCACGGAGCTGTAGGAGGAAACCGTTCCAAAAATAGGGCCCTGGGTAGCTCGGGCGATATCACCGGAGTAGGGGTCACCGCTGTCACCGTCGCGAGCATTGTTCCGGCCATCCCCGAGCTTCGGTGAGTTCACCAACGTGTTCTCCAATCAAAGTTGGGGACAGGCGGCGAGTTTCGTTGAAGGTCGTGCAGTAAATCGACTGGCGGCGAGCTCTCCGGCGAAGCGCCGCCGCGGGGATCGCGGGTTGTCGCGAGGAAGACTAGGAGGGGCCGGGTCCACCGGTCAGTCTCTGTTTTCTAGCAGGGATCCATTTTGCGGCTGGGATCCGATGCGGCAGCGGGGGTAAAACCCCGTGGGCTGAGGTGTGGCCGCGATCTCAGTGGGCCGGCTTAAAGAGTGGGACCCAAAACCAGAGTTTAAACATTTCTATGATTTTCAAATTTGGTTCAAACTTCAACTAGCCATAACTTTTGCTAGGAAGCTCCAGATTTAGTGAACCCAATTTTGTTGGATTCAGCTCTTCGAGTACTATCCAGCAAAACAAGTTTCAGCTTATGAAACTTATTCTTTTTCCAGAATTAATTCCCTAAAATTTAAAATTGGGAATTTTATCTGGAGAATTCCTTTGTGGAAAATTCTGCAATTTGGAAAGGATGTTCATTTGAAAATCCTTGACTCACAGGAAAAATTTCAGATCCATCAAATTTCATTTAGTCCCCCTAATGGTGTGATTAAGTGAACCGCCCTGAGAAAATGGAAAAATGTACAGAAACATTTTTTTCAGATTTTCCCAAATCTTGTTTAGATCATACCTTCCTCTAGGATTGACATGAAACCAATTCCATTAGAACCATCTCAAACTCTAGTTTCTAGAAAGTAATGGATTGAGCCATGAAAATCCCTGGAAATCCTTAGAAGCTCTAGTAATGACCAAATAGACTTTTATTTGTACAGAGCTCAAATGAACTTTCTTTCAGATTAAACATGGTCAAGTCTCTGGTTAGGATCCTACCAAGCCACCATTAAAATTTCAGAGCTAAAGAGGAGGGCTAGCTAGAGTTATGGTATTTACATATTCAGTTCCAAATATTGCATTTAAAGTGACATATCGTTAATTTGCTTACGTGTATTCGCTGAAGGCGAGGAGACCCCGGAAGTGTTGGACTTCCTACTTCCGGACGAGACCCTAACCACTGACCAGCAGCAACAAGGAAGCCCTGGTTTGCATTTAATAAGTTTTATAAAGTTTTGCTTTATATACACATAGCTTGAGGTATTTTTGTGCATTCGGTGTAGGATGGATGAAACCCCAAATGCACGACCATATCATTCCAACAAGAGTGAGGGTAGTGTCTAAGTCCTCGAGTAGTCAGGCTGTGCTTAATGTTCATAGAACTTCGGTACAAGTCGAGTAGTTGGAATCTACTAGCGAGTATAGGCTTTGGGACACACGGGTTTGGTTCGAGTGATGTGAGATCACTTTAGTAAGAAAATGAGACTAGGCAGGGGCTAGGGCTTAGCAATAGGAAGTCTTGTGGGCGAAGCCCTGTCCGTTTCGATTGAGGACCGATCCGTGTGTGGCCCTGCTGAACAAGTTTTGAACGTACCGAAGGCATATCAGATATATGGGCTCCGATAAACCGATGTAACCTAAACCTCCGGGCGTCGAGGCATAGCACACCGATTTATAGGTGTAGGTTGAGGGCAGCCAGGTGGAAATATGCTAACGGGCATAGAGAGATGCTCCGTGTAGGGAACCTCCTGCTCGTTTCGGTGCGACCAGTTCGACGTTTGGGCTGTTGGGTGAAAGGTTGTCCCGTACGACACGGCGTGATTGTGCTGTGTGCAGCTCCGCGTGTGGGCGTACGTGACGTGCTATTCGGGTATCCCTGCAGGTGTATTTAATATATGAAATGATGTGATTCAATATTGCTGTTATGATTAACTTGTATTGCTACTTGCGTGCCACCAAATATCGCTTACTAAATTTCAGATTCATGAACTGTTAACTTGTGGCTAAAAGATGAATTAAGGATGAACTGGTAGGTGTGTCTTTTGCTGCAATGTGCCATCCCATGTTGGTTATGAACTGCATGTAGAGTTTCATGTATAGGTGAGTCGGTTAAGACTTGTTGAGCCATCGTGCTCACGGTTGCTGCTATGAGTGTTTTTCAGGTGAGGACTACCCCATAGACTCGTGGTACGAGTCCACCGGCGAGGGCTACCCTCCGTCGGGGACCACGGCTGAGTGGGAGCCGTACACGCCGCGCTGAGCTGAGGAGTGGAACTAGTGTGGGTTGTCCATAGGGATGGCAACTGAGTTTTGCTAGTTAGGTGGGCGTGAGTTGTAAAAATTTAGCTTCCACAGTTGTAGACTCTGTATTTAGATGTAAACTGAAGGCTTGTACTACTTTGTATATATCTAGTTGTTTTCTATGTAATACAATGTTTTCCTTATGCTGTGTGCTGTCGGGTGTCACATCGTGCGGCACCACCCTCTGAGATCCTTGGCGTATGGATCCTAGTCCGCCACAAGCTGGTATCGGAGCTGCTTAGGGGATAGCACACTATTTAAGGACTGTATTACGAGAAAACTTAGGATTACGGTGAGGATTTGCTTGTATGCCCAAATAAGGACTATATTAGTATAGTTATTTAAAGTGGCATGACTAATATACTTGTTATAATTCTGAATTTTGATTATGTAGTGACGCACCTATGCTCAGGTAAGAATGGTAAGGAGCGCCACCGAAAGCAGTTCAATTTTGGTTAGCTCCCCTGACGAGGAATGTGGTTTAGGGATAGGTCCCACAGTTTGGTGTGAGATGTCAATATGAAACTCTTGCACTCGTCATGTTCCTGAGTTCATATGAAACGCTGGTCCCTAGCATGCATTAGGCAAGAAAGTGGAGACCCCATCGTGTGGTCGATAACACGATAGTGTGTTCTTCTGGAAATTGCCTAGGAGAACATACGCAGCGCTTGCCATCGGCGTGCCCTGCAGGGCAGTAGGTGGTATCTTTTGGGGTGATAAGATTCCCAACCATGACGATCCGTTGGCACTCTACTCGGGTTCCCCGTCTTGTGGTGTGAAAACATGATCACGTACCTTGAGACGTGGCTTAACTCAAGGACAGCCGTATGACAATGATACGAGCCTATGTATTTACTTTCAAATATGGACCTGCCTGAAATGACAACAACCTTTGAGTGCATCACTATTGAGTGTTCTTCTGCAGGTACTAACCACGTACGTATCCCGTGTTGTACACGTGTGCGAGAGACCGTTTAGTGCCACAATTGAGGCGTATATGCCGGTATAATCCGGTTAGGATTTTTCTGTTTGTGAGGAACGTAGTACTGACATATAATAGGCATTTGCATTAAAGATAATGGTAACAAGGGACTAAAATAACCAAGTTTCAATATTTAGGACCCTGGTTGGGTAGGAGATTCAACAAGTGATTAGTTTAGCTCAAAGGGATTGAAAAGCAGAGTGCTTTGTTTTGGCAGCAAGTTTGCTGAAATTTAACAGAGCATAACTCACAAATTATTTATCCAATGGAGGTGTGAGATATAGTTCTGGATAGGTGTTTAAGTACTCTACAACTTTGTTGTAGACTTCCAGAGCAGAATCACACCTTAAACTGGTTGAAATTCCAGAGGATTGTAAACTGTCCAGAACCAGGGCAGGTCCAAAAACTCTCTGGACTGTTCTGTTTTTCAAGTATAACTTCCTGAAGAAAAATCTAAAATTATCATTTGATACATTTTTGAAATGGTAGGAGATGTGTTACATCTTTTTAATTCAGAGTTCCTGCAATTGCAGCACGGAATTCAGTGGAATTTAGAGTTGAAAACAGCAACTTCCAAAGGAGGTGCTGTTGGAATTCTCCTAGAAATTCTGTTGACTTTGAATTATCATAACTTTTTAACCAGAGCTGATCTGGAGGCATATGAGTACTCGTTGGAAATCTACTGAAGTTAACTTTAACTTTGGTATTTAACTTGAGTTATGAAAATGCCATGTACCAGGTCGAAATCTGGGATATGTAGAAACTGGTCATTCTAGGCAGAGGGATGGACAGTTGAACTCATTTGAGAGATTGTTGTACCCTAGGGAGTTTGATTACTTCCCATGGGGTAGCACATACTCATGAGTTTCTATCTTCAACTAGTGAAAGGTTTGAGTATATTTCCTACTCAAGTTTCTTTTGCTAGAGACCATGTTTGTGTCGTATTGAAGATAAAAGGGTAGTAAACGTGATGACAAAGCGATATTAACGTCTCGTATTAACCAAATCTAGTTGAGGTGAACTTCCAAAGAGTAAGTCCATCAATTTGGATTTAACTAGTTGGTATTTGGTCTGGTAATGATGTAGCTTGTGCAAAGTTATTTCATTATCTATTTACGAGATGTATCGCATGTTTACTGTCATTATGTTTTACGCCTATTTTATTGGACTGCAGGGAGTATGTTGTGGGACGTGAATAATCGATGTGTTTCCGATGAGTTACATGGGCGTGCCTGCTAATGGGACGTCGAGTTCAAAACTGAACTGGTGCCGTAAACGACACCGATTTCACGGAGGCCGTACAATATGGCATCCAATGAACTAGCGGAATTAAGGGAATACCTAAGTGAACTCATGAGCGAAGGTTTATACGACCAAGCTCATCACTGTGAGGTTGCTCTGCACTATTAGTTAAGAAGAACGACGAGACACTAAGAGTAAGTGTTGATTATTGTTCGCTCAATGCCGTCACTATAAAGGACAATGAGGATACTTTATGGTTTAAAGACCGTATAGTTATACCTCGTAATATGAAGCTCTACGGCCAGAAATGTTGCCACCGCTGAAGTGGTGTGAGTACGTCGAAAGAGTACTGTTCAGGGTTGATGTAGTCAACCAAGACGGCAACCGAGTTCGGTTAATACAAGCGAACCTGAAGGCCAAAAAAATCCTGAAAGAAAAAGCTATGCTGATCAAAGGCGTAAACCGCTGCACTTCGACGTCGGGGAACACGTGTACCTCTGTGTATCTCTGATGAAAGGCGTGCACCGATTCGGCATGAAGGGGAAGCTCGCTCCCTGATTTATTGGACCCTAAGCTATCACCGAGAAGTATGGACCAGTGGCGTATAGACTGGAGTTACCGGCATCTCTCGCTGGTGTTCACGACGTTTTCTATGTTTCACAACTACGGAAATGTCTAAAGTATACGGCTGCTGTGCCCACCAAAGACATTGGCGAGCTGCAACCGGATTTGACGTATGCTGAACATCCGGTGGCGATTATTGATGAGAAGGCTCGGACCACGCGTAACCGAACACTGTGGTTCTACAAGATACTGTGGAGCAACCACACCACTGAAGAAGCGACGTGGGAGAGCGAGGAGTTCCTTCCCTCAAACTACCCGGACTTCATGGCGTCTCATCATGGGTAAGTTCCTATTACATCGTCGTCTCTTCCTTTATAATCTCAGGACTAGATTATTTTAAGGGGGGAGGGATGTAAAAGCCCAAGAATTGACTTGCAAAAATGTTCATCACATCACCACACCACAGCTCATTTGGTGGGTAGCTCATGAACATTTGCGAAGAGCAAGTAAACACAATCAAGAGGGTGATTAGAGGAAAGACCCATAACTCCAAAAAGTAGGAGCTCACACACATAAACATGAGAGGATGGGTTTTCCATTAGTCCCTAAACATTCTTAGGGGTGCTCATGCCAAGTCTCATGCAAATTCAAATCAGTTTGAGGCACTTTTGGAGACATTTGTAACGAGGGCTAATTTGAATGCAAATTCAAATTGCAGCTACTTTCATTACGTGAATTCAAAAGATGACTTCACATTCAAACTCAGCACATTTTTCTGAGTTAGTCCACCACTTTTTGTCCTCATCGGAGTTCATCCTGTCGGGAGCTATATTTGGATCAATTCAAACTGAATTTGAATTTTCAAATTCAAATGTGAACCAAATGTAACCAAACCAATTTTAATTTGGTGAATTCAAATTTACTCACTGACTTGGTGGCTAAGGTTACCATTTAAGTGTGAGCAGATGGGATATTTGCAGCAACAAATGAAATTGAGAGAAGGGGAGAGAGGGCCCACCAGTCAGCCTGATCAAGAGAGGGAACCACCTCTGTTCTTTGGGTTGCTGCCGAACCGAGCCAGCGCGAGATGCAGTGGCTACTGAGCAGCGGTGGAGGCGCCACCTCACTCTAAAGACCGAGTGGAAGTCGTGCCCAGCCGTTCTACTGCCCACGTGAACCATTTCTTCGATTCTTCACCATCCTCTCGCTCACAACCAACGGAAACGCAGCCGCCGGCCGACCCTCTCTGCTAACCGGCACCTGGGTGACACAAGGCTCATCGTGCCTGACGATGAAAACAAGAAACCATTGCCCTAAGGTGCCTGTCATCCAGTCCAAACCGCTCGTCGTTTCATGCATTATCGGGGGAGAATTTCTCCAGTTAAGTTTCGGTGTTCATAGAACCGAGCTGCCCCAAACTCCAAAATTCATGGGGATTAGCTCACCACCGCGTAGGCCAAGCTAACCACATGTTCTACACGTCCCCACGGACACCTAGGATCAAAAACCATCACAAACCATCGAGCTTTGGCGCTGCTATTTGAGTTATTCAAGTATCCGTCGTTTTTGCCCTAGGTCAACGGTGAGGTCCTAGCTCCGGCCATTTCCGTGGCAAACCGAGTCCAAGTTCGTGCTCAGCATGTCACCACGGAGCTGTAGGAGGAAACCGTTCCAAAAATAGGGCCCTGGGTAGCTCGGGCGACATCACCGGAGTAGGGGTCGCCGCTGTCACCGTGGCGAGCATGGTTCCGGCCCTCGCCGAGCTTCGGTGAGTGCACCAACGTGTACTCCGATAAAAGTTGGGCACAGCGGCGAGTTTCATCGAAGGTCGTGCAGTAAATCGACCGGCGGCGAGCTCTCTGGCGAAGTGCCACTGCGGGGATCCCGGGTTGTCGTGAGGAAGACGAAGAGGGGCCGGGTCCACCGGTCAGTCTCTGTTCTCCAGTGGGCATCCGTTTTGTGGCTGGGATCCGATGCGGCAGTGCAGGTAAAACCCCGTGGGCTGCGGTGTGGCCGCGATCTCAGTGGGCCGGCTTAAAGAGTGGGGCCCACAACCAGAGTTTAAACATTTCTGTGATTTTCAGATTTGGTTCAAACTTCAACTAGCCATTACTTTTGCTAGGAAGCTCCAAATTTAGTGAACAAAATTTTGTTGGATTCAACTCTTCATGTACTATCCAGCAAAACAGGTTTCAGCTTATGAAACGTATTCTTTTTCCAGAATTAGTTCCCTAAAATTTAAACTGTTGGGAATTTTATCTGGAGAATTGTTTTATAGAAAATTCTGAAATTTGGCTAGGATGTTCATTTGAATGTCCTTGACTCACAGGAATAATTTCAGATCCATCGAAGTTCATTTAGTCACCCTAATGGTGTGATTAAATGAACTGCCTTGAGAAAATGGAAAAATGTACAGAAATATTTTTTTCAGATTTTCTCAAATCTTGTTTAGGGCATAACTTCCTCTAGGATTCTTCAAATGACATGAAACAAATTCCATTAGAACCATCTCAAAATCTAGTTTCCAGAAAGTAATGAGTTTAGCCATGAAAATCCCTGGAAATCCTTAGAAGCTCTAGTATTGACCAAATAGACTTTTATTTGTACAGAGCTCAAGTGAACTTTGTTTCCGATGAAACTTGGTAAAGTCTCTGGTTAGGATCCTACCAAACCACCATTAAAATTTCAGAGCCAAAGGAGAGGGCTAGCTGGAGTTATGGTATTAACATATTCAGTTCCAAACATTGCATTTAAACTGACATATCGTTAATTTGCTTACGTGCAGTCGCTGAAGGCAAGGAGACCCGGAAGTGTTGGACTTCCTACTTCCGGACGAGACCCTAACCACTGACCAGCAGCAACAAGGCAAGCCCCATTTTGCATTTAACAAGTTTTATAAAGTTTTGCTTTAGATACACATAGCTTGAGGTATGTTTGTGCATTAGGTGTAGGATGGATGAAACCCCAAATGACGACCAGATCATTCTAACAAGAGCGAGGGTAGTGTCTAAGTCCTCTAGTAGTCAGGCTATGCTTAATGGTCATAGAACTTCGGTACAAGTCGAGTAGTTGGAATCTACTCGTGAGTATAGGCTTTGGGACACACGGGTTTGGTTTGAGTGATGTGAGATCACTTTAGTAAGAAAATGAGACTAGGCAAAGGCTAGGGCGCAGCAAGAGGATGTCTTGTGGGCGCAGCCCTGTCTGTGTCGATTGAGGACTGATCCGTGTGCGGCCCCGCTGAACAAGTTTTGAACGTACCGAAGGCATATCAGACATATGGGCCCCGATAAACCGATGTAACCTAAACCTCCGAGAGTTGACGCATAGCACACCGATTTATAGGTGTAGGTTGAAGGAAGCCAGGTGGAAATCGGCTAACGGGCATAAAGAGATGCTCCGTGTAGGAAACCTCCTGCTCGTTTCGGTGCGACCGGTTCGACGTTTGGGCTGTTGGGTGAAAGGTTGTCCCGTATGACACGGGGTGAGTGTGCCGTGTGCAGCTACGCGTGTGGACGTACGTGACGTGCTATTCGGCTATCCCTGCAGGTGTATATCGAGTCGATTCACCGTCCCTCACGGTTATGAGTACCGCTTGTTCACTGAGTCGTGACGTAGGTTAATACATGAAATGATGTGATTCAATATTGCTGTTATGATTAACTTGTATTGCTACTTGCGTGCAACCAAATATCGCTTACTAAATTTCAGATTCATGAACTGTTAACTTGTGGCTAAAAGATGAATTAAGGATGAACTGGTAGGCATGTCCTTCGCTGCAATGTGCCATCCCATGTTGGTTATGAACTGCATGTAGAGTTTCATGTATAGGTGAGTCGGTTAAGACTTGCTGAGCCATCGTGCTCACGGGTTCTTCTATGAGTGTTTTTCAGGTGATGACTACCCCACGGACTCGGAGTACGAGTCCACCAGCGAGGGCTACCGTCCTTCTGGGACCATGGCTGAGTGGGAGCCGTACACGCCGTGCTGAGCTGAGGAGTGGAGCTAGTGTGGGTTGTCCATATGGCTGGACAACTGACTTTTGCTAGTTAGGTGGGCATGAGTTGTAAAAATTTAGCTTCTGCAGTTGTAGACTCTGTACTTAGATGTAAACAGAAGGCTTGTACTACTTTGTACATATTCAGTTGTTTTCTATGTAATACAATGTTTTCCTTATGCTGTGTGCTGTCGGGTGTCGCATCGTGCACACCGCACTTCTCCGTGATAGCAAATGGATCTATAAAGCGGGGAGCGAGTTTTCCCTTTACACCGAACCGGTGAATTCCCATAATCGGAGATACATGAAGATAAACGAGCTCTCTGACGTCAAAATGCAGAGGTCGACACCTCTGATCCACATAGCTTTTCTGTCGGGATTGTGCAGCCTTCAAATTCTCTTGTATCAACCGAACTCGGTCTTCGGCATCGTTGACAAGATCAACCCCGAACAAAACTCTTTTGCCGGACTCACACCAATTCAGCAGTGTGCGACATTTTCGGCCGTAGAGAGCCTCATATGGTGCCATTTTGATGCTCGCTTGATTACCGTTGTTGTATGAAAATTCCGCCAACAGTAAGTGATCATCCCAATTCTTACCGTGGTGGATGGCACATGCTCTCAACATGTCTTATAGTACTTGGTTCACCCTTTCCGTTTGTCCATCGGTCCAAGGGTGATATGTGGAGCTTCTAATCAGCTTTGTGCCCAACGAGGCCTGCGGCTGCTCCCAAAACCAAGCAACGAACAGCACACCTCGATCTGAAATGATGGTCTTCGGGACACCATGTGAGCATATAATTCATGATATGTATAACTCCATATATTGCTTGGCTCGATAATGAGTGTTCACCGGTATGAAATTAGCTGATGTCGTCAACCGGTCGACGATCACACAAATCGAGTCAAGCTTCCGGGATGTGAGTGGTAATCCGACGATGAAATCCATACTCACATCCTCCCATTTCCACACCGGAATCTTCAGTGGTTGTAGCGGTCCGGCTTTCCGCATATGATCAGCCTTGACCTGTCTACACGTATCACACTCGGACACGTACTTGGCAATTTACCGCTTCAGCCGCGTCCACCAAAATTTCTGTTTCAATTCTTGGTACATTTTGTTGCTTCTGGGATGAATGGAAAACTTTGACAGGTGGGCTTCATCCAAGATCATCTTCCGGAGTTTTATATTACACGATACAACTATACGGTCGTTGAACCATAGCGCACCGTTATTATCCTTCTGGAAACACTTCATCTCTACGTTGTCTATTCGCCGCCGTATGTGAGACATACCCCTGTCTCTCCTTTGAGCCTCAACAATCTCTTCTCAGATTGTTGGAATAAGAGCAATACTATAAAGTGCTCCATATGGAGTGACACGGAGACTCGATTCTTCATCTTCCAACTCAGCAATCGCCAAGTTGTGAACGTGGGCTTTCCGACTAAGCGCGTCAGCAACCATGTGTAAAATCCCCAAAAGTGGTAGCAAGAAAATTCAGCTCATATACACTTATGAAAAATGAGGGGAATTAAAACTTTGAATTGTAATAAGTGTGAGTTCAAAGTGAGGGTTTAGACTTCCCAAAATTTCCAAACGTGGAGATCTAAATTCACAACTTGGATCTTTATAGTCCAAATATTCAACCTTCCAAATTTCAGCTCATTTGGAGGAGTTTTAATATTTGTTTGGGATTAAAAGGGGAAGCCCTCTAATCTGAATTTCAAATTCAGATTCAAATTCCAATTCCCTCAATTTGAAAAATGGATTTCACAAATGTGTTCTCCACCTTTGAATGAGCAGCCATGCCAAAAATTGGAAATTTTGGAGCTGGTTTGCTATATTTTTGAGGCAATACAAAGTGGAGAATTCAAACTCCTTTTTAAATTCAAATAATCAAACCACATCCAAATTTCACACCCAAATTCAAACTATTTTAATTCAGCAAATTCAAACTATGACTTGGGGTTGAAGTCAAGTCTTTAATGTTGAGTTGCTGGTGGGAAAATATCAGAAAAAGTTGATTAAACAAAGAGGGGAGGTGGGGCCCATTTGTCAGCCACCCACTGGAGTTGCCGCCTCAGCCGACGGCGGTCGAACAGCGGGAGCGCACCAGCTCCCGGTTGAACCCGCGCCCGAGGGAGAGCCCGCGCCACCTCCTTCTGCCTCGGTGGCTCGGTTGGATCACGGCAAAGGGTACGCCGGAGCTGTTTTCCTTCTTCCCCTGCTATAACTCGCGCCTCCGACGTTTCTTCCATCCAGAACACCGCCGCCGTTCTCTCCGATCGACCACAGCCCTCCAAGCTCGATTGCTCGAGTGCTCCACAGCAAAGAGCATCGCCTGGACGTGCTCTAGCCCTTGCCAAAGCCCTTTCGAGGTTTGCCGGTCCGAACTGCTCGAGAAACGCGGATTGGCGCCAGAGCTTCAAGGTGCCCGGACCTCGCCGTTTCGGCTCTCCGTCAACAGCAGCAACCGGCCACCCTCTCCCCCAACTTCCTATACAAGAAAGGTGCGTGGACATGTCCTGGTCGTGTAGCCGGAGGCCATTTAGCGTTTGCTAGGACCGGTTGTGAGAATTTCACCGTTTCCCCAAACGGTACACCGACGGGTAGTGCGCGGTCTAGCCAAAAATTCGTGGTGCACGATCCTTTAGACCTCGAGTAAGCTTGCACAGAGCTTCTCTACTTCCTAGCGCCTCTCCTCGACGAAGAACCAAGAAAAAGCATCAAGAAACGAGGGAGCCCTAGCTGTTTTCTTAGTCGCCGGTGTAAAAGCACCTCGGGTCGCCGTGGAGCCCTTGGTTGCCGGCAGTTTCACCGGCGGCCAGGACCCTTACGGGCTCCTACATCACTCACTGATGCTCTAGAGCCCAAGAATCGATCGAATGATAGAGGAATAAGGGTTCCCGACCTCGCCGGAGTTCAAAACTTTGCTGTCACCGGTGCGCGATGGTTTCCGGTGAGCCACGGCCGCCGGCGACCCTCCCACAGTGTTCAGCGCGGTTAAAAATGGAGGAGCGGCGAGTTTGACAAAGTTTAGACCACGGGAATCCCGTCCCGGCGAGCCTCGCCGGCGTGCGCCGCCGCGGGCAGCGCGAGGAAGACGAAGGAGGGCCGGTCCCACCGGTCAGCCTCCGGGTTCGCGCGAGGATCGGTTTGTGGCACCGGATCTGGTGCGGCTGCGTGGGAATAACCCTGTAGCCCCCGGTGTTGCTAAGATCTGACTGGTCCGAATTAAACCAGTGGGCCCAGCCCAATTATTTAAAGTTTCTATTAGAGAAATAATTCCAGAATTTAGCTGATCTTTGCAAGCCCATAACTTTGTGTAGAAAACTCCAAAAAGAGTGAAACCAATTTTGTTGGAATCCTCATGAGGAGTACTTCACAGAGGAACCAATTTTAGGCTATGAAAATGCCCAGGAATTTCCGTAGAATTGTTTTTAGTAAGTCCTTTAGGGATTTGTTACAGGAGCAATTCTTTATGAATTATTCCCAAATTTGGATAGCAAATCCTCTTCATAGATAATGATCTCCAGTAAAAATTTGGGCTTCATTGGAGGTCATTTGCTAGGTCAAATTACCTTCTCAAGTTCAGCCTTTATTTGAAAATTCAAATATAAACAGAAACTGTTCAGCACTTCTGTCCAAACTTCAAAAATTCATATATCTCTGATGGTAGCTCCAAAATGGTGAAACAAATCCTGTTAGAACCATGGAGACTTACCCTAATCAGATCTTCCACCATTAGCTATGTCAAAGCTCCTGAATTGGGCTCAAGATTCAGATAAGCATTGTACTTGTAGGAATTTTAAAGACTACATTATGCAATGACATGTCTCCAAATTTGGCTCAAATCATCCTTAGAAAGTCTAGTATCCACTGCAAAAATCCCAAAGCCAATTAAGGATTTTAAATAGCAGTAGCTATGAGTAGAAGTCCAATTCATATAAATCCTTAATACTTATACATGTATTTTATTACATTTCATAATAGTGACCGAAGTTGAGGATACGCCGGAGCCCTTGGATGTCCTCCCACCTGAAGCTGACTTTCCGTTTAACTCGCAACCAGGCAAGCCCTGGTTTGCACTTAACTACCTTTTATAAAGTTTTCATTTGTATCATTTATGTCTAGGTTGAATGTTTGCATTAGAGTTAGGGTGATTGAAACCCCACTTGCACAGCCTCTTTAAATCCTAGGGAGGGTTGGGTAGTTTATAAACTCGACGAGTAGAGAACGCCATGCTAATGTATAGGATCTCGGTAGAAGTCGAGTGGTTGGAAGCTACTCGCGAGCTAGTACTTATCATCGGAAAGAAAAGAGGTAGATAATGGCTTGAGTTGTATGAAAATGAGACCCAGCAGGGGGGATAGGATGCAGTGAGCAGAGGTCTCACGTGCGTAGCCCTGCTGGTGTCGGTTGAGGACCGTCCGTGTGCGGCCCTGCTGGACAAGTATCGAACAGTACCGGATGCATACTGTCATATGGGAACCAGGAAACCGATGTAATTGGTTAACCTGGGTGTCGAGGCTTACCCAACCATAAATAGGAGTGGGTTGAGGGTAGCAAGGTGTAAATCTGCCGGTGGGCACAGTCACGCTCCACGCGGGGACCTCCTACCCGTTACGGATGGACCGGTTCGGCATTTGGGTTGCCTTTGAAAGGTTGTTGCATACAACAGAGTAGGAAGGGGTGTGGAATCACGCTTCTGAAAGTGGGTGTATGTGACGTGTTATCCAGGTGTGTCTTGATTGCAATCACCGTCCCTCGCGGTTATTTGAGTACCCGCTTGTTCACTGCGCTGTGACGTAGTAAGAAGTGAAATAAGCCAACTGAAAATGCTGTATTGATCTAAATGTCTTGAATACCATGATTGCTGTAGATATAGAGCTAATTAAGTTTATATTCCACTTTGGGCATCTCCACATCGGGGGAAAGCGTTTCTTGTTTGATTGTGGACTTCCGATGTGAGGGCTGCCTAAGGCACATGAATCTGGTGCTATAAAACTGAAAGTAAGGACCAACTTATAGGCGTGTCTTTATTGCAAAAATCCTTTCCTATCTTACATACCCTTGCACGTAGAGTTCCATGCCTAGGGTTGACGGTTAAGACTTGCTGAGCCTTCGTGCTCACGGTTGCAATATTTGAGCTGTGTGCAGGTGAGAGTTATGAGGAAGGTTCTGAGGACGAGGCGATGCCCCCGTCGGGGTACACGGCCGAGCTGGAGCCATGCACGCCGCCGTGATCTCCGGTTCCATGCTGCTAGTGTGTAGCGTCCCCGGGCTGGACGGCTGCACTTTTGCTTAGTTAGGGTTTGAGAGCAACTATGTATGTAACTTCTGCTGTTAATTAGGTTTTGTAAAAAGACTTCCGCTGTTTTATATCAAATAAAAGTTTGTATGTTATCCTTTATTCTTTTCGTGTGTGCTGTTGGGTGCCGCATCGCACGGCACCACCCTATGCGATCCTGGAGTGGGTGAACCACGGGGTGGTCCCCACACCATGTTTGCTTTTCCCGAATGGTAATGGATCTCGATTTCATAATCTTTTATGAGCTCCAACCATTTTTGATGTCTCATATTCAGATCCTTCTGCGTGAAGATATACTTCAAGCTTTTATGGTCGGTGTAGAGTTGAACAAGATTGCCAAGTAAATAATGCCTACACATTTTTAACGCCAATACCACAGCAGCAAGCTCGAGATCATTAGTTGGATAATGTTGCTCGTGGTTTTGCAGTTGACGAGACCCATATGCGACCACACGCCCTTCTTGCATAAGAACGCAGCCGAGACCGATGCCGGATGCATCACAATATACACCAAATGGCTTCGTCGTGTCCGACTGAGCAAGAACAGGAGCTGTTGTGAGATGTTTCACCAGAGTTGAATGCGGCTTCACATGCTGCATTCCACATGTATTTAGTGGCCTTTTTCAGCAGCTCCGTCATTGGTTTAGCAATTTTTGAGAAGCTCGGAATGAACCTCCAATAATACCCCGCTAAATCTAGGAAACTTCAGACCTCGTGGACAGATTTGGGTGATTCCCACTTCAGCACTTGTTCAATTTTGCTTGTGTCCACGGCAATGCGCTCTGCTGAAATAATATGGCCTAGAAAAGGCACTTGATCAATCCAAAACTCGCACTTGCTGAATTTCGCATATAATTTTTGCTCCCTCAATCGTTGTAGCACAATATGTCTTATTCTGACTTGGAGTAAACCAATATGTTGTCGATGAATACCACGCCAAACTTGTCTAACTCCGGCATGAATACCGAATTCATTAAGTACATGAAGTGTGCCGGAGCGTTGGTTAACCCAAATGACATGATAAGGTACTCATAGAGTCCATATCTTGTCGAGAAAGCTGTCTTCGGTATGTCCTCCGGTCAGATTTTGATTTGATGATATCCATACCGAAGATCCATCTTCGAGAATACCTTCACCGCAACTAGTTGATCTAATAAAATGTCAATGCGGGGCAAAGGATACTTGTTCTTTATAGTGACAGCATTTAGAGGATGATAATCAACACATAGCCTCAATGTTTCGTCCTTCTTCTTAATGAACAGCGCAGAGCAACCCCAAGGTGAAGAGCTTGGTCGTATGAAACCCTTGCTCATGAGTTCATTCAGCTGCTCCTTGAACTCCGATAGCTCGTTAGGTGCCATATTGTAAGACCTTCGTGAAATATGTGTAGTTCCCGGCACCAGTTCAATCTTGAACTCGACATCCCGTTCGGGCGGCATGCCCGGTAAATCATCAGGAAACACATGAGGGTAATCACGTACCACCGGAATATCTTCAAGTTTAATTGCTTCCATGTGGTAGGCCTCTGTCATTTCTTGATCTTTGCTGTCTAAAAACAGAGTGTGCTGTCCGTGAATCGGCGAGTCAATCTGAACAGTCCGGTTACCGATATTAAGAGCGGCACCGTGATGATTTAACCAAGACATCCCCAATATTATATCTATCTTCTGCCCATCCAACATAATCAGCGATGTTGGGTATATTTTTCCTCCCTAACATAAAGCTGCTCGGTACACAATCTGACTGGCAGAGATACTTCCTCCTGGTGACGTATAAGATAACTAGTCGTTGGAGTATTGGTTGATAGTTGGTGCTGATCCATGCATGATTTGCTGATGAATTTGTGGGTAGCACCGGAATCAAAAAGTATGAGCATGGGTATGTCTTTGATAGTGAACATCCCTGCTAACACCGGTTCTCCTTCTGGGACATCCTCAATAGCAAGATGTTGCACACTCCCGGATTGCAGTGCTGTTATGTCTAGTTGAGCACATAGCGGCATACCACCTGATGATGATGGTTGTCCGCTGTTCAATAACCTTTCCCGGCATTCTTGAGTAAAATGCCCAAAATGGTGGCAATAAGAACAAGGATATTTCCTCGGTTCTTCACTGACTTGCGGTTGAGAAGTTGATGTACTTGGCTGCAGCAATGAGGCACCAGAAATCAATCGTTGCTGCGGCTGTGGTGGTGCTTCAAGACGTGATTCTTGAACTGGAAAGCTTGAATAAGTTGATCTTACTGGTGGCCACCATATTTCACCGGATGGTGTGTGATACACCAAATGGGTATTTACGAGGAACAATGGTTGTGTCTTCTTGCACATCACTCTGGTCCCTCTTCTCTGCTTGATACTCAAGTGCCTGTTCTTGCAGCATGGCAGTACTGACCAACTCAGTGTAATTGCCTTAACTGAACAAAGACAGCATATCTGGTAGGATTGAAGAGCACGTGAAAAGCTACCAGAGGGGGTGAATGGTAGATTTAAACTTTTTAGCGGAAGCAACAAAAACCCCCTCGGCAGAAAATCGATCTGTTAAAGAAACCATGTATGCGACTGACCTAAATGTGTTTAACCATGACAAAAGTGGTATATATTATATAGAATCAAGTCACGAAGACACGACAACAAGAATCACAGAAATCCGTCAAGAAAAACTCAAGTTATGGTCGAAAGATCAAACGAGGGTCAATCTGTTCTACTCGAGGGAAAACCAGATCTACAACACTGTAAAGAAACTCCTGTAGATCAGAAAATACAAGTCCAATGAGAATCGGACAAAGCGGGCTACACACCCTGGACCTCCCGCTAGCATTAGCCTTTCATGGGAGGGACCATTCAGCGTCATAGGGCCCCGAGCAATGAGACAACCAAAGGGCCCTGGGTACATCACAGGTATCTCAAGCGGACCCGCCTGCAGAAGGATGGCACAACTCCTACTACGGATAAGCACAGGAAAAAGTGACTGGCCACGGCTGGAGCAGTATGGAAAGAAAGCACGTAAAAGAAAAGGAACGATGTCCGAGGTCCGATTACTTCCTTGTCCGTAGGTGTGTACCTTCCAGCCCCCAAGTACTCAGTTGTAGTGCTGGGGAGGCAGTGCAGTAGGCTTAGGGTACGAAACCGTGCTAAGCAGGCTGCGCGCCCTGGACCTCCCGCGGGCGTTAACCTTTCAGCAAGGGGACATTCCAGCACCATGGGACCTGGGACAAGTATGTAGGACGGGCTCTGGACATGCCGTTTACAGTTGATATGCATGAGTGAGAAAAAAACTTTAAAGAGAGGGAGGGAGGGGAGACACAGGGTAAGATAAAATTTTCTCATATCAGGCTTTATTCACTGGAGGAAACAGGCCGTACAAGAAGACAACAACCCGCTCTGGATGACAAGAGTAGTAGGACCCTTCTGGAGCTTAGCTGTTCTAAGTGCTGCTCCTAAACTCTATGACGCCCTTACAGAGGAAAAAGAACCCTACCGCTGCGCTAAGGATAGAACTTATGGAGGTGTTCTATGTTCCACAGATTCGGTAGAGGTACCCTATGCTCTGTGGCCAGGCGGACGCACCCCGGGTGTCATACTTCTGTCACTCGGAAGGGACCCTCCCAACTGGGGGAGAGTTTGTGCGCTCCTTCTCGAGAAAGTATTCGCCGAAGCACCAGGTCTCCCACCTCGAGCTGTCTACTCCGCACGAACCGCTGCTGGAGTGCCTGGTGGTATCGTGCGTTTCGAGCAGCTGCTTTCCACCTTCGCTCATGGACAAGGTTGATATCTTCAAGCCGGAGCTGGTCCTGTGTGGCTTCGTAAGTGATCATCCCAATTGTTACTGTGGTTGATAGCACAAGCTCGTAGCATATCTTCTAAAATCTGATTGACCCGCTTGGTTTGCCCATCCGTCTGCGGGTGGTATGCTGAACTATGGATCAGTTTCGTCCGCAAAGCAGCATGCAACTGCTCCCAAAAACGAGACACGAATAAAGTTCCCCAATCCGAGATGATAGTGCGAGATACTCCGTATAAGCATAGGATCCGTGAGATGTACAATTCAGCATACTTCTTGGCGTTGTAGTTGGTGTTGACCGGGATAAAATGGGCAACTTTGGTGAGCCGGTCGACGATCACCCACACTGAATCATTCTGCTGAAATGTGGTGGGTAAACCGACGATGAAGTCCATTCTCACATTCTCCCACTTCCAGGCAGGAACACCAAGTTGTTGTAATAATCCCGGTTTCCTCATATGGTCTGCCTTCACCCTACGGCATGTATCACACTCGGACACGTATCTCGTGATATCCCGCTTCATTCGTGTCCACCGAAATTTGCTTCTGATTTCCTGATACATCTTGTTGCTGCCGGGGTGAATAGAAAACTTTGACAAGTGAGTCTCATCAAAGATTTTCTTCCGCAACTCCAGGTTACGGGGTACGACGATCTGGTCCTTGAACCATAGGACGCCGTCTCCGTCTTTTCGGAAACACTTCAGCTCCCCACTGTCTACACGTCTCCGCAAATGCGACATGTCCTTGTCATGTATCTGAGCTGCCGCTGTCTCTTCAAGGATGGTGGGGATAAGAGCTAAGTTGTAGAGAGCTCTATGTGGAATCACATGCAACGGTGGCTTGCTCTCTTCCAACGGTGTGATGGTCAGATTGTGGACATGTGACTTGTGACTCAGCGCATCTGCCACCACGTTTGCCTTGCCGGGGTGATAATGGATCTCTATTTTGTAATCCTTTATCAACTCCAACCATCTTCGTTGCCTCATGTTCAGCTCCTTCTGAGTGAATATGTACTTGAGGCTCTTGTGGTCTGTATATAAATGCACGAGGTTACCGAGTAGGTAGTGCCTCCACATTTTTAGTGGGAGCACCATGGCAGCGAGCTCCAAGTCAGGAGTTGGATAATTTTGCTCATGGTTCCTAAGCTGCCATGATCCATATGCGACCACCCTTCGGTCTTGCATAAGAAAACATCCAAGCCCAATGTCGGATGCATCACAGTACACATCGAACGGTTTTGTTGTGTCCGGCTGCGCCAAAACTGGTGCTGATGTTAGGTTCTTCACTAATGCCTTGAACGCTGCTTCACCTGCTGGACTCCAAACATATTTGGTAGCCCTCTTCAGCAGCTCTGTCATAGGCTTGGCAATCTTCAAGAAGTTCGGAATGAACCTCCGATAATATCCCGCGACTCCGAGGAAACTCCGTACCTCATGAACAGTTCTAGGGGACTTCCAATTCAGCACTTGTGTGATCTTACATGGGTCTACAGTAATGCCCTCCGCTGAGATAATATGCCAGAGAAAAGGCACTTGCGATATACAGAATTCGCACTTGCTAAATTTCGCGTATATCTTGTGATCCCGCAGCCTTTGCAAGACTATACGCAGATGCTTCGCGTGTTCTTCCTCTGACTTGGAATATACCAATATGTCGCTGATGAAGACTACGACAAACTTGTCCAGCTCCGGCACGAATACCGAGTTCATCAAGTACATGAAATGAGCTGGAGCGTTGGTGAGGCCGAAGGACATGACTAGGTACTCATAAAGCCCGTACCTCATCGAGAATGCTGTCTTCGGTATATCCTCAGCCCGTATCTTAATCTGATGGTACCCGGATCTTAAGTCCATCTAAGAAAAGATCTTTTCCTCGACCAACTGATCAAACAACATGTCGATCCGTGGCAACGGGTACCTGTTCTTGATGATTACGGCGTTTAGTGGACGATAGTCCACACAAAGCTGTAACGTTTCATCCTTCTTCTTCATAAATAATGTCGAACAGCCCCATGGTGAGGAGCTCGGCCTAATAAAACCCTTCTCCAGCAGGTCCGTCAACTGCATTTTCAATTCTGCCAACTCCTTTGGCACCATCTTGTACTGCCTTCGGGATATTGGCATAGTTCCCGGTGCAAGTTCAATCTTGAACTCCACCTCTCGGTCGGGCAGCATCCCCGGTAAATCATCCGGGAACATGCCTGGGAACTCACGGACTACTGGAATGTCTTCCAATCTGATGGTGGTGGATTGGTATACACTTGGAAGTTTTATTTCTGGACTGTCCAGAAATAATGAGTGAGACTCGTGCATTTCTAAGTGCAAATGCATGACTAGGAGGACGGTGTCTAAAACAGCGACTTGGCGGGTTAACCATGACATCCCTAAGATGACATCGACCATTTGTCTCTCTAAAGCTATGAGAGACGTATGGTATACTCTACCCCCTAAGCATAATGGCGCTTTTGAAACTATCATGCTTGCTAAAATTTTCCCACCCGGAGAACAAATCAACTAAGGACTTTCGGTGGGTAGTATTTGCAACCTGTGTTTAGCAATAAAAGCTCAGCTAATGAAATTATGCGTGGCGCCTGAGTCAAATAAAACTATAGCGGGATGCTAGTGGAGTTGGAACATACCCGTAAGGATGGGTTCTCCCTCTGGCACGTCCTCTATGGCGAGTTGGTGGACGGTGCCGGGCTTAGGATTTGGCCGCCACACATTAATGGGGTTCTGGGGCTGATTCCTACCCGGGAACTGTGGTGCCACACCGTCATGTTGCATCTCGGGACAGTTGTTGGCGAAGTGCCATGGGCGACCGCATTTGTAGCATGCGGTTGACAACTGGCCCGTGCTTGTAGGATGAAAGCCCGGCATGCGCTGCTGAGGTGCAAACGCATGCGGCATCGTCCGCTGCTGCTGTTGTTTCTGCGGAGGTGGTGCTGGTAATTCCGGTCGGAATGCCGGTGGAGAATATGGCCGACTGCGGAATTGCATCGGGCACTGTGGTGTTTGCCAGCATTGACCCGATGGTGAGCGATACACCATCCGGTATTTTTGGGGAGGACCACCTCCCTCCGCTGCTCTACGGTGCGCTTCGCTTCTTCTCCGCCGCCGCTAACTCCTTACCGGAGTCCTCTTGAACAATCACAGCATCAATAATATCATTAAGGATGCCACGATTGAACATCGCCAGCTTGTCCTTCAGGAGCGGAATAAGCCCCTGGTAAAAGTGATCCCGCCGCTTCTCGTCAGTATCGGCGTGATAGGAGGCGTAGAGCGCGAAATCATTGAACGCCCTGGTGTATTTCAGCATGTTCATGCTGCCTTGTTGCAGATGGAGCAATTCTTGTGTCTTCCTCTTCATCAGGCCCAGCGGTATGTGATAGGCCCTGAAGGCCGTACGGAAATCCGCCCAGGTCAGCACTCGCTCGGTAGGTTGCGAGGCACAGAAGTTTGCCCACCAAGCGCTCGCGGACCCATGAAGCTGCTGGGTCATGAACTGAGTCTTGCGCTGCTCACTAACTTGGAGCAACCCAAACTTCATTTCCATCATGCGGAGCCAGTTGTCCGCATCGAGGGGTTCATCCGCCCTTGAGAATACCAGGGGATGAGTAGACAGAAATTTGGAGTAGGAGATTTGTTGGCGCTCCTCTCGGTTTTGACGCCTCTCTTGTCGAGACGTATTTGCAATTAGAGTTTGCAGCAGCTCTGTATGCTTCTGATGTGAGCCCGCCATGGACACAACGATGTCGGCCAATGTAACTGTTGGCGGTGGCAGTGGCGGTTGTTGCTGTTGCTGTCCCGAGGAAGTCTCGGGAGGCTGTTGGGAGGCATCTGCCCCCTGACTAGAACCCCCAACCTCATTGTTGGCGCGTGTATGAGTCATTCTGAAATTCAAACAGAAACTATTAGAACATGTCATTCTTAAAATTCCATAGAAAACAGTAGATATGGTAGTGACACATGAATAAAATTGCACAATGTTCACATATATTGATAAAGCATAAACTTTATACAAGATAAATTTATCTCGGATCCCCGAGAAGTCGTGCTCATGTCGTCACTACCTATACACATGCTATTGTCTACACGAAAAGTCACCGATTACAAAAGTTTCTACACATCACCCTCGCTACCCTACTTGACAACGATACACTTACTACTCGGAGTAGAACTCGACCTCCTGTGGGTCGTCCTCCTCCCATACCTCTGCTGGTGGCTCAGGGTCCATGACCTCCTCTTCTGGTTCAGGTTCCCACATCGCCGGGATACCCAAAACCATGGGTACAGCACCTACCATCAGTAGGCCCACTACAGGAGCTACGAGGTCTTGCAATGCATGCACCTCGTCCATGGGCTGGTTGTAGTCCTCTTCCCAGCCCTGACCATCCTCAATAGCGTCATCACGCTCTTGAGTAAGGACCTCATTCTGCTGGGTCAAGGCACGTACTTGCTGTTGTAAAGCCGTGATGTAGACACGGCTTTTCTTCTTCGCTTCTTCAGACGACGCAACTGATTGTGTTGTTCATTCAGTCGTTTTATCATCGGAAGGAACACATTACGGAGTGCACTATGAGCACTCTCTAAATGGTCTCGGTGGCTGGTGCTCTCCTTGAGCTCCGCGGCAAGAAGATCCGTATGGACAGCTTGGATGTCCATCACAGTCTTTCCTGCCATCAACTGGAGGCTGAGGTTCGCCTCCACGGGGTTGTACCTTGGGCAACTCGTATCAGTCGCCGCAATGTACCTTTCCCTCCACACGTGATTAGCTTTCCCCTCCACCAGGACAAGCGTGTATGGAGTGCCCTCCATAGCTCTCACGTGTAGCTGGCAGAAACGCGACATGGTGTCGCGGGATGCCACCTGCCACATCTCTTCTGGTTGTCTACCTCTCACCGTGACAGTGAACGGTGCCCAACCGGATGGCGTAGGTCCTGTTGGAACTTCGAAATGGATGATCCATGTCTTGTTCCCCGCCTTGCCGTCTTCCTTGGCGAGGTAACACAGCGTCTCCACGTACCCGAAGTATTGAAGCATTAGCTTCAACAACTCCGGATAACCGCTGTGTTGAGAACAGTGAGATACCACCAACCCGTTCACCAATTGTTTTTCCTCTGCCATCTGTAGAAACATATTTGAAAAAGGTCAAATATTCATTTCAACAGTAACTCATTGATTTATAACATAAAACATGTCATTGAACTCATAAAACTTGGAAACACAATTCAAACTTAAAATAAATTTGATTGCTGGATTGCTGCCCAAACTTACAGCCCTGACCAGTTTTCCTTTCAACCTGATTTAGGTCATGCTAAAGGCAAAAACAGTTCTGGAGATCCACATCAAAGTTAAATTTAACTTCAATAGCTTTCCAGAATGTATTGTGTAAATGTCCCAAAAAATGAAAAGTCAATAAAGTGTATGTTGATTACCTTTTGTGTTTGGAATGCATGAAAGTGGGACTTACAAAAAATTTTATGCACGTGATGAGGCACATGGGTGTCCAACCAAACGAGCTCTCATGTTCATTTGAAATGTGTTAAGCCAAGGTTGAATTAGCACCATGTGTAAGTTCTCATGTGTAAGAGGGGGTTTGAATTCAGATTTGAACTCCATTGTTACCCTTGAGTTGCTGCCAAAAATTTGGAGCACACATGTATCCTCATATCTTTGAATTCGAGGAAATTCATGGTGGCCACATTCTAATTTCAGGATGGGCTAAAAAGGAGTTAAACATGATCATTTCCAAATGTGATCTAAATTCAAATTTGAAAGTGAACTTCACACTGGATTTGGTTTATTCAAATTTCCGCCCACGTTTAAACTCCCAAAATATCAGATTGAGGGAATTTACATGAATGAAGATCTTTTGGAAACATTTAGAGGATAAGAAGAGGATTAAATGGGGTAGACCCCACATGTCATTGGGCCACTTTAACTTGCTCCCGAAGACTTCCTCTGTTCAGTATCGAACACCGTCCGAGCCTCCTCAGAGCGCCACCGAGGGCAGCCACCACCAGCTTCTTGCGTCGAGCTGGCGACCTGCTCTTGGCTTCAACCCCTCACGACGTGATCCTCTCACTCACCAAATGAGCTGCAAGCAGAGTCCACCTCCTCGCTGTTTTTCATCGCGCTGGCGACCAGCTCGTGGGATTGAGTAGCTTCCGGTGTAATCTTTTGCTCACAAAAACAGCAACCCTGGGCGTTATTTTCCCCTCGCACAGGAACTGAACCGAGGCGCCAAATTTAAAAGTTTTGAACCTAACGGAAGATTAACTCCCAGTAATCAAATTCAGTTTGTCGGAATGGCTGCGAATTTTGAATTTGAATTTAGGGAGCCACTGTTGTTTAGGGGGGTTGACTACCGGTGGGATCCTTAGGTCAGTGGAACAGGAGGCAATTGAAATTTTACTACCCTCAAGATTGGGCTTCCCCAAAATACCACTCTCAACATGCGACACTCTAAAATACCATTATAATTCTTCCCAGCTTGCTCGTTTGCCACTGTGATAGTACTTTAGTACTAACTGACCTTTTTAACACTAAAACAATTCTAAGTGGACAGAAATGCCTTTATGTGTTTTAAAAATATAAAAATTTAACAGAAAATACAATAAACAATAAATAAACTAAAATATTTAAAAAATTAAAAAATCAGGAAAATACACAAAATAAAAAAGAGAAACTTTACACAGAAAAATAGAGATAAATTTAAACAAGTTTATAAATTATATTCCTTTTCATTTATTTAAATTTATCTCTATTTTTCTGTGTTAATTTCTGTTTTTTTATTTCATGTATTTTTTCCAATTTATTTAACTTTTTTTTGAAATATTTTAGCTTATTTATATTTTTTTGTATTTTCTGTTAATTTTTTTATATTTTTAAAACACATAAGGGCATTTCTTTCTACTTTGAATTGTTTTAGTGTTAAAAAGGTCAGTTAGTACAAAAATACTATCATAGTGGCAAACGAGCAAACCGGTGAGAATTATAGTGGTATTTTAGAATGTCACATGTTGGGAGTGGTATTTTGACGAAGCCCAGTGTTGGGGGTAGTAAAATTTCAATTGTCTCGTGGAACAGAGGCAACACAGGAATTTTGCTCTATGCGAGCTTGACACCGAGGCAACCACGGAGCTCCCTGTGTCCTTGCCTCCGAGGCGGTTCGTTCCTTCCTTCAGCTGCTGATAGACATCAGTGCCCAAACTGTTCATCGTTCCCCTGCTCGGCCAATCCAAAGAACAGAACATCGCTCACGCACGCTCAACCGAAGGAAAAACGGTGCCGCCCCTCTTCTCTTCACCGTCGATCATCCTCCGGCCACTGTGCCGCCCAGCTGTGATGATCAAGAGATGCGCCGGCGAGTCCTCTACATCCACAGCACGTTTCCAGCTCTTTTCCGGTCTTCCTCCTGTAACGGCCCTAACGTTTGTAAAGTTTTATTTCACATTGTGAAACAAAGTGAGGCAAAGAAAGACTATAATCGTGTAACATGAAATGGTGAACACAAAAATGGACATGTGAGGGAGTTAAAAATTTTCTTCGACTCAGGATTAGCACAGGTTAGCCTGAGCAGGGAACTTCACTTCCTAAGTTGAAATCATGTTAACCCCCACTATGGAGAGGATGGCGGGAAATTTAAACACCATTTCGAATCTTTTAAAAGGATTCCTATTGAGATTGTCCAAAGACATATAGGGGAGATCACTGATGCATTTCTCATGTATTCAAGAGCCTAAGTTTCAAATTTGGGGAAGTTTAGGTTTTATATACTATTTATTCCGAGGATTAAATGAGGACACGTTCAAATTCAAACTTGAATTTTAATTTTGAACGAAACAAACTCAATTTCAAAATCTGATTTCAGATTGAGTTCCTCATATTCTTTTGACCTATCCTCCAAGTTTGGTCAAATTTGGAGCTCGTTTGCTGTTTTAACCGGAACTGGAGGATAAGAGGGGAGACATGCGGCCCACATGTCAGTAGACTTCAAAATGAAGGCTTCTCTGTTTTTACTCGGACAGCACGCGGGTGACACCTCCTGCTCGCCGGTGCCAACCACCTTCCCACCACGCTATCTCCTGCTCGCTAGATGAGGACGCCGAGTAAAGCACCCTCGTGCTACTGCCCACGTGAATTAGCCCTCGGCCTCAACTCTCAGCTTCGCTCAGTCCCGAAAACAGCAAACACGCTGCTGCTGTCTGGTCCCGGCGCCGGAGCTCCAAGAGCTTCATCGTGCACTATGTTCTACACGAAAAAGGAGTGCCCTCAGTTGCGCAAACCTATGGTGCAACCCTCTTCTCCTTCCGTGCATCGCCGAGGAGGAATTTTGCCGTTTATTGTTTCGGTATACCTAGGACCGAGCCTCACCAATCTTCAAAATTCATCGTAATCAATCTACCATCATGTGTGCGGAGCTAAAAACATGATCTAGACACTCCCACGCTCCTCAAGGATCAAAAGCCATCGAAAATCATCAAGATTTGGCGCTGTTCTTCGAGAATTTCGGGCCGGCGGCACCGAATTTTGCCCTAGGTCGCCGGTGAACTCTTGTTTGCAGCCATTTTTGAGATGATGAGCGCATGACGAGGCTTAGGGTTCCAACACGGTGCTGTAGGAAGAAAAACCAAGTTGTTTGAGCCATTTTTGTGCGAGCTAGAGGTCGCCGGAGTCATGGCTGCCACTGCTGCCGTGGGGGCGCCATTCCGGTCACCACCGGCTGAATTTGACCCCCACCATCAGGTTTCCCATCCCTCAAAATCCCCAGGCAGCCAGTATGGGGCCGGGAGACGGCCGGGAAGGCTGGTCCGGCGACCCTCGCCGGAGCGAGCCACCTCTGACCCTGTCTGGCGCGAGGTTGAAGATGAGGGATGACAGGTGGAGCACACGGGCAGTGTTTAAACTTTCTAGATTTTCCCTAATCTGGTTTAAACTTTGGAGAGCCATAACTTTGTGTAGGAACCTCCAAAAATTGTGAAATAGTTTTTTTGGATTCCTCTCAGTAATACTATCTTTGGGTGCATCCCAATTTTTATGAAAATCCCTAGATTTGGCTCATTAATTCATTTAAAAAAATCTTGTAGGAATTTTTACAGGAGTTCTATTTATTGGAAAATTCCCAAATTCGCACAGGTCATTCTCCCAAAAATCCTTGAACTCCAGTAAAAATTTCAGAGGCATTGGACCTCATTTGCTTATTCAAATGTTGATTCAATCTTTTATGTCTCTGAAAATTAGGAAAAATAACAGAAAGATTTTTCAGCTTTTAGCTCCAAATTCTAAAATCCATATCTCTGTGTAGGAAGCTCCAAAAATGTTGAAACCAAGTCCTATGGACTCATGAGACTCCCAAGTTTATGAAAAACTAAATTTGGAGCAAGAAAAGACACTATAATTGCCATAGGAATTTAGAGAATTCAAATAGTGGAGAAAATTCTCTAGGCTACATCTTACATCAACTTTGTCTGAAATTTTGCAAGCCATACCTCTGTATGATTTATAGACCACTGTAAAAAGTTCAGAGCAAATTGAGATCATCTTCTCCAGTTTTCTGCCAATTATGTCCAGCTTCATACTTATGTCCATTATATGGTCCTTTGAACTTTATTCCAAAACCTCCAACACTAAAATGTTCTTTCTATGCTCCAGCACATAGCCAAACCCAAATCTCGATCCGTAGTTGATCTGAACTCTTCTTAAGCCATAAAACACTTTTGTTTTATAATGTCTTTACTTGCAACATAAAACTGTGCATGTTCATATCAGTAGGAAAAACGACGAAGGAGCTCGACGAGGCATTCGACTCAGAACAGAAACTTGAAGCTTTACTCATCGCAAAGCTACAGACTTTAAGTTAGAAATAAACCTGCAGCAACATAAGCCAATCCCCGGTTTGCATTTAACAGCTTTCTAGTTACATTTGTATCACTTTTATTGGTCTAGTATGTATTGTGCATTAGGTCAAGTTGATTGATACTCCAAATGCATGACTCACAAATCCTTGGAGTTAAAGGGTAGAACAGGTTACCTTCATGTAGTTTTCGGCTAGGCTTAAGTTGTACATGATCCGGTACAAGTCGGGTAGTTGGAAGCTACTCACGAGTTTAGGATATTGGTTCAGCGGGGTATGATTCTAGAGAATGAAAGTTCTGGAAAAGAAAATGAGACTAAGCAGAGAGTAGGAGCAGCAGGATGTTGGGCCTGTGCTGCCATAGCTCTGTTTGTGTCAGTTAAGGACCAATGCATATGCCGCTCTGCTGAGCAAGTTTGAATAGTACCAGATGCATACTGGAATTATGGGGTCCAGGAAACTGATGTAACTCGGGTACTCTTGTGTCGAAACTTATACTGCCGTCCTTTGGGGGTTGGTGTCAGAGGTGTAAACCCGCTAGCGGAGCAACTTTGACGTGTTCCGGGTAGTGGCCCTTCTGATGGGTCGGCAGAACTGGTTCGTATTGGAGTGACGGGTGAAAGGTTGCTGCATACAACGTAAGAAAGAGCTCCTGTGTGAGTCTTTCAAGGCAGGTGTATGTGTCGTGTATTCCAGGTGTGTCCTGATTCGAATCACCGTCCCTCGCGGTTATATGAGTACCACTTGTTCACTGCACTGTGACGTAGTAATTATTTCCAAATGAAGTGAGATGAATCATTGCTGATGTGAAGTTCTTAAATTCATTACATTGCCAACCATGTATGCTATAGTTGTAGAGCTCACTAAGTTTATATTCCACTTTGGGCATCACCACATTGGAGGAAAGCGTTTCTTGTTTGATTGTGTACTTCCGATGTGAGGGCTGCCTAAGGCATATTAATCTGCTGCTATAAAATTGAAAGTAAGGATCAACATGTATGCGTGTCGTTATTGCAACATGCTGTTCCTGTGTTATTGACCCCTGCATGTAGAGTTTCATGTTTAGGAGTGTCGGTTAAGTCTTGCTGAGCCATCGTGCTCACGGTTGCATTATTAGTGTTTTGCAGGTTATAAAAATTGCTATGAAGATGGTTGTTCGGTGAGCCATCAGGGACTCACCGGAAACCCTGCCGCTGCACTCATCTTGGTTGAAGCTAGTAAGAAGCGTCCGTGGGCTGAACGTCTTCTCTTTTGCTTAGTTAGGACCGAGAGTAACTGTGTATGTATATTCTGCTGTGTGTACCTTCGTGGTACATTATTTTGTAAATGACACTATCTTGAGAAATAAAAGACTTTATACCTTATGGTTCTTTTCATGTATGCTGCTGGGTGCCGCATCGCACGGCACCACCCAATGTGTATCCTGGAGTGTGGATCCCGGAAGGGGTTCTCCACACCTCCGATCGCTGCCATGCAATTTTCCTCCACAACTCGGACTGAAGCCGCCATCACTTCCCCTTGTCTTCTGGCTTGTCCAGCGCCTCTACCTCACGACCAACACCACCCTAAGGTGCGCCATGAGGTGTAGATCATGCTCCCGATCTCCCTTGCTCGTCCCCCTTCCGTCTAGCAGGAATTTGAAAATTGGCAGTGGTGTACGTGATGAACCGGCGCCCCTCTGATCGGGAAACTCTCCCAACCGGAGTGATTGTTCGTCCTTCGGAACAAGCCACATCAAACCACAACCCTAGCGACCTCCCATGCCAAAGCACGCATCAAACCGGCCACCACACGCCCCGGACGACGAGAATTCGCCGCCGGTGACAAAAATGGGTTGGTCCTTCGGTGAACCCCCTTTTCCAGCCGTTTGCTGCAAGGATTGGCATGCGTTCCATGTTCCACATGCTCTGGGGATGCTGTACGGCAGCTTGTGCGGTTGAAATTGGCTTGGGACACGCTGGAACGCGTCGATGCCGCGCCGCCGAGCGCCGCCGTCGGTGCCGACCCGTTTCTGGCCATTTTCAAGCGATGAGACCTTGCCCGGCAGCTGCGCCACGTTCCAACGGTCGTGTAGGGTGCTCCATCTCTCTGGTCAAGTGTGCGCGTGGGCTCTGTCCCGAGGTAGAAGAAAGGTCTGACAGTGGACCCCACTGTGAGCCAGTATTATGTTCCAGAAAATGTTCAAACTTTGAAAATTCATAACTTTGTGTAGTAAACTCCAAATTGGATGATTCAAATTGGGTTAGATTCCGTTTAAAAAGATCTATCCAAATTTGCACAAATTCTGGATAATTGTTTTAAGTTTTTCTGTAAAAGAATTATGGAGGGAGTTTGGGTAAGCCAAAAATCCCAAAATTTTTCCAGAATATTCTTTTGGGTATTATTGAACTTTGATCAATGTTTCAGACCATTTGGAGTTTATTTGTGTAGGATTTTTCAGAGTCCAAACTGCTTTGCTTAGAAGTGTCCAGAAAATTTTCAGAAAAAAGTTTCTACTTTGTAAAATTCATCCTAGGCAATCTTTAGCTCCAAAAATAGTGAAACAACTTTTTCTAGAATCCTTAGGAAGAGTACTTTGCAGAGGAACAAATTTATTGCTATGAAAATGCCCAGTATTTTCTGTGGAATTCTTTTTAATAAATCCTTTAGGGATTAATTCCAGGAAGGATTCTCAATGAGAAATTCCTAATTTTGAGGCAGCCAATCCTTTTCATAGTTCCTGATCTCCAGTAAAAATTTTAGGATTTTTGGAGCTGATTAAGAAGGCTTAATCAGTAGATTATCTCAGGGTTAAATAAATTAGCTAAAAATCATAGAATTAAATTCCAGAAAAATTTTCAACTTCAAACCTCCATAACTTTCTGTAGGGATGTCCAAAATTTGTGAAACAAATTTTGTTGAATTCCTCTAAGTCAGTACTTTTCATAAATGCAAAGAACTTGATATGAAGATCTCTGGAATTTTCTCCAAAATTCATCAAATTTAAAATTTTGGGAATTGATTCCAGAAGATACCTATTATGGAATTTCCTTAAATTTGGCCAGAAGATTCCACATGATATTAGTGATCTTATGTAAAAATTTGATATTCATTGGAGTTCATTTGCTGGGCAAAATTGTATTCCAATGTTCAGCCTTTATTTAAAAATTAAAATTCTAAACAGAAACTTTTCAGCATTTCATATCAACTTCCAAAATTCATATCTCCCTGCAGGTACCTCCAAAAATGGTGAAACAAATTTTGTTAGAACCATGGAGACCTATCATAATTAGATCTTCCACTGTTAGACATGTCAAAACTTCAGATTTGGGATAAAATTCAGAGAAGCCTTGGACTTGTGGGAATTTTTGAGACCACAAGGTTCAACGAAATTTCTCCAAATTTTGCTCAGATCATCCTTAGAGAGTCTAGTATCTACTGGAAAAATCCCAAAGCCAGTTAAGGAACCTAAATAGCAGTAGCTATGAATAGAAGTTCGATTGTTATAATGCATTAGCACTTATACACATATTTTGTTACATTTCATATAGTGACCAAAGTTGAGGACACGCCAGAGCTGCTGGAAGTCCTCCCACCAGATGCTAACTTTCCTTTGGACTCGCAACCAGGCAAGCCCCGGTTTGGATTTAATTACATTTTGCAAAATTTTCATTTGTATCACTTATGTCTAGGTTGAAATGGTTGCATTAGAGTTAGGTTGATTGAAACCCCACTTGCATGACCTTTAAATCCTATGAACGGTTGGGTAGCTTACAACTCGACGAGTAGAGAGTGCCATGCTAATATTCTTAAGATCTCGGTAGAAGTCGAGTAGTTGGAATCTACTCGCGAGGTAAGATTTTATCACGCGAGATGGAAAAGAGTAGAGAATGACTTAAGAATGTGAAACTGAGTCCCAGCGGGAGGGATAGGATGCAGTGAGCAGAGGTCTCATGTGCGTAGCCCTGTTGGTGTCGATTGAGGACCGATCCGTGTGCGGACCTGCTGCACAAGTATTGAACAGTACCGGATGGCATACTGACATAGGTAGGAAACCGATGTAATTGGCTAACCTGGGTGCCAAGGCTTACCCAACCGTTTTATAGGAGTGGGTTGAGGGTAGCAAGGTATAAATCTGCCGGTGGGCACATATACGCTCCACGTGGGGACCTCCTGCCCGTTACGGATGGACCGGTTCAGCATTCGGGTTGCCTTTGAAAGGTTGTTGCATACAACAGAGTGGGAAGGTGTGAAGCACCACACTTCTGAAAGTGGGTGTATGTGACGTGTTATCCGGGTGTCTACTGATTGCAATCACCGTGCTTCATGGTTATTTGAGTACCGCTTGTTCACTGTGCTATGACGTAGTAAGAATTGAAAGAAGCCAGAGGAATGAAATTATGCTGTGTTAAACTATTAATGTCTTGAAACCATGTCTGCTGTAGATGTAGATCTCATTAAGTTTGTATTCCACTTTGGGCATCACCACATCGGAGGAAAGCATTTCTTGTTTGATTGTGGACTTCTGATGTGAGGGCTGCCTAAGGCTCATTAAACTGCTGCTATAAAACTGAAAGTAAGGATTAACATGTAGGTGTGTCTTTATTACAAAGTCTTTTTCCTATATTACACATCCCTGCATGTAGAGTTCCATGACTAGGGTTGTCGGTTAAGCCTTGCTGAGCCATCATGCTCACGGTTGCAATATTTGAGCTGTGTGCAGGTGAGAGTTGTGAGGAAGGGTCCGAGGATGAGGCGATGCCCCCGTCGGGGTACACGGTCGAGCTGGAGCCCTGCATGCCGCCGTGATCTCCGGTTATATGTTGCTAGTGTGTAGCGTCCCCGGGCTGGACGGCTGCACTTTTGCTTAGTTAGGATGAGAGAAGAGTCATAAATAATACTTCCGCTGTATAATTAAGTTTTGTACAAGACTTCCTCTGTTTTTATGTAAAATAAAAGTTTGTATGTCGTTCATATTCTTTTCTTGTGTGCTGTTGGGTGCCGCATCGCACGGCACCACCCTCTATGATCCCGGAGTGGGTGAACCACGGGTTGATCCCCGCAATTTGTTTGCCCTCAGATCAATCCTGGTTCAAAAGTTATGAGATGTCAAAGTTGAAAGAATTTCTGGAGAAAAATGGACAGCACCTCCCTGCCTGAGGTACTGACTTGGTGCAAGAATTCCAGTCAATTCTTCATCGAATTCGACAAAACTTTCTGTTACAAAGTTGTAACTCATTTTGTATTTTTGGATTTTTATGCAGGAAGTTATGCTCATTTTATAGAGTTACAGAGAGTATTTGCTCTGCCCTGTTTTCCGGACAGTTTGAACTCTACTGCATTTTTCGACTGGTTAAGAGATGAAACACCTCTGTACATCAATAGAAAAGTTGTAAAGCGCTTCCAAAGCTTTCCAGAAATGTATCATATGACCCCAACCTCGAAAGAACTCATCCTCTAACCTCTGTTTAACTTCAGCCTTATTTCAGCTAAAACAGAGGACTCTGTCCTTAACATCCTATAAGTTGAAAACTTATTAATTTTGAACATCCTGATTAAAGAAAGAAGTTAAGTCACAGTTTTAGTGCTCTAGATCAAAATATGAAAGTTTTACAATGATGTTGATCATTTGATGGGGTGTGACATCGAAGCGTCACCAGTTCATGTGGTTACTACGTTCCTCACAAAGAAAAACCTATACCGGACTTAGCCGGCTTCGTTCAGTTGCACTTAATGTCTCTCGCACACGTGTGGTACTCGTGTACCGATCCGTGGTTAGACTACCTGCAAATAACTCACACAATCGTCGGGCTCGGCTGCACACCGAACTTGGTCAAAATACAGTCCATACAACCGTCCATCATCATCCGCACGGTTGTTCTCAAGCTAATCATGTCTTGAGCTACGTGTTCACGTTACTAACCATGTGACAGGGTCTCCCAAACTTGCCTGTAGCATGCCAGGGAAGAGCGTTGCTCAATTACCCCAAATGACATGAAGAGTCGTAGAGGATACTAAAGCTGGCCTGGTTACCTGCCACCCGTGAGGCTCCACCCTTAACCTTGTGCGCACTGGTGGACAGTACTTACATTCACCCCCAAGACATATGACGTCCCGAGATGCATGGTTTTCCGACATAAGCACTTAGGTTAGATTTTCCACTTGTTATACACTAATAACATCCTTATACGGCTACTAACTCGTTCCTCACCGAGTTTTTGAAAAGATGACCTTTTTAAGTGCGTTAAACCTCAAGCGAGCTTTGATACAACACTGTGAGGGTCCAACCGACCTTGACTAGCCCGGATCACGCTGAGGGGTGCTGCGTTGCACAACACCGGATAACACACATAAAAGGTACAAAGTGGAAGCAAAAGTTTTATTACAATGAATTGTTTTGAACATGTTTACATCCAAAATAAGTCAAGTCTACACTCACGGGCGTAGACTAAGCAAAAGAGTCCACGTTCATCCCGTGAACATGTTCCCACTAGCGCGCATACACACTAACACGGCGGCATGCACGACTCCTATTTGACGGGGTTGCCCTCTTGGCGGTACTTCTCCTCCTCGGTAGTCTTCTCCTCATACAACAACAACAACAACCAAGCCTTTATCCCAAGCATGTTGGGGTCAGCTAGACATGAAACCCAATATCAATGAAGTAAAATAGAGGAAGAGATATAAGAACAACAAGGAAAAAAAAGAAAAAAACTAGACTAGGATTCTGACACATGAATTGCTACTTTCCATGCGGTCCTATCATGAGCTAAGTCTCTGGATACATTCCAATCTCTCAAATCTCATTTTACCACCTCCTCTCAGGTCAACCTTGGTCGTCCTCTACTCCTCCTAATATTTTCTCTACCTCTTAAAATCCCACTGTTAACTGGTGCTTCTGGAGGTCTCCGCTGGATATGTCCAAACCACCTAAGTTGATGTTGGACTAACTTCTCTTCAATCGGCGCCACCCCTACCCTATCATGAATCGCCTCATTTTTATTTGGTCTCTTCTCGTGTGTCTGCACATCCACCGTAGCATGCGCATCTCTGCGACACTCATTTGTTGGACATGTTGCCGTTTAGTTGGCGATCATTCCACCCCATAGAGCATCGCGGGTGTGATCACCGTCCTATAGAACTTCCCTTTTAGCTTTTGTGGGACCTTCCTATCACATAGGATTACAGAGGCTTGTCGCTATTTCATCCACCCTACCTTGATTCTATGGCAAACATCCTTATCAATATCACCATTGCTTTGTAACATTGATCCTAAGTATTGGAAAGAGTCCCTTCTAGTTACTATTTCTCCTTGTAGTCTAACATTTCCCTCTTCACGACCAACACCACTAAAGTCACACCTCATATACTCGGTCTTGGTCCTACTAAGTCTAAACCCCTTGGACTCTAAGTTTTGTCTCCATAACTCTAATTTCTTATCAACACCATCCCTAGTTTCATCTACCAGCACTACATCATCGGCATATAGCATGCACCAAGGGATATCCCCTTGTATATCCTTCGACACCTCATCCATCACCAAGGAAAAGATGTATGGGCTCAAAGCTGATACTTGATGTAGTCCTACCGTTATAGAAAATGCATTGGTCTCACTATCACTTATGTGCACAATTGTCCTAATATTATTGTACATATCCTTGATAAGGGTAATGTACTTTTTTGGCACTTTATGTTTCTCTAGTGCCCACCACATGACTGACCTTGGTATCTTGTCGTACGCCTTCTCCAAGTCAATGAACACCATATGCAAGTCCTTCTTCTGCTCCCTATATCTCTCCATAAGCTGACGAAGCAAGAAAATCGCCTCCATTCTAGACCTCCCAGGCACAAAACCAAACTGGTTTTTAGTGACATTGGTCACTTTCCTCAGGCGGTGTTCAATCACTCTCTCCCAAAGCTTCATAGTATGACTCATAAGCTTAATACATCAATAATTAGTACAATTTTGAATATCTCCTTTATTTTTGAAGATAGGTACTAATATACTTTTCCTCCATTCTTCAGGCATCTTGTTTGACTAAAAAATATGGTTGAATAGCTTTGTGAGCCATACTGTTGCCACGTCCCCAAGGCATCTCCACACCTCAATAGGGACATCATCAGGGCCAAGGGCCTTTCCTCCTTTCATCCTTTTTAAGGCCTCCTTAACCTCAAACTCTTGTATCCTCCGTACGAACTGCCTGTTGGAGTCATCAAAGGAGTCATCCAACACAACCATAGTGCGCCCATTCCCATCATTGAATAGCCTATTAAAGTAATACCGCCATCTATTCTTAATCTCTTCATCCTTCAGTAGAATGCGGTTACCCTCTTAATCTCTTCACGCCTTCTCCAAGTCAATGAACATCATATGCAAGTCTAGGATGTCCTTACCCTCTTGATTTCTATCACCGCATCCAAAGCCCCCATGTACTCTCTCAAATCCTAGGTTAGTTGCGCCCGCATGACCATTGAGATCTCCTCCTATGAGGAGTTTCTCGGTTATCGGTACCCTACTAACCATATCGTCCAAGTCCTCCCAAAATTGCCTCTTAGCACTCATGTTGAGCCCAACTTGTGTGGCATAAGCACTAATGACGTTCAAGACAATGCCCCCAGTTAATATCTTCATTAAGATGATCCTATCCCCTCGTCTTTGAACATCCACTACTCCATCCTTAAGACTCTTATCTATTAGAACACCTACGACATTCCTAGTCCTAGCCGATCCAGAATACCAAAGCTTGAAACCGGTATTCTCGACATTGTCACACCCGTTTCTCCGAAGAACGACCGAGTGAATATCACATGTATGCCAGGATCATTTTCTCATACATGTGACGACAAATAGTGAAGCATCATTATATTACAAGCCAAGTATTCGAATATAAATAAGTCTTACATAGCATAACATCTCGATGGACGATAATATGTTCATAACATGTAAATAAAACAGCAGCGGAAGAAAAGTCTTGTGGGCTCCATCACAGGTGTTGCCCGAGGGACTCCGTGAACCTAGAATCCTTCTTCGGGTCCGAAGTCTTGGTCATTGAACACCACGTCATTCCCTTGGCCTGAGCAGCAATTTAAACCAACAGAAAAGCAAGCTTGAGCACCGTTGGTACTCAACAAGTGTGGGAAAATTATGTCATGCATGGCTAGAGCAAGGAGAGGTTGAACTCATGGGTAAAGCACTACGCAATTAATACCTATAAACTTAGCTTATTAAGCACCTACATTACTACATAGGTGAAATGGTCCCAATTCCCCTAAACCATCATCAATATCAAGTAACCATAACATCATTTTCAACGTTAAGCTCCCCGCTTAACGTCCTCAACAGCCAATTCATCATTCTCTAATCATGAATAAGTCCAAGCCGCTCTTGACCGTGAGCACGGCTGTCATGACAGTTTTAACTCTGCAGAGTTTGCACCACTGTACCCACATGTAGTGATTTCATCCCCCGTTGCCGGGTGGACTAAAAGAACCTCCATTATGCCAGTGGCCGTGAACCATGTTCACACTTCCGAGGTGTGTAGCTAGGAGATCACTACGAGGCCTTTACAAAGGGATTCCCAATGAGTGTGGGCCCACTGAGGTTTCACCCCTAACAGCATGCAAGAGGCTGCAACCCTGCTGCAGTGGCCCCCCTGAGCCTTGCGGTTCATATGGTAGTCCAGCTGACACCTATTCCCCGCACCATCCAAACACCCATACTACGCCGGGGATGCACCTAATTAATTGGCCAAGCTGCCCCATCTCAGCATGTGGTTGGCACGGTAAAGCCAGGTTACATGCTCCATGAACCGGTCCTTAGGATCCAGGCAAGCACTAAACACAAACCCATGTCTCGTGCACACAGCGCCAACCGAAACATCCAACTTGCCTAGATCCCTATCTCTACATAATCCATAATATCTCATTCAAGGGTAAAGTAAACAAGTTGATGCTCTCATATCCCATTTATTCCATTCTAAGCATGGCTAAGCATGAGTAGTGTAAATGAATGACATAATAACATAACTCCCAACCCAGGCTACAAGGAAGCAAGATAATGAAAATCTAGGGAAACTTCCTAGCATGGGTATCACATTCTAAATTGACAATGCAATTAAATTCTAACTACACATCCTAGTATAGGATCAAAGTGGTCAAGGACACTTGCCTTCTTCCTGCTGCTCGGGGAATGGAAAGTCTTGATCTTGAAAGGTGAGAACCTGCTATGGGGCTGGTTCTACTCATGCCAATACACATAGCAAAAAGAAAACAACATTCCATAAGCCACAGTCCACATTTCCATTCATGCAAACCACACATACATACATATGAAAGTCATACACATATTTAAGTGTGGTGTTTACCCTAGATATGTTGATTCTAAGCACACATGCACTTTTAAACATATATATTATCTCTAGCTTTAATAGTTAGATTTCTAAGTGTACAATATATATGAATTTCCAATTTGAACAAATTTTCTATATTGGTAATACACTTCTTAGCCACAAAATTTGCATAAAAGATGATTTCCTACTACAAATAGGTTTTCAGATCCTCTACAAAATCTCAATTTGAAGTTTTGGATTTTGGGGACCTCATTTAACATTTTCTAATTATGCATACCTATTTTTCCTATATTTTTAAGATTTATTTTCCATACCTCAAAGTGAACTTTAATATTAAAATAGCAAGACATATCACCTAAACAGAATATGTTCTGATCTAAAATGTCTAATAAAATATATTTTGACTTCCTCTCTGATGGGAATCAATTTAAATTTATTTTTACCCATTTTCAGAATCATTTTCTAGCCTAAAAATGAATTTGCAGCAATAAAACATCAACCTAAATTCATACAAAAAATTTTACTGTTCCAATTACCTAAACAGAACCTTTATACATTTTTCCTACCCCTTTTTGGTTATTTAGATTCATCTTTCCACCTATTTAAATTTGTTTTATGCCTAAAGGGTATATTTCAGAGATAAATTACAAAACAGCAATCTCATTTAGTTTAAAGTTTTATTTCCCCTCTAAATTCAGACCTCAGATTGTTCTACCAATTTTCAACAGGGTTAGAATAATTCAACTGAACCTACACCTATGTTTAAATTTAAATCCTATTTATATATTCAATGTAACACCCCAAATTTTTAGTCAAAACTCAAATTTTGATTTAGAACCATAAACCATGTTCAGAGGGGAATTTAGAAATTTTTGGACGTGTTGCATGTTTTGCAAAAATTCAAATTCAAACTGGAATTCAAATCAGACTCAAAACAGAAAAGAAATGGAAAAAGAAAAAGGAAAACCGGAAAAAAACTGGCCAGTGGGCCGAAACCCCAGCCGGCCCAGCAAACCCCCGCGCAGCCCGCCCCCGCGCGCGCCGCGCTGCCCCTCGCTGACGGGTGGGACCCACCTGTCATCCCTAACCTCGCGACCCCGGACTTCTCCCCCGCGCGCGCGATCGCAACCGATCGGGAAACCGTGTCCCGCAGCCGAATTCTGGACCCTGAGGACTCTAACTCGATCACAACAGAACCACCGCCCTCCCCCGGCTATAAAAACCACCGATCCGATCAGTTTTTCTCACGCGATCGCCGATTTTCACGCCGGTGAGCACCGAGACTTCGCCGGTGAATTCTGGCCGATCTAAGCTCGGAAACTCTGATCTAACTCGTTGGTCTTGATCCACCGCCTCCGGGGAACTTTGCAGGTGCAGAAAACCCGAAGACTTACGGTGCAAATCCAGCTCCGACGAGCTTCGCCGTGGTTTTGCCTCGGACCTCGCCGCCGAGCACTTTCCAGGACCCCCGAGCTCGAGAAAACCCCCGAGGTGAGATCCCTGACCTCCCCTCTACCGATCTAGGCCATAAGATCACAGTTCTAGGCAGAATTCTCGAGGATCCGAAAGTTTCCGGCGAGATCGCCGCTTCCCGCCGCCGTGCGCCGCCGGCAGCGCCGCCCGCGCTCGATCAGAGCGACGTGGCCGCTTGTGCGCCGTTTATTTTAAATCGCACGGTAGACTTTAAAACCCCGCGTACCGGTTCGATCTTATAATCTCAGCCGTCGGTTTAAAATCAGACGGTCCACGTCAGCCCCGCGTTATAAAGACTGGAATTCTTACGTGCTACCCCCTGGGGTTCTCTGGAATTGAGAGCTAGCCCTGGAAACTTCAGATCTAGCCCCTGGAACTCCAGAAAATCATGTAAATTCATTTAAAAATCAGTTTTAGCCCCTAGACTTAATAGAAATTAAGAAAAACACCTCTGAAAAGTGTAGCTAGACCCCTGGAAATTATGAAAATAATATTATAGACCCTGTAATGGGGTGAATTCATTATTTTAGCCCTGTTTAGTATTTAATTTAGAAAATTGAATATGTAACTAGTGTTAAATATTAAAAAGGGGGACAAACATAATTGTCAAAATTATTAAAAACTTTCTCAGTACTTAGAAAACTTTGGAGTGAGATAAAAATATATTTTGGGCTGAAATAAATCTGTTTCGTCTATTATTCACATTTAATAGTATAGGGACACATTTTAAGTAAAGAATAGTTAAAGAAAAATAGGGAAAATAATTATGAAATAGTATACATCAGAAGCCAAGGTCAAAATATGATCTTAAATTATTTAGGACCAGAACCTAATCTGTTTAGGTAGTGTGTATTACTAATTTAATAATAAAATGCACAATTATGCATAAGAATATAAATCTAAAAATATAGAAACTAGTAAATGATAAATGGAGTTTCTAAAATACAAAGAATTCAGTTTAGGGTTGACAGAAATTATGAAGGCACATATGGAGAAGAAAAATACTTTTCATACATACTTGGTAGTTTAATATATAAGGAATTTATTTAAAACTGAAACACACATATATACATATATATATATATATATATATAGTATGTGAGTATAAATATGAACACCAAAGTAGGAATCATACACATGTAAATAAAAGTATATGCAAGCCCCAAATCAACACACATAGAGTATCCACAACACATAAAATGGTAAAGAAACTTTCATAAATGTGAATGTGTGGTTTGTATGAAGTAGAAGTGTGAACTATGTCTTATGATTGTTGTTTTTCTTTTGCTATGTGTGATGGTATGAAGTAGAACCTGTTCAAGAGCAAGCTATCAGTTTCCAAGATCAGGACTACCCATTTCAAGAGCAGCAAGAAGGAGGCAAGTGTCCTTGACCACTTTGATCCTATGCTAGGATGTGTAGATAGAATTATTTGCATTGTCAAATGAAATATGAAACCCATGCTAGGAATGTTTTCCCTAGAATTGCATTACCTTGTTTCCTTGAAGCTTGGGTTGGGATTTGTTTTGTCATGTTATTTGTTTACATGCATATGCTTAGCCATGCTTAGAATGGGATATTTGGGATATGAGATCATCAGTTTATATTACCATACTCTTGAATGAGCTATTGTGAGTTATGTAGAGGTAGGGATCAAGGCAAGTTGGATGTTTTGGTTGTGTGCTGGGTGCACGAGACTTGGGTTTGTGTTTAGTACTTGCCTGGATCCTAAGGACCGGTTCATGGAGCATGTAACCCGGCTTTACAGTGCCAACCACATGCTGAGATGGGGCAGCTTGGCCAATTAATTAGGTGTATCCCCGGCGTAGTATGGGTGTGTTGGATGGTGCGGGGAGTAGGTGTCAGCTGGACTACCATATGAACCGCAAGGCTCAAGAGGGGGCCACTGCAGCGGGGTTGGAGCCTCTTGTATGCTGTTAGGGGTGAAACCTCAGTGGGCCCACGCTCGTCGGGAATCCCTTTGTAAAGGCTTCGTAGTGATCTCCTGGCTACACACCTGGGAAGTGTGAATGTGGATCGTAGCCACTGGCATAATGGAGGTTCTTTTAGTCCACCCGGCAACGGGGGATGAAATCACTACTTGTGGGTACAGTGGTACAAACTCTGCAGAGTCAAAACTGTCTTGACAGCCGTGCTCACGGTTAAGAGCGGCCTGGACTTATTCATGATTAGAGTACTGATGGTTGTGAATGTTAAGCGGGGAGCTTAACATTGGAAATGATGTTATGGTTATTGGATTATGATGATGGGATGGGAGATTGGAACCATTTCACCTGTGTAGTAATGTAGGTGCTTAATAAGCTAAGGTGATAGGTATTAATTGCGTAGTGCTTTAACCATGAGTTCAACCTCTCCTTGTTCTAGCCATGCATGATATAATTTTTCCCACACTTGCTGAGTACCATTGGTACTCAACCTTGCATATTTGTTGGTTTATATTGCTGCTCAGGTCAAGATAATGAGGTGGTGTATAATGACCAAGACTTTGGACCCGAAGAAGGTTTTTAGGTTCATGAAGACCCCCGGGCAACGCCTGTGATGGAGCCCTAAAGAATAATATTCCGCTGCTAGTTTATTTACTTGTGATGAAGCATTAGTGTCCATTGAGACATTTGTGATGTAAGACTTACTTATATTCGACACCTGGCTTGTAATAAATGATGCTTCACTATTTGTCATCACATGTATGAGAAAATGATCCTGGCATACATGTGATATTCACTTGGTTGTTCTTCGGAAAAACCGGGTGTGACAGAGGTGGTATCAGAGCCAAGGTTGCCCGTAGGAACGTGGACCTAGGTAGGAATGGACGTATTTAAGGGCCCTATTTTCTTAAAAACTATTTTCCAAGGTGTGGGTGAAAAAGTGTTATCAAAAGAGTCATTTTCTTCATCTTACCCCAACTTTCATTCAAAAAAATAGGATTTTTGTTTGAAATTTTATCTAACCTAATTTTAAATTCTTTTGTTTTAGATGGTTCGCATGATTCGCACCGCTCGTAAATCCACGGGAGGGAGAGTTCCCGTAGTTGCCCTTGCTGAAAGAGAGGAGAGTCGTCCAGTGACATACCTTTCCTACGGATTGGCAGTGGGAGATTTGTTGCGCCGTCTTCGACGTATGCTCGAAGCCGCCGGCAATACGGGCAAGCTCATCATCCACTATAACTCCACCAGGACCATCCGTGAGAAGAGGGAAGAATGGAGTTCGGAGATGAGGATTATACACGAGAATCAGCTGCTTAAGATCCACCACTCTCCAGCTTGTCGAGCAACACAAGTTGACGCGGAGAGAGATGTCACTTGGGAGGCCATCACCTGCCAGAGCCACATCTATCGTCGCCACTTGGACAAAACTGAGTACATGTATGTCCTCCAACGTGAGAGTGGTACCACGGAGTACAAGTATCCACCGGTGCAGCAAGGGACTTCCCATGAGCACATGGACTTGTGCTTGGAGGATGCTGCTATGCTCAGCACTCGACTGCAGGAGTGTCAACAAGAGCTTCAGGATGTCCGAGATACCCTGAAGGAGACGGAGGCATTGCTGCGAGCTTGCTTAAAGGCGAGAGAAAGAGGAGATGGGAATGAACTGTGTGTCACCGTAAGTGATCCATGGACCCCTGACTCCCCGGATCGCCGAGCGATCAGGCGTCGTCGCACTTCTCCACCAGCAGCCTCCCCACCCAAAGCAGAGTCAGAAGGTAGCCGAAATGAGGAGGAAGATCCCGAGGAGCCAGCTCAAGAGGATGAGTAGTGTAGAGTCTTTCCCCTAGCTAGCAAGAGGTCGAGTAGTCGAGTCGTTACATAGTTAATGGTGTGATAATGCTTGGTGTGTGACGTGAGTTGTGGAAGCCATGAGCAAGTGTCCACAGCCTCGTCTTCAGATTGTTTTGCTTTGGTGTGTGAACCCACAGGAAATAATAGTGCATTTATTGGGTGTGAGATATAAAACCCTCGTAAGATTTTAACAAAACTTCAACACTTCAAAGTACAAACAAGTGAAAGCAGTAAGATGATACTAAATGCTTTCAAATTAACATTTGTTGATTCTGCCAGATGGCCGGAAGAGGAAAAGGACGTGCTGCCAACCCCGCCAACAACAATGATGAGGCATGCAACTCTCATCTTTCTGGAGGCCAGAACCGGGGTGGTCGCCGTAAAGAAGTTGATCCTCTCCACCAAATGCTGGAGAATCAAAATCAGCTCATCCAGAACTTGACTCAAGTAGTGGCCAACTTGCATCAAGTTCCACCTCCACAAGCTGCACCACGCCAACCAAGGTTGAGTGAGTTTCTAGGAACTCAACCTCCAAAGTTTGCAAGTGCTGCTGAACCTCTGGAGGCAGATGATTGGCTGAAGACCATTGAAAGTAAGATGAGGATCATACAATGCCAAGGGTATGAGAGGGTGCTGTTTGCCTCTCATCAATTGCAAGGACCTGCTGCTGATTGGTGGACCGCCTACGTGGCCGCCCATCATGACCCGGAGAGCATCACTTGGGAAGAGTTCAAGCGTAGCTTCCGCAACCATTACATCCCAAGAGGTGAACTCAAAAACAAGAGGAAGGAGTTTTTGGGACTGCAGCAGGGAAACATGACGGTGAGGGAATACCTCACTAAATTTACTCAACTATCCCGTTATGCTCCACGAGACATAGAGACTGATGAGCAGAAGCAAGATTGTTTCGTGGAAGGACTTACCGCAGAGATGCAGTGTGCAATGTCCTCAAATGAGTATGAGAGCTTTCAAAAGATGGTGGACAGAGCATTTGTGGTGGAAAGGAAGTTAAAGGCCCTTGAAAATGAGAATAAGAGGAAGGCTGGGTGGTCACATCAAGCCTCAGGGAGCAACACCCGCCCACGTATGATGCAGCAACCTACGGGGCAGACGAGCCGTGCTGCGGTACCCTATTCAGCACCAAGAGGGTACAACCCAAACTACAGGCCTCCCGCAGCACCAGCACAGCCGCAACGTCAGTTTGTACAGCAGCCTCGCCCCGCATATCCACCTCGACCAGCAGTGCAAGGACCCCCAAACCAACCCCAAGACAACAAGGGCCAAGCATCTAAGATTGGGGTGCAATGTTTCAGCTGTGGTGAAGTGGGGCACTACGCCCATAAGTGTCCAAAGAAGAAGCCCACGCAGCCACAGCAGCAGAACGTAATGAGAGGACGGGTGAACCACGTCACTATGGAGGAAGCACAAGAGGCACCCGACGTGGTAGTTGGTAAGTTTCCTGCCAATTTACACCTTGCAACTCTGCTGTTTGATTCTGGTGCTACCCATTCGTTCATTGCTCCAGAGTTTGTTAAGAAGCATGACCTAGCAACCACACAAATGAACCATATGCTAGCGGTAAATTCTCCAGGTGGAGAAATAAGGACAAGACAAGTGTGTCCCAAAGTGAACCTAGACATTAATGGGGTAGTATTTACCGCTAACCTCATAGTGATCGATTCACAAGGGATAGATATTATTTTGGGTATGGATTGGTTGACCAAACATAATGGAATCATCCATTGTTCGACCAGAACGGTGGAACTAACTCACCCTAGTGGCACAAGAGTAAAGTTCATAACGATACACGAGCCTAGGAGGGACATTAAATTAAATCAAGTGGAGGTGAAAGTTGAGGAAATCAGGACTATCAGGGAATATCCAGATGTTTTTCCGGAGGAGTTGCCAGGAATGCCTCCCGACCGTGACGTGGAATTCGCGATTGAGCTAGTACCGGGAACAGCCCCGATATACAAGAGACCTTATCGAATGGACTCCAAGCAGCTAGAAGAGCTCAAGGATCATTTGAGAGAATTGACGGAAAAGGGGTATGTTCGCCCTAGTTCCTCACCATGGGGAGCTCCGGTGATATTTGTGCCTAAGAAAGATGGAACCCAAAGGTTATGCGTGGATTACCGTGCCTTGAATGAGGTAACCATCAAGAACAAGTACCCATTACCCCGCATTGAAGACTTGTTTGATCAGTTGAGGGGAGCTTGTGTGTTCTCGAAAATTGATCTCAGGTCGGGATACCACCAACTCAAGATAAGGCAATCTGATATTCCCAAGACAGCTTTCGTATCTCGGTACGGACTGTATGAATACACTGTCATGCCTTTCGGGCTAACCAATGCCCCGGCATATTTCATGTACCTCATGAACAAGGTATTCATGGAATATCTGGACAAATTTGTGGTGGTTTTCATAGATGATATTCTCGTCTTCTCCAAAGATGAAGAAGAACATGAGAAACATCTAAGGTTGGTGTTACAGAGGCTGAGAAAACACCAACTATATGCTAAGTTGAGCAAGTGTGAGTTTTGGCTGAAGAGAGTTCCCTTTTTAGGACATATAATCTCGGAGGGAGGAATCTCCGTAGATCCCGCCAAAATCGAAGATATCCAGAAGTGGAAAACCCCTGAAAATGTCGGGGAAGTTCGAAGCTTTTTGGGATTGGCTGGATACTATCGACGGTTTATTGAGGGATTCTCCAAGATCTCGAGACCTCTCACCAAACTGTTGGAAAAGGGAATCACATTCACCTGGACGCCACAGTGCGATACAAGCTTTCAGGAGCTAAAGAAGAGATTGACAACAGCCCCCGTGTTGGTTATGCCAGATATGCAGAAGAATTTCACGGTGTACTGCGATGCCTCTGGAAACGGGTTGGGATGTGTTCTCATGCAAGAGGGACATGTCGTGGCATATGCATCCCGGCAGCTTCGGAAGCACGAGAAGAACTATCCTACACATGACTTAGAACTAGCTGCAGTGGTACACGCGTTGAAAATTTGGCGGCACTATTTGATGGGGAAGAGGACAGAGATATATACGGATCATAAGAGTTTGAAGTACATATTCACACAGCCAGATCTCAACCTTAGACAAAGGAGATGGTTAGAGCTAATCAATGACTTTGATGTAGGCATCAACTATCATCCCGGGAAAGCAAACGTCGTGGCCGATGCTTTGAGTCGGAAAGTGCAGGTCAATAAGTTGAGCTTGAAGGACATGCCTGCAGAATTGAAGGACGAGGTTATAAGGCTCAATCTATGTCTAGTAAATAGTGGTGAAGCCATCGCCATGGAAGTGGACTCCACACTTGAGCGAGACATACGCGAGGGACAAAAGAATGATGAGAAGATACAAGAGATCAGACAGCTCATCAAGGAAAATAAAGCTCCTGGTTTTATAGAGGATGAACAAGGAACGGTGTGGCACGGGAAAAGGATCTGTGTGCCAGAAGTAAAGGAGATTCGTAAATTAATTTTGAAGGAGGCTCACGATTCCGACTATTCCATTCATCCTGGGAGTACGAAGATGTACCAGGACCTTAAAAGCAGGTATTGGTGGTATGGCATGAAGCGAGATGTCGCGGAACATGTTGCCCTATGTGACACATGTCAGTTGGTGAAAGCAGAACATCAACGACCCGCGGGATTGCTGCAACCACTCAAAGTGCCTGAATGGAAGTGGGAAGAAATCAGCATGGATTTTGTCGTGGGATTGCCTAGGACCCAATCCGGGTATGATTCAATATGGGTCATTATTGATAGGCTAACCAAAGTAGCTCATTTCGTTCCGGTGAAAGAAAGCTACAGCGGATCCAAATTGGCAGAATTGTACATGTCAAGGATTGTGTGTTGCCATGGAGTGCCAAAGAAGATAGTGTCGGACCGAGGGACACAGTTCACCTCGAGGTTTTGGCAAAAGTTGCATGAAACCATGGGAACCCATCTGAATTTCAGTTCTGCCTATCATCCCCAAACTGACGGACAGACGGAGAGAACCAATCAGATCCTTGAAGATATGTTGAGGGCATGTGCACTCAAAAACAATAGGAGTTGGGACAAGAACCTACCGTATGCGGAGTTTTCCTATAACAACAGTTATCAAGCTAGTATGAAGATGTCACCGTTTGAAGCTTTGTATGGGAGGAAATGCAGAACTCCCCTATTTTGGAACCAAACAGGAGAAAGTAAAGTGTTTGGTCCAGAAGTGCTACAAGAAGCCGAGGCAAAGGTGAGGGAGATTCGCAACAACTTGAGGATAGCACAGACACGCCAGAAGAGTTATGCTGATGTACGAAGAAGAGAGCTCGTTTTCAACGTGGGAGACTATGTTTATCTCAAGGTGTCCCCTATCAGAGGACTTCGTCGATTCAAGGTGAAAGGGAAGTTGTCACCTCGATACATCGGACCCTTTCAAGTTTTGGAAAGAAAAGGCGAAGTGGCGTACCAACTAGAGTTGCCGGTTCATCTGTCGGACGTGCACGATGTGTTCCATGTGTCACAACTCAAGAAATGTCTGAGGACGCCTGAGGAGGTGTTACCCATGAATGAAGTGGATGTAGCTGAGGATTTGTCTTATGCCGAGCAACCATACAAGATTTTGGAGACAACGGAACGCCTCACCAGAAATAAGAGAATCAGGATGTGCAAGGTGCAGTGGAAGCATCACTCAGAAGAGGAAGCCACCTGGGAACGGGAGGATGAGCTTAAGGCACAATTTCCGGAATTGTTTTCTTAGAAACACCAATCTCGAGGACGAGATTTCTTTTAAGGGGGGTAGAGCTGTAACACCCCAAATTTTTAGTCAAAACTCAAATTTTGATTTAGAACCATAAACCATGTTCAGAGGGGAATTTAGAAATTTTTGGACGTGTTGCATGTTTTGCAAAAATTCAAATTCAAACTGGAATTCAAATTAGACTCAAAACAGAAAAGAAATGGAAAAAGAAAAAGGAAAACCGGAAAAAAACTGGCCAGTGGGCCGAAACCCCAGCCGGCCCAGCAAACCCCCGCGCAGCCCGCCCCCGCGCGCGCCGCGCTGCCCCTCGCTGACGGGTGGGACCCGCCTGTCATCCCTAACCCCGCGACCCCGGACTTCTCCCCCGCGCGCGCGATCGCAACCGATCGGGAAACCGTGTCCCGCAACCGAATTCTGGACCCTGAGGACTCTAACTCGATCACAACAGAACCACCGCCCTCCCCCGGCTATAAAAACCACCGATCCGATCAGTTTTTCTCACGCGATCGCCGATTTTCACGCCGGTGAGCACCGAGACTTCGCCGGTGAATTCTGGCCGATCTAAGCTCGGAAACTCTGATCTAACTCGTTGGTCTTGATCCACCGCCTCCGGGGAACTTTGCAGGTGCAGAAAACCCGAAGACTTACGGTGCAAATCCAGCTCCGACGAGCTTCGCCGTGGTTTTGCCTCGGACCTCGCCGCCGAGCACTTTCCAGGACCCCCGAGCTCGAGAAAACCCCCGAGGTGAGATCCCTGACCTCCCCTCTACCGATCTAGGCCATAAGATCACAGTTCTAGGCAGAATTCTCGAGGATCCGAAAGTTTCCGGCGAGATCGCCGCTTCCCGCCGCCGTGCGCCGCCGGCAGCGCCGCCCGCGCTCGATCAGAGCGACGTGGCCGCTTGTGCGCCGTTTATTTTAAATCGCACGGTAGACTTTAAAACCCCGCGTACCGGTTCGATCTTATAATCTCAGCCGTCGGTTTAAAATCAGACGGTCCACGTCAGCCCCGCGTTATAAAGACTGGAATTCTTACGTGCTACCCCCTGGGGTTCTCTGGAATTGAGAGCTAGCCCCGGAAACTTCAGATCTAGCCCCTGGAACTCCAGAAAATCATGTAAATTCATTTAAAAATCAGTTTTAGCCCCTAGACTTAATAGAAATTAAGAAAAACACCTCTGAAAAGTGTAGCTAGACCCCTGGAAATTATGAAAATAATATTATAGACCCTGTAATGGGGTGAATTCATTATTTTAGCCCTGTTTAGTATTTAATTTAGAAAATTGAATATGTAACTAGTGTTAAATATTAAAAAGGGGGACAAACATAATTGTCAAAATTATTAAAAACTTTCTCAGTACTTAGAAAACTTTGGAGTGAGATAAAAATATATTTTGGGCTGAAATAAATCTGTTTCGTCTATTATTCACATTTAATAGTATAGGGACACATTTTTAAGTAAAGAATAGTTAAAGAAAAATAGGGAAAATAATTATGAAATAGTATACATCAGAAGCCAAGGTCAAAATATGATCTTAAATTATTTAGGACCAGAACCTAATCTGTTTAGGTAGTGTGTATTACTAATTTAATAATAAAATGCACAATTATGCATAAGAATATAAATCTAAAAATATAGAAACTAGTAAATGATAAATGGAGTTTCTAAAATACAAAGAATTCAGTTTAGGGTTGACAGAAATTATGAAGGCACATATGGAGAAGAAAAATACTTTTCATACATACTTGGTAGTTTAATATATAAGGAATTTATTTAAAACTGAAACACACATATATACATATATATATATATATATATAGTATGTGAGTATAAATATGAACACCAAAGTAGGAATCATACACATGTAAATAAAAGTATATGCAAGCCCCAAATCAACACACATAGAGTATCCACAACACATAAAATGGTAAAGAAACTTTCATAAATGTGAATGTGTGGTTTGTATGAAGTAGAAGTGTGAACTATGTCTTATGATTGTTGTTTTTCTTTTGCTATGTGTGATGGTATGAAGTAGAACCTGTTCAAGAGCAAGCTATCAGTTTCCAAGATCAGGACTACCCATTTCAAGAGCAGCAAGAAGGAGGCAAGTGTCCTTGACCACTTTGATCCTATGCTAGGATGTGTAGATAGAATTATTTGCATTGTCAAATGAAATATGAAACCCATGCTAGGAAAGTTTTCCCTAGAATTGCATTACCTTGTTTCCTTGAAGCTTGGGTTGGGATTTGTTTTGTCATGTTATTTGTTTACATGCATATGCTTAGCCATGCTTAGAATGGGATATTTGGGATATGAGATCATCAGTTTATATTACCATACTCTTGAATGAGCTATTGTGAGTTATGTAGAGGTAGGGATCAAGGCAAGTTGGATGTTTTGGTTGTGTGCTGGGTGCACGAGACTTGGGTTTGTGTTTAGTACTTGCCTGGATCCTAAGGACCGGTTCATGGAGCATGTAACCCGGCTTTACAGTGCCAACCACATGCTGAGATGGGGCAGCTTGGCCAATTAATTAGGTGTATCCCCGGCGTAGTATGGGTGTGTTGGATGGTGCGGGGAGTAGGTGTCAGCTGGACTACCATATGAACCGCAAGGCCACTGCAGCGGGGTTGGAGCCTCTTGTATGCTGTTAGGGGTGAAACCTCAGTGGGCCCACGCTCGTCGGGAATCCCTTTGTAAAGGCTTCGTAGTGATCTCCTGGCTACACACCTGGGAAGTGTGAATGTGGATCGTAGCCACTGGCATAATGGAGGTTCTTTTAGTCCACCCGGCAACGGGGGATGAAATCACTACTTGTGGGTACAGTGGTACAAACTCTGCAGAGTCAAAACTATCTTGACAGCCGTGCTCACGGTTAAGAGCGGCCTGGACTTATTCATGATTAGAGGACTGATGGTTGTGAATGTTAAGCGGGGAGCTTAACATTGGAAATGATGTTATGGTTATTGGATTATGATGATGGGATGGGAGATTGGAACCATTTCACCTGTGTAGTAATGTAGGTGCTTAATAAGCTAAGGTGATAGGTATTAATTGCGTAGTGCTTTAACCATGAGTTCAACCTCTCCTTGTTCTAGCCATGCATGATATAATTTTTCCCACACTTGCTGAGTACCATTGGTACTCAACCTTGCATATTTGTTGGTTTATATTGCTGCTCAGGTCAAGATAATGAGGTGGTGTATAATGACCAAGACTTTGGACCCGAAGAAGGTTTTTAGGTTCATGAAGACCCCCGGGCAACGCCTGTGATGGAGCCCTAAAGAATAATATTCCGCTGCTAGTTTATTTACTTGTGATGAAGCATTAGTGTCCATTGAGACATTTGTGATGTAAGACTTACTTATATTCGACACCTGGCTTGTAATAAATGATGCTTCACTATTTGTCATCACATGTATGAGAAAATGATCCTGGCATACATGTGATATTCACTTGGTTGTTCTTCGGAAAAACCGGGTGTGACATTCAATTTCCTGAAATTAATAACCCTTAGGGCTGATGTGCAAATTCACACTGCAGTGGGGCCCCATTTCTCATTTTCTAAATTTCTAGGGGTCTAAGTGTGCAAAACAGGGAGGTCTTCCTAATTCTTACTGAGTCCAGGGGCTAAAACTGATTTTTCAATGGATTTACATGAATTTCTGAAGGTCCAGGGGCTAGATCAGAAGTTTCCGGGGCTAGCTCGTGTTTTCCGAGATCCCCAGGGGGTAGCGTGTAAGATTCTCGGCCTTTATAACGCGGGGCGGATGCGGGCCGTTGGATTTAAAACGGAGGGCTGAGATTAGATCGCGAAGCGGTATGGGTTAAATCTATTCGGGACCCCATGATTTAAAATAGACGGGCCACAGGGGGCCACGTCGCCCTGGCCGGAGCCAGCCCGCGCGCGCGGCGGCGGGGGCGGCAATCTCGCCGGCGCAGCCTTGGTTCTTTTCCGCTACACGCTAGAACTTGCATCTTTTCGCACGGATCGGCTGCGGAGGGGTAGGGGAAGCTCACCTAGGGGTTTCTCGGGCTTGGAGAGGTCGGAATCCGGCTCTGCGACGACGGTGGGTGGTGAAGCTCCTCGGTGCTCGTCGAAGCCGTAGCTAGGGCGCAAGACACATCGTTTCCTTCACCTGCTGGGCTCCCCGGCGGTGGTGGAACATGACAAGCCCGTTAGATCAGAGAAATCAGGGAGAATTTGGAAGAAACGGCAGTGTGGACGTCGGTTCTCACCGGATGAGAAAACTGAGCCGGCGGGGGAGGGCTGGGGAGTTTCCTTGGCAATTTAAACGGACGAGGGAGGGCGGCGTTTGTTGAGATCGTTCTGGAGTGCCCGGGACCGAAGATTTTGGCTTGTGGCGTGGAATTCGGGCGAGGCAGCGGCGATCGGCGCGGGAGGATCGGTGGCGGTTGGGGGCGCGCGGAGGAAGGGGATGACATGCGGGCCCCGCGCGTCAGAGAGAGGGGGAGGGGAAAACAGCCGCGGGCTGTTGGGCCGGCTGAGGTGTCTTTTGGTTTTTCTTTTCTGTTTTGATTCAAATTTGAATTCCAGTTTGAGTTTGAATTTTTCTCCACATGCATTTCATCGAAAAAATTTAAATTCACCTCTCTAACAGATTTTGGGGTGTTACAGACATCTCTCGCCATTTGACCCGCCCATCTAGTCTCTTGTACACAAAGGATATTTACTCATCTCCTAATGGCAACATCTACTAACTCACGTAGCTTCCCCGTCAAGGATACTACATTCCAACTACCCACCCAAAATCTATGTTCCTCGGCTAGCTTCCTTACGCTTTGCACCCGTCGAGTAAGATGCAAAGACCCTTGCTCACTTATCACTACATCCGGGCGATGAAGTAGCGCGACACTAAGGTGGTGGCGATCCGGCCCTTGCTCATTTAACACCATATCTGGGTTCCGATATGGCGCACCACTAAGGCAGTGGCGACCCGGCCCTTGCCCACTTAACACCATACCTGGGTTCCAATATGGTGCGTCGCTAAGTGGGTTACGCCCCAACGAATTTCTATTGGGTTTCATTTTCATGAGAATGGCTAAGTGTAGTTGTTGGCTTGCCAAGCCTATCACAACCCCTCCTCCTTTACCCGGGCTTGGGACCGGCTATGTCATTACAACATATGCGGAGTTAGTCTCCTCCTCATAACACCCTGCAAAAGCTTCAAACACAAGCAGTGAGCACGATGGCTCATCAAGACTCGCCCATCATTACTATACATGAAAATCTACATGCTAGATTTGCATTGTGGAATGGAATGAAAGTTGCAAAGGACACACCTACAGAGTTGTACCTTACTTTCAAGTTTTAGCACAAATTGTGGAAGAACCTCATGCTAAGTCACATAAGACAGCCGCAATCAAACAAGAAATGCATTTCTATCATGTGCTATGCCCAAGGTTAAATGTAACTTTAATTTTTTGCTCCAAACTACAACAGATCATTAACAACCAAGGTATAGCTTTCAATCAGCAACTTTTTAACATGACTCTAGCCTGTTCTTTCTACGTCACGATACAGTGAACAAGTGGTACTCACTGACCGTGAGGGATGGCGATTATAATCTATTTACACCTGCAGGGTTACCCGAATAACCCATCACGTACGCGCGTACTTGATGTCGCCTACAGCAACCATCACGGACGTTGTACGCAACCACCTTTCATCCGTCAGCCAAATGTTGAACCGGTCCTATCGTCCCGAGCAAGAGGTCTCTGCGCACGCATCCGCAGTGCCGCCAGCCGATTTACACCTCAAGCTCTCAACCTACCTTCTGGACGACAAGCAATGCCTCAACACCTAGCTACCCGAATTACATCGGTTTCCCGGTTCCCATATATCCGGTAGGTCTTCGGTACTGTTCTAGCTTGTTCAACAGGCCCGCACACGGCTCGGTCCTTAATCAACACAAGCGGGTCTATGGCACCCAGGCCCCAACGTCCTGCTGCCCTTACCCTCCGCTCAGTCTCATTTTTCTTGCCATGTGTTTGTTCCATTTGCTATCTCTAACCGAGTGGTATGCCTCTAGCCTATTCTCGCGAGCAGTTCCAACTACTCAACTTGTACCGAATCCTACACTATCTTAGCATTGCAGTAGCTAATCAAGGTTTAAAAACCTAAGCCCAAACCCAGGGGTTTCTTGGCTATGCAATTGGGTTTTCAAACAAGACTCTAATGCAAACGTAAAGTGGGTACTGTATGTAACTTCTCAAAACAATAAAATTTATAAAAATGATAATGCAAACCGGAGCTTGCCTTGCTGCTGCTGGTCGTAGGCTATCTGTTCCTCCAGTGTTATGAAGTCTAAAACTTCTGGCTCCTCTTCAACCTTAACGACTACATGAGACAAATATATGTATATGTCACTTTAAATGCATATGAGTTTGGAGTTAATATTGTTAATACCATAAGTACTGCTAGACAGGCCCAATGACTATGAAATATTTACTGTGGTTTGGATACAACCTAAACAGAGACTTGGTCAAATTTCATTTGCAGCAAAATCTCATTTGAGCTCTCTACAAATAAATGTGTATTTGGCCTTAATTGGAGCTCTTAGTTTGTTCTAGGGATTTTCATGGAGCAAGCCATGACTTTCTGGAAACTAGATTTTCAAAGGGTTCTAATAGAATTGGTTTCAGATTTTGAAGATTCCTAGGCAAAGATATGAGCTAAACAAGTTCAGATAACATCTGAAAAATGTTTCTGGACATTTTTCATTTTCTCTGAAACAGTTTCATTAATCACACCATTAGGTGGATCCAATGAGATCAAATGGATCTGAAATTGTTATGGTCGCTCAGGGATATTATTATGAACCTCCTGGCCAAATTTCAGAATTTTTCACCAAGGTGTTCTCCAATTAAAATTCTAAACAGTTTAAATTTTGATGAATTAATTCTGGAGAATTAAAGGTTTTCATGAGTTGAAACTTGATTTGCTGGAAAGTACTCAGAGAGCTGAATCCAACAAAATTTGGTTCCCCAAATTGGAGCTTCCTAGCCAAAGTTATGAATTTATAAAGTTGGAGCTAAATTCGGAATTATTTTCCAACATGAATTCCTTCCCGCGCTGCCTGGGCCACTGACAGCGGGGCCGCTGTTTTGTTTAATTTAAACGCGGCGCGCGCGTTCTGTACAGTGGCTGACCGCTGGGACCCACCGGCTTCGACTTCCTCCCGACCCCCAGGCTGTCCCGCGGTGGCGCACTCCGGCGAAGCTCGCCGCCGGCCGATTCCTTGCGCCAAGCTTCACTAGACTTGCTGCTACGGCCTAGTCCGACGTGGGGAACATGCTGGTGACGTCGGCGGTGATCGCCGGTGACAGGAAAATAGCCCCCGCCGGTACACCGAGGCGGAGCAACTCCGGCAACGTGTATTGAGCTCGGGAAAACCCCAAATGCTCAACCGTCTTCTCCTACAGCACCGGGAGAACTCGGGAATCAAGGATATGTGCTTAGATGACGGTGGAAATGGCCGCAACACCGACCTCACCAATGACCTGAGGCGTTTTTTCCATGGCGGCATGAAAAACGGCTAGAACTTGGTTGATTATGGATGGTTTCATTCGGTTCTTCTTCGAGGAGGAGCGCTAGGACGTGTACGAGCTATGTGCAAGCCGGCTCGGTCATTGGGGAATTGTGTAACCCGAATTTAGGTTTAAACCGAGCTCTTCTAGTTTTCCCTAGGTCTCAGGAGTTTTGGAAATTCTCTACACACAGTTGATCATTTGCTATACGGATTGTAGCTACACCATCTAGGGAGTATAGCGCACCTTTCTTGTGTAGCAAGTGGGTGACTACGATGGCTGTCGCGCTGTCCACGGCGACCCCAAGTGGAGTTCCACCGGTGCTCGCGAGAGCTCGGTGGAAATCCTCAATTTGCTGCCAACCACCACAAGGAAACCTCGGTGTGAAGTGGTAGCACGCTAGAGCATGAGATGGCGATCGTTTTTTCTGTGGGGAGCTCGCTCAACCGACGCTGGGTTGCGGTGTGTAATCGTGCGACACCGGGAGTGGCGGTGGTGATGTTTTTCGTGGGAGCAGCACCGAGAGCGAGCGAGCGCGTGAGAACGGTGACGAAATCGGCTTTAAGCTGCTCGGGGAGGGATAGCGATGCCGAGCGGCAGCTCCAGCGAGGCGTGGGTGAAGCAGGTGCTGGCACCGGGGATTCGGCGCGGTGGCGTCCCCTGCTGCAGCTAGAGAAACCGAACGCCGGCTCTTCGGTCGGTTTGATCCAGTGAGAGGCTGACAGTGGGCCTGGTTTTTGAATTTTGTCCTCCAAAATTCAATTTGCCACTGTTGTATAAACTTTAGGACTTCACTGTCCTCAAAAGTTTAGTCAAATTACCAGCTCACCATTTGAGTTTGAATGATTCGAATTGTGAAGTGTTTGAAATACATTTACAGCACATATGCAGTTTGAAATTCAAATTGGATTTGAATTTTCTTAAATTAGATCATGTCAAGATCAACTCCAATTGGAATGAAAATTGGTGTGTGAGCTCATAAAAATGTGCTGAGTGTGAATATGAATCCCACTTTTGAATCCATGGAATGAAAGGAGTTTAAATTTGAATTTAAGTTCAAACTAGCCTTTTTCTAGTTGTACCCAAAAACACCTCAAAAGGTTTTGGAATTTGGATGACATTTGGCACGAGCATTCCTAGCAAGGTGTAAGAGTGTATCTCCTAATGATTTTGTTGATGGTGTTTACTTGCTCTTCAAAGATGTTCGTAAGATTTCCTCAAATGTGGTGTGTGTGGTGTGATGAACACTTTGAATGTGTGCAAAAACTTGGGCCCTTACATGAAGTCCAGCTTGAACTCCGCCAGCTCCACAGCCAATTTAGCTATGTTCCCAGTTGTATTGGGGCTGTGGAGAACGGTTCTCAGTGGATATGAGGTGACCAATGAGATCTTGTGAGCTTGGAAGTGGTGGCGCAGCTTCATTGATGCAACAAGGACTGTGTAGAACAGCTTGTGCACCTCCTGATATCTTGTCTTGGCATCATGGAGGACCTCACTGATGAAGTAGACCGGACGCTGAATGGTCTGGACCCTCCCGGAGGAGTCCGTTGCTTCCTCTTGGAGAGGTCCGGGACTCAAGGGCTCCCGGCCCCTGGGTCCGGGACCGCACTCTAGGAGCTTGGACCCAGATGTGCATGAGTCGTCAGGTCTAGTTGGCTGAGACCTGACTAACTCTTTTTGGGGAGGTCCGGGACTCGGGGCCACCAGGCCCCCGGGTTCGGGACTACACTCCGGGAGCTCAAACTCGGATATGCATTGATCATCAGGTCCGGCTGGCCAGGAACTGACTAGATCCCTTTCCCTTGGATCTCCTGTGGAGTCCGAGTCCTCGGACTCTTGACCAACGGCAGTAGGAGCCTCGTCTGGGACTTGAGGTCGATGGAGTTTTGGTCGCTCTGCGACCAGGACCATACTCACGACTTCCGTTGTTGCAGCGATGTAGAGGAGAAGAGGCTCGCCTTGTTCCGGGGCCACCATAATTGGCAGCATCCTGAGGAACTTCTTGAGCTCCTGGAACACCTCATTTGCCCCTCGGTCCATACGAATGGACGAGATTTATGCAGAAGCTTGAAGAACGGAAGAGCCTACTCAGCCAGTCTAGAAATAAACCGACTAAGCACGGCCAAGCATCTGGTGAGCTTCTGCACGTCCTTGATGTGGGTAGGCTGCCGCATCAATTCTATTGCCCTAATCTTCTCAGGGTTAGCTTCGATCCCTCGGTGTGATACCAAAAAACCGAGTAGCTTCCCGGCAGAGACCCCTAAGACACATTTGTCTGGGTTCAACTTCGTACCTGTCGAACGCAGCCTATCGAAGACTAGGGGTAGGTTGTCGAGCAAAGATGCTTGCAACTTAACCTTTACTACGATGTCATCGACGTACACCTCTACAAGGTCTCGAATGAGATTCCCAAATGTTTTATGCATTGCATGCATGAAAGTGGGAAGGGCATTCTTAAGATCATAAGGCATGGATACATAGCAGTACGGACTATCTACTGTGATGAAGGTAGTATGCTCTTCATCTTCCTTAGACATAGGTATTTGGTGAAAACCTGAATAAGCATCTAGGAAACACAGTAGATCAGAGCCGGATGTAGAATCCACTATTTGGTCTATACGGGGGAGAGGAAATGAATCATTTGGACATGCCTTATTAAGAGTGGTGTAGTCGATGCACATCGAAGCTTCCTGCCAGCCTTGGGGACGACAACAGGGTTGGCCGACCATTGTGGATGGTGGACCTCACGATTGAAGCCGACATCGAGCAACTTCTTTATTTCTTCATGGATAAAGTCTTGCAGATCGATGGATTGCTTCCGAGGCTTCTATTGGACCGGCATGGTGTCGAGGTAGATCTTCATACGGTGGTTAATAACCCCCCTGGGAGTCCCAGGCATCTCTGACGGTTTCCATGCAAACACGTCGACATTAGCCCGGAGGAAGGTGATGAGTGCGTGTTCCTATTTGTCACCCAGGCCCCCAGCGATGCGGGTGGTCTGGGCGACGTCAGGGCCGCCTTGGATGACCTTGACTGGTACGTCCTCGCCGTCTGAGGGCTGCACATGGGTGCAGATGTCATCCCTCGCTAGCGCATGCTCGGAGGCGGCAGGCTAACTTCTGCGTGGCCGGAAGCAGCCTCCTGCACTGCTGCTAATGCTTGGAGCTTCTCCAACACTGAGACGGCTGCAGTGTGGTCTCCGTGGATCTTGAGGATGCCTCCTAGAGTTGGCATCTTCAACACCAAGTAGCCATAGTGGGCTACTGCCATGAATCGGTATAGGGCGGGCCTGCTGATGATGGCATTGAAGGGGAGGCTGACCTCCACTACGTTGAAGACGACGCTTTCCGTGCGGTAGTTCTCAGGCGCCCCGAACGTCACCGGGAGGGAGATGCTATGGCACGGGAAGATTGGGTCCCAACCCACTCCCGAGAATAGACGTGAGGGGGTGAGAAGGGATTTTCAGCTTCTTAAAAGCTGCAAGGCTGATGATGCTGAGGGACACCCCGCCATCGATCAACACGTCGTAGAGCTTCACGTTGTGTTGAGGACCCGATGGTCCCGACATTCCAGGATCTTGCTGAGGGGTGCTGCGATGGACAGCACCGGATAACACACAAAAAAGGGGATAGGCGAAAGCTAAATTCTATTACATAAACTGTTTAGAAACATAATTTACATCAAGTATCATTTATAGTCTACACTCGCGGGCGTAGACTAAGCAAAAAGAGTTCACGTTCAGCCCGTAAACGTGTCCTCATTAGCACACATGCATCCACTAACACAGCGGCGTGCATGGCTCCCACTTGACGGTGATTCCCTCTGGGAGATCCGTCTCCTCCTCAGGAGCCTCCTCCTCATAAGACCCTGCAAAAGCTTCAACAAACAAACAGTGAGCACAATGGCTCAGCAAGACTGGCCTGTCTCACCTAAACATGTAACTCTACATTCAGGGTTTGCAGTGTATAATAAGAAAGTATTTTGCATAAAGACTCGCCTAATTAGTTGACTCTTACTTTCAAGTTTTAGCCTCAAATTAGTTGAGAACCTTGTGCTAGACATATAGGAAGTCTGCAATCAAACAAGAAACTCATTCCTCTTATGTTCTTTGCCTAAGATTGAAAATAACTTTGATTTGCTCTAATCTAAAGCACTTCATTAACAATCAACATAGGACTTTTAAACAGCAACATTTTATCATGACAACTAGCCTGTTCTTTCTACGTAATGGTACAGTGAACAAGTGATACTCACTGACCGCGAGGGACGGCGATTATAATCGATTTACACCTGCAGGGTTACCCGAATAATGTAAAAGCCCAAGATTTTACTTGCTAGAGTGTTCATCACATCACCACAAACCAGATCATTTTGTGGATAGCTCATGAACACATGTGAAGAGCAAGTAACCACCATCAAGAGGAAGAACTCACAAATCCAAAAGTAGGATCTCACACATATAAACATGAGAGGCTGAGCTCACCATTAGGCCCTAAATATTCTTAGGAGTGTTCATGCCAAGTTTCATGCAAGTATAAATTCATTTGAGGCACTTTTGGATAGAATTACAAAAGGGCTAATTTGAATGCAAATTCAAATTTCAGTTACTTTCATCATTTGAATTCAAAAGTTGACTTCATATTCAAAGTCAGCACATTTTTCTGAGTTAGTCCACCAATTTTCATCCTCATTGGAGTTCATCTTGTCGGGAGCTATATTTGGATTAATTCAAAACTGAATTGCATTTTCAAATTCAAGTGTGATTCGAATTTAGCTAACCCAGCTCAAATTTGAGGATTTCAAATTCAACTCATGACTTGGAGTGAAATTTGCCATTTAATTGTGAGTAGATGAAGGAAATATCAGTGATCAAAATTGATAAGAATTAGTGGAGTTGGGACCCACTGGTCAGTGACTAAATTTCACCGAACCTACTCATACCGAGAGAACAGCTCGCGGGCGACCGACGACCGTCGCCGAGGCCGTCAGCGCGCTCGGTTAGCTCCAACTCACAGTAAAAACTTCAGCTCAAAGTCCAGCACATGAGCTGTGTTGACCGTTCTCTTCATTCCCGAGTGAAAACCAGCTCACACCGTGCCGTGCGTTGCTCCCGCTCGCAAGTTTCTTTCTGCCTCTCTATGATCACCGGCGACCGGCCGATCCCCGCTGATTCACGCACCGCCACCAGAGAAGAAAAGGTGTGCTTGCTTGTGCTGAAGCTGTAGGAGCAAGCCGTGATCCATTTCATGCGGTGTAGAGCGAGAATTTCTAGTTTATTTCCATGGGGTGTGTTAGGGTTAGGAATCGGTCGACGGTAAAATTCATTGCACAGAGGCAACCGCCGCTTGAGCTGCAGCCCACACACTTTCTAGAGGTCCTTGTGTTTCTCCTCGATCAAGAACCAGCAAGAAAGACCCACCGGAACCCTAGTTTCGCTGAGGAACTGTTCGGCAGAAGAGGGGGTCGCTGGTGAGGTCCAGTTTTCCAGCTGTTTGGGTCAAAACCGAGGTCATGCCGAGCTTCCCGAGGCTGCCCTGAATGTGGTGACGCGATTAGCGCGCGAAGGGGGTGGTTGGAATGATGGGAACACGTTGCCGATGAGGCACAGTGGCATAACACTCGTCGCCGGCGAGCTACGGCAGTTAGCTGGTGGCAGCAAGGTATCCATTGTGTTCAGCTACAAAGTTAGGTGGGGGCGGCAAGTTTTATCGTCGCTGGCGAGCTAGGTTGCCGGGAACGCCGACCTCGCCTGAGGTCCGGTGGCTCGGGGCGGCGGCGTCGCGAGGAAGACGAAGGCCTGAGTCCCACGTGTCAGCCGCAGAGCTAAGCGCACGCACACGGATTAGTTCAAATTAAACAACGCGCGCCCCGCTGTCAGTCGCTCTTTAAGTGCGGGAAGGGATTTTCTATAGGAAAATAATTCAGGAATCAGTCAAAATTTTAGAAATTCATAACTTTGTGTAGAATTGTCCAAATCTAGTGAACCTAATTTTGTTTGATTCAGCTCTCCGGGTACTATCCAGCAAAACAAGTTTCGGTTCATGAAACTAAATTTTTTTCCATAATTAATTCCGTAAATTTAAACTGTTGGGAAGTTTATCTGGAGATTTCCTTTATGGAAAATTCTGAAATTTGGCTTGGATGTTCATTTGAAAATCCTTGAGCCACAGGAAAAATGTTAGATCCATCCATGTTTATTTAGTCCACCTAGTGGTGTGATTAAGTGAACTGCCCTGAGAAAATAGAAAAATGTACAGAAACATTTTTTAGGATTTTTCTAAAATCTTGATTAGGGCATAACTTTATCTAGGATTCTTCAAAATACATGAAACCAACTCCATTAGAACCATCTCAAATTCCTGTTTCCAGAAAGTATGGTTTGATCCATGAAAATCCCTGGAAATCCATAGAAACTCTAGTAATGACCATTGAGACTTTTGTTTGTGCAGAGCTCAAATTAGCTTTGTTTCAGATGAAACTTGGTCAAGTCTCTGGTTAGGTTCTTACCAAGCCACAGTAAAAATTTAAGATCCAAATGGGATTTCTATCCAGAGTTATAGTCTTTGTATGCTAAGTTTAACACATTTGCATTTAAATTGACATATCGATTGAATTGATTGCGTGTATACACTGAACGCGAGGAGACCTCGGAGATTTTGGACTTCATAGCGACGGAGGAGACACTAACCCCTGACCAGCAGCAACAAGGCAAGCCCCAGTTTGCATTTAACAAATTTTATCAAGTTTTGCTTTATATTTACTTAGCTTGGAGTATGTATGTGCATTAGGTGTAGGATGAATGGAACTCCAGATGCATAACCAGATTATCCCGAAGAGAATGAGGGTAGTGTCTAAGTCCTCGAGTAGATCATGCTTTGCTTAATGTTTATAGACTTCGCTACAAGTCGAGTAGTTGGAATCTACTCGCGAGTACAGGATTCGCCACATACGGGATTGGTTCGAGATGTGAGACAACTTTAGCAAGAAAACGAGACTAGGCAGGGGTAGGACGCAGCAAGAGGAAGTCTTGTGTGCGTAGCCCTGTCCGTGTCGCTTGAGGACCAACCTGTGTGTGGCCCCGCTGAACAAGTTTGAATGTACCGAAGGCATATCGGACATATGGGGTCCGATAAACTGATGTAATCTAAACCTCCGGGCGTCGAGGCATAGCACACCGATTTATAGGTGTAGGTTGAGGGCAGCGAGGTAGAAATCTGCTAACGGGCATAGAGAGATGCTCCGTGTAGAGAACCTCCTGCTTGTTTCGGTGCGACCGGTTCGACGTTTGGGCTGTTGGGTGAAATGTTGTCCTGTACGACATCGAGTGAGCGTGCTTTGCAGCTCCACGGATGGGCGTACTTGACGTGCTATTCGGGTATCCCTGCAGGTGTATAACGAGTCGATTCGCCGTCCCTCACAGTTATGAGTACCGCTGGTTCACTGTGTCGTGATGTAGGTAAAATACGGAATGTTGTGATTCAATACTGCTGATATGAATAACTTGTATTGCTACATGTGTGCCACCAAATATTGCTCACTAAATTTCAGATTCACGAACTGTTAACTTGTGGCTAAAATATGAATTAAAGATGAACTTGTAGGCGTGTCCTTTTGCTGCAAACTTTCATCCTAAATTCGAGTATGACATACATGTAGAGTTTCATGTCTAGGAAAGTCGGTTAAGACTTGCTGAGCCATCATGCTCACGGTTGCTGCTATGAGTGTTTGCAGGTGAGGAGTACCCCACGGACTCAGAGTACGAGTCCACCGGTGAGGGCTACCCTCCGTCGGGGACTACGGCTGTGTGGAAGCCGTACACGCCGCGCTGAGGCTGAGTGGAGCTAGTGTAGGTTGTCCATAGGGCCGGACAACCAACTTTTGCTAGTTAGGTGTTGGCGTGAGTTGTATAAATATCTTCCGCTGTAGTAGACTCTATACAGGAGTTGTAACTGAAGAGTGTACTACTTTTGTACAAATTCAGTAAGTTTCAATGTAATACTATGTTTCTTATCATGTGTGCTGTCAGGTGTTGCATCGTGCGTGTAACACCCTCAAGTTCATTTCCAAGCATTGCATACATTTTTCATGTAGAAAAACATTATAAAAGAAGTATAAATGTAAAAAGAACTATAGAAATGAAGAAAGAACCATACAAATGGAGAAAGAACCATAGAATTGGAGGAAGGAACCATAGAAATGGAGTAAAAACCACAGAAATGAAGAAGGGAATATAGAAATGAAGAATGGGGCATAGAAATGGAGAAGGGAAGTATAGAAATGGATAATGGGGCATAGAAATGGAGAGGGGAATGTAGAAATGGAAAAATGGGACATAGAAATGGAGAGGGGAATGTAGAAATGGAGAATGGGACATAGAAATGGAGAGGGGAATGTAGAAATGGAACAAGTGACATAGAAATGGTGAGGAATGGGAAAAAGATAGCTGAAATGAGCCATTCCCAAATTTTCCCCAAAATTTCCAAATTCCCCAATTCCACAAAAGGGGAATTTTCCTCACATTTGGGGGGATGAAATCTCCAACGCTGCCGCACCCAACAAAAGGGGATAAGTTGGTTGAGTTCCAAATTTACTAGGACTCTTGTTTGAGTTCCAATTGCAGTAGGACTCCTCCCTTCTCCCCCTTATAAAAACAACCTAGTCCCCCCCCTTTTGGCCACATCCTCCCCCTCCCCCTCCCCCTCCAAGTTGCCGACTTGGAGACCCTGCCCCCAACTCGCTGAGTTGGCACCCCCTCGCCGGAGATTGGTCACCGGTGAGCCCCGCCGACGAGCCCCGCTGTCAAGCCCCACTGTCGAGCCCCGCCGTCGAGCCCCGTCGTCGAGCCCTGCCATCGAGCCCCGCCATCGAGCCCCGTCGTCGAGACCCGCCGATGGGCCACGTCACGCCTCGCCGTCACCGGAAAAGAAGCCGATGATCTGTCCTACCCTAATCTTCCATAGAAAAATTCCCCGCTGCTGCCATTGCTAGGAGGAAGGACCCGCCACCAAAAGGAAGTGAGGTAGGTCCCCATTACCCATATTATGACGTCGCCGCTGTTTCTACGCATCCGTTTTCTTTGCCCCCTTCGAGCAGGAACTTTTGCGTGTGGACAGATCGTGTTTTGATCAGTTTTTGACGGTGGAATTGATCTAGATGTTGAGTCAAGATCATCACCACGTCCACACTTGATCCCTACACCCTTGTTCATCATAAAACCCCATGAAATACCATTAAAACATGCAAGAACACGTACAAACTGGTTTAATAAACAGCACCATAGGATTTGCATTCATCTACCCATTGTATCTTGAGTAAAGTTTGTGCATGATGATTGATTGCTGTAAATTTTGTATGTGCGTGGTTGTGAGTAGAAGGAAATGCTCAAGAGGCCATCTATGAGGATCTACAGCACCAAGACTTCGAGACGCTTGAACAACAACTCCCATTGACCATATTGATCCCATGTTTTGAAACTGTTTTGTTTGCGAAAACTCGTATTCTTGAGTCAACTTGATGGGAAACCCTTTTATAATTTACTAGTTTTGTTAACCATCCTTGTCATTGGGAAAGTTGATGAGTCGGGTATGGTCGTTTTTCCTTTTTGCTTCGCTTAATTCACGGGATACAGGAAGCTGAAATAAAACATGTCTAGCTACTGCACTCATATGAATAATGATGATGAGATCTTGATGGTGTTAATGGGCATGGAATCGAGGAGATCTAGGCAAGCTTGGTTCGTGAATGTTGCTAGATGATATGGTGGTGCTTGCCGTAGATCTAAGGACCGGTTCATGCGAGAATATGCAGAAAAACAGTGCCACCACAAGGCCAAGTATGGGTGCGGCTTAGCTGATTAATTAGGTCTGTTGCTAGCTTGTTATGGATGGTGATTCGAGCCTGCCGGTGAAACCTCAGTGAGTTCATACATCTAGTAGCCCCTTTGTAAAGGCTATTTTGTGATCTCTTGGCCATACACCGACTGTTGTGTATTGGTATAATGGAGGTTCTGCAGTCGCCGACGGGTGACGAAATCACGAACTTGTGGGTAAAGTGGTGCCACCTCTGCAGAGCGTAAAACTATCATGATAGCCATGCTTCCGGTCACAAGCACCTGGCCAACTTCCATGATTAGAGGGAAAACTTGGGATGGTTATTCGGTATGGTTATGGTATGGTTTTTGGAATTGGTTTTGGGACTGTTTGAGTCATGAGAATGAGTTTGGTCTCAGTTATATGAATATGAGATGATTATGAATATTTATGAGTATGAGATGAACTTGAGAAAGATTAATGGCTGGTTGAGACTTGATAGGTGATGTATGATGAAAGAATGTTGCTGATTTACTTAGTTATATTGGGAATTAATTCATCTAGACTTAGTTGCTGTTTTGCCATGTTTGTGAAATAAAATTATCTTACTGCAATGCGCCTTTTTATTTCCTGCCTTGTTGTAAGCTACATGTCATACTTTTCCCGCACTTGCTGAGTACGACATGTACTCACCCTTGCATTACCACATAAACATCAGCTACAGGAGATGAGTACTTGGAGGACCATGTGGAGTACTAGGCGTGCGAACTACCGTCAACATGCCTGTGGAGTTTAAGATTGGAGTCTGCTGTTTTAGTCACATTCCGCTGTCGTTTAGAGACTTCCGCTGCAAGAATAAGATAGACATTCATGAGTGAGACAATGAGTCGATGTAATAAAGTACTTATACATTATTTGTACGTTGTTATATTCTGAATTCAGTTTGTGGAATACATGTGTATGTGTGATGAACATCATGGGCACACATATGCATTCACTTAGTTCAATTTTCGGAACCGGGTGTCACAGTGCGGCACCACCCTCTATGATCCTGGAATGTATAGATTTCGGTCAGTCTCAAATAACCCGTCAAGTATGCCCGTACTTGATGTTGCCTACAGCAGCCATCACGGACGTTGTACGCAACCACCTTTCATTCATTAGCCAAGTGTTGAACCGGTCCTATCGTCCCGAGCAGGAGGTCTCTACTCGGAGCATCCTTGGTGCCCGCTAGCCGATTTACACCCTGTTGCTCTCAACCTACCCTCTGGATGACAAGCAATGCCTCAACATTTCGCTACCCAAGTTACATCGGTTTCCTGGTTTCCATATAGCCGGTAGGTCTTCTGTACAGTTCTAGCTTGTTCAACAGGCCCGCACACGGCTCGGTTCTCAATCGGCACAAGCAGAGCTATGGCACCAATCCCCAAAGTCCTTCTGCCATTACTCTCCACTCAGTCTCATTTTCATGCCATGTTGTAAAAGTCCCAAAAGTGTATATGAAATAAACCGAAGCTTGAAAAGCTATGTGTTTCCAACTTATGAAAATGAGACTTACAAAAACTTTTCTACACGAGAGGATATTCATCAAAAAGGGGCTCACATGTTCATTTGAATGTGTTGAACCAATATGGACTTAAACACCATGGAGGAAATACTCATTTGCATGAAAGGTTAAAAATCAGATTTTCAAATTTAAAGTTCACCAAAAATTGTTTCCAAACTTTTAAATACACATGAGACCTCATACATTTTAATTTGAGGAAATTCATGGTGGCAAACTTTTGATTTTAGGGTGGGCTAAAAAGGAATTAAATATGAACATTTTCAAATTCAAACTGAATTCAAATTTGCTATGCAAATTCAAACTGAATTCGGCGAATTCATATGCTAGCCCATTTTTAAACTTCAGGACTTTTGAATTGAGGGGATTAACATGAGATCTTTTAAGAGGAGGAAAGGGGGTGGACACCACATGTCATTGAGCCAGTTTTGGACTTGCACCGAAAGCAACTTCTCTTTTTTCCACAACACCGAGCTCGCTCTAGGTGCCACCGCTTGCAACCGAGCCACGTACTCATGAACTCAACTGCACTGGAGAGCAGATCGGGCGTGTGCTTCTTGATCTCACAGCGTGATCCTTTGATCGTACACCGACTCAAACCATGTTTTGCCTCTCCCTCGATCCAAAACACAGAAGCTCACGGCTGCCGCTAGAAATTGATCGGGAAACCGGCCAAAGCCTGCACGCACCTTCCCTCCGAGCTGCAAAACAGCACTGGGGAACCCTATTCTACCTCCTCGATGCCGAAACTAAGCAAGCTATGGCTTCCTTCACCCGGAAGCGCCACTTCTTTGTGGCGACCTAACGTAGCCGACGACCGGGCACACGTGGACAGCCCAACCGGGGAACTTTCACGCCCCAGCAAGCACGGCCACAGGAGCACCCGACCTATACTAGGGGAGGAAAGCAAAACGCTAGAATCCTTAAAAATAATAACAAGTGTGTAGCTTTTTTCAAAGAAAACTCAACTCAAGTCAAGAATAACAACCTTGCATCTACCTCGCATGAAATTGCAAAAAATGTAAACTCTACCGTATTTCATAAATTTGATGCATCTTATGTTCTTATGAAGAGCAAGTTTGGTCGAGTATATGCTAAATATATTGGGTCACTCCACAAGAGTCCAAAAACTTGTGTGTGGGTGCCCAAATGCCTTGTGAATAACCTCAAAGGACCCAACCGAGTTTGGGTACCTAAGACCAAAGCTTAAATTGTGTTGCAGGCCTACTCCTCCGGTGGCACTAAATGGGTGCTAGATAGTGGGTGCACTAATCATATGACCGGAGAGGGAAAGATGTTCGTTGAGTATGAAGAAAATGATGATACAAATGAAGGCATCTACTTTGGCGACAATAGCCAAAGAAGGGTGCTCGGTATTGGTAAAATTGCAATCTCTTCTCAACACTCTCTTTCTCATGTTCTACATGTTGAATCACTAGATTATAACCTATTGTCAATATCTCAACTGTGTGAGAAAGGTCATAATTGCTTGTTTACTAATGAGGGTGTGACCGTATCTATAAGAAGTGACAACTTGATTTCCTTAAGGGTGTGTTTAAGGGAAAGCTTTACTTAGTGGATTTCTCCATGGATAAAGCTCAACTTGACACATGCTTAATAGCAAAAACCAACATGGGATGGTTGTGGCATAGGATACTAGCCCATGTTGGCATGAGGAACTTACAAAAACTTCTAAAGAGGGATCACATCCGTGGACTAAAAGATGTTTATTTTTGAGAAAGATAGGCCATGTAGCGCGTGTCAAGCCGGAAAACAAATTGGAGCAGCTCATCCCGCCAAGAATGTGATGACGACAACAAGACCATTGGAGATGCTTCATGTAACACCCTCAAAATCCATTCCCTGCATGCATACATTTTTCATATAGCGAAACATTATGAAAGAAGTTCAAATGGAGAAAGAGTCATAAAAATGGCAGGGAACGGGAAAAAGACAGCTGAATGAGCCAATTCCAGTTTGCTGAGGTGCGCTGTTGACACCTCCCCGGGCCGCGGGACGCGTGGCGCCCGTGGAGCTGACCCCCGCGGAGGGGGAGAGGTCCGGCACCGCGGGACATGTGGTGCCCGCAGAGCTCACCCCTGCGGAAGGGATGAGGCCCCACCCCGCAGGACACGTGTCACCCTCGGAGCTCGCCTCCGAGAGGTCTGGCCCCGCTGGGCACGTGTCACCCTTGGAGCTCGCCTCCGAGAGGTCCGGCCCCGCTGGACATGTGTCACCTCTGGAGCTCCCCTCTGAGGAGAGGCCCCGGCCCCTGCTGGACACGTGTCGTCCTTGGAGCTCGCCTCTGTAGAGAGGGGATTCCCCAGCCCGCCAGACACGTGGCGCAAGTGGAGCTCGCCTCTGAGGAAAAGGGAGGCCCCGCCCTGCCAGACACGTGGCGCACATGGAGCTTGCCACTGAAGGGAAGCAAAGACCGGCCCCCGCTGGACACGTGGCGTCTCCGGAGCTCACCCTGCTGAGGTGACGAGATACTTAAGCGGTTTTTCTCCTGTGCGCACAGGAATACCCGGTACTGAGGAAACCGATACGATTTCCACGTTGCTACGAACCAAATCAATTGGAGATAAGTTGTTCAGATCCAAAACAAATTGAATAGGACTCTTATTTCAAATCCAATTGGAGGAGGACTCTTATTCCACCCCTTATAAATAGAACCCAAAACCCCTGGCCGCAACCACGTACCTAGTTTTCCCCTCCCGAGTCGGCGACTTGGAGGTCCTAGCTCCCAACTCGTCGAGTTACACCCCTTCGCCGGAGTTCAGTCGCCGGTGAGCCATCGACGAGCCTATCATGCTTTGACGTCGCCAGAAAAGAGCCGACGATCATAAGGAAGTAAGGTAGGTCTTCGTTACCCATCTTACAACGTTGTCGCATCCGTTTTCTTCTCTTCCTTCGGACAGAAACTCTTTCGTGTGTACAGATCACGTTGTGATCGGTCTTTGATGGTGGAATTGATCTAGATCTTGAGTCAAGATCATCGCCACGTCCACACTTGATCCCTACACCCTTGTTCATCATAAAACCCCATGAAAGCCATTAAAACATGCAAGAACACGTACAAACTGGTTTAATAAAACAGCACCATAGGATTTGCATCCACTGCATCTTGAGTAGAGTTTGTGCATGATGTTTGATTGCTGTAGATCTTGTATGTGCGTGATTGTGAATAGAAGGACAAGCTCAAGAGGTCATCTACAAGGATCTACAGCACCAAGATTTCGAGACACTTGAGCAACAAAAGCCACAGGAGCAAGGCAAGTGCCCCTTGACCATATTGATCCAATGTTTTTGAAACTGTTTTGTCTACGAAAATGTGTATGCTTGAGTAAACTTGATGAGACACCCTTTTATAGGAGTTTACTAGTTTTGTTAACCATCCTTGTCACCAGGAAAGTTGATGAGTCGGGTATGGTCATTTTTCCTTTTTGCTTCGCTTAGCTTACGGGATACGGGAAGCGAAGTAGAACATGTCTAAGTACTGCACTCATATGAATAATGATAATGAGAACTTGATGATGATATTGAGCATAGAATCGGGGGAGACCTAGGCAAGCTTGGTTCGTGGATGTGGTAAAATGAGATGGTGGTTTACTTGCCGTAGATCTAAGCACCGGTTCATGCCAGCACATGCCAGGAAAACAGTGCCACCACAGTGCCAAATATGGGTGCGGCTTAGCTGACTAATTAGGTAAGTTGCTAGATTGTTATGGACCGTGGAAGGCGCGGGGAATGGGAGTCGAGAGAGGACTGCCCTGGGAACTGCATGGCACAAGAGGGGGCCCGTAGGTGGGAGAATGGTGATTCGAGCCTGCTGGTGAAACCTTAGTGAGTCCATACATCTAGAAGCCCCTTTGTAAAGGCTATTTTGTGATCTCTTGGCCAAACACCGACAGTTGTGTACTGGTATAATGGAGGTTCTGCAGTCGCCGATAGGTGACAAAATCACAAACTTATGGATAAAGTTGTGCCACCTCTGCAGAGTGTAAACTATCATGATAGCCGTGCTTACAGTCACAAGCGCCTGGCCAACTCACATGATTAGATGGGAAACTTGGGATGTATGGTTTGGGATGGATGTTCGGTATGGTTATGGTATGGTCATTGGGATTGGTTTTGGAACTGTTTGTCATGACATTAGTTTGGCTTTGGTCATATGAAAATGAGAATGAGTTTTGGTTACGGTTATGAGAATATGAGATGGTTATGGATATTATGAGCATGAGATAAACTTGAGAAAGATCAATGGCTGGTTGAGGCTTGAGAAAAAGTGATTTATGATGAAAGAATGTTGAGACTAGATAAAGGGTGAACTATGATGGAGGTATGTTGCTTGGACATAGCTGCTGTTTTTATCATGATTGTGAAACAAAATTTTGCTTTCTGCAATACTGTGACACCCTAAATTTTGATTTCTGCATGCATTCATATTTTATATATAGAACATCATTTTAAAAAAAGTAGGAACAGAGAAAGAATAAAAAAGATAGCCAAAAAGAGCAAATTCCAGTTCCCCGAGGAGCGCCGTGGCGCCTTCGGAGCTCATCCCCGCAAAAGGGGGAGAGGTCTGCCGCTAACTGGCTACGTGGCAGGCTCGGAGCTTGCCTCTGTGAAAGGGGCGAGGTCCGGCCCCGTGGGACACGTGTTGCCCCGTAGCCAGCCTCTATGGAGGAGCGAGGCCAGCCCCGCAGGACATGTGTCGCCTTCGGAGCTAGTCACTGCGGAGAAGAGAGGACCAGCCGCGCTGGACACGTGTCACTCTCGGAGCTCACCTCCAATAGGTCTGACACTACTAGACACGTGTCACCCTGGGAGCTCACCTCTGAGAGGTCCGACACTACTGGACACGTGTCACCCTCAGAGATCACCTCCGAGAGGTCCGCTACTGTGGGACACATGTCACCTCCGGAGCTTGCCTCTGGGAGGTCTATCTTGGTGGACACGTGTTATCCTCGGAGCTCACTTCCGAGGAGAAGGTACTGCAGGACATGCGTCAGCCTTGGAGCTTGCCTCCGAGAGGTCCTGCCCTACTCAACACATGTCGTCCTCGGAGCCCATCTCCGAGATAAAGGGAGGTCCAACACTGTTGAACACGTGTCATTCTCGGAGCACACCTTCGAGAAGAAGGGAGGTCTGACACTGATGGACACGTGTTGACCTCGGAGCTTATCCCTGAGCAGAAAGGAAGTCCGGTGCTGCTAGGACATGTGGCACTACCGGATCTCACCTCCGAAGAGAGGGGAGGTCCGGCACTAACACGTGGCACACTCGGAGCTCACCTCTAAAGAGAGGGGAGGTCCGGCACTGACACGTGGCATTCGCGGAGCTCGTCTCTAGAGAGAGGGGAGGTCCTGACCAACCAGACACGTTGTGCACGTGGAGCTCGCCTCTGAGAGAGAGGGAGGTCCCGCCCGCCAAGACACGTGGCGCACGCGGAGCTCGCCTCTGAGGAGAGGGGAGGTCCCGCCCGCCTGACACGCGGCACAACCGGAGCCTGCCTTTGCGGAAAAGGGAAGCCCGGCCCCCGCTGGACACTGGAGCCTCCGGAGCTTATCCCTGAGGAAGGATGAGGTCCTTAAGCAGTTTTGCCCTGTGCGCGAGCACCTGGTACAGAGGAAACCGACACGGTTTCTTCCACGATTGATATCGCACCAAATCGATTAGAGATAATTTGTTAAGATCCAAACACAAATCAAATAGGACTCTTATTTGAAATCCAATCGGAGAAGGACTCTTCTTTTTCCGGTTATAAATAGAACCCAGAACCTTTGACCGCAACCACGTACTTCTTTTCCATCTTCTAAAGCCGACAACTTAGAGGCCCTAGCCCCCAAACTCGCCGAGCTAAACCCCTTCGCCGGAGTTTGACCACCGGAGAGACCGCTGACGAGCCCAGACATGATCGCCAACGCCGGAGGAGAGTCGACGATCTGTTTTTGCTAGGAGGAAGGACCCGATGGAAGTAAGGTAGGCCTCCATTACCACCTTACGACGACATCGCGGTTTTCTTTGCATCTGTTTCTTCGATCCATTTGAACAGAAGCTTTTTCATGGACATATCACGTGTTGATCAGTTTGATCTAGAGTCAAGATCATCGCCACATTCACAATTGATCTTTACCCCTCTGTTCATCGTAAAACCCCATGCAAACCCATGCAAACATGCAAGAACACGTACAAACTAATCTATAAAAACAGCATCATAGGATTAGCATACATATGCACCATTGCATTTTGAGTAAAGTTTATGCATGATGATTGATTGCTATGAATCTTGTATGTGTGTGATCGTGAGTAGAGGGACAAGCTCAGGGAGCTATCTACGAAGGACTACAACCCCAAGACTTTGAGATCCAAGAGCAACAGAAACCACAGGAACAAGGCAAGTGCCCCTTGACCATATTGATCCCATGTTTTTGGAAACTGTTTTGTTTGCAAAAAGGTGTGTGTGCTTGAGTCAACTTGATGGGAAACCCTTTCATAGGAGTTTACTAGTTTTGTTAACCACCCTTGTCGCCGGGACAGTTGATGAGTCGGGTATGGTCGTTTTGCTTTTTGCTTCGTTGAGTCCACGGGATATGGGAAGCGATATAATGTGTCTAGCTACTGCACTCATAATGATAATGAACATGAATCGGGGGAGATCTAGGCAAGATTGGTTCATGGAAGTGGTAGAATGATATTGTGGTTTACTTGCCGTAGATCTAAGGACCGGTTTATGCCAGCCATGCCAGGAAAATAGTGCCACCACAAGGCCAAATATGGGTGCGGCTTAGGTAACTAATTAGGTAAGTTACTAGATTGTTATGGACCGTGGAAGGCGCGGGGAATGGGAGTCGAGAGAGGACTGCCCTGGGAACTGCATGGCACAAGAGGGGGCTCGTAGGTGGGAGAATTGGAGATTCTAGCCTGCTGGTGAAACCTTAATGAGTCCATACATCTAGTAGCCCCTTTGTAAAGCCTGTTTTGTGATCTCTTAGCCATACACCGATGGTTGTGTACTAGTATAATAGAGGTTCTGCAGTCGCCGACGGGTGATGAAATCACAAACTTATAGGTAAAGTGGTGCCACCTATACAGAGTGTAAAACTATCATGATAGCCGAGCTTACGGTCACAAGCGCCTAGACAACTCACATGATTAGATGGGATGGTTATTGGGATGGTATTTGGTTTGTTATTGGTTTGGTGATGGTTTGGTAATTAAGGGATGGTTTTGGGACTGTTGAGTCCTGGTAATGAGATTGGTTTCATGACTTTTAAGTCATGGCAATGAGCTTTCATCTCGGTATGAGATGGAATTGAATGTGAGATGAGATGGTAATGAATACGAGGTGGTATTCATGAGCATGAGAAAAAGTTGAGAAAGATGAATGTCTGATGAGATATGTAAAAAGGTGAAATATGATTGAGGTATGTTGATGTTTTAATTGGATACATGTTGGGATTAAATTCACTTAAAGCTAGTTGCTGTTTTTATCATGTTTCTGTGAAATAAACTTTGCTTTATGCAATGAGCCTTTTTATACCTACCTTGTTGTAAGCTACATGTCATACTTCCCACACTTGCTGAGTACGATATGTACTCACCCTTGCATTATCATACATCATCAGCAACTGGAGAGGAATACTTTGAAGACCATGTGGAGTATTAGGCGTGTGATCCACCGTCAACTTGCCTGTGGAGTAGGAGATGGAGCCGCTGCTGCTGTTTAGTTTGCTTCCGCAATAGTTTAAAAGACTTCCGCTGCTCGAATAAGACTTCCACTGCTAGAATGAGTTTGAGACTCATGAGACGTTGTAAAAAAACCCTAGTAATTCGTGGTTATATATATTCTTAATTCAGTTTGTGGATTACATGTGTATGTGTGATGAACATCCTGGGCACACATATGCATCATTATAGGTTCCGAGGCTTCCTTGGAACAGGGGCGTCACAAATAAGCCTTTTTATTCGTAACTTGTTGTAAGCTACATGTCATACTTTTCTCACACTTGCTGAGTACGACATGTACTCACCCTTGCATTATCATACAAACATCAGCAAGAGGAGAAGAGTACTTCGAAGATCATGTGGAGTACTAGGCGTGCGAACTACCGTCAACTTGCCTGTGGTGTTGAAGATGGAGCCGCTGCTGTTTGGTTGTTTCCGCTGTCGTGTAGAGACTTCCGCTGCTAGAATAAGTTAGAAACTTCCGCTGCAAGATTAAGTTAGAGATTGATATAATAAAGTACTTAAACCCTATTATTCGTGGTTATATTCTGAATTCAGTTTGTGGATTACATGTGTATGTGTGATGAACATCCTGGGAATAGATATGCATTAGCTGGGTTCCATGTTTTACGGGACCGGGCGTCACAGATTGGTATCAGAGCCACGTTGACTGTTGGACGCAAGCCTAGGTAGAAGTCACAGATTTCCATCAGAGCCACATTGACCATAGGACGCAAGCTTAGGTAGAATGGACACTCTAGAACACATAAGAACACCCCTCTAAACCGCTATTTTTGAAAATTTCTTGCTGCTGCACCTTTCTTGTCAATTCAGCCACCGCAAAATGCTATTTTCAGCTCCTCTTTTCTCTTCTTTTGGACAGCAACACTTTGACTTTCTTGCTCCATAACTTCTGAGTTTTGGAGTTGTTTCTTCCTTCTCTAATGTTTCTCATGTCCTATTTATAGATGCCTGTGATCATGAGCATGACACATTCACCGCCACATGGGAGTGCACTTAACCCCATTGAGATGTCCGATGGACCACCCCCATCACATGGCGGACAGCACCAGTTCACATGATTAAGCTTAGGATTCCCATTAAAAAAAGGTGTATAGGAACGTTTAAATCGTAGTAGCTTGAATAGGAGTGGTGTGTTGAACTTTTGTGATGATTGCTTGTGTTTGTGTGCTTGAGTGTGAGTTGTGGGACACTTCCACCTAGTGGAGAGATGTGAGATGTTTCGGCATGTGTTCACAACCTCATATAGGTTGAAATAATAAGAGAAGATATTTAGTTCATACATCTTGATGTAGCTGGGGTATCAATCTAAACTTCTCTTTTCTAATTCTACTCAACTCTCTCTCTCAGAGATGGTGAGGGAAAATGCCAGCCGTCAAAGGAGGAACGTTCGTGGCAACCAGAAACCACAAGAGGATGACCATGTGAAGTTCCTAACCCTGGGGCTGGTGAAAACAACCTTGAATGGTTGATGGCTATGCAGAACCAGCTCATGCAAACCATGATACAAACTTTGGGACAGCTGCAAGCCAACAACAACCAAAATCCTAACCCCGTTCCTGCACCCCCACCACCACGACCGCCACCACCGCCGGCTCACAACAGATTGGGAGAGTTCATGAGGACTCGACCGCCTACTTTTGCACAAGCTAATGATCCCATGGGGACCGATGATTGGATGAAATCCATGGAAAAGAAGCTTGCTATTGTTCAGTGCAACGATCGGGAGAAAGTTCTCTTCACATCGCACCAACTTATGGGAGCAGCCGCTGACTGGTAGGACGCTCTTTGCAATGCTCATGTCAACCAGGAGACTATTACTTGGACTGAGTTCAAGGAGAGTTTCTGCTCTCATTACGTCACTGCTGGAGTCATGATGCTTAAACGGCAAGAGTTTGAAGGTCTCCGTCAAGGAAGGAAGAGCGTGAATGAGTACCTCAACAAGTTCATGCAATTGTCCAGGTATGCCCCCGAAGACATCAACTCGGATCAAAGGAAGCAATACTTGTTCATGAGAGGGTTGAACAATGAGATCCAAGTTCAGCTTCTCAACAATGACTATGCAAACTTCTAGAAGCTAGTTGACAAAGCTATAGTGGTTGAGAGTAAGATCCGTGAGATCGAGCAAGAGGGCAAGAGAAAGATGCCATACCAGCCGCAAGGGAGCACTGTACGTCCCCGTTTTCATGCCCCATCTGCACCGCAGTATGGCTCGTCCGCTTCTACTTTCCGCCCTAATCAACCATCACAGCAACGTCCTATTACACAAGCACCTCGTGTGCCTTTTCCTTCTGCGCCCCGTCCCAACACGGGTACCTATGCTCAAAACCACCCTCGCTCCAACATTCCTGTTGTCTTGGGCAACAAGGCATGCTTTTCATGCGGAGAGGCGGGTCACTTTGCAAGTCAAAGCCCAAAGAAAGGCCCTGGACAGCTAATCAACATGCCCAAGCAGAACCCACGGTCGAACGAAGGAGCTACGCAAGGTAACCGTGGACAGCAGAACTACGCTCGTGGCAACTTGAATCATGTCTCCGCTGAGGAAGCGCAACAGGCTAAGGACATCGTGATTGGTATGCTCCTTGCCAACTCCAACCCAGCCGTTGTTTTATTTGATTCCGGAGCATCACATTCATTCATATCATCCAAGTATTTTGCCAAGCATAATCTGCCCATATCACACATGAAACACACTATGTTAGTAATTCTCCCGATCGAGAGATGAGGACCAATATAGTATGTCCAAAAGTAAACCTTAAAATAAGGGGTAGACTTTCTTGCCAACCTTATTGTTTTGGATTCCCAAGGGCTAGATATAATACTTGGAATGGATTGGTTAAGCAAGCACAGCGGAGTAATTCAATGTGTTGAGAGGAGCGTGCACTTGACAAATTAGCACGGTACTCGTATCGAGTTCAAGTCAGCCCAACCGGCAACCAAGAAGGCAACGTTGAACCACGTCGAAGAAGAAACATTGGAAATCATTCCGGTGGTTCAAGAATTTTCCGATGTGTTCCCGGAAGAGCTTCCAGGTATGCCACCTGACTGGGACATCGAGTTTGCCATTGATTTAGTACCTGGAACTGCACCCATAGCGAAAAGGCCATATAGGATGCCCGTTAATGAACTAGTGGAACTTAAGAAGCAAATTCAGGAGCAGCTAGAAAAGGGTTTTATTCGCCCAAGCTCGTCACCGAGGGGAGCCTCCGTGCTCTTCGTAGACAAGAAGGATGGGACCCAAAGGATGAGTGTGGATTATAGGTCTCTCAATGAGGTGACAATCAAGAATAAATACCTGCTGCCTCGTATAGAGGACCTGTTTGACCAAATGAAAGGTGCCCGAATTTTCTCCAAGATTGATCTTCGGTTGGGATATTTCCAGCTGAAGATTTAGCCCTCCGACATACCCAAGACTGCTTTTCGAACACGGTATGATTCGTATGAATATACCGTTATGTCTTTTGGGCTAACGAATGCACCTGCATATTTTATGTACCTCATGAATAAGGTCTTCATGTAGTACTTGGACAAGTTCGTCGTGGTTTTCATAGATGATATCATGGTGTATTCAAAAAGTGAGGAATAACATGAAGAACATTTGAGATTGACATTGCAGAAGCTGCGGGAGCATCAATTGTATGCCAAGCTCAGCAAGTGCAAATTTTGGCTAAAGGAGATATCGTTCCTAGGCCACATAATCTGCGAGGAAGGAGTATCGGTTGATCCCGGAAAAGTGGGAGATGTTCTAAAGTGGAACCAACTGCAGAATGTGAGGGATATTCGGAGTTTCCTTGGGATGGCTGGATACTACCGACGGTTCATCAAGGATTTCTCCAAAATAGTGAAGCCTATGACTGAATTGATAATGAAGGGAAAAGCATTTCAGTGTACACCAGTGTGCCAAGAAAGCTTTGAAGAGCTCAAGAAAAGGCTAGCCACAGCGCCGGTTTTGGTATTGCCAGACGTGAGCAAGAGTTTTGATATATATTGTGACGCATCAAGACAAGCGCTTGGATGTGTGCTCATGCTAGAAGGACAAGTGGTAGCCTATGCGTCGAGACAACTAATGAAACACGAGCTGAATTACCCCACACATGACTTGGAACTTGCAGCCGTGGTGCATGCATTAATGATTTGGAGGCATTATATCCTTGGCCACTGATGTGAGATCTATACGGATCACAAAAGCCTCAGTTAAATATTCATGCAAACGGATCTGAATTTGAGGCAACGTCGATGGTTGGAACTCATCAAGGATTATGATGTTGGAATCAATTATCACCCCGGAAAGGCCAATGTAGTAGCTGATGCGTTGAGCCGAAAGGGAGCATGTCACCAACTCACGGTTCAGGAGCTACCGCCCGAGCTGTGCAAGGAGTTCGAACGGTTACATCTCGGGTTCTTTAACGAGAAGGAAGTGATAGAACTCAACTCTTCGCTGGAACAAGAAATACGAAAGGGCCAAGCAGCGGAAGAGGAAATCAAGGAAATTAAGGAAAGAAACCGACAAGGCCTAAAAAAGGATTTCAAGGAAGACAAAAAGGGCACGCTTTGGCTAGGGAAAAGGATTTGTGTGCCTAACGTGAAGCACATCCGCGACATGATATTAAAAGAGGCACATGACTCACCTTATTCCATACATCCCGGATGTACTAAGATGTACAAAGACCTGAAAACTTGCTATTGGTGGGATGGTATGAAAAGGGACATAGCTGAATATGTTGCCTTATGTGACACGTGCCAACGGGTGAAGGCCGAACATCAAAGACCCGCTGGACTGTTGCAGCCATTGAAAGTGCCCGAGTGGAAGTAGGAAGACATCAGCATGGATTTCGTTGTCGGATTTCCACGTACTCGGTCAGGTTACGACTCCATTTGGCTTGTCGTGGACCGATTAACGAAAACAGCCCATTTCCTTCCTGTTAGAACCACGTACCGCATCGCAGAACTAGCCGAGCTATATATGGAGCAGATCGTGTGTCGCCATGGAGTCCCGAAGAGGATGGTTTCAGATTGGGGTTCTCAATTTACCTCTAGGTTCTGGAAGAAGCTACATGAAGCCATGGGTACACGGCTGAATTTCAGCTCCGCTTATCACCCGCAAACCGACGGGCAAACTGAGAGGACAAACCAAATTTTGGAGGACATGTCGAGCGCTTGCGCCTTGAAACATGGGCATAGTTGGGATAGGAGCTTGCCGTATGGTGAATTCTCCTATAACAACAGCTATCAAGCCAGCTTGAAGATGTCACCTTTCAAAGCATTGTATGGTAGACGGTGTAGAACGCCGCTGTTCTGTAATGAAACCGGAGAAAGCCAAGTGTTTGGACCCGAAGTGCTGCAGGACGCCGAAAACAATGTCCGAACGATACGTGAAAACTTTAAGGCCGCTCAGTCACGTCAAAAAGGTTATGCGGACAATAGGCGAAGAAGATTGACCTTTGAAGTAGGATACTTCATGTACCTTAAGGTATCGCCTATCCGAGGCCAACAATGGTTCAACGTCAAGGGCAAATTAGCACCTCGCTACATCGGACCATTTAAGATTTTGGGCAAGCGAGGAGAAGTAGCCTATCAACTAGAGCTGCCAACGCACCTGTACGATGTGCACGACGTGTTTAACGTATCCCAACTCAAGAAGTGCTTAAGAGTACCGGAAGAACAAGTACCAATGGATGAACTCGAGCTTCAAGAGGATCTGACCTATGTGAAGCACCCCGTCCAAATTTTGGACGTGAAGGAAAGGGTCACAAGGAACAAAGTGATCCGTTGGTGCAAGGTACAATGGAGCTATCACAAGGAAGTCGAGGCTACATTGGAGCGTGAGGAAGACCTCAAGGCAGAATTCCCTCATCTATTCTCTACTCTATCGAATCTCGAGGGCGAGATTCAGTTTAAGGGGGGTAGGTTTGTAACACCCTCCAAATCCATTCCCTGCATGCATACATTTTTCATATAGCGAAACATGATGAACAAAGTTGAAATGGAGAAAGAGTCATAAAAATGGCGGGGAATGGGAAAAAGACAGCTGAATGAGCCAATTCCAGTGTGCTGAGGTGCGCTGTCGACACTTCCCCAGGCCACGGGACGGGTGGCGCCCGCGGAACTCACCCCCGCAGAGGGGGAGAGGTCCGGCACCGTGGGACGCGTGGCGCCCGCGAAGCTCACCGCTGCGGAAGGGATGAGGCCCTACCCCACGGGACATTGTCACCCTCGTAGCTCGCCCGAGAGGTCCTGCCCCGCTGGGCACGTGTCACCCTCAGAGCTTGCCTCCGGGAGGTCCGGCCCCGCTGGACACGTGTCACCTCTGGAGCTCCCCTCTGAGGAGAGGAGAGGCCCCGGCCACCGCTGGACATGTGTCGTCCTTGGATCTCACCTCCGAGGAGAAGGGAGGTCCGACACTGCTGGACATGTGTCGTCCTCGGAGCTCACCTCCGAGGAGAAGGGAGGTCCGACACTGCTGGACACATGTCGTCCTCGGAGCTCACCTCCGAGGAGAATGGAGGTCCGAAGATGTTGTACATGTGTCGCATCCGTTTTCTTCTCTTCCTTCGGACAGAAACTCTTTCGTGTGGACAGATCACGTTGTGATCGGTCTTTGATGGTGGAATTGATCTAGATCTTGAGTCAATATCATCGCCACGTCCACACTTGATCCCTACACCCTTGTTCATCATAAAACCCCATGAAAGCCATTAAAACATGCAAGAACACGTACAAACTGGTTTAATAAAACAGCACCATAGGATTTGCATCCACTGCATCTTGAGTAGAGTTTGTGCATGATGTTTGATTGCTGTAAATCTTGTATGTGCATGATCGTGAATAGAAGGAAAAGCCCAAGAGGTCATCTAGATGGAACTACAGCACCAAGATTTTGAGACGCTTGAGCAACAAAAGCCACAGGAGCAAGGCAAGTGCCCCTTGACCATATTGATCCCATGTTTTTGAAACTGTTTTGTTTGCGAAAATGTGTATGCTTGAGTCAACTTTATGGGACACCCTTTTATAGGAGTTTACTATTTTTGTTAACCATCCTTGTCGCCAGGAAAGTTGATGAGTCGGTTATGGTCGTTTTCCTTTTTTGCTTCGCTTAACCTAAGGGATACGGGAAGCGAAGTAGAACATGTCTAAGTACTGCACTCATATGAATAATGATAATGAGAACTTGATGATGATATTGAGCATAGAATCGGGGGAGATCTAGGCAAGCTTGGTTCATGGATGTGGTAGAATGAGATGGTGGTTTACTTGCCATAGATTTAAGGACCGGTTCATGCCAGCACATGCCAGGAAAACAGTGCCACCGCAAGGCCAAATATGGGTGCGGCTTAGCTGACTAATTAGGTAAGTTGCTAGATTGTTATGGACCGTGGAAGGCGCAGGGAATAGGAGTCGAGAGAGGACTGCTTTGGGAACTGCATGACACATGAGGGGGCCCGTAGGCTGGAGAATGGTGATTCGAGCCTGCTGGTGAAACCTTAGTGAGTCCATACATCTAGTAGCCTCTTTGTAAAGGCTATTTTGTGATCTCCTGGCCATAAATCGACGGTTGTGTACTGGTATAATGGAGGTTCTGCAGTCGCCGACGGGTGACGAAATCATAAACTTGTGGGTAAAGTGGTGCCACCTCAGCAGAGTGTAAAACTATCATGATAGCCATGCTTACAGTCACAAGCGCCTGGCCAACTCACATGATTAGATGGGAAACTTGGGATGTATGGTTTGGGATGGATGTTCGGTATGGTTATGTTATGGTCATTGGGATTGTTTTTGGAACTGTTTGAGTCATGACATTAAGTTTGTCTTTGGTCATATGAAAATGAGAATGAGTTTTGGTTACGGTTATGAGAATATGAGATGGTTATGGATATTATGAGCACGAGATAAACTTGAGAAAGATCAATGGCTGGTTGAGACTTGAGAAAAGGTGATTTATGATGAAAGAATGTTGAGACTCGATAAAGGGTGACCTATGATGGAGGTATGTTGCTTGGATATATTTAGGGATTAAATTCACCTGGACATAGCTGCTGTTTTTATCATGGTTGTGAAACAAAATTTTGCTTTCTGCAATAAACCTTTTTATTCCTACCTTGTTGTAAGCTACATGTCATACTTTTCCGGCACTTGCTGAGTACGACATGTACTCACCCTTGCATTATCATACAAACATCAACAACAGGAGAAGAGTACTTCGAAGATCATGTGGAGTACTAGGCGTGCGAACTACCGTCAACTTGCCTGTGGTGTTCAAGATGGAGCCACTGCTTTTTGGTTGTTTCCTCTGTCGTATAGAGACATCCGCTGCTAGAATAAGTTAGAGACTTCAGCTGCAAGATTAAGTTAGAGATTGATGTAATAAAGTACTTAAACCCTATTATTCGTGGTTATATTCTGAATTCAGTTTGTGGATTACATGTGTATGTGTGATGAACATCCTGGGCACACATATGCATTAGCTGGGTTCCGTGTTTTACAGGACCGGGCGCCACACTTCACATGGACCTCTTCGGCCAAGTCACCTACATAAGCATTAGCGGTAACAAATATGGTTTAGTAATTATTGAAGACTATTCTCGTTTCACTTGGGTATTTTTCTTGCATGAAAAGGGAGAAACTCAAATCGTCCTCAAGAAGTTCTTGAGGAGAGCTCAAAACGAGTTTTCCTTAAGAATCAAGAAGATAAGGAGTGACAACGGCTCCGAATTCAACAACACTCAAGTAGAAAAATACTTGTATGATGAGGGCATCAAGCATGAGTTTTTGGCCCCCTACTCCCCCGAACAAAATGGGGTGTACGAAAGGGAGAACAGCACACTCATAGAGATGGAAAGAACCATGCTTGATGAGTATAAGACTTTGGATCGGTTTTGGGCGGAAGCGGTCAACACCGCTTGCCACGCCACAAACCGCCTCTATCTCCATCGACTTTTGAAGAAAGCTCCATATGAGCTCCTAACCGGTAATGAACCCAACATCTCTTACTTTCGTGTTTTCGGAAGTAAATGCTACATTCTCAACAAGAAGGCTAGTACTTCGAAATTTTCTTCGAAATCCGATGAAGGTTTCTTACTTGGTTATGACTCAAACACCTACGCCTATCGTGTTTTCAACAAAACCTTCAGTTGTGTTGAGATTGCACGTGACGTGGTGTTTGATGAAACTAATGGCTCCCAAGTGGAGCAAGATGATCAATGTGTGCTAGATGAAGAAGAAGCACCGTGTGTAGCACTAAGAAGAATGGTACTTGGAGATTTCCATCATCAAGAAGATGTAGGACAAGATGCTCCAAGTTCATCACTATCGGCGCCTCTCACACAAGATCAAACTCAAGAACCCCAAGATCAAGACGGTCAAGTTCAAGAAGGAGAAAATCGAGACCATGATGTTGATCAAGGGGGAGACGAAGAAGAAGAAGACCACACAAGAACTCAAGTGCCTCACCCAGGGGTTCATCAAAGCATTCAACAGGATCACCCTGTTGACAACATCCTTGGAGATATCACAGAAGGGGTAACAACATGATCTCGAATGGCTAACTTCTATGTGCATTACTCTTTTGTGCCCTCCTTGGAACCATTTAGGGTGGAAGAAGCACCCAAGGATCCGGATTGGGTGGTAGCCATGCAATAAGAGTTGAACAACTTCACAAGAAACCAAGTGTGGGAATTGTTGAAAAGACCAAATGCAAATGTGGTAGGCACCAAGTGGGTGTTCCGCAACAAGCAAGACGAACACGGAGCGGTGACAAGAAACAAGGCCTGACTTGTGGCAAAGGGATATGCTCAAGTCAAAGGTTTGGACTTTGATGAAACCTTTGCTCCCATAGCTAGGCTTGAGTCAATTCGTAATCTATTGGCCTATGCTACTCACCATGATTTTGAGCTCTATCAAATGGATGTGAAAAGCGCCTTCCTAAATGATCCAATCAAGGAGGAAGTGTACGTGGCCTATGCTACCTAGGAGTGTGGTATCCAAAGGGGTCTAACTTTAATCTCATCGGATATTCCGATGCGGACTACGCCGGATGTAAAGTAGATAGAAAAAACACCTCAGGGATTTGTCAATTTTGGGTAGGTCCCCAGTATCATGGTCATCCAAGAAAAAAAATTCCATTGCCCTTTCCACAGCTGAAGCGGAGTATGTTGCAGCCGGAAGTTGTTGTGCTCAACTTCTTTGGATGCGACAAACTCTAAGGGATTATGGTTACAATATGAACCACATTCTACTCCTATGTGACAATGAGAGTATCATTAAGATAGCCCATATCCCCGTTGAACACTCTAGAACCAAACATATAGACATCCAACATCACTTCTTGAGAGACCATTCCATAAAGGGTGACACAACTATCTCACATGTAAGAACCGAAAAACAACTAGCCGATATTTTCACCAAGCCACTAGATGAAAAACGATTATGTGAACTTTGAAATGAGCTAAATATCCTAGACTCTAGAAATGTGACTTGAAATAGTGTGCTAGTAAATTTGGAATCTTCAAAAAATTTCACAAACTTCAAAAATATGCATGATTGTGAAAAATTGTTCCCCCTCTAATTTTCTCTCATTTATTTTTGGATATATTATGGTCATCATCTAATTTTGTGCTTTGATATATATTGACCATGGTTATCTAATAGAAGGTGTAAGTAAATTCACCGTAATCACTCTTGGCAAAATTCTAATATATAAGAATTTATCAGCCTTCAGAACCGAACTAGTCTGCCCAACAGGCCGGACAAGTCCGGATATCTTGAATAATCCAGGATGCAGCAGACAAGTCCACAATAGACTAGTCCGAACTGCAACCGGACAAGTCCGAACTACAGACTAGTCCGGACCTAGTCCGACATACCGGACTAGTCCGGACAGCAAACCGGACTAGTCTGTCCCCTAGAGACTTAACCTCCAAGGGTCGGGGCCAAACCCCCTCCCTCTCTCATTCACTTCTACACCCCTCTTCTCCTCCAAAACTCGCCCCCATTGGCGATTTTGGAACTCTCACTCAAATCCCTCGAAGGAATCCTCGATTCAAGGCTTGTGGAGTGTGGGGAATCCTTTCCCAACCGCCTGCGCTCCTTCGATTCGTGGATTTTATCAAATTTCTTTGCTCTAATGTACCTTTTGACCTAACTTTGATTTTTCACAAACCCCTTGTTTCTAGGTTATATTTCTAGTGCCTTAGGCCTTCCCTGATGTCCTTACGCCATATCGTTGTAATTCCTTGAAGTATTGTGTCTAGTTTGTTGATTTTGTGCTCAAATCGCTTAAGTTAGTGTTTAAAACTGTAGAGTCCGGACTAGTCCGGACACCGGCCTGACAAGTCCGCCAGGATGGACTAGTCCGCCACAGGCCCGGACAAGTCCGGCTGATGCAGTTTTAGCCCCTAACTCTGGGAATGTACACTAATTCAAACGCAATGCTCTCATATCTAATCTTTCCCTTTCATCTATCACCAGATCATGTCAAGATCCGGAGACTGTCCTCTTCCCAACCCCGAGGCCGAAGCGGCTCACCAGGCCACCTATCGTGCAGCAGCCGAGGCCGAAGAGGGTAAGGCTGCAGCAAGGGAGGCTTGGACAAAGAAACGGACCGACAAGGAAGCACAAGCTCCTCAGTTTGTTGATCCTCCACGAAGGAAGAGGCTGGTGACCTTGAAGGAAAAACAGAAAGCTCAGTCACAAAGAACAGCCCAAGATAAAGGGAAAGGAAAAGCAGCAGATCCTCCCAGAAAAAAGGCTTTGGCCAATAGGGGACTTGTCATTCGTGACAACCCTAGGCAGGGAAGGGAGAATCCCCCACAAGGACCGTTTGGGCCATTGAGAGAGAACCACCCATGCACAATCAAAACCTCCAACCCAATTTGTCAAGTGCAACATTCAAAGGGAAGGGAGCTGAGAAAGCCGGAAGGCTCAGAGAAGAAGAAGTCTACAAGTATGAGAAGGCCACACCAGACCCTCATTTCTAGTGTGACTTCCATTGTGACTACTACCGGCTCGTCTATCTTCCAATGAAGACACCTATAGTCGATGCCCAGTGGGTGGATTGGTCCTATATGGCGAACAAGAAGCATCAAGCTTTTGATGCAGTGATTGAAGCGTTGGAACGCCATGGGATCAAGGATTTGATGGCTTTTCAGCATGACTGGAACATCGAGGTCATAGTCCAATTCTACACCACCTGCTACTTCCACACCTATGGAAACAGAAAGATCACTTGGATGACAAATGGTGTGGTGTACTTGGTGCTGTACGATGAGTTTGCAAGGATCCTTGGGCTTGAGGAGCATTTGAACTATGAGATCATAGTTCACAATGAAAGGACCTTGGGAAAGGATGACTGGGACTTTATGTATCCTTCATATCTCACCTATGAGCCATCCTCAACTCAAAACATCAAGCCCTTCTTTGGAGTCTACCGAATCCTGAGGAAAAACACTAGCTCCCAAGGATGGAGATGAGGAGATGATACAAGGGTATCTAAGAAACTTGTTGAAGCTACTCAATGAAGAAGAGCGGTTCAATGTCTTCGACTACATCTACAATGATATCTTAAACATCTCTTACACTTCAAACAGGTCTTGTGGATATCCGCCATATATCATGTGCATGATCGAGAGAGTCACTGGCGTGGAATTTGTGAAGGATGTGAAGCACATGAAGCTACGTCCACAAATGTCGACCCCTCTTCCTCGCCCTCCTGTGTCCATGGGTAGGAGCTCCTCTGCAGCTCCATCCTCTTCAGCTGGGCCGTCTTCTCCTCCATCGTCGAGTGGCTCTTCTAGTGGGCTGCTCAAAATCTTCAAAGTAATCTTCTCCTCATGCGGGAAGGTGGAAGTTCGCACATAGAAAATGAAGCAATGCCAAGAGAAGTACCTCAAGGCAATGTGCGACAAGATGGAGATACCTATGTCTCCACCGTCATCGGGCGATGAAGGAGTAACCGAGTTTCCCACTCTCACTGAGGACGAGCTTGCCTACTTTGGTGAAGGTGGTTCCTCCTCTGCTGTTCCTCCTACCTCCCACGCTCATCATGAGGATGACAATGAAGATGAGGATGAGGATGAGGATGAGGAAACTCAAACTGACCAAGGCAAAGATCAAGATGAAGACGATAGTGATTAGGCCCTTCTCTCTTTTCTTTTCCTTTTTGGTGCTTTGATGCCAAAGGGGGAGAAAACAAGGGGGAGTAGTCTAGCTTAAGCTTTAAAATTCTTGTCATGTCTTGGTTTGTATTGACTATGCCACATTATGATGTTTTGTAATGACTATGCCATGTTATGTTGTTTTGTAATGACAATGCAACATTATGTTATTTTGTAATGACTATGCCACATTATGTCTTCATACTATACCATATTGAGACGAACACGATGATGGGGATGAGGAAACTCAAAGTGATCAAGGCGAAGATCAAGATGAAGACAATAGCGATTAGGCCCTTCTCTTTTTTCTTTTCCTTTTTAGTGCTTTGATACCAAAGGGGGAGAGAACAGGGTGGGAGTAGTATAGCTTAAGCTTTAAAATTCTTGTCTTGTATTGGTTTTAATGACTACGCGACGTTATGTTGTTTTGTAATGACTATGCCACGTTATGTTGTTTTGTAATGACTATGCCATGTTATGTTATTTTGTAATGACTATGCCACATTATGTCTTCAAACTATACCATATTGAGATGATCTTATTAGTAGATGTTATTTATATTCCCCTCAATGCATTTTGCACTCACTTTATCACATCACACTTAGAAACCCCACAATAACACATGTATGTATGAAATCCCCATAGATCTCATTCATGTGCATATTTTTCTTGACAAACTCTTGTGCACACATTTAGGGGGAAGTGAATCATACATACATGTATTATGAAAATAAAATCTTATATCCATTAATCGAGAGTCTTAATGTGTTGTCATCAATCACCAAAAAAGGGGAGATTGAAAGTGCACTTAGGTAATCCCTGTGGGTTTTGGATGATTCATGATGACAATTAAGATACTGATGAGTTTTAGTGAGTATGAGCACATGTCCCTGAGACAGGAATGAATGAGGAGTCTCTTAAGAAGCAAAAAGGAAAAGAAGAAAACTTGCAAGAGTAGAAAATAGAATTTTACTATAGAGTCTCACATTTTCTAGTTGTGTACAGGGTCTTCTCTTTTAGAGTGCTTGAGAATCATTAGAGAGCTCAAATTTTAGTTAGAATCTTGGGAGGAAATAGTCATAAGTATGGCTGAGAATGTAGACCGAACTTGTCTGGACTCAAGGCCGGACTAGTCCGTCCAAACCAGACTACTCCGTTTCTGACCGGACTACAAGTCTGTGAGTGAATTCGGACTTGTCCATTTTAGACTGGACTAGTCCGTTTTTGTGTGAGTCTGAGCCTTTCTGAGACCAAGTTGCAGAAGGATGTACTAGTCTACCCATGGCGCCGGACTAGTCCGCCAAGCGGACTAAGCCGCTTAGGTCCGGAGAAAGAGTCTCTGAGTGACCTCGGACAAGTTCGCTCTGCTGGCCGAACTAGTCTGGTTCCTTTAGACTAGTCCGGTTTAGGACGGAACAATTGTTCCTGTGTGAGCTCGGACTAGTCCGGATATGGCCAGACTAGTCCACAATTTGAGATTAGAGAGTTATTGAGGCTAAGTCCGGTAAGACCGGACTAGTCCGCTCACTGCCAGAGTAGTCCATTCTCATCAGGAACAAAGGTACCTGTGTGAGATCAGACTAGTCTGGTCCTCAACGGAGTAGTCTGAGATTTTATGACCTTTGAATTCAAAGTTCATGAGAACTTCAGTTGGTAACCTTTGTGATGTAAGTGGTCCCCCAAGGACGGACTAGTCCGGAGTTCTGGCCGGACTAGTCTGGACTTTAGTAGGTGTAACGGCTAGATGTCGGGATCCCTATAAAAAGGGACCCCCAGGTTTCAAATGACCGACTCTGAAATTCTAGCGCCAAAAACTCTTTCCCTGAGCTCTTCTAAGCCTCTTTCCTCACCTTCTTGACCCCTAAGATTCGATCTTGAGGGGTTTGTGGATTTGTGAGAGGAGAGACGCGGTGATCAACGTTTGAGCTCTTGGTTTGAATCTCTTGCACTCTAATTGTTAGTTTGAGTTCTTGACTGTTGTATTTTGATTCCTAGAACTGCTAGGTTGTTGTATGGAGCCTCAAGTTCTGAGTAGCCCTTAAGAATATTGTATTCACACTTTGATTGATAGTGAAGAACCCGGGCTTGATCTTGGTGATCGCTCGGTGAGGGTAGGGTTGGAGGAGACCCGGTCCTTTGTGGACTCCTCAACAGGGACGTAGATTCCTGTGTGGAATCAAACCTCGGGATAAATCGAGTCTCTTGATTCCTTTACTTTCTTGTTTATTCACTAGAACTGCTTGTTATGTTTTGTCTCGCTCAAGACTTGTTAAATGTTTTATAGTTGTGAGTCTTGCAATCAAATCAGTTTCTCATTCACAAACTAGTTCATTATATTGTTAGACTTCATACATATCTTCCTCTTAAACGAACTTGAAAAGAAATCCATAAAAACGCAATTTCTATACCCAGATCGGACTAGTCCGACCCCTTCAGGTTTAATCCGCTGTTTTCAGTAGCTTCAAGTTTTATTAGCCTATTCACCCCCCTACAGCCAACTTTCAAGAATCCCCTGGGTCTCTGATTTATCATACAAGAAAAACACCCAGGTAAATCTAGAAAAATCATCAACAATGACTAAACCATATTTGTTACTGCTGATGCTTATATAAGCAATTGCACCAAAGATGTCCATATGAATAAGTTCCAGCGGTCTTGATGTAGTCATCACGTTCTTTGCAGGATGTGATGCTCCAACTTGTTTTCCTGCCTGGCATGCGGTACATGGCCTGTCTTTCTCGAACACGACATCTTTCAAACCTCGGATGTGACCGCCCTTTAGAAGTTTTTGTAGATTCCTCATCCCAACATGGGCTAGCCGTCTATGCCACAACCATACCATGTTTGTTTTTGCAACTAAGCAAGTGTTGAGTTCAGATTTATCTTTGTCGAAATCAACAAGATAAAGTTTTCCCTTCAACATTCCCTTGAATGCAATTGAGTTCTCGCTTCTTCTAAAGACTGTCACACCCTCATTAGTGAATAAACAATTGTATCCTTTGTCACATAGCTGAGATATGGACAACAGATTATAATCTAAAGAATCAACATGTAAAACATTGGAGAGAGTGTGTTGAGAGGAGATTTCAATTTTACCGTTGGCAAGGACTTTTCCTTGTCTGTTGTCTCCAAAATAAATTCCTTCACTTGGATCTGCATTTCGCTCAGACTCTACGAACTTCTCCTTTCCCCGGTCATGTGATTGGTGCATCCACTGTCTACCACCCATTTTGATCCGACGGAGGAATAGGCCTGCGAAACAGAGTCATGTCTTGCTTTAAGGTACCCAAGTTTGCTTGGGTCCTTGAAGGTTAGTCACAAGTGTTTTAGGCACCCACACACATGCTTTGGGTCTCTTGTGCCGTGGCCCTGCATATTTAGCATAAATATATCAAGATTTATTTCTAATAAGGACATAAGATGCATCAAAAGTATGAAATAATGTTTGCAGTTGAGATTCATGTGATTTTTCTTTAACAAAGGTAATATGATTCTTATTTTGACCACTAGTGAATTGCTTCTTACCTCTTGCATACCTAAGACCATCTTTGACATTAGGAGGTCTTGTGACCATATATGCACTACGTGCATATTTGATTTTTTTCTTTTTCAAAGATGTCACTTTGGGATGGATGCTTAGCTTGTGTAGCATTGGATTCATCTGTTACATTAGCCTTCTTTCTAGAGCATATGCAAGCTTTAATAGTTGTCAACTTGACATCTTGAGAAGGTGAGCTTTTAGAGGAGGAAGTGTAACTTTGCTTGAGTGACTCCACTTGCACTTCAAGGATTTTGTTAACTTTCGTCAAGTTAGCAAATTCGTCCTTGACTGTGATGTGTGAGTGTTCTAGTTTTGAGTAAGTTTCCTTACTCAAAGCTAGCTCAAGCTCAAGTGCCTTACTTTTCTCCTTTTGAAGCTCAAGAAGCTTCTCAACCTCTTGATATCTCTTCCTTTCACGGATGAGCATATCTTCTTGGCGGTTGACAAGCTCCTCCTTCTCAAAGATTTCATCCGACAACATCTTCATTTTTCTTAGTGCAGTTTTGCTCAATTCTTTAAGCATTTCCTCATTTTCACTAGAACTATCAAAATCATCATTATAGGAATGTAAGGAGGGGGGTGTAAGTCGAACCTTCTTCTTGCCTTCCTTAACCATGAGGCAAGTGTGGTTGTGGTTCTCCCTTCCTCCCATGTTTGGGAGGAGTGTAGACTTCTTGTTTGGCTTCTTAATGGCAATTGTTGCCATCTCATCTTCATCATCCGAGTCCCACTCCATGTCGATGTGCGCTTGACGTGCTTGCTTCTTTTTCTTGAAAGTTTTCTTATCTTGCGACTTCGCTTCTTTCTTTTTCTTGTTTTCCTCATACGGACAATCAACCATAAAGTGTATGTATTCACCACAGTTGTAGCAAGTACGTCGAGCCTTGGATTTTCCTTTTTCTCTGTTCTTTCGTTCACTTAAGTTGCTGTCCCTTCTTCTTCTCATTATGTGCTTGAATCTTTTCATGAAGAGCACCATCTCTTCATCATCCATATCTGTGCTTACATCGTCAGTGTCTTCTCCTTCATATGTCTCACGAGTCTCCTTCTCTTTGGGCTTGCAAGTTGCCTTGAGGGCGACCTCCTTCTTCTTGGATGAGGCAAGTTCAGCTAAGTCTTTGACACATTTAGCTTCATTCTCCATCATCTCGTGATTGATAATTTTGCCAAGGACTTCATCGAGGGTCATTTTGTGAAACCCCGTGATTTCTCTATCATGGAACACAAGGTGACATTCCAAGGCATAAAGGCTCTTATCATTCTGTTCACAACCTCATAATCAACCCCTACTTCTTGCTTCCATAAGAACGGATCTTGTTGATGAGTGCCTTCAAGCGATTGTACATCTCTTGAGGAGTTTCACCATCTTCTATGGAAAATATCCCCAATTCTCCTTCAAGCATTTCAATCTTCACTTCTTGGACGGAGTGGTTCCCTTCATGAGCAGTCTTGAGTGTATCCCAAATGTCTTTGGCAACTTCAATTCCATCCACCTTGGTGAACTCTTCTCGGCTCAAGGATGAAGTAATCACCGCAATGGCTTCTGCATTGCGGTGAATTGCTTGTTCTTGCTCAGGGGTGAGTTCATCGTCGGTGTGTGGATATCTATACCTGTACAAACTATATGCCAAAGACTAGGATTAAGTGAGATAAGATGCATCTTCATATTGTACTTCCACATTGAGTAATCATTGTCATCAAACTGTGGAGGTCTTCCCATGGGAATAGAAAGATAATGATTTTAGTTGCTAAGCTTCTCATAATTAAAAGGATACTGGAAGTAGTCTTGATGATTACCCCCTTTTGGCTTTGGATCCTCCTTCTTGCCTTCTGGCTTAGAAGCTTCTTCCTTAGAAGCGCCTTGAGTTCACACACTTCTTCATCATCGTGATTGTGCTCCTTGAGCACATCGAACTCCTTGGAGTCTTGTTCGTCTCCAATGATGGGCATTTCCGGGATCTCGTGGTTCTTTTCGGTGGCCATTTGTCTCTCCGAGCGGTGAGTATCGTAAAAGGAGATCCTTGCTCTGATACCAACTGAATGTGGCCTAGAGGGGGTGAAGAGGTGCTGAAAATTTTTCCTAGAACACTTAACAAATTCATCAAATATAGGAGGGGCTGGACTAGTCCAGTATTGGTTGGGACTAGTTCGATATGTTAGTTATACCGATGAAAATATAGATTGTTTAACTTATTCTCCTCAAATGTTATAGCAGCGGAATTAAGTAAATTATCCTAACAACTTGTGTAAGTTTTAGGATGATTAATTTGAACGAGGAATACAAGATTAATATAAGTTGCACGATTAATCAACCCTATGCCCTAGATGATGATGATGATTGCAAAAGTAAATAACAAGAACACAAGAGACAAGGATTTTTGCTGAGGTTCGATCTCACCAAAGAGACCTACTTCCTCGTTGAGGAGCCCACACAGAGCCGGGTCTCAATCAACCCTTTACCTCTTCATGTCACCACGAAGGCCAACTTGAGTTCCACTATCACGGGGACAATCACCAAGTCGGTGGGGCAACCTCACACATTGAGGGCTCCCACAAAATTACAGAGGGAAAAGCGATCAAACACACTTGAAATATTTACATCAGATGCAATAGTGTATAAGAGATCAAAGCCCAAGAGTTTAGCAACACATAGAAGACAAAGCCCAAATCTTGATTCCCAAAAGATTTAACTTTCAAGGGCTTTAGATGTGTGGGGAGCGGTGTTTTTGTGCTCTTGGGATGATTGGCGGTGCTAGGGTTCTTAGTTGTTCACTGTTGTGCACGGTTATGTGTTGTGGCGTCATGGATCATCTATTTATAGAGTTTCCAAAAAGTTACCGTTAGGGATCCCGACTGTCGGACTAGTCCGCTCTGGGGACCGCTAGTCCGGTGTGCTGTGAAAATTTGCGTGAATTGTGCAGCACACCTGTAACCATAATTTGTGTGAGGTGTATCGGACTTGTCCGTATTGGAACAGAAAGTTATCCGGAGTAGTCTGTGGTGGGTCCAGAGACTCAATCGGACTAGTCCGCAATAGGACGGACTTGTCCAGTGCAGGGTAATATGTGTTGAGTGAATATCTGTCACACCCGGTTATTCCGTAGAACACCCGAGTGACTCCCACATGTATGCTAGGATCATTTTCTCATACATGTGATGACGAATAGTGAAGTATCATTATATTACAAGCCAAGGGTTTGAATATAAATAAGTCTTACATAGCATCTAGAAGGACGATAATATGTTCACAATAATGTAAATAAACAAACAGCCAAAGATAAGTCTTTTGGGCTCCATCACAGGCATTGCCCGGGGGAACTCTGTGAACCTAAAATCCTTCTTCTGGTCCGAAGTCTTGGTCGTTGTACACCACGTCATTCCCTTGGCCTGAGCAGCAATTTAAAACCAACAGAAAAGCAAGCTTGAGTACTATTGGTACTCAGCAAGTGTTGGAAAGTTATGTCATGCATGGCTAGAGCAAGGAAAGGATTGAACTCATGGTTAAAGCACTACACAATTAGTCCCTATCACCTTAGCTTATTATGCACCTACAATACTACATAAGTGGAATGGTCCCAGTCCCCCAACCCATCATCAATATCAAATAACCATAACTTCATTTCCATTGTTAAGCTTCCCTCTTAACATCCTCCACTTCCCAATTCATCACCCTCTAATCATGAATAAGTCAAAGCCGCTCTTGACCGTGAGCACAACTGTCATGACAGTTTTGACTCTGTAGAGTTTGCACCACTGTACCCACATGTAGTGATTTCATCCCCCGTTGTCGGGTGGACTAGAAAAACCTCCATTATGCCAGTGGCCGCGAACCACGTTCACACTTCCGAGGTGTGTAGCCAGGAGATCATTATGAGGCCTTTACCAAGGGATTCCTGACGAGTGTGGGCCCACTGAGGTTTCACCCCTAACAGCATCCAGGAGGCTCCAACCCCTGCTGCAGTGGCCCCCTCTTGAGCCTTGCGGTTCATATGGTAGTCCAGCTGACACCTATTCCCAGCACCATCCAAACACCCATACTACGCCGGAGATACACCTAATTAATTGGCACAGCTGCCCCATCTCAGCATGTGGTTGGCACGGTAAAGCTAGGTTACATGCTCCATGAACCGGTCCTTAGGATCCAGGTAAGTACTAAACACAAACCCGTGTCTCGTGCACACAGCACCAACCAAAGCATCCAAGTTGTATAGATTCCTATATCTACATAATTCACAATAATCCATTCAAAGGTAAAGTAATCAAGGTGATGATCTCATATCCCATTTATCCCATTCTAAGCATGGCTAAGCATGAGTAGTGTAAATGATTGACATAATAAAATAACTCCCAACTCAGGCTACAAGGAAGCAAGATAATGAAAGTCTCAGGAAACTTCCTAGCATGGGTATCATATTCCAATTTGACGATGCAATTAAATTCTAGCTACACATCCTAGTATAGGATCAAAGTGGTTAAGGACACTTGCCTTCTTCCTGCTGCTCCGTTAATGGAAAGTCTTGATCTTGAAAGGAGAGAACCGGCTCTGGGGCTGGTTCTACTCATGCCAACACACACATAGCAATAGAAAACAACATTCCATAAGCAATAGTCCACACATACATACACATGGAAATCATACACATATTTAAGTTTGGTGTTTACCCTAGATATGTTGATTCTATGCATACATGCACTTTTAAACATATATTTTACTTCTAACTATAATATTCAGATTTCTAAGTTTACACTATATATGAATTTCCAATTTGAACAAATTTTCTATATTAGATAATACACTTCTTAGTCACAAAATTTGCATGAAATATAATTTCCTACTCCAAATAGGTTTTCAGATCTTCTACACAATTCTTAACTTGAAGTTGTGGATTTGAGGACCTCATTTGACATTTTCCAATTATGTATACCTATTTTCCTATATTTTCAGATTTATTTTCCATACCTAAAAGTGAACTTCAATACTAAAATAGCAAAGTATACCATATACACAGAATATATTTTGATCGAAAATGTCCGACTAAATATCTTTTGACTTCCTCTCTGATGGGATCAATTTATATATATTTTTTCCTATTTTAAGAATTATTTCTAGCCTAGAAATGAATTTCCAGCAATAATAAAAGTAAATAACCTTAGTCAGATTTCATTGCAGCCTAAAATCAGTCCTCAATTTATTATACTTCTTTTTCAGGTGCAAAAAAGGATTTGAATTATCATTACATAAGAGTTTGAATCACTTATTTGAATTTAAATTCTATTCCCTTGTTCAAATTCCTGAAATTGATAATCCTCAGGGGCTGATGTGCAAATCCACGCTGCAGTGGGGTCCAATTTCTTATTTTCTAAATTCTCAGGGGTCTAAGTGTGCAAAACAGAGAGGTTTTCCTAATTTTTATTAAGTCCAGGGGCTAAAACTGATTTTTTAATGCATTTACATGAATTCCAGAGAGTCTAGGGGCTAGATCAGAAGGTTCCGGGGGCTAGCTATTCTTTTCTCACAACTCCAGGGGGTAGCGCGTAAGATTGCCGGAGTTTATAACGCGGGGCTGATGTGGGCCGTCAGATTTAAAATGGAGAGTCGAGATTATAACGCGAAGGGGTACGGGGGAGATCTAATTGTGGCCGCGCGATTTAAAATGGATGGGCCACAGAGGGCCACGTCGCTGTGGCCGGTGCAGGCGGCGCTGCCCGGCGGCGCACGGCGGCGGGGAGCGGTTGCCTCGCCGGAGAGGTTTCGGTTTTCGTCTCTACGCGCTAGAATTCAATTCTTTTTGCATGGATTGGCTGCGGAGGAGTAGGGGAACTCACCAGTGGGCCTTTCTTGACCCCGAAGTGGCCGGAGACTGCTCGGCGACGACGTCCGAGGGTGGAGCTTGGTGGTGCTCTTCGGAGCGGCGGCGGAGCACGACACACGGTGTTTCTTTCACCTGCAAGGCTCCCCGGTTGTGGTGGAACACTCTACGCACGTTAGACCACAGAATTCAGAGGAATTTCGGAAGGAAACGGTAGAGGGATTCTCGGTTCTCACCGGAGAGGGAAATGGAGTGGTGAGGGGAAATCGGCAGGGTTTTCCTGCGTTTAAATGGAGGAGGGGGGGCGGTAGGGTCGGTTGAAGCGATGTAGCACCGAGTGGGCCGGAGATCGTGGCTTGGGGGCGCTAAATTTGGACGGGGTGGGCGCGCGGCGCTCGGAGGTGGGAAAAGAGGGGCGACGGTTGGAGGAGGAAGACAGCGCCGACAGGTCGGGCCGCGCGGCAGTGAGAGGAGAGGGGGGAAAATGGGTCGCGGGCTGCTGGGCTGGTTTGGTGGGTTTTGGCCCATAGGCCATTTTCCTTTTTGTTTTTCCTTTTTTTTCTATTTTTGATTCAAATTTGAATTCCGGTTTGGGTTCGAATTTTTTCTCCACATGCATTACGTCCACAAATTTTGAATTCACATTTTTGACACATTTTGGGGTGCTACAACTCTACCAACCTTAAAAGAAATCTCGTCCTCGAGATTGGTGACTCTAAGGAAACAGATCCGAAAACTGTGCCTTGAGCTCGTCTTCTCGCTCCCATGTGGCTTCTGCTTCCGAGTGATGCTTCCACTGCACTTTGCACATTTAGATTCTTTTGTTCCTTGTGATGCGTTCCATCGTCTCCAGAATCTTGACCGGCTGTTGGAAATACGAAGGGTCTTCTCGGACGTCTACATCATTCATGGGTAACCTCTCTTCAGGTGTCCTCAAACATTTCTTGAGTTGTGACACATGGAACACATCGTGCACATCCGATAGACGAGCCAGTAGTTCTAGCTGATATGCCACCTCGCCTTTCCTCTCCAGAATCTGGAAAGGTCCAATATACCGAGGTGATAGCTTCCCTTTCACTTTTAACCGACGAAGCCCTCTGATAGGAGACACCTTGAGATTGACGTAGTCCCCTACATTAAAAGTGAGCTCTCTTCTTCGTATATCAACATAGCTCTTTTGTCTGGTCTGGGCTATTCTCAAGTTATTGCGGATTTCCCTCACTTTTTCCTTGGCTTCTTGTAGTACCTCTGGCCCAAACACTTTGCTCTCCCCAGTTTGATTCCAAAAAAATGGAGTCCTGCACTTCCTCCCATACAACGCCTCAAAGGGTGACATCTTCATACTAGCCTGATAGCTGTTGTTATAGGAGAAATCCGCATACGGTAAGTTCTTATCCCAACTTCTATTGTTCTTGAGTGCACAAGCTCTCAACATATCCTCAAGGATTTGATTGGTTCTTTCGGTCTGCCCGTCGGTCTGTGGATGGTACGCAGAACTGAAATTCAAATGAGTCCCCATGGTTTCATTTAACTTCTGCTAGAATCTTGAGGTGAATTGTGTTCCTCGATCCGACACTATCTTCTTTGGCACTCCATGAAAACACACGATTCTTGACATGTACAATTCTGCCAATTTGGATCCGCTGTAGCTTTCTTTCACGGGGATGAAATGAGCTACCTTGGTCAGCCTATCGATTATGACCCATATCAAATCATATCCTGATTGGGTCTTGGGCAGTCCCACTATGAAGTCCATGCCTATTTCTTCCCATTTCCATTCAGGTACTTTGAGTGGTTACAACAATCCCGCGGGCCGGTTATGTTCTGCTTTTACTAGCTGGCATGTGTCACATAGGGCAACATGCTCCGCAACGTCCCGCTTCATGCCATACCACCAATATCTGCTTTTGAGGTCATGATACATCTTCGTACTCCCAGGATGAATGGAATAGTCAGAATCATGATCCTCTCTCAGAATTAGCTCACGGATTTCCTTTACCTCTGGTACACATATTCTTTTCCCATGCCACACCATACCTTGTTCATCCTCTCTAAACCCAGGAGCTTTATTCTACTTGATGAGTCTTCTGATTTTTTGTATTTTCTCGTCATCCTTCTGACCACTGCGTATGTCTTGCTCCAATGTGGAGTCCACTTCCATGGTGATGGCCTCACCATTATTTACCTGGCATAGATTGAGTTTTGCGAATTCCTCCCTCAATTCTGTAGGTGTCTCGTTTAAGCTCAACATGTTGACGTGCACCTTCCGGCTTGAGGTGTCTGCCACGACGTTCACTTTCACAGGATTATAGTTGATACCCACATCAAAGTTGTTGATTAGCTCTAACCATCTCCTTTGTCTGAGGTTGAGATCTGGCTGTGTGAAAATGTACTTTAAGCTTTTATGGTCTGTATATATCTCCGTCCTCTTTCCTATCATGTAATGCCTCCAAAGCTTCAATGCATGGACCACTGTGCCTAGCTCTAAGTCATGTGTAGGATAGTTCTTCTCGTGTTTTCCAAGCTGCCTGGAGGCATATGCGACGACATGCCTCTCTTGCATGAGAACACATCCCAACCCGTGTCCAGAAGCATCACAATACACCAAAAAATTCTTCTGCATGTCTGGCATAACTAGCACTGGGGCTGTCGTCAATCTTTTCTTTAGCTCTTGGAAACTTGCCTCACACTCCGGTGTCCATGTGAATGTGATTCCCTTCTCTAACAATTTGGTGAGGGGTCTCGAGATCTTGGAGAAGCCCTCAATGAACCGTCGATAGTACCCAGCCAATCCTAAGAAGCTTCGAATCTCCCCAACATTTTCAGGGGTCTTCCACTTCTTCACATCCGTGATCTTGGCGGTATCCACGGAGATTCCTCCTTCCGGTATTATATGTCCTAAGAAGGGAACTCTCTTCAGCCAAAACTCACATTTGCTTAGCTTGGCATATAGTTGGTGTTCTCTCAACTTTTGCAACACCAGTCTTAGATGCTTCTCGTGTTCTCCTTCATCTTTGGATAAGATGAGAATGTCATCAATGAAAACCACAAATGTATCCAAATATTCCATGAATACCTTGTTCATGAGATACATGAAGTACACCGGGGCATTAGTTAGCCCGAACGGCATCACGGTGTATTCATATAGCTCGTACCGAGATACGAAAGCTGTCTTGGGAATGTCGGTTGGCCTTATCTTCAGTTGGTGATATCCCGACCTGAGATCGATTTTTGAGAATACACAAGCCCCTCTCAACTGATCAAATAGGTCTTCAATGCGAGGTAATGGATACTTGTTCTTGATGGTTACCTCATTCAACGCACGGTAGTCTACGCATAGCCTCTGAGTTCCATCCTTCTTGGGCACAAATATCACTGGAGCTCCCCATGGCAAGGAACTAGGACGAATATACCCTTTCTCTGTCAATTCCCGGATATGTTCTTTGAGCTCTTCTAGTTGTTTAGAATCCATCCGGTAAGGCCTCTTGTATATTGGGGGGTCCCAGGCATTAGTTCAATCGCGAACTCCACTTCACGATCTGGGGGCATACCTGACAATTCCCCAGGAAAAACATCCGGATATTCCCTGATGACCCTTATCCCTTCCAATTCCACGTCCACTTGATTGAGTTTAATGTCCCTTCTAGGTTCTTGGATGGCTACGAATTTCACTTTGGTGCCACTAGTGTGAGTTAGTTCCACCGTTCTAGTCGAACAATGTATAATACCTTTATGTTTGGTCAACCAATCCATACCCAAAATAATGTCTATCCCTTGCGAGTTTATCACTATGAGGTTTGCAGTAAATAGTACCCCAGTTATGTCTAGATTCACTTTGGTGCACACTTGTCTTGTTCTTATTTCTCCCCCCTGGAGAGTTCACTTCTAATACATGATTCTTTTGTGTTGTTGCTAGATCATGCTTCTTAACAAATCCTTGAGCAATGAACGAGTGGGTAGCACCAGAATCGAACAAAATGGTTGCAATGTGTAAATTCGCAGGGAACTTACCAATTACCACATGAGGTGCCTCCTGTGCTTCTTCCATGGTCATGTGGTTCACCAGTCCCCGCATCATGTTCTGCTGCTGTGGCTGCATTGGCTTCTTCTTCAGGCACTTGTGGGCGTAGTGCCCCACTTCACCACAGTTAAAGCATTGCACCCCAACCTTAGGTGCCTGACCCTTGTTGTCCTGGGGTGGGTTCTGTGGCCCTTGTCCTGCGGGTCGAGGTTGGTAAGCAGGGCGTGGTTGCTGCATAAACTGACGCTGCGGCTGTACTGGTGTTGATGGAGGCCTGAAGTTTGGGTTGTAACCTCTCGGTGCTGAGTAGGGTACCACAGCACGGCTCATCTTCCCTACAGGTTGCTGCATAAGACATGGGCGTGTGTTGCTGCTTGACGCTTGATGTGACCATCCCACCTTCCTCTTGTGTTCATTCTCCAAGGCCTTCATCTTCCTTTCCACAATAAACGCCCTGTCCACCCTCTTTTAGAAACTTTCGTATTCGTTGGAGGACATTGCATTTCCATGGTGAGCCCTTCCACAAAACAGTCCTGTTTCTGCTCATCAGTTTCAATATCCCGTGGTGCATATCGGGACAGTTGGGTAAACTTGGTGAGGAACTCCCTCACTGTCATGTTGCCTTGTTGCAGCCCAAGAAACTCCTTCCTCTTGTTCTTGAGTTCTCCCCTTGGAATGTAATGGTTGCGGAAACTGCGCTTGAACTCCTCCCAAGTTATGTTCTCGGGGTCGTGGTGGGCTGCCACATAAGCGGTCCACCAAACAGCAGCGGGTCCATTCAATTGATGAGAGGCAAACAGTACCCTCTCATATCCTTGGCATTGTATGATCCTCATCTTGTTATCAATGGTCTTGAGCCAATCATCTGCCTCTAGGGATTGAGCAGCACTTGTAAACTTCAGGGGTTGAGTTCCTAGAAACTCACTCAACCTTGGTTGACGTGGTGCAGCCTGTGGGGGTCTAGCTTGGTGTAGGTTGGCCATCACTTGAGTCAAATTCTGGATGAGCTGATTTTGATTGTCGATCATTTGGTAGATAGGATCAGCTCCTCCTCGGCGACCACCCCTGCCTTGCCATCCAGGAAGGTGAGGATTGGCAGCCTCATTGTTGTTGTTGTTGTTGGGGTTTGCACCACGACCTCTTCCTCTTCCGGCCATCTATTATGATTAACCAAATGTCAACTTAATCATTACGCAATAATTTTCCCACATTGTTGGTATAAACTTAAACTTTTGAGACATTAAAATTTAGACAATTTCAGAAAATCTCTCATAAATTTTTAGGCACCATGTCTCATACGAAAACAAATGCAACTATTGATTCATAAGGTTTCACACACAAAAGCAAATGCAATCATAAAGACGAGGTTGTGGACAAGTGCCCATAGCTCCCACAACTCACGTCACACACCAAATATTAACAAGCAAATGGATAGGTTTTTGACTCGACTACTCGATAACATGCTGAAATAAGGGAAATGACTCAAACGACTCGTATCACTGAGCTGGCTCGTCGGGGTCTTCCTCATCGTTGCGGCTGCCCTCTGACTCTGCTCTAGGTGGGGAAGCTGCGGGTGGAAAAGTGCGGCGATGCTTGTTCGCCCGGCGGTCTAGGCAGTCAGGAGTCCATGTGTCATTCTCCATGACACACAATTCGTTCCTATCTCCTCTCCCCCTCACCCTCAAGCTGGCGTGAAGTAACGGCTCAGTCTCCTTCAGGGTGTCACGGACATCCTGAAGCTCCTGCTGGCACTTCTGCAGTCGAGTGCTGAGCATAGCTGCATCCTCCAAGCACATGTCCATGTGATCATGGGAAGTCCCGTGCTGCACCGGCGTGTACTTGTACTCCGTGGTGCCACTCTCACGCTGGACATACATGTACTCAGTCCTGTCCAGGTGGCCACGGTTGATGTAACTTTGGCAGGTGATGGCCTCCCAGGTGACATCCTTCTCAGCATCGGCCTGAGTCGCCCGATAAGCTGGAGAGCGGTGGATCTTGAGCAACTTGTTGTCGTGGATGATCCTCATCTCTGAGCTCCATTCTTCACGCTTTTCATGGATGGTCTTGGTGGATCTGTAATGTATGATCAGCTTGCCAACGTAGCCGGCGGTGTGGAGCATACGCCGAAGACGGCGCAACAAGCCTCCTACTGCCAACCCGTAGGAGTGGTACATCACCGGGCGGTTTTCCTCCCTCAAGCCAAGTGCAGCTATAGGAACTCTCCCTCTGGTGGACTTACGAGTGGTGCGGACCATGCGAACCATCTAAAACATAAAACATTTAAAATCAAGTTAGACAATAATCAAATAAATATTGTATTTTGAATAAAAGTTGAGGCAAGATAAATAAAATAAAGGAAGAACATTAATTAACACTTTTACCCCACACCTTTTGTAAAATAGTTTTTAAGAACATAAGGTCCTTAAATACGTCCATTTCTACCTAGGTCCACGTTCCTACGGGCAACCTGGCTCTCATACCACTTCTGTTACACCCGGTTATTCCGCAGAACACCCGAGTGACTCCCACATGTATGCCAGGATCATTTTCTCATACATGTGATGATGAATAGTGAAGTATCATTATATTACAAGCCAAGTGTTCGGATATAAATAAGTCTTACATAGCATCTTGAAGGACGATAATATGTTCACAATTATGTAAATAAACAAACAGCGGAAGATAAGTCTTTTGGGCTCCATCACAGGCGTTGCCCGGGGGACTCCGTGAACCTAAAATCCTTCTTCTGGTCCGAAGTCTTGGTCGTTGTACACCACGTCATTCCCTCGGCCTGAGCAGAAATTTAAAACAAACAGAAAAGCAAGCTTGAGTACCGTTGGTACTCAGCAAGTGTGGGAAAGTTATGTCATGCATGGCTAGAGCAAGGAAATGATTGAACTCATGGTTAAAGCACTACGCAATTAGTACCTATCACCTTAGCTTATTATGCACCTACATTACTACATAAGTGGAATGGTCCCAATCCCCAAACCCATCATCAATATCAAATAACCATAACTTCATTTCCATTGTTAAGCTTTCCGCTTAACATCCTCCACTTCCCAATTCATTACCCTCTAATCATGAATAAGTCCAAGCCGCTCTTGACCGTGAGCATGGCTGTCATGACAGTTTTGACTCTACAGAGTTTGCACCACTGTACCCACATGTAGTGATTTCATCCCCCGTTGCCGGGTGGACTAGAAAAACCTCCATTATGCCAGTGGCCGCGAACCACGTTCAACTTCCGAGGTGTGTAGCCAGGAGATCACTATGAGGACTTTAAAAAGGGATTCCTGACGAGTGTGGGCCCACTGAGGTTTCACCCCTAACAGCATCCAGGAGGCTCCAACCCCCGCTGCAGTGGCCCCCTCTTGAGCCTTGCGGTTCATATGGTAGTCCAGCTGACACCTATTCCCCGCACCATCCAAACACCCATACTACGCCAGAGATACACCTAATTAATTGGCCAAGCTGCCCCATCTCAGCATGTGGTTGGCACGGTAAAGCTAGGTTACATGCTCCATGAACCGATTCTTAGGATCCAGGCAAGTACTAAACACAAACCCGTGTCTCGTGCACACAGCACCAACCAAAGCATCCAACTTGCCTAGATCCCTATCTCTACATAATTCATAATAATCCATTCAAAGGTAAAGTAATCAAGGTAATGATCTCATATCCCATTTATTCCATTCTAAGCATGGCTAAGCATGAGTAGTGTAAATGATTGACATAATAAAATAACTCCAAACCCAGGCTACAAGGAAGCAAGATAATGAAAATCTAGGGAATCTTCCTAGCATGGGTATCATATTCCAATTTGACAATGGAATTAAATTCTAGCTACACATCCTAGTATAGGATCAAAGTGGTTAAGGACACTTGCCTTCTTCCTGCTGCTCCGGAAATGGAAAGTCTTGATCTTGAAAGGTGAGAACCGGCTCTGGGGCTGGTTCTACTCATGCCAACACACACATAGCAAAGGAAAACAACATTCCATAAGCAATAGTCCACACATACATACACATGGAAGTCATACACATATTTAAGTTTGGTGTTTACCTTAGATATGTTGATTCTATGCATACATGCACTTTGAAACATATATTTTAGTTCTAACTTTAACATTCAGATTTCTAAGTGCACACTATATATTAATTTCCAATTTGAACGAATTTTCTATTTTAAATAATACACTTCTTAGCCACAAAATTTGCATGAAAGATAATTTCCTACTCCAAATAGGTTTTCAGATCTTTTACACAATTCTTAACTTGAGGTTTTGGATTTGAGGACCTCATTTGACATTTTCCAATTATGTATACCTATTTTCCTATATTTTCAGATTTATTTTCCATACCTAAAAGTGAACTTCAATACTAAAATAGCAAAGTATATCATCTACACAGAATATATTTTGATCTAAAATGTCCAACAAAATATCTTTTGACTTCCTCTCTGATGGGATCAATTTATATTTATTTTTACCTATTTTCAGAGTTATTTCTAGCCTAGAAATGAATTTCCAGCAATAATAAAAGTAAATAATCCTTAGTCAGATTTCATTGCAGCCTAAAATCAGTCCTCAATTTATTCTACTTCTTTTCCAGGTGCAGAAAAGGATTTGAATTAGTAATCCATATGCTGATTTAATAAGTAAAAATAAACGATCATTACATAAGAGTTTGAATCACTTATTTGAATTTAAATTCTATTCCCATATTCGAATTCCTGAAATTGATAATCCTCAGGGGCTGATGTGCAAATCCACACTGCAGTGGGGTCCAATTTCTTATTTTCTAAATTCTCAGGGGTCTAAGTGTGCAAAACAGAGAGGTTTTCCTAATTTTTATTAAGTCCAGGGGCTAAAACTGATTTTTAAATGCATTTACATGAATTCCATAGAGTCTAGGGGCTAGATCAGAAGGTTCCGGGGCTAGCTATTCTTTTCTCACAACTCCAGGGGGTAGCGCGTAAGATTGCCGTTGTTTATAACGCGGGGCTGATGTGTGCCGTCAGATTTAAAATGGAGGGTCGAGATTATAACGCGAAGGGGTACGGGGGAGATCTAATTAAGGCCGCACGATTTAAAATGGACGGGCCACAGAGGGCCACGTCGCCCTGGCCGGTGCACGCGGCGCTGCCCGGCGGCGCACGGCGGCGGGGAGCGGTTGCCTCGCCGGAGAGGTTTCGGTTTTCATCTCTACGCGCTAGAATTCAATTCTTTTTTGCAGGGATCGGCTGCGGAGGAGTAGGGGAACTCACTAGCGAGCCTTTCTTGACCCCGAAGTGGCCGGAGACTGCTCGGCGATGATGTCCAAGGGTGGAGCTCAGTGGTGCTCGTCGGAGCGGCGGCTGGAGCGTGACACACGGTGTTTCTTTCACCTGCAAGGCTCCCCGGTGGCGGTGGAACTCTCTACGCACGTTAGACCAGAGAATTAAGAGGAATTTCGGAAGGAAACGGCAGAGGGATTCTCGGTTCTCACCAGAGAGGGAAATGGAGCGGCGAGGCGAAACTGGCGGGGTTTTCCTGCGTTTAAATGGACAAGGCGGGCGGCAGGGTCGGTTGAAGCGATGTAGCACCGAGTGGGATGGAGATCGTGGCTCGGGGGCGCTGAATTTGGCCGGGATGGACTCGCAGCGCTCGGAGGCGAGAAAAGAGGGGCGACGGTTGGAGGAGGAAGACAGCGCCGACAGGTGGGGCCGTGTGGCATTGAGAGGAGAGGGGGGAAATGGGTTGCAGGCTGCTGGGCCGGTTTGGTGGGTTTCGGCCCATTGACTGTTTTCCTTTCTCTTTTTCCTTTTTCCTTTCTGTTTTTGATTCAAATGTGAATTCCAGTTTGAGTTTGAATTTTTCTCCACATGCATTATGTCCAGAAATTTTGAATTCACATTTTTGACACATTTTGGGGTGTTACAATATCAGAAGGTTGAACGGACTTGTCCGGTAAGTGTTCGGACTTGTCCGAGTGAGGTCAGTAAGTTGAACGGACTGGTTCGGTTCTGTTCCGGTCTTGTCCGTGTGAGAACAGTACGTCGATTGGACTAGTCCTCTAGTGAACGGACTAGTCCAGTGCTTCAGTGTATTGCTTAATCAATTGATTTTAGCCCTTACCCTCTACGCAAAGATATAAGCTCTTGAGATGTGTCTCTCACACACATCCTATACATTTATATCTACTTTGAGCTTCCTTGATCATTTGGGCTTTTCCTTTTCTCACTCCTTATTGTTCACCTTTTTGAGTTCACCATAAGTTTTAGTCTTTGTAGACCTACATCCATCTCAATGAATTTATTCGGATCTCATTTGTTTTTCATCAATCGTCCAAAACACATAAGGGAATGCCTAGATGCACTTTTAAAACCAGGATAATTCCATCGTGTTCTTAGCTAGGCCATTTCAAGGTAGAATACACGGCAAATTCGATTAGTAGATGGAAATCCGAACGCCGACACACGACAACTAACGACGGCCAAAAACCATCGTAATTAAGCCATATGCCGTTGTAAACAACTTAATTATGATGGTAATGGTTTATTTACGACGGTTTCTGGCCATCACAAGTCAGAGGTCATAAAATAACATAATTGACGATGGTCCCCATCATACATAAGTTGTTTGCGATGGCCTGACCTGGCCGTCCTACCATCTGAAGACGTGCTAGGTGGCACCCTCGAGAACCTTTTTTACGACGGTCTGGTACCGACCATCGTAAACTGTTACAGACTTATTTACGATGGTCGGTTCTGGCCGTCGTAAATAGTACAGGCTTATTTATGACGGTCCAGGAACAAGTCGTCCTAAATAAGGAATTTATTTTTTAAAAAAACTTGAAAACTGCTAACCTGGCACGGGGCAGCTCACGGGCAGATACATAACAACATAAATAAGATCACAAGCAGTTCAGATAACAATAATAACAAATACAACACATTACTCTAGACGCTCCCCTGTCCACTACCTCTGGAGCCCGTAAAGTCATCCTAGCGTCGTGCTCCAGGTCCAGGTAGCTGTGGCGATGGAGTATGAGCCTCCGTCTCCGATCCTTGTGATGTACAAGTCTAGTTAGACAAGTTTTAGCTTCAAAAGTATATGTTTCACTAAGTTTCCTTATCATGAGGTAGAATTGAGCAATTATGGCTAAGTTTGGCTATATTTTGCCAAAATATCTTAGATATAGCTAAGTTTGCTGATGTTTGGCTATGTTTGACTAATTTTGGCTCAGTTTGCTATTGTAATCTAATTTATGTTGATTTCAAGAACTGTTGCTTACCTGTGCCATTGAAGAAGGCATTTGTGGCTATGCCAGTATCTGTGGCCCCATCGGTGGCTACCATGAGAGAATGGCAACCTGCTGCCTATGCTGCTAGGCTAAGGCCTGTGATAACAATGCATTAGGAAATAATGTTGAGACGGTCCCATCAACATAGACAGGCCACTCGCCCGGGAATCGCATTGGGTGGTGCCGTGTTGTGCGGCACCCAACAGCACACATACAAGGAACAATGTATTACATAAAACAATAGCGGAAGCTTACAAATTTTTCTTTGTAAATAATTTACATCAAATTGCTACAGAGGAAGTATATAACAACTCAAGTCGAATAACTAATAGCACTCGAGATGAAGTCCAACCCGCGGACTCCTCTCGCTAGCAACACGAAGACAAGCAGCAGAGGCTGGATTCTCCATGTGTTACCTGACTCAGAAGTCTCCGAGTCTCACCGGACAACCTCCATCTTAGCGTCGAAGTTAACCTGCAAAACCACTTTTATAGCAAGCATGAGCACATAGGCTCAGCAAGTCTGACCCGTCTCTCCTAAACAAGAAACTCTACATGCACGACGGTTTCAATTGGGTTGGATAAATTTACATAAAAGACTCGCCTAAAGTTGATCCTTAACTTTCAGATTTTTAAGCATCATTGTGCAGACCTTGAGCCGAAAAGCACCGCAACTCCACAATCAAACAAGAAACGCTTTGTTGCGATGCTCCTTGCACAAAGTTAAAGTAAAATTTAATGTGCCTATCTCTAATTCAATCATGGTTGCAATGCAAGTTACATCACAGCCTTATCAAGTTCAAAAGATAACCAATTCAGTTGTTACTACGTCAAGACGCAGTGGGCAAGTATGCTCATATAACCGCGAGCGACGGTGATTCGAATCAGTACACGCCCGGACTACACGACACATACACCTGTACTCCGAGTTGCCGGCAGCAACCTCGACTGACGTTGTACGCGGCCACCTTTCCCAAGATCTTCCACATTGGACGCAGTCCAACTTCCCCGAGTACGCAAGCTCCCTCAAGGTACATACCCGCAGTGGTATGTTCTTGAGCGACGTACCTCCTGCTACCCTGACGCCAAAAGCCTAAAGCAGTTGGAAAAGTTCCACTATGGATCTCCCAAGGTACATCAGTTTCCTGGGTCCCATATAGCCAGTATGCGCCCGGTACACAACTCAAACATGTCCAACAGGGCCAAGCACGGACGGGCCTTAACCGACACAGGCAGGGCTATGCACGCACGGCCTGCAACCAGCTGCATCTAAACCTCCCTGCCCAGTCTCCATTTCTTATGTGTGAACTTTCCTCATCTTTTCTAATTCGGACCCGTCCCGAGTAAACCAGCCCTAAACTCGCGAGTAGATTCCAAATACTCGACTTCTACAGAACCTTTCCTACTAACATTAGCGTAGACAAATCCACTCGAGGAGGTGCTATTCTACCCTTTCTCTCTTAGGTATTTCTGGTCATGCAAGTGGGGTTCTCAATATCATCTATACTTACTGCAATCAATGATGCAAAGCTATGATCTCTACAAATGAAAATGCTTTATAAAACTGTTTAAATGCAAACCGGGGCTTGCCTGTTTTGCAGGTGACTAAGTTTACAATCAGTTAGTGACGATCACTTGGAGCTTGATCACTTGTTTTCCTCCCTCTTTGATCTTCACTTCAAGTCCTTCTCCCCTTCTTCACGTATATGCTACACGATATGATCATGCATATGTATTTAATTGAAAAGCTTTTGCTAATAAGATCTAATGACAGTTTTAAAACTGGAACTCTGTTCAAGAATTTAAAATGACACTGGTGCTAGTGGTTTGGGTTGGGTTTAAAACACTATGGTCAGATTTTGAGTGCTTTTCCCACTTAAGTGTTGATCACCTTAAGAGATCACACATTACAGTGGTGATCCAGAGCTCTAATGGATCTGAGAATTTTCATGTGAGTTCCTTGTCACAAGAAAGTCCTCAGGACCAAAATGTAGCACTTTTCGGTGAGTGGTTTATTCAGAACAATTCTCTAAGTGTTTAATCAAAGATGAATTAATTCTGAGTTAATACCCATGTTCATGTCAAACTCAGTGAACTACAATTTCAATTATAGTTCATAGAGTCTACATGAATTTTCCTAGGATTTTTGGAGCTAAGAATTGCCTAAAACTGAATTTACAAGTTTTGGAATTTCTCTGAAAATGTTTCTGTATTCATTTGAATACAGGAACTTACAATCTGAATTACCCTTCAACTCCCAATGAGCTGAAACTTTTACAGTAGTCTAATAACACCCTAAAGAATATTCTGGCAAAATTTGAGGATTTTTGGATAAACAAAACTCCCACTAAAATTCTTTTTCTGAAAAGCTTTAAAGAATTTTCCAGAATTAAATAAAGACTTTCATACAAATTGGGTTGCATATTTTGATATAGTTTGTCAATCTGAATCTAACCCAATTTGAACCACTAATTTTGGAGGTTCCCAGCAAAAGTAATGCTCTTCTAAAGTTTGGGGAAAAATCTGGAATTTGAATAAATCCGAGAAATGTTTAAACCTGACTGTGGGTCCAGGGACACGTGTCTGCTGCCGGGAGCGTGCCACACGAGGTCACAGGGTTATTTCCCGCGCTGTTACAATCGATCCCGCGCCACAGAGTATCCAGCCCACTGTTGCCGTGTGACTGATGCGTGGGGCCGGTAGCACCTTCGTCTACCTCCCGCCGCCGGGCTCGCCGGAGTTCGCTGGTTTTCGTCGCTCCGACCAACTCCCGAGTTGTTACTCGCTGCCAGGCCCTATTTTACCCCGAGGAACACGATGGTGTGATTTTCCCGAGCTGGCAGGGCCCCCAAACTAGCCCGCGACAGCACAACGGTTCGGACGAAGTCCGACAACGTCGCCCCGACGCCCTAAGTCTTCCAAGCTTCGGTTTCTAAGCTCTGGAGCACCGGCAGACGCTAGGGATCATCGACGTGGGGATGATACAGCTCGGAAACGGCTCTAACCTAGGGTTCACCGTGCACCCGCACCTTCCCGCCATAGCCGCCATTGTAAAAAGTGAAATCGCACCGTGCACAGCGTGTTTCGTGCGAGGTTTCAAAAGAGCACTGGTGCGCCTACATGTCTAGCCTGTGTGTGCAAAGTTTTGTGGTGCCTAAACATAGATCAATCGAGAATTTCACAGAGTCATACCCGCGGTTCAGTTTTCACCGGCCGGAGAGGATCTTCGAAATTCGTCGTTGAGCGGCAGAGACAAGCTCTGTGCTTCGGGTGGAAGCTGCACGGAGCTCCTGCGCGTCCCAGGGCCCTCTTGCTTGGTCGTGCAAACCCCTCCGTGGAGCTGTCCACGAGAGCCGTGGATGGTGGTTTCTTCCGGCCGCCGCTGAAACTGGGGTACCTTGGTGTGGAGAGCAAGAACTCCCTCGGTGAGGGCACAAGGAGGTCGTGGAAGGCTCTGAGGTGTGGTTTTGCAGCTCAGCTAAAGTCCTCACGCGGTTTATGTGATGGCCGATCGACCGAGAGCTCGGCGGCAGCGCTCGGTCTGTTCTTCTTGCGCGAGGAGGGAGAACAGGCCGAGGCTTTGGTGATGAGGAAGAAAGGTAGCACGGCAGTGTTTAAAGGCACCCAGGCTTCTCTCCAGCGCGACGGATTTTCACAAGGAGGTGGCTGCCGGCTGAGCTCGGTGTCGAGCGGAGGGAGGTCGGCTCGGCCATTGCTTCGCGTGGGAGGAAATCAAATGGAGACTGTGGACTGAAGATCTTTTGCAATATTCAGTCCCCTCAAGGACACGTGGGTCCCATTGTTCAGTTCCTTCTTATCTCCCTCAAAATATCTCTCAAGTTTGAATATTGAGTGAATTCAATTGTGAGAATTCAAATCTGATATGCATTTGGATAATTGGGCAAGTTTCATCTAAATTCAAACATGCATTTGAATTCTTTGCTTATTTAAAGTCCATTTTGGAAGAATGGGTTGCAAATCATTTCCTTAAATCATGAAACTTTGCACACCCCCTAATTTGGACCCAAGGAATTCAAATATGAAATCTGATTTTTCTTTTGGCTGCTGCAAACGAGATTTTCAGCACAACAGTTTTGAATTTCATTGTGTTGTTCTCATTTAAATTTTTGTTTGAACAAACTGTTCCCAACCTGATTTTTGTTTTCTCACACACATGGGAACTTCCCATCTTAGTTTTTGACCCCTCTTGGGTTCCAAGTTTCCAAATAAACATTTGAACATGTGTAGAGAAAACCCTCATGTGTGTTATCACATGTGGGGAAAAGTTTTAACAAGTCCCAATTTTCATACATATGAAACAAACTTTTGCAAACAAGTGTTTCTTTGTATTCATATTTTTGGGACCATTACAAATGTGGCGGACCGGAATTCGCTCATCCAGGATCCCAGAGGGTGATGCCGCACGGTGCGACACCCGACAGCACACATCATAAGGAAACATTATATTACATAGAAAACCCGCTGAAATGTACAAAGTAGTACTTACTTCAGTTACAAACTAATGTCATTATTATAGCAGAGGAAACTAAGTTTGTACAACTCACGCCGACCTACCTAGCAAAAGTCTGTTGCCCAGCCCTAGGGCAACCCACACTAGCTGCACTCCACAGCTCAGCGCGGCGTGTACGGCTCCCACTCAGCCGTGGTCCCCGACGGAGGGTAGCCCTCGCTGGTGGACTCGTACCCCGAGTCCGTGGGATGCTCCTCACCTGAAAAACAGTCATAGCAGCAACCATGAGTACGAGGGCTCAACAAGACTTAACCGACTCACCTAGGAATGAAACTCTGCATGCAGTTGGTACAAACATGGGATAGTAAATTTCAGCAAATGGACACGCCTACAAGTTCATCCTTAGTTCACCTTTTAGCCACAAGTTAACAGTTCATGAATAAGAAATTTAGTAAGCAATATTTTGTGGCACACGTGTAGCAAAGCAATTATACATATCAGCAGTATTGAATCATAACATTCCATAGTTTATCTACGTTACGACGCAGTGAACAAGCAGTACTCGTCACCGTGAGGGACAGCGAATCCACTCGATATACACATGCAGGGATACCCAAAGAGCACGTCACGTACGCCCACCCGTGGATCTGCAAAGCATGCTCACTCGATGCCGTACGGGACAACCTTTCACCTAACAGCCCAAACGTCAAACCGGTTGCACAGAAACGAGCAGGAGGTTCCCTACACGGAGCATCTCTCTATGCCCGTTAGCAGATTTCCACCTTTCTTCCCTCAGCCTACACCTATAAATCGGTGCGTTCTGCCTCGACGCCCGGAGGTATAGGTTACATCGGTTTATCGGGGCCCATATATCCGATATGCCTTCGGTACGTTCAATACTTGTTCAGCAGGGCCATACACAGATCGGTCCTCAATCGACGCGGACATGTCTGCGCACACAAGACTTCCTCTTGCTGCGCCCTAGTCCCTGCCTAGTCTCATTTTCATTACTAAAGTGATCTCACATCACTCAAACCAATCCCGTGTGTCCCAAGCCTGACCCGCGAGTAGATTCCAACTACTCGACTTGTACCGAAGTTCTAGGAGTCATTAATCATAGCTTGTCTAATCGAGGCCTTAGACACTACCCTCACTCTTATAGGAAAATTCTGATTATGCACTTGGGTTTCATCCACCCTACACCTAATGCACATTGATATACCTCATACTAAGTGTATACAAAGCACAACTTTGTAAAATGGTTTAATGAAAACCGGGGCTTGCCTTGTTGCTGCTGGTCAGATGTTAAGGCTTCGTCCGGAAGAAGGAAGTCGAGCACTTCCGGAGTTTCCTCGCCTTCAGCGACTACACGTCAACGATATACTATATGTCAATTCAAATGCAATGTTTAGAACTAAATAAGTAATTACTATAACTCTAGCTAGCCCTCCCCTTTGGTTCTGAAACTTTTATGGTGGCTTGGTAGGGTCCTAACCAGAGTCTTGACCAAGTTTCATTTGAAATGAAGTTCATTTGAGCCTTGTACAAATCAAAGCCTATTTGGTCAATATTAGAACCTCTAAGGAATTCCAGGGGTTTTCATGGCTTCAACCATTACTTTCTGGAAACTAGAACTTGATATGGTTCTAATAGAATTGGTTTCATGTCATTTGAAGAACTCTAGATGAAGTTATGCCCTAAACAAGAATTTAGAAAATCTGAAAAATGTTTCTGTACATTTTTCTATTTTCTCTGGGCAGTTCACTTAATCACACCATTAGGTTGACTAAATGAACTTGGATGGTTCTGAAAATTTTACTGTGACTCAAGGATTTTCCAATGAACCTCCCAGCCCAATTTCAGAATTTTTCATAAAGTAGTTCTCCAGATAAAATTCCTAACAGTTTAAATTTAGGGAATTAATTCTGGAAAACCATTAAGTTTGATGAGCTGAAATTTGTGTTGCTGGAAAGTACTCAAAGAGATGAATCCAGCAAAATTTGTTTCCCTTGATTTGGACAGTTCTAGCCAAAGTTATGAATTTCTAAAGTTTGGGTCGATCCCTGAATTATTTTCCTACAGAAAATCGCCTCCCGCGCTAAACCGGAGGCTGACAGCGGGGCCTGCCTGTTTAATTTAAACTAACCACGCGCTCGCGCACGCTTAACACAGCGGCTGACACGTGGGACCCGCGCCTTCGTCTACCTTCCGACGCCGCAGCCCCGAGCCGCCGGGCTCCGGCGAGGTCGGCGTTCCCGGCGACCTAGCTCGCCGGCGATGGTGAGACTTGCTGCCCCCACACAACTTTGGACGCTGAACACGTTGTACATCATGCTGCCATCGGCTAACCGCCGTAGCTCGCCGGCTACGAGCGCTATGTCTCTGGGCAACATCGGCAACGTGTTCCCGTCCTCCTGACCACCCCTTCGCGCGCTAATCGTGTCACCACGTTCAGGGAGACCTCGGGAAGCTCGGCATGACCTCAGTTGGAACCAAAATAGCCAGCGCACCGGACCTCACCGGCGACCCCCTCTTCCGCCGAGCTGTTCCATGGTGAACCTATGGTTCCGGCGGTGGTTCCTTTCCGGTTTTTGATCGAGGAGGGGTGCAAGAACCTCTAGATGCTATTTCTCAGCTCTGTTTGCCCTCCCACACGCCGATCCTCCCGAATTTCTCCTAAACCTAATCGGGTCCTGAAATGAGCTCCCCACCCTAAACTGGAATTCTCTGCGCACAGAGGTCAAACCTTGGAACGGTTTGCGCGGTGGGCTCGAGGACAAGCTAGTGCTCCGCTTTTCTATGGACGTCGAGGGCAGAGGATGATCGCAGCTCGGTTGGCACGTGACCGGAGCTCGGGCGGCTAGGCAGCTGTTTACTGAAGTGCGTGAAAGAAGAGCTCGATGGCCGATTTCGTGCCTTTTATAGCCAACCGAGGGCAGTGGAGATCGCAACACCTGTTGATCCACCTCCCCCACCGAAGCAGGAGCTGGCCGGCGCCTCTCAGTGGCCTTCGGCGCGAAGTCACCCCGCCCCCCTTCTCACTGCATGCGTGGGAACCGAATGGACTGAGTTCAGTCGGTTGCACTCCAGTGTGGCTGACAGGAGGGCCCCACAGGCTCCAAAATGAACTTCTTACTGCTCTTAATTTGTGTGATCCCCTTGTCCCTGGTAATTTGATCAAACAACATGTTTGGGTCTCTGAATTTGAATAATTCAAATTGACATTGGGTTTGAAGGAATTTGAGTATATGTGAGGCTGAAATTCAAATTCAGTTTGAATGTGCTCAAATTAGCTCCTGCCAAGCTGAACTCAAATGAGGATGAAAATTGGTGGAATAACTCAGAAAAATGTGCTGAGTTTGAATATGAAGCCAACTTTTGAATTCAAGTGATGAAAGTTGCTGCAATTTGAATTTGCATTCAAATTGGCCCCTTTTTCAAATGCCTGCAAAAGTGCCTAAAAAAGTATTGGATTTGCATGAAATTTGGCCTGAGCCTTCCCAAGACTATTTAAGGTCTATGGGTGAGCTCAACCTTTCACGTTCATGTGTAAAAATCCCACTTTTTGGAAGTTAGGGCTTTCCCCTCTAATCACCCTTTTGATGGTGGTTACATACTCTTCACAAGAGTTATAAGATATCCACAAGATGAGCTGTGGTGTTGTGAGGTGATGAAAATGATCAATCTTACAAGTCCCTTTTCTTGGGCTTTTACATCCCTCCCCCATTAAAAGAATCTCGTCCCGAGATTTCAAACGAAGATACGGCGATGTAATAGAAACTCACCCGTGCTGAGACGCCATGAACTCTGGGTAGTTTGAACGAAGAAATTCCTCGCTCTCCCACGTCGCTTCTTAGGCGGTGTGGTTGCTCCAGAGTATCTTGTAGAATCACAACTTTTGTCTACGTGTGGTCCGGGCCTTCTCATCAATAATTGTCACTGGATATTCATCATACGTTAAATCCGGTTGCAGCTCGCCGATGTCTTCAGTGGGAACAGCAGCCATATGCTTCAGACATTTTCGCAGTTGGGAACATGGAAAACATCGTGAACACCAGCAAGAGTTGCCGGTAGCTCCAGTCTATATGCCACTGGTCCACACTTCTTGGTGATGGCATAAGGTCTAATGAATCGGGGAGCGAGTTTCCCCCTCACGCCAAACCGGTGCACGCCTTTCATCGGAGATACACGGAGGTACACGTGCTCCCCGACGTCAAAGTACAGCGGCCTACGCCTCTTATCAGCGTAGCTTTTCTGACGGAATTGAGCGGCCTTCAAGTTAGCTTGAATCATCCGAACGCGCTCTTCGGCATCGTTCACCACATCAACCCCGAATGTGACCCTTTCACCGGACTCGCACCAGTTCAGTGGGGTGCGGCATTTATGACCGTAGAGAGCTTCATAGGGTGCCATCTTGATACTCACTTGATAGCCTTTATTGTGGGAGAATTTCGCCAACGGTAGGTGATCATCCCAGTTCCTACCGTGGTGGATGGCACATGCTCTCAACATGTCTTCCAGTACTTGGTTAACCCTCTCTGTTTGGCCATCTGTATGAGGATGATAGGCGGAGCTTCTAATCAGCTTAGTACCCAATGCAGCGTGCAACTGCTCCCAAAAATGAGACACGAATAATGCACCTCGATCTGAGACTATGGTCTTGGGTACCCCATATAAGCATAGGATTCTCGCTATGTACAGCTCCGTATACTTGCCGTCCCTGTAATGTGTATGCACAGGAATGAAGTGAGCCGACTTGGTTAATCGGTCAACGATTACCCAAATGGAATCATGCTTATTGGAAGTCAGGGGTAATCCCACAATGAAATCCATGCTCACATCTTCCCATTTCCATGCCAGGATTTTCAGGGGCTGCAGCAGCCCTGATTTCCTTATATGATCAGCTTTCACTCGTCTACACGTATCACACTCTGATACGTATTTAGCCACTTCCCGCTTCATCCGTGTCAACCAAAATTTCTTTTTCAAATCTTGGTACATTTTGTTGCTGCCTGGATGAATGGAGTATTTAGACAAGTGAGCTTCATCAAGAATCTTCTTCTGTAGCTCTATATCTTGGGGTATGACTATGCGGTCATTGAACCACAGTGTCCCCTCATCATTCTTCCGGAAACATTTGATTTCCCCGTTGTCTATCCGTCTCCTGAGATGTGCCATACCCTTGTCCACTTTCTGAGCTGCAATGATCTCCTCCCTAATGGTACTGATGAGGGCAAGGTTGTAGAGCAATCCATAAGGAACCAAGTATAAACTCGTCTCTTCCTCCTCCACCGGTGTAATGGTGAGGTTAAGGACATGTGATTTCCGACTCAATGCGTCGGCAACAACATTCGCCTTGCCGGGGTGGTAATGAATCTGAATATCATAGTCTTTAATTAGTTCTAACCACCTCCTTTGTCTCATATTCAGCTACTTCTGGGTGAAAATGTACTTCAGGCTCTTGTGGTCGGTGTAGAGATGCACCAAATTTCCCAAAGATAGTGCCTCCATATTTTTAGCGCCAAAACCACAGCAGCAAGCTCAAGATCATGAGTTGGGTAGTGCTTCTCATGGTTTCGAAGTTGGCGTGAGCCATATGTGACCACACGTCTTTCCTGCATCAACACGCAGCCGAGCCCGATACCGGACGCATCACAATACACGTTGAAAGGCTTAGTTGTATCCGGTTGAGCTAAGACCGGGGCTGTTGTGAGATGCTTGATCAATGCTTGGAACGCTCCTTCACATGCCGCGTTCCAAACATACTTCATTCCCTTCTTCAATAATTCTCCGATAGTATCCCGCTAAGCCGAGGAAGCTTCTGACTTCACGGACTGAAGTGGGGGCTTTCCATTTCGGCACCTGCTCGATTTTGCTTGGGTCAACCGCAATACCTTCCGCTGAGATGATATGTCCCAAAAATGGCACTTGGCTGATCCAAAACTTGCTGAACTTGGCATATAACTTATGGTCCCGCAATCGTTGAATGACAATTCTCAAGTGTTCGGCGTGTTCTGCTTCTGTCTTGGAGTAAACCAAGATATCATCAATGAACACCACAACGAACTTGTCCAGCTCCGGCATGAACACCGAGTTCATTAGATACATAAATGTGCCGGAGCATTGGTGAGACCAAAGGACATGACGAGATACTCATATAAGCCATATCTCGTTGAGAAGGCCGTCTTTGGGATATCCTCCGCCCGGATTTTTATTTGATGATATCCAGAGCGAAGGTCCATCTTGGAGAACACACTTGCACCCACAAGCTGATCAAATAGGATGTCAATGCGGGGCAGTGGGTATTTGTTCTTGATGGTGACGGCATTGAGCGGCCGGTAGTCCACACACACCCTCAAGGTTTCATCCTTCTTCTTTATGAACAGCGCCGAGCATCCCCAAGACCAGGAACTCGGCCTAATGAAACCTTTGCCCAACAGATCATTGAGCTGTTCTTTCAGTTCAGCCAGCTCGTTTGGAGCCATTTTGTTTGGTCTCCGTGATATGGGTGTCATCCCGGGCGCAAGCTCAATCTTGAACTCCACATCCCGCTCAGGTGGCATGCCCGAAAGATCATTCGGGAAAACGTCAGGGTACTCCCGGACTACGGGAATGTCCTCTAACTTGAGAGCTTCAGTATTATTAATTACTGAAACTTCCCGGACTGGATTGTCTAATATGAGGGACTGCGGATGGTGTAGTGGGGAGTTTAGGTGAACCGTCCGTGATAATGTTTCCAGGACAGCACCATGGTAGCTTAGCCATGACATCCCTAAGATTGCATCAATCTTCTGCCCCTCAAGAATAATCATAGTGGTGGGATATATTTTCCCACCTAAGCACAATGGTGCTTTCGGGATCATCATAGTTGCTGAAATCTTTCTTCCCGGTGAGAAGATCATATAAGAGCACTCGGTGGGAAAGGCTTCCAGTTTATGCTTAACCACATATGATGCACTTATGAAGTTGTGGGTTGCACCCGAATCAAATACTATGATGATTGCTTGATCGTTGAGAGTGAACGTACCCGCCAGCACGTTGTCTCCCTCTGGGGCGTCCACATTGTCGAGGTTGCGAACGCCCCCAGTCCACTGACCAACCATCTTGACCGGAGGTCGGCCTCGAGCACCGCCCTGGAACTGAGCTCACCCGCTGCTCTGCTGCCCCTGGGGACAGTCCTTCGAGAAATGGCCCACCTGGCCACACGTAAAGCATTTGTAGCGAGGCGGTCCTCCACTGATTGGCGGACGGAAACCCGGGGCGTGTTGTGGCGGTGGAAATGCCCAGGGTGCCATCTGTTGCTGCTTCTGTTGTTGCGGTCGCGGTGGTGGCATCGGCGACCGGAACGGGGATGACTGGAAAGAACGACCCCCGAACTGTTGAGGTCACGCCGGTGGATGCCACTGCTGACCGGATGGTGTCCGATACACCATGCGGTACTTCTGGGAAGCTCCACCCCCACTGCTGGGTGGAGTGCTGCGCTTTCTCTGCTCAGCTGCCAATTCTCGCTGAGCGTCTTTTTGCATGATCGCGGCATTAACGAGATCGTTGAAGGTGCCGCGATTGCATTGGACGAGATGCGTCTTCATCTCGTAGTGTAACCCCCCATAGAAGTGCTCCCGCTTCTTCTCCTCGGTAGAGATGTAATCCGACGCATACTGCGCCAGATGGTTGAAGGCACGGGAGTAGTCATGGGCACTCCTCCCGCCCTGCTTCAGCTCCAAGAACTCTTGGAACTTCCGCTTCATTATCCCGGGAGGGATATGGTAGGCGTGGAACGCCTCCCGGAATTCTTCCCACTCCACGGCATGGCAAGCCAGACGTGAGGCGACATAATTTGCCCACCACGCACCAGCGGCACCATGAAGCTGCTGCACTGCAAACAGAGTCTTCTGCCACTCCGTACATTGGAGCAGCCCGAACTTGGACTCAATGGTCCGCAGCCAGTTGTCGGCCTCAAGGGGTTCTGCTGCTTCTGTGAACACCGGAGGGTGCGTACTCATGAAATCCGAGTACGTCACAACATGGGGCTCACGAGGCCCCCTCTCTTGACGCCCCCACCTGGGACGTATTCTGCACAATCGTGCAGAGCAGGTCGGTCTGTTCCTCACGACCACCCACCAGTGCCGCAATCACATCCGCTAGTGTAAGCGGAGGCAGCGGTGGTGGTTGTTGCTGCGGGGTGCTGTCGTAGGCAGGTGGCTGGGAGTCATCACCCCGCTGCTGGCTAGAGCCACCAATCTCATGTGTGGTCCGAGTGCGAACCATCTGCAACCATACGACAATAAACATCAGTCCCGCGACATACTTCATGCAGTCCAACAAAATAGGCGTAAAACATAATGACAGTAAAACATGCGATACATCTCGTATACAGATAATGTAATAACTTTGCACAAGCTACACCATTACTAGACCAAATACAAGCTAGTTAAATCCAATTTGATGGACTCCCTCTTTGGAAGTTCATCTCAACTAGGTTTGGTCACTATGAGACGTTAATATCGCTTTGTCATCACGTATACCACCCTTTTATCTTCAATACGACACAAACATGGTCTCTAGCAAAAGAAGCTTGAGCAAGACATACACTGAAATCTTTCACTAGTTGAAGATAATTACTCATGAGTATGTTCTACCCCATTGGAAGTACATAAACCCCCTAGGGTACAACAATCTCTCAAATGAGTTCAACTGTCATCCCTCTGCCAGAATGACTAGTTTACTTCAACCCCCTAGGGTACAACAATCTCTCAAATGAGTTCAACTGTCATCCCTCTGCCAGAATGACTAGTTTCTACATATTCCCGATTTTGATCTGGTGCTGGGCATTTTCATGACTCAAGCTGAATACCAAAGTTAAAGTTAACTTAAGTATATTTCCAAGAGTATTTACTTGCCCTCATATCAGCTTTGGTTAAAAAGTTATGGTAATTCAAAGTCAACAGAATTTCTGGGAGAATTTCAACAGCCCCTCCATTGGAAGTTGCTGTTTTCAACTCTAATTTCCACTGAGTTCTGTGCTGAAATTTCAGAAACTTTGAATTACAAAGATGTAACACATCTCCTACCCTTTCCAATAATATACGTATGATAATTTTAGATTTTCCTACAGGAAGTTATGCTTGCAAAACAGAACAGTCCAGAGAGTGTTTTTAAATCTGTCCTTGTTCCGGACAGTTTACTTTCTTCTGGAATTTAAGCCATCTTATGTTTTGATTCAGCTCTGGGGGTCTACAACAATGTTGTAGAGTACTTAAACACCTTTCCAGAAATATATCCCACACCTCCATTGGCTAAATAATCTGGGAGTTATGCTCTGTCAAAGTTCAGCCAACTTGCTGCCCAAAACAGAGCACTCTGTTTTTCAATCCCTTGGAGCTACACTGATTCACTATTGAATTTTTCTACCCAGCCAGGGTCCAAAATGTTGAAACTTTTGATTTCAATTCCTTGTTATCATTATCTTTCATGAACATGACTATGATATATCGGTACTACGTTCCTCACAAAAAGGAAATCCTAACCGGATTATACCAGCATATACGTCTCAATTGTGGCACTAAACGGTCTCTCGCACACGTGTACTACACGGAATACATACGTGCTAGTACCTGCAGAAGACCACACAATAATGATGCACTCAATGGTTGTTTCCATTTCAGGCAGGTCCATATTTGAAAGTAAATACAAACGCCCGTATCATTACCATACGGCCGTCCTTGAGATAAGCCACGTCTCAAGGTACGTGATCGTGTTTTAACACCACACGACGGGGAACCCAAGTAGAGCGTGAATGGGTCGTCACGGTTGGGAATTTTATCAACCCAATAGATACCACCTACTGCCCTGCAGGGCACGCCGATGGCAAGCGCTGCGTATGTCCTCCTGGGCTATTTCTAGACGAACACACTATCGCGTTACTGACCACACGATGGGGTCTCCACTTACTTGCCTAATGCACGCTAGGGATCAGTGTTTCATATGAACTCGGGAACATGAAGAGTCCAAGAGTTTCATATTGACGTCTCACACCAAGCTTTGAGACCTATCCCTGAACCACATTCCTCGTCAGGGGAGCTAACCGAAATTGAACCGCTTTCGGTGGCGTGCCTTACCATTCTTACCTGAGCATAGATGCGTCATTACAAAATCAAAATTCAGAATTATAACACATATGTTAGTCTTGCCACTTTAAGTAACTATGCTAATATAGTCCTTATTTGGGCAAACTAGCGAATCCTCACCGTAAACCTAAGTTTCCAGTAATATAGTCCTTAATTATTGTGCTATCCCCAATGCCGATCTGATACCAGCCTGTGGTGAACCAGAATCCGCTCATCCAGGATCCTAGAGGGTGATGTCGCACGATGCGACACCCAACAACACACATCATAAGGAAACATTATATTACATAGAAAACCAGCTGAAATGTACAAAGTAGTACTTACTTCAGTTACAAACTAATGTCATTATTACAGCAGCGGAGACTAAGTTTGTACAACTCACGCCCGGCTACCTAGCAAAAGTCGGTTGCCCAGCCCTAGGGCAACCCACACTAGCTGCACTCCTCAGCTCAGCGCGGCGTGTACGGCTCCCACTCAGCCGTGGTCCCCGACGGAGGGTAGCCCTCGCCGGTGGACTCGTACCCCGAGTCCGTGGGATGCTCCTCACCTGAAAAACACTTATAGCAGCAACCATGAGCACGAGGGCTCAACAAGACTTAACCGACTCACCTAGGCATGAAACTCTACATGCAGTTGGTATGAACATGGGATAGTAAATTTCAGCAAATGGACACGCCTACAAGTTCATCCTCAGTTCACCTTTTAGCCACAAGTTAACAGTTCATGAATAAGAAATTTAGTAAGCAATATTTGGTGGCACACATGTAGCAAAGCAATTATGCATATCAGCAGTATTGAATCATAACATTCTATAGTTTATCTACTTTACGATGCAGTGAACATGCGGTACTCATCACCGTGAGGGACGACGAATCGACTCGATATACACCTGCAGGGATACCCAAAGAGCACGTCACGTATGCCCACCCGTGGAGCTGCATAGCACGCTCACTCGATGCCGTACGGGACGACCTTTCACCCAACAGACCAAACGTCGAACCGGTCGCACCGAAACGAGCAGGAGGTTCCTGTAAAATCCCCAAAAAGTGATAGCAAGAATTTTCAGCTCATGTACACTTAGGAAAAATGAGGGGAATTAAAACTTTGAATTATAAGGTGTAAGTTCAAAGTGAGGAGTTGGACTTCCCAAAAACTTCCAAACATGGAGATCTAAATTCATGACTTGGATCCTCATAGTCCAAATATTCACCCTTCCAAATTTCAGCTCATTTGGTGGAGTTTCAATATTTGTTTGGGATTAAAAGGAGAAAACCCTCTAATCTGAATTTCAAATTCAGTTTCAAATTCCAATTTCCCCAATTTTGAAATTTGGTTCCACAAATGTGTTCTCCACATTTGAATGATCAGCCATGCCAAAAATTGGAAACTTTAGAGCTGGTTTGCTATGTTTTTGGGACAATACAAAATGGAGAATTCAAATGCATCTCAAATTCAAATGACCAAATACAATTCAAACTTTCACACCAGAATTTAAATCATTTGAATTCAAAAAGTTTAAACCATGACTTGGTGTGAAAGTTTAGCCTTAAATGTTGAGTTGCTGGGGAGGAAATATCAGTGGAAAATTGGATAAGAATTAGAAACGGTGGGGCCCAATGGTCAGCCACCCAATTTCCTTAACCGCCTCTGGTCCCTTCGGTCGAACAGCGTGCGAACGCCAGCGCCTGCTGCGACCCACTCCCACTGATTTCCACCGTGCCACCTCCTGCTCGGGAGATCAGCACGCCAAGAGGGATATTTCACCGCCCCGGTTGCCCACGTGAACGTCACATCACTCTCACATTCTCCCCTCTGCTCAGCTCGAGTAGCTTCGACCGCCGCTCGGTTGCTCCGCGCTGCCCTCCCGTCACCGATGCAAACCCGGCGTTGTCGCGCCCGGTTGAGGCTATAGGAAGGTGCGCAAGGATCTCTGGTTCCTCGCTGACGATAGTCCATAATGTTCCCCCGAACCGATCCCGAGAACTGAGCATAGTTCATCGTTCCACGTTCAACTTCGCCGTCACGACGCTGCACCGTCGACCGGCCACCTCGTACTCGTTCACGCTCAACCAACCGGTGTTCTAGGTGCGTTGTCGACCCTTCTTGTTGTCCTCCCAGTTTGGAGTTAGGTCGTAGCCTAGGTCGGCCCGAATTTGAAGATTTTCACCGGCGGGTTCTTGGAGCCGAGGTGAAAGAAACGGGAAATTCCTCGGCCATGTTGAGTTAGGGTTGACAAGAGTCTAGGCATAGGTTCTCCAAGCCATGACGACCCTCCTCGGGCAAACGGCAAGCTAAACCATGCAGAGTCTGAAGGGTTCTCCGTGTTTTCCCTCACGGTGGTGAAGAACCACTTCAATCGCAGGGTGAGCTTATGCCTCCGGTCGTTTTCCGAGGGATCAGGGTAGTGTTCTGGGTTCCCCATGTTACGATGGTGCCGTAGTGCCAAACCGTGGTCGGTTTCCAGGCTCGCCGGGTGAGTACCATATCGCCGGAGTCACCCGAGTTACTGCCACCATCGCACACCCATCTCCGGTCATCGTCGGTGAGGGCTAAGACCGGCAGCACGTTTCCCGGGTGGAAATAGGTAGTAGCGGTGAGTTTGGCGAAGTTTGGAGCACGGAAACACCGTTCCGACGAGCTCTCCGGTGAGGGCAGCCGCGGAAATACGTGGGGGCGCGAGGAAGAAGATGATGGGGTCTGCCCCACCTGTCAGTGGCACGGGTTAGGCGCGGGATCAGGGTGCGGCTCAGGATCTGTTGTGGCTGTGCGGGTTAACTCCGTAGCCCCCAGTGTTGCCGCAATTCCACTGGTCCGGTTTAAAACAGTGGGTCCGGTCACAATTATTTGAAGTTTTAGGGAAATAATTCCAGGAATTAGTTGATCTTTACAAGCCCATAACTTTGGGTAGAAGGCTCCGAAATTAGTGATACAAATTTTGTTGGAATCCTCCTGAGGAGTACTTAACAGAGGAACAAATTGCTTTCTATGAAAATGATCAGGAATTTCTGTAGAATTGTTTTTAATAAATGCTATAGGGATATATTACAGGAGCAATTATTTATGAAATATTTCCAAATTTGGACAAAAAATCCTTTTCATAGTTGCTGATCTCCAGTAAAAATTTGAGCTTAATTGGAGTTCATTTGCTAGGCTAAATTGCCTTGCAAATTTCAGCCTTTATTTGGAAATTCAAATTTAAACAGAAACTTTTCAGAACTCCTATCCAACTTCAAAAATTCATATCTCTCTGTTGGTAGCTCCAAAAATGGTGAAACCAATTTTGTTAGAACCATGGAGGCTTACACTAATCAGATCTTCCACTTTTAGCTATGTCAAAACTCCTGATTTGGGTTTAAAATTCAGAGAAACCTTGTGCTTGTGGGAATTTTGGAGACCACAATGTGCAATAACATTTCTCCAAATTTTGCTCAGATCATCCTTAGAGAGTAGTCTCCACTGTAAAAATCCCAAAGCTAATTAAGGATCCTAAATAGCAGTAGCTATGAATAGAAGTTTACTTCTTATAAGCTCTTAATACTTACACATATATTTTGTTAAAGTTCATAATAGTGACCGAAGTTGAGGACGCACCGGAGCCCTTGGACATCCTCCCACCAGAAGCTGACTTCCCATTTAACTCGCAACCAGGCAAGCCCCGTTTTGCACTTAAGTGCCTTTTATAAAGTTTTTCATTTGTATCACTTATGTCTAGGTTGAAATGTATGCATTAGAGTTAGGGTGATTGAAATCCCACTTGCATAGCCTTTTAACTCCTATGATAGGTTGGGTAGTTTACAGACTCGATGAGTAGAGAATGCTCTGCTAAAATGCTTAGGAACTCGGTAGAAGTCGAGTGGTTGGAAGCTACTCGCGAGATAGTATTTATCCCACTCGATGAGAAGAGGTAGAAAATGGCTTGAGTTGTGAAAATGAGACCCAGCAGGGGGTATAGGATGCAGTGAGCAGAGGTCTCACGTGCGTAATCCCTGTTGGTGTCGGTTGAGGACAGTCCGTGTGCGGCCCTGCTGGACAAGTATCGAGCAGTACCAGATGCATACTGGCATATGGGAACCAGGAAACCGATGTAATTGGTTAACCTGGGTGCCGAGGCTTACCCAACCATAAATAGGAGCGGGTTGAGGGTAGCAAGGTGTAAATCTGCCGGTGGGCACAGTCACGCTCCACGCGGGGACCTCCTGCCCGTTACGGATGGACCGGTTCGGCATTTGGGTTGTCTTTGAAAGGTTGTCGCATACAACAGAGTAGTAAGGGGTGTGGAATCACGCTTCTGAAAGTGGGTGTATGTGACGTGTTATCCGGGTGTGTCTTGATTGCAATCACCGTCCCTCGCGGTTATTTGAGTACCCGCTTGTTTACTGCGCAGTGACGTAGTAAGAAGTGAAATAAGCCAACTGAATATGTTGTATTGAATTATAATTGACTTGAAACCTTGTATGGTGTAGTTATAGAGCTAATTAAGTTTATATTCCACTTTGGGCATCATCACATCGGAGGAAAGCGTTTCTCGTTTGATTATGGACTTCCGATGTGAGGATTGCCTAAGGCTCGATAAACTGTTGCTATAAAACTAAAAGTAAGGATCAACATGTAGACATGTCTTTATTGCAAAGTCCTTCTTCCTATTTTACACATCCTTGCATGTAGAGTTCCATGCCTACGGTTGTCGGTTAAGCCTTGCTGAGCCATCATGCTCACGGTTGCAATATTTGAGCTCTGTGCAGGTGAGAGTTATGAGGAAGGTTCCGAGGATGAGGCGATGCCCTGTCAGGGTACATGGTCGAGCTGGAGCCCTGCACGCTGCCGTGATCTCCGTTTTCATGCTGCTAGTGTGTAGCATCCCAGGGCTGGACGGCTGCACTTTTGCATAGTTAGGATGAGAGGCCATCTATGTATAATACTTCCACTGTTAATTAGGTTTTGTAAAAGAATTCCGCTGTTTTATATTAAATAAAAGTTTGTATGTTGTTCTTTACTTCTTTTCGTGTGTGCTGTTGGGTGCCGCATCGCACGGCACCACCCTATGCGATCCTAGAGTGGGTGAACCAGAGGGTGGTCCCCACAGTTCCCTACACGGAGCATCTCTCTATGCCCGTTAGCAGATTTCCACCTTGCTGCCCTCAGCCTACACCTATAAATCGGTGCGTTATGCCTCGACGCCCGGAAGTATTGGTTACATCAGTTTATCGGGGCCCATATATCTGATATGCCTTCAGTATGTTCAATACTTGTTCAGCAGGGCCGCACACGGATCAGTCCTCAATCGACACGGACAGGGCTGCGCACACAAGACTTCCTCTTGCTGCGCTCTAGCCCCTGCCTAGTCTCATTTTCATTACTAAAGTGATCTCACATCACTCAAACCAATCCCCTGTGTCCCAAGCCTAACTCGCGAGTAGATTCCAACTACTCGACTTGTACTGAAGTTCTAGGAATCATTAATCACAGCTTGTATAATCGAGGCCTTAGACACTACCCTCACTCTTATATGAAAATTCTGGTTATGCACTTGGGTTTCAACCACCCTACACCTAATGCACATTCATATACCTCATACTAAGTGTATACAAAGCAAAACTTTGTAAAATGGTTTAATGTAAACTGGGGCTTACCTTGTTGCTGCTGGTCAGATGTTAAGGCTTCGTCTGGAAGAAGGAAGTCGAGCACTTCCGGAGTTTCCTCGCCTTCAGCGACTACACGTCAACGATATACTATATGTCAATTCAAATGCAATGTTTAGAACTAAATAAGTAATTATTATAACTCTAGATAGCCCTCCCCTTTGGTTCTGAAACTTTTATGGTGGCTTGGTAGGGTCCTAACCATAGTCTTGACCAAGTTTCATTTGAAACAAAGTTCATTTGAGTCTTGTACAAATCAAAGCCTATTTGGTCAATATTAGAACCTCTAAGGAATTCCAGGGGTTTCCATGGCTTCAACCAATACTTTCTGGAAACTATAACTTGAGATGGTTCTAATGGAATTGGTTTCATGTCATTTGAAGAACTCTAGATGAAGTTATGCCCTAAACAAGAATTTAGAAAATCTGAAAAATGTTTCTGTACATTTTTCTATTTTCCCTGGGCAGTTAACTTAATCACACCATTAGGGTGAGTAAATGACCTTGTATGGTTCTGAAAATTTTACTGTGACTCAAGGATTTTCCAATTAACCTCCCGGCCAAATTTCAGAATTTTTCATCAAGTAATTCTCCAGATAAAATTCCTAACAGTTTAAATTTTAGGGAATTAATTCTGGAAAACCATTAAGTTTCATGAGCTGAAATTTGTGTTGCTGGGAAGTACTCAAATATATGAATCCAGCAAAATTTGTTTCCCTGGACTTGGACACTTCTAGCACAAGTTATGAATTTCTAAAGTTTGGTCCGATCCCTGAATTATTTTCCTACAGAAAATCGCCTCCTGTGCTAAACCGGAGGCTGACAGCGGGGCCTGCCCGTTTAATTTAAACTAACCACGTGCTCGCGCGCGCTTAACACAGCGGCTGACATGTGGGACCCACACCTTCGTGTGACCCCCTTGTCCCTGGTAATTTGATCAAACAACATGTTTGGTCTCTGAATTTGAATAATTAAAATTGACATTGGGTTTGAAGGAATTTGAGTATATGTGAGGCTGAAATTCAAATTCAGTTTGAATGTGCTCAAATTAGCTCCTGCCAAGCTGAACTCAAATGAGGATGATAATTGGTGGAATAACTCATAAAAATGTGCTGAGTTTGAATATGAAGCCAACTTTTCAATTCAAGTGATGAAAGTTGCTACAATTTGAATTTGCATTCAAATTGGCCGCTTGTTCAAATGCCTCCAAAAGTGCCTCAAAAACTATTGGTTTTGAATGAAATTTGGCCTGAGCCTTCTCAAGACTATTTAAGGTCTAAGGGTGAGCTCAACCTTTCATATTCATGTATAAAAATCCCACTTTTTGGAAGTTATGGCATTCCCCTCTAATCACCCTTTTGATGGTGGTTACTTTCTCTTCACAAGAGTTCATAAGATATCCACAAGATGAGCTGTGGTGTTGTGAGGTGATGAAAATGATCACTCTTGCAAGTCCCTTTTGTTGGGCTTTTACACATAAATAATAATTAAATGGTATGGATGTTTAGTATTTTAATTTTTACCTGTATCGCCTCTTGAATATGTGCCAAGTAGCTAGCTTGACACTCTTTTCTTGCCTTGGCAAGCGCTTCTTGCTTCTGGAGCTCCTGTGTCAGGCGTAGCTCCTCCTGAACACTTTGTAGATCTAGGTCCCTCTGCGACATCCGCTAGCTGGGTCTAGTAGACGAATACTGCTAGGAGAAGCCCCTCGAATGTCTTCCGATCCTCGAGTCAATCACTCCATCGAAAATCAACATCAGCTATCCGCGTCTAAATCTATTAGGAAGGATGTGTCCTAAACCCACACAGGAGTGACCGAGAGAGCTTGCTCATAACAAGACGCGGGATCCGGATTCGATTGGAATTTGAAAAAAATGATTATTTAGAACCTACACGCTTCACATGTGTAGGCAAGTGACACGTGTCGGTTCAAAATGGGTAACACATAGGTTATGTTACTCATTTTTATTCATTCAATACCGTCGTAAAAAAGCTTATTTATGACAGTTTTCTTGAGTTCCAATAAGAGAGAGAGGAAAGAAATAGAGAGGGACAGATTAGGAAATGGCCGTATTCGCACGCCAGTGAACGTATCGTGTACAACCCCATGTTCCAATGAGCACTTGGCGTGCGCACCGGCACCGTTCGCCTCCGTGTCCGGCTCGATGGTTGTCCTACTAATCATTGCCGTACTACTTGCGACGGCCTTGTATATAGCTAATTAACCATCATGAAGCAAATAATTAACACTTAATTTTCATACAATTTTCAACTAAATAATCAAATAAAACAAATAATTACAAATAAACTAACTAAACAATAAATTGCCTAATGTAACAACTATTAACACCTAAAGTAACGCTAATTAATAAACTTAAGATAAATTTCAACTATATAATCATATAAAACAAATAATTCACAATTAAACTAACAAAATAATAAATTACTTAATATAACAGCTAATATACACCTAAAATAATACTAATTAACAAACTAAAGATAATTTACCACTAACTAATAAATAAAAATAATTAACAATTAAACAAACTAAATAATAATACTTAATATAACAGATAATTAACATAGAAAATAATACTAAACAATGAACTACATACAATTTAAAATAATAATCAAATAACACAATAATTAACAATTGAACTAACTAAATATTAAATTATCTAATATAACTACTAATTAAAAACTAATTAAAAATTACACGTTGTGGGGCGGTGGGCAGCGGCTGGAGGTGGGCGGCCGGCCGGGCGACACAGTCGGGCGGCACAGCCGGGGCCGGGTGCGAGCGACCGGCGGCACGGCGTGAGCGGGTGGTGGCGGCGGCGTGTCCGATTAGCGGCGGCGCGGGCACGCGGAGGTAGCACGGGCAGAGCGAAGCGAGCTGGTTGTGAGGCGGCCCACTCGCGAATAGGTATAGTATCCATATTTACGACGACTGGTTTCTGGGCCATCGTAAATAAGACTTATTTACGACGGCCTGTTCCTGGCCATCTTAAATAAGTCTTATCTTACGATGGTCAGGAAGGGTCCGTCATAAATAAGTCAGTATTTATGGCTGCTAGTGTTGGCCCTCGTAAATAAGGTTACTTACAACGGCTAACCCTAAAATCATTGTAAATAGATTTAGCCGTTGTAAGTTTATCATTTTTATGTAGTGGTCCTAGTGAGTGTTTAAGCTAATAAATGGTCGTTCGTAGGTGTGCTTTTAATATACATATGATAGCATAGGAGTGTACATATGCGTATTATAATAGTGAATACTATGACTTAGTTGTCTAACATATCAGGCACGGGCTTATCTCTGGTAACACCAGAAAGACTCCCACTAAGAGGTTGTGGCAATGCCGAACGTGGGGGAGTACAAAGGACGGACAGGGCTGTCACCACCTGCCGCCTACCCCTACAATCCCTGGGTCTATGAGACATCCAACGCTACTTAACTATCTAAGCATCATGCTTGCATGCTAAGTAAATATCTTAAGAGTTGCAATTCAAGTATCATCCTAAGGTAATGACTAACCCAAACATCGTTGAACCTATATTGGGACCAAACACTATGTTATTCATACTAACATGTTCATATCTTACGTAATTAGACCATAGTCGATGCCTGTGGTGTTTATGACAACATAATAACGTAGTTACTATACTATCATAATAACAACTAAACCTACCACATCATGGACTCTACAATCAAACAAGAAATGCTTCATCCAAACATATGAATATAACAATACTAATTCATAAATAAGAATAAAGTCACAAATAAAAGAACACATACATGATCCATACCTTTCCCGAATTGTCCTTGGGAACTAGAGGCTACATCCTACAGCCTAAACTTCATTAAAGACATGGACAGAGAGTGTATAGAAGAGAGTGAAGCTCAAGTGGTGTGTGTTGAAGTGACAGGTGAGGTGTCCTATTTATACACGAGTTGGGGTCAGTTCCCGCCACTAATTGTGCGTGAAGCAATCCTTCAGAAAGCCACAGGGAGTCGACACCTGGAAGCTGACTGAGTTTGGGGGCTAGACCAGTTCAGCCGAACCCCTCATTCGGCCGACCTGGGCTTGGTCCTAGTCATCCTAGTTTCCCTCCGGGTGGCTACCAGGTGGGCCCTCAGGTGTTTCCTGGGTGATACACAATTGAATTCCCTCGGATACCCCTGTAGGTGGGCCATTGGATCAATGGACTGCCACGTGTTATTCTCTAATTGGACTGAAGTGTACTTTTATGGATTGCTCCCTAGATTCTCCTCAATTGTGTAAAAAATATATGCATACAAAATTCTTTTCAAGTACAAGTGGAACTATAATATTTCTAGTGACCATGCGAGCAAGAAATGTTTACTCCTTCACATAATTGAGTTATGTCGATGGTCGGAATCTGTACTTAACGGCCATCAACACCGTGTATAATACATTAATCTAAACAAAACCCACGAAACATGGCCAAAGACAGCTGCATTTATAGCATAGAGTTCAGTCACAAGACCACTAATGTGTCCCTGATGGACTCAGACTCGATACAAGGCCCAATGGGTCGACTTTGTTTTGAAGATTGATGTTGACTCGGTGGAATTTGAATGTAGTACTGGTGCCAATTGTGAGGGCCCGGTCCCGATCACGGGGCCGTGCCGCTTGCCCGGGAATCGCATTGGGTGGTGCCGTGCGATGCGGCACCCAACAGCACACATAATAAAGTATCATATTATATAAATCAAGCAGAAGCTTACAAAGTGTGAATTTTACAAATATTTCATAAATAACCTACAGCGGAAAGCTAATACAACTCACGTCACATTATGCTAAGCAACAGAGAAGACGTCCAGCCCGTGGACCCTTCTCTCTAGCAACACGATCACCATAGCAGCAGCTGGGGTTTCCATGAGTTCATCACTCGGAGAGTTCCGAGTCTCATCAGACACCCGTACTTATCATCGTAGTGTTATTACCTGCAAAACAACTCATGCAGTATCTGTGAGCATGAAGCTCAGCAAGACTTAATCGTCACCCTACTCATGAAACTCTACATGCTGAAAATTGAGGGCTGAATATAGAAGTTTGCACAAAAGATAAACTTGAGCTAAAGGGAAATCCTTACTTCATGTTTTAAGCAATTTTTATAGCCCTCACATAATTTACATCGAGACTCCACAATCAAACAAGAAACGCTTCATCTCAATGTCACTTGCCCGAGGTGAAAGTAACTTTAGTGAGCTAACCTAGACACATACAAACCTTGCGCCATCAATGTCGAGACTCCAGAATCAAACAAGAAACGCTTTGCCTCGAGCTACTAGCCCAAGGTGGAAAATAAATTTAGTGAAAGTGTTGATCATTCCTCATCTCCATTATGAGGATTACTCACGAAGCATATTAAATTTTTCCCAGTTTATTACTACGTCACGACTCAGTGTACAAGTATGCTCACTACCACGAGCGATGGTGATTCGAATCAAAAACACCCGGCTGCACGACACATACGCCCGTCTGAGACCAGTGATCAACCAATCCCATCAACGTCATATGTGGCAACCTTTCACACGACACCCAAATGTTGAACCGGTCCCACCGACTTGGATTAAGTCTCACTACGGCAAACCCTCGTAGAGCCGACTTCTCTATCCTTTCAGCATCTGCATAAGACGGTGGGTATTGCTTCGACACCTAGGTTAACATGTTACATCGGTTTCCTGGTCCCATATAGCTAGTATGCATCCGGTACACATCTCAAACTTGTCCCACAGGGCCGCACACGTGAACGGGCCTTAATCGACTCAGACATAGACTAGGTTCACAGGACCACATCCTTGAGCCTTCTATCCACTGCCCGGTCTCCATTCCAAACTATGAGGATCAATTCCCAACTCTTCCGGTTTGATCCCCCTTAATCCCGGTTCATGAGTAGGAAACTGCCTACTCGAGTTATGCCTCTTTCAATCCACTTATTAACATGAGATCATCAGTTATAATCAATTGATAACCTACTCTACATTAAACTCCAGGGTTTTCTGGGTCATGCATTTGGAGTGTCATACCATCTAGACTTAATGCAATAAACAAATGCTAGACATTATAAAGTGAATACAAATAAAAACTTGTAAATTTTTATGCAAACCGCGGCTTGCCTTAGTGTTGATACCGACTAAAGTTTCTGTCAATAGGATTTAAGTCAGCGGCCTCCGAAGTCTTCTCGAGAAATATTTCTATCGAAATGATCAATTAAAGTAATGCGTCACATTATGAAATAATGTGCTATAAGCAAACTACAGAAGCAAAACCTAAGAAGACATACGAGTCTATAGTTGAAATTTTTACAGAGTCTTTCTAAACTCATGATAGGAGTATGGTAAAATTTTCAGAAGCTTTTGAGACAGAAAATGGGCACAAGAATTCTTGGAACCTTTAACCTTCAATGAATTATAGGAATTTAATTATATTTGGTCATATGGAGAAATTTGATATACTAATAGGTCTCGACCTAAGGTTCCTAGGAAAATTTGTTTCAAATTTTTCTAAGTATTCTGCTGGCCAGAATGGAGGATTGAAGTCCATTCCATTTTTCTGAAATTTGCTTCTGTGATTTTTCAGCCCATTTAAATAACCCTGAGAAAAACCTACTGATTAAGCCGTATTAATCATCTTCAAAAATCCTGAAATTTTTACTGGAGCTCAGGAACTATTATAAAGATCTTCTGACCAAAAAAGGGAATATTTCCACAAGCCAATTTCTTGGAATTACTCCCTAAAGGAATAACTAAAAAGAATTCTACAGTAATTTCTAAGCATTTTCATAGTTATAAATTTATTTCTCTGCAAAGTACTCCTAAGGAATCCAACAAAATCTGTCTCACTATCTTTGGAGCTTTCTACACAGAGTTATTGATGTTCCAAGTTTGAACAACTCTCTGTTTGATTTTACACAGAACAGTCAAACATGTGGCCCAGGGTCAGGTGTTTCTTCAACCTCTCGCCAGAGCCCGCGGGTGCACACCGGCAGAGATCGTGGCGCGGCTCGTTCTCCCTCAATTCTCCACCAAATTAGCTCCGAATTCACCCTACAGGATCCTTGCAACGTGGCACAGCTGCCGGGCAAGGTTTCCCTGCATGAAAACGGCCGGAGATTGGTCAGCATCGGCGGGGCGGCTCGGGAGCTCGGCATCGATGCGTTATGTCGTGTCCCAAGCTTCTCCCGGCGAGCTACGTTGCCCTAATGCATCCACAGAGCTCGTGGAGCATGGAACGCACCTCAATTAGTGCAGCAATTGGCGGGAATAGGGCAGTCACCGGAGGCCCGACCCGTTTTTGCCACCGGCGGCGAATTCTCGTGGCTCGGGGTGTGGGATGGCCGGTTTAATGCGTGCTTTGGCGTCGGAGGGCACTAGGGTTACTAGTTTCGGTGGCTTGAATTGTAGAACCGATGATCAACCACGTTGGACGAATTTCCAGATTTGGCTCACGTCGGTTCAACACGTTCGCCGGTGCAAAAACCCAAATTACTGCTAGCCGACGATGGGGAAGAGCCAGGGGGCTATGGGAGGAGTAGATAGACTTCGTGGCGCACCTTTGTGTGGTTTTGCTCACGCCGGGGAGGCTCGGAGTCATCCGGGCGACGTGTAGCCGAGGCGGGCGACGTCGTGCATTGTTTTTCCGGCGACGAACTGCTCGGCACTGGTTGTAGGCGGCCGGCCACAGCCTGGGGAGGGTCGGAAAACATTGGGAAGGGATCGCTGCAGCCTCTGAGATGCTCAGCTAGGCGTCCAACTTGGTGGAATTGCAAAGCGGCGATTAACCGAGGGGCGGGTGTCGTGCTCAGCTGTTTTCAGTGCGAGGAGGGAACGAAGCCACAATTTTGCACTTGATGAGGGAAACGATCACGCTGGAAGCTGAGGCCACCCACGAGCTGCTCGCCAGCGTGATAGAGGGGAGCAGGTGGTGGTTCGGTAGCTGCTCCCACGGTGGCACACGGTGAAACCTCTGTTCTGCCCGAGTGGAAAGACTTAGGACTGAAGACTGAAAATCTTTTTGCAATTTTAACCTCCCCAATGACATGTGGGTCCCACAAGGCAGTCCCTCCTTATCCCTCAAAAGATCTCCAGAATTTGGCAACTGACCAATTCAAATGTTTGGAGTTTAAAATCGAGCTGCATTTGGATAGTTGGGTAAATTTCATCCAAATTCAAATGTGTATTTGAATTCTTTGCACATTTAAGTCCTTTTTGGAAAATGGATAGCAAATCCTTTCAAAAATTAATGAAACTTGCATACCCACTAATTTGGACCTAAGGAATTCAAATATGCAACCTGATTTTTGTGTTAGCTGCTGCAAACAAGAGTTTGAACACAACAGTTTGAATTACCATTGTGTTTCCCTCATTTCAAATTTGAGTTGAACATTTAGTTCACAATCTGATTTTAAACCTTCCGGTGCACCTGAGACTTCAAATCTGTGGGTTTAATCCACCTAGGGTGCAAGCATGTGAGTAACCCTAAGTTTGTTTAGAAAGAACTCTCATGTGTTATCACATGTGGAAAAAGTTTAAACCAGTCCCATTTTTCAGACACATGACACCAATGTTTGTGCAAACTCAAGTTTCTTTGTATTCATATTTTTGGGACCTTTACACCAATGGAAAGGTTATCTTCTCTTTTGATGCATATATATAACGTATAAAATGGAGTTCGTATGCATTCTAGATGTCCATTTTAAGGACAAATGCTCATGTGCTCTAAGTTGGACTCAAATTCATGTTGGGATCCACCTCCAAAATCAAGTGAACGTCCTTGCAGGCCCTTCAAGCCTCCAAGACTTACTCCAAGTACGTCCTTTCTGGCCCGTCACTCCTCCAAGTACTTCTTCCTAATCATAATGAAATCATTAGGTAGGAATTTATTCTCAAAATTATATAAATAAACTTGTACTAACATGTATGTTCAACTGAGGAGTATTGTGTGTATCTGAAGTAATGATATCCTCATAAGTGCTCAACAAGCCCTAACACTACTCAAGTGGGTGGCTCATGCATAATGGTTTCAGCAAAAAGAGGCCATACAGTTTAGTTTGCCAATAGCATTTTATGCAGGGCTCTATTTATGAAGAGATTGGCGACCTAAGGGCAGTTCAAGTAATTCTTTTTTTGGGTTAACACTAAGGTACATATAATCAATCCCGTTAGTACATAAGTTTTATATGAGCCTTCGGACCCATGGTCCTACCGACTCTAACATATAGCCATCACTTCCGGAGATAATAACCACTGCCAACACAAACATCAAAAATAGGTACAGTAAATCTAATCACTAAGAGCTCAAGATCATAGTATGTAAGTAACCTTGACAATTGCTATCTAGATAGTTTTAACGCACTGTGAATATTGTACACTTTACTCACAGGCTAACACTGTTAGTAAGAGAGTAGCATAACACTCAATTTATTTTCTCCATCTGACCCTATAGTTCCACCTCGGAACGCACCAAGGTGTTGCCGGGGTTTCATGACAAGTAGAATTTATATACAGGAACTATAGGGATTCCGTTAGTCACTTACACGTCAAAGATCACACAGTAAGAGACAAATATTACCCAGGTTCAGGCCCTTAGCGATGACGTAATACCCTACTCCTTAATTGATTTCTCTTGCTGATGATTATAACGAGGTCGCTGAGATCTAGCTATATAGTACTGACTGCTAGGTATTGATAAATGCTAAAGCTCATGCTGTATTATGTAATTTGAGACTCTCAAATTGTTGCCTCTCACCTACGTTTTATAAGGGTTAAGGGTCCCGAGGCACGATCTGAGTTCATTACAATATGGACAATATCTTGAGTTTTCTATATCTAATGTTGAGGTGGTTACTTCTTTTCTTTCCTTGAAGATGTAGTCGTGTGATAAACCCTAGAACTTTTGGGCCTATCCGGGCTTGATCGTTTCCAATTCCTTGGACATGGTCTACCGGGTGGCCATCCCTTCACCAGTAGCCTTAGTGTCCATCATGAGCAATATGCAGACGTCAAATATTGCGTTTTTCGAGTGAGTCTTACCGAGTCAGCTTTTTTCAGCTCGACTATGTCAAGACGGTCGTTTCAGTCGGCTGTGGAACTCAAAGGAACATACTAGAGATCTTGAAGGACTAAATTTCAAACATGTTGATTCTGCCTTAGTCGATGAACTTTATTATCCATAATTCTGAATATAGTGACACGGATTTTGGATTTTTTTGAAGGATCAAACTTTCCCTTACAAACACTACTCAATCAAACCCAAAATTCTCAAGTCTAGCTGGGCGAAGGTTCAGTCGATTACCTTTGCATACTTTTCGACCGATTCATGTGAACCCGAGTGAAGGACTGACAGGAACACGATCGTGGCTGATGTCATGGATGGTCCCAGTATGGCACGCATGCAGTGTGATTAATGTTGTGGCAGGGAATCGCTGCAAATCTCTCTAAGAAACTAGCGCGTGGTGATCACATCCGCTCGATGAACATGCTTGCTCATATAGCCATGTTGATTTGGTTGTTTCAAACCGTCCATCATCTAGAACAGATGGCTATGGTCTGACTGTGCTGTACATCATGAACAGTGAGATCTCACGATCTCCAACTCTTCATGCATTCCGCATAAACTTTGCCATTATCTAATTATGTTACACATTTTACGAAGCAAGAAGATTTCACCGGAGTTCAGTATAAAAGACAAAAGGTAACCTGTGTCTTCTTCCTCCTGACTTTTCTGTTATTTCAATCTCCTCACACCGTATCTTTTCAAGATTACTCAGAAAACAATCCATCATTAGTACGTTTCCAACCTCCAACCAAACAACCACCATGGGTCACGGGGTTCTGTATTCAGACCCCCGGAGAAAACACGAGGGCAACCCACGAAGGATAATGACACAGGCCTGAGCCTGAGATCGGAAGGGTATGGCATGAGGAGCCCGGGGCTGACCCCTGGGCAGGATGCAAGACCCGCCTTCGAGGCGGTTCCAAAAGGGAGTCCATGCCCCAAAGGAGGGATCCGAGCCTGACCTTGGGTAGGAATAAAGCAGGTGGCCTTCAATGCGGAGCAGACGCAGCTTTGGCCAAGTGGGAGGGTAATCGAGTACCCACTTACTCCGGTATTGAATGCCTGTCACCTCCGACGAGACCGAAGAGGAGTGGAACGTGGGGTGCGCGTGCGCCTTGGTATGGACTACCCCCCAACGATGGGACGGGAGCAGGTGTGGCGGCAGGCTACGGCTACGGCGACCCCATCGAGTACCCTGTCGAGACGTATGACGGGACAAGCCATTCCTGCGCCCACAACTTGCCTCCCTGCCACGATACAGAGAGAGGGAGAGAGAAACAATATAAATAGGAGAGGCCAGCCGGTTCGAGAGGGCAGGATCTCACACTTGTAAGAACATCCCCCATTCTAGAATAAGAGCAAGTGAGACACTACTGCTGGACGTAGGGCATTCCTGCCAGAACCAGGATAATCCGTCATGTGTTATTAGCTAGGCCACCTCGAGGTAGAACATGAGGTGCATTTGATTACTAGTAGGAAATCTGAAACACCGACAGTTAGCGCACCAGGTAGGGGGACTACCGCGCGTTCCATTGCCACCACCTCAATGGCTTCCTCACGACCAACTCTCGCACTTGGCGCGACGATGTCCCTCGGTGACTTCGAGTTCATCGCCACCGCAGGCGGCGAGGGAGTGCCTGACTTCGCTCTAATCCACCAGGCCCTCTGTATTGGGAGCCTGGACTTCTTCACCAACAGCTTCGGCACCCTCTGACTCTCGGCCGACTCGGGTGCCGTGTACGATGCTCCGGCGTCAGTGTTTGTCGGGATGATCGGGCACGCCCCAAATGTCCCTCCATCACATCCTGGAGTTCGACCCCAGCTCCAGCAACGACTCCGAAGGCGGCGAGCACCTATTTCTCAAGTGCCACATCGCCAAAACAGCCAACGCATTGCAGCTGGCGACACCAACCAGTGCGAGCCCCCAGGGCAACCCTGAGTCGTCAGAGGCGCGACACCGCGAGTTGGCCAACCAGCTCGTGGTGCAACGAGCCTCCTCAAGGGCCCATCAAGCTCGACCCGGTCTCAGCTCAGGATCGACCGTGGTGCGGCTCCGCGCTCAAAAGTTCCAGGCCGACATCATCGGTGATCACTGATCCCTGCACTTCCAAAGGGCCAGCCAAAATGTGGCAGCTGCCGCTGCCATATTACGCGGCATGCCAGAGCCCGCTGAACCTGAAACTCGGAGGGCTCATTAGACATTCAGGCGCTCTTGGCTTCAGCCACTGCTCAGCATGCTGAGAGCTCCCTTGCCCGAGCCCAAGGCTCGTCAGCCTCCAACAAGAGCCGAAGATTCAACCGACGCGGGACGAACCGCACCAGAACCCACACACCGAGACAAACAACCCGACCCGAAAGGGACGGGTCGTCAACAACCTCGACTTACTCCGTGCGTGTGCGTATGGGAGCTTCCAACTTCCGCCGGCCCTCGAAGCCAGGCGGCAAACTCAGGAAGGCCCCTCGAGGTAGCCTTCCAACTCCCGCCCTCAAAGGCCTCGACAGGTCAGCCACCATGGCCGCGGGAGAGGATGGAGCCTAAGCCCTGGACCCCCTGGCCCCAAAAGCGTTCGGGAAGGCGATACGAAACTCTCCCATCCCACAAAGATTCTGGGCCCCAACCAACATCGGGAAATACGACGAGAAAACCGACCCTGGCGTATGGTTGGAGGACTACTGCCTCGCCTGCCGAGCCAGCTGAGCGGAGGATGACGACTTCATCATCCAGTACCTCACCATCTACCTAGCCGAGTAAGAACGTGCATGGCTCGAGTACCTCCCCCGCCCCCCCACAACATCCAAAACTGGGCTTAGCTCAGGGGAATATTTGTCGGTATCTTCCAGAGGACCTATGTGCGTCCTGGTAACTCGTGTATTAGTACATCCGATGATTCTCGAAGAAGTGCAACGAGCTTCTCGAAATCGTCGATGCAGACATCATCGCGCCCTTCCTTTCAGGGACGACCTACGAGTCCCTCGTGCATAAGCTTGGCTGCGTCAAGCCAAGAAGCATGAGGGGCCTCCTTGACATCGCCACGAACATCCCTCTGGCAAGGAATGTCTGAAGCTGCAGACCATTGAAGGCAGCGACAAGACATGGACAAGATGTGTCCTGCCGCCCCTGCCATCACCAACGGCTACACCTAGCCTGCGGCATGGACAGGGTGGCAGGACGACCACCTCGAAGCCAGCGCAAAGACTATGTAGTTGATAGGAAATCATCCCGGGGCCACCTGTCGGGTCCCCAGGGCCAACCTTGTAAGCCGCTCAAGCCTTGGACTATAAAAGGCTCGGGTAGCCAACGTTACAAGCGATTGGCACTTTAGCCGTTCGCCTCTTACACACTCTCACGCAGGGTTCGACTCTTTGCACACATACGCTCCAGCATCCGAGCACTTAGGTCATCCTCAAGCTCAGGACTCCGGTTCTGAGCAGCAAGCAATACAACAAGCAACTCAGCTCACCGTGGACGTAGGGTATTACGCTCCGGCGGCCTGAAACACATAAAAATCCCTGTGTCAAGCTTCTCCCTCCATCGTACCTAACGCGTGAGCTCTCCGTCAGTGACTAGCCCTTCCAAAAAAGAACCTCCGCGGGCTGCCCAGAGCAGGCACGGGGGAAGTGTCGGCTACAGACTTCGACATTTGGCGCGCCAGGAATGGGGCTTTTCCCTTGCGCGACGAGCTTCCGCCGACGAAGATGACGAAGCTTCCTTCAGCGGCAAGCTCTCCCCGCCCACGTTCACGACGAACGGTGACCAGCGGGGACTACGTCTTGACACACTCAGGACGGAGTGTGTCGGTGCAAGCTGGAAGCCAGCAGCCGACTCCGGCAGCGCCGACTCCAGCAAGCCCAAGATCTGTTGCAGCGCTGAGTGTCTCCCAAGCAAGCGCGCTAGCCTTTGCAGAAGTGCTCCTGGGCAATCCGCCTGCTGAAGACGCCCTCCAGGGGACCACCCAGCAGTGGATCCGCGATGTCAACAACCTCGTCGCTGCTGCCGTCAATCCTCCGCTGCAGCGGGGACGATGCCCTGCTCAACCATCTACCTTGTCGTCGAGGCAAGATGGTGAGCAACGCCTCGGATCGCGCGGTACCGGCAGACGCCCTGGCGCCACCGGTCCAAGCAAGGGAGCCCAAGACAGGCGCTCTAGCGCTATCCCAGTAAGTTCACCATGCTTACTTAGGTGTTATTTTAAATTACGCATTAATTTATATGATCACCTCCCCGCGCTCTAGATAGTGTACGCCCATTGTACACTCAGTTCCTCTTTCCTGATCTCATGCATAGTCGACATTTGCTATCCTGCCGAGTGCGGTCGCGCCTAGTGTACCTTCCAATGGCCCGGAGACCTCTCGGACCTCCCCCAGTCAGGGTACTGTGACACCAGTCGGTCTCCTCCAGGAAAAGACCTACGCCAGAGCGAGGGGCCCAGGAGCCTTGCTTTGCCCGGTACTGCACCCAAAGCATGCGCACTCTGCCTCCCCAGCGCTACGGTCTGAGTACTAGGGGGCCAGACGATTACACCCTGACTAGGGCTAGGGGCTAGACCTCCGGGACCGAGTGCACTGGATTGCCCGAGCCCCGTATTCCGGCCCGGGACAGTAAGCCAAATAAGACTAAGAGATAGGGAAGGGAGGACCTTTGAGCAGAGCCGGTCATCACCCCCTCCGCAGGGGTGAACTCCGAAGCCGGTCGCCACCCCCAGGGGTGAACACCGAAGCCGGACCGTGCGCCCTACACTGGGCTGAGGTCCGATGCCGGACGACACCCCTATTGCAGGGGCGATCTCCGAAGCCGGTCGCCACCCCCAGGGGTGAACACTGAAGGCGGACCGTGCGCCCTACACTGGGCTGAGGTCCGATGCCGGACGACACCCCTATCACAGGGGCGATCTCCGAAGCCGGTCGCTGCAGTGAACACCGAAGCCGTACCGTGCGCCCTACACTGGGCTGAGGTCCGATGCTGGACGACACCCCTATGGCAGGGCGATCTCCGAAGCCGGTCGCCACCCCCAGGGGTGAACACCGAAGCCGGACCGTGCGCCCTACACTGGGCTAAGGTCAGATGCCGGACGACAGTCCTATCACAATGGCAATCTTCGAAGCCGGTCGCCACCCCCAGGGGTGAACACCGAAGTCGGACCGTGCACCCTACACTGGGCTGAGGTCCGATGTCGGACGACACCCCTATCACAGGGGCGATCTCCGAAGCCGGTCGCCACCCCCAGGGGTGAACACCGAAGCCGGACCGTGCACCCTACAATGGGCTGAGGTCCGATGCCGGACGACATCCCTATCGCAGGGGCGATCTCCGAAGCTGGTTGCCACCCCCAGGGGTGAACACCAAAGCCGGACCGTGCACCCTACACTGGGCTGAGGTCTGATGCCGGACGACACCCCTATCGCAGGGGCGATCTCCGAAGCCGGTCGCCACCCCCAGGGGTGAACACCGAAGCCGGACCGTGCGCCCTACACTGGGCTGAGGTCCTATGCCGGACGACACCCCTATCGCAGGGGCGATCTCCGAAGCCGGTCGCCACCCCCATGGGTGAACACCGAAGCCGTACCGTGCGCCCTACATTGGGCTGAGGTGTGGCAGACCCGGAGTCCGCTCATCCAGGATCGCAAAGGGTGGTGCCGCGCGATGCGACACCCGACAGCACACGTCATAAGGATACAATATATTACATGGGAAAACAACTGAAACTGTACAAACAGGTACAAACTTCAGTAACAAACCAGTATTTATTTTACACAGCGGAAGTCTACTCTGTACAACTCACGCCCTGCCTATCTAGCAAAAGTTGGTTGCCCAGCCCTAGAGGAACCCACAGTAGCTCCACGTCTCAGCTCAGCGCCGCGTGTACGGCTCCCACTCAGCCGTGGTCCCCAACGGAGAATAACCCTCGCCGGTGGACTCGTAAACCAAGTCCGTCGGCGGCTCCTCACCTGAAAAACACTTAAGCAGCAACCGTGAGCACGAGGACTCAACAAGACTTAACCGACACACCTAGGCATGAAACTCAACATAAGGTGTACAATGAACCTGGGATAGTAACATTGCAGCAAATAGACACGCGTACAAGTTCATCCTTAATTCATCTTTTAGCAACAAGTTAACAGTTCGGGAATCTGAAATTTAGTAAGCAATATTTGGTGGCACCCATGTAGCAATACAATTATATCATAACAGCAATATCGAATCATCATATTTCATACATTAGCCTACATCACGACTCAGTGAACAAGTGGTACTCGTCACCGTGAGGGACGGAGAATCGACTCGATATACACCTGCAGGGAAACCCAAATAGCACGTCACGTACACCCACCCGTGGAGCTGCACAGCACGCTCACTCGATGTCGTACGGGACCACCTTTCACCCAACAGACCAAACGTCGAACCGGTCGCACCAAAACGAGCAGGAGGTTCCCCACACGGAGCATCTCTCTATGCCCGTTGGCAGATTTCCACCTTGCTGCCCTCAGCCTACACCTATAAATCGGTGCGTTATGCCTCGACGCCCAGAGGTTTAGGCTAAATCAGTTTATCGGGGCCCATATATCCGATATGCCTTCGGTACGTTCAATACCTGTTCAGCAGGGCCGCACACGGATCGGTCCTCAATCGACACGGACAGGGCTGCGCACACAAGACTTCCTCTTGCTGCACCCTAGCCCCTGCCTAGTCTCATTTTCATTACTACAGTGATCTCACATCACTCAACCGAACCCGTGTGTCCCAAGCCTAAACTCGCGAGTAGATTCCAACTACTCGACTTGTACCGAAGTCCCATGAATCATTAAGCATAGCCTTTCTACTCGAGGTCTTAGACACTACCCTCACTCTTATGGAAAAATTCTGGTCATGCAAGTGGGGTTCCATCCATCCTACATCTAATGCACATTCATACTTCACACTAGACATGTGAACAAAGTAAAACTTGATAAAAGAAGTTAATGCAAACCGGGGCTTGCCTTGTTGCTGCTGATCAGGGGTTAAGTCTTCGTCCGGAAGGAGGAAGTCCAGCACTTCCGGAGTCTCTTCGCCTTCAGCGACTACACGTTAATGAAATACTACATGTCAATTTAAATGCAATGTGTGAAGTTGAATACTTAATTACTAATAACTCTAGCTAGCCCTCCCCTTTGGTTCTGAAATTTTTATGGTGGCTTGGTAGGGTCCTAACCAGAGTCTTGACCAAGTTTCATTTGAACCTTGTACAAATAAAAGCCTATTTGGTCCACATTAGAGCCTCTATGTAATTCCAGGGGTTTTCATGGCTCCAACCATTACTTTTTGGAAACTAGAATTTAAGATGGTTCTAATGGAATTGGTTTCATGACATTTGAAGAATTCTACTGAAAGTTATGCCCTAATTAAGATTTAAGAAAATCTGAAAAATGTTTCTGTACATTTTTTTCTATTTTCTCAGGGCAGTTCTCTTAATCACCCCATTAGGGGGGCTAAATTAACATGGATGAGTCTGAAAATTTTAATGTGACTCAAGTATTTTCCGATGAACCTCCCAGCCAAAATTCAGCATTTTTCATAAAGTAATTCTCCAGATAAAATTCCCCACACTTTAAATTTTAGGGATTTAATTCTGGAAAACTATTAAGTTTCATGAGCTGAAATTGGTATTGCTAGAAAGTACTCAGAATACTGAGTTCAGTAAAATTTGGTTCACTGAATTTGGAGCTTCCTACACAAAGTTATGAATTTCTAAAGTTTATGCTGAAACTGGAATTGTTTTGCTATTGGAAAAGAACCTGGGCCCACTCTTTAAATCTTAGCCAGTGAAAACCGAGAACACACGGGTTACTGAGTTCACACGGTGTAGCCACAAAAGATTAGCAGCCACAGAGGATCTCAGCTCGACCGCCGAGTGGCTGACAGGTGGGGCCGGCACCTCGTCTTCAACCTCCCGCTCACTTCTTCCTGCGCGCGCGTCTTCCTTGCCGGCCGTTTCTCCTCCCCCTCGGCCCCTCCCTTGTAAGCCATCTCCCGGCCTGGCTTTCACCGCCTAGGGGTTTTGAGGGTCGGGGAAACCGTTTCCGAGGCCGTTGGAAGCTCTAAAGGTCCCCAGAGGTCGGGCGACGGGCGGCGGCTTCAGGTCAAGTCCGGCGACGTCGGCCGTCCTCTCTGCCAGCTCAACCTCACATCTCCTTCTCTCTAGAACATCAGTGGCCCATGGCAAAGGACGTCCCGTATGCCAAAGAGCTTGGAAACGCCTCCAAACCCCATGTCACCGTGCGCCCTAGGTTGAAAACCGGCTGCAGAGGATAAACCTGAAGAACACTGTGGTGGCTCCACAATTCTCAGTTCTTTTCCGCCTCGGCGACTAGCACAGGGGTCTGTAGCCTACCCCATGACTAGAATGGCCAGAGAACACCTATGGATCATGAATTTTGGAAAATCTACCGCCCTGGCCTATGGACATGTCCTCGGTATTCTGCTAATTCCCGTGGCTCCCATGGAGGAATGGACTAGGGCTTTCGGCAGCGTGAAGAGAAAGAGTAGGCGCACCTTTTAGCTATTCAACGCGGGGTGTGACATGCTCTGTATCGCCGGGACGTCAAGGAGGCCCGGCGGTGGCACAAACTAAAATTTCCGACGACAGTTCTTGCTGTGCGCCACCCACAGAGGGTGAGGGACCGGCTTGGCAGCTCGGTGAGGTCCAGCAGAGTCCTGGGCATGCTCTCACGATCACTGGGGGTTGCGGGAGGTCCTAGGGGTGCTGAGCGACGTGCGGGCGCGAAGAGTGGTCGGCGGCAAGAATTATCCGGCCTGGTGCGGCTGCTCTCGGGGGAAAACGGGAAGAAGCCGCAGTGGCGTATTTGGTTCGCGTGACTGAGGGTTTACGCGTGAGAATCGTCGAGTGGAGGGGTGGCACGTCGATGCCTCGGTGGCTCGCCGCCTCTCCCGTGCCTTGCGCGTGAAGCAGAGACCGGCTGCAGCAACCGACTGAACACTCGTGTGTGCAGCTGACATGTGGGCCTCCCCTCTGTTTTCTTTTTCCCACTTTGTCATTTCTGTTTTTGCTGAATATCTCCTCAGCTACTCATAATTTAAGGTGATACTTAGCCCCCAAGTTCTTGTTTGAATTTGAGTTCTCCCATTTGAATTTTTGTTTGGCTAAATTTGCTTCATGTTTAAACTGAATTTCAAATTCAGTTTTGAATTCTTGCAAATTTAGCTCCTGACAAAATGAACTCCAATGGGGATGAAAATTGGTGGGCTTACTCAGAAAAATGTTGTGAGTTTGAATATGAAGCTAACCTTTGAATTTGGGTGATGAAAGTTGCTGCAATTTGAATTTACAAAAGTGCCTCCAAAGTTGTTGGATTTACATGAAACTTGGCCTGAACCTTCCCAAGACTTTTTAAGTCCTAGGGTGAGCTCAACCTCTCATGTTCATGTGTAGAAATCCCACTTTGTGAAAGTGTAGGCTTCCCCTCTAATCACTCTTTTGATGGAGGTTACTTGCTCTTCACAATTTTTCACAAGCTATCCACAACAAAAACTGTGGTGTTGTGAGGTGATGAAAAGTTTTTGCAAGTCCCTTTTCTTGGGCTTTTACATCCCTCCCCCTTAAAAGAATCTCGTCCCGAGATTATAAAAGAAGAGACAGCGATGTAATAGGGACTTACCGGTGCTGAGCTGCCATGAACTACGGGTAATTTGAGCGAAGGAATTCCTCGCTCTTCCACGTCGCTTCTTTGGCGGTGTGATTGCTCCAGAGTATTTTGCAGAACCACAATGTCCTGCTACTCGTGGTTCGGGCTTTCTCATCAGTAACCGCCACCGGATATTCTTATTACGTTAAATCTGGTTGCAGCTCGCCGATATCTTCGGTAGGAACAGCAGTGGTATGCTTCAGACATTTTGTCAGTTGTGAAACATGGAAAACGTCGTGGACACCAGCAAGAGATGCCGGTAGCTCCAGTCTATACGCCGCTGGTCCACACTTCTCGGTGATAGTATAGGGCCCAATGAAACGGGGAGCGAGCTTCCCCTTCACACCGAACCGGTGCACGCCCTTCATCGGAGACACGCGGAGGTACACGTGTTCACCGACGTCAAAGTGCAACGGTCTACGCCTCTTATCAGCGTATCTCTTCTGCCGGGATTGAGCGGCCTTCAAGTTGGCTTGAATCATCCGAACGCGCTCTTCGGTGTCGTTCACCACATCAACCCCGAATGTGACCCTTTCACCAGACTCGCACCAGTTTAATGGGGTGCGGCATTTGCGACCGTAGAGAGTTTCGTAGGGTGCCATCTTGATACTCGCCTGATAGCCGTTGTTGTATGAGAATTCCGCCAATGGTAGGTGATCATCCCAGTTCCTACCATGGTGGATGGCACAAGCTCTCAACATTTCTTCCAGAACTTGATTCACCCTCTCTGTTTGGCCATCTGTCTGAGGGTGGTAGGCGGAGCTCCTAATAAGCTTGGTACCCAATGCAGCGTGTAGCTGCTCCCAAAAGCGAGATACAAATAATGCACCTCGATCTGAAACGATGGTTTTGGGTACCCCATATAAGCATAGAATCTTCGCTATGTACAGCTCCGCGTATTTGCCGGCATTGTAATGTGTCTGCACCGGGATGAAGTGAGCCGTCTTGGTTAACCGATCAACGATTACCCAAATGGAGTCATGCTTGTTGGAGGTCAGGGGCAATCCCACAATGAAATCCATGCTCACATCCTCCCATTTCTATGCCGGGATCTTCAGGGGTTGCAGCAGCCCTGATTTCTTCATATGATCAGCTTTCACTCGTCTACACGTATCGCACTCGGATACGTACTTTGCTACCTCTCACTTCATCCGTGTCCACCAAAATTTCTTTTTCAAATCTTGGTACATTTTGTTGCTGCCCGGATGAATGGAGTATTTAGACAAGTGAGGTTCATCGAGGATCTTTCTCCTCAGTTCCATATCCCAGGGGTACGACTATGCGGTCGTTGAACCATAGCGTCCCCTCATCATCCTTCCGGAAACATTTGATCTCTCCATTGTCTATCTGTCTCCGGAGATGTGCCATGCTTTTATCAGTCTTCTGAGCTGCAATGATGTCCTCCCTAATAGTAGGGATGAGGGCAAGGTTGTACAGTGACCCATAAGGAACGAAGTATAAACTCGGCTCTTCCTCCTCCAACGGTGTAATGGTGAGGTGATAGACATGTGATTTCCGACTCAGCGCGTCGGCAACCACATTTGCCTTGCCGGGGTGGTAATGAATCTCAATTTCATAATCTTTGATCAGTTCTAACCACCTCCTCTGTCTCATATTCAGCTCCTTCTGGGTGAAGATGTATTTCAAGCTCTTGTGGTCGGTGTAGAGATGCACCAGATTCCCCAGGAGATAGTGCCTCCACATTTTCAGCGCCAACACCACTGCAGCAAGCTCAAGATCATGAGTCGGATAGTGCTGCTCATGGTTCTGAAGTTGGCGTGAGCCATAGGCGACCACACGTCCTTCCTGCATCAACACGCAGCCGAGCCCAATACCGGACGCGTCACAATACACGTCAAAGGGCTTTGTTGTATCCGGCTGAGCTAAGACCGGGGCTGTGGTGAGATGCATTACCAATGCTTGGAACGCTCCTTCACACGCCGTGTTCCAAACATATTTCGTTCCCTTCTTCAGCAATTCTGTCATCGGCTTAGCGAGCTTGGAGAAACTTGGAATAAATCTCTGATAGTATCCCTCTAACCCGAGGAAGCTTCTGACTTCATGAACTGAAGTGGGAGCTTTCCATTACAGTACTTGCTCTATCTTGCTTGGGTCAACCGCAATGCCTTCCGCTGAGATGATATGTCCCAAGAATGGCACTTGGCTTATCCAAAACTCATATTTACTGAACTTGGCGTAGAGCTTGTGGTCTCATAATCGTTGAAGAACGATCCTCAAGTGTTCGGCATGTTCGGCTTCTGTCTTGGAGTAAACCAAGATATCATCGATGAACACTACCACGAACTTGTCCAGATCCGGCATGAACACCGAGTTCATGAGATACATGAAATGGGCTGGAGCGTTTGTGAGACCAAAAGACATGACGAGATATTCATATAATCCATATCTCGTCTAGAAGGCCGTCTTCGGGATATCCTCCGTCCGGATCTTGATCTGATGATATCCAGAGCGAAGGTCCATCTTGGAGAACACACTTGCACCCACAAGTTGATCAAACAATATGTCGATGCGGGGCAGTGGGTACTTATTCTTGACGGTGACGGCGTTGAGCGGCCGGTAGTCCACACACAGCCTAAAGGTTTCATCCTTCTTCTTCACAAATAGCGCCGAGCATCCCCAAGGCGAGGAACTCGGCCTAATGAAACCTTTGCTCAACAGATCATTGAGCTGTTCTTTTAATTCAGCCAGCTCGTTTGGAGCCATCTTGTATGGTCTCCGTGATATGGGTGTAGTCCCGGGTGCAAGTTCAATCTTGAACTCGACCTACCACTCGGGTGGCATGCCTGGAATATCATCCGGGAACACGTCGGGGTACTCCCGGACTACGGGGATGTCCTCTAACTTGAGAGCTTCAGTATTGTTGATCACTGAAACCTCCCGGACTGGATTATCTAATAAGAGGGACTGCGAACGGTGTAATGGGGAGTTGAGGTGAACCGTCCGTGATAGGGTTTCCAGGACAGTGCCATGGTAGCTTAGCCATGACATTCCCAAGATTGCATCAATCTTCTGCCCTTCAAGAACAATCAAAGTGGTGGGATATATCTTCCCACCTAAGCACAGTTGTGGTTTCGGAACCATCATAGTTGCTGAAATCTTTCCTCCCGGTGAGTAGATCATATAAGAACACTCGGTTGGAAAGGCTTCCAGCTGATGCTTAACCACATATGATGCACTTATGAAGTTGTGGGTTGCACCAGAATCAAAAAGTATGATGATGGCTTGATTGTTGAGAGTGAACGTACCCGCCAGCACGTTGTCTCCCTCCGCGGCGTCCTCATTGTCGAGGTGGCGAACGCACCCAGTCTGCTGACCAACCTTCTTGACCGGAGGTCGGCCTCGAGCACCGCCCTGGAACTGGGCTTGCCCGCTGCTCTGCTGCCCCTGAGGACAGTCCTTCGCAAAGTGGCCCGCCAGGCCACACGTGAAGCAGGTGAAACGGGGTGGTCCCCCGCTGATCGGTGGACGGAAACGCGGGGCGTGTTGTGGCGGTGGAAACACCCGTGGTGCCGACTGCTGCTGCTGCTGCTGCTGCTGCTGTCTCGGTGGTGGCATCGGCGCTCGGAACGGAGGTGACTGAAAGGATCGTCCCCCGAACCATTGAGGTCGCGCCGGTGGGTGCCACTGCTGCCCGGATGGTGTCCGATACACCATGCGGTACTTCTGGGGAGCGCCACTCCCAACGCTGGGTGGAGCGCTGCGCTTCCGCTGCTCAGCTGCCAACTCCTGCTGAGCGTCCTCTTGCATGACCGTGGAATTGACTAGGTCGTTGAAGGTGCCGCGATTCCATTGCACGAGATGCGTCTTCATTTCAGGGTGTAACACCTGATAGAAGTGCTCCTGCTTTTTCTCCTCGGTGGAGATGTAGTCTGACGCATATTGCGCCAGATGGTTGAAGGCACGGGAGTAGTCATGGGAACTCCTCCCGTCCTGCTTCAGCTCCAAGAATTCTTGGAACTTCCTCTTCATTATTCCGGGAGGAATGTGATAGGCGCGGAACGCCTCCCGGAACTCTTCCCACTCCACGGCATGGCCAGCCGAACGTGAGGTGACATAGTTCGCCCACCACGCACCAGCGGCACCATGAAGCTGCTGCGCCGTGAACAGAGTCTTTTGCCGCTCCGTGCATTGGAGCAGCCCGAACTTGGACTCGATTGTCCGCAGCCAGTTGTCGGCCTCCAGTGGTTCTTCAGCTTCTGTAAACACTGGAGGATGCGTACTCATGAAGTCTGAGTACGATACATCACGGGGCTCACGGGGCCCCTCTCTTGACGCCCCCCCCCCCCGCCTGGGACGTATTCTGCACGATCGTGCGGAGCAGGTCGGTCTGCTCCCCTCGACCACCCACCAGTGCCGCTATCACATCCGCTAGATTAAGCGGAGGCGGCGGTGGTGGCTGCTGCTGCGGGGTGCTGTCGTAGGCCGGTGGCTGGGAGTCATCGCCTCCCTGTTTGCTAGAGCCACCAACCTCGTGCGTGGTCCTAGTGTGAACCATCTGCAACCATACGACAATAAACATCAGTCCCGCAACATATTGCATGTAGTCAAATAAAATAGGCGTAAACCATAATGACAATAAATTCATGTGATACATCTCGTATGTAGATAATGTAATAACTTTGCACAAGCTACACCATTACCAGACCAAATACAAGATAGTTTAATCCAACTTGATGAACCTCCCCTTTGGAAGCTCACCAAAACTAGGTTTGGTCACTACGAGATATTACTATCGCTTTGTCATCACGTAAACCACCTTCTTATCTTATATACGACACAAACATGGTCTCTAGTAAAAGAAACTTGAGTGAGACCCATACTCAAATCTTTCACTAGTTGAATATAACCTCTCATGAGTATGCTCTACCCCATTGGAGGTATTCAAACCCCCTCTAGGGTACCACAATCTCTCCCATGAGTTCAACTGTCATTTCTCTTCCAGAATGACCAGTTTCTACACATTCCAGATTTTGACCTGGTTCTGGGCATTTTCATGACTCAAGTTGCATACCAAAGTTAAAGTTAACTTCAGTATCTTTCCAACGAGTACTTAGTTTCCCTCAGATAAGCTCTGGTTCCAAAGTTATGGTTATTCAAAGTCAACAGAATTTCTGGAAGAATTTTAACAGCACCTCCTTTGGGAAGTTGCTGTTTTCAACTCTGATTCCCACTGAGTTCTGTGCTGAAATTTCAGAAACTTTGAATTTCAAAGATGTAACACATCTTCTACACTTTCTAAAGATGTATCATATGAAAATTTTAGATTTTTCTACTCGGTGTTATATTTGAAAAACAGAACAGTCCAGAGAATGTTTCACTCTGTCCTGGTTCTGGACAGTTTACCTTCCTCTGGGATTTAAGCCATTTTAAGGTGCGTTTCAGCTCTGGAAGTCTACAACAAAGTTGTAGAGTACTTAAATACCTTTCCATAACTACATACCACACCTACATGGGCTAAAATACCTGTGAGTTATGCCCTGTTGAAGATCAGCAAACTTGCTGCCCAAAACAGAGCACTCTATTTTTCAGTCATTGAGAACTACACTGATCACCCTCCAACTTTTCTACCCAACCAGGCCCTAAATGTTGAACCTAGTGATTTTAATTCCTTGTTATCATTATTTTGCATGCATATGCCTATGATATCTCGGTACTATGTTCCTCACAAAAGGAAATCCTAACCGGATTATACCGGCATATACGTCTCAAGTGTGGCACTAAACGGTCTCTCGCACATGTTTACTACACGGATACATACGGGGTTAGTACCTGCATAAGACCACACAATAATGATGCACGCACTGGTTGTTAATTTCAGGCAGGACCATATTTGAAATTAAATACAAACGCCCGTATCATTTCCATACGGCCATCCTTGAGTTAGGTCACGTCTCATGGTACGTGATCGTGTTTCAACACCACACGACGGGGAACCCGAGTATGTCATGAACGGGTCGTCACGGTTGGGAATGTGATCAAACCAACAGATACCACCTACTGCCCTGCAGGGCACGCCGATGGCAAGCGCTGCGTATGTCCTCCTGGGCTATTCCCAGACGAACACATTCTCGTGTTACTGACCACGCGATGGGGTCTCCACTTACTTGCCTAATGCACTCTAGGGATCAGTGTTTCATATGACCTCAGGAACATGAAGAGTCCAAGAGTTTCATATTGACGTCTCACACCAAGCTGTGAGACCTCTCCATGAACCACGTTCCTCGTCAGGGGAGCTAACCGAAATTGAACCGCTTTCGGTGCCGTTCCTTACCCTGCTTACCAAAGCGTAGGTGCGTCATTACATAATTAAAATTCAGAATTATAACACATATGTTATTCTTGCCACTACTTGGGAAACTACCGAATTAAAGTAACTATGCTAATATAGTCCTTACTTGGGAAACTACCGAATCCTCACCGTAACCTAAGTTTTCCCGTAATACAGCCCTTAAGTACTGTGCTATCCCCAATGTAGCTATGATACCAGGCTGTGGAGGACCCAGAGTCCGCTCATCTAGGATCGCAGAGGGTGGTGCCACGCGATGCGACACCCGACAGCACACGTCACAAGGATACAATATATTACATGGGAAAACAACTGAAACTGTACAAACAGGTACAAACTTCAGTTACAAACCAGTATTTATTTTACACAGCGGAAGTCTACTCTGTACAACTCACGCCCTGCCTATCTAGCAACAGTTGGTTGCCAAGCCCTAGAGCAACCCACACTAGCTGCACGTCTCAGATAAGCGCGGCGTGTACGGCTCCCACTCAGCCGTGGTCCCCGACGGAGGGTAACCCTCGCCGGTGGACTCGTAACCCGAGTCCGTGGGCGGCTCCTCACCTGAAAAACACTTAAGCAGCAACCGTGAGCACGAGGGCTCAACAAGACTTAACCGACTCACCTAGGCATGAAACTCTACATGAGGTGTACAATGAATCTGGGATAGTAACATTGCAGCAAATGGACACGCCTACAAGTTCATCCTTAATTCATCTTTTAGCAACAAGTTAACAGTTCGGGAATCTGAAATTTAGTAAGCAATATTTGGTGGCATCCATGTAGCAATACAATTATATCATAACAGCAATATCGAATCATCACATTTCATACATTAGCCTACGTCACAACTCAGTGAACAAGCGGTACTCGTCACCGCGAGGGACGGCGAATCGACTCGATATACACCTGCAGGGAAACCCAAAGAGCACGTCACGTACGCCCACCTGTGGAGCTGCACAGCACGCTCACTCGATGTCGTACAGGACCACCTTTCACCCAACAGCCCAAACGTCGAACCGGTCGCACCGAAACGAGCCGGAGGTTCCCCACACGGAGCATCTCCCTGTGCCCGTTGGCAGATTTCCACCTTGCTGCCCTCAGCCTACACCTATAAATCGGTGCGTTATGCCTCGACGCCCGGATGTTTAGGCTACATTGGTTTATAGGGGCCCATATATCCGATATGCCTTCGGCACGTTCAATACTTGTTCAGCAGGGCCGCACACGGATCAGCCCTAAATTGACACGGACAGGGCTGCGCACACAAGACTTCCTCTTGCTGTGGCCTAGCCCCTGCCTAGTCTCATTTTCATTACTACAGTGATCTCACATCACTCAACCGAACCCGTGTGTCCCAAGCCTAAACTCGCGAGTAGATTCCAACTAATCGACTTGTACCGAAGTTCTATGAATCATTAAGAATAGCCTGTCTACTTGAGGTCTTAGACACTAACCTCACTCTTATGGAAAAATTCTGGTCATGCAAGTGGGGATCCATCCATCCTACATCTAATGCACATTCATACTTCACACTAGACATGTGAACAAAGTAAAACTTCATAAAAGAAGTTAATGCAAACTGGGGCTTGCCTTGTTGCTGCTGGTCAGAGGTTAAGTATTCGTCCGGAAGGAGGAAGTCCAGCACTTCCGGAGTCTCTTCGCCTTCAGCGACTACACGTTAAAGAAATACTACATGTCAATTTAAATGCAATGTGTGAAGTTGAATACTTAATTACTAATAACTCTATCTAGCCTTCCCATTTGGTTCTGAAATTTTTATGGTGGCTTGGTAGGGTCCTAACCATAGTCTTGACCAAGTTTCATTTGAAACAAAGTTCATTTGAACCTTGTACAAATAAAAGCCTATTTCGTCCATATTAGAGCCTCTAAGTAATTCCAGGGGTTTTCATGGCTCCTACCATTACTTTCTGGAAACTAGAATTTAAGATGGTTCTAATGGAATTGTTTTCATGACTTTTCAAGAATTATACTGAAAGTTATGCCCAAATTAAGATTTGAGAAAATCTGAAAAATGTTTCTGTACATTTTTTTTTCTATTTTCTCAGGGCAGTTCTCTTAATCACCCAATTAGAGGGGCTAAATGAACTTGGATGAGTCTGAAAACTTTACTGTGACTCAAGTATTTTCCAATGAACCTCCCAGCCAAAATTCAGCATTTTTCATAAAGTAATTCTCCAGATAAAATTCCCCACAGTTTAAACTTTAGGGATTTAATTCTAGAAAACTATTAAGTTTCATGAGCTGAAATTGGTATTGCTAGAAAGTACTCAGAATCCTGAGTTCAGTAAAATTTGGTTCACTGAATTTGGAGCTTCCTACACAAAGTTATGAATTTCTAAAGTTTGGGCTGAAACTGGAATTGTTTTGCTATTGGAAAAGAACCTGGGCCCACTCTTTAAATCTTAGCCAGTGAAAACCGAGAACACAGGGGGTTACTGAGTTCCCACGGTGTAGCCACAAAAGATCAGCAGCAACAGAGGATCTCAGCTCGACCGCCAAGTGGCTGACAGGTGGGACCGGCACCTCGTCTTCAACCTCCCGCTCACTTCTTCCCGCGTGCGCGTCTTCCTCGCCGGCCATTTCTCCTCCCCCTCGGCCCCTCCCTTCTAAGCAATCTCACGGCCTGGCTTTCTCCGCCTAGGGGTTTTGAGGGTCGGGGAAACCGTTTACGGGGCCGTTGGAAGCTCTAAAGGTCCCCAGAGATCGGGCGATGCGCGGCGGCTTCGGGTCGAGTCCGGCGACGTCGGCCATCCTCTCTGCCGGCTCAACCTCACGTCTCCTTCTCTCTAGAGCATCAGTGGCCCATGGCAAAGGATGTCCTGTACGCCAAAGAGCTTGGAAACGCCTCCAAACCCCATGTCACCGTGCGCCGTAGGTTGAAAACCAGCCGCAGAGTGTAAAACCTGAAGAACACCGTGGTGGCTCCGCAATTCTCAGTTCTTTTCAGCCTCGGCGACTCACACAGGGGTCTGTAGCCTACCCTATGACTAGAATGGCCAGAGAACACCTATGTATCATGAATTTTGGAAAATGTACCCCCCTGGCCTATGGACATGTCCTCTGTATTCTGCAAATTCCCGCGGCTCCCATGGAGGAATGGACTAGGGCTTTCGGCAGCGTGAAGAGAAGGAGTAGGCGCACCTTTTTGCTATTCAACGCGGGGTGTGATGTGCTCTGTATTGCCGGGACATCGAGGAGGCCCGGCGGAGGCACAAACTGAAATTTCCGACGACCTTTCTTGCTGTGCGCCACCCACAGAGGGTGAGGGACCGGCTTGGCAGCTCGGTGAGGTCCAGCAGAGTCCTTCGCACGCTCTCACGATCACCGGGGGTCACGGGAGGTCCTAGGGGTGCTGAGCGACGTGCGGGCGCGAAGAGTGGTCGGCGGCAAGAAATATCCGGCCGGGTGCGGCTGCTCTCTGGGGAAAACGGGAAGAAGCCACAGTGGCGTATTTGGTTCGCGCGACTGAGGGTTTACGCGTGAGAATCGTCAAGCGGAGGGGTGGCACGTCGATGCCTCGGTGGCTCGCCGCCTCTCCCGTGCCTTGCGCGCGAAGCAGAGACCGGCTGCAGCAACCGACTGAACACTCGTGTGTGCAGCTGACAAAATGAATTCTTGCAAATTTAGCTCTTGACAAAATGAACTCCAATGGGGATGAAAATTGGTGGGCTTACTCAGAAAAATGTGCTGAGTTTGAATATGAAGCTAACTTTTGAATTTGAGTGATGAAAGTTGCTGCAATTTGAATTTACTTTCGAATTGGCCTCTTTTTAAAATACCTCCAAAAGAGCCTCAAAAGTTGTTGGATTTACATGAAACTTGGCCTGAACCTTCCCAAGACTTTTTAAGTCCTAGGGTGAGCTCAACCTCTCATGTTCATTAGTAAAAATACCACTTTGTGAAAGTGTAGGCTTTCCCCTCTAATCACTCTTTTGATGGATGTTACTTGCTCTTCACAATTTTTCACAAGCTATCCACAACAAAAACTGTGGTGTTGTGAGGTGATGAAAAGTTTTTGCAAGTCCCTTTTCTTGGTCTTTTACATGAGGTCCGATGTCGGACGACACCCCTATCGCAGGGGCGATCACCGAAGCCGGTCGCCACCCCCAGGGGTGAACAACGAAGCCGGACCGTGCGCCCTACACTGGGCTGAGGTCTGATGCCGGACGACACCCCTATCGCAGGGGCGATCTGCGAAGCCGGTCGCCACCCCCAGGGGTGAGCACCGAAGCGGACCGTGGGCCCTACACTGGGCTGAGGTCCGATGCCAGACGACACCCCTATCGCAGGGGCGATCTCCGAAGCCGGTCGCCACCCCCAGGGGTGAACACTGAAGCCGGACCGTGCACCCTACACTGGGATGAGGTCTGATGCCGGATGACACCCCTATCGCAGGGACAATCTCCGAAGCCGGTCGCCACCCTCAGGGGTGAACACCGAAGCCGAACAGTGCGCCCTACACTTGGCTGAGGTCCGATGCCGGACGACACCCCTATCGCAGGGGTGATCTCCGAAGCCAGTCGCCACCCCCAGGGGTGAACACCGAAGCCGGACCGTGCGTCCTACGCTGGGCTGAGGTCCGATGCCGGACGACACCCCTATCGCAGGGGTGATCTCCGAAGCCGGTCACCACCCCTATGGGTGAACACCGAAGTCGGACCTTGCGTCCTACATTGGGCTGAGCTCTCAAGACGCACATCACACGCTCCGTGGGGGTGAGCTCCGTTGACCTTCCGGACCTCCCCTCTTCTCAGAGGCTGAGCTCCAATGACCTTTCTGACCTCCCCTCTTCTCAGAGGCTGAGCTTCGATGACCTTTCGGACCTCCCCTCTTCTCAGAGGCTGAGCTCCGATGACCTTCCGGACCTCCCCTCTTCTCAGAGGTTGAGCTCCGATGACCTTCCGGACCTCCCCTCTTCTCAGAGGCTGAGCTGCGATGACCTTCCGGACCTCTCCTCTTCTCAGAGGCTGAGCTCCAATGACCTTCCGGACCTCCCCTCTTCTCAGAGGCTGAGCTCCGATGACCTTCCAGACCTCCCCTCTTCTCAGAGGCTGAGCTCCGATGACCTTCCGGACCTCCCCTCTTCTCAGAGACTGAGCTCCGATGACCTTCCGGACCTCCCCTCTTTTCAGAGGCTGAGCTCCGATGACCTTCCGGACCTCCCCTCTTCTCAGAGGCTGAGCTCCGATGACCTTCCGGACCTCCCCTCTTCTCAGAGGCTGAGCTCCGATGACCTTCCGGACCTCGCCTCTTCTCAGAGGATGAGCTCCGATGACCTTCCGGACCTCTCCTCTTCTCAGAGGCTGAGCTCCGATGACCCTCGGGACCTCCCCTCTTGTCAGAGGCTGAGTTCCGATGACCTTCTGGACCCCCCTCTTCTCAGAGGCTGAGCTCCGATGCCAGCCCTCGCCCTCTTCTCAGAGGCAAGCCCTAAAGTCAGACCTCACCCCCTCAGCAAGGGTGATCTCTGAAGCCGGACCTTCCCCTTCCGCAGGGCAGAGCTCCGAAGAGGGCAAGACCCTACAAACACAGGGAGAACTCAAGACGAGAAGGTGCGCAGGAAGAAGAAGGCCCCACCTCGGGCTCGTTACCTTCCCCGAGATGGGCCCGGGGGCCACTGTCGGTATCCTCAATACCGGGTACCCCCACGCACAGGGTGAAATTTCCTAAGGACCTACCCCATCCGCAGGGGCGAGCTCCGAAGGCGCCACATGTCCAGCGGGGCCGGAGCTCCCCTCTCCTCAGAGGATAGCTCCAGGCCTGCCACGTGGCCCAAGAGGCCAGACCTCGCCCCCTCCGCAGGGGCGAGCTCCGAAGGCGCCACGTGTCCAGTAGGGCCGGAGCTCCCCGCTCCCCAGAGGAGAGCTCCGGGCCTGCCACGTGGCCCAGGAAGCAGGACCTCGCCCCCTCCGCAGAGGCGAGCTCCGAAGGCTCCACGTGTCCAGCGGGGCCGGACCTCCCCTTCCTCATAGGTGAGATCTGGGCCCACCACGTGGCCAGCAGAGCCAGACCTCCCCCCTCTGCCGGGCGAGCTCCGAAGGCTCCACGTGACCAGCGGGGTCGAACCTCCCCTCTCCACAGGGTGACCTACGGGCCCGCCACGTGGCCACCGGAGCAGCGCTGCCCGCGCGGCACGGTAGGCAGCAGGAGTAAAGGCGCACCATGCCTTTACCGTACAAGGTATTCAAGACCCGCGCCTTCCCAAGATGAAGAGGTGCGGCGCACGCCTATCAGGAGGCGCTGTGACCAGTCACAGTCAAGACAGGCGTGCAGTGTCTAAAGCTGCAGACCATTGAAGGCAGCAACAAGACATGGGCAAGACGTGCCCTGCCGCCCCTGCCATCACCAACAGCTACACCTAGCCTACGGCATGGACAGGGTGGCAGGATGACCACCTCGAAGCCAGCGCCAAGACTATGTAGCTGATAGGAAATCACCCCGGGGCCACCTGTCGGGTCCCCGGGTCCCACCTTGTAAGCCGCCCAAGCCTTGGACTATAAAAGGCTCGGGTAGGCAACGTTACAAGGGGTTAGCACTTTAGCCGTTTGCCTCTTACACACTCTCACGCAGGGTTCGACTCTTTGCACACATACGCTCTAGCATCCGAGCACTTAGGTCATCCTCAAGCTTAGGACTCCGGTTCTGAGCAGCAAGCAATACAACGAGCAACTCAGCTAACCGTGGACGTAGGATATTACGCTCCGGCGGCCTGAACCACGTAAAAATCCCTGTGTCAAGCTTCTCCCTCCATCGTCCCTAACGCGTGAGCTCTCCGTGAGTGACTAGCCCCTCCGAAAAAGAACCTCCGCGGGCTGCCCAGAGCAGGCCCGGGGGAAGTGTCGACTACACACTTCGACACCTATCTTTCTCAAACATGACATTTGTTAGTACTAAGATGTGATCACCTTTTAGAGGCTTTTGCAGGTTCCTCATACCAACATGGGCTAGTCTCCAATACCACACCCAACCAATGATAGTATTTGCAATTAGGCATGTATCAAGTTGAGCATTATCCATTAAAAAATCCACAAGATAAAGCTTTCCCTTTAGCACACCCTTAAATGCAATTGAGTTATCGCTTCTTCTAAAGACGGTCACACATTCATTAGTGAACATGCAGTTGTATCCTTTTTCACAAAGTTGTGAAACTGATAGTAAATTATAGTTAAGTGAATCTACTTGCAAAACATGAGATATTGAGTATTGAGAGGAGATAGCGATTTTACCAACGTCGAGTACTCTCCCTTGACTATTGTCTCCAAAAGAAATGCTTTCGCTTGGATCATCATTTTCTTCATATGCAATGAACATCTTCTTCTCTCCGGTGATGTGGTTTGTACATACACTATCTAGTACTCATTTTGATCCATCGGAGGAGTATGCCTACAAAACAAATTATTCCTTGGTTTTCGGTACCCAAACTTGTTTGGGTCCTTTCACGTTAGTCACAAGAGTTTTGGGCACCACATGAAGTTTGTACCACTCTTCTTCTTCTTCTTCTTCTTCTTCTTCTTGTATTCATCATCTTCTTTCTTCTCATGAGAACAGTTGGCAATATAGTGGCCATATTTACCACAATTGTAGCAGGCTCGCTTTATCCTTGACCTTGTCTTGTCCTTGGATTTGTTCTCATTGCTTGAGTTTTTCTTCTTCCTCATCATCCTCTTGAATTTCCTTATGAAGAGGGCCATTTCTTCATCATCCATAGAGCTTTCATCATCACTTCTGTAACACCCTCAAATTAATTACCATGCATTGCATACATTTTTCATGTAGAGAAGCATTTGAAAAGAAGTAGAAATGGAAAAAGAACCTTAGAAATGGAGAAAGAACCCTAGAAATGGAGAAAAATCATAGAAATGGAGAAAGAACCATAGAAATGGAGAAGGGAATATAAAAATAGAGAAAGGGACATAGAAATGGAGAGGGGAATATAGAAATGGGAAAAGGGACATAGAAATGGAGAGAAATGGAAATAAGATAGCTGAAATGAGCCATTCCCAAATTTCCGCCAAAATTTCCAAATTCCCCAATTCCCCCCAAAAAGGGGAATTTTCCCCACATTTGGGGGAAATTTATCACCAATGCTGCCGCAGCCTAAAGGGGGAAAATCTCTAGGACTCTTTGGTTGAGATCCAAATTGACTAGCCCCCCCCCCCTCCCGCCGCAGCCCTCCCCCTCCCCAAGTCACCAAGTTGGAGCCCCCCTGCCAAGTTGGCCACCCCCTCTTGCACGAGTTTGGTCGCCGGTGAGCCCCACCGGTGAGCCCCGCCGACGAGCCCCGCCGTCAAGCCCCGCCAACGATCCCCGCCGTCGAGCCCCATCGTCGAGCTCCGCCGTCGAGCCCCGTCGTCGAGACCCGCTGACGAGCCCCATCACACCTCGCCGTTGCCGGAAAAGAAGCCCGACGATCTGTCCTACCCTAATGTTCCATAGAAAAATCCCCCGCTGCTGCCATTGCTAGGGGAAAGGCACTGCCACAAGAAGGAAGTGAGGTAGGTATTCATTACCCATCTTACGACGTCGCCGCTGTTTCTACATATCTGTTTTCTTCGCTCCTTTTAAACAGAAACTTTTGCGTGTGGACAGATCGCGTTTTGATCGATTTTTGACAGTGGAATTGATCTAGATCTTGAGTCAATATCATCACCACGTCCACACTTGATCCCTACACCCTTTTTCATATAAAACTCCATGAAGCCCATTAAAACATGCAAGAACACATACCAACTGGTTTTATAAAACTGCACTATAGGATTTGCATTCATCGACCCCATTGCATCTTGAGTAAAGTTTGTGCATGATGACTGATTGCTGTAAATTTTGTATGTGCATGGTCGTAAGTAGAAGGACAAGCTCAAGAAGCCATTTACGAGGAACTACAGCACCAAAATTTCGAGACGCTTGAGCAACACGAACCACCGGAGCGAGGCAAGTGCCACTTAACCATATTGATCCAATTTTTTGTTTGTGAAAACTCGTATGCTTGAGTCAACTTGATGGGACACCCTTTTATAGGAGTTTACTAGTTTTGTTAACCATCCTTGTCACTGGGAAAGTTGATGAGTTGGGTATGGTCGTTTTTCCTTTTTTCTTCTCTTAATTTACGAGATACGGAAAGCTGAATTAAAACATGTTTAGCTACTGCACTCATATGAATAATGACGATGAGAACTTGAAGATGATAATGAGCATGGAATAAGGGAGATCTAGGCAAGATTGGTTCGTGGATGTTGCTGGATGTCACACCTGGATTTTCCGAAGAACAACGGAGTGAATATCACATGTATGCCAGGATCATTTTCTCATACATGTGATGACAAATAGTGAAGCATCATTTATTACAAGCCAGGTGTCAAGTATAAATAAGTCTTACATAGCATATGTCTCGATGGACGATAATAAGTTCATGACAAGTAAATAAACTAGCAGCGGAATATTATTCTTGTGGGCTCCGTCACAGGCGTTGCCCGGGGCACTCCATGAACCTAGAAACCTTCTTCGGGTCCAAAGTCTTGATCATTAAACCCCACATCATTATCTTGACCTGAGCAGCAATATAAACCAACAAATATGCAAAGTTGAGTACCGATGGTACTCAGCAAGTGTGGGAAAGTTATGTCATGCATGGCTAGAACGAGGAGAGGTTGAACTCATGGTTAAAGCACTACGCAATTAATACCTATCACCTTAGCTTATTAAGCACCTACAATACTACAAAGGTGAAATGGTCCCAATCTCCCAACCCATCATCATAATCAAATAATCATAACATCATTTCCAATGTTAAGCTCCCCGCTTAACATCCTCAACTTCCAAATCCATCATCCTCTAATCATGAATAAGTCCAAGCCGCTCTTGACCGTGAGCACGGCTGTCATGACAGTTTTAACTCTGCAGAGTTTGCACCACTGTACCCACATGTAGTGATTTCATCCCCCGTTGCCGGGTGGACTAAAAGAACCTCCATTATGCCAGTGGCTACGAACCACATTCACACTTCCCAGGTGTGTATCCAGGAGATCACTACGAAGCCTTTATAAAGGGATTCCCGACGAGCGTGGGCCCACTGAGGTTTCACCCCTAACAGCATACAAGAGGCTCCAACCCCGCTGCAGTGGCCCCCTCTTGAGCCTTGCGGTTCATATGGTAGTCCAGCTGACACCTACTCCCCGCACCATCCAACACACCCATACTACGCCGGGGATACACCTAATTAATTGGCCAAGCTGCCCCATCTCAGCATGTGGTTGGCACGGTAAAGCCAGGTTACATGCTCCATGAACCAGTCCTTAGGATCCAGGCAAGTACTAAACACAAACCCAAGTCTCGTGCACCCAGCACCAACCAAAACATCCAACTTGCCTTGATCCCTATCTCTACTTAACTCATAATATCTCATTCAAGAATAAGGTAAATAAACTGATGCTCTCATATCCCAGTTATCCCATTCTAAGCATGGCTAAGCACAAGTAATATGAGTGAATGACATAATAAAACAAATCCCAACCCAATCTACAAGGAAACAAGATAATGCAACTCTAGGGAAACATCCTAGCATGGGTTTCATATTTCAATTGACAATGCAAATAATTCTATCTTCACATCCTAGCATAGGATCAAAGTGGTCAAGGACACTTGCCTTCTTCTTGCTGCTCTGAGAATTGAAAGTCTTGGTCTTGGAAGGGAGAACTTGCTCTGGGGCAGGTTCTACTCATGCCAATACACATAGCAAAAGAAAACACAATCCATAAGACATAGTTCACACTTCCACTTCATACAAACCACACATTCACATTTGTGAAAGTCATTCACATTTCTATGTGTTGTGGTTATTCTATGTGTGTTGATTTTTGGCTTACATGCACTTTTAAACATGTTCATATGTTTTCTAACTTTTGTATTCAGATTTATGTTTGCACACTATATATGAGTTTCCCATTTGAACAAATTCTTTATATTCAATTGATACACATCTTATCTACCAAGTATGCATGGAAGGTATTTTCCTACTGCAAATGGGTTTTCAGACCTTCTACCAAACCCTAAACTGAAGTCTTTGGATTTGGAGACTTCATTTATCCTTTTATAGTTATGCATACCTACTTTCCTATATTTTAAGATTTATTTTCTATACCTAATTGTGAAGTTTATTATGAAAATAATAAGACACATCATCTAAACAGAATAGGTTCTGACCTAAAATATTAAATAACATATTTTTGAACTTCTCCTCTGATGTGAACTAATTTACATTTATTTTACAATTTTCAGAATTATTTTCTATCCTAAAAATGTGTCCCTATTACTAATAAATGTGAATAATCAATTAGACAGATTCATTTCAACTTAAAATTTATTTTTAACTCACTCCAAAGTTTTCCAAGTGCTAGGAGAGTTCAAATGTGAATTTACAATGTGTTTGTCCTATCTTTTGAATTTTAAATACTAATCACATATTCAAATTCCTAGATTTAATATCATATAGGGTTAAAAAGGTAAACTCACCCCACTACAGGGTCTATTATATTATTTTAAGAATTTCCAGGGGCCCAACTATGCATAACAGAGGGGTTTTGCTAATTTTTATTAAGTCCAGGGGCTAAAACTGATTTTTAATTGAATTTACATGAATTTCTGAAGCTCCAGGGGCTAGATCAGAAGTTTCCGGGGCTAGCTCGTATTTTCCGAGATCCCGAGGGGGTAGCGCGTAAGAATCCTGGCCTTTATAACGCGGGGCTGACGTGGACCGTCTGATTTAAAACAGACGGCTGAGATTATAACGCCGAACCGGTACGCGGGGATTTAAATTCTACCGTGTGATTTAAAATAAACGGCGCACAAGCGGCCACGTCGCTCTGATCAAACGCGGGCGGCGCTGCCCGGCGGCGCGCGGCGGCGGGAGGCGGCAATCTCGCCGGAGAGCTTCGGATCTTCGTAAATTCATCCTAAAACTGGGATTTTATGGCATAGATCGGTAGAGGGGAGGTCGGGGATCTCACCTCGGGGGTTTTCTTGAGCTCAGAGGTCCTGGAAAGCGGTCGGCGACGAGGTCCGAGGTGAATTCACGGTGAGGCTAGTCGGCGCTGTGTTTGAAGCGCAAACCAACGAGTTTTCTGCACCTGCGTGGTTCTCCAGAGGCGGTGGATCAAGATCAGCGCGTTAGATCAGAAATCCCGAGCGAAGATCGAGCGAAATTGGCCGGAGAAACTCGGGTTCTCACCGGAATGAAAAGCGGCTGATCGTGGGTGATCATCGGGGAAGATGCTGGTGTTTATATAGCCGGGGAGGGGCGGCGTTCGGTTGGGATCGAGTTTGCGTCGTCCAGAACCGAAATTCGGCTGGGATACGCGAGTATCCGGGGCGGTTTTGATTCGGAGGTGAGAAGAGTCCTGGCCGGCCGAGCGCGGGCGCGAGGAGGAAGAAGGATGGCGGGCCCCGCGTGTCAGTGGGAAAGAGAGGGGGGTGTGCGGCTGCGGCTGGCACGGGGGTTAGTGGGCCGGCTGGTGGGTTTCGGCCCACTGGTCGGGGAAGTTTATTTTTTCTTTTTTCTTTTTCTTTTTCATTTCTGTTTTGAGTTTAATTTGAATTCCAGTTTGAATTTGAATTTTTGCACCACATGCAATACGTCCAAAATTTTTTAAATTCCCCTCTTAACAGGTTTTGGGGTGTTACAGCTCTACCCCCCTTAAAAGAAATCTCATCCTCGAGATTGGTGGTTCTAAGAAAACAATTCCGGAAATTGTGCCTTAAGCTCGTCTTCTCGCTCCCAGGTGGCTTCCTCTTCCGAGTGATGCTTCCACTGCACCTTGCACATCCGGATTCTTTTATTTCTTGTGAGGCGTTCCATTGTCTCCAAAATCTTGGATGGTTGCTCAGCATAAGACAAATCCTCAGCTACGTCAACCTCGTTCATGGGTAACACCTCTTCAGGTGTTCTCAGACATTTCTTGAGTTGGGACACATGGAATACGTCATGCACATCCAATAGGCGAGCCAGTAATTCTAGTTGATACGCCACTTCACCTTTCCTCTCCAGAACTTGAAAGGGTCCGATGTATCGAGGTGATAATTTCCCTTTCACCTTGAACCGACGAAGTCCTCGGATAGGGGACACCTTGAGATAGACATAGTCTCCCACGTTAAAAACGAGCTCTCTTCTCCGAACATCGGCATAGCTCTTTTGTGGTGTCTGTGTTATCCTCAAGTTGTTGCGAATTTCCCTCACTTTCGCCTCAGCTTCTTGTAGTACTTCGGGACCAAACACTTTACTTTCCCCCGTTTGGTTCCAAAATAGGGGAGTTCTGCACTTCCTTCCATACAAAGCTTCAAACGGCGACATCTTAATACTAGCCTGATTAGTTCTTTCCGTCTGCCCGTTAGTTTGGGGATGATAGGCAGAGCTAAAATTCAGATGGGTTCCCATGGTTTCATGCAACTTTTACCAGAACCTTGAGGTGAACTGTGTCCCTTGATCCGACACTATCTTCTTGGGCACTCCATGGTAACACACGATCCTTGACATGTACAACTCCGCCAATTTGGATCCGCTGTAGCTTTCTTTCACGGGGATGAAATGAGCTACCTTGGTTAGCATGTCGACGATAACCCATATCGAATCATATCCTGATCGGGTCCTAGGCAGTCCCACTATGAAATCCATACCGATTTCTTCCCATTTCCATTCAGGCACTTTGAGTGGTTGCAATAATCCCGCGGATCGCTGATGTTCCGCTTTTACCAACTGACATGTGTCACATAGGGCAACATGTTCTGCAACATCTCGCTTCATTCCATACCACCAATACCTGCTCTTGAGGTCCTGGTACATCTTCGTACTCCCAGGATGAATGGAATAGTCGGAATCGTGAGCCTCCTTCAAAGTCAATTCACGGATCTCCTTCACTTCAGGCACACAGATTCTTCTCCCGTGCCACACCGTACCTTGTTCATCCTCTCTGAAACCAGGAGCTTTATTTTCCTTGATGAGTTGTCTGATTTCTTGTATCTTCTCGTCATTCTTTTGACCATCGCGTATGTCTTGTTCTAGTGTGGAGTCCACTTCCATGGCGATGGCTTCACCACTATTCACCAGGCATAGATTGAGTATTATAACATCGTCCTTCAATTCTACAGGCATGTCTTTCAAGCTCAACCTGTTGACCTGCACTTTCCGACTTAAAGCATCTGCCACGACGTTGGCTTTCCCAGGATGATAGTTGATGCCCACATCAAAGTCATTGATTAGCTCTAACCATCTCCTTTGTCTGAGGTTGAGATCTGGCTGTGTGAAAATGTACTTTAAACTCTTATGATCCGTATATATCTCTGTCCTCTTCCCCATCAAGTAATGTCACCAAATTTTCAACGCGTGTACCACTGCGGCTAGTTCTAGGTCATGTGTAGGATAGTTCTTCTCGTGTTTTCGGATCTGCCGGGATGCATAAGCCACGACATGCCCTTCTTGCATGAGAACACATCCCAACCCGTTTCCAGAGGCATCGCAGTACACCGAAAAGTTCTTCTGCATATCTGGCATAACTAGCACTGGGGCTGTTGTCAATCTTTTCTTTAGCTTCTGAAAACTCGTCTCGCACTGTGGCGTCCATGTGAATGTGATTCCCTTCTCCAACAGTTTGGTGAGGGGTCTCGAGATCTTGGAGAATCCCTCAATAAACCGTCGATAGTATCCAGCCAATCCCAAGAAGCTTCGAATGTCCCCGACATTCTCAGGGGCCTTCCACTTTTGTATATCCTCGATCTTGGCTGGATCTACGGAGATTCCTCCCTCCGAGATTATATGTACTAAGAAGGGAACTCTCTTCAGCCAAAACTCACACTTGCTCAACTTGGCATATAGTTGGTGTTCTCTCAACTTCTGCAACACCAACCTTAGATATTTCTCATGTTCCTCTTCATCTTTGGAGAAGACGAGAATGTCATCTATGAAAAACACCACAAATTTGTCCAGATATTCCATGAATACCTTGTTCATGAGATACATGAAGTATGCCGGGGCATTAGTTAGCCCGAAAGGCATGACGGTGTATTCATACAGTCCGTACCAAGACACGAAAGCTGTCTTGGGAATATCAGATTGCCTTATCTTAAGTTGGTGATATCCAGACCTGAGATCAATCTTCGAGAACACACAAGCTCCCCTCAACTGATCAAACAAGTCTTCAATGCGGGGTAATGGGTACTTGTTCTTGAAGGTTACTTTATTCAAGGCACGGCAGTCTACGCATAACCTTTGGGTTCCGTCCTTTTTGGGCACAAATATCACTGGAGCTCCCCATGGTGAGGAACTAGGATGAATGTACCCCTTCTCCGTCAATTCTCTTAAATGATCCTTGAGTTCTCCCAGCTGCTTGGAGTCCATCCGATAAGGTCTCTTGTATATCGGAGCTGTTCCAGGCACTAGCTCAATCGCGAATTCCACTTCACAATCGGGAGGCATACTTGGCAACTCCTCCAGAAAAACGTCCGGATATTACCTGATAATCCTGATCTCCTCCACTTTCACCTCAATTTGATTTAATTTAATGTCCCTCCTAGGCTCTTGTATGGTTATGAACTTTACTCTTGTGCCACTAGGGTGAGTTAGTTCCACCGTTCTGGTCGAACAATGGATGATTCCCTTATGTTTGGTCAACCAATCCATACCCAAGATAATATCTATCCCTTGTGAATCTATCACTATGAGGTTAGCAGTAAATACTACCCCATTAGTGTCTAGGTTCACCTTGGGACACACTTGTCTTGTCCTTATTTCTCCACCTGGAGAGTTTACTGCTAGCATATAGTTCATTTGTGTTGTTGCTAGATCATGCTTCTTAACAAACCCTTTGGCAATGAACGAGTGGGTAGCACCAGAATCGAACAACAGGGTTGCAATGTGTAAATTGGCAGGAAACTTACCAACTACCACGTAAGGTGCCTCTTGCGCTTCCTCCATGGTCACGTGGTTCACCCGTCCTCGCATCACATTCTGCTGTTGCGGCTGCACATGCTTCTTCTTTGGGCACTTATGGGCGTAGTGCCACAGTTCACCACAGTTAAAGCATTGCACCCCAACCTTCGGGGCCTGGCCTTTGTTGTCTTGGGGTTGGTTTGGGGGTCCTTGTACTGCTGGTCGAGGTTGATATGTAGGACGAGGCTGTTGTACAATTGCTCATGGCCTCCACAACTCACGTCACACACCATTATCTAAGGTATTGACTCGCCTACTCGATAACCTACTGAACTATGGGAAAGTACTCTACACGACTCGTATCACTGAGCTGGCTCCTCGGGATCTTCCTCATTATTGCGGCTGCCTTCCGACTCTGCGTTGGGTGGGGAGGCTGCTGGTGGAGAAGTGTGACGACGCCTGATCGCCCGGCGATCTGGGGAGTCAGGAGTCCATGTATCATTCACGGTGACAAACAGTTCATCCCATCTCCTCTTTCTCTCGCCCTCAAGCAGGCTCGAAGCAACACCTCTGTCTCCTTCAGGGTGTCACGAACATCCTGAAGCTCCTGCTGGCACTCCTGCAGTCGAGTGCTGAGCATAGCAGCATCCTCCAAGCACAGGTCCATGTGCTCATGGGAAGTCCCCTGCTGCACTAGCGGGTACTTGTACTCCGTAGTACCACTCTCACGCTGGAGGACATACATGTACTCAGTCCTGTCAAGGTGGCGACGGTAGATGTGACTCTGGCAGGTGATGGCCTCCCAGGTGACATCCTTCTCCGCATCGACCTGTGTTGCTCGACAAGCTGGAGAGCGGTGGATCTTGAGCAGCTGGTTTTCGTGGATAATCATCATCTCTGAACTCCATTCTTCCCGCTTCTCCCGAATGGTCCTGGTGGAGCTATAGTGTATGATTAGCTTGCCCGTATTGACGGCGGCTTGGAGCATACATCGAAGACGGCGCAACAAGCCTCCTACTGCCAATCCGTAGGAAAGGTACGTCACCGGACGGCTCTCCCCTCTTTGGGCAAGGGCAACTATGGGAACTCTCCCTCCTGTGGACTTGCCAGCGGTGCGAATTATGCGAACCATCTAAAACATAAAGCATTTAAACTTTAAACAAAAATTCTAATTTGAATAAAAGTTGGGGTAAGATGAAGAAAGTGACCCCATTAAATAACACTTTTCAACCCACACCTTATAAAATAGTTTTTAAGAAAATAGGGTCCTTAAATACGTCCATTTCTACCTAGGTCCACGTTCCTATGGGCAACCTTGGCTCTGATACCACTTCTGTCACACCCGGTTTTTCCGAAGAACAACCGAGTGAATATCACATGTATGCCAGGATCATTTTATCATACATGTGATGACAAATAGTGAAGCATCATTTATTACAAGCCAGGTGTCGAGTATAAATAAGTCTTACATAGCATATGTCTCGATGGACGATAATAAGTTAATGACAAGTAAATAAACTAGCAGCGGAATATTATTCTTGTGGGCTCCGTCACAGGCGTTGCCCGGGGGACTCCATGAACCTAGAAACCTTCTTCGGGTCCAAAGTCTTGATCATTAAAACCCACATCATTCTCTTGACCTGAGCAGCAATATAAACCAACAAATATGCAAAGTTGAGTACCGATGGTACTCAGCAAGTGTGGGAAAGTTATGTCATCCATGGCTAGAACAAGGAGAGGTTGAACTCATGGTTAAAGCACTATGCAACTAATACCTATCACCTTAGCTTATTAAGCACCTACAATACTACATAGGTGAAATGGTCCCAATCTCCCAACCCATCATCATAATCAAATAATCATAACATCATTTCCAATGTTAAGCTCCCCGCTTAACATCCTCAACTTCCAAATCCATCATCCTCTAATCATGAATAAGTCCAAGCCGCTCTTGACCGTGAGCACGGCTGTCATGACAGTTTTAACTCTGCAGAGTTTGCACCACAGTACCCACATGTAGTGATTTCATCCCCCGTTGCCGGGTGGACTAAAAGAACCTCCATTATGCCAGTGGCTACGAACCACATTCACACTTCCCAGGTGTGTAGCCAGGAGATCACTACGAAGCCTTTACAAAGGGATTCCCGACGAGCGTGGGCCCACTGAGGTTTCACCCCTAACAGCATACAAGAGGCTCCAACCCCGCTGCAGTGGCCCCCTCTTGAGCCTTGCGGTTCATATGGTAGTCCAGCTGACACCTACTCCCCGCACCATCCAACACACCCATACTACGCCAGGGATACACCTAATTAATTGGCCAAGCTGCCCCATCTCAGCATGTGGTTGGCACGGTAAAGCCAGGTTACATGCTCCATGAATCGGTCCTTAGGATCCAGGCAAGTACTAAACATAAACCCGAGTCTCGTGCACCCAGCACCAACCAAAACATCCAACTTGCCTTGATCCCTACCTCTACATAACTCATAATATCTCATTCAAGAATAAGGTAAATAAACTGATGGTCTCATATCCCAACTATCCCATTCTAAGCATGGGTAAGCACAAGTAATATGAGTGAATGACATAATAAAACAAATCCCAACCCAAGCTACAAGGAAACAAGATAATGCAACTCTAGGGAAACATCCTAGCATGGGTTTCATATTTCAATTGACAATGCAAATAATTCTATCTACACATCCTAGCATAGGATCAAAGTGGTCAAGGACACTTGCCTTCTTCTTGCTGCTCTGAGAATTGAAAGTCTTGGTCTTGGAAGGGGAGAACTTGCTCTGGGGCAGGTTCTACTCATGCCAATACACATAGCAAAAGAAAACACAATCCATAAGACATAGTTCACACTTCCACTTCATACAAACCACACATTCACATTTATGAAAGTCATTCACATTTCTATGTGTTGTGGTTATTCTATTTGTGTTGATTTTTGGCTTACATGAACTTTTAAACATGTTCATATGTTTTCTAACTTTTGTATTCAGATTTATGTTTGCACACTATATATGAGTTTCCCATTTCAACAAATTCTTTATATTCAATTGATACACATCTTAGCTACCAAGTATGCATGGAAGGTATTTTCCTACTGCAAATGGGTTTTCAGACCTTCAACCAAACCCTAAACTGAAATCTTTGGATTTGGAGACTTTATTTATCCTTTTATTATTATGCATACCTACTTTCCTATATTTTAAGATTTATTTTCTTTACCTAATTGTGAAGTTTATTATGAAAATAATAAGACACATCATCTAAACAAAATAGGTTCTGACCTAAAATATTAAATAAAATATTTTTGAACTTCTCCTCTGATGTGAACCAATTTACATTTATTTTACCAATTTTCAGAATTATTTTCTAACCTAAAAATGTGTCCCTATAACTAATAAATGTGAATAATCAATTAGACAGATTCATTTCAACTTAAAATTTATTTTTAACTCACTCCAAAGTTTTCCAAGTGCTAAGAGAGTTCAAATTTGAATTTACAATGTGTTTGTCCTATCTTTTGAATTTTAAATACTAATCACATATTCAAATTCCTAGATTTAATATCATATAGGGTTAAAAAGGTAAACTCACCCACTACAGGGTCTATTATATTATTTTCAGAATTTCCAGGGGCCCAACTATGCATAACAGAGGGGTTTTGCTAATTTTTATTAAGTCCAGGGGCTAAAACTGATTTTTAATTGAATTTACATGAATTTCTGAAGCTCCAGGGGCTAGATCAGAAGTTTCCGGGGCTAGCTCGTATTTTCCGAGATCCCCAGGGGGTAGCGCGTAAGAATCCCGGCCTTTATAACGCGGGGCTGACGTGGACCGTCCGATTTAAAACAGACGGCTGAGATTATAACGCCGAACCGGTACGTGGGGATTTAAATTCTACCGTGCGATTTAAAATAATTGGCGCACAAGCGGCCACGTCGCTCTGATCAAACGCGGGCGGCGCTGCCCGGCGGCGCGCGGCGGCAGGAGGTGGCGATCTCGCCGGAGAGCTTCGGATCATTCTAAATTCTTCCTAAAACTAGGATTTTATGGCATAGATCGGTAGAGGGGAGGTCGGAGATCTCACCTCGGGGGTTTTCTTGAGCTCGGAGGTCCTGGAAGGCAGTCGGCGATGAGGTCCGAGGTGAATTCACGGTGAGGCTCGTCGGCGCTGTGTTTGAAGCGCAAACCAACGAGTTTTCTGCACCTGCATGGCTCCCCGGAGGCGGTGGATCAAAATCAGCGCGTTAGATCAGAAATCCCGAGCGAAGATAGAGCGAAATTGGCCGGAGAAACTCGGGTTCTCACCGGAATGAAAAGCGGCTGATCGTGGGTGATAATCGGGAAGATGCTGGTGTTTATATAGTGGGGGAGGGGCGGCGTTCGGTTGTGATCGATTTTGCGTCGTCCAGAACCAAAATTCGGCTGGGATACGCGAGTATCCTGGGCGGTTTCACGCTCCGTATGAACAGCTTGGCTGTCCATCACGGCGTTTCCCGCCCTCATCTGGAGGCTAAGGTTCGCCTCCGCGGGGTTGTACCTTGGGCCACTCGAGTCCGTTGCCTCCAGGTACCTCTCTTCCCACACATGCTGAGCCCGTCCCTCCACCGGAACGAGCGCGTATGGAGTGCCCTCCATAGCCTGCACGTGTAGTTGGCAGAAACGTGACATGGTGTCACGGGCTGCCACTTGCCACATCCCTTCCGGTTGTCTTCCTCTCACCGTGACGGTGAACGGCACCCAACCGGGTGGCGTAGGTCCTGCAGGGACTTCGACATGGATCGTCCACGTCTTGTTCCCCTCTTCGCCGTCTTCTTTGGCGAAGTATTGCGGCATCTGATTGTACCTGAAATATTGGAGCATTTGCCACAATGCTTCCGGGTAGCCGTTACGGTGAGAACAGTGGGACATCACCCACCCGTTCTCCAACTTCTTATCTGCTGTCATCTGTAAAAATATATTTGAGAAATGTCAAATATTTATTTAAACAGTAAAGCAATGAGTTATAACATAATACATGTCATTGAACCCATAAAACTTGGAAACATAGTTCAAATTTTAAACAAATTTGACTGCTGATCTGCTGTTCCCATGACAGCCCTGACCAGTTTCCATTTCAACCTGATTAGGCCATGTTGAAGGCAAAACCAATTCTGGAGATTAACATCAAAGTTAAAGCTAACTTCAATAGCTTTCCAGAAAGTATTTGCTTGGCCTAATATCTGTCCTGGTTCAAAAGTTATGAGATGTCAAAGTTAACATAATTTCTGGAGAAAATTGGACAGCACCACCCTGCTTTAGGTACTGATTTAATCCAAGAATTCCTGTTAATTCTATTCCTAATCTGACAAAACTTTCTGTTACAAAGTTGTAACCCATCTCATAAGATTTCCATAACTTCTTCAATTTCTATTTTTGGATTTTTATGCAGGAAGTTATGCTTAATTTACAGAGAGTCTACAGAGAGTCTTTACTCTGTCCTGTTTTCTGGACAGTTTCAACTCTACTGTATTTTTCGAGTGGTTTAGGGATGAAACATCTCTGGACCTCAACATAAGAGTTGTAAAGCTCTTCCAAAGATTTCCATAAATGTATCATATGAACCCAACCTCGAAAGAACTCAACCTCTAACCTCTGATTAACTTCAGCCTTGATTCAGCTGGAAACAGAGTGCTCTGTCCTTAACAACCTATAAGTTGAAAACTTGTTAACTTTGAATATCCTGTTCAAGGGAAGGAGTTACATCGAGTTTTACTACTTTGGATCAAAACCTTCAAGTTTTAACAATGAAGTTGTTCATTTAGTTGGGTCTGACGTCGATGCGTCACCAGATTATGTCGGTACCACGTCCTCACAAAGAAAAACCTATACCGGACATAGCCGGCTTCGTTAATTAAGTGGCACTAAATGTCACTCACACACGGATGCTACACGTCTACCGTTTCGTGGTCAGGCTACCTGCAAAAACTCAAACAATCATCAGACTCGGCTGCAGACCGAGCCCGGAATCCATACAGTTAGTATATCCGGCCGTCATCACTCGCCCGGATGTTCTCAAGCCAAACACGTCTTGAGTTACGTGTTCACGTTTCAGACCACGTGACGGGGTCTCCCAAGTTGCACCACGCACGCCAGGGATAGACGTTGCTCGAATACCCCAAACGACATGAAGAGTCGTAGAGGATATCAAAGCGGGTCGGGTTACCTGCCACCCGTGGGGCTCCACCCTTCAGCTTGTGAGCACTGGTGGACAGCGCTTACGTGCACACCCCAAGACATGAACGTCCCGAGATGCACGATTTTCTGACATAACAAATAGGTTAACATGCAACTTTATATATGCTAATAACATCCTTATACGGGCTACTAACTCGTTCCTCACTGGATTTTTGAAAAAGAAGACCTTTGTACTGTGTTAAACCTCAAGCGAGCTCTGATACGAACGCTGACACGACCCCATGGTCTTGTCGAGCCAGGATCATGCTGAGGGGTGCTGCGTTACACATCACCGTATAACACACGTCAAAGGTACAAAGCGGAAGCAAAATTTTATTACATAAACAGGTTTATAAACATGTTTACATCAAAATAAGTTCAGTCTACACTCGCGGGCGTAGACTATGCATCAAGTCCACGTTCAGCCCATGAACGTGTCCTTGCTAGCACACACGCACATTAACTCTGCAGCGTGCACGACTCCCACTCGACGGGGTTCCCCTCCTGGGGTTCCGTCTCCTCTTCGGGAGTCCCTTCCTCATAGAACCCTGCAAAAGCTTCAAACACAAGCAGTGAGCACAAAGGCTCAGCAAGTCTGACCCGTCTCACCTAAACATGGAACTTCTATATGAGGGGTGATGGGTACATGAGGAAAAACAATCATTTGCAAAGGACTCGCCTAATTAGTAGAACCTTACTTTCAGGTTTTAGCAGCAGGTTGTGGAGAACCTTACGCTAAGGCACATGAGAGAGCCGCAATCAAACAAGAAACGCATTTCTCTCATGTACTTTGCCCAAAGTTGAAAAGAACTTTAGTTAGCTCTAAACTACAACAACCATTAACAAGTAAAGTCCATCTTTCAATCAGCCGCATTTTAACATGTAACTAGCCTGTTCTTTCTACGTCACGGTACAGTGAACAAGTGGTACTCACTGACCACGAGGGACGGCGATTATAATCGATTTACACCTGCAGGGTTACCCGAACAACCCGTCACATACGCCCGTACTCGATGTTGCCTACAACAACCATCACGGACGCCGTACGCAACTACCTTTCACCCGTCAGTCAATTATTAAACCGGTCCCATCGTCCCGAGCAAGAGGTCTCTGCACGCGCGTCTCAGTGCCGCCAGCCGATTTACACCTCAAGCTCTCAACCTACCCTCTGAACGACGGGCAATGTCTCAATACCCAGCTACCCGAGTTACATCAGTTTCCCGGTTCCCATGTAGCCGGTAGGTCTTCGGTACTGTTCTAGCTTGTTCAACAGGCCCGCACACGGCTCGGTCCTCAATCGACACAAGTGGAGCTACAGCACACAGGCCCCAAAGTCCTGCTTCCCTTACCCTCCGCTTGGTCTCATTTTCTTGCCATGTGTTTCATGTGCTATCACTACCCGAGTTGAGTGCCTCTAGCCTATGCTCGCGAGTAGTTCCAACTACTCGACTTGTACCGAATCCTACTCTATCATAGCAATGCAGTAGCTAACGGGGTTTGCAATCCTAAACCCAACCCGTGGTTTTCTTGGCTATGCAGTTGGATTTCCAAACAAGACCCTAATGCAAAGAATAAAGTAATCAAGTATGTGCTCAAAACAATAAAAACTTGTAAAAGGTTAATGCAAACCGGAGCTTGCCTTGCTGCTCTTGGTCGTAGGCTAGCTGCTCCTCCGGAGTTACGAGGTCTAGGACTTCGGGTTCCTCCTCGACCATAGCGACTACATGATAAGAGAGGTACATGTATTAATTTGAATGCATTTGTATTAAGTTTGCACTTGTGAAGCTTATAAGTCCCACTAGACAGACTCTAGGACTGTCAAACTTTTACTGTGGCTTGGATGCAACCTAAATAGAGACTTGGTCAAGTTTTAGTTGCAGCAAAGCTCATTTGAGCCCTCCACAATTAATTATGTCCTTGACCTTAATTGGAACTGTTAGTGTGCTCTAAGGATTTTCATGAAACAAACTATGACTTTATGAAAACAAGATTTTCAGAGGGTTCTAATGGAGTTGGTCTCACTTAATTTGGAAGTCCCTAACTAAAGATATGAGCTAAACAATTTCAGAGAAAATTCTGAAAATGTTTCTGAACATTTTCTATTTTCTCTGGAACAGTTTCACTAATCACACCATCAGGTGGATTAAATGAGCCCCAATGGGTCTGAAATTTTTATGGCAGTTCAGGGATATTTTGGTGATCATCCCAGCAAAATTTCAGGATTTTCCTCCACAGGGTTCTCCAGTTAAAATTCCAAACAGTTTAAACTTTGAGGAATTAATTCTGGAAAAATAAGGAATTTCATGAAGTGAAACTTGATTTGCTGGAAATTGCTCAGAGAGCTGAATCCAGCAAAATTTGGTTCACTCAATTTGGAGCTTTCTAGCCAAAGTTATGAGTATTTGAAGTTTGGAAGAATTCTGAAAATCGGGGAAAAGTTTAAACTCGCGCGTGGGCCCAGGGGACACGCGTCGCACGCCGAGGCGATAGCACACCATGGCCCACAAGGATTTTGCGCACCAGCACACCCGATCCCGGCCGCAGCCTGATCCCGATTCAAATTATCGGCCGCTGACAGCTGGGGTCCACCCCCTTCTTCAACCTCGCGACGCCCGCGCTCCGCCGCCGAGGGACCTCGCCGGAGAGCTCGCCGCCGGCTTCTGTACAGCTCCAAACTTCACGATTTTGGCCGCCGCTGCCTACTTTCACTCGGGGAACCGGATTCCGGGGTCAGCTGCTCATGACAATGGCCGGTGCATGGTCGGCGACGAGCCGCCACCTCGGGAAGATTTCGGCCATGTCGGCTGACTACCCTAGCACCTAAACTACTCGAGGAACCGGTCGGGAAGCATCAGTGGACCTCAGGTAAGGTCTACATGAGCTCGAGGCAGCTCGGGGAAGGCCCGAAGTAGGTCCTCACCGTGCGCCCGATGCCTCCCGTTTACTCCGCCATTGGTAAACCTCGAATTACGCCGGGTACAGAGGTTCTCCGGCCAAGGGTTGTGAAGGCAACTTGTGCGTTACCGTGTCTAGTTTGTGTGAGAGCGGATTGAGACCCTCTAATCCTTTCTAGAGCATGAATTCAACAGAATCGCACCCGAGGGTCGTGCTGCACACAGAAAGGGGAAAATCGGAAATTCGCCGCCGGTGAGCAACCACTCGAGCTGTGGCTCGGGGGTGAGCAGCACCGGTCACCAGCGCGTCCAAGGGTGCCTTGGTTCGGGCGTGACAACGCCCTGGCTGGGCTGTCCACGGGAGCCCGAGGTGCGGCGGTTCTAAGTCACCGAATTGATCTTTCGGCACAGCCGATATCAATCGGTTTCACTGAGTTCTAGCAATAGGGAAGACGGAGGAAGGTCTCTAGTACCTTGCCGTGGCTCTGGAGGGGATGGAGGAAGCTGTGATCGGCGCTCTCGGATCAATTCCGAGCTGCGGAAAACTTCGGCCGGCGCTGAGTTCTTGCGGGGAAGAAACGGCGATGCCTCGGCCGAGGAGGGGGGGCAGGCGCCTTAAGAAGGCTCTGCACCGCCTCACGCCCGCGGGTGGGCAAGCAGCTGCTGGCCCGGTGGCTGCCCTCGGTGGCGACCGCAGCGGCGGCTCGGTTAACCGAGTGAGAGAATTTCAGTCGGTTTGAGTTGAAGTGGTGGCTGACATGTGGGTCCCACTTCCAGTTTTAACCTCTGAAATTTACTCCTAATCACTGTTGTAAACAGTGAGCCCCATAGTACCCCTGGTAATTCAAATTATCCACCCATGAGCCATTTGAATTGATCAAAGTTCAAATGAGGTTTGCTTTGAATGAATTTCAGCACAAGTTCAGTTTGAAATTCAAACAAAGTTTGAATTTCCCCCACTTAGCTCATGTCAAGATCAACTCCAAATGGAGTGAAAATTGGTGTGTGAGCTCACAAAAATGTGCTGAGTAAGAACATGCCTAACACTTTTAAATTCATGGGATAAAAACAGTTTGAATTCGAATATGGTTTCAAACTGCCCTCTTTCTAACTATACCCAAAATGACCTCAAATAGGTTTTGAATTTGGGTGAAACTTGGCATGGACATCCTTAGCAATGTGTAGGAGTTTTCATATGTCCAGCCCACCTATATCACATGTGGGAAATACCACTTTTGCAATATGTGAGTTTGTTCTCTAATGAGCATGTTGATGGTGGTTACTTGCTCTTCATTTGTGTTCATCATCTTTCCTCAGATGAGGTGTGTGGTGTTGTGATGAACACTTCAATTATGTGTCAAAAACTGAGGCCCTTACATTCCTCCCCCCTTAAAGAATCTCGTCCCGAGATTATAAGGTGAAAATGAGAGAGAGGACGGTGGGAAATTACCGGATATGCGACGTGAAAAAGTCGGGGTAGTTAGCGCGAAGAAACTCTTCACTCTCCCATGTCGCTTCGTCCATGGAGTGATTACTCCATAGAACCTTGTAGAACCACAACGTACGGTTGCGTGTGGTTCGGGCCTTTTCATCAATAATCTGCACCGGTTCCTCCCAATAGGTGAGATCCGGTTGCAGTTCTTCAATATCCTCCAGCTGAACGGTAGTTGATAGCTTAAGACACTTCCTCAGCTGGGCAATGTGAAAGACGTCATGCACACCGGAAAGTGCTTCTGGTAAATTCAGCCGGTATGCCACTGATCCACATCTTTCGGTAATCTGGAATGGACCGATGAATCGGGGTGCTAACTTTCCTCTCACCCCAAATCTGTTTACGCCCTTCATTGGAGACACCCGTAGGTATACATGATCTCCAACTTCGAATTGTAATGGGCGCCTTCTCCGGTCCGCATACTGTTTCTGACGGGATTGAGCGGCCTTTAGATTCGCTTGAATTAGTCGAACCTTTTCTTCCGCGTTGTTGACAAGGTCAATCCCGAAGGTAACCCTTTCGCCAGACTCTCACCAGTTCAATGGTGTGCGGCAATTCCTACCGTATAGCGCCTCGTAAGGTGCCATCTTGATGCTGGCTTGGTACCCATTATTGTACGAGAACTCGGCTAACGGCAAGTGATCATCACAATTCTTGCCATGGTTGATAGCGCAAGCTCGTAGCATGTCTTCTAAAATTTGATTTACCCGCTCCGTTTGCCCATCCGTCTGCGGGTGGTATGCTGAACTACGGATCAGTTTCATCCCCAAGGCAGCGTGCAGCTGCTCCCAAAAACGGGACACAAATAAAGTGCCCCGATCCGATATGATAGTACGGGGTACGCCGTACAAGCATAGGACCCGTGAGATGTACAGTTCAGCGTACTTCTTGGCGTTGTAGTTGGTGTTGACCGGGATGAAATGGGCAACTTTGGTGAGCCGATCGACGATCACCCACACAGAATCATGTTTCTGCAAGGTGTTGGGTAAACCGACGATGAAATCCATGCTCACGTCCTCCCACTTCTAGGCAGGAACGCCCAGTGGTTGTAGCAGTCCCGGTTTCCGCATGTGGTCTGCCTTCACCCTTCGACATGTATCACACTCAGACACGTATTTTGCAGTCTCTCGCTTCATCCGTGTCCACCAAAACTTGCTTCTGAGTCCTTGATACATCTTGTTGCTGCTGGGGTGAATAGAAAACTTTGATAAGTGAGCCTCATCAAAGATTTTCTTCCGTAATTCCGGGTTACGGGGTACGACGATCCGGTCCTTGAACCATAGGACGCCATCTCCGTCCTTCCGGAAACATTTCAGCTCCCCACAGTCTACACGTCTCCGTAAATGCGACATGCCCTTGTCATGTCTCTGAGCATCCGCTATCTCTTCACGGATGGTGGGGATCAAAGCTAGGTTGTAGAGAGCTCCGTGTGGAATCACATGTAGTGGTCAGATTGTTGACGTGTGACTTGCGGCTCAGCGCATCTGCCACTACGTTTTCCTTGCCCGGATGATAATGGATCTCTATCTCGTAATCTTTTATCAGTTCTAACCATCTTCGTTGCCTCATGTTCAGCTCCTTCTGAGTGAATATGTACTTGAGGCTTTTGTGGTCGGTATATAAATGTACGAGGTTACCGAGTAGGTAGTGCCTCCACATTTTGAGTGCGAGTACCACGGCAGCGAGCTCCAAGTCGTGAGTTGGATAATTTTGCTCATAGTTTCTAAGTTGCCGTGATCCATACGCGACCACTCTTCGGTCTTGCATCAGCACACATCCGAGCCCAATGCCGGATGCCTCGCAGTACACATCGAACGGTTTTGTTGTGTCTGGCTGCGCCAAAACCGGTGCTGATGTCAGGTGCTTGACTAAAGCCTTGAATGCTGCTTCACATGTTGGACTCCAAACATATTTGGTAGCCTTCTTCAGCAGCTCTGTCATTGGCTTGGCAATCTTCGAGAAGTTAGGAATGAACCTCCGATAATATCCCGCGAGTCCGAGGAAACTCCGTACCTCGTGAACAGTTCTCGGGGATTTCCAATTCAGCACTTGAGTGATCTTGCTCGGGTCCACAGCGATACTCTCCGCTGAGATGATATGCCCGAGGAAAGGCATTTGCGATATCCAAAACTCGCATTTGCTGAATTTTGCGTATAACTTGTGATCCCGCAGCCGTTGCAAGACTATACGCAGATGTTTCTTGTGATCTTCTTCCGACTTGGAATATATCAGAATGTCGTCGATGAAGACCACGACAAACTTGTCCAGCTCCGGCATGAATACCGAGTTCATCAAGTACATAAAGTGAGATGGAGCATTGGTGAGGCCGAAGGACATAACCAGGTACTCATAAAGTCCGTACCTCGTCGAGAGAGCCGTCTTCGGAATGTCCTCTGCCCTTATCTTAATCTGATGGTACCCGGATATTAAGTCCATCTTGGAAAAGATCTTTGCTTCGACCAACTGATCAAACAACATGTTGATCCGTGGCAACGGGTACTTGTTCTTGATGGTTACGGCATTTAATGGACGATAGTCCACGCAAAGCCGTAACGTCTCATCCTTCTTCTTCACAAACAATGCCGAACATCCCCATGGTGAGGAGCTCGGCCTAATAAAACCCTTCTCCAGAAGGTCCGTGAGCTGAGTCTTCAGTTCAGCCAACTCCTTGGGCGCCATCTTGTACGGCCTTCGGGATATTGGCATGGTTCCCGGTGCAAGTTCAATCTTGAACTCCACCTTTCTATCGGGTGGCATCCCCGGCAAATCATCCGGGAATACGTCAGGGAACTCTCGGACCACTGGAATATCTTCCAATCTGATGGTTGTGGCTTGATAGACACTTGGAAGTTTTATTTCTGGACTGCCCAGAAATAATGAGTGAGAACCGTGCACCTCTGAGTTTAAGTGCACGACTCGAAGGACGGTGTCTAGAACAGCACCGTGGCGGGTTAACCACGACATCCCTACGATGACATCCACCTTCTGTCCCTCTAAGATAATGAGATACGTGGGGTACACTCTGCCCACCAAGCATAATGGTGCTTTGGAAACCATTACGCTTGCTGAAATCTTCCCACCCGGTGAACAAATTAAATATGGACTATCGGTGGGTAGTATTGGCAAGCTGTGTTTAGCAATGAAAGCTTGGCTAATAAAATTATGCGTGGCGCCTGAATCAAACAGTACTATAGCGGGATGCTGGTGGAGTTGGAACATACCTGCAAGGATTGGCTCGCCCTCCGGCACGTCCTCAATGGCAAGCTGGTGGACGGTGCCGGGCCTAGGGTTTGCCCGCCGCGCATTAGTAGGGTTCCGGGGTTGATTCCTCCCCGGAAACTGCGGTGCCACTCCGCCGCCTTGCCTCTCCAGGCAACTGCTCGCGAAGTGTCCTGGACGACCACACTTGTAACATGTGGCCGTTGCTGGTGTAGTGCTCGGGGGACGAAAGCCCGGCATGCGTTGCTGAGGTGCAAACGCACGCGGCATCGCCCGCTGTTGTTGTTGTTGTTGTTGCGGTGGTACTGGCAGTGCCGGCCTGAATGCTGGTGACGAGTACGGTCGACTGCGGAACGGCATCGACCGCTGTGGTGGCTGCCAGCGTGGACCTGATGGTGGGCGATTCAACATCCGAAACTTCTGAGAAGGACCGCCTCCTTCTCCGCTGCTTTGCGGCGCGCTTCGCTTTCGCTCTGCCGCCGCCAACTCCTTGCCGGAGTCCTCCTGAACAATTGCAGCATCAATGATGTCGTTGAGGCTGCCGCGATTGAACATCGCCAACTTGTCCATCAGGAGCGGGTTAAGCCCCTGGTAGAAGTGGTCCCGCCGCTTCTCGTCAGTATCTGCGTGATATGACGCATAAAGCGTGAGATCGTTGAACGCTCTGGAATATTCCAGCGCGTTCCGGCTCCCTTGCTGCAGGTGCAGGAACTCCTGCGTCTTCCTCTTCATTAAACCTGGCGGTATATGATAGGCCCTGAAGGCCGTCCGAAACTCCGTCCAGGTCATCACTCGGTCTGTGGGCTGTGAAGCACAGAAGGTTGCCCACCATGCGCTCGCGGATCCTTGGAGCTTCTGGACCGCGAACTTAGTCTAGCGCTGCTCACTTATCTGGAGCAGCCCGAACTTCATCTCTATGGCGCGGAGCCAGTTGTCCACGTCAAGTGGTTCATCCGCCCTTGAGAATACCGGGGGATGAGTAGCCAGGAAGTCGGAGTAGGAGCTCTGTTTGCGCTCCTCACGATCTTGACGTCTCTCTGGGCGAGACGTATTGGCGATAAGCGTTTGCAGCAACTCCGTGTGCTGCTGATGTAAACCCGCCATTGCCGCGACGATGTCGGCCAATGTAACCGTTGGCAGTGGCGGTGGCGGTGTTTGCTGTTTCTGTTGCTGCTGCTGTCCTGAGGAGTCCTCGGGAGGCTGTTGGGAGGTCTCTCCCCCTTGGCTGGTACCCCCAACATCAGGGTTGGCATGAGTACGCGTCATTCTGAAATTCAAAACAGCAGCGATTAGCACATGTCTTACTTAAAATTCCATATGCAACAGTAAGTATTGAAGCGACACATGATTAATTTGCACAACATTCACATATATTGATAAAGCATAAACTTTATACAAGATAAATTATTTTCGGGTCTCCGAGAAGTCGTGCTCATGTAGTCACTACCTATACATACGCTACTGTCTACACGACATGTCACCGATTACAAAAGTTGGGTTACGCTACCCTAGCTGCCCTACTTGGCAACCGTAACCCCCTACTCGGAGTAGAACTCGACCTCCTGTGGGTCGTCCTCCTCCGGTATCTCTGCTGGTGGCTCTGGATCTACCACCTCTTCTCCCATTCCGGGTTCTCCCATTGCTGGAAGACCCAAGACCACCGGTACGCCTAACACCGGGGGTACGAGGTCCTGCAAAGCATGCACCTCGTCCATAGCCTGGTTATAATCTTCTTCCCAGCCTTGCCTTTCCTCAATAGCGTCGTCGCTCTCTTGAGTAAGTTCCTTGTTCTGCTGGGTCAGATTTTGTACCAGTCCTTGTAACGCCGCGATGTCGACACGGCTTTTTCTCTTCGCCTTCTTCAGACGATGCAACTGATCATGCTGTTCATTCAGTCGCTTGATCGTTGGAGGAGCACATCATGGAGTGTGCTGTGAGCACTCTCGAAATGATCTCCACGGCTTGTGCTCTCCTTGAGCTTTGTGGCGAGATGCTCCGTATGAACAGCTTGGCTGTCCATCACGGCATTTCCCGCCCTCATCTGGAGGCTAAGGTTCGCCTCCGCGGGGTTGTACCTTGGGCCACTCGAGTCCGTTGCCTCAAGGTACCTCTCTTCCCACACATGCTGAGCCCGTCCCTCCACTGGAACAAGCGCGTATGGAGTGCCCTCCATAGCCTGCACGTGTAGTTGGCAGAAACGTGACATGGTGTCACAGACTGCCACTTGCCACATCCCTTCCGGTTGTCTTCCTCTCACCGTGACGGTGAACGGAACCCAACCGGGTGGCGTAGGTCCTGCAGGGACTTCGACATGGATCGTCCACATCTTGTTCCCCTCTTCGCCTTCTTCTTTGGCGAAGTATTGCGGCATCTGATTGTACCCGAAATATTGGAGCATTTGCCACAATGCTTCCTGGAAGCCGCTACGGTGAGAACAGTGGGACATCACCCACCCGTTCTCCAACTTCTTATCTGCTGTCATCTGTAAAAATATATTTGAGAAATGTCAAATATTTATTTAAACAGTAAACCATTGATTTATAACATAAGACATGTCATTGAACCCATAAAACTTGGAAACATAGTTCAAATTCTAAACAAATTTGACTGCTGATCTGCTGTTCCCATGACAGCCCTGACCAGTTTCCATTTCAACCTGATTTAGGCCATGTTGAAGGCAAAACCAATTCTGGAGCTCAACATCAAAGTTAAATCTAAATTCAATAGCTTTCCATAAAGTATTTTCTTGGCCTAAGATCTGTCCTGGTTCAAAAGTTATGAGATGTCAAAGTTAACAGAATTTCTGGAGAAAATTGGACAGCACCACCCTGCTTTAGGTACTGATTTAATCCAAGAATTCCATTTATTTCTTTTCCTAATCTGACAAAACTTTCTGTTACAAAGTTGTAACCATCTCATAAGCTTTCCAGAACTACCTCATTTTCTATTTTTGGATTTTTATGCAGGAAGTTATGCTTAATTTACGGAGAGTCTACAGAGAGTCTTTACTCTGTCCTGTTTTCTGGACAGTTTCAACTCTACTGTATTTTTCGACTGGTTAAGGGATGAAACATCTCTGGACCTCAACAGAAGAGTTGTAAAGCTCTTCCAAAGCTTTCCAGAAATGTATCATATGAACCCAACCTCGAAAGAACTCTACTTCTAACCTCTGATTAACTTCAGCCTTGATTCAGCTGGAAACAGAGTGCTCTGTCCTTAACAACCTATAAGTTGAAAACTTGTTAACTTTGAATATCCTGTTCAAGGGAAGGAGTTACATCGAGTTTTACTACTTTGGATCAAAACCTTCAAGTTTTAACAATGAAGTTGTTCATTTAGTTGGGTGTGACGTCGATGCGTCACCAGATTATGTTGGTACTACATCCTCACAAAGAAAAACCTATACCGGACTTAGCCGGCTTCGTTAATTCAGTGGCACTAAACGTCACTCACACACGGATGCTACACGTCTACCGTTTCGTGGTCAGGCTACCTGCAAAAACTCAAACAATCGTCACACTCGGCTGCACACCGAGCCCAGAATCCATACAGTTAGTACACCTTGATATCATCACTCGCCCGGATGTTCTCAAGCCAAACATGCCTTGAGTTACGTGTTCACGTTTCAGACCACGTGACGGGGTCTCACAAGTTGCACCAAGCACGCCAGGGATAGACGTTGCTCGAATACCCCAAACGACATGAAGAGTCGTAGAGGATATCAAAGTGGGTCGGGTTACCTACCACCCATGGGGCTCCACCCTTCATCTTGTGCGCACTAGTGGACAGCACTTACGTGCACCCCCCAAGACATGAACGTCCCGAGATGCACGATTTTCCGACATAACAAATAGGTTAATATGCCACTTTCTATATGCTAATAACATCTTTATACGGGCTACTAACTCGTTCCTCACTGGATTTTTGAAAAAGAAGACCGTTGTACTGTGTTAAACCTCAAGCGAGCTCTGATACCAACGCTGACACGACCCCACGGTCTTGTTGAGCCAGGATCACGCTAAGGGGTGCTGCGTTACACAGCACCGTATAACACACGTCAAAGGTACAAAGCGGAAGCGAAATTTTATTACATAAACAGGTTTATAAACATGTTTACATCAAAATAAGTTCAGTCTACACTCGCGGGCATAGACTACGCATCAAGTCCACGTTCAGCCCATGAACGTGTCCTTGCTAGCACACACGCACACTAACTCTGCGGCGTGCACGACTCCCACTCGACGGGGTTCCCCTCCTGGGGTTCCGTCTCCTCTTCGGGAGTCCCTTCCTCATAGAACCCTGCAAAAGCTTCAAACACAAGCAGTGAGCACGAAGGCTCAGCAAGTCTGACCCGTCTCACCTAAACATGGAACTTCTACATGAGGGGTGATGGGTACATGAGGAAAAAAAATCATTTGCAAAGGACTCGCCTAATTAGTAGAACCTTACTTTCAGGTTTTAGCAGCAGGTTGTGGAGAACCTTACGCTAAGGCACATGAGAGAGCCGCAATCAAACAAGAAACGCATTTCTCTCATGTACTTTGCCCAAAGTTGAAAAGAACTTTAGTTAGCTCTAAACTACAACAACCATTAACAAGTAAAGTCCATCTTTCAATCAGCAGCAATTTAACATGTAACTAGCCTGTTCTTTCTACGTCACGGTACAGTTGAACAAGTGGTACTCACTGACCGCGAGGGACGGCGATTATAATCGATTTACACCTGCAGGGTTACCCGAACAACCCGTCACGTACGCCCGTACTCGATGTTGCCTGCAACAACCATCACGGACGCCGTACGCAACTACCTTTCATCCGTCAGCAAAATATTGAACCGGTCGCATCGTCTCGAGCAAGAGGTCTCTGCATGCGCATCTCAGTGCCGCCAGCCGATTTACACCTCAAGCTCTCAACCTACCCTCTGAACGACGGGCAATGCCTCAATACCCAGCTACCCGAGTTACATCAGTTTCCCGGTTCCCATATAGCCGGTAGGTCTTCGGTACTGTTCTAGCTTGTTCAACAGGCCCGCACACGGCTTGGTCCTCAATCGACACAAGCGGAGCTACAGCACACAGGTCCCAAAGTCCTGCTGCCCTTACCCTCTGCTTGGTCTCATTTTCTTGCCATGTGTTTCATGTGCTATCACTACCCGAGTCGAGTGCCTCTAGCCTATGCTCGCGAGTAGTTCCAACTACTCGACTTGTACCGAATCCTACTCTATCATAGCAATGCAGTAGCTAACGGGGTTTGCAATCCTAAACCCAACCCATGGTTTTCTTGGCTATGCAGTTGGATTTCCAAACAAGACTCTAATGCAAAGAATAAAGTAATCAAGTATGTGCTCAAAACAATAAAAACCTGTAAAAGGTTAATGCAAACCGGAGCTTGCCTTGCTGCTCTTGGTCGTAGGCTAGCTGCTCCTCCAGAGTTACGAAGTCTAGGACTTCGGGTTCCTCCTCGACCTTAGCGACTACATGATAAGAGAGGTACATGTATTAATTTGAATGCATTTGTATTAAGTTTGCACTTGTGAAGCTTATAAGTCCCACTAGACAGACTCTAGGTCTGTGAAACTTTTACTGTGGCTTGGTTACAACCTAAATAGAGACTTGGTCAAGTTTTAGTTGCAGCAAAGCTCATTTGAGCCCTCCACAATTAATTATGTCCTTGACCTTAATTGGAACTCTTAGGGTGCTCTAAGGATTTTCATGAAACAAACTATGACTTTCTGAAAACTAGATTTAAAGAGGGTTCTAATGGAGTTGGTCTCACTTAATTTGGAAGTTCCTAACTAAAGATATGAGCTAAACAATTTCAGAGAAAATTCTAAAAATGTTTCTGAACATTTTCTATTTTCTCTGGAACAGTTTCACTAATCACACCATCAGGTGGATTAAATGAGCTCCAATGGGTCTGAAATTTTTATGGCAGTTCAGGGATATTTTGGTGATCATCCCAGCAAAATTTCAGGATTTTCCTCCACAGGGTTCTCCAGTTAAAATTCCAAACAATTTAAAATTTGAGGAATTAATTATGGAAAAATATGGAATTTCATGAAGTGAAACTTGATTTGCTGGAAAGTTCTCAGAGAGCTGAATCCATCAAAATTTGGTTCACTCAATTTGGAGCTTTCTAGCCAAAGTTATGAGGATTTGAAGTTTGGAAGAATTCTGAAAATCGGGGAAAAGTTTAAACTCGCGCGTGGGCCCAGGGGACAAGCGTCGCACGCCGAGGCGACAGCACACCGCGGCCCACAAGGATTTTGCGCGCCAGCACACCCGATCCCAGCCGCAGCCTGATCCCGATTCAAATTATCGGGCGCTGACAGCTGGGGTCCACCCCCTTCTTCAACCTCGCAACGCCCGCGCTCCGCCGCCGAGGGACCTCGCCGGAGAGCTCGCCGCCAGCTTCTGTACAGCTCCAAACTTCATGATTTTGGCCGCCCCTGCCTACTTTCACTCGGGGAACAGGATTCCGTGGTCAGCTGCTCATGACAATGGCCGGTGCATGGTCGGCGACGAGCCGCCACCTCGGGAAGACTTCGGCCATGTCGGCTGACTACCCTAGCACCTCAACTACTCGAGGAACCGGTCGGGAAGCATCATTAGACCTCAGGGAAGGTCGACATGAGCTCGTGGCAGCTCGGGGAAGGCCCAAAGTAGGTCCTCACCGTGCGCCCGATGCCTGACGTTTACTCCGCCATTGGTAAACCTCGAATTACGCCGGGTACAGATGTTCTCCGGCCAAGGGTTGTGAAGGCAACTTGTGCGTTACCGTGTCTAGTTTGTGTGAGAGCGGATTGAGACCCTCTAATCCTTTCTAGAGCATGAATTCGACAGAATCGCACCCGAGGGTCGTGCTGCACACAGAAAGGGGAAAATTGGAAATTCACCGCCGGTGAGCAACCACTCGAGCTGTGGCTCGGGGGTGAGCAGAACCGGTCACCAGCGCGTACAAGGGTGCCTTGGTTCGGGCGTGACAACGCCCTGGCTGGGCTGTCCACGGGAGCCCGAGGTGCGGCGGTTCTAAGTCACCGAATTGATCTTTCGGCACAGCCGATATCAATCGGTTTCACTGAGTTCTAGCAATGGGGAAGATGGAGGAAGGTCTCTAGTACCTTGCCATGGCTCTGGAGGGGACGGAGGAAGCTGTGATCGGCGCTCTCCGATCGATTCCGAGCTGCGGAAAACTTCGGCCGGCGCTGAGTTCTTGCGGGGAAGAAACGGCGATGCCTCGGCCGAGAAGGGGGGCAGGCGCCTTAAGAAGGCTCTGAACCGCCTCACGCCCGCGCGTGGGCAAGCAGCTGCTGGCGCGGCGGCTGCCCTCGGTGGCGATCGCAGCGGTGGCTCGGTTAACCGAGTGAGAGAATTTCAGTCGGTTTGAGTTGAAGTGGTGGCTGACATGTGGGTCCCACTTCCAGTTTTAACCTCTGAAATTTACTCCTAATCACTGTTGTAAACAGTGAGCCCCATAGTACCCCTGGTAATTCAAATTATCCACCCATGAGCCATTTGAATTGATCAAAGTTCAAATGAGGTTTGGTTTGAATGAATTTCAGCACAAGTTCAGTTTGAAATTCAAACAAAGTTTGAATTTCCCCCACTTAGCTCATGTCAAGATCAACTCCAAATGGAGTGAGAATTGGTGTGTGAGCTCACAAAAATGTGCTGAGTAAGAACATGCCTCCCACTTTTAAATTCATGGGATAAAAACAGTTTGAATTTGAATATGGTTTCAAGCTGCCCTCTTTCTAACTATACCCAAAATGACCTCAAATAGGTTTTGAATTTGGGTGAAACTTGGCATGGAGCAATGTGTAGGAGTTTTCATATGTCCAGCCCACCTATATCACATGTGGGAAATACCACTTTTGCAATATGTGAGTTTGTTCTCTAATGAGCATGTTGATGGTGGTTACTTGCTCTTCATTTGTGTTCATCATCTTTCCTCAAATGAGGTGTGTGGTGTGGTGATGAACACTTCAATTATGTGTCAAAAACTGAGGCCCTTACAAATGGGAGTCAAGAGGGACTGCACTGGGAACTGCATGGCACAACAGGGGGCCCGTGGGTGGGAGAATGTAGATTCGAGCCTGCCGGTGAAACCTCAGTGGGTCCGTACATCTAGTAGCCCCTTTGTAAAGGCTATTTTGTGATCTCTTGGCCATACACCGACGGTTGTGTATTGGTATAATGGAGGTTTCTATAGTCACCGATGGTGATGAAATCACGAACTTGTGGGTAAATTGGTGCCACCTCTGCAGAGTGAAAACTATCATGATAGCCGTGCTTACGGTCACAAGCACCTGGCCAACTTCCATGATTAGAGGCAAAAACTTGGGATGGACATTTGGGTATGGTCATTGGGATTGGTTTTGGGACTGTTTTGGGTCATGACAATGAAATTGGTTTCGGTTATATGAATATGAGATGGTTATGAATATTCATGAGTACGAGATGAACTTGAGAAAGATAATTGGCTGGTTGAGACTTGATAAATGGTGATTTATGATGAAAGAATGTTGCTGATTTACTTGGTTATATTGGGAATTAATTCATCTATACTTAGTTGCTGTTTTACCATACTTTTGAAATAAAATTTGCTTGCTGCAATGAGCCTTTTTATTACCTACCTTGTTGTAAGCTACATGTCATACTTTTGCCGCACTTGCTGAGTACGACATGTACTCACCCTTGCATTAACACATATACATCAGCTACAGGAGATGAGTACTTCGAGGACCATGTGGAGTACTAGGCATGTGAACTACCGTCAACATGCCTGTGGAGTTGAAGTTGGAGCCTGCTGTCTTAGTTATTTCACCGGTCAATTAGAGACTTCCGCTGCAAGAATAAGTTAGAGATTCTTGAGTGAAACATTGAGTCATTGTAATAAAGTAATTAAACACTATTTATTTATGGTTATATTCTGAATTCAGTTTGTAGATTACATGTGTATGTGTGATGAACAACCTGGGCACACATATGCATTCACTTGGTTCTATTTTCGGAACTGGGTGTCACAAATTGGTACCAGAGCCACGTTGACTGTAGGACGCAAGCCTAGGTAGAATGGACACTCTAAAACACATAGGAACACCGTTCTAAACTGCTATTTTCGAAAATTGCTTGCAGCTTCACTTTATTTGTCAATTCAGCCACCGCAAAGTGCTATTTTCGGCCCCTCTTTTTCTCTTTTTTGGACAGCCACACCTTTTGTTTCCTTTCTTCATAGCTTTTGGAGTTTTGCAGTTATTTCTTCCTTTTCTAAAGTTTCTCATGTCTTATTTATACATGCCGTTGATTAGGAGCACAGCACGCATAAGGACTCATCCACCACCATGTGGGAGTGCACTTAACCCCATTGAGGTGTCCAATGGACCATACTGGGAGGAGGTGAAGATGGAACCTCATGATGAAGAGGAAGTCAATACCTATATGCATGAGGAAGAATATCCGAAAGAGGTGGAACAATTTGAAGTCGATATGGAGGATGATCCACAAGAACGGCATTGGTACGCACCTCAGGAGGAGTTTCACGCGGGGTTACACCCCGTGCAGCCTCATGAAGCTATGTCGGGAAGAGATGAATCCGAAGAGGAGCCATTCCTTGCTGAGACAAATGATGAAGGAGACGAACGGGCCAACCATTCAGTTCAAGAATTTTGGTCCGACGGATTGGAGGGAGGACACATATTCAGGGAGCTCAAAGAATTTCTGGATTGCTGCAGCCTATACCGGGAATATCTTCTCAAGAAAGTCCCTCGTCTCGGACATGAAGAGTGGAAGGCTGAAGTAGCCATCCTATCTAATGGTAGGGTTGTCACTCGGCACTTCGCACCCACATGGAGAGCTACAAGGGCAGAAGCTATTGATGATGCTGCGATGCACTCACCGGACTGTGCTACGCCTTCCGTGGGCAGCTTTAGGACACCACTTTTGAGCTGCACCCGTATCGGAAGAGTGGTACAAGGGAGATCATTGGACCCCATGTAGGAGCTCTTTCCAACTCACAAGCTTCTGACAAGTCTAAGAGGTTGCTCGTGGTGTTAGGAAACTGCTATGCAAGCGCACAAGAAGAGATCTGTTACCTCCGCAAGAAGCTGTATTTGCTGGAGAAACAAGAGGAGACTCGTGCCAACGCGGGAGCAAATGAACCACCAGCGTCATATATCCCTACATGGATAGCCTACTCACCATGGCATGCGCCCATGTATGGACCACCCCTGTCACACGGTGAGAACAGCACCGGTTCTCACGATTAAGTTAGGTTTTGCACTGAATAAAGCTGTAATAGGAATGTTTAGATCGCCGTGAGTCAAATAAGAATAGTGTGCTGAAAATTTTGTGATGATTGCTTGGTTTGTGCGCTGATGTGAGTTGTGGGACGCTTCAGTGAATGTCCACATCCACACATAGTGGAGAGTTTTGAGATGCTTCGGTACGTGCTCACATCCTTATATAGGCTGAAATTAATAAAAGAAAATACTTAGTCCATACACCTTGATGCACATAGATGGGGGAATCAATCTAAACTTCTATTTCCTATTCTACTCTACTCTCGCTCACAGATGGTGAGGGAAAACTCTAACCGTCAAAGGAGGAACGCTCGTGGCAACAATGAACCACAGGAGGATGGCAATGTTGAAGTTCCTGAAAATGCTAACCCCGTTGCTGATGCAAACAACCTTGAACGGTTGATGGCTATGGAGAACCAGCTCATGCAAACGATGATACAAACATTAGGACAGCTGCAGGCCAACAACAACAACAATCCTAACCCTGTTCTTGCACCCCCCACCGCCGCCACCGCCACCACCGCCGGCTCACAACAGATTGCGAGAGTTCATGAGGACTAGGCCGCCTACTTTTGCACAAGTCAATGATCCTATGGAGGCTGATGATTACTGAAGTCCATGGAAAAGAAGCTTTCTATTATTCAGTGCAATGATCTGGAGAAAGTTCTCTTCGCATCGCACGATCTTATGGGAGCAGCCGTTGACTGGTGGGACGCTCTTTGCAATGCTCATGTCAACCAGGAGACCATCACTTGGGCTGAATTCAAGGAGAGTTTTCGCTCTCATTACGTCCCTGCAGGAGTCATGATGCTTAAAAGGCAAGAGTTTGAAGGTCTCCGCCAAGGTAGGAAGAGCGTGAATGTGTACCTCAACAAGTTCACGCAGCTGTCAAGGTATGCTCCAGAAGATGTCAACTCAGATCAAAGAAAGCAATACTTGTTCATGAGAGGATTGAACAATGAGATCCAAGTTCAGCTGCTCAACAATGATTATGCAAACTTCCATAAGCTCATTGACAAAGCTATAGTGGTTGAGAGCAAGATCTGTTAGATCTAGCAAGAGGGCAAGAGGAAGATGCCATACAAGGGAAAGCCACAAGGGAGCAATGTACGTCCCTGTTTCATGCCACCAGATGCACCACATTATGGCTCGTACGCTTCTACTTTCCGCGCTGCAAATCCACCTCGCTCTAATCAGCCACCGCAGCAACGTCCTGCTATGCACGCACCTCGTATGTCTTTGCCTCCTGCGCCCCATCCCAACATGGGCGCCTATGCTCAAAACCAGCCTCGCCCCAACATTCCTTCTATTATGGGCAACAAAGCATGTTTTTTCATGCGGAGAGGCGGGACACTTTGCAAGTCAGTGCCCAAAGAAAGGCCTTGGACAGCCGAGCAACAAACCCAAGCAGAACCCGCTGCCAAATGGAGGAGCTAATCAAGGTAACCGTGAACAGCAGAACTATGCTCGTGGCAATGTAAATCATGTCTCCGCTGAAGAAGCACAACAAGCTGAGGACGTCGTGATTGGTATGTTTCTTGTCAACTCCAACCCAGCCACTGTTTAAATTGATTCCAGAGCATCGCATTCATTCATATCATCCAAGTATGTTGCCATGTATAACCTGCCTATATCACACATGAAACAAACTATGTTGGTTAATTCTCCTGGTGGCGAGATGAGGACTAATATAGTATGTCCTAAAGTAAACCTTAAAATAAGGGGGGTAGACATTCTTGTCAACCTTATTGTCTTGGATTCCCAAGGGATTCACATAATACTTGGAATGGATTGGCTAAGCAAGCACAACGGAGTGATTCAATGTGCTGAGAGGATCGTGCAGCTGACAAGTGAGCATGGTACTCGTATTGGGTTCGAGGCAGCCCAACCGGCAACCGAGAAGGCAGTGCTGAACCACGTCGAAGAAGCGACATTGGAAAGCATTCCGGTGGTTCAAGAATATTCAGATGTGTTCCTGGAAGAACTTCCAGGTGTGCCACCTGACCGGAACATCGAATTTGCTATTTATTTGGTACCCGGAACTGCACCTATAGCGAAGAGGCCATATAGGATGCCTGCTAATGAAGTAGTGGAGCTCAAGAAACAAATTCAGGAGCAGCTAGATAAGGGTTTTATACGCCCAAGCTCGTCACCATAGTGAGCCCCCGTGCTCTTCGTGGACAAAAAGATGGAACCCAAAGGATGTGTGTGGACTATAGGTCTCTCAACGAAGTGACGATCAGGAATTAAAACCCACTGCTCCGCATAGAGCACATGTTCGATCAAATGAAAGTTGCCCGAATTTTCTCTAAGATTGATCTTCAGTCGGGATACTTCCAGCTGAAGATTAAGCCCTCCGACATACCCAATACTGCATTTCGAAATGGTATGGTTCAGTATGAATAGTTATGTCTTTTGGGTTGATGAATGCGCCCACATACTTTATGTACCTCATGAATAAGGTCTTGATGGAGTAATTGTACAAATTCGTCATTGTTTTCTTTGACGAAATCATGGTGTATTCGAAAAGTGAGGAAGAACATGAAGAACACTTGAGATTGACATTGCAGAAACTGCGAGAGCTTCAATTGTATGCTAAGTTCAGCAAGTGTCAATTTTGGCTAAAGGAAATATCATTCTTAGGCCACATTATCTCAGAAGGAGGAGTATCGGTTGATCCCAGAAAAGTGGGATATGTTCTGAAGTGGAACCAACTGCAGAATGTGAGGGAGATCCGTGAGAAGCTCGTTGACAAAGCTATAGTGGTTGAGAGCAAGATCCGTGAGATCGAGCAAGAGGGCAAGAGGAAGATGCCATACAAGGGACAGCCACAAGGGAGCAATGTACGTCCCCATTTCGTGCCACCAGATGCACCACATTATGGCTCGTCCACTTCTACATTCCGCGCTGCAAATCCACCTCGCCCTAATCAGCCACCGCAGCAACGTCCTGCTATGCACGCGCCTCGTATGTCTTTGCCTCCTGCGCCCCATCCCAACATGGGCGCCAATGCTCAAAACCAGCCTCACCCCAACATTCCTTCTGTTATGGGCAACAAAGCATGTTTTTCATGCGGACAGGCGGGGCACTTTGCAAGTCAGTGCCCAATGAAAGGCCTTGGACAGCTGAGTAACGAACCCAAGCAGAACCCGCGGTCAAATGGAGGAGCTAATCAAGGTAACCGTGGACAGCAGAACTATGCTCGTGGCAATGTAAATCGTGTCTCCGCTGAGGAAGCACAACAAGCTGAGGACGTCGTGATTGGTATGTTTCTTGCCAACTCCAACCCAGCCACTGTTTAAATTGATTCCGGAGCATTGCATTCATTCATATCATCCAAGTATGTTGCCAAGTATAACCTGCCTATATCACACATGAAACAAACTATGTTGGTTAATTCTCCTGGTGGAGAGATGAGGACTAATATAGTATGTCCTAAAGTAAACCTTAAAATAAGGGGGGTAGACATTCTTGTCAACCTTATTGTCTTGGATTCCCAAGGGATTCACATAATACTTGGAATGGATTGGTAAGCAAGCACAACGGAGTGATTCAATGTGCTGAGAGGATCGTGCAGCTGACAAGTGAGCATGGTACTCGTATTGGGTTCGAGGCAGCCCAACCGGCATCCGAGAAGGCAGTGCTGAACCACGTCGAAGAAGCAACATTGGAAAGCATTCCGGTGGTTCAAGAATATTCAGATGTGTTCCCGGAAGAACTTCCAGGTGTGCCACCTAACCGGGACATCGAATTTGCTATTTATTTGGTACCCGGAACTGCACCTATAGCGAAGAGGCCATATAGGATGCCTGCTAATGAAGTAGTGGAGCTCAAGAAACAAATTCAGGAGCAGCTAGATAAGGGTTTTATACGCCCAAGCTCGTCATCATAGGGAGCCCCCGTGCTCTTCGTGGACAAAAAGATGGAACCCAAAGGATGTGTGTGAACTATAGGTCTCTCAACGAAGTGACGATCAAGAATAAATACCCGCTGCCCTGCATAGAGGACATGTTCGATCAAATGAAAGTTGCCCAAATTTTCTCCAAGATTGATCTTCGGTCGGGAAACTTCCAGCTGAAGATTAAGCCCTCCGACATACCCAATACAGCATTTCGAACAGGGTATGGTTCAGTATGAATAGTTATGTCTTTTGGGTTGATGAATGCGCCCATATACTTTATGTACCTCATGAATAAGGTCTTCATGGAGTAATTGTACATGCACGTCATGGTTTTCTTCGATGATATCATGGTGTATTCGAAAAGTGAGGAAGAACATGAAGAACACTTGAGATTGACATTGCAGAAACTGCGAGAGCTTCAATTGTATGCTAAGTTCAGCAAGTGTCAATTTTGGCTAAAGGAAATATCATTCTTAGGCCACATTATCTCGGAAGGATGAGTATCGGTTGATCCCAGAAAAGTGGGATATGTTCTGAAGTGGAACCAACTGCAGAATGTGAGGGAGATTCATAGTTTCCTTGGGATGGCTGAATACTACCGCCGGTTCATCAAGGATTTCTCCAAAATAGCGAAGCCTACTACAGAATTGTTGATGAAGGGGAAAGCATTTCAGTGGACACCAGCGTCTCAAGAAAGCTTTGAGGAGCTAAAGAAGAGATTAACCACAGCGCCGGTTTTGATATTGCCGGACGTGAGCAAGAGTTTCGATATATATTGTGACGCATCAAGACAAGGGATTGGATGTGTGCTCATGCAAGGAGGACAAGTTGTAGCCTATGCATCGAGAAAACTAAAGAAACATGAGCTGAATTACCACTACAGGAAACCCAAACATTTGCGACGGCTAGAATTATTTGTGACGGTGTCCCGTCGCAAATAAAGTAAATTGCGACGGCTAACCCTAGGCCGTTGCAAACACAGGAGCCGTCGCAAATAGTACCCTATTTGCAACGGCTATGACTCTAGCCGTCACAAATAGCATTAATTTGCGATGGCCGGACCTGTGGCCGTCATAAATTAAGCAACCGTCGTGATTAAAAGCTTGTTTCGACGGCCAAAGGAAATGCCGTCGCAATTACGGAAGCCATCGCAAATTACCCCAATATAGTCGACTGGGCACCTCCCGGTTCACACAATTGTCGCTGCCACCAAACCGTGTCGCGCCGTCGCCTCCCGCGCCCGTGCCGCGCCGCCGCCGGCCGCCCTGCTCCATCGGCCACCCGCCGCCCCGCACCATCGGCCGTCCGTCACCGGCGCGCCTCCATCGGCTGCCCGCCGCGCCCCACTCGGCTCCATCGGCCGCCGGCGCACCTCCCTCGCCCGCTGCGCCCCCCTATCGGCTCCCTCGGCCGCCAGCAGGGCCCCACCCCGCCACCACCCGCCGGCCGCCGCCCGGCCCACACCACCCGCGTCCGGCCGCCCACGCCTCCATTTTCCAGCCCGCAGCCTGCTGCCACGCCCCGCCGCCTCTCGCTGCCGCGCCGCGCACGCCGCCTCCCGCCGAGCCCGCCGCTGTCGCCGTCTCCCGTCGTGCACGCTGCCCCCTACAGCCTCCCGCCGCGCCCACCGCCGTCACCGTCACCTCCCTGCTCCGGCTCCAGCGCCCGGCCACCCGCCGCCTCCCTGCTCTGGCGGCCGGCCGCCCCCTGCCTCCTGCCTCCCGCTCCCGCGCTCGGCCGCCCCCCATCCCGCCTCCGGCGCCCTGCGCCTCTCGGTAACCTATGTTCATGTATTTTTTAATTTTTTTCTTGTTGTTAGTTATATTTAGTTAGAGTAGAGTTAATTGAATATTGTTTTAGAGTAATTTGTAATTAATTTGGCAACTAAATTGTTTTTTGTAGTTAGTTTATAGTTTTGTAGTTGTATTTTAAGTTGACAATTAACTAGGGCGTTTATAGTTTAAGTTGGTAATTAGTTTGATTTGTGGCAAAAGGCGGCGTGGCGGGGCGCGGCGGGCCGGTCGTCCCTATTTAATTGCGACGACCGGCCCGCCACGCCGCCTTCCGCCACGCGCGCCTCCCGCCACACGCGCCTCCTCGCCTCCTCCCTCCCGTCGGCCCCGCCTCCCGCCGCTGCGGCAAGGATCTAATGGTCCTTAACAACTGACAACATCACACGCTGCTATTTCGCTTGTTCCCATGGGCTGACACTTGGGCCACCAGACACAGCAGTTAACGATAGGCCCAGCCACGCTCTCTTCCCTACAAGGCTATATAGTTCCAAGTCCCTTGCTGAATTTCTCTTCTGCTCTGCACTGTACCGCACCCCTCCCGCCATTTCATCCCCGAGCACCGATCCAAACCCTCCCCCTCTATTAAATCCAAACCCTAGCCGACAGACCAATGAGATGCTGAAGGCCGGCGGCGGTGGCACGGCGGACGAGGATGACTTCCGCGCGGAGGTGAAGGAGCGCCTCATCAACGAGGAGTACAAGATCTGTTAGAAGAACACACCCTTCCTCTACGATCTCGTCATCACGGACGTGCTCGAGTGGCCCTCCCTCACCATGCATTGGCTCCCCGACTTCGTCAAGCCGCCCGGCTAGGACCACTTCGTCTAGAAGATGGTGCTCGGCACGCACACTTCTGACAACGAGCCCAACTACCTGATGCTCGTGCAGGTCCAGCTGCCCCTCGACGACGCCGAGGCCGACGAGTTGTTCAAATCGTTTAATTAGTTGTTCAAATTGTTTAATTAGTTGATTTCTTGCTTAGTTTGTAGTTTTATATATTAATTATTTGATTAGTAGCGTAATTGTTTAAATATTACTTTGATTGATGAAGTGCTAAATTATTATATAAATAGTCGGGCCGGCCCAGCCTGGCACAAGCTATTTAGGGTCCGGCTCGACACGGTCCATTTAGGGCCCGGCCCAACACTACAGGAAACGCGATGATTTGCGTCGGCTAGGTTTATTTGTGACGGTCGACTGTCGTGAATAAATTAAGGAGGGACGGCTTACCCGCCACCCCTCCCGCCACCACGCCCCGCCACCCGCTGCTGCGCCCCGCCGCTTCCGCCTCCCGTCACCGCCTCGCCTGCCTCCCGTCGCCGTCGTGCCCGCCTCCCGCCACTGCCGCACTGCCTTCTGCCGCGCACGCCTCCAACCACACGTGCCTCCCGCCTCTCGCCTCCTCTCTCCCGCCACCCCCGACTCCTGCCTCCCGCCGCCGCGCCCCACTGCCCTGCCTCCCGCCACCGCGCCCGTTCTCCTGCCGCTGCGCCCCGCCGCGCCCGCGTCCCGTCGCAAGTAAAATAAATTGCGACGGCCAAAGAAAAAGCCATCGCAAGTAAAATAAATTGCAACGGCGAACCCTAAACGGGATATACCCGGCCCCGACTCACACATCCCGAGGCCGCTCACGACTACGAGGCGGCGGCCCCGGTGAGCGGTAACCGTCACAAATAAAGTTTACAAGCCATAATTGGTGACAGTAACCGTCGTTCGTCCCCAATATGTCATTATTTACGACAAGCTACCACGCGTGGATGGCGGGCCCCGACGGGTGGTTTTCTCCCATTCATTCTTCCTCTTTCGTTATTTCCTCGCATCCTCCCTTGTTGTTGGAAGTTGACCCCAAAGCTTGAAGAACTGCACCATTTTTGGGGGGTGCAGTGTAAAACAAGCGATGTTATGCTGCCAAAATTTTGTTGGGCTTTAGGTATTGTGTCTCATCAGAAGCAGGATAAATTCTACATATATTAACGATAATTTCTTCGGCTTTAAACTGCAGAGTCAAACATGGGCTAAGGCCGCAGTTGGATGTATACTGGCTGGAAGAGCAGAACTGGTGGTCACTCGGATGAGTGGTACCTCAAGTTAGATAAATTCTTGGATCGAGCATTTTCATTGTCAACGGATGATAAGGTGCGGTGCCCATGTACGAAATGCCGGAACACCAAGTTTTTGAGCAGATTGGAACTATCGTTTCACTTATGTCAAAACGGTTTCACGCCAAGTTATGAGGCGTGGATCTTCCACGGCGAGACTAAACCTCGAGACATAGTAGAAGTGGATGAGGATGATGATATAACGGGGGTTGATAGGATGGATGAGATGCTAGAAGCTCTAGAAGTGGAGGATCCTTTTACAAAGGAGGCAGACGATTTCTTCGAGGAGCTCAAGAAAGCACAATAGCCGTTGCATGAACACACGGATGTGACCGTCCTTGCTTTTTTGACCAGATTTATGGCAAATAACTCTAAGTATTTTTTTCTATCAACTGCTACAATGATATCATGAAAATGATATGCGATATCCTTCCACAACCTCACAAAGCGCCTAAAGATATGTATCAGTCGAAGATCCGGATATCTGGTCTTGGTATGAATTATGAGAAAATCGATGTGTGCCCAGACAACTGCATGCTATTCTGGAAAGAGCACGCTAACGAGAACATGTGCTTGAAATGTGGTAAACCGAGGTATGTCGAAGTTGTTAATGACGATGGCGATAATGTGATGACAGATTTCGCACATAAGCAGCTTCGTTACTTACCTGTGACACCTCGGTTGAAGCGGTTGTTTCTTTCAAAAAGAACTGCTAGACACATGAGATGGCACAAAGAAGGTAAACATGAGAACAAAGAATTCTTGACGCATCCGTCCGACGGTGATGCATGGAAGGTGCTAGACCGTTTCGATCCAGAATTTTCTCGTGATGCGAGAAATGTTCGCATCGGGTTATCCACAGACGGATTCTCACCGTTCAGTACAAATGCCACGCCATACTCCTGTTGGCCCGTCTTTGTCATTCCCTACAACCTGCCACCGGCTTTGTGTATGAAGAACGAGTTCATGTTCCTCATCCTCATTGTACCTGGACCTGATCATCCTGGGTCACATCTCAACGTGATGTTGAAACCGCTGATCGAAGAATTGAAAGAGTTGTGGACAGGAGTCGAAGCGTACGACAGTTACAAGAAGCAGAAATTCAACCTTCGAGCTGCTTATTTGTGGCCCGTCCATGATTTGCCGGCATACGGCATGTTTTCCGGATGGAGCACTCACGGTCGTTTGACGTGTCCGATATGTGCTTTTGCAACCACAGAGTTTCTTTCAAGGCTGCGATGTCCAGGGGTCGCACCTCCAGCTTCCTCCACTGCCACCGCCGATTCCACCGCCAGAACTGGAGCTACCACCGCCGGTGCACGTTTCTCCGGGTGTTCAGGTAATCAAAAACATTCTTGCTTATTCTTAATTCGTAAAATTTAGTCTTACTTTCATGCCAAATAAATTGTAGTCTTACTTAGGTATTGTAGCCTTACTTAGTCTTACATAATCAAACATATAGCAAATCTAACTCAAATTAAATAAACTAAGTTCAATATGATCAATTATAGCTTGTTTAATCAATTCTAATAAAAACAAAGTTATAAACAAATTAATATGTCCAACAACTTCTATGTGTTGCAGGGATTGGCGACGGAGGCTCAAACTCCGTCGCTGTCTATACCGGCGCCTGGACTAACGCACGGCGAGGATGTTGGTGGCTCTGGAGGAAGTGGACGCTAGCGGAGAGCCTCTCTTCCTTATTTTTGTATTCTTGTGATGAGATGTGAGACTTTTGTGTTGTGATCGATGGAGCGGCGAGGATGTTGTATTTTTCTATTCCTTATTTATCTGCTGTTATGTCTATTGTCTTTCTGGCCATCAAGCCGGGCAGAATGTTCAGTTTTTTAAAAAAATAAAAAACCTTATTTGTGATGGCTTTTAATACTGTACCGTCGCAAATAAGTGCGCATCTGTCACAAATTAACCTACGTAATTTGCGACGGCCACCGCTGGCCGTCGCAAATTAAGTACTTGTTTGCCACGGCCACCGCTGGCCGTCGCAAATTGTCGAGTCGGGCCCATCGGCTGGGCCCGGGCTCTTGTTTGCGACGGCCGGTCTAAGCCGTCGCAAACAAGTTTATTTGCGACGGCCGCTGTCGAAAATAAAGTTAATTGTGATGAAAAACAAGCGACAGTCAGAAACCATCGCAAATAAGTAAAGCCGTGACAATTTGATTATTTGCGACGGTTTTACACTTATTTGCAACGGCCTTGTCCGTCGCAAATCGCCGGGATTCCTGTAGTGTACCCCACACATGACTTGGAACTTGCAGCCGTGGTACATGCCTTGAAAATTTGGAGGCATTACATCCTTGGACACCGATGTGAGATTTATACGGATCACAAAAGCCACAAGTATATATTCACGCAAACGGATCTGAATTTGAGTCAACGTCGATGGTTGGAACTCATCAAGGATTATGATGTTGGAATCAACTATCACCCTAGAAAGGCCAATGTAGTAACTAATGCGTTGAGCCGAAAAGGAGCGGGTCATCAACTCATGATTCAGGAGCTGCCACCCGAGCTGCGTAAGGAGTTTGAACGGTTATATCTCGGGTTCTTGAACGAGATGGAGGTGATCGAACTGAACTCAATGCTGGAACAAGAGATACGAGATGGCCAAGCAACGGGTGAGGAAATATAGGAAATCAAGGAAAGAATCTGACAAGGCATAGAAAAGGATTTCAAGGAAGACGAGAAAGGCACGCTTTGGTTAGGGAAAAGGATTTGTGTGCCTAACGTGAAGCACATCCATGACACGATATTAAAGGAGGCACATGACTCACCTTATTCCATACACCCCGGCTGTACAAAGAGGTACAAGGACTTGAAAACTTGCTATTGGTGGGACGGTATGAAAAGGGACATAGCTGAATATGTTGCCTTATGCGATGCGTGCCAACGGGTGAATGCCGAACATCAAAGACCCACTGGACTGTTGCAGCCATTGAAAGCAACCGAGTGGAAGCGGGAAGACATCATCATGGATTTAATAGTTGGATTGCCACGTACTCAGTCGGGGTACGACTCTATTTGGGTTATTGTGGACCAATCGACTAAAACAGTCCACTTCCTTCCTATTAGAACCAAGTACACCGTTGCCCAACTAGCCGAGCTGTATATGGAGCAAATCGTGTGTCGCCATGGAGTTCCGAAGAGGATAGTTTCAGATCGAGGTTCTCAATTTACCTCAAGGTTCTGGTAGAAGCTGCATGAAGCCATGGATACATGGCTGAATTTCAGCTCCGCTTATCACCCGCAAACCGGTGGGCAAACTGAGATGACAAATCAGATTTTGGAAGACATGTTGAGCGCTTGCGCCTTGAAACATGGGCATAGTTGGGATAGGAGCTTGCCGTATGCTGAATTATCATACAACAACAGCTACCAAGCCAGCTTGAAGATGTCACCTTTCAAAGCATTGTATGGTAGACGGTGTAGAACACCGCTGTTCTGGAATGAGACCAGAGAAAGCCAAGTGTTTGGACCTGAAGTGCTGCAGGGCGCCGAAAAGAAAGTCCAAACGATACGTGAAAACTTGAAGGCCGCTCAGTCACGACAAAATGGTTATGCAGACAATAGGCGAAGAAGATTGACCTTCGAAGTCAGAGACTGTGTGTATCTTAAGGTATCGCCTATCTGAGGCCAACGACGGTTCAACGTCAAAGGCAAGTTACCAACTCGCTACATTGGGCCATTTGAGATTTTGGGCAAGTGAGGAGAAGTAGCCTATCAACTAGAGCTGCCAACGCACCTCTCCGACGTGCACAACGTATTTCACGTATCTCAGCTCAAGAAATGCTTAAGAGTACCGGAAGAATAAGTACCGATAGATGAGCTAGAGCTTCAAGAGGATCTGACCTACGCGGAACACCCTGTCAAAATTTTGGACGTGAAGGAAAGGGTCACAAGGAACAAAGTGATACATTGGTGCAAAGTACAATGGAGCCATCACACGGAAGCAGAAACTACATGGGAGTGTGAGGAAGATCTCAAGGCGGAATTCCCTCATCTACTCTCCACTCTATCAAATCTCGAGGGCGAGATTCAGTTTAAGGGGGGTAGGTTTGTAACACCCTCAAATTCATTACCATGCATTGCATACATTTTGCATGTAGAGAAGCATTTGAAAAGAAGTAGAAATGGAGAAAGAACCCTAGAAATGGAGAAAGAACCATAGAAATGGAGAAAAAACCATAGAAATGGAGAAAGAACCATATAAATGGAGAAGGGAATATAGAAATGGAGAAAGGGACATAGAAATGGAGAGGGGAATATAGAAATGGAAAAAGGGACATAGAAATGGAGAGAAATAGAAATAAGAAAGCTGAAATGAACCATTCCCAAATTTCCCTAAATTTCCCCCAAAATTTCCAAATTCCCCAATTCCCCAAAAAAGAGGAATTTTCCCCACATTTGGGAGAAATTTATCCCCAATGCTGCAGCAGCCTAAAGGGGGGAAATCCCTAGGACTCTTTGGTTGAGTTCCAAATTGACTAGGACTCTTGGTTGAGTTCCAATTGGAGTAGGACTCCTCTTTTCTCCCCCTTATAAATACATCCCCCAGCCCCCCCTTGGCCACAGCCCTCTCCCTCCCCAAGTCACCAAGTTGGAGCCCCCCTCCATGTCGCCGAGTTGGCCATCCCCCCTTGCCGGAGTTTAGTCGCCTGTGAGCTCCGCCTGTGAGCCCCGCCGACCAGCCCCGCCATCGAGCCCCGTCATCGATCCCCGCCGTCGAGCCCCGTCGTCGAGCCCCGTTGTCGAGACCCGCCCACGCGCCCCGTCACACCTCGCCGTCGCTAGAAAAGAAGCCCGACGAACTGTCCTACCCTAATCTTCCATAGAAAAATCCCCCGCTGCTGCCATTGCTAGGGTAGGTCTTCATTACCCATCTTACGACATCGCCGCTGTTTCTACGCATCCATTTTCATCGCCCCTTTCAAACAGAAACTTTTGCGTGTGGACAGATCGCGTGTTGATCAATTTTTGACGGTGGAATTGATCTAGATCTTGAGTCAAGATCATCACCACATCCACACTTGATCCCTACACCCTTGTTCATCATAAAACCCCATGAAAGCCCATTAAAACATGCAAGAACACATAGAAACTGGTTTTATAAAACTGTACTATAGGATTTGCATTCATCTAATTGCATCTTGAGTAAAGTTTGTGCATGATCATTGATTGCTGTAAATTTTGTATCTGCTTGGTCGTAAGTAGAAGGACAAGCTCAAGAGTCCGTTTACTAGGAACTACAGCACCAAGATTTCGAGACGCTTGAGCAACACGAACCACGGGAGCGAGGCAAGTGCCACTTAACCATATTGATACCATGTTTTGAAACTGTTTTGTTTGCGAAAACTCGTATGCTTGAGTCAACTTCATAGGACACCCTTTTATAGGAGTTTACTAGTTTTGTTAACCGTCTTTGTCGCCGGGAAAGTTGATGAGTTGGGTATGGTCGTTTTTCCTTTTTGCTTCGCTTAATTTATGGGATACGGGAAGCTGAATCAAAACATGTTTAGCTACTGCACTCATATGAATAATGACGATGAGAACTTGAAGATGATAACGAGGATGGAATCGGGGATATCTAGGCAAGATTGGTTTGTGGATGTTGCTGGATGAGATGGTAGTTTACTTGTCGTATATCAAAGGACCGGTTCATGCGAGAATATGCCAGGAAATCAGTGCCACCACAAGGCCAAGTATGGGTGCGGCTTAGCTGATTAATTAGGTGTGTTGCTAGCTTGTTAAGGACCGTTGGATGGCGTGGGGAATGGGAGTCGATAGGGACTGCACTGGGAACTGCATGGCACAAGAGGGGGCCGTGGGTGGGAGAATGGAGATTCGAGCCTTCCGGTGAAACCTCAGTGGGTCCGTACATCTAGAAGACCCTTTGTAAAGGCTATTTTGTGATATCTTGGCCATACGCCGATGGTTGTGTACTGGTATAATGGAGGTTTCTCTAGTCGCCGACGGGTGAAAAAATCACAAACTTGTGGGTAAAGTGGTACCATCTCTGCATAGTGTAAAACTATCATGATAGCCATGCTTCCGGTCACAAGCACCTGGCCAACTTCCATGATTAGAGGCAAAAACTTGGGATGGACATTTGGGTATGGTCATTGGGATTGGTTTTGTGACTGTTTTGGGTCATGACAATGAAATTGGTTTCGGTTATATGAATATGAGATGGTTATTTATACTCATGAGTATGAGATGAACTTGAGAAAGATTATTGGCTGGTTGAGACTTGATAAATGGTGATTTATGATGAAATAATTTTGCTGATTTACTTGGTTATATTGAGAATTAATTCATCTAGACTTAGTTGTTGTTTTACCATGTTTTTGAAATAAAATTTGCTTGCTGCAATGAGCCTTCTTATTACCTACCTTGTTGTAAGCTACATGTCATACTTTTCCCGCACTTGTGAGTACAACATGTACTCACCCTTGCATTACCACATATACATCAGCTACAAGAGATGAGTACTTCAAGGACCATGTGGAGTACTAGGCGTGTGAACTACCGTCAACATGCCTGTAGAGTTGAAGTTGGAGCCTGCTATTTTAGTTATTTCCACTGTCGATTACAGACTTTGTCTTCAATAATAAGTTAGAGATTCATGAGTGAGACATTGAGTCATTGTAATAAAGTACTTAAACACTATTTATTCGTGGTTATATTCTGAATTCAATTTGTGCATTACATGTGTATGTGTGATGAACATCCTAGGCACACATATGCATTCACTTGGTTCTATTTTCGGAACTGGGTGTCACAACTTCCTTCACTTGAGCTCTCTTCTTGTACTTCTTTGCCCTTTGACTTCATGGATTCCTTGAGTGCAATGTCATGTCTTTTGGATGAAGTTATCTTGTGCAGCTCATTTACATGTTTGGCCTCTTTTTCCATCATCTCATGGTTGACGAATTTTCCAAGGACTTCATCGGGAGTCATAGATTCAATGCGAGGGTTCTTCCGTATCAATGTGCAAAGAGTGAGGTTACGCACCGTTAATGCTCTTATCATCCTATTGACCACTTCATGGTCAGTCCACTTCTTGCACCCATAAGCACTACTCTTGTTGATGAGTATCTTGAGCCAGCTCTACATTTCTTGGGGGGTCTCATTGACTTCAATAGCAAATCTTCCAAGATCCCCTTCAATCATCTCAATCTTGGCTTCACGGATGGATTTGGTGCCTTCACGTGCCACCTAGAGAGTGTCCCAAATATCCTTGGCAATTTCCAACCCATCCACCTTGTGAAACTCTTCCTTTGATAATGATGAGATGATGACAGTTGCGCCTTGAGCGTTGCGATGAATTTTTTGTTCTTGCTCCGGAGTGAGTTCTTCATCATCTTCCGGAATTTCTACACCCAAAGGTCGGGGTTAAGAGAGATAAGATGCAATTTCAAGTTATGCCTCCACATCGTGTAGTTTGTACCATCAAGATGAGGAGGCTTGCCAACAGGGATGGAAAGGAAATTTGTATTGTTATTAGTTAAACGCTCATAGTTAAAGGATATCGGGAGTAGTCCTGGACTCCTCCTCCTTATTCTTATTTTCCTTCTTCTTATCATCTTTTCTCTTTTGAGCAACACCATGAGACGCTCCACTTCTTGGTCTTCATCACTTGAGGTGACGAAGTGTCCTCTTCGACCTGCATGTTTCATCCTCTTGAACGGAGTGACGGAATTAACTTCATCATCACTATCACTGTGAGAGTGATGTGAGTCGTCCTTCTTGCCATTTCCTTGAGAGCTTTGCTTCTTGCCCTCGTAGTAGGTGCTTGTCTCCTCATGACCTCTTCGAGTGGTTAAGCACTTAAATGAAGAGTTAGGCTCTGATACAAATTGAAAGTTGCCTAGAGGGGGTGAATAGGCTAATTTGAATTTAACACAAAATAATTAACTGACTTGTTCTATTAGGTTTAGACAAGTCCGAAATTACTTCAGACAAGTCCAAAATTTTTGGATAAGTCTGATGAAATAAGACTTGTTTGAATTCAGTCGTAGCGGAAATAAATCTACCTCTTTCTAGATCAAATGTACGAATGAAATGGTCTAGAAATAGTTGTAAAACAAGTCTAGCAACATACTAAGCGAACTTGATGATCTAAATGCTAAAGTATTCCAATCCTAGGGTTTGATCAATCACAAGCAAGAACAACGATATGAAATTGATGAATAAGTAAATGAACAAAAGTGGACACGAGGATTTCTTTACCGAAGTTCGATTCCACACAGGAGTCTACATCTCCGTTGAGGTGTCCACAAAGGACCGGGTCTCTTTCAACCCTAACCCTCACCAAGTGATCACAAAGATCAAACTTGGTTGTTGCACTATCAAGCCAAGGGTGATTACAAACTTTCTGGGTCTCACCACAAGTTGGGAGTCATCGGGCGACACCTAGCCACCTAGGAACAATGCTCCAAAAGTAATAAACACAAACCACGCAGCAAGTAGCTGTGCAACTCACAAGCTCAACCCTAAGTTGTTCTCTTCTTGAATCTCCTCACAAAGCCTCAAATCCTCACAAAATTCAAGAATGAATGCTAGAGGGTGTGAGAGAGGTCTAGGAATGCTCAAGAACACCTATGGAATCTCTAGGGTTGATCTCTTCTGAAATGGATACGAGATCCCTCCTTTTATAGGGCTCCCCAAAATATGACCGTTACCAACCACTAAAGTTCGGACATGTCTGAAATCCACTTCGGACATGTCCAAAATTGGGGACCATTAATGGTAAAATGACGTCCTCAACTGACACTAATTCAGAGTGTCCTGTTGATTTCACTTCGGACATGTCCAAGCTGACATATCCGAACCAGTCTTCGGATATCCTTAGACTTCGGACATATCCGATCTCTAATTCGGACATGTCCGACCCTAAACAGAAGGTACGTCTCCAAACACTTCGGACACATCCAGACCTATACAGAGAGTACATGTCTAACTTTTTCGGTCATTTCCGACCCTAAACAGAAGGTGCACTTCTGACTTTTTCTGACATGTCCCGACCTTTTGGACTTAGGAAATCCTAGAAACCCTAGACTTCGGACATGTCCGAATTTCTTCGGATATGTCCAAATCTACACAGAAGGTACTTCTCCGAAACCTTTGGATATGTCCGAGTCTATACAGAGAGCACTGTTCTGAATCTCTCTGACATGTCCGAGGTTTTTGACCTAGCGACTCTTTTCTACACTAAGGTTTGTTTTATGGGATTGAGCTTGCTTTTCTTTGCTGCGTGTCGTGTCCCTCTTAATAGTACGGTGTTCCTACACTCAAGAAAAATAAAACCCTAACTCTATTGTGTAGCTTCACGCCGTCTTCTCCATTTCCCTTTTTGAAAAGCCCTCAATCTCTTCTTGCCATCCAACCTATCTGCACACATGCTCATTTAAACTCATTAGCATTTTAATTTTTCGTTATCAATCCTCCAAAACCCACATGGGGACCTAGATGCACTTTCAGGTGTCTACATGGTGAAGCGCAATGTTTCCTTGTTCAACATTATCATGGAGAAAGTGATACCTAAAGTCAATGTTCTTTGTCCAGAATGTTGCATGGGGTTTTTAGCAATGCAAATGGGCACTAGTGTTGTCACAAAACAACAGAGCACTATCTAAATCAACCCCATAGTCATTAAGTGTTTGAACAACCCATAAAATATGTAGCACTAACAGGAGCTACATATCCTGTTTAGCAAAAGTCGGTTGCCCAGCCCTAGGGCAACCCACACTAGCTGCACTCATCAGCTAAGTGCGGCGTGTACGGCTCCCAGTCAGCCGTGGTCCCCGACGGAGGGAACCCTCGCCGGTAGACTCGTAACCCGAGTCCGTGGGTGGCTCCTCAGCAAAAAAAACACTTAAGCAGCAACCATGAGCACAATGGCTCAACAAGACTTAACCGACTCACCTAGGCATGAAACTCTACATGTAGTGTACAACGATAAGGGATGGTAAATTTCAGCAAATGGACGCCTACAAGTTCATCCTTAGTTCATATTTTAGCCACAAGTTAACAGTTCAGGAATATGAAATTTAGTGAGCAATATTTGGTGGCACACATGTAGCAATACAATTATAGCATAACAGCAATATTGAATCATCACATTTCATATATTAGCCTACGTCACGACTCAGTGAACAAGCGGTACTCGTCACCGCGAGGGACAGTGAATCGACTCGATATACACCTGCAGGGATACCCGAAGAGCACGTCACGTACGCCCACCCGTCGAGCTGCACAGCATGCTCACTCAATGTTGTACGGGACAACCTTTCACCCAACAGCCCCAACGTCGAACCGGTCGCACCGAAACGGACAAGAGGTTCCCTACACGGAGCATTTCTCTATGTCCGTTAGCAGATTTCCACCTTTCTGCCCTCAACCTACACCTATAAATCAGTGTACTATCCCTCGACGCCCGGAGATTTAGGTTACATCGGTTTACCGGGGCCCATATATCCTATATGGTTTCGGTACGTTCAATACTTGCTCAGCAGGGCCGCACACGGATCGGTCCTCAATCGACACGGACAGGGCTGCGCACACAAGACTTCCTCTTGCTGCACCCTAGCCCCTGCCTAGTCTCATTTTCATTACTAAAGTGACCTCACATCACTCGAACCAATCCTGTGTGTCCCAAGGCTAAATCGCGAGTAGATTCCAACTACTCGACTTGTACCAAAGTCCTATGAATGATTAAGCATAGCTTGTCTACTCGAGGACTTAGACACTACACTCACTCTTATGGGAAACATCTAGTTATGCATTTGGGGTTTCATCCACCCTACACCTAATGCACATATACATACCTCATACTAAGTATTTAAATACAGCAAAACTTTGTAAAACGGTTTAATGCAAACAGGGGCTTGCCTTGTTGCTGCTGGTCAGTTGTTAGTGCTTCGTCCGGAAGAATGAAGTCGAGCACTTCCGAAGTTTCCTCGCCTTCAGCGACTACACGTACACGATATACTATATGTCAATTTAAATGCAATGTTTAGAATTGAATAAGCAATTACTATAACTCTAGGTAGACTTCCCCTTTGGTTCTGAAATTTTTTTGTTAACTTGGTAGGTTCCTAACCAGAGTACTGACCAAGTCTCATTTGAAACGAAGTTCATTTGAGCCTTGTACAAATAAAAGCCTATTTGGTCAACATTAGAGCCTCTAAGGAATTCCAGGGGTTTTCATGGCACCAACCATTACTTTCTGGAAACTATAATTTAATATGGTTCTAATGGAATTGGTTTCATGTAATTTGAAGAATTCTAGAGGAAGTTATGCCCTAAACAACATTTGAGAAAATCTGAAAAATGTTTCTGTACATTTTCTATTTTCTCAGGAGGGTTCCCTTAATCACCCCATTAGGGGGACTAAATTAACTCGGATGGGTCTGAAATTTTTACTGTGACTCAAGGGTTTTCCAGTAAACCTCCAAGCAAAATTTCAGAATTTTTGGTAAAGTAATTATTCAGATAAAATTCCTAACAGTTTAAATTTTAGGGAATTAATTCTGGAAAACTATTAAGTTTCATGAGCTGAAATTTGTGTTGCTGGAAAGTAATCAAAAAGCTGAGTTCAGCAAAATTTGGTTCAATGAATTTGGACACTTCTAGCCAAAGTTATGAATTTGTAAAGTTTGGGCCAATCCCTGAATTATTTTCCTACAGAAAATCGTCTCCCGCGCTAAACCGGAGGCTGACAGCAGGGCCCGTCCTTTTAATTCAAACTAACCGCGCGCTCGCGCGCGCTTAACACAGCAGCTAACATGAGGGACCTGCGCCTTCGTCTACCTCCCGACGCCGCCGCCCAAAGCTGCCGGAGCTCCGGCGAGGTCAGCGTTCCCGGCGACCTAGCTCGCCGGCGACGGTGAGAGTTGCCTCCCCCACATAATTTTGGACGCTGAGCACGATGGACATCATGCCGCCGTCGGCTGACCTCTGTAGCTCGCCGGCGACTGGCGCTATGTCTCTGTGAAACATCGGCAACGTGTTCTCACCCTCCTGGCCACCAACTTCGCGCGCTAATCGCGTCACCACGTTCAGGGAGACCTCGGGAAGCTCGGCATGACCTCGGTTGGACCCGAAACAGCCGGCGCACCAGACCTCACCGGCGACCCCCTCTCCCACCGAACTGTTCTATGGTGAACCTATGGTTCTGGAGGTGGTCCCCTTTCAGTTTTCGATCGAGGAGGGGCGCAAGAGCCTCTAGACGCTATTTCTCAGCTCTGTTTGACCTCCCACACAACGATCCTCCCGAATTTCTCCTAAACCTAATCGGGTCCCGAAATGAGTCCCCCCCCTAAACTTGGAAATTCTCTGCGCACAAAGGTCGAACCTTGGAACGGTTTGCGTGGTGGTCTCGAGGACAAGTAGCGCTCCGCTTTTCTATGGACGTCGAGGGCAGAGGATGATCACAGCTTGGATGGCAAGGGATCGGAACTCAGGCGGCTAGGCAGCCGTTTACTGAAGTGCGTGAAAACAGGAGCTCGCCGGCGATTTCGTGCCCTTTATAGCCCACGGAGGGCAGTGGAGGGCGTGACACCTGCTGAGCCACCTCCCACGCCGAAGCAGGAGCTGGCCGGCTGAGGCGGTCGGGCGCCGACGTCGCCAGGGCTGGCGCGCGCTTCTCGGCCGAGTGAGAAAAATCAGCTGAGGAGGCTTCTGGGTCAAGGCTGCTGACAAGTGGGACCTCCCCTCTAATTCTTTTTCACATTTTTCATTTCTGTTTGCACTGAAAATATCCCAGCTACTCAGAATTGAATGTGAGACTTAGCCTCCAATTCATTGTTTGAATTTGATCTCCTAAATTTGAATTTGGTTTGGCTAAATTTGCTTCACCTTTGAACTGAAATAAAAATTCAGTTTTTGAATTGATGCAAATTTGGCTCCCGACAAGATGAGCTCCAATGGAGATGAAAATTGGTGGACTAACTCAGAAAAATGTGCTGATTTTGAATGAGGCCAACTTTTAAATTTAAGTGATGAAAGTTACTGCCATTTGAATTTACATTTAAATTGGCCTCTTTTTTAAATGCTTCCAAAAGTGCCTCAAAAGTATTGGATTTGCATGAACTTTGGCCTGAGCCTTCCCAAGACTATTTAAGTTCTAGTGTGAGCTCAACCTTGCATGTTCATGAGTAGAAATCCTACTTTTTGGAAGTTAGGTCTTTCCCCTCTATTCACCCTTTCGATGGTGGTTACTTGCTCTTCACAAGTATTCATAAGATATCCACAACAAAAGCTGTTGTGTTGTGAGTTGATGAACAAATTTTTTTGCAAGTCACATTCTTGGTTCTTTTACATCCCTCCCCCATTAAAAGAATCTTGTCCCGAGATTATAAAAGAACAGGCAGCGATGTACTAAAAACTCACCCGTGCCGGGACGTCATGAATTCCGGATAGTTTGAGCGAAGGAATTCCTCGCTCTCCCACGTCGCTTCTTCGGTGGTGTGGTTACTCCAGAGTATCTTGTAGAACCACGACTTTCGTCTACGTGTGGTCTGAGCTTTCTCATCAATAATTGCCACCGGATATTCATCATATGTCAAATCCGGTTGCAGCTCGCCGATGTCCTCAGTGGGAGCAGCAGCCGTATGCTTCAGACATTTTCGCAGTTGTGAAACATGGAAAACGTCAGGAACATCAGCAATAGATGCCGGTAACTCTAGTCTATACGCCGCTGGTCCACACTTCTCGGTGATAGCATAGGGTCCAATGAATCGGGGAGCGAGTTTCCCCTTCACACCGAACCAGTGCACGCCCTTCATCGGAGATACACGGAGGTACACGTGCTCTCCGACGTCAAAGTGCAGTGGCCTACGCTTCTTATCAGCGTAGCTTTTCTGCCGGGATTGAGCGGCCTTCAAGTTGGCTTGAATCATCCGAACGCGCTCTTCGGCATCGTTCACCACAACAACCCCGAATGTGACCCTTTCACCGGACTCGCACCAGTTTAATGGGGTGCGGCATTTGCGACCGTAGAGAGCTTCGTAGGGTGCCATCTTGATAATCACCTGATAGCCGTTATTGTACGAGAATTCCTCCAACGGTAGGTGATCATCCCAGTTCCTACCGTGGTGGATGGCACATGCTCTCAACATGTCTTCTAGTACTTGATTCACCCTCTCTGTTTGCCCATCTGTCTGATGGTGATAGACGGAGCTCCTAATCAGCTTAGTACCCAATGCAGCGTGCAACTGCTCCCAAAACCGAGACACGAATAACGCACCTCGATCTGAGACTATGGTCTTGGGTACCCCATATAAGCATATAATTCTTGCTATGTACAGCTCCGCGTACTTGCCGGCATTGTAATGTGTATGCACAGGAATGAAGTGAGCCGACTTGGTTAATCGGTCAACGATTACCCAAATGGAATCATGCCTTTTGGAAGTCAGGGGTAAACCCACAATGAAATCCATGCTCACATCTTCCCATTTCCATGCCGGAATTTTCAGGGGTTGCAGCAGCCCTGATTTTGTCATATGATCAGCTTTCAATCGTCTACACGTATCACACTCGGATACGTACTGCGCTACCTCCCGCTTCATCCGCGTCCACCAAAATTTCTTTTTCAAATCTTGGTACATTTTGTTGCTGCCCGGATGAATGGAGTATGTAAAAGCCCAAAAAAGGGACTTGCAAAAATTTCTCATCACCTCATAACACCACAGCTTTTGTTGTGGATAATTTGTGAAGACTTGTGAAGAGCAAGTAACCTCCATCAAAAGGGTGATTAGAGGGGAAAGCCCTAACTTTCACAAAGTAGGATTTCTACACATGAACATGAGAGGTTGAGCTCACCCTTAGAACTTAAATAGTCTTGGGAAGGTTCAGGCAAAATTTCATGCAAATCCAACACTTTTTGAGGCACTTTTGGAGGCATTTAAAAAAGAGGCCCATTTGAATGTAAATTCAAATTGCAGCAACTTTCATCACTTGGATTCAAAATTTGGCTTCATATTCAAACTCAGCACATTTTTCTGAGTTAGTCCACCAATTTTCATCCCCAATGGACTTCATCTTGTCGGGAGCTAAATTTGCAATAATTCAAAACTGAATTTGAATTTCAGTTCAAACATGAAGCAAATTTAGCCAAACAAATTTCAAATTTGGGAAACCAAATTCAAACTATGACTTGGTGCTTAAGTCTCACATTCAACTGTGAGTACCTGGGGATATTTTCAGCAGAAACGGAGGTGAAAAACTGAGAGGATATTAGGGTGGAAGAGGGCCCACTGGTCAGCAGGCTTAAGACCGAAGGCAGCTCAGGTGAGTCACTCGGCAGCCGGCGATCAGCGCGTGACACCTCCTGCTCCCACGCCCGAGTGGAAGAGGCCACCGCATGGTGAAAACCGCGAGTCACCGCGCCAGCACGACGCCCACTCGATCGTTTTCACGGTGCCCTGGTTGAACCGACGTTCTCCCACCCACAGTTGCCACCTCTCGCGAGCGTTTTCATCGCCGCCCTCTGGTCGCCGGTGCCCGGGCAACACAGGCTCCCTTGTGCCCGACGATCAACACAAGAAACAACCGCCCTAATGTGCTGGTCCTTCTAGCTCAAACAGTTCGTCGTTTCATACACTGTCGTGGGAGAATTTCCCCAGGGATGGTTCTGTGTTCTTAAAACCGAGCCACCCCAAATCCTAAAATTCGCGGGTATTGGCTCATCACCGAGGTTACCGAGCTACCAGCATGGTCTACACCCAGCCACTACCATCTAGGATCAAAAAGTACGAAGAACCGTGGAGTATAGACTCTGTTTATCGAGTATTTTCTGGTCACAGCCGATATCGAGCCTAGGTCAATGGTGAGCACATAGCTCCGGCCGTTTCCATGGCCAACCGAGCTCAGTTTCGTGCTCAGCATGCCACAGTGGAGCTGTAGGAGCAAACCGTTTGAAGAATAAGGCGCTGAGTAGCCCGGGCGACATCGCCGCAGTAGAGAGAGCCACTGTCACTGTCGCGGGCGTGGTTCCGGCCATCGCCGAGCTTCGGTGAGGGCACCAGCGTGTTCCTCGAGCCAAGTTGGGCCCAGGCGGCGAGACCCATCGAAGGTCAGGCAGCGAAACGGCCGGCGGCGAGAACTCCGGCGAGGCACCGACGCGGGAGTCGCGGGATGGCGCGAGGTAGACGAAGGGGGGCCGGGTCCACCAGTCAGCCTCTATTCTCGCGTGGGGATTCAGTTGCGGCCGGGATTCAGTGTGGCAGCGTGGGTAAAACCCCGTGGGCTGCGGTGTGGCCGCATTCTCAGTGGGCCGATTTGAGGAGTGGGCCCCACCCACAGGGTTTAAATATTTTGGGGGATTTTCCAGTTTTAGTGCAAACTTCAAATGCATAGAACTTTTGCTAGGAAGCTCCAAATGCAGTGAACCAAATTTTGCTGAACTCATGAAACTAAATAGTTTTCCAGAATTAATTCCCTAAAATTTAAACTGTTAGGAATTTTATCTGGATAACTACTTTATGAAAAATTCTGAAATTTGGCTGAGAGGTTTACTGGAAAATCCTAGAGTCACAGTAAAAATTTCAGAATCATTCGACTTCATTTATTCCCCCTAATGGTGTGATTAAGTGAACTGCCCTGAGAAATAGAAAAATGTACAGAAACATTTTTCAGATTTTCCCAAAATTTTTTAGGGCATAACTTCCTCTAGAGTTCTTCAAATAACATGAAACCAGTTCCATTGGAACCATCTTAGATCATAGTTTCCATAAAGTAATGGTTGGAGCCATGAAAACCTATGGAATTCCTTAGAGGCTCTAATATTGACCAAATAGGCTTTTATTTGTACAATGCTCAAATGAACCTTGTTTCAAATGAAACTTGGTCAAGACTCTGATTAGGACCTTACCAAGGCACCAAAAAAATTTCAGAGACAAAGGGGAGGGCTAGCTAGAGTTATAGTAATTACTTATTTAAGTTTATATATTGCATTTCAATTGACATGTAGTATCTCATTAACGTGTAGTCGCTGAAGGCGAGGAGACTCCGGAAGTGCTCGACTTCTTTCTTCTGGACGAAGACCTAACCACTGACCAGCAGCAACAAGGCAAGCCCCGGTTTGCATTAACCCCTTTTAAAATTTTTTTGCTTTGTTTACATGTTTAGTGTGAGGTATGGATGTGCATTAGGTGTAGGATGGATGAAACCCAAATGCATAACCAGATGGTTCCTAAAGGAGTGAGGGTAGAGTCTAAGTCCTCGAGTAGATAGGCTATGCTTAATGATTCATAGAACTTTGGTACAAGTCGAGTAGTTGCAATCTAATCGCGAGTTTAAGTCTGGGACACACGGGATTGGATTGAGTGATGTGAGATCACTTTAGTAATGAAAACGAGACTAGGCAAGGGCTAAGGCGCAGCAAGAGGAAGTCTTGTGTGCGCAGCCCTGTCCGTGTTGATTGAGGACCGATCCATGTGCGGCCCACGCTGATCATGTTTGAACGTACCGAAGGCATATCGGATATATTGCCCCGATAAACCGATGTAACCAAAACCTCCGGGTGTCGAGGCATAACGCACCGATTTATAGGTGTAGGCTGAGGGAAGCAAGGTGGAAATATGCTAACGGGCATAGAGAGATACTCCGTGTAGGAAACCTCCTGCTCGTTTCGGTGCGACCGGTTCAACGTTTGGGCTGTTGGGTGAAAAGTTGTCCCATATGACATCAAGTGAGCGTGCTGTGCAGCTCCACGGGTGGGCGTACGTGATGTGCTCTTTGGGTCTCCCTGCAGGTGTATATCGAGTCGATTCGCCGTCCCTCACGGTGAAGAGTACCACTTGGTCACTGAGTCGTGACGTAGGCTAATATATGAAACGTGATGATTCAATTTTGCTGTTATGATATAATTGTATTGCTACTTGTGTGCCACAAATTATGGCTTACTAAATTTCAGATTCATGAACTGTTAACTTGTGGCTAAAAGTTGAAAAAAGTATGAACTTGTAGGTGTGTCCGTTTGCTGCAATCTGACCGTACCATGTTCATTGTTCACTACATGTAGAGTTCCATACCTAGGCGAGTCGGTTAAGTCTTGTTGAGCCATCGTGCTCACGGTTGCTGCTTAAGTGTTTCTCAGGTGAGGAGCCACCCACGGACTCGGGTTACGAGTCCACCGGCGAGGGTTACCCTCGTCGGGGACAACGGCTGAGTCGGAGCCGTACACGCCGCGCTGAGCTGAGGAGTTGACACGACCCCAAGGTCCTGTCGAGCCAGGATCACGCTGAGGGGTGCTGCGTTGCACAGCACCGTATAACACACGTCAAAGGTACAAAGCGGAAGCAGAAATTTTATTACATAAACAGGTTTATGAACTTGTTTACATCAAAATAAGATTAGTCTACACTCGCGGGCGTAGACTAAGCATCAAGCGCACGTTCAGCCCTTGAACGTGTCCTTGCTAGCACACACGCACACTAACTCTGCGGCGTGCACGACTCCCACTCGACGGGGTTCCCCTCCTGGGGTTCCGTCTCCTCTTCGGGAGTCCCTTCCTCATAGAACCCTGCAAAAGCTTCAAACACAAGCAGTGAGCACGAAGGCTCAGCAAGTCTGACCCGTCTCACCTAAACATGGAACTTCTACATGAGGGTAATGGGTTACATGAGGTAAAAATCAGTTGCAAGGACTCGCCTAATTAGTAGAACCTTACTTTCAAGTTTTAGCAGCAGGTTGTGGAGAACCTTACCCTAAGGTACATGAGAAAGCCGCAATCAAACAAGAAACGCATTTCTCTCATGTACTTTGCCTAAAGTTGAAAAGAACTTTAGTTAGCTCTAAGCTACAGCATATCATTAACAACCAATGTCCAGCTTTCAATCAGCAACATTTTAACATGTAACTAGCCTGTTCTTTCTACGTCACGGTACAGTGAACAAGTGGTACTCACTGACCGCGAGGGACGGCGATTATAATCGATTTACACCTGCAGGGTTACCCGAACAACCCGTCATGTACGCCCGTACTCGATGTTGCCTACAACAACCATCACGGACGCCGTACGCGACTACCCTTCACCCGTTAGCCAAATATTGAACCGGTCCCATCGTCCCGAGCAAGAGGTCTCTGCACGCGCATCTCTGTGCCGCCAGCCGATTTACACCTCGAGCTCTCAACCTACCCTCTGAACGACGGGCAATGCCTCAATACCCAGCTACCCGAGTTACATCAGTTTCCCGGTTCCCATATAGCCGGTAGGTCTTCGGTACTGTTCTAGCTTGTTCAACAGGCCCGCACACGGCTCGGTCCTCAATCGACACAAGCGGAGCTACAGCACACAGGCCCCAAAGTCCTGCTGCCCTTACTCTCCGCTCGGTCTCATTTTCTTGCCATGTGTATCATGTGCTATCTCTACCCGAGCAATGTGCCTCTAGCCTATTCTCGCGAGTAGTTCCAACTACTCGACTTGTACCGAATCCTACTCTATCCTAGCAATGCAGTAGCTAACGGGGTTTGCAATCCTAACCCAACCCATGGTTCTCTTGGCTATGCAGTGGGGCTTCCAAACAAGACTCTAATGCACAGAATAAAGGAAACAAGTATGTGCTCAAAACAATAAAAATTTGTAAACAGGTTAATGCAAACCGGAGCTTGCCTTGCTGCTGTTGGTCGTAGGCTAGCTGCTCCTCCGGAGTTACGAAGTCTAGGACTTCGGGTTCCTCCTCGACCTTAGCGACTACATGATGGAAGGAATACATGTATCAATTCCAATGCATTTGTATTAACTTTGAAGTTGTGAAGTCTATAACCCTTGCTAGACAGACCTAATGACTGCGAAACTTTTACTGTGGCTTGGTTACAACCTAAACAGAGACTTGGTCAAGTTTTAGTTGCAGCAAAGCTCATTTGAGTCCTCCACAATTAATTATGACCTTGACCTTAATTTGAACTCTTAGGGTGTTGTAGGAATTTTCATGAGACAAACTATGACTTTCTGAAAACTAGATTTTCAGAGGGTTCTAATGGAGTTGGTCTCACTTAATTTGGAAGTTCCTAACTAAATATATGAGCTAAACAATTTCAGAGAAAATTCTGAAAATGTTTCTGAACATTTTCTATTTTCTCTGGAACAGTTTCACTAATCACACCATTGGGCGGATCAGATTAGCTCAAATGGATCTGAAATTTTTATGGCAGTTCAGGGATATTTTGGTGAACATCCCAGCAAAATTTCAGGATTTTCCTCCAAAGGATTCTCCAGTTAAAATTCCTAACAATTTAAATTTGAGGAATTAATTCTGGAAAATTATGGGTTTTCATGAAGTGAAACTTGATTTGCTGGAAAGTACTCGGAGAGCTGAATCCAGCAAAATTTGTTTCACTCAATTTGGAGCTTTCTAGCCAAAGTTATAAGGATTTGAAGTTTGAACTGAAACTGTAATTCGGGAAAAGTTTAAACTCTGGCTTGTGGGCCCCGCACACAGTGCGTCGTCTCCCTCCTCGCGCCAACTGCGTGGTGGCGGCGATCTCCGGCGACCCTCGCCGGAACTGAGTTCTCGGTCACCCCCCGGCCCGAAACTCGCCGCCTGCCCCTTTACCGACCCTCTGGACTCGATGGTGGGGTCGCCGGCCGCCGGCGATGACCGGAAACCCGTGCGCACCGGTGACAGCACTTGCTAGGGTTCCGGTGAGGTCGGTCCCGCTCTCCCGTGTGCCAAATCGACCGGGAATCGGTCGGAGAGCATCAGTAGAGCGTGGGAAACACGAACCTGGGCTGGGTGGAAGCAAGGAATACCGGCAACTATGCTCTCGACGGTCAGCCAAGGTGTTCAGCCATGGCGGCGGGGAAAACAGCCATATCATGGCCGATTCTCGATGGTTTTCTTTAATTCCAGTTCGGGCGTGGGCGCTATCGTGCGTAGAAGCTGCTAGGTAACGAGCTCGTCCAACCCTCGTGTATCGAGCACGAATTTTACCCGAAGGTGAGCTCGGTCCTTATGAACTGATCACGAGTAAACTTGGAAACTCTCGGCCGAGGTTTGATCAATCGCCAAACGGCTTTCGGCTACTCCATCTACATACAATCACGCACCTTTCTTGTGTAGAGAAGAGGACGTGACAGCGTCTGTGTTGTGCTGTCCACGAGAGCCCGATCAGCGGCGATGCTCGGCTCGCCGGAGAAACGGCTCGGTACAGCTCGAGGACGCTTGCTCACTGGCCAACACGGTGCCTAGGAGGTTGCTTACGATCTCCCGGTGCCGTTTTGCTGTGGAGGAGGCTGTGCTCGCAAGTGATCGGGCTTGATCAAGCGTGAGCTCGAGCGGCGGCGGTTGCATCGGAAGAACAGGTCGCACACGTCGGCAGCTCGGGGAATGGGTGATCGAAGCACGTCGGGGAGGGGATAAGTAGCCCGGCGACTGGTCTCCGGCTTGGGGCGCGCAGCAGGAGCTGGCGCCGGCTGCCCCCCCCCCCCCCCCCCCCCCGTTGGCGCGCGCACACTGCACCCGGGAACCGATGGAGCTGCGTTTCAGTCGGTTTGTGTTGAAGTAGAGGCTGACATGTGGGTTCCACTCCCCATTTTAACCTCTGAAATTTACTCCTAATCACTGTTGTAAACAGTTAACCCCATACTACCCTTGGCAATTCAAATTATTCACCCATGAGCCATTTGAATTGATCAAAGTTCAAATGAGGTTTGGTTTGAATGAATTTCAGCACAAGTTCAGTTTGAAATTCAAATAAAGTTTGAATTTCTCCCACTTAGCTCATGTCAAGATCAACTCCAAATGGAGTGAAAATTGATGTGTGAGCTCACAAAAATGTGCTGAGTAAGAATATGCCTCCCACTTTTAAATTCATGGGATAAAAACAGTTTGAATTTGAATATGGTTTCAAACTGCCCTCTTCCTAACTCTACCCAAAATGACCTCAAAAAGGTTTTGAATTTGGGTGAAACTTGGCATGGACATTCTTAGTAAAGTGTAGGAGTTTTCATATGTCCAGCCCATCTGTATCACATGTGGGAAATACCACTTTTGCAATGTGTGAGTTTGTTCTCTAATGAGCATGTTGATAATTGTTACTTGCTCTTCATTTGTGTTCATCATCCTTCCTCAACTGAGGTGTGTGGTGTGGTGATGAACACTGCAAATGTGTGTCAAAAACTGAGGCCCTTACATTCCTCCCCCCTTAAAAGAATCTCGTCCCGAGATTATAAGGCGAAAATGAGAGAGAGGACGGTGGAAAATTACCGGATATGCGACGTGAAAAATTCGGGGTAGTTAGTGCGAAGGAATTCTTCGCTCTCCCATGTCGCTTCATCCATGGAGTGATTACTCCATAGAACCTTGTAGAACCACAACGTACGGTTGCGTGTGGTTCGGGCCTTTTCATCAATAATCTGCACCGGTTCCTCCCGATAGGTGAGATCCGGTTGCAGTTCTTCAATGTCTTCCAGCTGAATGGTAGTTGATAGCTTGAGACACTTCCTCAGCTGGGAAATGTGAAAGATGTTGTGCACACCGGAAAGTGCTTCTGGTAATTTCAACCGGTATGCCACTGATCCACATCTTTCGGTAATCTGGAATGGACCGATGAATCGGGGTGCCAACTTTCCTCTTACCCCAAATCTGTTTACGCCCTTCGTTGGAGACACCCGTAGGTATACGTGATATCCAACTTCGAATTGTAATGGGCGCCTTCTCCGGTCCGCATATTGTCTCTGACGGGATTGAGCGGCTTTTAGGTTCGCTTGAATCAGTCGAACCTTTTCTTCCACGTTGTTGACAAGGTCAATCCCGAAGGTAACCCTTTCGCCAGACTCACACCAGTTCAACGGTGTGCGGCATTTTCTTCCGTATAGCGCCTCATAAGGCGCCATCTTGATGCTGGCTTGGTACCCATTATTGTACGAGAACTCGGCTAACGGCAAGTGATCATCCCAATTCTTGCCGTAGTTGATAGCGCAAGCTCGTAGCATGTCTTCTAAGATTTGATTTACCCGCTCCGTTTGCCCATCCGTCTGCGGGTGGTATGCTGAACTACGGATCAGCTTCGTCCCCAAGGAAGCGTGCAGCTGCTCCCAAAAACGGGACACAAATAAAGTGCCCCGATCCGATATGATGGTACGGGGTACGCCGTACAAGCATAGGATCCGTGAGATGTACAGTTCAGCGTACTTCTTGGCGTTGTAGTTGGTGTTGACCCGGATGAAATGGGCAACTTTGGTGAACCGATCGACGATCACCCACACAGAATCATGTTTCTGCAAGGTGGTGGGTAAACCGACGATGAAATCCATGCTTACGTCCTCCCACTTCCAGGCAGGAACGCCCAGTGGTTGTAGCAGTCCCGGTTTCCGCATACGATCTGCCTTCACCCTTCGACATGTATCACACTCTGACACGTATTTTGCCACTTCGCGTTTCATCCGTGTCCACCAAAACTTCCTTCGGAGTTCTTGATACATCTTGTTGCTGCCGGGGTGAATAGAGAACTTTGACAAGTGAGCCTCATCAAAGATCTTCTTCCGTAGTTCCGGGTTTTGGGGTACGACGATCCGGTCCTTGAACCATAGGACGCCGTCTTCGTCCTTCCAGAAACATTTCAACTCCCCACTGTCTACACGTCTCCGCAAATGTGACATGCCCTTGTCATTCTTCTGGGCTGCCGCTATCTCTTCACGGATGGTGGGGATTAAAGCTAGGTTGTAGAGAGCTCCGTTTGGAATCACATGTAGTGGTGGTTCGCTCTCTTCCAACGGTGCGATGGTCAGATTATTGACGTGTGACTTGCGGCTCAGCGCATCTGCCACTACGTTGCCTTGCCCGGATGATAATGGATCTCTATCTCGTAATCCTTTATCAGTTCTAACCATCTTCGTTGCCTCATGTTCAGCTCCTTCTGAGTGAATATGTACTTGAAGCTTTTGTGGTCAGTATATAAATGTACGAGGTTACCGAGTAGGTAGTGCCTCCATATTTTTAGTGCAAGTACCACGGCAGCGAGCTCCAAGTCGTGAGTTGGATAATTTTGATCATGGTTCCTAAGCTGCCGTGATCCATATGTGACCACTCTTCGGTCTTGCATCAGCACACATCCGAGCCCAATGCCGGATGCATCGCAGTACACATCGAACGGTTTTGTTGTGTCTGGCTGCGCCAAAACCGGTGCTGATGTCAGGTGCTTGACTAAAGCCTTGATTGCTGCTTCACACGCTGGACTCCAAACATATTTGGTAGCCTTCTTCAGCAGCTCTATCATTGGCTTGGCAATCTTCGAGAAGTTCGGGATGAACCTCCGATAATATCCCGCGAGTCCGAGGAAACTCCGTACCTCGTGAACAGTTCTCGGGGATTTCCAATTCAGCACTTGAGTGATCTTGCTCGGGTCCACAGCGATACCCTCCGCTGAGATGATATGCCCGAGGAAAGGCACTTGCGATATCCAAAACTCGCATTTGCTGAATTTTGCGTACAACTTGTGATCCCGCAGCCGTTGCAAGACTATACGCAGATGTTTCTTGTGATCTTCCTCCGAATTGAAATATACCAGGATGTCGTCGATGAAGACCACGACAAACTTGTCCAGCTCCGGGATGAATACCGAGTTCATTAAGTACATGAAGTGAGCTGGAGCATTAGTGAGACCGAAGGACATGACCAGGTACTCATAAAGTCCGTACCTTGTCAAGAAAGCTGTCTTTGGAATGTCCTCCGCCCTTATCTTAATCTGATGTTACCCGGATCTTAAGTCCATTTTGGAAAAGACCATTGCTTCGACCAACTGATCAAACAACATGTCGATCCGTGGCAACGGGTACTTGTTCTTGATGGTTACGGCATTTAATGGACGATAGTCCACGCAAAGCCGCAACGTCTCATCCTTCTTCTTGACAAATAATGCCGAACAACCCCATGGCGAGGAGCTCGGCTTAATAAAACCCTTCTCCAGAAGGTCCGTGAGCTGAGTCTTCAGTTCAGCCAATTCCTTGGGCGCCATCTTGTACGGCCTTCAGGATATTGGCATGGTACCCGGTGCAAGTTCAATCTTGAACTCCACCTCTCTATCGGGTGGCATCCCCGGCAAATCATCCAGGAATACGTCAGGGAATTCTTGGACCACTGGAATATCTCCCAATCTGATTGTTGTGGCTTGATAGACACCTGGAAGTTTTATTTCCGGACTGTCCAGAAATAATGAGTGAGAACCGTGCACCTCTGAGTTTAAGTGCACGACTCAAAGGACGGTGTCTAAAACAGCGCCGTGGCTGGTTAACCACGACATCCCTAAGATGACATCGACCTTCTGTCCCTCTAAGATAATGAGAGACGTGGGGTACACTCTACCCGCTAAGCATAATGGTGCTTTGGAGACCATTACGCTTGCTGAAATCTTCCCACCCGGTGAACAAATTAAATATGGACTATCGGTGGGTAGTATTGGCAAACTGTATTTAGCAATGAAAGCTTGGCTAATAAAATTATGCGTGGCGCCTGAATCAAACAGTACTATAGCGGGATACTGGTGGAGTTGGAACATACCCGCAAGGATTGGCTCACCCTCCGGCACGTCCTCAATGGCAAGTTGGTGGACAGTGCCGGGCCTAGGGTTTGCCCGCCGCGCATTAGTAGGGTTCCGGGGTTGATTCCTCCCCGGAAACAGTGGTGCCACTCCGCCGCCTTGCCTCTCCGGGCAACTGCTCGCGAAGTGTCCTGGACGACCACACTTGTAACATGTGGCCGCTGCAGGTGGAGTGCTCGGTGGACGAAAACCCGGCATGCGTTGCTGAGGTGCAAACGCACGCGGCATCGCCCGCTGCTGCTGTTGTGGTTGCGGTGGTGCTGGCAGTGCCGGCCGGAATGCCGGTGAAGAGTACGGCCGACTGCGGAACGGCATCGACCGCTGTGGTGGTTGCCAGCGTGAACCTGATGGTGGGCGATGCACCATCCGAAACTTCTGAGAAGGACAGCCTCCTTCTCCACTGCTCTGCGGCGTGCTTCGCTTTCCCTCTGCCACCGCCAACTCCTTGCCGGAGTCCTCCTGAACAATCGCAGCATCAATGATGTCATTGAGGCTGCCGCGATTGAACATCGCCAACTTGTCCTTCAGGAGCGGGTTAAGCCCCTGGTAGAAATGGTCTCGCCGCTTCTCGTCGGTATCAGCATGATACGACGCATATAGCGCGAGATCGTTAAACGCCCTGGAGTATTCCAGCGCGTTCCGGCTCCCTTGTTGCAGGTGTAAGAACTCCTGCGTCTTCCTCTTCACCAGACCTGGCGGTATATGATAGGCCCTAAAGGCCGTCCGGAACTCCGTCCAGGTCATCACTCGGTCGGTAGGTTGTGAAGCACAGAAGTTGGCCCACCACGCGCTCGCGGATCCTTGGAGCTGCTGGACCGCGAACTGAGTCTTGCGCTGCTCGCTGATTTGGAGCAGCCCGAACTTCATCTCTACGGCGCGGAGCCAGTTGTCCGCGTCAAGTGGTTCATCCGCCCTTGAGAATACCGGGGGATGAGTTGCCAGGAAGTCGGAGTAGGAGCTCTGTTGATGCTCCTCACGGTCTTGACGTCTCTCTGGGCGAGACGTATTCGCAATTAAAGTTTGCAGCAGCTCCGTGTGCTGCTGATGCGAGCCCGCCATTGCCGCGACGATGTCGGCCAATGTAACTGTTGGCAGTGGCGGTGGCGGTGTTTGCTGCTGCTGTCCCGAGGAGTCCTCGGGAAGTGGTTGGGAGGTCTCTCCCCCTTGACTGGTACCCCCAACGTCAGGGTTGGCACGAGTACACGTCATTCTGAAATTCAAAACAGCAGCAATTAGCACACGTCTGACTTAAAATTCCATAAGCAACAGTAGGTATTGAAGTGACACATGATTAATTTGCACAACATTCACATATATTGATAAAGCATAAACTTTATACAAGATACATTATTCTCGGGTCTCCGAGAAGTCGTGCTCATGTCGTCACTACCTATACATACGCTACTGTCTACACGACATGTCACCGATTACAAAAGTTGGATTACGCTACCCTGGCTGCCCTACTTGGCAACCGTAACCCCCTACTCAGGGTAGAACTTGACCTCCTGTGGGTCCTCCTCCTCCGGTACCTCTGCTGGTGGCTCTGGATCTACCACCTCTTCTCCCATTCCGGGTTCTCCCATTGCTGGAAGACCCAAGACCACCGGTACGCCTAACACCGGGGGCACGAGGTCCTGCAAAGCATGCACTTCATCCATAGCTTGGTTGTAGTCCTCTTCCCAGCCTTGTCCTTCCTCAATAGCATCGTCCCGCTCTTGAGCAAGGTCCTCATTCTGCTGGGTTAGGGTCTGCACCAGCTCTTGTAACGCCGCGATGTCAACACGGCTCTTCTTCTTTGCCTTCTTCAGATGACGCAACTGATTGTGTTGTTCATTCAGTCGCTTGATCGTCGGAAGGAGCACATTGTGGAGTGCGCTGTGAGCACTCTCGAAATGATCTCCACGGCTTGTGCTCTCCTTGACCTTTGTGGTGAGATGCTCCGTATGAACAGCTTGGCTGTCCATCACGGCGTTTCCCGCCCTCATCTGGAGGCTGAGATTTGCCTCCACGGGGTTGTACCTTGGGCAACTCGGGTCCGTTGCTTCCAGGTACCTCTCTTCCCACACATGCTGAGCTCGTCCCTCAACCGGAACAAGTGCGTATGGAGTGCCCTCCATAGCCTGCACGTGTAGTTGGCAGAAACGTGACATAGTGTCACGGGCTGCCACTTGCCACATCCCTTCCGGTTGTCTTCCTCTTACCGTGACGGTGAATGGCACCCAACCGGGTGGCATAGGTCCTGCTGGAACCTCGAGATGGATCGTCCACGTCTTGTTCCCCTCTTCGCCTTCTTCCTTGGCGAAGTACTGCGGCATTTGATTGTACCCGAAATATTGGAGCATTTGCCACAATGCTTCCGGGTAGCCGCTACGGTGAGAACAGTGGGACATCACCCACCCGTTCTCCAACTTCTTATCTGCTGTCATCTGTAAAAATATATTAGAGAAATGTCAAATATTTATTTAAACAGTAAACCATTGAGTTATAACATAAGATATGTCATTGAACCCATAAAACTTGGAAATATAGTTCAAGTTTTAAACAAATTTGACTGCTGATCTGCTGTTCCCATGACAGCCCTGACCAGTTTCCATTTCAACCTGATTTAGGCCATGTTGAAAGCAAAACCAATTCTGGAGCTAAACATCAAAGTTAAAGTTAACTTCAATAGATTTCCAGAAAGTATTTGCTTGGCCTGTGATCTGTCCTGGTTCAAAAGTTATGAGATTTCAAAGTTGACAGAATTTCTGGAGAAAATTGGACAGCACCTCCCTGCTTTAGGTACTGATTTGATTCAAGAATCTCAGTTAATTCTATTCCTAATCTGACAAAACTTTCTGTTACAAAGTTGTCACCCATCTCATAAGCTTTCCAGAACTACCTCATTTCCTATTTTTGGATTTTTAAGCAGGAAGTTATGCTTAATTTACAGAGTTTACAGAGAGTTTTTGCTCTGCCCTGTTTTCTGGACAGTTTCAACTCTACTGCATTTTTCGATTGGTTAAGGGATGAAACACCTCTGGACCTCAACAGAAAAGTTGTAAAGCTCTTCGAACGCTTTCCAGAAGTGTATCATATGACCACCAACCACGAAAGAACTCAACCTCTAACCTCTGATTAACTTCAGCCTTGATTCAGCTGAAAACAGAGTGCTCTGTCCTTAACAACCTATGAGTTGAAAACTTGTTAACTTTGAATATCCTGTTCAAGAGAAGGAGTTACATCAAGTTTTTACTACTTTGGATCAAAACCTTCAAGTTTTTAGATGAAGTTGATCATTTAATGGGGTGTGACGTCGATGCGTCACCAGATTATGTCGGTACTACGTCCTCACAAAGGAAAAACCTATACCGGACTTAGCCGGCTTCGTTATTTCAGTGGCACTAAACGTCACTCGCACACGGATGCTACACGTCTACCGTTTTGTGGTCAGGCTACCCGCAGCAACTCAAACAATCATCAGACTTGGCTGCACACCGAGCCCGGAATCCATACAGTTCGTACACCCGGCCGTCATCACTGGCCCGGATGTTCTCAAGCCAACCACGCCTTGAGTTACGTGTTCACGTTTCAGACCACGTGACGGGGTCGCCCATGTTGCACCACGCACGCCAGGGACAGACGTTGCTCGAATACCCCAAACAACATGAAGAGTCGTAGAGGATACTGAAGCGGGTCGGGTTACCTGCCACCCGTGGGGCTCCACCCTTCAGCTTGTGCGCACTGGTGGACAGCGCTTACGTGTACCCCCAAGACATACACGTCCCTAGATACACGATTTTTCCGACATAACAAATAGGTTAGTATGCCACTTTCTATATGCTAATAACATCCTTATACGGGCTACTAACTCGTTCCTCACTGGATTTTTGAAAAAGAAGACCTTTGTACTGTGTTAAACCTCAAGCGAGCTCTGATACCAACGCTGACACGACCCCAAGGTCCTGTCGAGCCAGGATCACGCTGAGGGGTGCTGCTTTGCACAGCACCGTATAACACACGTCAAAGGTACAAAGCGGAAGCAGAAATTTTATTACATAAACAAGTTTATGAACTTGTTTACATCACAATAAGTTTAGTCTACACTCGCGGGCGTAGACTAAGCATCAAGCGCATGTTCAGCCCTTGAACGTGTCCTTGCTAGCACACACGCACACTAACTCTGCGGCTTGCACGACTCCCACTCGACGTGGTTCCCTTCCTGGGGTTCCGTCTCCTCTTCGGGAGTCCCTTCCTCATAGAACCCTACAAAAGCTTCAAACACAAGCAGTGAGCACGAAGGCTCAGCAAGTCTGACCCGTCTCACCTAAACATGGAACTTCTACATGAGGGTAATGGGTTACATGAGGTAAAAATCAGTTGCAAGGACTCGCCTAATTAGTAGAACCTTACTTTCAAGTTTTAGCAGCAGGTTGTGGAGAACCTTACGCAAAGGTACATGAGAAAGCCGCAATCAAACAAGAAACACATTTCTCTCATGTACTTTGCCTAAAGTTGAAAAGAAATTTAGTTAGCTCTAAGCTACAGCATATCATTAACAACCAATGTCCAGCTTTCAATCAGCAACATTTTAACATGTAACTAGCCTGTTCTTTCTACGTCACGGTACAGTGAACAAGTGGTACTCACTGACCGTGAGGGACGGCGATTATAATCGATTTACACCTGCAGGGTTACCCGAACAACCCGTCACGTACGCCCGTACTCGATGTTGCCTACAACAACCATCACGGACGCCGTACGCGACTACCTTTCACCCGTTAGCCAAATATTGAACCGGTCCCATCGTCCCGAGCAAGAGGTCTCTGCACTCGCATCTCTGTGCCGCCAGCCGATTTACACCTCGAGCTCTCAACCTACCCTCTGAACGACGGGCAATGCCTCAATACCCAGCTACACGAGTTACATCAGTTTCCAGGTTCCCATATAGCCGGTAGGTCTTCGGTACTGTTCTATCTTGTTCAACAGGCCCGCACACGGCTCGGTCCTCAATCGACACAAGCGGAGCTACAGCACACAGGCCCCAAAGTCCTGCTGCCCTTACTCTCCGCTCGGTCTCATTTTCTTGCCATGTGTATCATGTGCTATCTCTACCCGAGCAATGTGCCTCTAGCCTATTCTCGCGAGTAGTTCCAACTACTCGACTTGTACCGAATCCTACTCTATCCTAGCAATGCAGTAGCTAACGGGGTTTGCAATCCTAACCCAACCCATGGTTCTCTTGGCTATGCAGTGAGGCTTCCAAACAAGACTCTAATGCACAGAATAAAGGAAACAAGTATGTGCTCAAAACAATAAAAATTTGTAAACAGGTTAATGCAAACCGGAGCTTGCCTTGCTGCTTATGGTCGTAGGCTAGCTGCTCCTCCGGAGTTACGAAGTCTAGGACTTCGGGTTCCTCCTCGACCTTAGCGACTACATGATGGAAGGAATACATGTATCAATTTAAATGCATTTGTATTAACTTTGAAGTTGTGAAGTCTATAACCCTTGCTAGACAGACCTAATGACTGTGAAACTTTTACTGTGGCTTGGTTACAACCTAAATAGAGACTTGGTCAAGTTTTAGTTGCAGCAAAGCTCATTTGAGCCCTCCACAATTAATTATGTCCTTGACCTTAATTGGAACTCTTATGGTGTTCTAGGAATTTTCATGAAACAAACTATGACTTTCTGAAAACTAGATTTTCAGAGGGTTCTAATGGAGTTGGTCTCACTTAATTTGGAAGGTCCTAACTAAAGATATGAGCTAAACAATTTTAGAGAAAATTCTGAAAATGTTTCTGAACATTTTCTATTTTCTCTGGAACAGTTTCACTAATCACACCATTAGGTGGATCAGATGAGCTCAAATGGATCTGAAATTTTTATGGTAGTTCAGGGATATTGTGGTGAACATTCCAGCAAAATTTCAGGATTTTTCTCCAAAGGATTCTCCAGTTAAAATTCCTAACAGTTTAAACTTTGAGGAATTAATTCTGGAAAATTAAGGGTTTTCATGAAGTGAAACTTGATTTGCTGGAAAGTACTCGGAGAGCTGAATCCAGCAAAATTTGTTTCACTCAATTTGGAGCTTTCTAGCCAAAGTTATAAGGATTTGAAGTTTGAACTGAAACTGTAATTCGGGAAAAAGTTTAAACTCTGGCTTGTGGGCCCCGCACACAGTGCGTCGTCTCCCTCCTCGCGCCAACTGCGTGGTGGCGGCGATCTCCGGTGACCCTCGCCGGAACTGAGTTCTCGGCCACCCCCCGGCCCGAAACTCGCCGCCTGCCCCTTTACCGACCCTCTGGACTCGATGGTGGGGTCGCCGGCCGCCGGCGATGACCGGAAACCCGTGCGCACTGGTGACAGCACTTGCTAGGGTTCCGGTGAGGTCGGTCCCGCTCTCCCTTGTGCCAAATCGACCGGGAATCGGTCGGAGAGCATCAGTAGAGCATGGGAAACACGAACCAGGGCTGGGTGGAAGCTAGGAATACTGGCAACTATGCTCTCGACGGTGAGCCGAGGTGTTCAGCCATGGCGGTGGAGAAAACAGCCATATCATGGCCGATTCTCGATGGTTTTCTTTAATTCCAGTTCGGGCGTGGGTGCTATCGTGCGTAGAAGCTGCTAGGTAACGAGCTCGTCCAACCCTCGTGTATCAAGCATGAATTTCACCCGAAGGTGAGCTCGGTCCTTATGAACTGATCACGAGTAAACTTGGAAATTCTCGGCCGAGGTTTGATCAATCGCCAAACGGCTTTCGGCTACTCCATCTACATACAATCACGCACCTTTCTTGTGTAGAGAAGAGGACATGACAGCGGCTGTGTTGTGCTGTCCACGAGAGCCCGATCGGCGGCGATGCTCGGCTCGCCGGAGAAACGGCTCGGTACAGCTCGAGGACGCTTGCTCACTGGCCAACACGGTGCCTAGGGGGTTGCTTACGATCTCCCAGTGCCGTTTTGCTGTGGAGGAGGCTGTGCTCGCGAGTGATCGGGCTTGATCAAGCGTGAGCTCGAACGGCAGCGGTTGCAGTGGAAGAACAGGTCGCGCACGTCGGCAGCTCGGGGAATGGGTGATCGAAGCACGTCGGGGAGGGGATAAGTAGCCCGGCGACTGGTCTCCGGCTTGGGGCGCGCAGCAGGAGCTGGCGCCGGCTGCCCCCCCCCCCCCCCCCCGGTGGCGCGCGCACACTGCACCCGGGAACCGATGGAGCTGCGTTTCAGTCGGTTTGTGTTGAAGTAGAGGCTGACATGTGGGTCCCACTCCCCATTTTAACCTCTGAAATTTACTCCTAATCACTGTTGTAAACAGTGAACCCCATACTACCCTTGGCAATTCAAATTATTCACCCATGAGCCATTTTAATTGATCAAAGTTCAAATGAGGTTTGGTTTGAATGAATTTCAGCACAAGTTCAGTTTGAAATTCAAATAAAGTTTGAATTTCTCCCACTTAGCTCATGTCAAGATCAACTCCAAATGGAGTGAAAATTGGTGTGTGAGCTTACAAAAATGTGCTGAGTAAGAATATGCCTCCCACTTTTAAATTCATGGGATAAAAACAGTTTGAATTTGAATATGGTTTCAAACTGCCCTCTTCCTAACTCTACCCAAAATGACCTCAAAAAGGTTTTGAATTTGGGTGAAACTTGGCATGGACATTCTTAGTAAAGTGTAGGAGTTTTCATATGTCCAGCCCATCTATATCACATATGGGAAATACCACTTTTGCAATGTGTGAGTTTGTTCTCTAATGAGCATGTTGATAATTGTTACTTGCTCTTCATTTGTGTTCATCATCCTTCCTCAAACGAGGTGTGTCGTGTGGTGATGAACACTGCAAATGTGTGTCAAAAACTGAGGCCCTTACAGGAGTGCAGCTAGTGTGGGTTGCCCTAGTGTTGGGCAACCAACTTTTGCTAGATAGGCGGGCGTGAGTTATACAAATTAGACTTCCGCTGTGTAATAAAGACACTAGTTTGTAACTGAGTAGTGTACTACTTTATACATTTCAGTTGGTTTTCTATGTAATACAATGTATCCTTATGATGTGTGCTGTCAGGTGTCGCATCGTGCGGCACCACCCTCTGTGATCCTAGATGAGCAGATTCCGGTCCGTCACAGGTTGGTATCAGAGCCAGGTTTGGGGATAGCACATTAATTAAGGACTGTATTACGGGAAAACTTAGGTTTACGGTGAGGATTCGGTAGTCAGCCCAAGTAAGGACTATATTAGCATAGTTACTTAAAGTTGCAAGACTAACATATGTGTTATAATTCTGAATTTTAATTATGTAACGACGGACCTATGCTCAGGTAAGAATGGTAAGGAACGCCACCGAAAGTGGTTCAATTTCGGTTAGCTCCCCAGACGAGGAATGTGGTTCAGGGATAGTTCTCACAGCTTGGTGTGAGACGTTAATATGAAACTCTTGGACTCTTTATGTTCTTGAGTTCATATGAAACGCTGATCCCTAGTGTGCATTAGGCAAGTAAGTGGAGACCCCATCGCGTGGTCAGTAACGCGAGAGTGTGTTCGTCTGGAAATAGCCCAGGAGGACATACGCAGCGCTTGCCATCGGCGTGCCCTGCAGGGCAGTAGGTGGTATCTGTTGGGTTGATAACATTCCCAACCGTGACGACCCGTTCATGATATACTCAGGTTCCCCGTCGTGTGGTGTTGAAACACGATCACGTATGTTGAGACGTGACTTTACTCAAGGACGGCCGTATGGCAATGATACGGGCGTTTGTATTTACTTTTAAATATGGTCCTGCCTGAAATGGAAACAACCATTGAGTGCATCATTATTGTGTGGTCTTCTGCAGGTACTAACCACGTATGTATTCCGTGTAGTAAACGTGTGCGAGAGCCGTTTAGTGCCACAACTGAGACGTATATGCCGGTATGATCCGGTTAGGATTTTTTTGTGAAGAACGTGGTACCGACATATTAGGCTTGTGCATGAAAGATAATGATAACAAGGAATTAAAATCACTAAGTTTCAACATTCAGGGTCCTGGTTGGGTAGGAAAATTTTGATAGTTGATCAGTGTAGTTCCAAAGAATTGAAAAACAGAGTGCTCTGTTTTGGGCAGCAAGTTTGCTGAACTTTGACAGGGCATAACTCACAGATTATTTAGCCAATGGGGGTGTGTGATATAGTTCTGGAAAGATATTTAAGTACTCTACAACCTTGTTGTAGACTCCCAGAGCTGGATCACACCTTAAGATGGCCTAAATCCAAGAGGAGTGTAAACTGTCAAGAACCAGGATAGGTCAAAAACGCTCTCTGGACTGGTCTGTTTTTTCAAGCATAACTTATTATAGAAAGATCTAAAAGTGTCATATTATACATCTTTAAAAAGGGTAGGAGATGTGTTACATCCTTGTAATTCAAAGTTTCTGTATTTGCAGCACGGAATTCAGTGGAAAACTGAGTTGAAAACAGCAACTTTCCAAAGGAGGTGCTGTTGAAATTCTTCCAGAAATTCTGTTAACTTTGAATTACCATAATTTTTAACCAGGGATGATCTGAGGGCAAATAAATACTCGTTGGAAATATACTGAAGTTAACTTTAACTTTGGTATTCAACTTGAGTCATAAAAATTCCCAGAACCAGATCAAAATCTTGGATATGTAGAAACTGGTCATTCTGAAAGAGGAATGACAGTTGAACTCATTTGAGAGATTGTTGTACCCTAGGGGGTTTAAGAACTTCCAATGGGGTAGAACATACTCATGAGTGGTTATCTTCAACTAGTGAAAGATTGAGTATATGTTTTACTCAAGTTTCTTTTGCTAGAGACCATGTTTGTGTCGTATTGAAGATAAAAGGGTGGTATACGTGATGACCAAGCGATAGTAACGTCTCGTAGTGACCAAACCTAGTTGTGGTGAGCTTCCAAATAGGAGGTTCATCAAGTTGGATTTAACTAGCTTGTATTTGGTCTGGTAATGGTGTAGCTTGTGCAAAGTTATTACATTATCTGTATACGAGATGTATCGCATGTTTTAATGTCATTATGTTTTACGCCTATTTTATTGGACTGCATGCAATATGTTGCGGGGCTGATGTTTATTGTCGTATGGTTGCAGATGGTTCGCACTCGGACCACGCATGAGATTGGTGGCTCTAGCCAGCAGGGAGGCAATGACTCCCAGCCACCTGCCTATGACAGCACCCCGCAGCAGCAACCACCACCGCCGCCTCCGCTTACCCTAGGGGATGTGATAGCGGCACTGGTGGGTGGTTGTGAGGAGAAGACCGACCTGCTCCACACGATCGTGCAGAATACGTCCCAGGCGGGGGGGGGGCGTCAAGAGAGGATGCCTCGTGAGCCCCATGAGGTGACGTAATCAGACTTCATGAGGACGCACCCTCCGGTGTTCACAGAAGCAGCAGAACCACTGGTGGCTGACAACTGGCTGTGGACAATCGAGTCCAAGTTCGTGCTGCTCCAATGTACGGAGCGGCAAAAGACTCTGTTCGCGGCGCAGAAGCTTCACGGTGCTGCTGGTGCATGGTGGGCGAATTATGTCGCCTCACGTCCAGCTGGCCATGCCGTGGAGTGGGGAGAATTTTGGGAGGCGTTTCGCGCCTATCATATCCCTCCCGGGATAATGAAGAGGAAGTTCCAAGAGTTCTTGGAGCTGAAGCAGGGCGGGAGGAGTGCCCATGACTACTCCCGTGCCTTCAACCATCTGGCGCAATACGCGTCAGATTACATCTCCACCGAGGAGAAGAAGCGGGAGCACTTCTATCGGGGATTACACCCCGAGATGAAGACACATCTCGTTCAATGGAATCGTGGCACCTTCAACAGCCTCATCAATGCCGCGATCATGCAAGAAGACGCTCAGCGAGAACTGGCGGCTGAGCAGCGGAAGCGCAGCACTCAACCCAGCAGTGGTGGTGGCGCTCCCCAGAAGTACCGCATGGTGTATCGGACACCATCCGGGCAGCAGTAGCATCCACCGGCGCGACCGCAATAGTTCGGGGGTCGTTCTATCCAGCCACCCCCGTTTCGACCGCCGATGCCACCACCTCGACCGCAACAACAGCAGCAGCAGCACATGGCACCCCGTGCATTTCCACCGCCACAACGCGCCCCCGGTTTCCGTCTGCCGACCAGCGGAAGACCGCCCCGCTACACTTGTTTCACGTGTGGCCAGGCAGGCCATTTCGCGAAGGACTGTCCCCAGGGGCAGTAGAGCAGTGGGCAAGCCCAGTTCCAGGGCGGTGCTCGAGGCCGACCTCCAGTCAAGAAGGTTAGTCAGAGGACTGGCGGCGTTCGCAACCTCGACATCGAGGACACCCCAAAGAGAGACAATGTGCTGGCGGGTACGTTCACTCTCAACGATCAAGCCATCATCATATTATTTGATTCTGGTGCAACCCACAACTTCATAAGTGCATCATATGTGGTTAAGCATCAAATGGAAGCCTTTCCAACCGAGTGTTCTTATATGATCTGCTCACCGGGAGGAAAGATTTCAGCGACTATGATGGTTCCGAAAGCACCACTGTGCTTAGGTGGGAAGATATATTCCACCACTATGATTATTCTCGAGGGGCAGAAGATTGATGCAATATTAGGAATGTCATGGCTAAGCTTTCATGGCGCTGTCCTAGAAACTTTATCACGGAAGGTTCACCTCAACTCCCCACTACACCATCTGCAGTCCCTCATATTAGATAATCCAGTCCGGGAAGTTTCAGAAATTAATAACACTGAAGCTCTCAAGTTAGTGGACATCCCCATAGTCCGGGAATACCCCGATGTGTTTTCGGATGATCTTCCGGGCATGCCCCCTGAGCGGGATGTCGAGTTCAAGATTGAGCTTGCACCCGAGACTACTCCTATCTCACGGAGACCATACAAAATGGCTCCGAACGAGCTGGATGAACTGAAAGAACAGCTCAATGATTTGTTGAGCAAAGGTTTCATTAGGCCGAGTTCCTCGCCTTGGGGATGCTCGGTACTGTTCGTAAAGAAAAAGGATGAAACCTTGAGGCTGTGTGTGGATTACCGGCCGCTCAACACCGTCACCATCAAGAACAAATACCCACTGCCCTGCATTGACATTCTGTTTAATCAGCTTGTGGGTGCGAGTGTGTTCTAAAAGATGGACCTTCGCTCCGGGTATCATCAAATAAAAATCCGGGCAGAGGATATCCCGAAGACGGCCTTCTTGATGAGATATGGCTTATATGAGTATCTCGTCATGTCTTTTGGTCTCACTAATGCTCCGGCACATTTCATGTACATCATGAACTCGGTGTTCATGCCGGAGCTGGACAAGTTTGTTGTGGTGTTCATTGATGATATCTTGGTTTACTCCAAGACAGAAGAAGAACACGCCGGACACTTGAGGGTCGTTCTTCAACGATTGCAAGACCACAAGCTTTACGCCAAGTTCAGCGAATGTGAGTTTTGGATCAGCCAAGTGCCATTTCTGGGACATATCATCTCAGCGGAAGGTATTGCGGTTGACCCAAGCAAAATAGAGCAAGTGCTGAAATGAAGGCTCCCACTCCGGTCCATGAAGTTAGAAGCTTCCTCGGCTTAGCGGGATACTATCGGAGGTTCATTCCAAGCTTCTCCAAGCTTGCTAATCCGATGACAGAATTGCTGAAAAAGGGAAATAATATGTTTGGAACACGGCGTGTGAGGGAGCGTTCCAAGCATTAGTGAAGCATCTCACAACAGTCCCGGTCTTGGCTCAACCGGATACAACCAAGCCCTTTGACTTGTACTGTGATGCGTCCGGCATTGGGCTCGGCTGCGTGTTGATGCAGGAAGGATGTGTGGTCGCATATGCCTCACGCCAACTTCAGAACCGTGAGCAGCACTATCCGACTCATGATCTTGAACTTGCTGCTGTGCTTTTGGCATTAAAAATGTGGAGGCACTATCTCCTGGGGAATTTGGTGCATCTCTACACCGACCACAAGAGCTTGAAGTACATTTTCACCCAGAAGGAGCTGAATATGAGGCAAAGGAGGTGGTTAGAACTAATCAAAGACTATGAGATTGAGATTCATTACCACCCCTGAAAGGCGAATGTGGTTGCCAACGCGCTGAGTCGAAAATCACATGTCCATAACCTCACCATTACACTAGTGGAGGAGGAAGTGCCGAGTTTATACTTTGTTCCTTATGGATTGCTCTACAACCTTGCCCTCATCCCTACTATTAAGGATGACATCATTACAGCTCAGAAGACTGATAAGGGTATGGCACATCTACGGAGACGGATAGACAATGGGGAGATCAAATGTTTCCGGAAGGATGATGAGGGGACACTATGGTTCAATGACCGCATAGTCGTACCCCAGGATATGAAGCTGAGGAAAAAGATCCTTGATGAAGCTCACTTGTCCAAATACTCCATTCATCCGGGCAGAAACAAAATGTACCAAGATTTGAAAAAAGAAATTTTGGTGGACACGGATTAAGCGGCAAGTGGCTAAGTACGTATCCGAGTGTGATACGTGTAGACGAGTGAAAGCGAATCATATGAGGAAATCAGGGCTGCTGCAACCCTTGAAAATTCCAGCATGGAAATGGGAGGATGTGAGCATGGATTTCATTGTGGGTTTACCCCTAACTTCCAACAAGCATGATTTCATTTGGGTGATCGTTGACCGGTTAACCAAGTCGGCCCACTTCATTCCCGTGCATGCACATTTCCATGCCAACAGATATGCGGAGTTATATATTGCAATAATCCAATGCTTGCATGGAGTACCCAAGACCATAGCCTCAGACTGAGGTGCATTATTTGTATCTCGCTTTTGGGAGCAGTTGCACGCTGCTTTGGGTACTAAGCTGATTAGAAGCTCCGCCTATCACCCTCAGACAGATGGCCAAACAGAGAGGGTGAATCAAGTACTGGAAGACATGTTGAGAGCATGTGCCATCCACCACGGTAGGAACTGGGATAATCACCTACCGTTGGCGGAATTATCGTACAATAACGGCTATAAAGCGAGTATCAAGATGGCACCGTATGAAGCTCTCTACGGTCGCAAGTGTCGCACCGCATTGAACTGGTGCGAGTCCGGTGAAAGGGTCACATTCGGGGTTGATGTGGTGAACGACGCCAAAGAGCGCGTTCGGATGATTCAAGCCAACTTGAATCCCGCTCAATCCCGGCAGAAAAGCTACGCGGATAAGAGGCGTAGAACGCTGCACTTTGACGTCAGGGAACACGTGTACCTCCGTGTGTCTCCGATGAAAGGCGTGCACCGGTTCGGCGTGAAGGGGAAACTCGCTCCCCGTTTCATTTTACCCTATGCTATCACCGAGAAGTGTGGACCAGCGGCGTATAGACTGGAGCTACCGGCATCTCTTGCTGGTGTTCACGATGTTTTACATGTTTCACAACTGCGAAAATGTCTGAAGCACACAGCTGCTGTTCCTACCGATGACATCAGCGAGTTGGAACCGGATTTGACATATGATGAATATCCGGTGGCAATAATTGATGAGAAAGCTCGGACCACACGTAGCCGAACGTTGTGGTTCTACAAGATACTCTGGAGCAACCACACCGCCGAAGAAGCAACGTGGGAGAGTGAGGAATTCTTTCGCTCAAACTACACGGAGTTCATGGCGTCTCAGCACCGGTGAGTTCCTATTACATCGCTGTCTCTTCTTTTGTAATCTCGGGACGAGATTCTTTTAAGGTGGAAGGGATGTAAAATCCCCAAAAAAGGGACTGACAAAAAATTTTCATCACCTCACAACACCACAGCTTTTGTTGTGGATAATTTGTGAAGACTTGTGAAGAGCAAGTAACCTCCATCAAAAGGGTGATTAGTGGGGAAAGCCATAACTTTCACAAAGTAGGATTTCTACACATGAACATGAGAGGTTGAGCTCACCCTTAGAACTTAAATAGTCTTGGGAAGGTTCAGGCCAAATTTCATGTAAATCCAACACTTTTTGTGGCACTTTTGGAGGCATTTGAAAAAGAGGCCCATTTGAATGTAAATTCAAGTTGCAGCAACTTTCATCACTTGGATTCAAAAGTTGGCTTGATATTCAAACTCAGCACATTTTTCTGAGTAAGTCCACCAATTTGCATCCCCATTGGACTTCATCTTGTCGGGAGCTAAATTTGCAACAATTCAAAACTGAATTTGAAATTCAGTTCAAACATGAAGGAAAATTAGCAAAACAAATTTGAAATTTGGGAAACCAAATTCAAACTATGACTTGGTGCTTAAGTCTCACATTCAATTGTGAGAAGCTAGGGATATTTTCAGCAGAAACAGAGGTGAAAAACTAAGAGGATATTAGGGGGGAGAGGGCCCACTGGTCAGCAGGCTTAAGACTGAAGGCAGCTCGGGCGAGTCACTCGGCAGCTGGTGTTCAGCACGTGACACCTCCTGCTCCCACGTCCGAGTGGAAGAGGCAACCGCACGGTGAAAACCACGAGTCACCGCGCCAGCACGACGCCTACTCGGTCGTTTTCACGGTGCCCCGATTGAACCGACGTTCTCCCACCCACAGTTGCCTCCGCTCGCGATAGTTTTCATCGCTGCCCTCTGGTCGCCAGTGCCCGGGCAACACAGGCTCCCTCATGCCCGACGATCAACACAAGAAACAATCGCCCTAAGGTGCTGGTGCTTCTAGTTCAAACCGTTCGTCGTTTCATACACTGTCATGGGAGAATTTCCCCGGGGATGGTTTTGTGTTCTTAAAACCAAGCCACCCCAAATCCTAAAATTCGTGGGTATTGGCTCATCACCGAGGTTACCGAGCTACCAGCATGATCTACACCCTGCCACAACCATCTAGGATCAAAAAGTATGAAGAATCGTGGAGTATAGACTCTATTTATCGAGTTTTTTCCGGTCACAGCCGATATCGGGCCAAGGTCGACGGTGAGCACATAGCTCCTGCCGTTTCCATGGCCATCCGAGCTCAGTTTCGTGCTCAGCATGCCACAGCGGAGCTGTAGGAGAAAACCGTTTGAAGAATAAGGCCCTGAGTAGCCCGGACGACATCGCCGGAGTAGAGAGAGCCACTGTCACCGTCGCGGGCGTGGTTCCGGCCATCACCGAGCTTCGGTAAGGGCACCAGCGTGTTCCTCGAGCCAAGTTGGGCCCAGGCGGCGAGACCCATTGAAGGTCAGGCAGCGAAACGGTAGGCGGCGAGAACTCCGGCGAGGCACCGCCGCGGGAGTCGCGTGATGGCGCGAGGTAGATGAAGGGGGGCCGGGTCCACTGATCAGCCTCTATTCTTGTGCAGGGATCCAGTTGCCGCCGGGATTCAGTGCGGCAGCACGGGTAAAACCCCATGGGCTGCAGTGTGGCCGCGTTCTCAGTGGGCCGATTTGAGGAGTGGGCCCCACCTGCAGGGTTTAAACATTTTGGGGATTTTCCAGTTTTAGTGCAAACTTCAAATGCATAGAACTTTTGCTAGGAAGCTCCAAATGCAGTGTACCAAATTTTGCTGAACTCAGAATGTTGAGTACTTTCCAGCAATACCAATTTCAGCTCATGAAACTAAATAGTTTTCCAGAATTAATTCCCTAAAATTTAAACTGTTAGGAATTTTATCTGGAGAAAAATTCTGAGAGGTTCACTGGAAAATCCTTGAGTAACAGTAAAAGTTTCAGACTCATTAGAGTTCATATATTCCCCCTAATGGTGTGATTAAGTGAACTGCCCTGAGAAAAGAGAAAAATGTACATAAAAATTTTTCATATTTTCCCAAATTTTGTTTAGGGCAACTTCCTCTAGAATTCTTCAAATAACATGAAACCAATTCCATTGGAACTTTTTTAAATACTAGTTTCCAGAAAGTAATGGTTGGAGCCATGAAATCCTCTGGAATTCCTTAGAGGCTCTAATATTGACCAAATAGGCTTTTATTTGTACAAGGCTCAAATGAACCTTGTTTCAAATGAAACTTGGTCAAGGCTCTGGTTAGTACCTTACCAACCCACCAAAAAAATTTCAGAGCCAAACGGGGAGGGCTAGTTAGAGTTATAGTAATTACTTATTCAAGTTTACAAATTGCATTTGAATGGACATGTAGTATCTCATTAACGTGTAGTCGCTGAAGGAGAGGAGACTCTGGAAGTGCTTGACTTCCTTCTTCCGGGCGAAGACCTAACCACTGACTAGCAGCAACAAGGCAAGCCCCGGTTTGCATTAACCCCTTTTAAAAAAATTGCTTTGTTTACATGTTTAGTGTGAGGTATGGATGTGCATTAGGTGTAGGATGGATGAAACCCAAATGCATAACCAGATGGTTCTTAAAGGAGTGAGGGTAGTGTCTAAGTCCTCGAGTAGACAGGCTATGCTTAATGATTCATAGGACTTCGGTACAAGTCGAGTAGTTGGAATCTACTCGCGAGTTTAGGCTTGGGACACACGGGATTGGTTTGAGTGATGTGAGATCACTTTAGTAATGAAAATGAGACTAGGCAGGGGCTAGGGCGCAGGAAGAGGAAGTCTTGTGTGCGCAGCCCTGTCCGTGTCGATTGAGGACCGATCTGTGTGCGGCCCACGCTGATAAAGTTTAAACGTACCGAAGGCATATCGGACATATGGACCCCGATAAACCAATGTAACCAAAACCTCTGGGCGTCAAGACATAACACACCGATTTATAGGTGTCGTCTGAGGGCTGCAAGGTGGAAATCTGCTAACGGGCATAGAGAGATGCTCCGTGTAGGGAACCTCCTGCTTGTTTCGGTGCGACCAGTTCGACGTTTGGGCTGTTGGGCGAAAGGTTGTCCTGTACGACATCGAGTGAGCGTGCTGTGCAGCTCCATGGGTGGGTGTATGTGACATGCTGTTTGGGTCTCCCTGCAGGTGTATATCGAGTCGATTCGCCGTCCCTCACGGTGAAGAGTACCAATTGGTCACTGAGTCGTGACGTAGTCTAATATATGAAACGTGATGATTCAATATTGCTGTTATGATATAATTGTATTGCTACTTATGTGCCACCAATTATTGCTTACTAAATTTCAGATTCATGAACTGTTAACTTGTGGCTAAAAGATGAAATAAGGATGAACTTGTAGGCGTGTTCGTTTGCTGCAATCTGACCGTCCCATGTTCATTGTTCACTACATGTAGAGTTCCATGCCTAGGCGAGTCGGTTAAGTCTTGTTGAGCCATCGTGCTCACGGTTGCTGCTTAAGTGTTTTTCAGGTGAGGAGTCACCCACGGACTCGGGTTATGAGTCCACCGGCGAGGGTTACCCTACGTCGGGGACCACGGCTGAGTGGGAGCCGTACACGCCGCGCTGAGCTGAGGAGTGCAGCTAGTGTGGGTTGCCCTAGGGCTTGGCAACCGACTTTTGCTAGATAGGCGGGCGTGAGTTGTACAAATTAGACTTCCGCTGTGTAATAAAGACACTAGTTTGTAACTGAGTAGTGTACTACTTTGTACATTTTAGTTGGTTTTCTATGTAATACAATGTATCCTTATGATGTGTGCTGTCGGGTGTCGCATCATGCGGCACCACCCTCTGTGATCCTGGGTGAGCGGATTCCGGTCTGCCACAGAGTATTTAGATAAGTGAGCTTCATCAAGAATTTTCTTCTTCAGCTCCATGTTCCGGGGTACAACTATGCGGTCATTAAACCACAACGTTCCCTCATCATCCTTCCAGAAACATTTGATTTCCCCGTTGTCTATCCGTCTCCGGAGATGTGCCATACCCTTATCAACCTTCTGAGCTGCAATGATGTCCTCCCTATTGGTAGGGATGAGGGCAAGGTTGTAGAGCGATCCATAAGGAACCAAGTATAAACTTGGCTCTTCCTCCTCCACCGGTGTAATGGTGAGGTTATGGACATGTGATTTCCGACTCAGCGCGTCGGCAACCACATTCGCCTTGCCAGGGTGGTAATGAATCTCAATCTCATAATCTTTGATTAGTTCTAACCACCTACTTTGCCTCATATTCAGCTCCTTCTAGGTGAAGATATACTTCAAGCTCTTGTGGTCGGTGTAGAGATGCACCAAATTCCCCAGGAGATAGTGCCTCCACATCTTCAACGCCAAAACCACAGCAGCGAGCTCAAGATCTTGAGTCGGATAATGCTTCTCATGGTTTTGAATTTGGCGTGAGCCATATGCGACCACACGTCCTTCCTGCATAAACACGCAGCCGATCTCAATACCGGACACATCACAATACACGTCGAAGGGCTTGGTTGTATCCGGTTGAGCTAAGACCGGGGTTGTTGTGAGATGCTTCACTAATGCTTGGAACGCCCCTTCACATGCCGTGTTCCAAACATATTTTGTTCCATTCTTCAGCAATTCTGTCATCGGCTTAGCAAGCTTGGAGAAGCTTGGAATGAATATCTGATAGTATCGCGCTAAGCCGAGGAAGCTTCTGACTTCATGGACTGAAGTGGTAGCTTTCCATTTCAGCACTTGCTTGATTTTGCTCGGGTCAACTGCAATGCCTTCCGCTGAGATGATATGTCCCAGAAATGGCACTTGGCTGATCCAAAACTCACATTTGCTGAACTTGGCCAAGAGCTTTTGGTCTTGCAGTCGTTGAAGAACGATCCTCAAGTGTTCGGCGTGCTCTGCTTCTGTCTCGGAGTAAACCAAGATATCATCAATGAACATCACCACGACTTTTCCAGTTCCGGCATGAACACCGAGTTCATGAGAAACATGAAATGGGCTGGAGCATTAGTGACACCAAAAGACATGACGAGATATTCATATAAGCCATATCTCATTGAGAAGGTCGTCTTCAGGATATCCTCCGCTCGGATTTTTATTTGATGATACCCGGAGCGAAGGTCCATCTTTGAGAACACACTTGCACCCACAACCTGATCAAACAGGATGTCAATGCGGGGCAGTGTGTCTTTGTTCTTGATGGTGATGGCGTTGAGCGGCCGGTAGTCCACACACAGCCTCAAGGTTTCATCCTTCTTATTTACGAACAACGTTGAGCATCCCCAGGGTGAGGAATTCGGCCTAATGAAACCTTTGCCCAACAGATCATTGATCTGTACTTTCAGTTCAGACAGCTTGTTTGGAGCCATTTTGTATGGTCTCCGTGATATAGGCGTAGTCCCGGGTGCAAGCTCAATCTTGAACTCGACATTCCGCTCGGGTGGCATGCCCAGAAAATCATCCGGAAACACGTCGGGGTATTCCCAGACTACGGGGATGTCCTCTAACTTGAGAGCTTCAGCATTATTAATTTCTGAAACTTCCCGGACTGGATTGCCTAACACCATGGAATGCGGACGGTGGAATGGAGAATTCAAATGAACCGTCCGTGTCCGAGTGTCCAGGACAGCGCCATGGTAGCGTAACCATGACATCCCTAAGATTGCATCAATCTTTTGTCCCGTAAGGATTATCAAAGTGGTGGGATATATCTTCCCACCTAAGCACAGAGGTGCTTTTGGAAAAACCAAATTTGCTGAAATCTTCCCTCCCGGTGAGCAGATCATATAGGAGCAATCGGTTGGGAAGACTTGCATTTGATGCTTAGCCACATAGGATGGACTTATTGTAACACCCCAAAAATCTTGTTAAGACCCTAAATCATGTTAAGAGGGGAATTTAAAATTTTTTGGACGTGTTGCATGTTTTGCAACAATTTAAATTCAAACTGGAATTCAATTAAAATTCAAAACAGAAAAGAAATAGAAAAAGAAAAAAGAAAATAGAAAAAAACCGGCCAGTGGGCCGAAACCCACCAGTCGGCCCAACCAGCACCCGCGCCAGCCCGGAGCCGCGCGCGCCTCCTCCTCCCACTAACAGGCGGGGCCCACCAGCCTTCTTCTTCCTCGCGCCCGCGCCGGGACTCTCTCATCCGAATCGAAACCGATCGGGAATTCTCGCGTATCCCAGCCGAATTTCGATCGGGGGCGACGCAAACTGGATCTAAACCACCCCGCCGCCCTTCCCTGTCTATAAAAACCCCGGCCTCGTTCTGTTTTTCCCATGCGATCCGCCGATTTTACTCCGGTGAGAAACCGAGCCCCTCCGGCGAATTCTGGCCGATCTACGCTCGGAAATTCTGATCTAACTCGCTGGTCTTGATCCACCGCCTCCGGGGAACCCTGCAGGTGCAGAAAACTCGGTGACTTGCGGTTCAAACACAGCGCTGATGAGCCTCGCCGTGATTTCACTTCGGACCTCGTCGCCGACCGCCTTCCAGGACCTCTGAGCTCAAGAAAACCCCCGAGGTGAGATCCCCGACCTCCCGTCCACCGATCTATGCCATAAAATCACAGTTCTAGGAACAATTCCTGAAGATCGGAAACTCTCCGGCGAGATCGCCGCCTCCCGCCGCCGTGCGCCGCCGGGCAGCGCCGCCCGCGCTCGGTTAGAGCGACGTGGTCGCTTGTGCGCCGTCTATTTTAAATCACACGGTAGACTTTAAATCCCCGCGTACCGGTTCGACGTTATAATCTCAGCCGTCTGTTTTAAATCGGACGGTCCACGTCAGCTCCGCGTTATAAAGACTGGAAATCTTACGTGCTACCCCCTGGGGTTCTCGGGAAATAAGAGCTAGCCCCGGAAACTTCTGATCTAGCCCCTGGAACTTCAAAAAATCATGTAAATTCATTTAAAAATCAGTTTTAGCCCCTGGACTTAATAAAAATTAGGAAAAACTCCTCTGTTATGTATAGCTAGACCCCTGAAATTTTTTAAAATAATATTATAGACCCTTTAGTGGGGTGAGTTTACCTTTTCAGCCCTGTTTAATATTTAATTTAGGAAATTGAATATGTGGCTAGTGTTTAAAATTTAAAAAGTGGGACAAACATATTGTCAAAATTAAATTAAAAACTTTCTCAGTATTTATAAAAACTTTGGAGTGAGATAAAAATATATTTTGGGCTGAAATGAATCTGTTTAATTTATTATTCACATTTAGGGACACATTTTTAAGTAAATAATAGTTCTGGAAAATAGGGAAAATAGTTTACATCAGAGGAAAAGGTCAAAAATATATTAGTAAATATTTTAGATCAGAACCTATTCTGTTTAGATGATGTGTCTTGTTATTTTCATAATAAAGTTCACATTTAGGCATAGGAAATAAATCTGAAAATATAGCAACTAGTAAATGATAAATGGAGTTCTAAAATCCAAAGAATTTAGTTTAGGGTTGGTAGAAATTCTGAAGACACATATGGAGAAGGAAAATACCTTTCATGCATACTTGGTAGCTAAAAGGTGTAGTAATTGAATATAAGGAATTTATTTAAATTGGAAACTCATATATATAGTATGTAAGTATAAATGTGAACACAAAAATAGGAATCATACACACATGATTAAAAGTGCATGCAAGCCACAAATCAACACACATAGAGTAACCACAACACATATAATGGTGAATGACTTTAATAAATATGAATGTGTGGTTTGTATGAAGTGGAAGTGTGAACTATGTCTTATGGATTGTTATTTTTCTTTTGCTATATGTGATGGTATGATGTAGAACCTGCTCAAGAGCAAGTTATTCCTTTCCAAGATCAGGACTACCCATTTCAAGAGTAGCAGGAAGGAGGCAAGTGTCCTTGACCAGTTTGATCCTATGCTAAGATGTGTAGGTAGAATTATTTGCATTGTCAATTGAAATATGAAACCCATGCTAGGATATTTCCCTAGAATTGCATTACCTTGTTTCCTTGTAGCTTGGGTTGGGATTTATTTTATCATGTCATTTATTATTATGCATATGCTTAGCCATGGTTAGAATGGGATAATTGGGATATGAGATAATCAGTTTGTTTTACCATACTCTTGAATGAGATATTGTGAGTTATGTAGAGTTAGGGATCAAGGCAAGTTGGATGTTTTGGTTGTGTGCTGGGTGCACGAGACTCGGGTTTGTGTTTAGTACTTGCCTGGATCCTAAGGACCAGTACATGGAGCATGTAACCTGGCTTTACAGTGCCAACCACATGCTGAGATGGGGCAGCTTGGCCAATTAATTAGGTGTATCCCCAGTGTAGTATGGGTGTGTTGGATGGTGCGGGGAGTAGGTGTCAGCTGGACTACCATATGAACCGCAACGCTCAAGAGGGGGCCACTGCAGCGGGTTGGAGCCTCTTGTATGCTGTTAGGGGTGAAACCTCAGTGGGCCCATGCTCGTCGGGAATCTCTTTGTAAAGGCTTCGTAGTGATCTCCTGGCTACACACCTGGGAAGTGTGAATGTGGTTCGTAGCCACTGGCATGATGGAGGTTCTTTTAGTCCACCCGGCAACGGGGGATGAAATCACTACATGTCGGTACAGTGGTACAAACTCTGCAGAGTCAAAACTGTAAAAGCCCAAGAAAAGGGACTTGCAAAATTTTCTCTTCACCTCACAACACCACAGTTTTTATTGTGGATATCTTAGGAAAAAGTGTGAAGAGCAAGTAGCCTCCATCAAAAGGGTAATTAGAGGGGAAAGCCTACACTTTCACAAAGTAGAATTTCTACACATGAACATGAGAGCTTGAGCTCACCCCTAGGACTTGAAAAGTCTTGGGAAGGTTCAAGCCAAATTTCATGTAAATCCAACACTTTTTGAGGCACTTTTGGAGGTGATTGAAAAAGAGGCCAATTTGAATGTGAATTCAAATTGCAGCAACTTTCACCACTCAAATTCAAAAGTTAGCTTCATATTCAAACTCAGCACATTTTTCTGAGTAAGCCCACCAATTTTCATCCTCATTGGAGTTCATCTTGTCAAGAGCTAAATTTGCAAGAATTCAAAACTGAATTTGAATTTCAGTTTAAACATGCAGCAAATTTAGCCAAACACAGTTCAAATTTGAGAATTCAAATTTAAACCAAGACTTGGTGACTAAGTCTCACATTAAATTGTGAGTAGCTGAGGATATTTTGGCGCAACAGAATTCAGAAAATTGGAAAAACAAAAGAATTAGAGGGGAGGCCCACTGGTCAGTAGACTTAGCACAGAAGTCTCCTCAGCAGACTTCCTCGACCGAGCGCGCTCACCAACTGCAGCCAGCGTCGGCGCCCGACCACCTCGGCCGGCCAGCTCCTGCTTCGGCAGAGGAGGTGGCACAGCAGGTGTCGCGCTCTCCACTGGCCTCAGGGGCCTATAAAAGGCCCGAGACCGCCGGCGAGTTGCTGATTTTCGCGAGTTCCGCAACCAGCAGCCTAGTCGCCCGAGCTCCGATCGTATGCCACCCCAGCTGTGATCATCTTCCGGCTTTGACCTCCATAGGAAAGTGAAGCGCTAGCTCATCCTCAAGACCACCGCGCAAACCGTTCCAAGGTTCGACCTTTGTGCGTGGAGAATTTTTCAGTTTAGGACGGGTAGCTCCTTTCAGGACCCGATTAGGTTTAGGAGAAATTCGGGAAGCTTAGTGGGTTGGAGGTCGAACGGAGCTGTGAGAGAGCATCTAGAGGTTCTGGCAACCCTTCTCGATCGAAAACCCGAAGGAAATCACCGCCGGAACCGTAAGTTCACCCTAGGACAGTATGGCGGAGGAGGTGGTCGCCGGTGAGGTCTGGGTTGCCGGCCGTTTAGGGCCCAACAGAGCTCATGCCGAGTTTCCCGAGGTTTCCCTGAGTGTGGCGATGCGATTAGCGCACGAAGGAGATGGTCAGAAGGGCGGGAACACGTTGCCGAGGTAGCACAGAGGCATAGGGCTCGTCGCCGGTGAGCTATGGCGGTTAGCCGGCGGCGACATGGTGTCCAGCGGATTCAGCACCCGAGATTACGTGGGGGCGGCGAGTCTCGTCGGCTACGGTGAGCTAGATCGCCGGGAACGCTGACCTCGCCGGAGCTCCGGCGGCTCGGGGCGGCGACGTCGGGAGGTAGACGAAGGGCGTGGCCCCACCTGTCAGCCCCTGTGCTAATCGCGCGCGAGCGTGAGGTTAGTTCAATTTAAACGAGCGGGCCCCGCTGTCAGCCTCTGGTTTAGCGCGGGAGGGTATTTTCTGTAGGAAAATAATTCAGGGATTAGCTCAAGCTTTAGAAATTCATAATTTGGTGTAGGAAGCTCCAAATTCAATGAACCAAATTTTTCTGAACTCAGGATTCTTAGTACTTTCCAGAAATACCAAATTCAGCTCATGAAAGTGAATAGTTTTCTAGAATTAAATCCCTAAAATTTAAACTGTTGGGAATTTTATCGGGAGAACTACTTTATGAAAAATTCTGAAATTTGGCTGAAAGGTTCATTGGAAAATCCCTGAATCCCAGTAAAATTTTCAGATTAATACAAGTTCATTTAGTTACCCTAATGGGGTGATTAAGAGAACTGCCCTGAGAAAATAGAAAAATATACAGAAACATTTTTCATATTTTCTCAAATCTTAATTAGGGCATAACTTTCTGTAGAATTCTTCAAATGACATGAAACCAACTCCATTAGAACCATCTTGAAGTCTAGTTTCCAGAAAGTAATGGTTGGAGCCATGAAAACCCCTGGAATTATTCAGAGGCTGAAATATTGACCAAATGGGCTTTTATTTGTACAAGGTGCAAATGAACTCTGTTTCAAAGGAAACTTGGTCAAGACTCTGGTTAGGACCCTGCCAAGCCACAATAAAAATTTCAGAACCAAAGGGGAGGGCTAGCTAGAGTTAGTAGTAAATAAGTATTCAAGTTTACACATTGCATTAAAATTTACATGTAGTATTATATTCGACGTGTAGCCATTGAAGAAGAGACTCCGGAAGTGCTGGACTTCCTTCTTCCGGACGAAGAACTAACCCCTGACCAGCAGCAACAAGGCAAGACCCGGTTTGCATTAACCCTTTTTATAAGTCTTACTTTGTTTACATGTGTCATATGAAGTATGTATGTGCATTAGGTATAGAATGAATGAAACCCCACTTGCATAACCAAAGGTTCCTAAAAGAGTGAGGGTAGTGTCAAGGACCTCGAGTAGACAGGCTATGCTTAATGAGACATAGGACTTCGGTACAAGTCGAGTAGTTGGAATCTACTCGCGAGATAGGCATTGGGACACACGGGTTCGGTTGAGTGATGTGAGATTACTTTAGTAATGAAAATGAGACTAGGCAGGGGCTAGGGCGCAGCAAGAGGAAGTCTTGTGTGCGCAGCCCTGTCCGTGTCGATTGAGGACCGATCCGTGTGCGGCCCTGCTGAAAAAGTATTGAACGTACCGAAGGCATATCGGATATATGGGCCCCGATAAACCGATGTAGCCTAAACCTCCGGGCGTCGAGGCATAACGCACCGATTTATAGGTGTAGGCTGAGGGCAGCAAGGTGGAAATCTGCCAACGGGCATAGAGAGATGCTCCGTGTGGGGAACCTCCTGCTCATTTCGGTGCGACCGGTTCGACGTTTGGGCTGTTGGGTGAAAGGTTGTCCCGTACGACATCGAGTGAGCGTGCAGTGCAGCTCCACGGGTGGGCGTACGTGACGTGCTCTTTGGGTTTTCCCTGCAGGTGTATATCGAGTCGATTCGCCGTCCCTCGCGGTGACGAGTACCGCTTGTTCACTGTGTCGCAACATAGATTAATGAATGAAATGTTATGATTCAATATTGCTGTTATGATATAATTGTATTGTTACATGTGTGCCACCAAATATTGCTCATTAAATTTCAGCTTTATGAACCGTTAACTTGTTGCTAAAAGCCGAACTAAGGATGAACATGTAGGTGTGTCCGTTTGCTGCAACATTGCTATCCTATGTCATGGTACACATCATGTAGAGTTTCATGCTTAGGTGAGTCGGTTAAGACTTGCTGAGCCTTCATGCTCACGGTTGCTGCTTAAGTGTTTTTCAGGTGAGGAGCCACCCACGGACTCGGAGTACGAGTCCACCGGCGAGGGTTGCCCTCCGTCGGGGACCACGGCTGAGTGGGAGCCGTACACGCTGCGCTGAGCTGAGCAGTGCAGCTAGTGTGGGTTGCTCTAGGGCTGGGCAACCACTTTTGCTAGATAGGCGGGCGTGAGTTGTATAGTGTAGACTTCCGCTGTGTAAGATAATTAATATTTTGTAACTGGAGTTTGTACTATTTTGTACATTCAGTTTGTTTTCCCTTGTAATATAATGTGTTCTTATGACATGTGCTGTCGGGTGTCGCATCGCGCGGCACCACCCTCTGCGATCCTGGATGAGCGGATTCCGGTCCGCCACAGCCTGGTATCAGAGCTGCATTAGGGATAGCACAGTACTTAAGGACTGCATTATGGGAAAACTTAGGTTTACGGTGAGGAATTGGTAGTTGCCCAAGTAAGGACTGTATTAGCATAGTTACTTAAAGTGGCAAAGACTAACTTATGTCTTATAATTCCGAATTTCAATTATTGTAACGACGCACCTACGCTCTGGTAAGTATGGTAAGGAACGCCACCGAAAGCGGTTCAATTTCGGTTAGCTCCCCCTGACGAGGAACGTGGTTCAGGGATTGATCTCACAGCTTGGTGTGAGACGTCAATATGAAACTCTTGGACTCTTCATGTTCCTGAGTTCATATGAAACTGTAAGGGCCTCAGTTTTTGACACCCAATTGTAGTGTTCATCACCACACCACACACCTCATTTGAGCAAGAATGATGAACACAAATGAAGAGCAAGTAACAATTATCAACATGCTCATTAGAGAACAAACTTACACATTGCAAAAGTGGTATTTCCCACATGTGATATAGATGGGCTGGACATATGAAAACTCCTACACTTTGCTAAGGATGTCCATGCCAAGTTTCACCCAAATTCAAAACCTTTTTGAGGTCATCTTGGGTATAGATAGGAAAAGGGCAGTTTGAAAACATATTCAAATTCAAACTGTTTTTATACCATGAATTTGAAAGTGGAAGGCATATTCTTGCTCAGCACATTTTTGTGAGCTCACACACCAATTTTCACTCCATTTGGGGTTGATCTTGACATGAGCTAAGGGGGAGAAATTCAAACTTTATTTGAATTTCAAACTGAACTTATGCTGAAATTCATTCGAACCAAACCTCATTTGAACTTTGATCAATTCAAATGGCTCTTGGGTGAATAATTTGAATTGCCAAGGGTAGAATAGGGTTCACTGTTTACCACAGCTGTTGGGAGTAAATTTCAGAGGTTAAAAGACGGGTGGGACCCACATGTCAGCCTCTGCCTCAAAACAAACCGACTGAAACACAGTTCAGTCGGTTCCCGGCTGCTGTGCGCGCGCGCCACCGAAGGGGGGCAGCCGGCACCAGCTCCTGCTGCGCGCCCCAAGCCGGAGACCAGCCGCCGGGCTATTTATTCCCTCCCCGGCGTGCTCCGATCACTCATTCCCCGAGCTGCCGGCATACTCGGCCGTTTTTCCACTGCCATCGCCGCCGCTCGAGCTCCCGCTTGATCAAGCCGATCGCTCGCAAAGCACAGCCTCCTCCACAGCAAAACGGCACCAAGGGATCGTGAGCAACCTCCCACACTCCGTGTTGGCCAGTGAGCAAGCTTCCTCGAGCTGTACGAGCCATTCCTCCGGCGAGCCGAACATCGCCGCCGATCGGGCTCCCGTGGACAGCACGGCACAGCCGTTGTCACGTCCTCTTCTCTACACAAGAAAGGTGTGTGATTGTATGTAGATGGAGTAGCCGAAAGCCGTTTGGTGATTGATCAACCCTCGGCCGAGAATTTCCAAATTTACTCTTGATCAGTTCATAAGAACCGAGCTCACCTTCGGGTGAAATTCGTGCTCTATGCACGAAGGTTGGACTAGCTCGTTACCTAGTAGCTTCTATGCACGCTAGCTCCCACGCTCGAACTGGAATTAGAGAAAACCATCGAGCATCGGCCATGATATGGCTGTTTTCCCCGCCGCCATGGCTGAACACCTCGGCTCACCGTCGAGAGCCTAGTTGCCGGTATTTCTAGCTTTCACCCAGCCCTAGTTCGTGTTTCCCATGCCCTACTGATGCTCTCCGACCGATTTCCGGTCGATTTGATGCACGAGAGAGCGGGACCGACCTCACCGGAACCCTAGCAGGTGCTGTCACCGGTGCGCACGGGTTTCCGGTCATCGCCGGCGGCCGGCGACCCTACCATCGAGTCCAGGGGGTCGGAAAAGGGGCAGGCGGCAAGTTTCGGGCCAGGGGGTGGCCGGGAACTCAGTTCCGGCGAGGGTCGCCGGAGAACGCCGCCGCTGCGCAGTTGGCGCGAGGAGAAAGACGACGCACTGTGTGCGGGGCCCACAAGCCAGAGTTTAAACTTTTCCCTGAATTTCAGTTTTAGTTCAAACTTCAAATCCTTATAACTTTGGCTAGAAAGCTCCAAATTGAGTGAACCAAATTTTGCTGGATTCAGCTCTCTGAGTACTTTCCAGAAAATCAAGTTTCACTTCATGAAATTCCTTAATTCTCCAGAATTAATTCCTTAAAGTTTAAACGGTTAGGAATTTTAACTGGAGAATCCTTTGGAGGAAAATCCTGAAATTTTGCTGAGATGTTCACCAAAATATCCTTGAACTACCATAAAAATTTCAGATCCATTTGAGCTCAATTAGTCCACCTAATGGTGTGATTAGCAAAACTGTTCCAGAGAAAATAGAAAATGTTCAGAAACATTTTCAGAATTTTCTCTGAAATTGTTTAGCTCATATCTTTAGTTAGAGACTTCCAAATTAAGTGAAACCAACTCCATTAGAACCCTCTGAAAATCTAGTTTTCAGAAAGTCATAGTTTATCTCATGAAAATTCCTAGAACACCCTAAGACTTCCAATTAAGGTCAAGGACATAATTATTTGTGGAGGGCTCAAATGAGCTTTGCTGCAACTAAAACTTGACCAAGTCTCTGTTTAGGTTGTAACCAAGCCACAGTAAAAGTTTCACAGTCTTTAGGTCTGTCTAGCAAAGGTTGTAGACTTCACAACTTCAAAGTTAATACAAATGCATTTAAATTAATACATACATTGTTCTTATCATGTAGTCGCTAAGGTCGAGGAGGAACCCGAAGTCCTAGACTTCGTTACTCCGGAGGAACAGCTAGCCTACGACCAAGAGCAGCAAGGCAAGCCCCGGTTTGCATTAACCTTTTTACAAATTTTTATTGTTTTGAGCACATACTTGTTTCCTTTGTTCTGTGCATTAGAGTCTTGTTTGGAAATCCAACTGCATAGCCAAGAAAACCATGGGTTGGGTTTAGGATTGAAAACCCCGTTAGCCACTGCATTGCTAGGATAGAGTAGGATTCGGTACAAGTCGAGTAGTTGGAACTACTCGCGAGAATAGGCTAGAGGCACATCGCTCGGGTAGAGATAGCACATGAAACACATGGCAAGAAAATGAGACCGAGCGGAGAGTAAGGGCAGCAGGACTTTGGGGCCTGTGTGCTGTAGCTCCGCTTGTGTCGATTGAGGACCGAGCCGTGTGCGGGCCTGTTGAACAAGCTAGAACAGTACCGAAGACCTACCGGCTATATGGGAACCGGGAAACTGATGTAACTCGGGTAGCTGGGTATTGAGGCATTGCCCGTCGTTCAGAGGGTAGGTTGAGAGCTCGAGGTGTAAATCAGCTGGCGGCACAGAGATGCGCGTGCAGGGACCTCTTGCTCGGGACGATGGGACCGGTTCAATATTTGGCTGACGGGTGAAAGGTAGTCGCGTACGGCGTCCGTGATGGTTGTTGTAGGCAACATCGAGTACGGGCGTACGTGACGGGTTGTTCGGGTAACCCTGCAGGTGTAAATCGATTATAATCGCCGTCCCTCGCGGTCAGTGAGTACCACTTGTTCACTGTACCGTGACGTAGAAAGAACAGGCTAGTTACATGTTAAAATGTTGCTGATTGAAAGCTGGACATTGATTGTTAATGATATGCTGTAGCTTAGTGCTAACTAAAGTTCTTTTCAACTTTGGGCAAAGTACATGAGAGAAATGCGTTTCTTGTTTGATTGCGGCTCTCTCATGTACCTTAGCGTAAGGTTCTCCACAACCTGCTGCTAAAACTTGAAAGTAAGGTTCTACTAATTAGGCGGGTCATTGCAAATGATTTTTACCTCATGCAACCCATTACCCCCATGTAGAAGTTCCATGTTTAGGTGAGACGGGTCAGACTTGCTGAGCCTTCGTGCTCACTGCTTGTGTTTGAAGCTTTTGCAGGGTTCTATGAGGAAGGGACTCCCGAAGAGGAGACGGAACCCCAGGAGGGGAACCCCGTCGAGTGGGAGTCGTGCTCGCCGCAGAGTTAGTGTGCGTGTGTGCTAGCAAGGACACGTTCAAGGGCTGAACGTGTACTTGATGCTTAGTCTACGCCCGCGAGTGTGGACTAAACTTATTTTGATGTAAACATGTTCATAAACTTGTTTATGTAATAAAGCTTCCGCTTCCGCTTTGTACCTTTGACGTGTGTTATACGGTGCTGTGCAACGCAGCACCCCTCAGCGTGATCCTGGCTCGACAGGACCAGTGGGGTCGTGTCAGCGTGGTATCAGAGCTCGCTTGAGGTTTAACACAGTACAAAGGTCTTCTTTTTCAAAAATCCAGTGAGGAACGAGTTAGTAGCCCGTATAAGGATGTTATTAGCATATAGAAAGTGGCTTATTAACCTATTTGTTATGTCGGAAAATCGTGCATCTCGGGACGTTCATGTCTTGGGGGGTGCACGTAAGCGCTGTCCACCAGTGCGCACAGGCTGAAGGGTGGAGCCCCACGGGTGGCAGGTAACCCGACCCGCTTTAGTATCCTCTACGACTCTTCATGTCGTTTGGGGTACTCGAGCAACGTCTGTCCCTGGCGTGCGTGGTGCAACATGGGAGACCCCGTCACGTGGTCTGAAACGTGAACACGTAACTCAAGGCGTGTTTGGCTTGAGAACATCCGGGCGAGTGATGACGGCCGGATGTACCAAATGTATGGATTCCGGGCTCGGTGTGCAGCCGAGTCTGATGATTGGTTGAATTTCTGCAGGTAGCCTTACCACGAAACGGTAGACGTGTAGCATTCGTGTGCGAGTGACGAGTAGTGCCACTGAACTAACGAAGCCGGCTAAGTCCGGTATAGGTTTCTTCTTGTGAGGACGTAGTACCGACATAATCTGGTGACGCATCGACGTCACACCCAACTAAATGAACAACTTCATTTAAAAATTTGAAGGTTTTGATCCAAAGTAGTAAAACTTGATGTAACTCCTTCCCTTGTACAGGATATTCAAAGTTAACAAGTTTTCAACTTATAGGATGTTAAGTACAGAGCACTCTGTTTCCAGCTGAATCAAGGCTGAAGTTAATCAGAGGCTAGAGGTCGAGTTCTTTCGAGGTTGGGGTCGTATGATACATTTCTGGGAAGCTTTGGAAGAGCTTTACAACTTTTATGTTGAGGTCCAGAGGTGTTTCACCCCTTAACCACTCGAAAAATGCAGTAGAGTTGAAACTGTCCAAAAAACAGGACAGAGTAAAGACTCTCTGTAGACTCTCTGTAAATTAAGCATAACTTCCTGCATAAAAATCCAAAAATAGAAAATGAGGTAGTTCTGGAAACGGTATGAGATGGGTTACAACTTTGTAACAGAAAGTTTTGTCAGATTAGGAACAGAATTAACTGGGATTCTTGGATCAAATCACCTAAAGCAGGGAGGTGCTGTCCAATTGTTCCCAGGAATTCTGTTAACTTTGACATCTCATAACTTTTGAACCAGGACAGATCTTAGGCCAACCAAATACTTTCTGGAAAGCTATTGAAGTTAACTTTAACTTTGATGTTGAGCTCCAGGACTGGTTTTGTATCTAACCTGGCCTAAATCAGATTGTTATGGAAACTGGTCAGGGCTGTCATGGTAACAGCAGATCAGCAGTCAAATTTGTTTAAAAATTTGAAGTATGTTTCCAAGTGTTATGGGTTCAATGACATATATTATGTTATAACTCAATGGTTTACTGTTTAAATAAATATTTGACATTTCTCAAATATATTTTTACAGATGGCAGCAGATAAACTGTTGGAGAACGGGTGGGTAGTTTCCCACTGTTCTGACCGTAGCGGCTACCCGGAAGCATTGTGGCAAATGCTCCAATATTTCGGGTATAACCAGATGCCGCAATACTCCGCCAAGGAAGAAGGAGAAGAGGGGAACAAGACGTGGATGATCCATGTCGAGGTTCCTGCAGGGCCTACGCCACCCGGTTGGGTGCCATTCACCGTCACGGTGCGAGGAAGACAACCGGAAGGGACGTGGCAAGTGGCAGCCCGTGACACTATGTCACGTTTCTGCCAACTACACGTGCAGGCTATGGAGGGCACTCCATACGCACTCGTTCCGGTGGAGGGACGAGCGCAGCATGTGTGGGAAGAAAGGTACCTGGAGGCAACAGACCCGAGTTGCCCAAGGTACAACCCCGCGGAGGCACACCTCAGCCTCCAAATGAGGGCGGGAAACGCTGTGATGGACAGCCAATCTGTTCATACGGAGCATCTCGCCACCAAGCTCAAGGAGAGCACAAGCCGTGGAGATCATTTCGAGAGTGCTCACGGCGCACTCCGCAATGTGCTCCTTCCGACGATCAAACGACTGAATGAACAACACAATCAGTTGCGTCGTCTGAAGAAGGCAAAGAAGAAGGGCCGTGTTGACATCGCGGCGTTGCAAGAGCTGGTGCAGACCCTGACCCAGCAAAATGAGGACCTTGCTCAAGAGCGGGACGACGCTATTGAGGAAGGACAAGGCTGGGAAGAGGACTACAACCAGGCTATGGACGAGGTGCATGCATTGCAGGACCTCGTGCCCCCGGTGTTAGGCATACCGGTGGTCTTGGGTCTTCCAGCAATGGGAGAACCCGGAATGGGAGAAGAGGTGGTAGATCCAGAGCCACCAGCAGAAGTACCGGAGGAGGACGACCCACAGGAGGTCGAGTTCTACTCCGAGTAGGGGGTTACGATTGCCAAGTAGGGCAGCTAGGGTAGCGTAACCCAACTTTTGTAATCGGTGACATGTCGTGTAGACAGTAGAGTATGTATAGGTAGTGACGACATGAGCACGACTTCTCGGAGATCCGAGAATAATGTATCTTGTATAAAGTTTATGCTTTATCAATATATGTGAATGTTGTGCAAGTTAATCATGCGTCGCTCCAATACTTACTGCTGTTATGGAATTTTGAGTAAGACATGTGCTAATTGCTGCTGTGCTGAATTTCAGAATGACGCGTACTCGTGCCAACCCTGATGTTGGAGGTACTAGCCAAGGGGGAGAGACCTCCCAACCGCCTCCCGAGGACTCCTCGGGACAGCAGCAGCAACAGCAAACACCACCACCGCCACTGCCAACGGTTACATTGGCCGACATTGTCGCGGCAATGGCGGGTTCACATCAGCAGCACACAGAGCTGCTGCAAACGTTAATTGCGAATACGTCTCGCCCGGAGAGACGTCAAGATCGTGAGGAGCGCCAACAGAGCTCCTACTCCGACTTCCTGGCGACTCATCCCCCTGTATTCTCAAGGGCGGATGAACCACTTGACGCGGACAACTGGCTCCGCGCCATAGAGATGAAGTTCGGGCTGCTCCAAATCAGCGAGCAGCGCAAGACTCAGTTCGCGGTCCAGCAGCTCCAAGGATCCGCGAGCGCGTGGTGGGCCAACTTTTGTGCTTCACAACCCACCGACCGAGTGATGACCTGGGCGGAGTTCCGGACGGCCTTCAGGGCCTATCATATACCGCCCGGTTTGATGAAGAGGAAGACGCAGGAGTTCCTACACCTGCAACAAGGGAGCCGGAACGCGCTGGAATATTCCAGGGCGTTCAACGATCTCGCGCTCTACACATCGTATCACGCAGATACGGACGAGAAGCGGCGGGACCACTTTTACCAGGGGCTTAACCCGCTCCTGAAGGACAAGCTGGCGATGTTCAATCGCGGCAGCCTCAACGACATCATTGATGCTGCGATTGTTCAGGAGGACTCCGGCATGGAGTTGGCGGCGGCAGAGCGAAAGCGAAGCGCGCCGCAGAGCAGCGGAGAAGGAGGCGGTCCTTCTCAGAAGTTTCGGATGGTGAATCGCCCACCATCAGGTCCGCGCTGGCAACCACCACAGCGGTCGATGCCGTTCCGCAGTCGGCCGTTCTCTTCACCGGCATTCCGGCCGGCACTGCCAGCACCACCGTAACAACAGCAGCAGCAGCGGGCGATGCCGCGTGCGTTTGCACCTCCGCAACGCATGCCGGGCTTTCGTCCACCCAGTACCCCACCAGCAGCGGCCACATGTTACAAGTGTGGTCGTCCAGGACACTTCGCGAGCAGTTGCCCGGAGAGGCAAGGCGGCGGAGTGGCACCACAGTTTCCGGGGAGGAATCAACCCCGGAACCCTACTAATGCGCGGCGGGCAAACCCTAGGCCCGGTACTGTCCACCAACTTGCCATTGAGGATGTGCCGGAGGGCGAGCCAATCCTTGCGGGTATGTTCCAACTCCACCAGCATCCCGCTATAGTACTATTTGATTCAGGCGCCACGCATAATTTTATTAGCCAAGCTTTCATTGCTAAACACAGCTTGCCAATACTACCCACCGATAGTCCATATTTAATTTGTTCACCGGGTGGGAAGATTTCAGCAAGCGTAATGGTCTCCAAAGCACCATTATGCTTGGCGGGTAGAGTGTACCCCACGTCTCTCATTATCTTAGAGGGGCAGAAGGTCGATGTCATCCTAGGGATGTCGTGGTTAACCCGCCACGGCGCTATTTTAGACACCGTCCTTCGAGTCGTGCACTTAAACTCAGAGGTGCACGGTTCTCACTCATTATTTCTGGACAGTCCAGAAATAAAACTTCCAAGTGTCTATCAAGCCACAACCATCAGATTGGAAGACATTCCAGTGGTCCGAGAGTTCCCGGATGTGTTCCCGGACGATTTGCCGGGGATGCCACCCGATAGAGAGGTGGAGTTCAAGATTGAACTTGCACCGGGAACCATGCCAATATCCCGAAGGCCGTACAAGATGGCACCCAAGGAGTTGGTTGAACTGAAGACTCAGCTCACGGACCTTCTGGAGAAGGGTTTTATTAGGCCGAGCTCCTCGCCATGGGGTTGTTCGGCATTATTTGTCAAGAAAAAGGATGAAACGTTACGGCTTTGCGTGGACTACCGCCCATTAAATGCCGTAACCATCAAAAACAAGTACCCGTTGCCACGGATCGACATGTTGTTTGATCAGTTGGTCGAAGCGAAGATCTTTTCCAAGATGGATTTAAGATCCGGGTACCATCAGATTAAGATAAGGGCGGAGGACATTCCAAAGACAGCTTTCTCAACAAGGTACGGACTTTATGAGTACCTGGTCATGTCCTTCGGCCTCACCAATGCTCCAGCTCACTTCATGTACTTAATGAACTCGGTGTTCATGCCGGAGCTGGACAAGTTTGTCGTGGTCTTCATCGACGACATCCTGGTATACTCGAAGTCGGAGGAAGATCACAAGAAACATCTGCGTATAGTCTTGCAACGGCTGCGGGATCAAAAGTTATACGCAAAGTTCAGCAAATGCGAGTTTTGGATATCGCAAGTGCCTTTCCTCGGGCATATCATCTCAGCGGAGGGTATCGCTGTGGACCCGAGCAAGATCACACAAGTGCTGAATTGGAAATCCCCGAGAACTGTTCATGAGGTACGGAGTTTCCTCGGACTCGCGGGATATTATCGGAGGTTCATCCCGAACTTCTCAAAGATTGCCAAGCCAATGACAGAGCTGCTGAAAAAGGCTACCAAATATGTTTGGAGTCCAGCATGTGAAGCAGCATTCAAGGCTTTAGTCAAGCACCTGACATCAGCACCGGTTTTGGCGCAGCCGGACACAACAAAACTGTTCGATGTGTACTGCGATGCATCCGGCATTGGGCTCGGATGTGTGCTGATGCAAGACCGAAGAGTGGTCGCGTATGGATCACGGCAGCTTAGGAATCATGAGCAAAATTATCCAACTCACGACTTGGAGCTCGCTGCCGTGGTACTTGCACTGAAGATGTGGAGGCACTACCTACTCGGTAACCTTGTACATTTATATACCGACCACAAAAGCCTCAAGTACATATTCACTCAGAAGGAGCTGAACATGAGGCAACGAAGATAGTTAGAACTGATAAAGGATTATGAGATAGAGATCCATTATCATCCGGGCAAGGCAAACGTAGTGGCGGATGCGCTGAGCCGCAAGTCACACGTCAATAATCTGACCATCACACCGTTGGAAGAGAGCGAACCACCACTACATGTGATTCCACACGGAGCTCTCTACAACCTAGCTTTGATCCCCACCATCCGTGAAGAGATAGCGGCAGCCCAGAAGAATGACAAGGGCATGTCACATTTGCGGAGACGTGTAGATAGTGGGGAATTAAAATGTTTCCGGAAGGACGGAGACGGCGTCCTATGGTTCAAGAACCGGATCGTCGTACCCCGAAACCCGGAGTTACGGAAGAAAATCTTTGATGAGGCTCACTTATCAAAGTTTTCTATTCACCCTGGCAGCAACAAAATGTATCAAGAACTCAAAAGAAAGTTTTGGTGGACACGAATGAAGCGAGAGACGGCAAAATACGTGTCCGAGTGTGATACATGTCGAAGGGTGAAGGCAGACCACATGCGGAAACCGGGACTGCTGCAACCACTGGGCATTCCTGCCTGGAAGTGGGAGGACGTGAGCATGGATTTCGTCGTCGGTTTACCCACCACCTTACAGAAACATGATTCTGTGTGGGTGATCGTCGATCGGCTCACCCAAGTTGCCCATTACATCCCGGTCAACACCAACTACAACGCCAAGAAGTACGCTGAACTGTACATCTCACGGATCTTATGCTTATACGGCGTACCCCGTACCATCGTATCGGACCGGGGCACTTTATTTGTGTCCCGTTTTTGGGAGCAGCTACACACTGCCTTGGGGACGAAGTTGATCCGTAGTTCAGCATACCACCCGCAGACGGATGGGCAAACCGAGCGGGTAAATCAAATCCTAGAAGACATGCTACGAGCTTGCGCTATCGACCACGGCAAGAATTGGGATGATCACTTGCCGTTAGCCGAGTTCTCGTACAACAACGGGTACCAAGCCAGCATCAAGATGGCGCCCTACGAGGCGCTATACGGCAGGAAATGCCGCACACCACTGAACTGGTGTGAGTCTGGCGAGAGGGTTACCTTCGGGATTGACCTTGTCAACAACGCGGAAAAAAAAGGTTCGACTAATTCAAGCGAACCTAAAAGCCGCTCAATCCTGACAGAAACAGTATGCGGACCGGAGGAGGCGCCCATTACAATTCGAAGTTGGAGATCACGTATACCTACGAGCGTCTCCAATGAAGGGCGTAAACAGATTTGGGGTGAGGGGAAAGTTAGCACCCCGCTTCATCGGTCCATTCCAGATTACCGAAAGATGTGGATCGGTAGCATACCGGCTGAAATTACCAGAAGCACTTTCCGGTGTGCACGACATCTTTCACATTTCCCAGCTGAGGAAGTGTCTCAAGCTATCAACTACCGTTCAGCTGGAAGACATTGAAGAACTGCAACCGGATCTCACCTATCGGGAGGAACCGGTGCAGATTATTAATGGAATGGCCCGAACCACACGCAACCGTACGTTGTGGTTCTACAAGGTTTTATGGAGTAATCACTCCATGGACGAAGCGACATGGGAGAGCGAAGAATTCCTTCGCACTAACTACCCCGACTTTTTCACGTCGCATATCCGGTAATTTTCAACCGTCCTCTCTCTCATTTTCACCTTATAATCTCGGGACGAGATTCTTTTAAGGGGGGAGGAATGTAAGGGCCTCAGTTTTTGACACCCAATTGTAGTGTTCATCACCACACCACACACCTCATTTGAGCAAGAATGATGAACACAAATGAAGAGCAAGTAACAATTATCAACATGCTCATTAGAGAACAAACTTACACATTGCAAAAGTGGTATTTCCCACATGTGATATAGATGGGCTGGACATATGAAAACTCCTACACTTTGCTAAGGATGTCCATGCCAAGTTTCACCCAAATTCAAAACCTTTTTGAGGTCATCTTGGGTATAGATAGGAAAAGGGCAGTTTGAAAACATATTCAAATTCAAACTGTTTTTATACCATGAATTTGAAAGTGGAAGGCATATTCTTGCTCAGCACATTTTTGTGAGCTCACACACCAATTTTCACTCCATTTGGGGTTGATCTTGACATGAGCTAAGGGGGAGAAATTCAAACTTTATTTGAATTTCAAACTGAACTTATGCTGAAATTCATTCGAACCAAACCTCATTTGAACTTTGATCAATTCAAATGGCTCTTGGGTGAATAATTTGAATTGCCAAGGGTAGAATAGGGTTCACTGTTTACCACAGCTGTTGGGAGTAAATTTCAGAGGTTAAAAGAGGGGTGGGACCCACATGTCAGCCTCTGCCTCAAAACAAACCGACTGAAACACAGTTCAGTCAGTTCCCGGCTGCTGTGCGCGCGCGCCACCGAAGGGGGGCAGCCGGCGCCAGCTCCTGCTGCGCGCCCCAAGCCGGAGACCAGCCGCCGGGCTATTTATTCCCTCCCCGGCGTGCTCCGATCACTCATTCCCCGAGCTGCCGGCATACTCGGCCGTTTTTCCACTGCCATCGCCGCCGCTCGAGCTCCCGCTTGATCAAGCCGATCGCTCGCAAAGCACAGCCTCCTCCACAGCAAAACGGCACCAAGGGATCGTGAGCAACCTCCCACACTCCGTGTTGGCCAGTGAGCAAGCTTCCTCGAGCTGTACGAGCCATTCCTCCGGCGAGCCGAACATCGCCGCCGATCGGGCTCCCGTGGACAGCACGGCACAGCCGTTGTCACGTCCTCTTCTCTACACAAGAAAGGTGCGTGATTGTATGTAGATGGAGTAGCCGAAAGCCGTTTGGCGATTGATCAACCCTCGGCCGAGAATTTCCAAATTTACTCTTGATCAGTTCATAAGAACCGAGCTCACCTTCGGGTGAAATTCGTGCTCTATGCACGAAGGTTGGACTAGCTCGTTACCTAGTAGCTTCTATGCACGCTAGCGCCCACGCTCGAACTGGAATTAGAGAAAACCATCGAGCATCGGCCATGATATGGCTGTTTTCCCCGCCGCCATGGCTGAACACCTCGGCTCACCGTCGAGAGCCTAGTTGCCGGTATTTCTAGCTTTCACCCAGCCCTAGTTCGTGTTTCCCATGCCCTACTGATGCTCTCCGACCGATTTCCGGTCGATTTGATGCACGAGAGAGCGGGACCGACCTCACCGGAACCCTAGCAGGTGCTGTCACCGGTGCGCACGGGTTTCCGGTCATCGCCGGCGGCCGGCGACCCTACCATCGAGTCCAGGGGGTCGGAAAAGGGGCAGGCGGCAAGTTTCGGGCCAGGGGGTGGCCGGGAACTCAGTTCCGGCGAGGGTCGCCGGAGAACGCCGCCGCTGCGCAGTTAGCGCGAGGAGGAAGACGACGCACTGTGTGCGGGGCCCACAAGCCAGAGTTTAAACTTTTCCCCGAATTTCAGTTTTAGTTCAAACTTCAAATCCTTATAACTTTGGCTTGAAAGCTCCAAATTGAGTGAACCAAATTTTGCTGGATTCAGCTCTCTGAGTACTTTCCAGAAAATCAAGTTTCACTTCATGAAATTCCTTAATTCTCCAGAATTAATTCCTTAAAGTTTAAACGGTTAGGAATTTTAACTGGAGAATCCTTTGGAGGAAAATCCTGAAATTTTGCTGAGATGTTCACCAAAATATCCTCGAACTACCATAAAAATTTCAGATCCATTTGAGCTCAATTAGTCCACCTAATGGTGTGATTAGCAAAACTGTTCCAGAGAAAATAGAAAATGTACAGAAACATTTTCAGAATTTTCTCTGAAATTGTTTAGCTCATATCTTTAGTTAGAGACTTCCAAATTAAGTGAAACCAACTCCATTAGAACCCTCTGAAAATCTAGTTTTCAGAAAGTCATAGTTTGTCTCATGAAAATTCCTAGAACACCCTAAGACTTCCAATTAAGGTCAAGGACATAATTATTTGTGGAGGGCTCAAATGAGCTTTGCTGCAACTAAAACTTGACCAAGTCTCTGTTTAGGTTGTAACCAAGCCACAGTAAAAGTTTCACAGTCTTTAGGTCTGTCTAGCAAAGGTTGTAGACTTCACAACTTCAAAGTTAATACAAATGCATTTAAATTAATACATACATTGTTCTTATCATGTAGTCGCTAAGGTCGAGGAGGAACCCGAAGTCCTAGACTTCGTTACTCCGGAGGAACAGCTAGCCTACGACCAAGAGCAGCAAGGCAAGCCCCGGTTTGCATTAACCTTTTTACAATTTTTTATTGTTTTGAGCACATACTTGTTTCCTTTGTTCTGTGCATTAGAGTCTTGTTTGGAAATCCAACTGCATAGCCAAGAAAACCACGGGTTGGGTTTAGGATTGAAAACCCCGTTAGCCACTGCATTGCTAGGATAGAGTAGGATTCGGTACAAGTCGAGTAGTTGGAACTACTCGCGAGAATAGGCTAGAGGCACATCGCTCGGGTAGAGATAGCACATGAAACACATGGCAAGAAAATGAGACCGAGCGGAGAGTAAGGGCAGCAGGACTTTGGGGCCTGTGTGCTGTAGCTCCGCTTGTGTCGATTGAGGACCGAGCCGTGTGCGGGCCTGTTGAACAAGCTAGAACAGTACCGAAGACCTACCGGCCATATGGGAACCGGGAAACTGATGTAACTCGGGTAGCTGGGTATTGAGGCATTGCCCGTCGTTCAGAGGGTAGGTTGAGAGCTCGAGGTGTAAATCAGCTGGCGGCACAGAGATGCGCGTGCAGGGACCTCTTGCTCGGGACGATGGGACCGGTTCAATATTTGGCTGACGGGTGAAAGGTAGTCGCGTACGGCGTCCGTGATGGTTGTTGTAGGCAACATCGAGTACGGGCGTACGTGACGGGTTGTTCGGGTAACCCTGCAGGTGTAAATCGATTATAATCGCCGTCCCTCGCGGTCAGTGAGTACCACTTGTTCACTGTACCGTGACGTAGAAAGAACAGGCTAGTTACATGTTAAAATGTTGCTGATTGAAAGCTGGACATTGATTGTTAATGATATGCTGTAGCTTAGTGCTAACTAAAGTTCTTTTCAACTTTGGGCAAAGTACATGAGAGAAATGCGTTTCTTGTTTGATTGCGGCTCTCTCATGTACCTTAGCGTAAGGTTCTCCACAACCTGCTGCTAAAACTTGAAAGTAAGGTTCTACTAATTAGGCGGGTCCTTGCAAATGATTTTTACCTCATGCAACCCATTACCCCCATGTAGAAGTTCCATGTTTAGGTGAGACGGGTCAGACTTGCTGAGCCTTCGTGCTCACTGCTTGTGTTTGAAGCTTTTGCAGGGTTCTATGAGGAAGGGACTCCCGAAGAGGAGACGGAACCCCAGGAGGGGAACCCCGTCGAGTGGGAGTCGTGCTCGCCGCAGAGTTAGTGTGCGTGTGTGCTAGCAAGGACACGTTCAAGGGCTGAACGTGTACTTGATGCTTAGTCTACGCCCGCGAGTGTGGACTAAACTTATTTTGATGTAAACATGTTCATAAACTTGTTTATGTAATAAAGCTTCCGCTTCCGCTTTGTACCTTTGACGTGTGTTATACGGTGCTGTGCAACGCAGCACCCCTCAGCGTGATCCTGGCTCGACAGGACCAGTGGGGTCGTGTCAGAAACGCTGATCCCTAGCGTGCTTTAGGCAAGTAAGTGGAGACCCCATCGCGTGGTCAGTAACGTGAGAGTGTGTTCGTCTGGAAATAGCCCAGGAGGACATACACAGCGCTTGCCATCGGCGTGCCCTGCAGGGCAGTAGGTGGTATCTGTTGGGTTGATAACATTCCCAACCGTGACGACCCGTTCATGACATACTCGGGTTCCCCGTCGTGTGGTGTTGAAACATGATCACGTGCCTTGAGACGTGACTTAGCTCAAGGACGGCCGTATGACAATGATGCGGGCGTTTGTATTTACTTTCAAATATGGAACTGCCTGAAATGAATAACTATTGAGTGCACCATTATTGTGTGGTCTTCTGCAGGTACTAACCACGTATGTATCCGTGTAGAAAACGTGTGCGAGAGACCGTTTAGTGCCACACTTGAGACGTATATACCGGTATGATCCGGTTAGGATTTTCTTTTGTGAGGAACGTAGTACCGAGATATTGTAGGCATATGCATGAAAATATTTAGAACAAGGAACTAAAATCATTAGGTTCAACAATTTTGACCCTGGTTGGGTATAAAAATGGGATAGTGAAGCAGGATAGCCAAATGGATGAAAAACAGAGTGCTCTGTTTTGGAAAGCAAGTTTGCTGATCTTCAACAGGGCATAACTCACGGGTCCTTTAGCCCAAAGAGGTGTGCTATATAGTTCTGGAAAGGTATTGAAGTACTCTACAACTTTGTTGTAGACTTCCAGAGCTGAAACTCACCTTAAGATGGCTTAAATCCCAGAGGAATGTAAACTGTCCAGAACCAGGACAGAGTAAAACATTCTCTGAACTGTTCTGTTTTCAAACATAACTCCCAGTAGAAAAATCTAAAATTTTCATATAATACATCATTAGAAAGGAGAGAAGAATTGTGACATCTTTGTAATTCAAAGTTTCTGAAGTTTCAGCACAGATTTCAGTGGAAATTCAAATTGAAAACAGCCACTTCCAAGGGAGGTGCTGTTAAAATTCTTCCAGAAATTCTGCTGACTTTGAATTAGCATAACTTTTTAACCAAGGCTGATCTGGGGGCAATTGAATACTCGTTGGAAAGATACTGAAGTTAACTTTAACTTTAGTATTCAACGTGAGTCATGAAAATGCCCAGAACCAGATCAAGACTTGGAATAGGTGGAAACTGGTCATTCTGACAGAAGAATGACAGTTGAACTCTTTGAAAAGTGTGTTGTACCCTAAGGGTGTGATACGTGATGACAACGCGATAATAATGTCTCGTAGAGACCAAACCCAGTTATGGTGAGCTTCCAAAGTGGAGGTTCATCAAGTTGGATTAAACTAGCTTGTGTTTGGTCTGGTAATGGTGTAGCTTGTGCAAAGTTATTACATTATCTACTTACGAGATATATCGCATGTTTTTGTTGTCATAATATTTTTACGCCCATTTTAATTGAACTGCATGCAAGTGTTGCGGGACTGATGTTATTGTCGTATGGTTGCAGATGGTTCGCACTAGGACCACGCACGAGGTAGGTGGCTCTAGCCAGTGGGGAGGCGATTACTCCCAGCCACCGGCCTACGACAGCACCCCGCAGCAGCAGCCACCACCGCCGCCTCCGCTTACTCTAGCAGATGTGATAGCGGCACTGGTGGGAGGTCGTGAGGAGCAGACCGACCTGCTCCGCACGATCGTGCAGAATACGTCCTAGGCAGGGGGACGTCAAGAGCGAGGGCCTCGTGAGCCCCGTGAAGTGTCGTACTCGGATTTCATGAGTACGCACCCTCCAGTGTTCACCGAAGCCGAAGAACCACTGGAGGCGGACAACAGGCTGCGTACTATCGAGTCCAAGTTCGGGCTGCTCCAATGTACGGAGCGACAGAAAACCCTGTTCGCAGCACAGCAGCTCCACGGTGCCGCTGGTGCGTGGTGGAAGACTATATCGCCTCACGTCCGGCTGGCCATGCCGTGGAATGGCAAGAGTTCCGGGAGGCGTTCCGCGCCTACCACATTCCTCCCGGAATAATGAAGAGGAAGTTCCAAGAATTCTTGGAGCTGAAGCAGGGTGGGAGGAGTGCCCACGACTACTCCCGTGCCTTCAACCATCTGGCGCAGTATGCGTCAGACTATATCTTCACAAAGGAGAAGAAGAGGGAGCATTTCTATCGGGGGTTACACCCCGAAATGAAGACGCACCTCGTTCAGTGGAATCGCGGCACATTCAATGACTTAGTCAATGCCGCGATCATGCAAGAGGACGCTCAGCGGGAGTTGGCAGCTGAGCAGAGGAAGCGCAGCGCTCCACCTAGCAGCGGTGGTGGCGCGCCTCAGAAGTACCGTATGGTGTATCGGACACCATCCGGGCAGCAGTGGCGTCCACCGGCGCGACCTCAACAGTTCGGTGTACGTTCGTTCCAAGCACCTCCGTTCCGTCCGCCGATGCCACCACCAAGACAACAGCAACAGCAGCAGCAGACGGTACCCCGGGCATTGCCACCGCCACAACGCGCCCCGGGATTCCGTCCACCGATTAGCGGGGGACCGCCCCGTTTCACATGCTTCACGTGTGGCCAGGCGGGCCACTTCGCGAAGGACTGTCCCCAGGGGCAGCAGAGCAGCGGGCAAGCCCAGCTCCACGGCGGTGCTCGAGGCCGACCTCCGGTGAAGAAGGTTGGTCAGCGGACTGGAGGCGTCCGCAACCTCGACAATGAGGACGCCCCAGAGGGAGACAACGTGCTGGCGGGTACGTTCACTCTCAACCATCAAGCCATCATAATATTGTTCGATTCTGGTGCAACCCACAACTTCATTAGTGCATCATATGTGGCTCAGCATCAGCTGGAAGCCTTTCCAACCGAGTGTTCTTATATGATCCGCTCACCGGGAGGAAAGATTTCAGCAACGATGATGGTTCCAAAAGCACCACTGTGCTTAGGTGGGAAGATATATCCCACCACTATGATTATCCTAGAAGGACAGAAGATTGATGCAATCTTGGGAATGTCATGGCTAAGCTACCATGGCGCTGTCCTCGAAACTTTAACACGGACGGTTCACTTCAACTCCCCATTACACCGTCCGCAGTCCCTACTATTAGATAATCCAGTCAAAGAGGTTTCAGCTATCAATAGTGCTGAGGCTCTCAAGTTAGAAGACATCCCCGTAGTCCGGGAGTATCCCGACGTGTTTCCGGATGATCTACCGGGCATGCCACCTGAGCGGGATGTCGAGTTCAAGATCGAGCTCGCACCCGGGACTACACCCATATCACGGAGACCATACAAGATGGCTCCAAATGAGCTGGCGGAACTGAAAGAACAGCTCAATGATCTGTTGAGCAAGGGTTTCATTAGGCCGAGTTCCTCGCCTTGGGGATGCTCGGCGCTGTTCGTGAAGAAGAAGGATGAAACCCTGAGGCTGTGTGTAGACTACCGGCCGCTCAACGCCGTCACCATCAAAAATAAGTACCCACTGCCCCGCATCGACATATTGTTTGATCAACTTGTGGGTGCAAGTGTGTTCTCCAAGATGGACCTTCGCTTTGGATATCACCAGATAAAGATCCGGGCGGAGGATATCCCGAAGACGGCCTTCTCGACGAGATATGGGTTATATGAATATCTCGTCATGTCCTTTGGTCTCACAAATGCTCCAGCCCACTTCATGTATCTCATGAACTCGGTGTTCATGCCGGAGCTGGACAAGTTCGTGGTAGTGTTCATCGACGATATCTTGGTTTACTCCAAGACAGAAGCCGAACATGCCGAACACTTGCGGGTTGTTCTGCAACGATTACGAGACCACAAGCTCTACGCCAAGTTCAGCAAATGCGAGTTTTGGATCAGCCAAGTGCTATTCTTGGGACATATCATCTCAGCTGAAGGCATTGCGGTTGACCCAAGCAAAATAGAGCAAGTGCTGAAATGGAAAGCTCCCACTTCAGTTCATGAAGTCAGAAGTTTCCTCGGGTTAGCGGGATACTACCGGAGATTCGTTCCAAGTTTCTCCAAGCTCGCTAAGCCAATGATGGAGTTGCTGAAGAAAGGGACGAAATATGTTTGGAACACGGCGTGTGAAGGAGGGTTCCGAGCATTGGTGAAGCATCTCACCACAGCCCCGGTCTTAGCTCAGCCGGATACAACAAAGCCCTTCGACGTGTATTGTGACGTGTCCGGTATTGCGCTCGGCTGCGTGTTGATGCAGGAAGGACGTGTGGTCGCTTATGGCTCACGCCAACTTCGGAACCATGAGCAGCATTATCCCACTCATGACCTTGAGCTTGCTGCCGTGGTGTTGGCGCTGAAAATGTGGAGGCACTATCTCCTGGGGAACTTGGTGCATCTCTACACCGACCACAAGAGCTTAAAATATATTTTCACCCAGAAGGAGCTGAACATGAGGCAACGGAGGTGGCTAGAATTAATCAAAGACTATGAAATTGAGATCCACTACCACCCCGGCAAGGCGAATGTGGTTGCCGACGCGCTGAGTCGGAAATCACATGTTCATCACCTCACCATTACACCGGTGGAGGAGGAAGAGCCAAGTTTATACTTGGTTCCTTATGGATCGCTGTAAAACCTTGCCCTCATCCCTACCATTAGGGAGGACATCATTGCAGCTCAGAAGACGGATAAAGGCATGGCACATCTCCGGAGACGTAGTGACGACGGGGAAATCAAATGTTTCCGGAAGGATGATGAGGGGACGCTGTGGTTCAATGACCGCATAGTCGTACCCCGGGATATGGAGTTGAGAAAGAAGATCCTCGATGAAGCTCACTTGTCCAAGTACTCCATTCATCCGGGCAGCAACAAAATGTACCAAAATTTGAAAAAGAAATTTTGGTGGACACGGATGAAGCGGGAGGTAGCTAAGTACGTATCCGAGTGCGATACGTGTAGACGAGTGAAAGCTGTTCACATGAAGAAATCAGGGCTGTTGCAACCCCTGAAGATCCCGGCATGGAAATGGGAAGATGTGAGCATGGATTTCATTTTGGGATTACCCCTAACATCCAACAAGCATGATTCCATATGGGTAATCGTTGATCGGTTAACCAAGACGACTCACTTCATCCCGGTGAATACACGTTACAATGCCGGCAAATATGCGGAGCTGTACATAGCAAAGATTCTATGCCTATACGGGATACCCAAGACCATTGTCTCAGATCGAGGTGCATTATTTGTATCTCGCTTTTGGGAGCAGCTACACGCTGCATTGGGTACTAAGTTGATCAGGAGCTCCGCCTATCACCCTCAGACAGATGGCCAGACAGAGAGGGTGAATCAAGTCCTGGAAGACATGTTGAGAGCATGTGCCATCCACCATGGTAGGAACTGGGATGATCACCTACCATTGGCGGAATTCTCGTACAACAACGGCTATCAAGCGAGTATCAAAATGGCACCTTACGAAGCTCTCTACGGTCGTAAATGCCGCACCCCATTAAATTGGTGCGAGTCCGGTGAAAGGGTCACATTCGGGGTTGATGTGGTGAACGACGCCGAGGAGCGCGTTCGGACAATTCAAGCCAATTTGAAGGCCGCTCAATCCCGACAAAAGAGCTACGCTGATAAGAGGCGTAGACCGTTGCACTTTGACGTTGGGGAACACGTGTACCTCCGCGTGTCTCCAATGAAGGGCGTGCACCGGTTCGGTGTGAAGGGGAAGCTCACTCCCCGTTTTATTGGACCCTACGCTATCACCGAGAAGTATGGACCAGTGGCGTGTCGATTGGAACTACCGGCATCTCTCGCTGGTGTCCATGATGTTTTTCATGTTTCGCAACTGCGAAAATGTTTAAAGCATACGGCTGCTGTTCCTACCGAAGACATCGGCGAGCTGAAACCTGATTTAACCTATGAGGAGTATCCGGTGGAAATTCTTGATGAGAAAGCAAGAACCACGCGTAGCAGAACGTTGTGGTTCTACAAGATACTCTGGAGTAACCACACCGCGGAATAAGCGACCTGGGAGAGCGAGGAGTTCCTTCACTCAAATTACCCGGAGTTCATGGCATATCAACACGGGTAAGTCCCTATTACATCGCTATCTCTTCTTTTGTAATCTCGGGACGAGATTCTTTTAAGGGGGGAGGGATGTAAAAGCTGAATTTAGCCAAACATAGTTCAAATTTGAGAATTCAAATTTAAACCAAGACTTGGTGACTAAGTCTCACATTAAATTGTGAGTAGCTGAGGATATTTTGGCACAACAGAATTAAGAAAATTGGAAGAACAAAAGAATTAGAGGGGAGGCCCACTGGTCAGTAGACTTAGCACAGAAGTCTCCTCAGCCGACTTCCTCGACCGAGCGCGCTCGCCAGCTGCAGCCAGCGTCGGCGCCCAACCACCTCGGCCGGCCAGCTCCTGCTTCGGCAGAGGAGGTGGCACAGCAGGTGTCGCGCTCTCCACTGTCCTCAGGGGCCTATAAAAGGCCCGAGACCGCCGGCGAGTTGCTGATTTTCGCGAGTTCCGCAACCAGCAGCCTAGTCGCCCGAGCTCCGATCGTATGCCACCACAGCTGTGATCATCTTCCGGCTTTGACCTCCATAGGAAAGTGAAGCGCTAGCTCGTCCTCAAGACTACCGTGCAAACCGTTCCAAGGTTCGACCTTTGTGCGCGGAGAATTTTCCAGTTTAGGACGGGTAGCTCCTTTCGGGACCCGATTAGGTTTAGGAGAAATTCGGGAAGCTTAGTGGGTGGGAGGTCCAACGGAGCTGTGAGAGAGCATCTAGAGGTTCTGGCGACCCTTCTCGATCGAAAACCGGAAGGAAATCACCGCAGGAATCCTAAGTTCACCCTAGGACAGTATGGCGGAGGAGGGGGTCGCCGGTGAGGTCTGGGTTGCCGGCCGTTTAGGGCCCAACAGAGCTCATGCCGAGTTTCCCGAGGCTTCCCTGAGTGTGGCGACGCGATTAGCGCACGAAGGAGATGGTCAGAAGGGCGGGAACACGTTGCCGAGGTAGCACAGAGGCATAGGGCTCGTCGCCGGCGAGCTATGGCGGTTAGCCGGCGGCGACATGGTGTCCAGCGGGTTCAGCACCCGAGATTACGTGGGGGCGGCGAGTCTCGTCGGCTCCGGTGAGCTAGATCTCCGGGAACGCTGACCTCGCCGGAGCTCCGGCGGCTCGGGGCGGCGACGTCGGGAGGTAGACGAAGGGTGCGGCCCCACCTGTCAGCCCCTGTGCTAATCGCGCGCAAGCGCGCGGTTAGTTCAATTTAAACGGGCGGGCCCCGCTGTCAGCCTCTGGTTTAGCGCGGGAGGGGATTTTCTGTAGGAAAATAATTCAGGGATTAGCTCAAGCTTTAGAAATTCATAATTTGGTGTAGGAAGCTCCAAATTCAATGAACCAAATTTTTCTGAACTCAGGATTCTGAGTACTTTCCAGCAATACCAAATTCAGCTCATGAAAGTGAATAGTTTTCTAGAATTAAATCCCTAAAGTTTAAACTATTGGGAATTTTATCGGGAGAACTACTTTCTGAAAAATTCTGAAATTTGGCTGAAAGGTTCATTGGAAAATACCTGAATCCCAGTAAAATTTTCAGATAATCCAAGTTCATTTAGTTACCCTAATTGGGTGATTAAGAGAACTGCCCTGAGAAAATAGAAAAATATACAGAAACATTTTTCATATTTTCTCAAATCTTAATTAGGGCATAACTTTCTGTAGAATTCTTCAAATGACATGAAACCAACTCCATTAGAACCATCTTGAAGTCTAGTTTCCAGAAAGTAATGGTTGGAGCCATGAAAACTCCTGGAATTATTCAGAGGCTCAAATATTGACCAAATGGGCTTTTATTTGTACAAGGTGCAAATGAACTCTGTTTCAAAGGAAACTTGGTCAAGACTCTGGTTAGGACCCTGCCAAGCCACAATAAAAATTTCAGAACCAAAGGGGAGGGCTAGCTAGAGTTAGTAGTAAATAAGTATTCAAGTTTACACATTGCATTAAAATTTACATGTAGTATTATATTCGACGTGTAGCCATTGAAGAAGAGACTCCGGAAGTGCTGGACTTCCTTCTTCCGGACGAAGAACTAACCCCTGACCAGCAGCAACAAGGCAAGCCCCGGTTTGCATTAACCCTTTTTATAAGTCTTACTTTGTTTACATGTGTCATATGAAGTATGTATGTGCATTAGGTATAGGATGAATGAAACCCCACTTGCATAACCAAAGGTTCCTAAAAGAGTGAGGGTAGTGTCAAGGACCTCGAGTAGACAGGCTATGCTTAATGAGACATAGGACTTCGGTACAAGTCGAGTAGTTGGAATCTACTCGCGAGATAGGCATTGGGACACACGGGTTCGGTTGAGTGATGTGAGATTACTTTAGTAATGAAAATGAGACTAGGCAGGGGCTAGGGCGCAGCAAGAGGAAGTCTTGTGTGCGCAGCCCTGTCCGTGTCGATTGAGGACCGATCCGTGTGCGGCCCTGCTGAAAAAGTATTGAACGTACCGAAGGCATATCGGATATATGGGCCCCGATAAACCGATGTAGCCTAAACCTCTGGGCGTCGAGGCATAACACACCGATTTATAGGTGTAGGCTGAGGGCAGCAAGGTGGAAATCTGCCAACGGGCATAGAGAGATGCTCCGTGTGGGGAACCTCCTGCTCATTTCGGTGCGACCGGTTCGACGTTTGGGCTGTTGGGTGAAAGGTTGTCCCGTACGACATCGAGTGAGCGTGCAGTGCAGCTCCACGGGTGGGCGTACGTGACGTGCTCTTTGGGTTTTCCCTGCAGGTGTATATCGAGTCGATTCGCCGTCCCTCGCGGTGACGAGTACCGCTTGTTCACTGTGTCGCAACATAGATTAATGAATGAAATGTTATGATTCAATATTGCTGTTATGATATAATTGTATTGTTACATGTGTGCCACCAAATATTGCTCATTAAATTTCAGCTTTATGAACCGTTAACTTGTTGCTAAAAGCCGAACTAAGGATGAACATGTAGGTGTGTCCGTTTGCTGCAACATTGCTATCCTATGTCATGGTACACATCATGTAGAGTTTCATGCTTAGGTGAGTCGGTTAAGACTTGCTGAGCCTTCATGCTCACGGTTGCTGCTTAAGTGTTTTTCAGGTGAGGAGCCACCCACGGACTCGGAGTACGAGTCCACCGGCGAGGGTTGCCCTCCGTCGGGGACCACGGCTGAGTGGGAGCCGTACACGCCGCGCTGAGCTGAGCAGTGCAGCTAGTGTGGGTTGTTCTAGGGCTGGGCAACCACTTTTGCTAGATAGGCGGGCGTGAGTTGTATAGTGTAGACTTCCGCTGTGTAAGATAATTAATATTTTGTAACTGGAGTTTGTACTATTTTGTACATTCAGTTTGTTTTCCCTTGTAATATAATGTGTTCTTATGACATGTGCTGTCGGGTGTCGCATCGCGCGGCACCACCCTCTGCGATCCTGGATGAGCGGATTCCGGTCCGCCACAAAAACTGTCATGACAGCCGTGCTCACGGTCAAGAGCGGCTTGTACTTATTCATGATTAGAGGATTGATGGTTTTTGAAGTTGTGGATGTTAAGCGGGGAGCTTAACATTGGAAATGATGTTATGGTTATTGGATTATGATGATGGGATGGGAGATTGGGACCATTTCACCTGTGTAGTAATGTAGGTGCTTAATAAGCTAAGGTGATAGGAATTAATTGCGTAGTGCTTTAACCATCAGTTCAGCCTCTCCTTGTTCTAGCCATGCATGATATAATTTTCCCACACTTGCTGAGTACCATTGGTACTCAACCTTGCATATTTTGTTGGTTTATATTGCTGCTCAGGTCAAGATAATGAGGTGGTGTATAATAACCAAGACTTTGGACCCGAAGAAGGTTTCTAGGTTCATGGAGACCCCCGGGCAACGCCTGTGACGGAGCCCTCAAGAATAATATTCCGCTGCTAGTTTATTTACTTGTGATGAAATTTTTATTGTCCAACGAGACATTTGCTATGTAAGACTTATTTATATTTGACACCTGGCATGTAATAAATGATGCTTCACTATTTGTTATCACATGTATGAGAAAATGATCCTGGCATACATGTGATATTCACTTGGTTGTTCTTCGGAAAAACCGGGTGTGACACCTATGAAACTGTGGGTTGCACCAGAGTCGAATAAAATGATGATTTCTTGGTCGTTGAGAGTCAACGTACCCGCTAGCACGTTGTCTCCCTCTGGGGCATCCTCATTGTCGAGGTTGCGGACACCCCCAGTCCGCTGACCAACCATCTTGACCGTACGTCGGCCTCGAGCGCTGTCCTGGAACTGGGCTTGCCCGCTGCTCTGCTGCCCCTGAGGACAGTCCTTCGAGAAATGGCCCGCCTGGCCACACGTAAAGCATGTGTAGCGAGGTGGTCCTCCGCTGATCGGCGGATGGAAACCCGGGGCGCGTTGTGGCGGTGGAAACGCCCGAGGTACCATCTTCTGCTGCTGCTGTTGTTGCGGTCACGGTGGTGGCATCGGCGGTCGGAATGGGGATGGCTGAAAAAAACGACACCCGAACTGCTGAGGCCGCGCCGGTGGATGCCACTGCTGACCGGATAGTGTCCTATACACCATACGGTATTTCTGGGGAGCTCCACCCCCACTGCTGGGTGGAGTGCTGCACTTCCGCTGCTCAGCCGCCAATTCCCGCTGATCGTATTCTTACATGATCGCGGCATTAACGAGAACGTTGAAGGTGCCTCGATTGCATTGGACGAGATGCGTTTTCATCTCGGGGTGTAACCCTCGATAGAAGTGCTGCCGCTTCTTCTCCTCGGTGGAGACGTAGTCTGACGCATATTGCGCCAGATGGTTGAAGGCACGGGAGTAGTCATGGGCACTCCTCCCGCCCTGCTTCAGCTCCAAGAACTCTTGGAACTTCCGCTTCATTATCCCGGGAGGGATATGGTAGGCGCGGAACGCCTCCCGGAATTCTTCCCACTCCACGGCATGGCCAGCGGGACGTGAGGCGACATAATTCGCCCACCAAGCACCAGCGGCACCGTGAAGCCTCAGCGCCATGAACAGAGTCTTTTGCCGCTCCGTACATTGGAGCAGCCCGAACTTGGACTCAATTGTTCGCAGCCAGTTGTCGGCCTCAAGGGGTTCTGCTGCTTCTGTGAACACCAGAGGGTGCGTACTCATGAAATCCGAGTACGTCACAACATGGGGCTCACGAGGTGCCCTCTCTTGACGCCCCCCCCTGCCTGGGACGTATTCTGCATGATCGTGCGGATCAGGTCGGTCTGCTCCTCACGACCACCCACCAGTGCTGCAATCACATCCGCTAGAGTAAGCGGAGGAGGCGGTGGTGGTTGTTGCTGCGGGGTGCTGTCATAGGCAGGTGGCTGGGAGTCCTCACCCCCCCTGCTGGCTAGAGCCACCAATTTCATGCATGGTCCGAGTGCGAACCATCTGCAACCATACGACAATAAACATCAGTCGCGCAACATACTTCATGCAGTCCCATAAAATGGCGTAAAACATCATGACAGTAAAAACATGCGATACATCTCGTATACAGATAATGTAATAACTTTGCACAAGCTACACCATTACCAGACCAAATACACGCTAGTTAAATCCAATTTGATGGACATCATCTTTGGAAGTTCATCTCAACTAGGTTTGGTCCCTACGAGACGTTAAAATCGCTTTGTCATCACGTATACTACCCTTTTTATCTTCAATACGACACAAACATAGTCTCTAGCAAAAGAAACTTGAGAACGACATATACTCATATCTTTCACTAGTTGAAGATAACCACTCATGAGAATGTGCTACCCCCCCTGGAATTACTCAAAACCCGTAGGTACAACAACCTCTCAAATGAGTTCAACTGCCATTCCTCTGTCAGAATAATCAGTTTCTACATATCCCAGATTTTGATCTGGTTCTGTGTATTTTCATGACTCAAGCTGAATACCAAAGTTAAAGTCCACTTCAGTATATTTCCAACGAGTGTTTATTTGCCCTCAGATCAGCTCTGGTTTAAAAGTTATGGTAATTCAAAGTCAACAGAATTTCTGGAAGAATTTCAACAGCACCTCCCTTGGAAGTTGCTGTTTTCAACTCTGGTTTCCACAGAGTTCTGCGCTGAAATTTCAGAAATTTTAAATTACAAAGATGCAACACATCTCCTACCATTTCCAAATATGTGTCATATGATAATTTTAGATTTTTCTACAGGAGGTTATACTTGAAAAACAGAACAGTCCAGAATGTGTTTTTGACTGTCCTGGTTCTGGACAGTTTACAAGCCGCTGGAATTTCAGCCAGATTAAGGTGTGATTCAGCTCTAGAAGTCTACAACAAATTTGTAGAGCACTTAAACACCTTTCCAGAACTATCTCCCGCACCTCCATTGGCTAAATTATCTAGGAGTTATGTCTGTTAAAGTTCAGCAAACTTGCTGCCCCAAACAGAGCACTCTGTTTTTCAATCCATTGGAGCTACACTGATCTACTATTGAATTTTTCTACTCAACCCGGGTCCTAAATGTTGAAACTTAGTGATTTTATTTCCTTGTTATCATTATTTTTCATGCACATGCCTATAATATGCCGGTACTACGTTCCTCACAAAAAAGAAAATACTAACCGGATTATACCGGTATATACGTCTCAATTGTGGCACTAAACGGTCTCTCGCACACGTGTACTATACGGGATACATACGTGGTTAGTACCTGAAGAAGAACATCCAATCATGATGCACTCAAAGGTTATGTTCATTTCAGGCAGGAAAATATTTTAAAGTAAATACAAACGCCCGTATCGTTGCCATACGGCCATCCTTGAGTTAAGCCACGTCTCACGGTACGTGATCGTGTTTCAACACCACACGACGGGGAACCCGAGTAGAGCGTGAACGGGTCATCACGGTTGGAAATTTTATCACCCCAACAGATACCACCTACTGCCCTGCAGGGCACGCCGATGGCAAGCGCTGCGTATGTCCCCCTGGGCTATTTCCAGACGAACATACTTTCGCGTTACTGACCACGCGATGGCACGCTAGGGATCAGTGTTTCATATGAACTCAGAAACATGAAGAGTCCAAGAGCTTCATATTGACATCTCACACCAATCTGTGAGACCTATCCCTAAACCACGTTCCTCGTCAGGGGAGCTAACCGAAATTGAACCGCTTTCGGTGGCGTTCCTTACCATTCTTACTAGAGCGTAGGTGCGTCGTTACATAACTAAAATTCAGAACTATAACATATATGTTAGTCTTGCCACTTTAAGTAACTATGCTAATATAGTCCTTACTTGGGCAAACTACCAAATCCTCACTGTGAACCTAAGTTTTCCCGTAATACAGTCCTTAATTAATGTGCTATCCCCAATGCGGCTCTGAGACCATCCTGTGGCGGACCGGAACCCGCTCATCCAGGATCGCAGAGGGTGGTGCCGCACGATGCGACACCCGACAGCACACATCATAAGGATACATTGTATTACATTGAAAACCAACTGAAATGTACAAAGTAGTACACTACTCAGTTACAAATTAGTGTTTATATTACACAGCGGAAGTTAGATTTGTACAACTCACGCCCGCCTATCTAGCAAAAGTCAGTTGCCCAGCCCTAGGGCAACCCACACTAGCTGCACTCCTCAGCTTAGAGCAGCATGTACGGCTCCCACTCAGCCGTGGTCCCCGATGGAGGGTAACCCTCGCCGGTAGACTCGTAACCCGAGTCCGTGGGTGGCTCCTCACCTGAAAAACACTTAAGAAGCAACCATGAGCACAATGGCTCAACAAGACTTAACCGACTCACCTAGGCATGAAACTCTACATGTAGTGTACAACGATAAGGGATGGTAAATTTCAGCAAATGGACACGCCTACAAGTTCATCCTTAGTTCATCTTTTAGCCACAAGTTAACAGTTCATGAATATGAAATTTAGTGAGCAATATTTGGTGGCACACATGTAGCAATACAATTTTAGCATAACAGCAATATTGAATCATCACATTTCATATATTAGCCTACGTCATGATTCAGTGAACAAGCAGTACTCGTCACCGCGAGGGATGGCGAATCGACTCGCTATACACCTGCAGGGATACCCGAAGAGCACGTCACGTACGCCCACCCGTGGAGCTGCACAGCACGCTCACTCGATGTCGTACGGGACAACCTTTCGCCCAACAGCCCAAACGTCGAACCGGTCGCACCGAAACGGACAGGAGGTTCCCTACACGGAGCATTTCTCTATGCCCATTAGCATATTTCCACCTTGCTGCCCTCAACCTACACCTATAAATCGGTGTGCTATGCCTCGACGCCCGGAGGTTTAGGTTACATCGGTTTACCGGGGCCCATATATCCGATATGCCTTCGGTACGTTACAGACTTAGCAGGGCCGCACACGGATCGGTCCTCAATCGACACGGACAGGGCTGCGCACACAAGACTTCCTCTTGCTGCACCCTAGCCCCTGCCTAGTCTCATTTTCATTACTAAAGTGACCTCACATCACTCGAACCAATCCCGTGTGTCCCAAGCCTAACTCGCGAGTAGATTCCAACTACTCGACTTGTACCAAAGTCCTATGAATGATACAGCATAGCTTGTCTACTCGAGGACTTAGACACTACCCTCACTCTTATGGGAAACATCTGGTTATGCATTTGGGGTTTCATCCACCCTACACCTAATGCACATATACATACCTCATACTAAGTATGTAAATACAGAAAACTTTGCAAAATGGTTTAATGCAAACCAGGGCTTGCCTTGTTGCTGCTAGTCAGTTGTTAGGGCTTCGTCCGGAAGAAGGAAGTCGAGCACTTCCGGAGTTTCCTCACCTTCAGCGATTACAAGTACACGATATACTATATGTCAATTTAAATGCAATGTTTAGAATTGAATAAGCAATTACTATAACTCTAGCTAGACCTCCCCTTTGGTTCTGAAATTTTTATGTTAACTTGGTAGGGTCCTAACCAGAGTACTGACAAAGTTTCATTTGAAACGAAGTTCATTTGAGCCTTGTACAAATAAAAGCCAATTTGGTCAACATTAGAGCCTCTAAGGATTTCCAGGGGTTTTCATCACTCCAACCATTACTTTCTGAAAAGTATAATTTAATATGGTTCTAATGGAATTGGTTTCATGTCATTTGAAGAATTCTAGAGGAAGTTATGCCCTAAACAAGATTTGTCAGGGCAGTTCCCTTAATCACCCCATTAGGGGGACTAAATGAACTCGGATGGGTCTGAAATTTTACTGTGACTCAACGGTTTTCCAGCGAACCTCCCAGCCAAATTTCAGAATTTTTTATAAAGTAATTCTTCAGATAAAATTCCTAACAATTTAAACTTTAGGGAATTAATTCTGGAAAACTATTAAGTTTCATGAGCTGAAATTTGTGTTCCTGGAAATTACTCAAAAATATGAGTTAAGCAAAATTTGGTTCACTGAATTTTGACACTTCTAGCCAAAGTTATGAATTTCTAAAGTTTGGGCCAATCCCTGAATTATTTTCTTACAGAAAATCGTCTCCCACGCTAAACTGGAGGCTGACAGCGGAGCCCGCCCGTTTAATTTAAAGTAACCGCGTGCTCGCGCACGCTTAACACAGCGGCTGCCATGTGGGACCCGCGCCTTCGTCTACCTCCCGACGCCGCCGACCAAAGCCGTCGGAGCTCCGGCGAGGTCGGCGTTCCTGGCGACCTAGCTCGCCGGCGACGGTGAGACTTGCCGCCCCCACATAATTTTGGACGCTGAGCACGATGGACATTATGCCGCCATTGGCTGACCGCCGTAGGTCACCGGACACGGGCGCTATGTCTCTGTGCAACATCGGCAATGTGTTCCCGCCCTCCTGACCACCCTCTTCGCGCGCTAATCACGTCACCACATTCAGGGAGACCTCGGGAAGCTCGGCATGACCTCGGTTGGACCCAAAACAGCCGGCGCACCGGACCTCACCGGCGATCCCCTCTCCCGCCGAACTGTTCTATGGTGAACCTATGGTTCCGGTGGTGGTTCCCTTTCGGTTTTCGATCGAGGAGGGGCGCAAGAGCCACTAGACGCTATTTCTCAGCTCTGTTTGACCTCCCACACGACGATCCTTCTGAATTTCTCCTAAACCTAATCGGGTCCCGAAATGAGCTCCCCCCCTAAACTGGGAAATTCTCTGCGCACAAAGGTCAAACCTTGGAACGGTTTGCGTGGTGGTCTCGAGGACAAGCTAGCGCTCCGCTTTTCTATGGACATCGAGGGCAGAGGATTATTACAGCTCCGGTGGCAAGGGATCGGAACTCGGGTGGCTAGGCGGCCGTTTACTGAAGTGCGCGAAAACAGGAGCTCGCCGGCGATTTTGTGCCCTTTATAGCCCACGGAGGGCAGTGGAGGGTGTGACACCTGCCGAGCCACCTCCCACGCCGAAGCAGGAGCTGACCGGTTGAGGCGGTCGGGCGCCGACGTCGCCAGTGGATGGCGTGCGCTTCTCGGCCGAGTGAGAAAAATCAGCTGAGGAGGCTTCTGGGTCAAGGCTGCTGACAAGTGGGACCTCCCCTCTAATTATTTTTCACATTTTTCATTTCTGTTTGCACTGAAAATATGCCAGCTACTCACAATTGAATGTGAGACTTAGCCTCCAAGTCATTGTTTGAATTTGATATCCTAAATTTGAATTTGGTTTGGCTAAATTTGCTTCACCTTTGAACTGAAATTCAAATTCAGTTTTTGAATTAATGCAAATTTGACTCCCGACAAGATGAGCTCCAATGGAGATGAAAATTGGTGGACTAACTCAGAAAAATGTGCTGAGTTTGAATATGAAGCCAACTTTTGAATTTAAGTGATGAAAGTTACTGCCATTTGAATTTACATTCAAATTGGCCTCTTTTTCAAATGCCTCTAAAAGTGCCTCAACAGTATTGGTTTGCATGAACTTTGGCCTGAGCCTTCCCAAGACTATTTAAGGTCTAGTGTGAGCTCAACCTTGCATGTTCATGAGTAGAAATCCTACATTTTGGAAGTTAGGGCTTTCCCCTCTAATCGCCCTTTTGATGGTGGTTACTTGCTCTTCACAAGTATTCATAAGATATCCACAACAAAAGCTGTGGTGTTGTGAGGTGATGAACAAATTTTTTTGCAAGTCACTTTCTTGGGCTTTTACACCAAGCATGATAGGGTGAAACCCGGAGGTGGCCTGATCTTCACAGCAGTAGGTAGGACGAAGGGCAAATGGAAAGATCAGACAGCGGAATGAACAATGGTAACTAGTTGAAAACAGCGGGGTACTAGGTTTATACCAGCCAAGGTTGGTTGTGACCAAGCGACGGTGAGAGAGGCACCAAAACCTTGAGGATTTCGATTCGATCTCCAAACGGCCGCAGAACCACAAACCGGAAACTAATCCACACAAAAGGCCGGGAAGCCTAGAGCATGAATTAGGGGACCTCTGAGGGATCGATTCACAAGTCCATGAAGAACCAGGAAGAACAAAGGTGTGCAAGACACTCAGAACTATATTGTCTATCAAATGATCAATGGTTGTTTTTCCAGGAGCACAAGGGTGATATTTATACTAGGAACAACCCTCATAGCTAGGTGTGAACTGAAGTCACCACATTTTGAGGTGGGAAACCAACTACTGAGCAATTTACGAGGTAGTCTTTGATCCTCGCGCGTCTTCAAACCTTCTGCGCAGTCTTTAGTAATTTAGCCATAACTTCTGCTTGGAAAGTCCAAACGATGCACCAATTGTTGCTTGGAACATAGACATGATAAGATTTCACACCATGTGTATTATGGGCCCTAAAACGTGACAGATTGGTACAGGATTACACGTGAAGTTGAGGTTCCTTCAGTGTACCCGTTCTCAGTTCGGATAGGGCGAACTATCGTGCCAATGAATGCTTGGAGAGTGCAATCTGACTTGGTTCTTTTTTTTGTGCCAGCCAATGATGTTCTTTCATGGGTAAACATGAGTAACACGTAATTACATGACTTAGGTAGCATATAGTTCTTATAAATATTAAAATATAATCCAAAGAGGAAAGAATTCACCTCTTGTTTGAGTTTTTGAGCACGAGTGTGCATATATGTGTACGTGTATGTAATGCTGGGATGTCCAACTCATCCTCCCCCTCTTGAAAAGGAGTATTCCTCGACTCTTGTAATCCACAGTAGGGGGATAGATCAACAACATTTAAAGTTGTAATCATCATCCCTCTTCTCTTGAAAATGAGTTAAACTCAATACGTCAAAATCTTATTTTTTGTCTTTTCTTGATGTTGAAGTTTCTTGAAAATTTTAGCACACTTGCTGGTTTCAACAGTCTCACATTTCCTTGTGCCCAGTGTTTGTGGATGGCATGTTGTAGAAAATAGCAGCTCTTTCCCAATATTACACCACAATGTCTTCCAAAAGTAAGTAAAAAATTTGGTGTTATGATCTGAAACATAGTCAATGGCTCACCATGAAGTTGTATGATTTCCCTGAAAAATAAGTCAACAATATGTGACGCATCATCGTTCTTAAGATAAGAAATAAAATGAGCCATTTTGTTCAAGTGATCAATCACAACAAATATTGAATCGCTCCCCCTCTTTGTTCGATGTAAACCAAGAACAAAGTCCATAGAAACATCTACCCACAGAAAACAAAGAAATGGTAGAGGAATGTATAGACAATGAGGATTCAAGAGTGACTTAGCTTTGGGGCAGGTGACACACCACAGAACATGTATTTCCTCGTCTCTTATCATATTGAACCAAAAAAAATTATCGACCAGCGCTTGCTCCGTTTTCTTGACACTAAAGTGATCAATCAATCCCCCGACATGAGTGTTCTGCACAAACATTAGACAAACAGAGCAATCTAGAGTGCAAACTTTGTTATCCCCAAATAAAATTCCATTATGCGTATGAATCTTTTTCCATCCCTTTCCATCACAACACTTGGAAAATGGTTTAGAAAATATGAACAGTGTCATACAAGTCTTTGAGTCTTTGTAAGCCAAGAACTTTTGCATCAAGTTGAGACAACAAAATACATGTGAGACTGTCACACCCGGTTTTTCCGAAGAACAACCAAGTGAATATCACATGTATGCCAGGATCGTTTTCTCATACATGTGATGGCAAATAGTGAAGCATCATTTATTACAAGCCAGGTGTCGAATATAATAAAGTCTTACATAACATATGTCTCGATGGACGATAATAAGTTCATAACAAGTAAATTAAATAGCAGCGGAATAATTATTCTCGTGGGCTCCGTCACAGGCGTTGCCCGGGGGACTCCATGAACCTAGAAACCTTCTTCGGGTCCAAAATCTTGATCATTATACACCACCTCATTATCTTGACCTGAGCAGCAATATAAACCAACAAATATGCAAGGTTGAGTACCGATGGTACTCAGCAAGTGTGGGAAAGTTATGTCATGCATGGCTAGAACAAGGGGAGGTTGAACTCATGGTTAAAGCACTACGCAATTAATACCTATCACCTTAGCTTGTTAAGCACCTACATTACTACACAGGTGAAATGGTCCCAATTTCCCATCCCATCATCATAATCAAATAACCATAACATCATTTCCAATGTTAAGCTCCCCGCTTAACATTCACACCCTCCAAGGCCATCATACTCTAATCATGAATAAGTCCAAGCCGCTCTTGACCGTGAGCACGGCTGTCATGACAGTTTTGACTCTGCAGAGTTTGCACCACTGTACCCACATGTAGTGATTTCATCCCCCGTTGCCGGGTGGACTAAAAGAACCTCCATTATGCCATTGGCTACGAACCACATTCACACTTCCCAGGTGTGTAGCCAGGAGATCACTACGAAGCCTTTACAAAGGGATTCCTGACGAGCGTGGGCCCACTGAGGTTTCACCCCTAACAGCATACAAGAGGCTCCAACCCCGCTGCAGTGGCCCCCTCTTGAGCCTTGCGGTTCATATGGTAGTCCAGCTGACACCTACTCCCCGCACCATCCAACACACCCATACTACGCCGGGGATACACCTAATTAATTGGCCAAGCTGCCCCATCTCAGCATGTGGTTGGCACGGTAAGGCCAGGATACATGCTCCATGAACCGGTCCTTAAGATCCAGGCAAGTACTAAATACAAACCCGAGTCTCGTGCACCCAGCACCAACCAAAACATCCAACTTGCCTTGATCCCTACCTCTACATAACTCACAATATCTCATTCAAGAGTATGGTAATATAAACTGATGATCTCATATCCCAAATATCCCATTCTAAGCATGGCTAAGCATATGCATAATAATAAATGACATGATAAAATGAATCCCAACCCAAGCTACAAGGAAACAAGGTAATGCAATTCTAGGGAAACATCCTAGCATGGGTTTCATATTTTCAATTGACAATGCAAATAATTCTATCTACACATCCTAGCATAGGAACAAAGTGGTCAAGGACACTTGCCTCCTTCCTGCTGCTCTTGGAATGGGTAGTCCTGATCTTGGAAAGGAAGAACTTGCTCTGGAGCAGGTTCTACTCATACCATCACACATAGCAAAAGAAGACAACAAGTCATAAGACATAGTTCACACTTCAACTTCATACAAACCACACATTCACATTTATGAAAGCCATTTACAATTCTATGTGTTGTAGTTACTCTATGTGTGTTGATTTTTGGCTTACATGCACTTTTAAACATGTGTATATGATTTCTACTTTTGTATTCGCATTTAAGTTTGCATACTATATATGAATTTCCAATTTCAATAAATTCCTTATATTCAATTACTGCACCTTTTAGCTACCAAGTATTCATGAAAGGTATTTTCCTACTCCATATGTGTTTTCAGACCTTCTACCAACCCTAAACTGAATTATTTGGAGTTTGGAAACTTCATTTATCATTTTCTAGTTATTTATATCTAGTTTTTGATATATTTTCAGATTTATTTCCTATGCCTAAATGTGCACTTTATTATGAAAATAGTAAGACACCTCATCTAAACAGAATAGGTTTTGGGTCTAAAATATTAACTAATATATTTTTGAACTTCTCTTTTGATGTAAACTATTTTACATTTATTTTACTAATTTTCAGAATTATTCTATACTTAAAAATGTGTCCCTATTACTAATAAATGTGAATAATCAATTAAACAGATTGATTTCAGCCAAAACTCTATTTTTATCTCACTCCAAAGTTTTCCAAATACTAGGAAAGTTTTTAATTTGAATTTACAATGTGTTTGTCCCATCTTTTGAATTTTAAATACTAAACACATATTCAAATTACTAAATTTAATATCACAAAGGGTTAAAAAGGTAAAATCACCCCACTACAGGGTCTATTATATTATTTTAAGAATTTCCAGGGGTCTAACTACACATAACAGAGGGGTCTTCCTAATTTTATTAAGTCCAGGGGCTAAAACTGATTTTTAATTGATTTTACATGATTTTCTGAATTTCCAGGGGCTAGGTCAGAAGTTTCCGGGGCTAGCTCTTATTTTTCGAGAATCCCAGGGGGTAGCACGTAAGAATCCCGGCCTTTATAACGCGGGGCTGACGTGGACCGTCCGATTTAAAACAGACGGCTGAGATTATAACGTCGAACCGGTACGCGGGGATTTAAATTCTACCGTGCGATTTAAAATAGACGGCGCACAAGCGGCCACGTGGCTCTGATCGAGCGCAGGCGGCGCTGCCCGGCGGCGCACGGCGGCGGGAGGCGGCGATCTCGCCGGAGAGTTTTGGATCTTCGTCAATTCTTCCTAAAACTGTGATTTTATGGCATAGATCGGTGGAGAGGAGGTCGGGGATCTCACCTCGGGGGTTTTCTTGAGCTCGGGGGTCCTGGAAAGCGATCGGCGACGAGGTCCGAGGTGAATTCACGGTGAGGCTCGTCGGCGCTGTGTTTGATCTGCAAACCACCGAGTTTTCTGCACCTGCGAGGTACCCCGGAGACGGTGGATCAAGACCAGCGAGTTAGATCAGAATTCCCGAGCGTAGATCGAGCAAAATTTGCCGGAGAAGCTCGGGTTCTTACCGGAGAGAAAAACGGCGGATCATGGGGAAAAACGGGACGATGCCGGGGTTTTTATAGACGGGGGAGGGCGGCGGGGTGGTTTAGATCGAGTAGGAGTCCTCCGGAACCAGAATTCGGGCGGGAATCCAGTCGGTTAAGATTGCTCGCGCGCAGGGAACAGTCCGGGTTCCGGACGATCGGGGGTTAGGGATGACAGGTGGGTCCTGCCTGTCTACGAGAGGTGCGCGGGCGCGCGGCTGCGGGCTGGCGCGGGGGTTGGGTGGGCCGGCTGGTGGGTTTCGGCCCACTGGCCGGGAAGATTTGTTTTTTTCTTTTTTCTTTTTCATTTCTGTTTTGAGTTTAATTTGAATTCCAGTTTGAATTTGAATTTTTGCAACACATGCAACACGTCCAAAAAATTTTAAATTCCCCTCTTGACAGGATTTTGGGGTGTTACAGCTCTACCCCCCTTAAAAGAAATCTCGTCCTCGAGATTGGGGTTCTAAGAAAACAATTCTGGAAATTGTGCCTTAAGCTCATCTTCTCGCTCCCAGGTGGCTTCCTCTTCCGAGTGATGCTTCCACTGCACCTTACACATCCGGATTCTTTTATTTCTTGTGAGGCATTCCATTGTCTCCAAAATCTTGGATGGTTGCTCGGCATAAGACAAATCCTCAGCTACGTCAACCTCATTCATGGGTAACACCTCTTCAGGCGTTCTCAGACATTTCTTGAGCTGTGACACATGGAATACATCGTGTACATCCGATAGGCGAGCCGGTAATTCTAGTTGATACGCCACTTCGCCTTTCCTCTCCAGAACTTGAAAGGATCCGATGTATCGAGGTGACAACTTCCCTTTCACCTTGAACCGACGAAGTCCTCGGATAGGGGACACCTTGAGATAGACATAGTCTCCCACGTTGAAAACGAGCTCTCTTCTCCGTTCATTGGCATAGCTCTTTTGTCGTGTCTGTGCTATCCTCAAGTTGTTGCGAATTTCCCTCACTTTCGCCTCGGCTTCTTGTAGTACTTCGGGACCAAACACTTTACTTTCCCCTGTTTGGTTCCAAAATAGGGGAGTTCTGCACTTCCTCCCATACAAAGCTTCGAACGATGACATCTTCATACTAGCTTGATAGCTGTTGTTATAGGAGAATTCCGCATACGGTAAGTTCTTGTCCCAACTCCGATTGTTTTTGAGTGCACATGACCTCAGCATATCCTCAAGAATCTGATTCGTTCATTCCGTCTGCCCGTCAGTTTGAGGATGATAGGCAGAACTAAAGTTCAGATGGGTTCCCATGGTTTCATGCAGCTTCTGCCAGAACCTTGAGGTGAACTGTGTCCCTCGATCCGACACTATCTTCTTTGGCACTCCATGGTAACATACGATCCTTGACATGTACAACTCTGCCAATTTGGATCCGATGTAGCTTTCTTTCACGGGGATGAAATGAGCTACCTTGGTTAGCCTGTCGATGATGACCCATATTGAATCATATCCTGATTGGGTCCTAGGCAATCCCACTATGAAATTCATACCGATTTCTTCCCATTTCCATTCAGGCACTTTGAGTGGTTGCAATAATCCCGCGGGTCGTTGATGTTCTGCTTTCACCAACTGGCATGTGTCACATAGGGCAATATGTTCCGCGACATCTCGCTTCATGCCATGCCACCAATACCTGCTCTTGAGGTCCTGGTACATCTTCGTACTCCCAGGATGAATGGAATAGTCAGAATTGTGAGCCTCCTTCAAAATCAATTCACGGATCTTCTTTACTTCTGGCACACAGATTCTTTTCCCGTGCCACATCGTTCCCTGTTCATCCTCTCTGAAACCAGGGGCTTTATTTTCCTTGATGAGTTGCCTGATTTCTTGTATCTTCTCGTCATTCTTTTGACCCTCGCGTATGTCTCGCTCTAGTGTGGAGTCCACTTCCATGGCGATGGCTTCCCCACTATTCACTAGGCATAGATTGAGTCTTATAACCTCGTCCTTCAACTCTGCAGGCATGTCCTTCAAGCTCAACTTATTGACCTGCACTTTCCGACTTAAAGCATCTACCACGACGTTTGCTTTCCCAGGATGATAGTTGATGCCCACATCAAAGTCATTGATTAGCTCTAACCATCTCCTTTGTCTGAGGTTGAGATCTGGCTGTGTGAAAATGTACTTTAAACTCTTATGATTCGTATATATCTCTGTCCTCTTCCCCATCAAGTAGTGCCGCCAAATTTTCAACGCATGTACCACTGCGGCTAGCTCTAGGTCATGTGTAGGATAGTTCTTCTCGTGCTTCCGGAGCTGTCGGGATGCATAAGCCACAACATGCCCTTCTTGCATGAGAACACATCCCAACCCGTTTCCAGAGGCATCACAGTACAACGTAAAGTTCTTCTGCATATCTGGCATAACTAGCACTGGGGTTGTTGTCAATCTTTTCTTTAACTCCTGAAAACTCGTCTCGCACTGCGGCGCCCATGTGAATGTGATTCCATTCTCCAACAGTTTGGTGAGGGGTCTTGAGATCTTAGAGAATCCCTCAATAAACCGTCGATAGTATCCTTCTAATCCAAAGAAGCTTCGATCTTCCCCGACATTCTCAGGGGTCTTCCACTTCTGTATATCCTCGATTTTGGCGGGATCCACGGAGATTCCTCCCTCCGAGATGATATGTCCTAAGAAGGGAACTCTCTTCAGCCAAAACTCACACTTACTCAACTTGGCATATAGTTGGTGTTCTCTCAGCCTCTGCAACACCAACCTTAGATGTTTCTCATGTTCCTCTTCATCCTTGGAGAAGACGAGAATGTCATCTATGAAAACCACCACAAATTTGTCCAGATATTCCATGAACACCTTGTTCATGAGATACATGAAGTATGTCGGGGCATTAGTTAGCCCGAAAGGCATGACGGTGTATTCATACAGTCCGTAGCGAAATACGAAAGCTATCTTTGGAATATCGTCTTGCCTTATCTTAAGTTGGTGGTACCCTGACCTGAGATCAATTTTCGAAAACACACAAGCTCCCCTCAACTGATCAAACAAGTCTTCAATGCGGGGTAATGGGTACTTGTTCTTGATGGTTACCTCATTCAAGGCACGGTAGTCTACACACAACCTTTGGGTTCCGTCCTTCTTGGGAACAAATATCACTGGAGCTCCCCATGGTGAGGAACTAGGACGAATATACCCCTTCTCCGTCAGTCCTCTCTAATGATCCTATTACTAATAAATGTGAATAATCAATTAAACAGAATGATTTCAGCCAAAAATTTATTTTTATCTCACTCCAAAGTTTTCCAAATACTAGGAAAGTTTTTAATTTGAATTTACAATGTGTTTGTCCCATCTTTTAAATTTTAAATACTAAACACATATTCAAATTCCTAAATTTAATATCACATAGGGTTAAAAAGGTAAACTCACCCCACTACAGGGTCTATTATATTATTTTAAGAATTTCCAGGGGTCTAACTACACATAACAGAGGGGTTTTCCTAATTTTTATTAAGTCCAGGGGCTAAAACTGATTTTTAATTGAATTTACATGATTTTCTGAAGTTCCAGGGGCTAGATCAGAAGTTTCCGGGTCTAGCTCTTATTTTCCGAGAACCCCAGGGGGTAGCACGTAAGAATCCCGGCCTTTATAACGCGGGGCTGACGTGGACCGTCCGATTTAAAACAGACGGCTGAGATTATAACGTCCAACCGGTACGCGGGGATTTAAATTCTACCGTGCGATTTAAAATAGACGGCGCACAAGCGGCCACGTCGCTCTGATCGAGCGAGGGCGGCGCTGCTGTAAGGGCCTCATTTTTTGACACACATTTGCAGTGTTCATCACCACACCACACACCTCATGTGAGGAAGGATGATGAACACAAATGAAGAGCAAGTAACAATTATCAACATGCTCATTAGAGAACAAACTCACATATTGCAAAAGTGGTATTTCCCACATGTGATATAGATGGGCTGGACATATGAAAACTCCTACACTTTGCTAAGGATGTCCATGCCAAGTTTCACCCAAATTCAAAACTTTTTGAGGTCATTTTGGGTATAATTAGGAAGAGGGCAGTTTGAAAGCATATTCAAATTCAAACTGTTTTTATCCCATGAATTTAAAAGTGGGAGGCATATTCTTACTCAGCACATTTTTGTGACCCCACATACCAATTTTCACTCCATTTGGAGTTGATCTTGACATGAGATAAGTGGGACAAATTCAAACTTCATTTGAATTCAAAACTGCACTTGTGCTGAAATTCACTCAAACCAAACCCAATTTGAACTTTGATCAATTCAAATGGTTCATGGGTGGATAATTTAAATTACCAGGGGTACTATGGGGATCACTGTTTACAACAGTGATTAGGAGTAAATTTTAGAGGTTAAAACTGGAAGTGGGTCCAACATATCAGCCACTGCTCAGATCAAACCGACTGAGACTTTTCTCACTCGGGTCGCCGAGCCGCCGCTGCGATCGCCACCGAGGGCAGCCGCCGCGCCAGCAGCTGCTTGCCCACGCGCGGGCGTGAGGCGGTGCAGAGCCTTCTTAAGGCGCCTGCCCCCCTCCTCGGCCAAGGCATCGCCGTTCTTCCCCACAAGAACTCAGCGCCGGCCGAAGTTTTCCGCAGCTCGGAATCGATCGGAGAACGCCGATCGCAGCTCCCTCCGTCCACTCCAGAACCCCAGCAAGGTACTAGAGACCTCCTCCGTCCTCCCCGCTGCTAGAATTCCGTTGAAACCAATTGATATCGACTGTGCCGAAAGATCAAATTCGGGACTTGGAACCGCCGCACCTCGGGCTCCCGTGGAAAGCCCAACCAGGGTATTGTCACGCCTGAGCCAAGGCACCCTTGGACGCGCTGGTGACCGGTGCTGCTCATCCCCGAGCAACAGCTCGAGTGGTTGCTCACCGGCGGTGAATTTCCACTTTTCCCCTTTCTGTGTGCAGAACGACCTTCGGGTACGATTCTCTTTAATTCATGCTCTAGAAAGGATTAGAGGGCCTCAAGCCACGCTCACACAAGCTAGACACGGTAACGCACAAGTTGCCTTCACAACTCTGGGCCGGAGAACCTCTGTACCCGGCGTAATTCGAGGTCTACCAATGGCGGAATGAACGGGCGGCATCGGGCGCACGGTGAGGACCTATTTCGGGCCTTCCCCGAGCTGCCTCGAGCTCATGTCGACCTTCTATGAGGTCCACTGGTGCTCCCCGACCGGTTTCCCAAGTAGTTGAGGTGCTAGGGAAGTCAGCCGACATGGCCGAAGTCGTTCCGAGGTGGCGGCTCGTCGCCGACCATGCTCCGGCCATTGTCATGAGCAGCTGACCCTAGAATCCTGTTCCCCGAGTAAAAGTAGGCAGGGGTGGCCAGAATCGAGAAGTTTGGAGCTGTACAGAAGCCGGCGGCGAGCTCTCCGGCGAGGTCCCTCGGCGGCGGAGCGCGGGCGTCGCGAGGTTGAAGAAGGGGGTGGACCCCAGCTGTCAGCGGGAGATATTTTGAATCGGGATCTGGCTGCGGCCGGGATCGGGTGTGCTGGCACGCAAAATCATTGTGGGCCCCGGTGTGCCGTCGCCTCGGCGTGCGACGCGTGTCCCCTGGGCCCACGCGCGAGTTTAAACTTTTCCCCGATTTTCAGATTTCCTTCAAACTTCAAATCCTCATAACTTTGGCTAGAAAGCTCCAAATCGAGTGAACCAAATTTTGCTGGATTCAGCTCTATGAGCACTTTCCAGCAAATCAAGTTTCACTTCATGAAATTCCTTAATTCTCCAGAATTAATTTCTCAAAGTTTAAAATGTTTGGAATTTTAACTGGAGAATCCTTTGGAGAAAAATTCTGAAATTTTGCTAGGATGTTCAACAAAATATCCCTGAACTACCATAAAAATTTCAGACCCATTTGAACTCATTTGATCCACCTAATGGTGTGATTAGCGAAACTGTTCTAGAGAAAATAGAAAATGTTCAGAAACATTTTCAGAATTTTCTCTGAAATTGTTTAGCTCATATCTTTAGCTAGGAACCTTCAAATTAAGTGAGACCAACTCTATTAGAACCCCCTAAAAATCTAGTTTTCAGAAAGTCATAGTTTGTTTCATGAAAAGTCCTAGAACACCCTAAGAGTTCCAATTAAGGTCAAGGACATAATTAATTGTGGAGGGCTCAAATGAGCTTTGCTGCAACTAAAACTTGACCAAGTCTCTGTTTAGGTTGTAACCAAGCCACAGTAAAAGTTTCACAGTCATTAGGTCTGTCTAGCAAGGGTTATAGACTTCACAACTTCAAAGTTAATACAAATGCATTTAAATTGATACATATATTGCTCTTATCATGTAGTCGCTAAGGTCGAGGAGGAACCCGAAGTCCTAGACTTCGTTACTCTGGAGGAACAGCTAGCCTACGACCAAGAGCAGCAAGGCAAGCTCCGGTTTACATTAACCTTTTTACAAATGTTTATTGTTTTGAGCACGTCTTTGAATATTGTTATGATTCTTTGCATTAGAGTCTTGATTGGAAACCCAACTGCATAGCCAAGAAAACCATGGGTTGGTGTTAGGATTGAAAATCTCGTTAGCCACTGCATTGCTAAGATAGAGTAGGATTCGGTACAAGTCGAGTAGTTGGAACTACTCACGAGCATAGGCTAGAGGCACTCGACTCGGGTAGTGATAGCACATGAAACACATGGCAAGAAAATGAGACCAAGCGGAGGTTAAGGGCAGCAGGACTTTGGGGCCTGTGTGCTGTAGCTCCACTTGTGTCGATTGAGGACCGAGCTGTGTGCGGGCCTGTTGAACAAGATAGAACAGTACCGAAGACCTACCGGCTACATGGGAACCGGGAAACTGATGTAACTCGGGTAGCTGGGTGTTGAGGCAAAGCTGGTCGTTCAGAGGGTAGGTTGAGAGCTCGAGGTGTAAATCGGCTGGCGGCACTGAGATGCGCGTGCAGAGACCTCTTGCTCGGGACGATTGGACCGGTTCAACATTTGGCTAACGGGTGAAAGGTAGTCGCGTACGGCGTCCGTGATGGTTGTTGTAGGCAACATTGAGTACGGGCGTACGTGACGGGTTGTTCGGGTAACCCTGCAGGTGTAAATCGATTATAATCGCCGGCCCTCACGGTCAGTGAGTACCACTTGTTCACTGTACCGTGACGTAGAAAGAACAGGCTAGTCACATGTTAAAATGTTGCTGATTGAAAGATGGACATTGATTGTTAATGATATGCTGTAGCTTAGAGCTAACTAAAGTTCTTTTCAACTTTGGGCAAAGTACATGAGAGAAATGCGTTTCTTGTTTGATTGCGGCTCTCTCATGTGCCTTAGCGTAAGGCTCTCCACAACCTGCTGCTAAAACCTGAAAGTAAGGTTCTACTAATTAGGAGAGTCCTTGCAACTGATTTTTACCTCATGTAACCCATTACCCTCATGTAGCAGTTCCATGTTTAGGTGAGACGGGTCAGACTTGCTGAGCCTTCGTGCTCACTGCTTGTGTTTGAAGCTTTTGCAGGGTTCTATGAGGAAGGGACTCCCGAAGAGGAGACGGAACCCCAGGAGGGGAACCCCGTCGAGTGGGAGTCGTGCACGCCGCAGAGTTAGTGTGCGTGTGTGCTAGCAAGGACACGTTCAAGGGCTGAACGTGCACTTGATGCTTAGTCTACGCCCGCGAGTGTCGACTAAACTTATTTTGATGTAAACATGTTCATAAACCTGTTTATGTAATAAAATTTCTGCTTCCGCTTTGTACCTTTGACGTGTGTTATCCGGTGCTGTGCAACGCAGCACCCCTCAGCGTGATCCTGGCTCGACAGGACCTTGGGGTCGTGTCAGCGTTGGTATCAGAGCTCGCTTGAGGTTTAACACAGTACAAAGGTCTTCTTTTTCAAAAATCCAGTGAGGAACGAGTTAGTAGCCCGTATAAGGATGTTATTAGCATATAGAAAGTGGCATATTAACCTATTTGTTATGTCGGAAAATTGTGCATCTCGGGACGTTCATGTCTCGGGGGGTGCACGTAAGCGCTGTCCACCAGTGCGCACAAGCTGAAGGGTGGAGCCCCACGGGTGGCAAGTAACCCGACCCGCTTTAGTATCCTCTACGACTCTTCATGTCGTTTGGGGTATTCGAGCAACGTCTGTCCCTGGCGTGCGTGGTGCAACATGGGAGACCCCGTCACGTGGTCTGAAACGTGAACACGTAACTCAAGGCGTGGTTGGCTTGAGAACATCCGGGCGAGTGATGACGGCCGGGTGTACAAACTGTATGGATTCCGGACTCGGTGTGCAGCCGAGTCTGATGATTGTTTGAGTTTCTGCAGGTAGCCTGACCACGAAACGGTAGACGTGTAGCATCCGTGTGCGAGTGACGTTTAGTGCCACTGAAATAACGAAGCCGGCTAAGTCCGGTATAGGTTTTTCTTTGTGAGGACGTAGTACCGACATAATCTGGTGACACATCGACGTCACACCCAACTAAATGAACAAATTTATTTAAAAGTTGAAAGTTTTGATCCAAAGTATTAAAACTTGATGTAACTCCTTCCCTTGAACAGGATATTCAAAGTTAACAAGTTTTCAACTTATAGGTTGTTAAGGACAGAGCACTCTGTTTTTAGCTGAATCAAGGCTGAAGTTAATCAGAGGTTAGAGGTTGAGTTCTTTCGAGGTTGGGGTAGTATGATACATTTCTGGAAATCTTTGGAAGATCTTTACAACTTTTCTGTTGAGGTCCAGAGGTGTTTCATCCCTTAACCACTCGAAAAATGCAGTAGAGTTGAAACCGTCCAGAAAACTGGACAGAGTAAAGACTCTCTGTAGACTCTCTGTACATTAAGCGTAACTTCCTGCATAAAAATATAAAAATAGAAAATGAGGTATTTCTAGAAAGCTTATGAGATAGGTTACAACTTTGTAACATAAAGTTTTGTCAGATTAGGGACAGAAGTAACTGGGATTCTTGGATCAAATCAGTACCTAAGGCAGGGAGGTGCTGTCCAATTGTTTCCAGAAATTCTGTTAACTTTGACATCTCATAACTTTTGAACCAGGACAGATATTAGGCCAAGCAAATACTTTATGGAAAGCTATTAAAGTTAGCTTTAACTTTGATGTGGAGCTCTAGAACTGGTTTTGCCTTTAACATGGCCTAAATCAGGTTGAACTGGAAACTGGTCAGGGCTGTCATGGGAACAGCAGATCAGCAGTCAAATTTGTTTAAAATTTGAACTATGTTTCCAAGTTTTATGGGTTCAATGACATATCTTATGTTATAACTCAATGGTTTACTGTTTAAATAAATATTTGACATTTCTCAAATATATTTTTACAGATGACAGCAGATAAGAAGTTGGAGAACGGGTGGGTGGTTTCCCACTGTTCTGACCGTAGCGGCTACCCGGAAGCATTGTGACAAATGCTCCAATATTTCGGGTACAATCAGATGCCGCAATACTTCGCCAAGGAAGAAGGCGAAGAGGGGAACAAGACGTGGACAATCCATGTTGAGGTTCCTGCAGGACCTACACCACCCGGTTGGGTGCCATTCACCTTCACGGTGAGAGGAAGACAACCGGAAGGGATATGGCAAGTGGCAGCCCGTGACATTATGTACGTTTCTGCCAACTACACGTGCAGGATATGGAGGGCACTCCATACGCACTCGTTCCGGTGGAGGGACGAGCTCAGCATGTGTGGGAAGAGAGGTACCTGGAGGCAACGGATCCGAGTTGCCCAAGGTACAACCCCGCGGAGGCAAATCTCAGCCTCCAGATGAGGGCGGGAAACGCCGTGATGGACAGCCAAGCTGTTCATACGGAGCATCTCGCCACAAAGCTCAAGGAGAGCACAAGCCGTGGAGATCATTTCGAGAGTGCTCACAGCGCACTCCGCAATGTGCTCCTTCCGACGATCAAGCGACTGAATGAACAACACAATCAGTTGCGTCGTCTGAAGAAGGCAAAGAAGAAGAGCCGTGTTGACATCGCGGCGTTGCAAGAGCTGGTGCAGACCCTAACCCAGCAGAATGAGGAACTTGCTTAAGAGCGGGACGACGTTATTGAGGAAGGACAAGGCTGGGAAGAGGACTACAACCAAGCTATGGACGAGGTGCATGCTTTGCAGGACCTCATGCCCCCGGTGTTAGGCGTACCGGTGGTCTTGGGTCTTCCAGCAATGGGAGAACCCGGAATGGGAGAAGAGGTGGTAGATCCATAGCCACCAGCAGAGGTACCGGAGAAGGACGACCCACAGGAGGTCGAGTTCTACTCCGAGTAGGGGGTTACGGTTGCCAAGTAGGGCAGCCAGGGTAGCGTAACCCAACTTTTGTAATCAGTGACATGTTGTGTAGACAGTAGCGTATGTATAGGTAGTGACGACATGAGCACGACTTCTCGGAGATCCGAGAATAATGTATCTTGTATAAAGTTTATGCTTTATGAATATATGTGAATGTTGTGCAAATTAATCATGTGTCACTTCAATACCTACTGTTGCTTATGGAATTTTCAGTAAGACATGTGCTAATCGCTGCTGTTTTGAATTTCAGAATGACGCGTACTCGTGCCAACCCTGACGTTGGGGGTACCAGTCAAGGGGGAGAGACCTCCCAACCACCTCTCGAGGACTCCTCGGGACAGCAGCAGCAACAGCAAACACCGCCACCGCCACTACCAACAGTTACATTGGCCGACATCGTCGCGGCAATGGCGGGCTCGCATCAGCAGCACACAGAGTTGCTGCAGACTCTCATCGCCAATACGTCTCGCCCAGAGAGACGTCAAGATCGTGAGGAGCGCCAACAGAGCTCCTACTCCGACTTCCTGGCGACTCATCCCCCTGTATTCTCAAGGGCGGATGAACCACTTGACGCGGACAACTGGCTCCGCGCCATAGAGATGAAGTTCGGGCTGCTCCAAATCAGCGAGCAGCGCAAGACTCAGTTCGTGGTCCAGCAGCTCCAAGGATCCGCGAGCGCGTGGTGGGCCAACTTCTGTGCTTCACAGGCCACCGACCAAGTGATGACCTGGGCGGAGTTCCGGACGGCCTTCAGGGCCTATCATATACCGCCAGGTCTGATGAAGAGGAAGACGCAGGAGTTCTTACACCTGCAACAAGGGAGCCGGAACGCGCTGGAATACTCCAGGGCGTTTAACGATCTCGCGCTATATGCGTCGTATCATGCTGATACCGACGAGAAGCGGCGAGACCATTTTTACCAGGGGCTTAACCCGCTCCTGAAGGACAAGTTGGCGATGTTCAATCGCGGCAGCCTCAACGACATCATTGATGCTGCGATTGTTCAGGAGGACTTCGGCAAGGAGTTGGCGGCGGCAGAGCGAAAGCGAAGCACGCCGCAAAGCAGCGGAGAAGAAGGCGGTCCTTCTCAGAAGTTTCGGATGGTGAATCGCCCACCATCAGGTCCACGCTGACAGCCACCACAGCGGTCGATGCCGTTCCGCAGTCGACCGTACTCGTCACCGGTATTCAGGCCGGCGCTGCCAGTACCACCGCAACAACAACAGCAGCAGCGGGTGATGCCACGTGCGTTTGCACCTCAGCAACACATGCCGGGCTTTCGTCCCCCGAGCACTACACCGGCAGTGGCCACATGTTACAAGTGTTGTCGTCCAGGACACTTCGCGAGCAGTTGCCCGGAGAGGCAAGGCGGCGGAGTGGCACCACAGTTTCCGGGGAGGAATCAAGCCCGGAACCCTACTAATGGGCGGCGGGCAAACCCTAGGCCCGGCACCGTCCACCAGCTCGCCATTGAGGACGTGCCGGAGGGCGAGCCAATCCTTGCGGGTATGTTCCAACTCCACCAGCATCCCACCATAATATTATTTGATTCAGGTGCACGCATAGCTTCATTAGCCAATCTTTCATTGATAAATATAGCTTGCAAATACTATCCACCGATAGTCCTTATGTGATCTGTTCACCGGGTGGGAAAATTTCAGCAAGCATGATAGTCCCAAAAGCGCCATTGTGCTTAGAGGGTAGAGTTTACCCTACGTCTCTCATAATCTTAGAGGGACAAAAGGTCGATGTCATCTTAGGGATGTCGTGGTTAACCCGCCACGGCGCTGTTATAGACACCGTTCTCCAAGTCGTGCACTTGAATTCAGAAGTGCACGAGTCTCACTCGTATTTCTGGACAGTCCAGAAATAAAACTTCCAAGTGTCTATCAAGCCACAACCATCAGATTGGAAGATATTCCGGTGGTCCGAGAGTTCCCTGATGTATTCACGGACGATTTGCCGGGGATGCCGCCTGATAGAGAGGTGGAGTTCAAGATTGAACTTGCACCGGGAACCATGCCAATATCCCGAAGGCCGTACAAGATGGCGCCCAAGGAATTGGCTGAATTGAAGACTCAGCTCACGGACCTTCTGGAGAAGGGTTTTATTAGGCCGAGCTCCTCGCCATGGGGCTGTTCGGCATTATTTGTCAAGAAGAAGGATGAGACGTTGCGGCTTTGCGTGGACTATCGTCCATTAAATGCCGTAACCATCAAGAACAAGTACCCGTTGCCACGGATCCACATGTTGTTTGATCAGTTGGTCGAAGCAAAGATCTTTTCCAAGATGGATTTAAGATCTGGGTACCATCAGATTAAGATAAGGGCTGAGGACATTCCGAAGACGGCTTTCTCGATGAGGTACGGACTTTATGAGTACCTGGTTATGTCCTTCGGCCTCACCAATGCTCCAGCTCACTTCATGTACTTAATGAACTCGGTATTCATGCCGGAGCTGGACAAGTTTGTCATGGTCTTCATCGACGACATCATGGTATATTCCAAGTCGGAGGAAGATCACAAGAAACATCTGCGTATAGTCTTGCAACGGCTGCGGGACCATAAGTTATACGCAAAATTCAGCAAATGCGAGTTTTGGATATCACAAGTGCCTTTCCTCGGGCATATCATCTCAGCGGAGGGTATCGCTGTGGACCCGAGCAAGATCACTCAAGTGCTGAACTGGAAATCACTGAGAACTGTTCATGAGGTACGGAGTTTCCTCGGACTCGTGGGATATTATCGGAGGTTTATTCCGAACTTCTCGAAGATTGCCAAGCCAATGACAGAGCTGCTGAAGAAGGCTACCAAATATGTTTGGAGTCCAACATGTGAAGCTGCATTCAAGGCTTTAGTCAAGCACCTGACATCAGCACCGGTTTTGGCGCAGCCAGACACAACAAAACTGTTCGATGTGTACTGCGATGCATCCGGCATTGGGCTCGGATGTGTGCTGATGCAAGACCGAAGAGTGGTCGCGTATGGATCACGGCAGCTTAGAAACCATGAGCAAAATTATCCAACTCACGACTTGGAGCTCGCTGCCGTGGTACTCGCACTCAAAATGTGGAGGCACTACCTACTCGGTAACCTCGTACATTTATATACCGACCACAAAAGCCTCAAGTACATATTCACTCAGAAGGAGCTGAACATGAGGCAACGAAGATGGAGATGGTTAGAACTGATAAAGGATTACGAGATAGATATCCATTATCATCCGGGCAAGGCAAACGTAGTGGCAGATGCGCTGAGCCGCAAGTCACACGTCAATACTCTGACAATCACACCGTTGGAAGAGAGCGAACCACCACTACATGTGATTCCACACGGAGCTCTCTACAACCTAGCTTTGATCCCCACCATCCGTGAAGAGATAGCGGCAGCCCAGAAGAATGACAAGGGCATGTCATATTTACGGAGACGTGTAGACAGTGGGGAGTTGAAATGTTTCCGGAAGGACGAAGACGGCGTCCTATGGTTGAAACACCGGATCGTCGTACCCTGTAACCCAGAACTACGAAAGAAGATCTTTGATGAGGCTCACTTATCAAAGTTCTCTATTCACCCCAGCAGCAACAAGATGTATCAAGAACTCCGAAGAAAGTTTTGGTGGACACGGATGAAGCGCGAGGTTGCAAAATACGTGTCCGAGTGTGATACATGTCGAAGGGTGAAGGCAGATCATATGCGGAAACCGGGAGTGCTGCAACCACTGGGCATTCCTGCCTGGAAGTGGGAGGATGTGAGCATGGACTTCATCGTCGGTTTACCCACCACCTTGCAGAAACATGATTCTGTTTGGGTGATCGTCGATCGGCTCACCAAAGTTGCCCATTTCATCCCGGTCAACACAAATTACAACGCCAAGAAGTACGCTGAACTGTACATCTCACGGATCCTATGCTTGTACGGCGTACCCCGTACCATCATATCGGATCGGGGCACTTTATTTGTGTCCCGTTTTTGGGAGCAGCTGCACGCTGCCTTGGGGACGAAGCTGATCCGTAGTTCAGCCTACCACCCGCAGACGGATGGGCAAACGGAGCGGGTAAATCAGATTCTAGAAGACATGCTACGAGCTTGCGCTATCAACCACGGCAAGAATTGGGATGATCACTTGCCGTTAGCTGAGTTCTCGTACAACAATGGGTACCAAGCCAGCATCAAGATGGCGCCCTACAAGGCGCTATACGGGCGGAAATGCCGCACACCGTTGAACTGGTGTGAGTCTGGCGAAAGGGTTACCTTCGGGATTGACCTCGTCAACAACGCGGAAGAAAAGGTTCGACTGATTCAAGCGAACCTAAAAGCCGCTCAATCCCGTCAGAAAAGTATGCGGACCGGAGAAGGCGCCCATTACAATTCGAAGTTGCAGATCACGTATATCTACGGGTATCTCCAATGAAGGGCGTAAACAGATTTGGGGTGAAAGGAAAGTTGGCACCCCGATTCATCGGTCCATTCCAGATTACCGAAAGATGTGGACCAGTGGCATACCGACTGAAATTACCAGAAGCACTTTCCGGTGTGCACGACGTATTTCACGTTTCCCAGCTGAGGAAGTGTCTCAAGCTATCAACTACCGTTCAGCTGGAAGGCATTGAAGAACTGCAACCGGATCTCACCTATCGGGAGGAACCGGTGCAGATTATTGATGAAAAGGCCTGAACCACACGCAACCGTACGTTGTGGTTCTACAAGGTTCTATGGAGTAATCACTCCATGGACGAAGCGACATGGGAGAGCGAAGGATTCCTTCACACTAACTACCCCGAATTTTTCACGTCGCATATCCGGTAATTTTCCACCGTCCTCTCTCTCATTTTCACCTTATAATCTCGGGACGAGATTCTTTTAAGGGGGAGGAATGTAAGGGCCTCAGTTTTTGACACATATTTGCAGTGTTCATCACCACACCACACACCTCATGTGAGGATGGATGATGAACACAAATGAAGAGCAAGTAACAATTATCAACATGCTCATTAGAGAACAAACTCACATATTGCAAAAGTGGTATTTCCCACATGTGATATAGATGGGCTGGACATATGAAAACTCCTACACTTTGCTAAGGATGTCCATGCCAAGTTTCACCCAAATTCAAAACCTTTTTGAGGTCATTTTGGGTATAATTAGGAAGAGGGCAGTTTGAAACCATATTCAAATTCAAACTGTTTTTATCCCATGAATTTAAAAGTGGGAGGCATATTCTTACTCAGTACATTTTTGTGAGACCACATACCAATTTTCACTCCATTTGGAGTTGATCTTGACATGAGATAAGTGGGACAAATTCAAACTTCATTTGAATTCAAAACTGCACTTGTGCTGAAATTCACTCAAACCAAACCCAATTTGAACTTTGATCAATTCAAATGGTTCATGGGTGGATAATTTGAATTACCAGGGGTACTATGGGGATCACTGTTTACAACAGTGATTAGGAGTAAATTTCAGAGGTTAAAACTGGATGTGGGTCCCACATGTCAGCCACTGCTCAGATCAAACCGACTGAGACTTTTCTCACTCGGGTCGCCGAGCCGCCGCTGCGATCGCCACCGAGGGCAGCCGCCGTGCCAGCAGATGCTTGCCCACGCGCGGGCGTGAGGCGGTGCAGAGCCTTCTTAAGGCGCCTGCCCCCCTCCTCGGCCGAGGCATCGCCGTTCTTCCCGCAAGAACTCAGCGCCGGCCGAAGTTTTCCGCAGCTCGGAATCAATCGGAGAATGCCGATCATAGCTCCCTCCGTCCACTCCAGAACCCCAGCAAGGTACTAGAGACCTCCTCCGTCCTCCCCTCTGCTAGAATTCCGTTGAAACTACCGGCTGTGCCGAAAGATCAAATTCGGGACTTGGAACCGCCGCACCTCGGGCTCCCGTGGACAGCCCAACCAGGGCGTTGTCACGCCCGAGCCAAGGCACCCTTGGACGCGCTGGTGACCGGTGCTGCTCATCCCCGAGCCACAGCTCGAGTGGTTGCTCACCGGCGGCGAATTTCCACTTTTCCCCTTTCTGTGTGCAGAACGACCTTCGGGTACGATTCTGTTTAATTCGTGCTCTAGAAAGGATTAGAGGGCCTCAAGCCGCGCTCACACAAGCTAGACACGGTAACGCACAAGTTGCCTTCACAACTCTGGGCCGGAGAACCTCTGTACCCGGCGTAATTCGAGGTCTACTAATGGCGGAATGAACGGGCGGCATCGGGCGCACGGTGAGGACCTATTTCGGGCCTTCCCCGAGCTGCCTCGAGCTCATGTCGACCTTCTCTGAGGTCCACTGGTGCTCCCCGACCGGTTTCCCAAGTAGTTGAGGTGCTAGGGAAGTCAGCCGACATGGCCGAAGTCGTTCCGAGGTGGCGGCTCGTCGCCGACCATGCTCCGGCCATTGTCATGAGCAGCTGACCCTAGAATCCTGTTCCCCGAGTAAAAGTAGGCAGGGGCGGCCAGAATCGAGAAGTTTGGAGCTGTACAGAAGCCGGCGGCGAGCTCTCCAGCGAGGTCCCTCGGCGGCGGAGCGCGGGCGTCGCGAGGTTGAAGAAGGGGTGGACCCCAGCTGTCAGCGGGAGATATTTTGAATCGGGATCCGGCTGCGGCCGGGATAGGGTGTTCTGGCACGCAAAATCATTGTGGGCCGCGGTGTGCCGTCGCCTCGGCGTGCGACGCGTGTCCCCTGGGCCCACGCGTGAGTTTAAACTTTTCCCCGATTTTCAGATTTCCTTCAAACTTCAAATCCTCATAACATTGGCTAGAAAGCTCCAAATCAAGTGAACCAAATTTTGCTGAATTCAGCTCTCTGAGCACTTGCCAGCAAATCAAGTTTCACTTCATGAATTTCCTTAATTCTCCTGAATTAATTTCTCAAAATTTAAAATATTTGGAATTTTAACTGGGGAATCCTTTGGAGGGAAATTCTGAAATTTTGCTAGGATGTTTACCAAAATATCCCTGAACTACCATAAAAATTTCAGAACCATTTGAGCTCATTTGATCCACCTAATGGTGTGATTAGTGAAACTGTTCCAGAGAAAATAGAAAATGTTCAGAAACATTTTCAGAATTTTCTCTGAAATTGTTTAGATCATATCTTTAGCTAGGAACCTTCAAATTAAGTGAGACCAACTCTATTAGAACCCCCTGAAAATCTAGTTTTCATAAAGTCATAGTTTGTTTCATGAAAATTCCTAGAACACCCTAAGAGTTCCAATTAAGGTCAAGGACATAATTAATTGTGGAGGGCTCAAATGAGCTTTGCTGCAACGAAAACTTGACCAAGTCTCTGTTTAGGTTGTAACCAATCCACAGTAAAAGTTTCACAGTCATTAGGTCTGTCTAGCAAGGGTTATAGACTTCACAACTTCAAAGTTAATACAAAATGCATTTAAATTGATACATATATTGCTCTTATCATGTAGTCGCTAAGGTCGAGGAGGAACCCGAAGTCCTAGACTTCGTTACTCTGGAGGAACAGCTAGCCTACGACCAAGAGCAGCAAGACAAGCTCCGGTTTGCATTAACCTTTTTACAAATGTTTATTGTTTTGAGCACATCTTTGAATATTCTTGTGATTCTTTGCATTAGAGTCTTGATTGGAAACCCAACTGCATAGCCAAGAAAACCATGGGTTGGTGTTAGGATTGAAAACCTCGTTAGCCACTGCATTGCTAAGATAGAGTAGGATTCGGTACAAGTCGAGTAGTTGGAACTACTCGCGAGCATAGGCTAGAGGCACTCGACTCGGGTAGTGATAGCACATGAAACACATGGCAAGAAAATGAGACCAAGCGGAGGTTAAGGGCAGCAGGACTTTGGGGCCTTTGTGCTGTAGCTCCACTTGTGTCGATTGAGGACCGAGCCGTGTGCGGGCCTGTTGAACAAGCTAGAACAGTACCGAAGACCTACCGGCTGAACGTGCACTTGATGCGTAGTCTACGCCCGCGAGTGTCGACTAAACTTATTTTGATGTAAACATGTTCATAAACCTGTTTATGTAATAAAATTTCTGCTTCCTCTTTGTACCTTTGACGTGTGTTATCCGGTGCTGTGCAACGCAGCACCCCTCAGCGTGATCCTGGCTCGACAGGACCTTGGGGTCGTGTCAGCTGCCCGGCGGCGCACGGCGGCGGGAGGCGGCGATCTCGCCGGAGAGTTTTGGATCTTCGTCAATTCTTCCTAAAACTGTGATTTTATTGCATAGATCGGTGGAGGGGAGGTCGGGGATCTCACCTCGGGGGGTCCTGGAAAGCGATCGGCGACGAAATCCGAGGTGAATTCACGGCGAGGCTCGTCGGCGCTGTGTTTGAACCGCAAACCACCGAGTTTTCTGCACCTGCGAGGTTCCCCGGAGGCGGTGGATCAAGACCAGCGAGTTAGATCAGAATTCCCGAGCGTAGATCGAGAAAAATTCGCCGGAGAAGCTCGAGTTCTCACCGGAGAGAAAAACGGCGGATCGTGGGGAAAAACGGGACGATGCCGGGGTTTTTATAGACGGGGGAGGGCGGCGGGGTGGTTTAGATCGAGTAGGAGTCCTCCGGAACCAGAATTCGGGCGGAAATCCAGTCGGTTAAGATTGCTCGCGCGCGGGGAACAGTCCGGGTTCCGGACGATCGGGGGTTACGGATGACAGGTGGGTCTCGCCTGTCTGCGAGAGGTGCGCGGGCGCGCGGCTGCGGGCTGGCGTGGGGGTTGGGTGGGCCGGCTGGTGGGTTTCGGCCCACTGGCCGGGAAGATTTGTTTTATTCTTTTTCTTTTTCATTTCTGTTTTGAGTTTAATTTGAATTCTAGTTTGAATTTGAATTTTTGCAACACATGCAAGACGTCCAAAAATTGTTAAATTCCCCTCTTGACAGGATTTTGGGGTGTTACAGAGACCTATGTGTGCTGAATACATTGGCAATTAGGATAAAAGTTAGCATTAACATTCACAGTTTTGAATATTGCCAAAACATTCTTCTGTGGCAAGGTCCGACAAGTTCTTTGTTAGGTCCGCCAAGTGTTGGCAAGGTCCGACGCAAGGTCCGGAGAGTTCCTGCAAGGTCCGGAGAGCTTCTGTGAGGTCCGGAGCTTGTTTTTAGGGAGCTCCCGTGAAGTTCAACTCGTAGAACTGCAGCGTCTTGTTTTTGCTTTTAACTCGCAATGTTTCAAACTTGCTTTATGGGAAGGTTTGCTTAGTATTAATTTGCTAAGTTTTTGGTGTGTTTTGGTGGTTATGGCTGTTATCATTTGATATGGTTTGCAACATGCTTATGTGACGTGCTCATGTAAGGTGTTGTGGTTTTCGAACTAACATGAGTCAAGTCGAGGACTTGTGCTCGGAAGAATTGGTTGTTTATTCATGTGCAGGTGTTGCTTGAGTTCAATACATGTCTGGTGACGGGATCCTTGGACTAGTCTCAGGGAGGAGATGAGGTTCCAACAACCAAGTTCGGGAGGAGATGTGGTTGAGTTGATCGGGAGGTCGCGCAGCATGTTTGGATCAAGGGCAGTGCATATGAAGGTTGCGTGTACGTCGTTGGAAGATGTTTGCACGTGTGCAAGGAGTGCATGGAAGTGGCAACATTGTTCCAAGGCGTGATGAAGAGAAGTGAACGTAAAGAATTGGTCGGAAAGGTCCAACCAGCTGGATTGCGTACTCAGGCTGAGGCTGAGTCGGATATGGCTCAAATATGGAAGATTTGAGTTGGTTATGATAGGATTTCGTGCTAGGCATGAAGTTGAGTTGTTTTAGAAATGTTTAGGACGTTCCTAAGGTGTTTGGAAGTCTCACGATTGCTTCTATCTTCGAATAGGAGAGTCCTGAGCAGTTATGGTAAGTTAGGATACGAGTCCAATTAGGAGTAGGAGTCCTAGATTGTATTGTTTAGCCTGAGAGCTGGCTATAAAAGCAAGGAAGGCCAGAGCTCTCGTGGGTAGAGAACTTTGGGCTTTTCCTCTTGTGTTTCTATTCAATAAATTTCATAGTTTCGAGGAGCTTTTGTGCCTTGTTCGTCCGACTTGTTTTTCGTCAAGTCTTTGTCGCCGAGTTTCTGGACAGACCGATGTTGCTTCGGTGTTTCGTTCATAACTCGAGTTTTACAGATCCGATTGACGTGATTCTTTTTGGGTTGTCTTCACAACTCAATTATATATCATCTGTGAAATTTTCACAAGCTTCGGATCTGTATTTTTTGAGATACACGAGTTTCTTTGCAGCGTTGCAGATCTGTTTTATATCGGGTAGAACAGATTGATCTTCGTTTAATGTTTTGATCGTATCTCAAGTTTTACTTCATGTTTTCAAGTGATTCTTGTTGCATTAGATCCGTGACTTGATTCTATACCTCTCTACTTGATTTGTCACGGTTGAACACGTTTGAAAACACTTGCACACACGGTTTCTTTAACCAATTGATTTTTTGCTGAGGGGTTTTTGTTGTTTCCGCTGCGAAAAGTTTTAATCTACCATTCACCCCCCTCTGGTAGCTTTTCACGTGCTATTCGATCCTACAATTGGTATCAGAGCCAAGGTACTCTAATCTTTGTGATTTGCACTTGTTTTGACTAACCATCATGGAGAAGTACTCCGCAAAACCTTGTGTGTTCATTGGCATCGATTTTCAGGTTTGGAAGGCGCGGATGGAGGCCTACATACAGGCGCAAGGCTTCGCCATATGGGAAAAGGTCTACCGGAACATCGATGTACCACCCAACGATCAAGTTATGGCTGCGAACATGAGAGATGTTGACAAGAACAACAAGGCTCGCAACTTGATCATCCAAGGATTGACTCAAAGCGACTTCGACCGTGTTGCACACCTCCGATCTGCATATGATGTTTGGAAAGCTCTTTGTGACTACCATGAAGGATCCAATACGATCAATGAGGTAAGGCAAGATATGTTCAAGAAAGAATACATGCGTTTTGAGATGCAACCCGGTGAGTCAATTGACGACCTTTTTGCTCGCTTTAATAAAATTCTAAGCAACTTGCGTAGTGTCAATGATAACTTTTCAGATGCTGAAAATGCTAGACAATTGTTAGGAGCATTAGATATGTCAATTTAGGAGATGGAAGTTACATCTATTCGTGAATCTACTGTCATGAGTTCTCTTACTTTATACGTGCTTTATTCTAAATTGAAAACTCATGAAATTGACATCATCTCACGTAAAAACCCCAACAATTCTATTGCATTTGTTTCGCAACGTGACATGTCTAGTTCTTGTCAATCATCATCTAGTGGTGCACTCTCTTTGCTGTCCTCTCTAACCCTTGAACAGATTGAAGAGTTTCCAGAGGAGGAGCTTGCACTCATCTCTACTCGGTTCTCAAAAGCATTGCAAAATGTGAGAACCAGAAGGAGAGGAAGCTCCGGACCTCAACGATGTTATGAATGTGGTAAGACAGGACATTTTCGTACGGAGTGCCCTAACCTTTCAGGTCCGACTTCACATGAAGAAAAGCAAACAAGGCCGAAGAAATTGTTTGCAAAGAATAAGAAGAAGAAAGATTTATCAATGCGCAACATAGTGCATAGTATGATCTCTGCACTTCAAGATTTCAACTCAAGTGATGTGGACACCGGTAGTGATGAAGATGAAGAATCTATGGCAAATATGAGCTGCATGGCGAGCAAGTCAAGTTCAAGCTCCGAGGAGGCAGAACACAACAGCGACGATGAAGAGGTATGTCCCACTTGCGAAGAAATGTGTGATGCTATTTCTCGTGCCACTGTTATATTAAAGAAAAAGGATAAAAAACTTAGGAACAATGCTGTTAAACTTGAATCACTAGAATCTGAAATTAATCGTTTAAAAACTTCGATTCCTAGTGATGATTCTTGTTCCTCATGTGATTTGATTTATGAACAATTATCCTCTTTAAGAAGTGCACACGCATCTACACTTGATAAACTTGAACTTGAAATTGAAAAGAACAAAGAGCTTGCTGCAATTAATGATAAAAAATTTGAAAGATGCTTGTTGTTCTACAATTGATTTGCATTGTTCTTCATGTGATGATCTGAATAAGAAACTAAATGATGCTATGAATGAGATTTCTATTTTGAACAATGCTTTACCTGTGCATGAAGTTAAATATTGTTCAAATTGCAAACTAAAAGGAAAAACTTCATGTGAAAACTGCTTTGATCTGTCCAATAAACTTGATGACATGCATAGGACACTAGATCGGTTTTCTAATGCAGATAAGAACCTAAACTTGCTGCTGAATTCTTCCAAGTCTTGTAATGATAAAACTGGTTTAGGTTTTAATTCTCATGCTCATGCTAAGGCACACCCACCTAAAGTTGTAAAGTCATTAGGAAGCGGTTTGATTCAAACAGCTCCTAGACAAAAAGAGGTGATGTTCAAATCTGCAGGAGTACTGTCCCATTCGGGTTCTAATAAACGTGTTGCTTGCTCATCTAGACATGCTAATAAGGTTATTTTTCATTGTACCAACTGTGGTAGAGATGGTCATGTCATGGATTTTTGTTATAGAGTAGCTAAACACGATAAGAAACAAAGAATACTTCCTAGATCACATAACAACCAAGCAAAATCTGCTAGACCGAATGTTCGGAGCTTGCAACCTGCTGTAATGAGTCAAAAACTTGCTCCCGGACCTACTGTTTTTTGTGCTACATATAACACATCTTCTAACTCAGTAGTTGGGAACAAGAATTTTTGATGTTTGGCTCATAAACCTGCTGTACCTTCTCAGCTTTCGCGTGTTATTCCTGCTGGACGTCGTGTGACTCTGTACTGGATTCCTAAAAGTCTTTTAACTAACCCCAGTATTGAGTCATCGACGTATTGTGCTGCTGTGTAGGTTTCACGTTTGAGGACGGAGAACATTTGGATTGTGGATTCAGGTTGCTCACGCCAAATGACCGGTAACAAAGAATGGTTCTCCTCTCTCTCTTTTGTGTCACGTGTAGAAAATGTTACTTTCGCCGATAACTCTTCTACTCCCATAATTGCTAAAGGTTCAGTTAGAGTAAACAATCTCTACACTTTGAAAGATGTGGCACTTGTTAAAAATTTGAAATACAACTTGCTTTCGGTTTCACAATTGCTAGATGAAAATCTAGAGGTTAGCTTTGCTAAAAATTGCTGCAAGGTTGCAGATTCAAAAGGTGAGCTTTTGTTTAACATGTCTAGGTTTGGAAGAGTTTTTAAAGCTGATTTTGATTTGTCAACTTCTAAGCATCGGTGTCTAGTTGATAATGATACAAAGGATCTATATTTTTGGCATCGTAGGCTTGGTCACATAGGCTTTGATCATCTCACTCGTGTTAGTGCTCTCGATCGCATACGTGGGCTGCCGAAGCTTAAAAAGGACAATGATATTGTGTGCTCTTCTTGTAGACATGCTAAGTTTGTTGCAGGTTCACATGCTCCTCTCACAATGACCATGACAGCTGAACCGGGACAACTTTTACATCTTGACACAGTAGGTCCGGCACGTGTTCAGTCCTTCGGAGGTAAATGGTATGTGCTTGTGATTGTTGATGATTATTCCAGATATTCTTGGGTTTATTTTATGACATCTAAGAATGAAGCTTTTAGTCATTTTAGAACTTTATTTCTTAGATTATGTATTGATCACCCAGGATCATTAAAAGCAATTAGAAGTGATAACGGAACTGAATTTAAAAACCAAACCTTTGATCACTTTTGTGCTGAAAATGGAATAGATCATCAATACTCTTCACCCTATGTACCACAACAAAATGGTGTCGTAGAAAGAAAGAACAAGACCTTAGTTGAGATGGCTAGGACTATGCTTGATGAATATCAAACTCCTAGGAAATTTTGGGCTGATGCAATTGCAACCGCTTGTTATGTCTCAAATCGTGTTTTCTTGCGTGCTAAGCTTGGAAAAACCCCATATGAGCTCCGGTTTGGACATAGGCCTAGTGTTACACACTTTAGGGTTTTTGGTTGCAAATGCTTTGTTAAGAAACATGGTAATCTTGATAAATTTGAAGCTAGATCTGTTGATGGCATGTTTCTTGGTTATCCATCTCATACTAGAGGCTACCGTGTGCTTTTACTTGACACTAACAAAATTGTGGAGACTTGCGAGGTTTCTTTTGATGAAGCTAGCCCAAGTACTAGCTCCGATATTGCAGGTCCGGATCCATATCCGCAGGGGGAGAGTATTTTTATTGAAGAAGATGAAGAAGTGGTGCTGCTGCCCGAAAACTCGGAAGTAAATAACGATCAAGCTGCTGATTTTGCACCACAACCAGCACCAACAGTCACTACTGCTGGTTCGGACCTTCCTCAATCAACAAGCTCTCCTAATCAAAGGTCCGAACATGAAGAAGAAGGTGCTTGTGAAGTGTCTACTCCCCTCCGAGTACTCAAAAGTCATCCTCCACAACAAATCATTGGAAGCTTGCATGAACGAGTCACTCGGTCCAGGTTTTGCGATCCAAACTCTCATGCTCATTCTGCTTTTGTTGCTTTTCTTGAAACCAAGGATATATCACACGCACTCACTAATGAATCTTGGATTAATGCCATGCAAGAAGAGTTAAAATTTTTGAAAGAAATAATGTTTGGAAACTTGTACCTCCACCTCAAGGTCACACATTAATTGGAACTAAATGGGTATTTAAAAATAAGCAAAGTGAGGATGGGGTTGGGGTTAGGAATAAAGCTACGTTGGTTGCTCAAGGTTTCACTCAAATTGAAGGTCTAGATATTGATGAAACATTTGCTCCTGTTGCTAGATTAGAAGCTATAAGAATTTTACTAGCATTTGCTGCATCTAAAGGTTTCAAGTTATATCAAATGGATGTTAAAAGTGCTTTTCTTAATGGCTACATAGAGGAGGAGGTTTATGTTAAGCAGCCACCGGGTTTTGAAAATCCAAATTTTCCGAATCATGTTTACAAACTGTCCAAAGCCTTGTACGGTCTAAAACAAGCCCCTAGAGCATGGTATGATAGGTTAAAAACATTCTTACTTGAAAAGGGGTTTACCATGGGCAGGGTTGATAAAACTCTTTTTGTACTTAAGCATGGCAATGACTCATTATTCGTTCAAGTGTATGTGGATGATATTATCTTTGGTTGTGCTTCTCATGATCTCGTGTCCAAGTTTTCAGCTATGATGAGTTCAGAATTTGAGATGAGTATGATTGGAGAACTCACATACTTTTTGGGGCTGCAAATCAAGCAAACAAAAGAAGGAACTTTTGTGCATCAAACTAAGTATACAAAGGACCTTCTTAAGCGCTTCAACATGGACAAATGCAAGCCTCTTCGGACACCAATGGGAACAGCAACAACACTTGAACTTGACGAAGATGGTGACCCGGTCGATAAAAAAGAATACAGAAGTATGATTGGATTACTTTTGTATCTCACGGCGTCAAGACCGGACATACAATTCAGCGTATGTCTTTGTGCACGTTTTCAAGCTTCTTCACGTGCTTCACATCGCCAAGCCATCAAAAGGATTCTCAGGTACCTACATCGAACTCAAGAATTTGGCATTTTTCTTCCTTCTTCCTCAACCGTTTCTTTGAAAGCTTTTTCGGATGCTGATTTTGGGGGTTGTAGGATTGATAGGAAAAGTACTTCGGGTGCTTGTCATTTTCTTGGTAATTCACTTGTTGCTTGGTCCTCTAGAAAACAAAGTTCAGCTGCACAATCCACGGCCGAATCTGAATATGTAGCTGCGGCTAGCGTTTGCTCACAAATTCTTTGGATTGTTCAAACACTTAAGGACTATGGGGTTGACTTAGATAGTGTTCCACTGTTTTGTGATAACACTAGTGCAATTTATATTGCTAAAAACCCCGTGAAACACTCTAGAACTAAGTACATTGACATTAGGTATCACTTTCTTCGTGATAATGTTAAAAAAGGAAACATTGTGCTTCACCATGTCGATACCGAACAACAATTGGCTGATATTTTTACAAAATCTTTAGATTTCACTCGTTTTTGTTTCATTCGTAGTGAAATAGGGGTTATGCATCCTCATGGATTAAATTAAGGGGGAGTTTTTGAAACTTTGAAAGTCTATGTGTGAATCTGAAACTAAAATAATATGCATAGTATTTCATACATATATGACTTTGTGATTCCTTTTACAGGCTGAAAGTTCTTACTACATTACTCATGTTATACATTTTGTAGTTTTTGCCATGACTAGTAATTGGAATAATTACTTACACTAAATCTGGTCATGATCGAACTTTCTTGCTGTTTTGAACTTGTTGCGTGCTCACAAGTGCTTCTAATCATAAAAAATTAATCAAGTGATCAGCTCACATGTTGAGTTTTCAAATAAAAAATTGAGAAAAGATCAAGAGATATGCATGCATCGCACTTCTTCTTTTGAGATTGCTTATCATTGCACTAAGATATGAACTTGGAAGGAATTGTGTATGACTAAAACCATGTCCTTAAGCTTCTGATTGTCAAATGACATAGGCTTGGCTTGGTTGGTTAGAATAAGGCTGATGCGGCATATAATCTCTTGCAAATATCATATGATCAACTTTGTGCCTTAAATGATTATGAATAATAAAAATGCAGCAACAAGTGTCATGTTTTAAGGTTTTGAAATAGTTGAGTAAGGGAGATCATGACTTGTTTAAACTGAAAAATACTTTTGATCTCTAGCATGGCTTACACTACTTTATGTATCTCATTGATGTGATAGTGTAAGTAACCTGATAGTATGACTTGGATGAGCTTTGTTTTGTATGTATATGTTATAATATGCTCATAACATTTAAAAATTTCTCTTTTGAACCTTGCTGAATACATTGTCAAAGGGGGAGAAATATGTATAAGGAGAGATTTTTTTTACACTTTGCATATGTTATACACTTTCTTCCTTCTCTGATTTTAAAAAATGGGGAGAAATTAATAAAGGGGGAGAAATGAGTTTTCAAAGCTTTTAAAAATTTTCATAAGCCAATGTTCGGATTTTAATTGGTGTTGCCAATGCATTCATCAAGGGGGAGATTGTGAGACCTATGTGTGCTGAATACATTGGCAATTAGGATAAAAGTTAGCATTAACTTTCAAAGTTTTGAATATTGCCAAAACATTCTTCTGTGGCAAGGTCCGACAAGTTCTTTGTTAGGTCCGCCAAGTGTTGGCAAGGTCCGACGCAAGGTCCGGAGAGCTCCTGCAAGGTCCGGAGAGCTTCTGTGAGGTCCGGAGCATGTTTTTAGGGAGCTCCCGTGAAGTTCAACTCGTAGAACTGCAGCGTCTTGTTTTTGCTTTTAACTCGCAATGTTTCAAACTTGCTTTATGGGAAGGTTTGCTTAGTATTAATTTGCTAAGTTTTTGGTGTGTTTTGGTGGTTATGGCTGTTATCATTTGATATGGTTTGCAACATGCCTATGTGACGTGCTCATGTAAGGTGTTGTGGTTTTCGAACTAACGTGAGTCAAGTCGAGGACTTGTGCTCGGAAGAATTGGTTGTTTATTCATGTGCAGGTGTTGCTTGAGTTCAATACATGGCTGGTGACGGGATCCTTGGACTAGTCTCAGGGAGGAGATGAGGTTCCAACAACCAAGTTCGGGAGGAGATGTGGTTGAGTTGATCGGGAGGTCGCGCAGCATGTTTGGATCAAGGGCAGTGCATATGAAGGTTGCGTGTACGTCGTTGGAAGGTGTTTGCACGTGTGCAAGGAGTGCATGGACGTGGCAACATTGTTCCAAGGCGTGATGAAGAGAAGTGGACGTAAAGAATTGGTCGGAAAGGTCCAACCGGCTGGATTGCGTACTCAGGCTGAGGCTGACTGGGATATGGCTCAAATATGGAAGATTTGAGTTGGTTATGATAGGATTTCGTGCTAGGCACGAAGTTGAGTTGTTTTAGGAATGTTTAGGACGTTCCTAAGGTGTTTGGAAGTCTCACGATTGCTTCTATCTACGAATAGGAGAGTCCTGAGCAGTTATGGTAAGTTAGGATACGAGTCCAATTAGGAGTAGGAGTCCTAGATTGGATTGTTTAGCCTGAGGGCTGGCTATAAAAGCAAGGGAGGCCAGAGCTCTCGTGGGTAGAGAACTTTGGGCTGTTCCTCTTGTGTTTCTATTGAATAAAGTTCATAGTTTCGAGGAGCTTTTGTGCCTTGTTCGTCCGACTTGTTTTTCGTCAAGTCTTTCTCGCCGAGTTTCTGGACAGACCGATGTTGCTTCGGTGTTTCGTTCATAACTCAAGTTTGACAGATCCGATTGACGTGATTCTTTTTGGGTTGTCTTCACAACTCAATTATCTATCATCTATGAAATTTTCACGAGCTTCGGATCTGTAGTTTTTGAGATAGACGAGTTTCTTTGCAGCATTGCATATCTGTTTTATATCGGGTAGAACAGATTGATCTTCGTTTAATGTTTTGATCGTATCTCAAGTTTTACTTCGTGTTTTCAAGTGATTCTTGTTGTATTAGATCCGTGACTTGATTCTCTACCTCTCTACTTGATTTGTCACGGTTGAACACGTTTGAAAACACTTGCACACATGGTTTCTTTAACCGATTGATTTTTTGCTGAGGGGTTTTTGTTGTTTCCGCTGCGAAAAGTTTTAATCTACCATTCACCCCACCTCTGGTAGATTTTCACGTGCTCTTCGATCCTACAATATGGCGTCTAGATAAAATGTCTGCAACAACATTGTCCTTTCCTTTTTTGTACAAGACAATGTAAGAAAAAGTTCCAATGAGTTGACTCCATTTAGCATGTGTTTTGTTCAATTTTAATTGAAACTTAAGATGCTTCAAACATTCATGATCTGCATGTATCACAAAAAATTTAGACAAAAGATAGAGCTGCTGAGGGGGCCCGACCTCCATCACGGGGCTGTGCCACCTCGCCCGAGGAATCGCATTGGGTGGTGCCGTGTTATGCGGCACCCAACAGCACACATATAAGGAACACAGTATTACATAAACCAAAAGCGGAAGCTTACAATTATTCTTTGTAAATAATTTACATAAAATAGCTACAGAGGAAGTCTATAAACAGCTCACGATGAATATGTAAGAAGCACTCGAGAAGAGGTCCAGCCCGTGGACTCCTCTCGCTAGCGACACGAAGACATGGCAGCGGCTAGGTTCTCCAAGTGCGACATGACTCGGAAGTTTCCGAGTCTCACCGGACAACTTTCTTTATAGCGTCGATGCTTACCTGTAAAACCACAGCAAGAGTGAGAACAAAGGCTCAGCAAGTCTTAACCGTCTCTCCTAAGACATGAAACTGTACATGAGAGTAACCTAAGACTTAAGCCTGTCGTTTGCGAAAAGACTCGCCTACGAGTTCATCCTTAACTTTCAGATTTTAGCCATAATAGTAGTGACCTTGCGCCCAGCAACATTGGAACTCCACAATCAAACAAGAAACGCTTCATTCCAATGTTGCTTGTCCCAAGGTGAAAAATAACTTTAGTTTGCTCTATCTCTACTTCAAACAGAGTTTTCATGCAATTTATAATTAGCATAACAGCATTTAAAACTTTGCAAACTATTCCCACACAACTTGATTAACTACGTCACAACACAGGGAGCAAGCGGTAATCAATAACCGCGATGGACGGTGATTCGAATCAAACACTACTGGATAACTCATCCCATACGCCCGCCTCTGAAGACCCAATTATGGCATCCTTCATTACGTCGTATGTGGCAACCTTTCTCAGGACACTCGACTGTAGAACCGGTCACGCCGTCTCGGGCTCATAGGTCTAATGAGACGATGTGGTATGCCTCTACAATCCAGTGAACCTGGTACATCGGTTTCCTGATTCCCATATGTCAGTAAGCATCCGGTACACAACTCAATACCTGCTCCTGGATGCCGCACACGCATCGGTCCTTAACCGACACAGGCAGAGCTACTCGACCAAGACCTCGTCTTGTCGCTGCCTAACCATCCTGCCCGGTCTCATCTTTGGAAATGTAAACTTTAGTTTGCCCTCTTTTTCCATCTACACCCAGGTAATCCCGTCTATAACTCGCGAGTAGATTCCAACTACTCGTCTTCTACCGGATGCCCTAGTCTATTTAGCATGGCCTTATTCTACAGCGATGGTACAATTCTACCCTTGACCTCAGGGTTCATGTTTGGTTATGCAAGTGGAGTATCAAACATCCTTGACCTAATGCACATACAAATCTTGACCAAATGTAGTGAACAAAGGGAAAACTTTAAAAACAACTTAAGTGCAAACCGGGGCTTGCCTTGGTTTTGCAGGTGACTAAAGTCAGTTGAGAGAAAGTCAGTTTCTGATTTATTAAAGTTCACTCCTGCCCTTCTTGTTCCTTGATCCAAGTTCACCTCCTCCTTCTTCACTTTCCACGTTTAATCACTACACGTTATGAATATGCATACATGTTCAATTATAAAACTTTTTGCTAACAAATGCTAAAGCCAAGTTTAAAACTGGAACTCTGTTCAAGAATTTAAAATGACACTGAAGTGGTGGTTTGGATGTGTGTTTAATTATTATCATCAAGTGAGAAGTGAGGTTTATCACTTGGGTGGTGATCACCTACTTGGTTGAACAGAACACTACTGATCCAGGGCTCCAATGGAGCTGGAAATTTTCTTGTAAGTTCCTTGTCACAGGAAAGTCCTCTGGGCCAAAATTCAGAATGTTTCACTGATTAGGTCACCCAGAACAATTCCCTAAGCATCTAGACATAACGGAATTAATTCTGATTAAACTTACACTTTCATGCAAATCCAAGTGAACTATAATCTCATACATAGCTCAGGGAGTATGCATGAATTTTCCTAGGATTTTTGGAGCTAAGGAATGGCTAGAACTGAATTTCCAAGTTTTGGAAATTCTCTGAAAATGTTTCTGTATTCATTTGAATAAAGAAACTTGAAATCAGAATTATCCTAACTAAATGAACTCCAAATGAGCTGAAACTTTTACAGGGGTCTCCTACTATCCTAAAGGATATCCTGGCAAAATTTGGGGAATTTCGGATGAACCAAACTCCCTCTAAAATTCTTTTGCTGAAAAGCTTTAAAGAATTTTTCCAAAATTTCCTATTGTTTTTCATGAAAATGGCTTGTATATTTGGATAGAGATTTTCATCCTGAATACAACCCAATTTGAATCACTAAATTTGGAGCTTCCTAGCAAAAGTTATGCAGTTCTAAAATTTGAACTAAATCTGGAATTCAAATCAATTCGGGAAAGTTCAAACTCTGCCTGTGGGTCCACCCTACACGTGTCAGCCGCTGGAATCACGCCACACGGGGCCACAGACTACTTCCCGCGCTGTCGCAAAGGATTCCGGGACCGCAGCGGATCGAGGATTTGATTTTTTTCTGCCGCTGACACATGGGACCCGCCGGTCCTTCTTCCTCCTCGGCCCGTCCCCTTTCCCGCGCCGCCCCCTCGCCAGCAACTCATCGGGGTTCGCCGGAGACGGCTTCCCGGCTGTCTCCCGGCTCTGTACTCGCCGCCTGGGGGTTTTCAGCCACGAGGAATTCAACGGTGCGGTGCATTCGGGCTGCCGGCGACCGGAAACCGGTCGGTGACGTGCGCACACCTCGGTGAGGCTTCGGCACCATGGCCCGAGCACACTAGCCCGCCAAAAGCTCGGGGAATTTGCTCTCCAGCACCAGTGAAGGTCAGTCAAGCTCAGCATGGCCTCAAACTGGCTAGGAAATGGCGGCAACTCGGTTGTCACCATGCGCCCGCGCGTTCCCGCCATAGCCGCCGATCGGAAAGCTTGGAATTCGTCGCTAACCCGAGGTTTCTAGCTAGGGTTGTGAATGGGGATCGGATCGCTAGCCAGTCTAGTTTATTTGTGCATGATTTGATGAGCTAAGAACGAACAACAAATAAGAATTTTGGGTTTTCATACCGGATCACCGGTCTGGGGCCGTCGGCGATATTTTCCCGAATTCTCGCTCGGTGGTTCACCGATTTGCTTGAGGTTTGGGGGTGAGCAGAAGGGTTCACCAGTGTGTCCGGAGGTGGCCTTGCTTGGGCGTGGAAGTGCCTGGATTAGGCTGTCCACGAGCGCCCCAACTCTCGGTGAAGTGAAATCGCTGCGGCGACAAGCCGATTTCCGGTTGGGGAGGCAGCAACTCGTGGGATGCTGTACTTAGGAAGTGGAGGACGAGCTCACTGCGTGGTTTCTTGGCTTGGCTGGCCTCTGCATGCTCGGTTTCCTTCAGTTCCCGGTCGATCGCCCGAGGCGGCAGCGTCCTCGGTTCTTTTGTTGAGCGAGGGCAGAAAGGTGGCCGAGGCGTCGGTGATGAAGCAAAAGCCCGCACGGGAGGAAGGGTAGGCGTCCAGGCAGCTCTCCAGCGTGCTGCTTCGGTGAAGAGGTGGCAACCGCGTGCGCTCGGTGGCGCCGGGAGCGACTTCGGCAGCTCGGGTGGAAACCAATACACCGAGGCAGACTTAAGCAGTATGTCATCACCCCCCCTCTCTATGACAAGTGGGGCCCACCACTCCCCTAAGCACCAAAAGATCTCCAACTTTTAACACCTTGCAAATTCAGCTGTGAGGGGTCCAAATTCAAAAGCGAATTTGCCATTTGACAATTTGTGCCACAGTTTCAAATTTAAATTCAAATTTGGATGGGATTCACAAGTTCCTTTGATATTCCTATCAAAGCACCTCCAAATTTGCTCCAAATTTGCCTCCTCCACAATTTAAACCTGGAGAGTTTGGATATGCCCTCTGATCTTTGAGTTGGTCATTGCAAATACAACCTTTGAAACAACAGTTTGAATTTTCTCTTTTGAACATGCCCTCCTTCTTTTTGAAGTGCACCTCTTAATTCAAACTGAATTCAAAGTTTTATTGCACATGCCAACACTTTCATGAGGAACACAAAAGTTTTTGTAAGTCCCATTTCTTGTATTCTAACTCAACTTTATTCATAGCTCAAGTTTTCTATTTACAAGTTTTGGGACTTTTACATTCCTCCCCCCTTAAAAAGAATCTCGTCCCGAGATTCATGATTAAGGACCAGGTGGAGAGGACAACTACTACATATAAGCCTCTAACAACTCCGGATGATTGCACTGCAAATACTCCTCGCTTTCCCATGTAGCTTCATCGGACGTGTGATTTTCCCATAGCACCTTGAAAATCGCAGTGTCCGATTTCTGGTTTCGCGAGTCTTTTCATCAATTATCCAGGTTGGTCGCTCAACATAAGTGAGGTCCGGCTTCAAATCTGCTATGTCTCCCGTGATAACCTCCGTTGGAACTTTTAAACACTTCCGCAACTGAGATATGTGGAAGACGTTATGAACTACGGCTAAGGTTGCCGGCAGCTCCAAACGGTATGCCACGGGTCCACACCTTTCAATGATGGCAAAAGGACCGATAAAGCGCGGAGCTAATTTTCCTTTCACTCTGAATCGGTGAATGCCCTTCATAGGAGATACGCGGAGATACACGTGGTCCCCAACTTGAAATTCCAGAGGACGACGCCTCTTATCCGCATAGCTCTTTTGTCTTGACTGAGCGGCTTTAAGATTTTCCTGAATAAGCCTCACCCGCTCTTCTGCTTCGTTTACAAGATCAATCCCGTAAATAACTCTCTCGCCGGATTCACACCAGTTCAAGGGTGTGCGGCATTTCCGGCCGTAGAGAGCTTCATAAGGCGCCATTTTGATACTTGCTTGATACCCGTTGTTATATGAGAACTCTGCCAATGGTAAGTGATCATCCCAGCTCTTACCGTGGTGGATGGCACATGCTCTCACCATATCCTCAAGTATTTGATTCACCCTCTCTGTTTGCCCATCGGTTTGAGGGTGATACGCGGAGCTTCGGATCAATTTGGTTCCCAAGGATGCGTGTAGCTGCTCCCAGAAATGAGCAACAAACAACGCGCCTCGATCAGAGATGATCGTCCGGGGAACTCCATGTAGGCACAAGATCCGTGCTATGTATAACTCCACATACTGCTTGGCGGTGTATCAGGTATGCACGGGGATGGAGCGTGCCGATTTGGTCAACCGGTCCATGATTACCCAAATCGAGTCATGGTGGTGGGAAGTCATCGGCAACCCAACGATGAAATCCATACTCAAGTCTTCCCACTTCCATGCCGGTATTTGTAGCGGTTGCAGCAGGCCCGACTTCTTTACGTGGTCGGCCTTAATTCTTCGACACGTATCACATTCTGAAACGTATTTTGCAGCTTCACGTTTCATACATGTCCACTAAAACTTCTTCCAGAGGTCTTGGTACATTTTATTGCTGCCTGGGTGAATAGAAAATTTGGATAAGTGGGCCTCATCCAAAATTTTCTTTCGCAGCCTCATATCACGGGGTACGACTATCCGGTCCCTGAACCATAAGGTATCTTCATCATCCAACCGGAAACATTTCATCTCCCAGTTCTTCAACCTCCTTTTTATATGAGCCATGCCCTTGTCTCTCCTTTGAGCTTCCATGACCTCCTCTCTTATTGTGGGTATGAGAGCTAGGTTATGTAGGGCCCCATATGGAACCAAGTAGAGACTTGGTTCTTCCTCTTCTATCGGCGTGATGGTTAGGTTATGGATATGAGACTTCCGGCTGAGTGCATCGGCAACCACATTTGCCTTGCCCGGATGATAATGAATTTCAATCTCATAGTCCTTGATCAGCTCCAACCATCGCCGTTGTCGCATATTCAACTCCTTTTGAGTGAATATGTACTTCAAGCTTTTGTGGTCGGTGTAGAGATGAACCAGATTTCCCAATAGGTAATGTCTCCACATCTTCAAAGCTAACACCACGGCAGCAAGCTCGAGATCATAAGTTGGATAATGTTGCTCATGATTCCGTAATTGTCGTGATCCATAAGTGACCACGCGTCCTCCTTGCATGAGTACACAACCAAGTCCGGTGCCGGACGCATCACAATAAACATCAAATGGCTTGGTTGTATCCGGCTGAGCTAGAACCGGGGCTGTAGTGAGGTGTTTCACCAACGCTTGAAAAGCTTCCTCACATGGCTTGCTCCAATCATATTTGATGCCCTTCTTCAGTAGCTCCGTCATAGGTTTGGAGATTTTTGAGAAGCTCGGGATGAACCTCCGATAATACCCCGCCAAACCCAAGAAGCTACAAACTTCATGGACTGATGTTGGAGACTTCCATTTCAGCACTTGATCAATCTTGCTTCAGACTCCAGAACTCATCCAGAATGGTTTGCATTATGCCCGCAGGGATGAAACGAGCACGAAATGCAGCTTGGAATTCCGTCGATGTGACACGATGCCCTGCTGGTTGGACAGCAAGGTACTCTGCCCACCATGCTCCAGCAAAGCCGTGAAGCTGCTGAGCGGCATATAGAGTCTTCGAGAATTCATCACATTGGATCAACCCAAACTTGGACTCAAGGACACGTAACCAGTGATTTGCTTCACAATGGTCAGCCGCCTCTGAGAATACCGGCGGTTGTGTCACCAAGAAATCCAGATACGTGCTCTGGGTTGGCATGTGACGTTGAGCTTCTCGATCTATGCCTTGCTGAACTAGAGTTTGGAGAGTTTCATTCATCTTCGCCATAATTTCAGCCAATCCGCTTGGCGATGGCTCTTGTGGTGAAGTCGAGTCATTCCCACCTCGACTTGAGCCTCCAAGTTCCATTTGAGAATGTGTACGTACCATACTGCACGAAACAAAATTTTGAGTCAATCAAAATTCTATCTCAGTAGTAAGTAAAGATAAGTAAAACATGAACATGTCATGAACTTTATGAAAGCATAACCACATTCATGTTTAAACAAATCTTATGTACGCTAAGCTAATCAGCGGGACTACCCTGACCAGCTCACACAAACTCCAAATTTTACTCAAGTTATCAACAGATTCTTGACTTGAGTGCAATACCAAAGTTTTAGTAAACTTAAGTAGCTTTCCAACAAGTACTTATGTACTCCTTAAGGTTTTTTCTACAGGAAGTTATGGCTTAAAAACAGAAAGGTCCAGAGAGGTTTTTGCTACTGTCCTGGTTCTGAACAGTTTGCCTTCAACTGGACTTTTCACCAAATTAAAGTGTGATTTTGCTCTGGAGGTCTAGAAAGAAATTGTAGAGCACTTGAAAATCTTTCCATAACTGTATCATACACCTTAATTGGTTAAAGCTACTCAGAGTTATGCTCCGTTACAGCCCAGCAAGAATTCCTGCCAGAAACAGAGTACTCTGTTTTTGAAAACTTTGATACCTAGTTATACTCTCATTTGAATCTTAGCTCAAAATAAGAGTTCATTAACTAATACTTGTTTCAAACTTCCATTTTTAGTTGCAAGTTAATTTATGAATCATTTCTTCATAGGGAAGAGGTTCTGATGTTTAGTACGGTGTCGATGCACCGTAAGAATCATGTCGGTACTACGTTGCCTCACCCAAGAAAACCCTAAACCGGATTATACCGGCATATCCGTTTTATCAGTGGCACTAAGACGGTCTCTCGCACACGTGTACTACACGGGATACGTACATGGTTAGTACATGCAGAAGATCACGCAATAGTGGTGCACTAAAAGGTTGTTCCATTTCAGGCAGTTCCATATTTGAAAGTAAATACAAACGCCCGTATCATTGCCATACGGCCGTCCTTGAGTTAAGTCACGTCTCAAGGTACGTGATCGTGTTTCAACACCACACGACGGGGAACCCAAGTATGTCATGAACGGGTCGTCACGGTTGGGAATGTTATCAACCCAACGGATACCACCTACTGCCCTGCAGGGCACACCGATGGCAAGCGCTGCGTATGTCCTCCTGGGCTACTTCCAGACGAACACACTATCGCGTTACTGACCACACGATGGGGTCTCCACTTACTTGCCTAATGCACGCTAGGGATCAGCGTTTCATATGAACTCAGGAACATGAAGAGTCCAAGAGTTTCATATTGACGTCTCACACAAAGCTGTGAGACCTAGCCCTGAACCACTTTCCTCGTCAGGGGAGCTAACCGAAATTGAACCGCTTTCGGTGGCGTTCCTTACCATTCTTACCAGAACGTAGGTGCGTCGTTACATAATGAAAGTTCAGAATTAAAACACATATATTAGTCTTGCCACTTTAAGTAACTACACTACTACAGTCCTTATGTGGGCCTAATATTGTTTGCTCACCGTATCCTAAGTTTTTGCCGTAATACCATCCTTATTCCGTGCGCTATTACCAATGCGGCTCTGATACCACGCTGAGGGGGCCCGACCTCCATCACGGGGCCGTGCCGCCTCGCCCGAGGAATCGCATTGGGTGGTGCCGTGTTATGCGGCACCCAACAGCACACGTATAAGGAACACAGTATTACATAAACCAAAAGCGGAAGTTTACAATTATTCTTTGTAAATAATTTACATAAAATAGCTACAGCGGAAGTCTATAAACAGCTCACGATGAATACCTAAGAAGCACTCGAGAAGAGGTCCAGCCCGGGGACTCCTCTCGCTAGCGACACGAAGACATGGCAGCGGCTAGGTTCTCCAAGTGCGACATGACTCGGAAGTTTCCGAGTCTCACCAGACAACCTTCTTTATAGCGTCAATGCTTACCTGCAAAACCACTTATATAGCAAGAGTGAGCACAAAGGCTCAGCAAGACTTAACCGTCTCTCCTAAGACATGAAACTCTACATGAGAGTAACCTAAGACTTAAGCCTGTCATTTGCGAAAAGACTCGCCTACGAGTTCATCCTTAACTTTCAGATTTTAGCCATAATAGTAGTGACCTTGCGCCTAGAAACATTGGAACTCCACAATCAAACAAGAAACGCTTCATTCCAATGTTGCTTGTTACAAGGTGAAAAATAACTTTAGTTTGTTCTATCTCTACTTCAAACAGGGTTTTCATGCAGTTTATAATTAGCATAACAGCATTTAAAACTTTGCAAGCTATTCCCACACAACTTGATTAACTACGTCACAACACAGGGAGCAAGCGGTAATCAATAACCGCGATGGACGGTGATTCGAATCAAACACTACCCGGATAACTCGTCACATACGCCCGCCTCTGAGGACCCAACTCTGGCGTCCTTCATTACGTCGTATGTGGCAACCTTTCTCAGGACACTCGACTGTAGAACCGGTCGCGCCGTCTCGGGCTCATAGGTCTTACGAGACGATGTGGTATGCCTCTACAATCCAGTGAACCTGGTACATCGGTTTCCTGATTCCCATATGTCAGTAAGCATCCGGTACACAACTCAATACCTGCTCCTGGGTGCCGCACACGCATCGGTCCTTAACCGACACAGGCAGAGCTACTCGACCAAGACCTCGTCTTGTCGCTGCCTAACCATCCTGCCCGGTCTCATCTTTGGAAATGTAAACTTTAGTTTGCCCTCTTTTTCCATCTACACCCAGGTAATCCCGTCTATAACTCGCGAGTAGATTCCAACTACTCGTCTTCTACCGGATGCCCTAGTCTATTTAGCATGGCCTTATTCTACAGCGATGGCACAATTCTACCCTTGACCTCAGGGTTCATGTTTTGTTATGCAAGTGGAGTATCAAACATCCTTGATCTAATGCACATACAAATCTTGACCAAATGTAGTGAACAAAGGGAAAACTTTAAAAACTACTTAAGTGCAAACCGGGGCTTGCCTTGGTTTTGCAGGTGACTAAAGTCAGTTGAGAGAAAGTCAGTTTCTGATGTATTAAAGTTCACTCCTGCCCTTCTTGTTCCTTGATCCAAGTTCACCTCCTCCTTCTTCACTTTCCACGTTTAATCACTACACGTTATGAATATGCATACATGTTCAATTATAAAACTTTTTGCTATCAAATGCTAAAGCCAAGTTTAAAACTGGAACTCTGTTCAAAAATTTTAAATGACACTGAAGTGGTGGTTTGGATGTGTGTTTAATTATTATCATCAAGTGAGAAGTGAGGTTTATCACTTGGGTGGTGATCACCTATTTGGTTGAAAAGAACACTACTGATCCAGGGCTCCAATGGAGCTGGAAATTTTCTTGTGAGTTCCTTGTCACAAGAAAGTCCACTGGACCAAAATTCATAATGTTTCACTGATTAGGTCACCCAGAACAATTCCCTAAGCATTTAGACATAACGGAATTAATTCTGATTAAACTCGCACTTTCATGCAAATCCAAGTGAACTATAATCTCATACATATCTCAGGGAGTATGCATGAATTTTCCTAGGATTTTTGGAGCTAAGGAATGGCTAGAACTGAATTTCCAAGTTTTGGAAATTCTCTAAAAATGTTTCTGTATTCATTTGAATACGAAACTTGAAATCAGAATTATCCTAACTAAATGAACTCCAAATGAGCTGAAACTTTGGCAGGAGTCTCCTACTATCCTAAAGAATATCCTGGCAAAATTTGGGGAATTTTGGATGAACCAAACTCCCTCTAAAATTCTTTTGCTGAAAAGCTTTAAAGAATTTTTCCAAAATTTCCTATTGGTTTTCATGAAAATTGAGTTGTATATTTGGATAGAGATTTTCATCCTGAATCCAACCCAATTTGAATCACTAAATTTGGAGCTTCCTAGCAAAAGTTATGCAGTTCTAAAGTTTGAACTAAATATGGAATTCAAATCAATTCGGGAAAGTTCAAACTCTGCCTGTGGGTCCACCCTACACGTGTCAGCCGCTGGAATCACGCCACACGGGGCCACAGACTACTTCCCGCGCTGTCGCAAAGGATCCCGGGACCGCAGCGGATCGAGGATTTGATTTTTTTTCTGCCACTGACACGTGGGACCCGCCGGTCCTTCCTCCTCGGCCCGTCCCCTTTCCCGCGCCGCCCCCTCGCCGGCAACTCATCGGGGCTCGCCGGAGTCGGCTTCCCGGCCATCTCCCGGCTCGGTACTCGCCGCCTGGGGGTTTTCAGCCACGAGGAACTCAACGGTGCGGTGCATTCGGGCTGCCGGCGACCGGAAACCGGTCGGCGACGTGCGCACACCTCGGTGAGGCTTCGGCACCGTGGCCCGAGCACACTAGCCCGCCAAAAGCTTGGGGAATTTGCTCTACAGCACCAGTGAAGGTCAGGCAAGCTCGGCATGGCCTCAAACTGGCTAGGAAATGGCGGCAACTCGGTTGTCACCGGCGCCCGCGTGTTCCCGCCATAGCCGCCGATAGGAAAGCTTGGAATTCGTCGCTAACCCGAGGTTTCTAGCTAGGGTTGTGAAGGGGATCGGATCGCTAGCCAGTCTAGTTTATTTGTGCATGATTTGATGAGCTAAGAATGAACAACAAATAAGAATTTTGGGTTTTCATAACGGATCATCGGTCTGGGGCCGTCGGCGATATTTTCCCGAATTCTCGCTCGGTGGTTCACCGATTTGCTTGAGGTTTGGGGGTGAGCAGAAGGGTTCACCAGCGCGTCCAGAGGTGGCCTTGCTTTGGCGTGGAAGTGCCTGGATTAGGCTGTCCACGAGCGCCCCAACTCTCGGTGAAGTGAAATCGCTGCGGCGACGAGCCGATTTCGGGTCGGGGAGGCAGCAACTCGTGGGATGCTGTACTTAGGAAGTGGAGGACGAGCTCACTGCATGGTTTCTTGGCTTGGCTGGCCTCTGCACACTCGGTTTCCTTCAGTTCCTGGTCGATCGCCCGAGGCGGCAGCGTCCTCAGTTCTTTTGTTGCGCGAGGGCAGAAAGGCGGCGGAGGCGTCGGTGATGAAGCAAAAGCCCGCACGGGAGGAAGGGTAGGCGTCCAGGCAGCTCTCCAGCGTGCTGCTTCGGTGAAGAGGTGGCAACCGCGTGCGCTCGGTGGCGCCGGGAGCGACTTCGGCAGCTCGGGTGGAAACCAACACACCGAGGCAGACTTAAGCAGTAAGTCATCACCCCCCCTCTCTATGACAAGTGGGGCCCACCACTCCCCTCAGCACAAAAAGATCTCCAACTTTTAACACCTTGCAAATTCAGCTGTGAGGGGTCCAAATTCAAAAGCCAATTTGCCATTTGACAATTTGTGCCACAGTTTCAAATTTAAATTCAAATTTGGATGGGATTCACAAGTTCCTTTGATATTCCTATCAAAGCACCCCAAATTTGCTCCAAATTTGCCTCCTCCACAATTTGAACCTGGAGAGTTTGAATATGCCCTCTGATCTTTGAGTTGGTCATTGCAAATACAACCTTTAAAACAACAGTTTGAATTTTCTCTTTTGAACATGCCCTCCTTCTTTTTGAAGTGCACCTCTTAATTCAAACTGAATTCAAAGTTTTATTGCACATGCCAACACTTTCATGAGCAACACAAAAGTTTTTGTAAGTCCCATTTCTTGTATTCAAACTCAACTTTATTCCTAGCTCAAGTTTTCTATTTACAAGTTTTGGGACTTTTACAGCTGCCATGTTTCTAAATACCCCACAAGAGCATACAATTCTTCATCATAAGAAAAACAATTTGGACTTGGACCACTTAGCTTTCACTGAAGTATGCAGTTGTATAACCTTCTTGCATAAGCACTCTTTCGATACCTAACTCATTTGCATCACAAAAAGTCTTACCAAAATCTGAAAATGCAAGGAGTTGGGCTGTTGCCAACTTTATTTCCAGCTCTTCAAGTGCTTTTTCTTTTGGTTTTCGTGAACAAAAATATATATCCTTCTTTATGAGCTCATTGATAGGGACAGCAGCACTTGAAGATTGGGGCAGCAACAACTGTAGGATCGAAGAGCACGTGAAAAGCTACCAGAGTGGTGTGAATGGTAGATTAAAACTTTTCGCAGCGGAAACAACAAAAACCCCTCAGCAAAAAATCAATTGGTTAAAGAAACCGTGTGTGCAAGTGTTTTCAAACGTGTTCAACCGTGAAAAATCAAGTATAGAGGTAGAGAATCATGTCACGGATCTAATGCAACAAGAATCACTTGAAAACACGAAGTAAAACATGAGATACGATCAAAACATTAAACGAAGATCAATCATTTCTACCCGATATAAAACAGATCTGCAACGCTGAAAAGAAACTCGTGTATCTCAAAAACTACAGATCCAAAGCTCGTGAAAATTTCACAGATGATAGATAATTGAGTTCTGAAGACAACCCAAAAAGAATCACGTCAATCGGATCTGTAAAACTCGAGTTACGAACGAAACACCGAAGCAACGTCGGTCTGTCCAGAAACTCGGTGAGAAAGACTTGACGAAAAACAAGTTGGACGAACAAGGCACAAAACTCCTCGAAACTATGAACTTTATTCAATAGAAACACAAGAGGAACAGACCAAAGTTCTCTACCCACGAGAGCTCTGGCCTCCCTTGCTTTTATAGCCTGCCCTCAGGCTAATCAATCTAATCTAGGACTCCTACTCCTAATTGGACTCGTATCCTAACTTACCATAACTGCTCAGGACTCTCCTATTCGCAGATAGAAGCAATCGTGAAACTTCCAAACACCTTAGGAACGTCATAAATATTCCTAAAACAACTCAACTTCGTGCCTAGCACGAAATCCTATCATAACCAACTCAAATCTTCCATATTTGAGCCATATCCGACTCAGCCTCAGCCTGAGTACGCAATCCAGCCGGTTGGACCTTTCCGACCAATTCTTTACGTCCACTTCTCTTCATCACGCCTTGGAACAATGTTGCCACGTCCATGCACTCCTTGCACACGTGCAAACACCTTCCAACGACGTACACGCAACCTTCATATGCACTGCCCTTGATCCAAACATGCTGCGCGACCTCCCGATCAACTCAACCACAGCTCCTCCCGAACTTGGTTGTTGGAACCTCATCTCCTCCCTGAGACTAGTCCAAGGATCCCGTCACCAGCCATGTCTTGAACTCAAGCAACACCTGCACATGAATAAACAACCAATTCTTCCGAGCACAAGTCCTCGACTTGACTCACGTTAGTTTGAAATCCACAACACCTTACATGAGCACGTCACATAAGCATGTTGCAAACCATATCAAATGATAACAGCCATAACCACCAAAACACACCAAAAACTTAGCAAATTAATACTAAGCAAACCTTCCCATAAAGCAAGTTTGAAACATGGCGAGTTAACAGCAAAAACAAGACGCTGCAGTTCTTGTCACACCCGGTTTCTCCGAAGAACAACCGAGTGAATATCACATGTATGCCAGGATCATTTTCTCATACATGTGATGACAAATAGTGAAGCATCATTTATTACAAGCCAGGTGTCGAATATAAATAAGTCTTACATAGCATATGTCTCGATGGACGATAATAAGTTCATGACAAGTAAATAAACTAGCAGCGGAATATTATTCTTGTGGGCTCCGTCACAGGCGTTGCCCGGGGGACTCCATGAACCTAGAAACCTTCTTCGGGTCCAAAGTCTTGATCATTAAACCCCACATCATTCTCTTGACCTGAGCAGCAATATAAACCAACAAATATGCAATGTTAAGTACCGATGGTACTCAGCATGTGTGGGAAAGTTATGTCATGCATGGCTAGAATAAGGAGAGGTTGAACTCATGGTTAAAGCACTACGCAATTAATATCTATCACATTAGCTTATTAAGCACCTACAATACTACATAGGTGAAATGGTCCCAATCTCCCAACACATCATCATAATCAAATAACCATAACATCATTTCCAATGTTAAGCTCCCCGCTTAACATCCTCAACTTCGAAAGCCATCAATCCTCTAATCATGAATAAGTCCAAGCCGCTCTTGACCGTGAGCACGACTGTCATGACAGTTTTGACTCTGCAGAGTTTGCACCACTGTACCCACATGTAGTGATTTCATCCCCCGTTGCCGGGTGGACTAAAAGAACCTCCATTATGCCAGTGGCTACGAACCACATTCACACTTCCCAGGTGTGTAGCCAGGAGATCACTACGAAGCCTTTACAAAGGGATTCTCGACGAGCGTGGGTTCACTGAGGTTTCACCCCTAACAGCATACAAGAGGCTCCAACCCCGCTGCAGTGGCCCCCTCTTGAGCCTTGCGGTTCATATGGTAGTCCAGCTGACACCTATTCCCTGCACCATCCAACACACCCATACTACGCCGGGGATACATCTAATTAATTGGCCAAGCTGCCCCATCTCAGCATGTGGTTGGCACGGTAAAGCCAGGTTACATGCTCCATGAACCGGTCCTTAGGATCCAGGCAAGTACTAAACACAAACCCGAGTCTCGTGCACCCAGCACCAACCAAAACATCCAACTTGCCCTGATCCCTACCTCTACATAACTCATATTTCTCATTCAAGAGTATGGTAAAATAAACTGATGATCTCACATCCCAAATATCCCATTCTAAGCATGGCTAAGCATATGCATAATAATAAATGACATGATAAGATAAATCCCAACCCAAGCTACAAGGAAACAAGGTAATGCAATTCTAGGGAAATATTCTAGCATGGGTTTCATCTTTTCAATTGACAATGCAAATAATTCTATCTACACATCCTAGTATGGGATCAAAGTGGTCAAGGACACTTGCCTTCTTCCTACTGCTTTTGGAATGGGTAGTCCTGATCTTGGAAAGGAAGAACTTGCTCTGGAGCAGGTTCTACATCATACCATCACACATAGCAAAAGAAAACAACAATCCGTAAGACATAGTTCACACTTCCACTTCATACAAACCATACATTCACATTTATGAAAGCCATTCCCATTCCTATGTGTTGTGGTTACTCTATGTGTGTTGATTTTTGGGCTTACATGCACTTTTAAACATGTTCATATGATTTCTACTTTTGTGTTCATATTTATGTTGGCATACTATATATGAATTTTTAATTTAAATAAATCCCTTATATTTAATTGATACACATTTTAGCTACCAAGTATGCATGAAAGGTATTTTCCTACTCCATATGTGTCTTCAGACCTTCTACCAACCCTAAACTGAATTCTTTGGATTTTAGAAACTTCATTTATCATTTCCTAGTTATTTATACCTAGCTTGCTATATTTTCAGATTTATTTCCTATGCCTAAATGTGAACTTTATTATGAAAATAGTAAGACGCCTCATTTTAACAGAATAGGTTTTGGGTCTAGAATATTAAATAATATATTTTTGAACTTCTCCTCTGATGTGATCTATTTTACATTTATTTTACTAATTTTCAGAATTATTATCTACTTAAAAATGTGTCCCTATAACTAATAAATGTGAATAATCAATTAGACAGATTCACTTCAGCCAAAAATCTATTTTTATCTCACTCCAAAGTTTTCCAAGTACTAGGAAAGTTTTTAATTTGAATTTACAATGTGTTTGTCCCATCTTTTAAATTTTAAATACTAAACACATATTCAAATTCCTAAATTTAATATCACATAGGGTTAAAAAGGTAAACTCACCCCACTACAGGGTCTATTATATTATTTTAAGAATTTCCTGGGGTCTAACTACACATAACAGAGGGGTTTTCCTAATTTTTATTAAGTCCAGGGGCTAAAACTGATTTTTAAATGAATTTATATGATTTTCTGAAGTTCCAGGGGCTAGATCAGAAGTTTCCGGGGCTAGCTCGTATTTTCCGAGAACCCCAGGGGGTAGCGCGTAAGAATCCCGGCCTTTATAACGCGGGGCTGACGTGGACCGTCCGATTTAAAACAGACGGCTGAGATTATAACGTCGAACCGGTACGCGGGGATTTAGATTCTACCGTGCGATTTAAAATAGACGGCGCACAAGCGGCCACGTCGCTCTGATCGAGCGCAGGCGGCGCTGCCCGGTGGCGCACGGCGGCAGGAGGCGGCGATCTCGCCGGAGAGTTTCGGATCTTCGTCAATTCTTCCTAGAACTGTGATTTTATGGCATAGATCGGTAGAGGGGAGGTCGGGGATCTCACCTCGGGGGTTTTCTTGAGCTCGGAGGTCCTGGAAAGCGGTCGGCGACGAGGTCCGAGGTGAATTCACGGCGAGGCTCATCGGCGCTGTTGTAACACCCCAAAATCCTGTTAAGAGGGGAATTTAAAAATTTTTGGACGTATTGCATGGGCTGCAGAAATTCAAACTTAGCTGGAATTCAAATTCAAATTCAAACCAGAAAAGAAATGGAAAAAGAAAAAGAAAAACATAAAAAAACTGGCCAGTGGGCCGAAACCCACCAGCCGGCCTACCCCATCCCGCGCCAGCCTGCAGCCGCGCGCCCCCCTTCTTCCCACTGACACGTGGGGCCCGCCAACCTTTCTTCCTCCTCGCGCTCGCGCCCGCGCTCCGCCGGACTCTTGTCACCCCGAATCAAAACCGCCCCGGATCCTCACGTATCCCTGCCAAATTTCGTTCGTGGGCGACGCAAACTCGATCACAACCGAACGCCGCCCTCCCCCGTCTATAAAAACCACGGCACCGTCCCGTTTTCTCCCACGATCCGCCGATTTTCTCCCCGGTGAGAACCCGAGCCCCTCCGGCGAATTCTGCTCGATCTACGCTCGGGAATTCTGATCTAACTCGCTGGTCTTGATCCACCGCCTCCGGGGAACCTTGCAGGTGCAGAAAACTCGGTGATTTGCGGTTCAAACACAGCACCGACGAGCCTCGCCATGAATTCACCTCGGACCTCGTCGCCGATCGCTTTTCGGGACCTCCGAGCTCAAGAAAACCCCCGAGGTGAGATCCCCAACCTCCCCTCTACCGATCTATGCCATAAAATCACAGTTCTAGGAAGAATTTACGGAGATCCGAAACTCTCCGGTAAGATCGCCGCCTCCCGCCGCCGTGCGCCGCCGGGCAGCGCCGCCCGCGCTCGATCAGAGCGACGTGGCCGCTTGTGCGCCATTTGTTTTAAATCGCACGGTAAAGTTTAAATCCCCCCGTACCGGTTCGATGTTATAATCTCAGCCGTCTGTTTTAAATCGGACGGTCCACGTCAGCCCCGCGTTATAAAGACTGGAATTCTTACGCGCTACCCCCTAGGGTTCTCGGAAAATAAGAGCTAGCCCCGGAAACTTCTGATCTAGCCTCTGGAACTTTACAAAATCATGTAAATTCATTTAAAAATCAGTTTTAGCCCCTGGACATAATAAAAATTAGTAAAAACCCCTTTGTTAAGTGTAGCTAGACCCCTGGAAGTTCTTAAAATAATATAATGGACCTTGTAGTGGGGTTAGTTTACCTTTTTAACCCTAGTTGATATTAAAGTAAGGAATTTGATTATGTGGCTAATATTTAAAATTTAAAAGGTGGAACAAACATATTGTCAAAGACAAATTAAAAACTTTCCCAGTATATAGAAAACCTTGGAGTGAGATAAAAAGAGATTTTTGGCTGAAATGAATCCGTTTAATTGATTAATCACATTTATTGGTTATAGGGACACATTTTTAAGTAGAGAATAATTCTGAAAATTAGTAAAATAAATGTGAAATAGTTTACATCAGAGGAGAAGTTTAAAAATATATTATTATATATTTTAGAGTCAAAACCTATTCTGTTTAGATGAGCTGTCTTACTATTTTTTATAATAAAGTTCACATTTAGGCATAAGTAATAAATCTGAAAATATAGCAAATTAGGTATGAATAACTAGAAAATGATAAATGAAGTTTACAAAAGTCCAAAGAATTTAGTTTAGGGTTGGTAGAAGGACTGAAGACACATATGGAGTAGGAAATACCTTTCATGCATACTTGGTAGCTAAAGGGAGTAGTAATTGAATATAAGGAATTTATTTAAATTGGAAACTCATATATATAGTATGCAAGCATGAATATGAATACAAAAGTAGAAATCATATACACATGTTTAAAAGTGCATGTAAGCCAAAAATCAACACACATAGAGTAACCACAACACATAGAATTTGTGACTGGCTTTCATAAATGTGAATGTGTGGTTTTTATGAAGTGGAAGTGTGAACTATGTCTTATGGATTGTTGCTTTTCTTTTGCTATGTGTGATGGTATGATGTAGAACCTGCTCCAGAGCAAGATCTCCCTTTCCAAGATCAAGACTACCCATTTCAAGAGCAGCAGGAAGGAGGCAAGTGTCCTTGACCACTTTGATCCTATGCTAGGATGTGTAGATAGAATTATTTGCATTGTCAAATGAAATATGAAACCCATGCTAGGAAGTTTCCCTAGAATTGCATTATCTTGTTTCCTTGTAGCTTGGGTTGGGATTTATTTTATCATGTCATTTATTTACATGCTTGTGCTTAGCCATGCTTAGAATGGGATATTTGGGATATGAGATCATCAGTTTATTTTACCATACTCTTGAATGAGATGTTGTGAGTTATGTAGAGGTAGGGATCAAGGCAAGTTGGATGTTTTGGTTGGTGCTGGGTGCACGAGACTCGGGTTTGTGTTTAGTACTTGCCTGGATCCTAAGGACCGGTTCATGAAGCATGTAACCTGGCTTTACCATGCCAACCACATGCTGAGATGGGGCAGCTTGGCCAATTAATTAGGTGTATCCCCGGCGTAGTATGGGTGTGTTGGATGGTGCGGGGAATAGGTGTCAGCTGGACTACCATATGAACCGCAAGGCTCAAGAGGGGGCCACTGCAGCGGGGTTGGAGCCTCTTGTATGCTGTTAGGGGTGAAACCTCAGTGGGCCCACGCTCGTCGGGTATCCCTTTGTAAAGGCTTCGTAGTGATCTCCTGGCTACACACCTGGGAAGTGTGAATGTGGTTCGTAGCCACTGGCATAATGGAGGTTCTTTTAGTCCACCTGGCAACGGGGGATGAAATCACTACATGTGGGTACAGTGGTGCAAACTTTGCAGAGTCAAAACTGTCATGACAGCCGTGCTCACGGTCAAGAGCGGCTTGGACTTATTTATGATTAGGGGATTGATGGCTTTGGAAGTTGTGGATGTTAAGCGGGGAGCTTAACATTGGAAATGATGTTATGGTTATTTGATTATGATGATGGGATGGGAGTTTGGGACCATTTCACCTGTGTAGTAATGTAGGTGCTTAATAAGCTAAGATGATAGTATTAATTGCGTAGTGCTTTAACCATGAGTTCAACCTCTCCTTGTTCTAGACATGCATGACATAACTTTCCCACACTTGCTGAGTACCATCGGTACTCAACCTTGCATATTTGTTGGTTTATATTGCTGCTCAGGTCAAGATAATGAGGTGGTGTATAATGATCAAGACTTTGGACCCGAAGAAGATTTCTAGGTTCATGGAGCCCCCCGGGCAACGCCTGTGACGGAGCCCGCAAGAATAACTATTCCGCTGCTAGTTTATTTACTTGTGATGAACTTATTATTGTCCATCGAGACATTTGCGATGTAAGACTTATTTATATTCGACACCTGGCTTGTAATAAATGATGCTTCACTATTTGTCATCACATGTACGAGAAAATGATCCTGGCATACATGTGATATTCACTCGGTTGTTCTTCGGAAAATCCGGGTGTGACAGAAGTGGTATCAGAGCCAAGGTTGCCCGTAGGAACATGGACCTAGGTAGAAATGGACGTATTTAAGGGCCCTATTTTCTCAAAAACTATTTTACAAAGGTGTGGGTTGAAAAGTGTTATTTAATGGGGTCACTTTCTTCATCTTATCTAAACTTTCATTCAAAATAGGATTTTTGTTTAAAAGTTTATCTAACCTAAGTTTAAATGCTTTCTGTTTTAGATGGTTCGCATGATTCGCACCGCTCGCAAGTCCCCAGGAGGGTGAGTTCCCGTAGTTGCCCTTGCCCAAAAGAGGAGAGCCGTCCGGTGACGTACCTTTCCTACGGATTGGCAGTAGGAGGCTTGTTACGCCGTCTTCAACGTATGCTCCAAGCCGTCGGCAATACGGGCAAGCTAATCATACACTATAGCTCCACCAGGACCATCCGTGAGAAGAGAGAAGAATGGAGTTCAGAGATGAGGATTATCCACGAAAATCAGCTGCTCAAGATCCACCGCTCTCCATCTTGTCGAGCGACACAGGTCGATGCGAAGAAGGATGTCACCTGGGAGGCCATCACCTGCCAGAGTCACATCTATCGTCGCCACCTAGACAAGACTGAGTACATGTATGTCCTCCAGCGTGAGAGTGGTACCACGGAGTACAAGTACCCACAAGTGCAGCAAGGGACTTCCCATGAGCACATGGACTTGTGCTTGGAGGATGCTGCTATGCTCAGCACTCGACTGCAGGAGTGTCAGCAAGAGCTTCAGGATGTTCGGGACACCCTGAGGGAAACGGAGGCGTTGCTGCGAGCCTGCTTAAGGGCGAGAGAAAGAGGAGATGAGAATGAACTGTGTGTCACCGTGAATGATACATGGACTCCTGACTCCCCAGATCGCCGGGCGATCAGGCGGCGTCGCACTTCTCCACCAGCAGCCTCCCCACCCAAAGCGGAGTTAGAAGGCAGCCGCAATAATGAGGAAGATCCCGAGGAGCCAGCTCAGTGATACGAGTAGTGTAGAGTTTTTCCCTTAGTTAGCAAGATGTCGAATAGTCGAGTCGTTACGTTAGTTAATGGTGTGTTTATGCTTGGTGTGTGACGTGAGTTGTGGAAGCCATGAGCAATTGTCCACAGCCTCGTCTTCAGATTGTTTTGCTTTGGTGTGTGAACCCACATGAAATAATAGTGCATTTATTTTTGTATGAGATATGAACCCTCAGAAAAGTATAACAAAGCTTCAACACTTCAAAGTACAAACAAGTGAAAGTAGTGAGATAATACATAATACTTTAAATTAACATTTGGTTGATCATGCTAGATGGCCAGAAGAGGAAGAGGTCGCGCTGCCAACCCCGCCACCAACAACGATGAGGCCTGCAACCCTCATTTTTCAGGAGGCCAAGACAGGGGTGGTCGCCGTGAAGGAGTTGATCCCCTCCACCAAATGCTTGAGAATCAAAATAAGCTCATCCAGAACTTGACTCAAGTGGTGGCCAACTTGCATCAAGTTCCACCCCCACAAGCTGCACCACGCCAACCAAGGTTGAGTGAGTTTCTGGAAACTCAACCTCCGAAGTTTGCAAGTGCTGCTGAACCTCTGGAGGCAGATGATTGGCTAAAGACCATTGAAAGCAAGATGAGGATCATACAGTGCCAAGGGTATGAGAGGGTGCTGTTTGCCTCTCATCAATTGCATGGACCTGCTGCTGATTGGTGGACTGCCTACGTGGCCGCCCATCATGACCCTGAGAGCATCACTTTGGAAGAGTTTAAGCGTAGCTTCCGCAACCATTACATACCAAGGGGTGAACTCAAAAACAAGAGGAAGGAGTTTTTGGGGTTGCAGAAAGGTAACATGACTGTGAGGGAATACCTCACTAAATTTACTCAACTCTCCCGTTATGCCCCACGGGACATAGAGACTGATGAGCAGAAACAAGATTGTTTCGTGGAAGGACTTACCGCAGAAATGCAGTGTGCAATGTCCTCCAATGACTATGAAAGCTTCCAAAAGATGGTGGACAGAGCGTTTGTGGTAGAAAGGAAGCTGAAGGCCTTGGAAAATGAGAACAAGAGAAAGGCCGGGTGGTCACATCAGGCCTCAGGGAGCAACACCCGCCCACGTCTGATGCAGCAACCCGCGGGGCAGACGAACCATGCTGCGGTACCTTACTCAGCACCAAGAGGGTACAACCCGAAGTACAGGCCTCCGGCAGTACCAATACAGCCACAACGTCAGTCTGTACAGCAGCCTCGCCCTACATATCAAACTCGACCAGCAGTGCAAGGACCCCCAAACCAACCCCAAGACAGCAAAGGCCAGGCACCTAAGGTTGGGGTGCAATGTTTTAACTGTGGTGAAGTGGGGCACTACGCCCATAAGTGCCCAAAGAAGAAGCCCGCGCAGCCGCAACAGCAGAACGTAATGAGAGGACGAGTGAACCACGTCACCATGGAGGAAGCGCAAGAGGCACTTGACGTGGTAGTTGGTAAGTTTCCTGCAAATTTACACATTGCAACCCTGCTGTTTGATTCTGGTGCTACCCACTCGTTCATTGCTCAAGGGTTTGTTAAGAAGCATGATCTAGCAACAACACAAATGAACCATATGCTAGCAGTAAACTCTCCAGGTGGAGAAATAAGGACAAGACAAGTGTGTCCCAAGGTGAATCTAGACATTAATGGGGTAGTATTTACTGCCAACCTCATAGTGATAGATTCCCAAGGGATCGATATTATTTTGGGCATGGACTGGTTGACCAAACATAAGGGAATCATGAATTATTCGACCAGAACGGTGGAACTAACGCACCGTAGGTGCACAAAAGTAAAGATTATAACAATACAAGAGCATAGGAGGGACATTAAATTAAATCAAGTTGAGGTGAAAGTGGAGGAGATCAGGACCATCAGGGATTATCCAGATGTTTTTCCGGAGGAGTTGCCTGGTATGCCTCCTGATCGTGAAGTGGAATTCGCAATTGAGCTAGTGCCTGGAACAGCCCCGATATACAAGAGACCTTATCGGATGGACTCCAAATAGCTGGGAGAACTCAAGGATCATTTGAGAGAATTGACGGAGAAGGGGTATATTCGTCCTAGTTCCTCACCTTGGGGAGCTCCAGTCATATTTGTGCCCAAAAAGGACGGAACCCAAAGGTTATGCGTGGACTACAGTGCCTTGAAAGAGGTAACCATCAAGAATAAGTACCCATTACCCCACATTGAAGACTTGTTTGATCAGTTGAAGGGAGCTTGTGTGTTCTCAAAAATTGATCTCAGGTCGGGATACCACCAACTTAAGATAAGGCAATCTGATATTCCTAAGACAGCTTTCGTATCTCGGTACGGACTTTATGAATACACTGTCATGCCTTTTGGGCTAACTAATGCCCCGGCGTACTTCATGTATCTCATGAACAAGGTATTCATGGAATATCTGGACAAATTTGTGGTGGTTTTCATAGATGACATTCTCGTCTTCTCCAAAGATGAGGAAGAACATGAGAAACATCTAAGGTTGGTGTTGCAGAGGCTGAGAGAACACCAACTATATGCCAAGTTGAGCAAGTGTGAGTTTTGGCTGAAGAGAGTTCCATTCTTAGGACATATAATCTCGGAGGGAGGAATCTCCGTGGATCCCGCCAAAATCAAGGATATACAGAAGTGGAAGACCCCTGAAAATGTCGGGGAAGTTCGAAGCTTCTTCGGATTGGCTGGATACTATCGACGGTTTGTTGAGGGATTCTCCAAGATCTCGAGACCCCTCACCAAACTGTTGGATAAGGGAATCACATTCACATGGACGCCGCAGTACGAGACGAGTTTTCAGGAGTTAAAGAAAAGATTGACAATAGCCCTAGTGCTAGTTATGCCAGATATGTAGAAGAACTTTACGGTGTACTGTTATGCCTCTGGAAACGGGTTGGGATGTGTTCTCATGCAAGAATGGCATGTCGTGGCTTATGCATCCTGGCAGCTCTGGAAGCACGAGAAGAACTATCCTACACATGACCTAGAACTAGCCGCAGTGGTACATGCGTTGAAAATTTGGTGGCACTACTTGATGGGGAAGAGGACAGAGATATATACGGATAATAAGAGTTTAAAGTACATTTTCACACAGCCAGATCTCAACCTTAGACAAAGGAGATGGTTAGAGCTAATCAATGACTTTGATGTGGGCATCAACTATCATCCTGGGAAAGCAAATGTCGTGGCAGATGCTTTAAGTCGGAAAGTGCAGGTCAGTAAGTTGAGCTTGAAGGACATGCCTGCAGAATTGAAGGACGAGGTTATAAGGCTCAATCTATGTCTTGTGAATAGTGGTGAAGCCATCACCATGGAAGTGGACTCCACCCTAGAGCGAGAAATACGCGAGGGTCAAAAGAATGACGAGAAGATACAAGAAATAAAGCAACTCATCAAGGAAAATAAAGCCCCTGGTTTCAGAGAAGATGAACAAGGAACGGTGTGGCACGGGAAAAGAATCTGTGTGCCAGAAGTAAAGAAGATCCGTGAGTTGATTTTGAGGGAGGCTCACGATTCTGACTATTCCAATCATCCTGGGAGTACGAAGATGTACTAGGACCTCAAGAGCAGGTATTGGTGGTATGGCATGAAGCGAGATGTCGTGGAACATGTTGCCCTATGTGACACATGCCAGTTGGTGAAAGCAGAACATCAACGACCCGCGGGATTATTGCAACCACTCAAAGTGCCTGAATGGAAATGGGAAGAAATCGGTATGGATTTCATAGTGGGATTGCCTAGGACCCAATCAGGATATGATTCAATATGGGTCATCATCGATAGGCTAACCAAGGTAGCTCATTTCATCCCTGTGAAGGAAAGCTACAGTGGATCCAAATTGGCGGATTTGTACATGTCAAGGATCGTGTGTTACCATGGAGTGCCAAAGAAGATTGTGTCGGGTCGAGGGACACAGTTCACCTCAAGGTTCTGGCAGAAGTTGCATGAAACCATGGGAACCCATCTGAATTTCAGGTCTGCCTATCATCCCCAAACTGACAGGCAGACGGAAAGGACCAATCAGATTCTCGAGGATATGCTGAGAGCGTGTGCACTCAAAAACAATCAGAGTTGGGATAAGAACTTACCGTACGCGGAGTTTTCCTATAACAACAGCTATCAGGCTAGTATGAAGATGTCACCGTTCGAAGCTTTGTATGGGAGGAAGTGCAAAACTCCATTATTTTGGAACCAAACAGGGGAAAGTAAAGTGTTTGGTCCCGAAGTACTACAAGAAGCCGAGGCGAAAGTGAGGGAAATTCGTAACAACTTGAGGATAGCACAAACACGGCAAAAGAGCTATGCCGATGTACGGAGAAGAGAGCTCGTTTTCAACGTGGGAGACTATGTTTATCTCAAGGTGTCCTCTATCCGAGGACTTCGTCGATTCAAGGTGAGAGGGAAGTTGTCACCTCGATACCTCGGACCCTTTCAAGTGCTGGAGAGGAAAGGCGAAGTGGCGTATCAACTAGAATTACCGGCTCGCCTATCGGATGTGTACGATGTATTCCATGTATCGCAGCTCAAGAAATGTTTGAGAACGCCTGAAGAGGTGTTACCCATGAATGAGGTGGACGTAGCTGAGGATTTGTCTTATGCCGAGCAACCAATCAAGATTTTGGAGACAATGGAACGCCTCACCAGAAATAAAAGAATCCAGATGTGCAAGGTGCAGTAGAAGCATCACTCGGAAGAGGAGGCCACGTGAGAGCGAGAAGATGAGCTTAAGGCACAATTTCCGGAATTGTTTTCTTAGTAGCACCAATCTCGAGGACGAGATTTCTTTTAAGGGGGGTAGAGCTGTAACACCCCAAAATCCTGTTAAGAGGGGAATTTAAAAATTTTTTGGACGTATTGCATGGGCTGCAGAAATTCAAACTTAGTTGGAATTCAAATTCAAACAAGAAAAGAAATGGAAAAAGAAAAACAAAAACAGAAAATAACCTGCCAGTGGGCCGAAACCCACCAGCCGGCCCACCCCATCCCGCGCCAGCCCGCAGCCGCGTGCCCCCCCTTCTTCCTGCTGACACGCGGGGCCCGTCAACCTTTCTTCCTCCTCGCGCTCGCGCCCGCGCTCAGTCGGACTCTTCTCACCCCGAATCAAAACCGCCCCGGATCCTCGCGTATCCCAGCCGAATTTTGTTCGTGGGTGACGCAAACTCGATCACAACCGAACGCCGCCCTCCCCCATCTATAAAAACCCCGGCACCGTCCCGTTTTCCCCCACGATCCGCCAATTTTCTCTCTGGTGAGAAACCGAGCCCTCCGGCGAATTCTGCTCGATCTACGCTCGGGAATTCTGATCTAACTCGCTGGTCTTGATCCACCGCCTCCAGGGAACCTTGCAGGTGCAGAAAACTCGGTGATTTGCGGTTCAAACACAGCGCCGACGAGCCTCGCCGTGAATTCACCTCGGACCTCATCGCCGATCGCTTTTCGGGACCTCCGAGCTCAAGAAAACCCCTGAGGTGAGATCCCCAACCTCCCCTCTACCGATCTATGCCATAAAATCACAGTTCTAGGAAGAATTTACGAAGATCCGAAACTCTCCGGCGAGATCGCCGCCTCCCGCCGCCGTGCGCCGCCGGGCAGCGCCGCCCGCGCTCGATCAGAGCGACGTGGCTGCTTGTGTGCTGTTTATTTTAAATCGCACGGTAGAGTTTAAATCCCCGCGTACCGGTTCGATGTTATAATCTCAGCCGTCTATTTTAAATCGGACGGTCCACGTCAGCCCCGCGTTATAAAGACTGGAATTCTTACGCGCTACCCCCTGGGGTTCTCAGAAAATAAGAGCTAGCCCCGGAAACTTCTGATCTAGCCCCTGGAACTTCAGAAAATCATGTAAATTCATTTAAAAATCAGTTTTAGCCCCTGGACTTAATAAAAATTAGGAAAAACCCCTCTGTTAAGTGTAGCTAGACCCCTGGAAGTTCTTAAAATAATATAATGGACCCTGTAGTGGGGTGAGTTTACCTTTTTAACCCTAGTTGATAATAAAGTTAGGAATTTGAATATGTGGCTAATATTTAAAATTTAAAAGGTGGAATAAACATATTGTCAAAGACAAATTAAAAACTTTCCCAGTTCTTAGAAAACCTTAGAGTGAGATAAAAAGAGATTTTTGGCTGAAATAAATCTGTTTAATTGATTAATCACATTTATTGGTTATAGGGACACATTTTTAAGTAGAGAATAATTCTGAGAATTAGTAAAATAAATGTAAAATAGTTTACATCAGAGGAGAAGTTTAAAAATATATTATTATATATTTTAGACCCAAAACCTATTCTTACTATTTTTTATAATAAAGTTCACATTTAGGCATAAGAAATAAATCTAAAAATATAGCAAATTAGGTATGAATAACTAGAAAATGATAAATGAAGTTTCCAAAAGTCCAAAGAATTCAGTTTAGGGTTGGTAGAAGGACTGAAGACACATATGGAGTAGGAAAATACCTTTCATGCATACTTGGTAGCTAAAGGGAGTAGTAATTGAATATAAGGAATTTATTTAAATTGGAAACTCATATATATAGTATGCAAGCATGAATATGAATACAAAAGTAGAAATCATATACACATATTTTAAAGTGCATGTAAGCCAAAAATCAACACACATAGAGTAACCACAACACATAGAATTTGTGAATGGCTTTCATAAATGTGAATGTGTGGTTCATATGAAGTGGAAGTGTGAACTATGTCTTATGGATTGTTGCTTTTCTTTTGCTATGTGTGATGGTATGATGTAGAACCTGCTCCAGAGCAAGTTCTCCCTTTCCAAGATCAGGACTACCCATTTCAAGAGCAGCAGGAAGGAGGCAAGTGTCCTTGACCACTTTGATCCTATGCTAGGATGTGTAGATAGAATTATGTGCATTGTCAAATAAAATATGAAACCCATGCTAGGAAGTTTCCCTAGAATTGCATTATCTTGTTTCCTTGTAGCTTGGGTTGGGATTTATTTTATCATGTCATTTATTTACATGCTTGTGCTTAGCCATGCTTAGAATGGGATATTTGGGATATGAGATCATCAGTTTATTTTACCATACTCTTGAATGAGATGTTGTGAGTTATGTAGAGGTAGGGATCAAGGCAAGTTGGATGTTTTGGTTGGTGTTGGGTGCACGAGACTCGGGTTTGTGTTTAGTACTTGCCTGGATCCTATAGACCGGTTCATGAAGCATGTAACCTGGCTTTACCGTGCCAACCACATGCTGAGATGGGGCAGCTTGGCCAATTAATTAGGTGTATCCCCGGCGTAATATGGGTGTGTTGGATGGTTCGGGGAATAGGTGTCAGCTGGACTACCATATGAACTGCAAGGCTCAAGAGGGGGCCACTGCAGTGGGGTTGGAGCCTCTTGTATGCTGTTAGGGGTGAAACCTCAGTGGGCCCACGCTCGTCGGGAATAGCTTTGTAAAGGCTTCATAGTGATCTCCTGGCTACACACCTGGGAAGTGTGAATGTGGTTCGTAGCCACTGGCATAATGGAGGTTCTTTTAGTCCACCTGGCAACGGGGGATGAAATCCCTACATGTGGGTATAGTGGTGCAAACTCTGCAGAATCAAAACTGTCATGACAGCCGTGCTCACGGTCAAGAGCGGCTTGGACTTATTCATGATTAGGGGATTGATGGCTTTGGAAGTTGTGGATGTTAAGCGGGGAGCTTAACATTGGAAATGATGTTATGGTTATTTGATTATGATGATGGGATGGGAGTTTGAGACCATTTCATCTGTGTAGTAATGTAGGTGCTTAATAAGCTAAGGTGATATGTATTAATTGCGTAGTGCTTTAACCATGAGTTCAACCTCTCCTTGTTCTAGCCATGCATGACATAACTTTCCCACACTTGCTGAGTACCATCGGTACTCAACCTTGCATATTTGTTGGTTTATATTGCTGCTCAGGTCAAGAGAATGATGTGGGGTTTAATGATCAAGACATTGGACCCGAAGAAGGTTTCTAGGTTCATGGAGTCCCCCGGGCAACGCCTGTGATGGAGCCCACAAGAATAATATTCCGCTGCTAGTTTATTTACTTGTCATGAACTTATTATCGTCCATCGAGACATATGCTATGTAAGACTTATTTATACTCGACACCTGGCTTGTAATAAATGATGCTTCACTATTTGTCATCACATGTATGAGAAAATGATCCTGGCATACATGTGATATTCACTCGGTTGTTCTTCGGAAAAACCGGGTGTGACAGAAGTGGTATCAGAGCCAAGGTTGCCCGTAGGAACGTGGACCTAGGTAGAAATGGACGTATTTAAGGACCCTATTTTCTTAAAAACTATTTTACAAGGTGTGGGTTGAAAAGTGTTATTTAATGGGGTCACTTTCTTCATCTTACCCCAACTTTTATTCAAATTAGGATTTTTGTTTAAAATTATTATTATCTAACTTAAGTTTAAATGCTTTATGTTTTAGATGGTTCGCATAATTCGCACCGCTCGCAAGTCCACAGGAGGGAGAGTTCCCGTAGTTGCCCTTGCCCAAAGAGAGGAGAGCCGTCCGGTGACGTACCTTTCCTACGGATTGGCAGTAGGAGGCTTGTTGCGCCGTCTTCGACGTATGCTTCAAGCCGCCGGCAATACGGGCAAGGTAATCATACACTATAGCTCCACCAGGACCATTCAGGAGAAGCGGGAAGAATGGAGTTCAGAGATGAGGATTATCCACGAAAACCAGCTGCTCAAGATCCACCGCTCTACAGCTTGTCGAGCAAAACAGGTCGATGCGGAGAAGGATGTCACCTGGGAGGCCATCACCTGCCAGAGTCACATCTACCGTCGCCACCTGGACAGGACTGAGTACATGTATGTCCTCCAGTGTGAGAGTGGTACTACGGAGTACAAGTACCCGCCAGTGCAGCAGGGGACTTCCCATGAGCACATGGACCTGTGCTTGGAGGATGCTGCTATGCTTAGCACTCGACTGCAGGAGTGCCAGCAAGAGCTTCAGCATGGTCGTGACACCCTGAAGGAGACAGAGGTGTTGCTTCGAGCCTGCTTGAGGGCGAGAGAAAGAGGAGATGGGAATGAACTGTGTGTCACCGTAAATGATACATGGACTCCTGACTCCCCAGATCGCCGGGCGATCAGGCGTCGTCGCACTTCTCCACCTGCAGCCTCCCCACCCAAAGCGGAGTCGGAAGGCAGCCGCAATAATGAGGAAGATCCCGAGGAGCCAGCTTAGTGATACGAGTCGTGTAGAATACTTTCCCATAGTTCAGTAGGTTATCGAGTAGGCGAGTCAATACCTTAGATAATGGTGTGTGACGTGAGTTGTGGAGGCCATGAGCAATTGTCCACAGCCTCGTCTTCAGGTTGTTTTGCTTTGGTGTGTGAACCCACATGAAATAATAGTGCATTTATTTTTGTGTGTGACATGAACCCTCAGAAAGTATAAATACAACAAAGCCTCAACCCTTCAAAGTAAAACAAGTGAAAATAGTAAGATAATACATAATGCTTTAAATTGACATTTGGTTGATCATGCTAGATGGCCGGAAGAGGAAAGGGTCGTGCTGCCAACCCCGCCAACAACAACGATGAGGCCTGCAACCCTCATCTTTATGGGAGCCAAGACAGGAGTGGACGCCGTGAGGGAGTTGATCCCATCCACCAAATGCTTGAGAATCAAAATCAGCTCATCCAGAACCTGACTCAAGTGGTGGCCAACTTGCATCAAGTTCCACCTCCACAAGCTGCACCACACCAACCAAGGTTGAGTGAGTTTCTAGGAACTCAACCTCCAAAGTTTGCAAGTGCTTATGAACCTTTGGAGGCAGATGATTGGCTAAAGACCATTGAGAGCAAGATGAGGATCATACAGTGCCAAGGGTATGAGAGGGTGCTGTTTGCCTCTCACCAACTGCATGGACCTGCTGCTGATTGGTGGACCGCTTACGTGGCCACCCATCATGACCCTGAGAACATCACTTGGGAAGAGTTCAAGTGTAGCTTCGGCAACCATTACATACCAAGGGGTGAACTCAAAAACAAGAGGAAGGAGTTCTTGGGGTTGCAGCAAGGAAACATGACTGTGAGGGAATACCTCACTAAATTCACTCAACTATCCCGTTATGCCCCACGGGACATAGAGACTGATGAGCAGAAACAGGATTGCTTCGTGGAAGGACTTACCGCAGAAATGCAGTGTGCAATGTCGTCCAACGAGTATGAAAGCTTCCAAAAGATGGTGGACAGGGCGTTTGTTGTAGAAAGGAAGCTGAAGGCCTTGGAAAATGAAAACAAGAGGAAGGCGGGATGGTCACACCAAGCCTCTAGCAGCAACACCCGCCCACGTCTGATGCAGCAACCCGCAGGGCAGGCGAGTCATGCTGTGGTACCCTACTCAGCACCGAGAGGGTACAACCCAAACTTCAGGCCTCCGTCAGCACCAACGCAGCCACAACGTCAGTTTGTACAACAGCCTCGTCCTACATCAACCTCGACCAGCAGTAGAAGGACCCCCAAACCAACCCCAAGATAACAAAGGCCAGGCCCCTAAGGTTGGGGTGCAATGCTTTAACTGTGGTGAAGTGGGGCACTACGCCCATAAGTGCCCAAAGAAGAAGCCCGTGCAGCCACAACAGCAGAATGTGATGCGACGACGGGTGAACCACGTGACCATGGAGGAAGCGCAAGAGACACCTGACGTGGTAGTTGGTAAGTTTCCTGCCAATTTACACATTGCAACCCTGTTGTTCGATTCTGGTGCTACCCACTCGTTCATTGCCCAAGGGTTTGTTAAAAAGCATGATCTAGCAACAACACAAATGAACTATATGCTAGCAGTAAACTCTCCAGGTGGAGAAATAAGGACAAGACAAGTGTGTCCCAAGGTGAACCTAGATATTAATGGGATAGTATTTACTACTAACCTCATAGTGATAGATTCACAAGGGATAAATATTATCTTGGGTATGGATTGGTTGACAAAACATAAGGGAATCATCCATTGTTCGACCAGAACGGTGGAACTAACTCACCCTAGTGGCACAAGAGTAAAGTTCATAACAATACAAGAGCCTAGGAGGGACATTAAATTAAATCAAGTTGAAGTGAAAGTGGAGGAGATCAGGATTATCAGGGAATATCCGGACGTTTTTCCGGAGGAGTTGCCAGGTATGCCTCCCAATCGTGAAGTGGAATTCGCGATTGAGCTAGTGCCTGGAACAGCTCCGATATATAAGAGACCTTATCGGATGGACTCCAAGCAGCTGGGAGAACTCAAGGATCATTTAAGAGAATTGACGGAGAAGGGGTACATTTGTCCTAGTTCCTCACCATGGGGAGCTCCAGTGATATTTGTGCCCAAAAAGGACGGAACCCAAAGGTTATGCGTAGACTACCGTGCCTTGAATGAAGTAACAATCAAGAACAAGTGCCCATTACCCCGCATTGAAGACTTGTTTTATCAGTTGAGGGGAGCTTGTGTGTTCTCGAAGATTGATCTCAGGTCGGGATATCACCAACTTAAGATAAGGCAATCTGATATTCCCAAGACAGCTTTCATATCTCGGTACGGACTGTATGAATACACCGTCATGCCTTTCGGGCTAACTAATGCCCCGACATACTTCATGTATCTCATGAACAAGCTATTCATGGAATATCTGGACAAATTTGTGGTGGTTTTCATAGATGACATTCTCGTCTTCTCCCAAGATGAAGAGGAACATGAGAAACATCTAAGGTTGGTGTTGCAGAAGCTGAGAGAACACCGACTATATGCTTTGGCTGAGAAACATCTAAGGTTGGTGAGCTTTGGCTGAAGAGAGTTCCCTTCTTAGGACATATAATCTCGGAGGGAGAATCTCCATAGATCCCGCCAAGATCGAGGATATACAGAAGTGGAAGACCCCTGAGAATGTCGGGGACGTTTGAAGCTTCTTGGGATTGGCTAGATACTATCGACGGTTTATTGAGGGATTCTCCAATATCTCGAGACCCCTCACCAAACTGTTGGAGAAGGGAATCACATTCGCATGGACGCCACAATGCGAGACGAGTTTTCAGGAGCTAAAGAAAAGATTGACAACAGCCCCAGTCCTAGTTATGCCAGATATGCAGAAAAACTTTTTGGTGTACTGCGATGCCTCTGGAAACGGGTTGGGATGTGTTCTCATGCAAGAGGGGCATGTCGTGGCTTATGCATCCCGGCAGCTCCGGAAACACGAGAAGAACTATCCTACACATGACCTAGAACTAGCCGCAGTGGTACACGCGTTGAAAATTTGGCGGCATTACTTGATGGGGAAGAGGACAGAGATATATACGGATCATAAGAGTTTAAAGTACATTTTCACACAGCCAGATCTCAACCTCAGACAAAGGAGATGGTTAGAGCTAATCAATGACTTTGATGTGGGCATCAACTATCATCCTGGGAAAGCCAACGTCGTTGCAGATGCTTTAAGTCGGAAAGTGCAGGTCAACACGTTGAGCTTGAAGGACTTGCCTGCAGAATTGAAGGACGATGTTATAAGACTCAATCTATGCCTGGTGAATAGTGGTGAAGCCATCGCCATGGAAGTGGACTCCACACTAGAACAAGACATACGTGATGGTCAAAAGAATGACGAGAAGATACAAGAAATCAGAAAACTCATCAAGGAAAATAAAGGTCCTGGTTTCAGAGAGGATCTGTGTGCCTGAAGTGAAGGAGATCCGTGAATTGATTTTGAAGGAGGCTCATGATTCCAACTATTCCATTCATCCTGGGAGGTACGAAGATGTACCAGGATCTCAAGAGCAGGTATTGGTGGTATGGAATGAAGCGAGATGTCGCGGAACATGTTGCCCTATGTGACACATGTCAGTTGGTGAAAGTGGAACATCAGCGACCCGCGGGATTATTGCAACCACTCAAAGTGCCTGAATGGAAATGGGAAGAAATCAGTATGGATTTCATAGTGGGACTGCCTAGGACCCAATCAGGATATGATTCGATATGGGTCATCGTCTACAGGCTAACCAAGGTAGCTCATTTCATCCCTATGAAGGAAAGCTACAGCGGATCCAAATTGGCGGAGTTGTACATGTCAAGGATCATGTGTTACCATGAAGTGCCCAAGAAGATAGTGTCGGATCGAGGGACATAGTACACCTCAAGGTTCTGGCAAAAGTTGCATGAAACCATGGGAACCCATCTGAATTTTAGCTCTGCCTATCATCCCCAAACTGACGGGCAGACGGAAAGAACCAATTAGATTCTTGAAGATATGCTGAGAGCGTGTGCACTCAAAAACAATCGGAGTTGGGACAAGAACTTACCGTATGCGGAGTTCTCCTATAACAACAGCTATTAGGCTAGTATGAAGATGTCGCCGTTTGAAGCTTTGTATAGAAGGAAGTGCAGAACTCCCCTATTTTGGAACCAAACGGGGGAAAGTAAAGTGTTTGGTCCCGAAGTACTACAACAAGCCGAGGCGAAAGTGAGGGAAATTCGCAACAACTTGAGGATAGCACAGACACGACAAAAGAGCTATGCCGATGTTCGGAGAAGAGAGCTTGTTTTCAACGTGGGAGACTATGTCTATCTCAAGGTGTCCCCTATCCGAGGACTTCGTCGGTTCAAGGTGAAAGGGAAATTATCACCTCGATACATCAGACCCTTTCAAGTTCTGGAGAGGAATGGCGAAGTGGCGTATCAACTAGAATTACCGGCTCGCCTATCGGATGTGCATGACGTATTCCATGTGTCTCAGCTCAAGAAATGTCTGAGAACACCTGAAGAGGTGTTACCCATGAACGAGGTTGACGTAGCGGAGGATTTGTCTTATGCCGAGCAACCATCCAAGATTTTGGAGACAATGGAACGCCTCACAAGAAATAAAAGAATCCGAATGTGCAAGGTGCAGTAGAAGCATCACTCGGAAGAGGAAGCCACCTGGGAGCGAGAAGACGAGCTTAAGGCACAATTTCCGGAATTGTTTTCTTAGAACCACCAATCTCGTAGACGAGATTTCTTTTAAGGGGGGTAGAGCTGTAACACCCCAAAACCTATTAAGAGGGGAATTTAAAATTTTTTGGACGTATTGCATGTGCTGCAAGAATTCAAATTCAAACTGGAATTCAAATTAAACTCAAAACAGAAATGAAAAAGAAAAAGAAAAAGAAAAAATAAACTTCCCCGGCCAGTGGGCCGAAACCCACCAGCCGGCCCACTCACCCCCGCGCCAGCCCGCAGCCGCACGCCCCCCCCTCTTTCCCACTGACACGCGGGGCCCGCCATCCTCCTTCCTCCTCGCGCCCACGCTCGGCCGGCTGGGACTCTTCTCACCTCCGAATCAAAACCGCCCCGGATACTCGCGTATCCCAGCCGAATTTCGGTTCTGGACGACGCAAACTCGATCACAACCGAACGCCGCCCCTCCCCGGCTATATAAACACTGGCATCTTCCCGATTATCACCCACGATCAGCCGCTTTTCATTCCAGTGAGAACCCGAGTTTCTCCGGCCAATTTCGCTCGATCTTCGCTCGGGATTTCTGATCTAACGCGCTGATCTTGATCCACCGCCTCCGGGGAACCACGCAGGTGCAGAAAACTCGTTGGTTTGAGCTTCAAACACAGCGCCGACGAGCCTCACCGTGACTTCACCTCGGACCTCGTCGCCGACCGCCTTCCAGGACCTCCGAGCTCAAGAAAACCACCGAGTTGAGATCCCCGACCTCCCCTCTACCGATCTATGCCATAAAATCCCAGTTTTAGGAAGAATTTACGAAGATCCGAAGCTCTCCGGCGAGATCGCCCCCTCCCGCCGCCGCGCTCCGCCGAGCAGCGCCGCCCGCGTTTGATCAGAGCGACGTGGCCGCTTGTGCGCCGTTTATTTTAAATCACACGGTAGAATTTAAATCCCCCCGTACCGGTTCGGCGTTATAATCTCAGCCGTCTGTTTTAAATCGGACGGTCCACGTCAGCCCCGCGTTATAAAGGCCGGGATTCTTACGCGCTAGCCCCTGGGGATCTCGGAAAATACGAGCTAGCCCCGGAAACTTCTGATCTAGCCCCTGTAGCTTCAGAAATTCATGTAAATTCAATTAAAAATCAGTTTTAGCCCCTGGACTTAATAAAAATTAGCAAAACCCCTCTGTTATGCATAGTTGGGCCCCTGGAAATTCTTAAAATAATATAATAGACCCTGTAGTGGGGTGAGTTTACCTTTTTAACCCTATATGATATTAAATCTAGGAATTTGAATATGTGATTAGTATTTAAAATTCAAAAGATAGGACAAACACATTGTAAATTCAAATTTGAACTCTCTTAGCACGTGGAAAACTTTGGAGCGAGTTAAAAATAAATTTTAAGTTGAAATGAATCTGTCTAATTAATTATTCACATTTATTAGTTATAGGGACACATTTTTAGGTTAGAAAATAATTCTGAAAATTGGTAAAATAAATGTAAATTAGTTCACATCAGAGGGGAAGTTCAAGAATATGTTATTTAATATTTTAGGTCAGAACCTATTCTGTTTAGATGATGTGTCTTATTATTTTCATAATAAACTTCACAATTAGGTATAGAAAATAAATCTTAAAATATTGGAAAGTAGGTATGCATAACTATAAAAGGATAAATGACGTCTCCAAATCCAAAGATTTCAGTTTAGCGTTTGGTAGAAGGTCTGAAAACCCATTTGCAGTAGGAAAATACCTTCCATGCATACTTGGTAGCTAAAATGTGTATCAATTGAATATAAAGAATTTGTTCAAATGGGAAACTCATATATAGTGTGCAAACATAAATCTGAAGACAAAAGTTAGAAAACATATGAACATGTTTAAAAGTGCATGTAAGCCAAAAATCAACACACATAGAATAACCACAACACATAGAAATGTGAATGACTTTCATAAATGTGAATGTGTGGTTTGTATGAAGTGGAAGTGTGAACAATCACTACAGGAATCGGGACTATAGACGACGGCCGGAAACCGTCGTCAATAAGGACACTACCGTCGTCAATAAGTTATTGACGACGGTAAAAGTTTATAGACGACGGTTTTCAGCTGTCATCAATTATTAGTCATCAATAAGTTTATTGACGACGGTAACCATTGTCAATAAATTTATTGACAACAGCTAAATCTAGCTGTCGTCAATAAACTTATTGACGGCAGCTAAATCAGGTTGTCGTCAATAAGCTTATTGACGACGGCCAGGAAACCGTCATCAGTAACCGTGGCTTATTGACGACGGTTTACACTAGGCCGTCGTCAATAACAATTGCTTATTGACGACGGTTTCTGGTACCTGGCCGTCGTCAATACTAATGGCTTATTGACGACGGCCAAGTACCAGAAACCGTCGTCAATAAGCTTTTCAATTTTTTTTAAAAAAACAGAAAATCCTGCCCTGGCTTTGAGGCCAGCCCTGGCTCAATGGCCAGATCACAGGCAATCAAAATATACATCACAGAATTGCATAAAAACACTATACGCACGCCACACTACCCTACGCTACCCCGACCGCTGCCACCGGAGTCCAGGAAGTCGTCGTGCGCTCGTCCAAACGCTGGTTGCTGAGGGGATGGAGTTTCCTGAGCCCGCGTCGCCGATCCCTATGATGTACATGTATAGTTAGACAAATTAGAAGTTTACAAATGTGTATATGATTAAATAAACTCATTACAAGTTAAAATTGAGCAAGTTAGCTAGATTTGGCTATGTTTGAGTAAGTTTGCTCATATTTTACTAAGTTTGAGAAGTATGGACTAGTAGTGTTTGTGTTTGAGCTAGTTCAAAAAGTTTTGGCTATGTTTGAGTAAGTTTGGTCATATTTGACTATAGTTGAGTAAGTTGTACCATATTTTACTCAGTTTGAGGATGTTTAACTAGTTTTCTCTAAGTTTAAGTAAGTTTGATCAAATTCAACTAAATTTGAGCAAATTTAACTAGTTGCAGCTATTATGAGAAATTTTGTACCTATGCTCCTAACGTCGGCCCCTGTGGTAGCTGTATCGGTGGCGGCGCCCACTGAGGAAAGACAACGGGTTGTCCTGTGGCCATAGCCTGCAAATATGAAGTAAATTATTATACATGTCATTTATATATTAGAAACGTTGAGTACAATGATCTGAACTTACCTGCATGGCAGCTTGCAGCTGTAGCATGTACGAGTGTTGATACTCGTCCCTAGCCCGGAGCTCGGCTGCCTGCCTCTCGTTCGCGAGCCTCAGCGCTTCCTGCGTCCTCTGGAGCTCCTCCTGGACACTCTGGAGCTCCAGATCACGGCTGCCACGCCTGCTGGATCCACCCTGCGATAAAGAGGCCCCCGAGTAAGACCGCGCCTCCCTCGAGTCTACTACTCCATCGAAGATGGCCAACCTACACAACGAAGTAAGAGTATTAAAGTTTCGTATCTCGAAGTTAATGAAAGTAAATGAAAACAACAGAACTCACCGGCCGTGAGGTTTACCGCCACCGCTTGCATAGGCGGCTTCAGGTACGATCGGCGAGTTCTGCCAATCGTAATCGTCGCCTCGAAGCCTCCGCACCTCCTCCCCATACTTTTTCTGAAAATACAGAAAATTAAAGTCATCAGAAGTTTTAAAGATAATACAATTAAGTCAACTAAAGAACTCACCAACGTCTCTGTCGCTGTCAGAGAAGACAGCTGATCAGGCTGCGAGGGGTCACTTCCCATGTGACCCCTCCTCCACACCTGGATAGCGGTCGGTTCCTGACCGATCTCGCGCTCCTATCGATACGTGTTAGCACAATGATAGTGATACAAATTAACTAGAATATAATTCGAGTATCACTTACCATCCGTTTAGCAAGGCGTACGTAGCCGTCCCCGCCAAGACGGTGTTTCCCGTCCGTCCCTCGACTCTGTCGGCAGGTCATCGACACGCCTTGGAAGCCCTGGCTCGCCCAACGAGCACACAGGGAACTGTAGGCGTCCGGACAGGACTCAAGCCACGGTACGCTGACCTGCACACATTTGTTGTTGGATGAAAACATTGATGAAAATTGGATAATGAAGCAAAGTAAAATAAAGAATTTACCTCTACGTACTGTGCCTCCGTCAAGTACTTGTCCGCCACATCCCTAAACTGCCCTGGCTCACCATCGTCCTGATGCAACTTATAGTACGCCTTCGTAGCCTGAATGCGAGCCGTTGAAATCGACCGCGTCAGGAGCTTCCTAGCGTTGTTGTTGAAGACCAGGCGAGCGTGATCCAGCTGGGCCTCATCCTCCAAACGGTAATATTTCTACAAGTAGAAATATACAAGTTAATGTATTTAACATATAATAGGTTCGCATTTAACGAATAGACGATTTACTTACCATGAATTCATGCCACACATGCTCCTGGTGGTTGCCGTAGGTAATGTCCTCGGCCGTAGCGTAATCGTCCCAAGATGTAGCAGCCCGTCCGTTCACTAGACCGGGGTAGTGACAAGGGATGAGCTGGCCCAGGACAGTGTTGACCTGGCGGTGGCGTCCTTGACCCGTGAACGAGTCATCGGCCCAAGACCTAATACACGATTCTCAATTAGTACATATATAAGTGTTAAAATATCTAAATTGATTTGTTATAGATTTACTTACCTATCGCCAACCGGACGAATAACGACCTGATCTTCTGGCCGTGCAGGAACCGGAGGAGGAGCCACGTAGTGGCTCCTCTTGTAACGCCGCTGTGGAGCCGGCTCCACATCAGGCTCTGTGGAAGGCTCTGAAGCAAGGTCTGAATCCTGCGGTGCCTGAACCTGAAGAGGATCCGAAGCAGGATCTGTAACAGGCTCCGAAACCTGTGGTGTCTGAAGAGGACCCCTGGCCTCTGTCTCCTCAGACGTAGAGTCGTCCTAAAAATTTGAAGATTGGTAATATAGATTTAAGAAAGTTATTTATATAATTTATGTAATTTAATATTCTTTACCTGTCGTGACCGCTCTCGTGACCCCTGGCCTCTGTCGAGGCCCAACAGCTGAGACAGTCTACCATTGCTAGACTGACAGCCCTGGAAAATGGAGTCTGCTCTCGGGGGCAGAAAGCCCTGCGTCCCCCGTCGTCTACTGCTCGATGACATCCTGATGAAAGGAAATTTGATAATGAATTTAAAGGAAAATATAGAAGACGAAAGAAGAGATGAAAGAAACGATACTTGTACTCAATTTCAATATTCATCAGTATCATGATCATGTACTCTACTTCGTAAACCGGACCATCGATCTTTTGTCATGGTTGTTCACCGTTTTCGTTTTTTCACATTATGAGTCTGTACATCTTGTGCATCTCCAACTAATTCATCGAGTCGTAGACCAGGCTCAACGACAAAAGAATCCGGCAACTCTTCTTCTTGGTAAACAACATCTGCCTCATCAATGTAACCAGTATTGTCCGGTGTATATAACCGCTCACGAGGATTCACCTTTTGTACAACCCACCATGCACTAAGTTTTTCGCATGTATATTGTAGATAGTACACTTGTTCGACTTGGTGTGCAAGGACAAAGGTGTCGTAGCCTCGTAGTCAGTCCTTGTGTTTGACTTCTACCATGCCAAATTGGTTTTGTCGAGTTCCATTGTTATTATCAAACCAATCACAGTCAAAGAAGACTACTTTAAGGTCTTTACTCCCGGCAAAACTAAATTCTAGGATTTTGTTTATGATCCCATAGAAATTAGTTTCATGTCCTTCGGCATCGGCGGCCCTCGTCACAACTCCGGTGTTTGATGTTGCCCTTAGAGGACGTTGAGCTTCAAATTGAGTTGAACGGAATCGGAACCCATTGACATCATATCGACCGAAGAGTTTAACTGTAATGGATCCGTTGGACAGTTATCGCAAATCTTTATGAACACCGGCTTGTGTCTTGCACTGTCCAACATATGAAGTAAGAAGACTATTTTATGCTATGAACATAATTACTAAGAGGAACAAGACAAGGACAACGTTACATGATTTCGAAACCACGTTTGGAAGTTAGGTCCTCCATTTACTCCATAGTGTCGCATTGTTTGTATTTGCTTGCTAGTAGGTTGCTGCTTAGACTTCCAATTTTGTCGATCGAACTCACTAAATCAGGACAAAACAGAATTATTGGTGTAGATGTATAACACACCACGCAAATTAGTATAGATGTTGAACAACCACTTAGTGAAAAAAATTGTCCATCCCATCTATGTTTGAGTACATGTATAACAAAGCAGCTGTCTTTTCATCTGCTGAAGCATCATAGCTCGTGCCACTACCAACAGTGGTGCCTCTCGTTTGAAAAAGTGAGAGTTCGCTACAAGAGGTTGCTTCAGCCATATTATACCGTAACACCGATGCATTAACATTGTGTTCTTCTGCAAAGTAGACACTTGAAAAGTATCCTATCTCCTGAAGTGTAAATGCTTCGGCGATGCATCCTTCAACCCTTGCCCTATTACGAACCACCGGTTTTAGACATCTGAGTGCTCTTTCAATGTGGTACATCCACCTATATTGAACAGGGCCACCTACTTTAGCTTCATATGGAAGATGGATTAGAAGGTGTTGCATTGGATTGAAGAACCCTGGAGGAAATACTTTTTCCATCTTACATAAAAGCACGGGTATCTCTTTTTCCAACTTCTCCATCATCTCCCTTTTGATTTCTTTAGCACAAAGCTGTCTATAAAAATAGCTAAGCTCGGCTAACACCTTCCAAACCTCATCGTCAAGATAGCCTCGAAACATAACCGGCAGAAGTCTTTCCATGATTATGTGATAATCATGGCTCTTCAAACCAGTAAGATTTCCAGTCTTAACATTAACGGCTCTTCTCAGGCTAGCAGCATAACCGTCTGGGAACTTCAACTGTTTCAACCACTTGAAGACTTCTTTCTTTTCTTTTGGTCGAAGGCAGAAAGAAGCTCGTGGTTTGCCACCAGCTTCGGAGAGCTCAAGACTTGGTCGGTTACAAACCTCTGCCAAATCCTTCCGAGCTTTTATATTGTCTTTTGTTTTTCCCGTCATATCCAACCACGTGCTTATGATGCATTCGCCCATGTTACGTTCCTGGTACATGACATCAATGTTATGCATTAGAATTAAAGACTTCATATACAGTAACTCCCATAGTGCACATATATGAGTCCAATTGTGATCCTCTCCGTAACCAACAAAATATCCAGGACGACCTTCATCTGGCACTAGATTGTTGAGCTGTTTAACAATTTCCAACCCGTTCAGACGTTGTGGTGGTCCCTTTTTTACAATGGTACCCTTCCCGAAGGCATTTCTCTATTGCATAAACACGTGATTTGGCGGTAACCAACGTCTATGACAATCAAAGTAGCATATCTTGCCACCATGACTTAGACGAAAACAATCCGTGTCCGAAGCACATATTGGACATGTCAATCGACCATGAGTGCTCCAGCCAGAAAACACGCCGTAAGCTGGAAAATCATGAACAGACCACAAGTACGCAGCTCGAAGGTTGAATTTCTGTTTTCTATAACAATCGTACGCTTCGACTCCTGTCCATAACATTTTGAACTCTTCAATCAATGGCTGCATCATCACGTTTAGTCGTGAACCAGGATGATCCGGTCCAGGTACAATAAGGCATAGGAACATGAACTCATACTTCATACAAAGCGATGGTGGTAAGTTGTACGGAATAGCGAACACGGGCCAACAAGAGTATGGTGTGGCATTTGTACTAAACGGTGAGAAGCCATCTGTCGCCAATCCAAAGCGAATATTTCTCGCGTCATTGGCGAAATCTGGATTAAAGCGGTCAAGCGCCTTCCATGCCTCACCGTCCGACGGGTGCACCATCATGATGTTGTTCTCATGTACACCTTCTTTATGCCACCTCATGTGTCTAGCTGTTTTTTTAGATAGAAACAAATGCTTGAACCTAGGTGTGACAGGCAAGTAGCGAAGCTGCTTCTGTGCGACTTGAGTCATTACTTTTGAACCGTCGTCATTAACAACTTCGACAAATCTCGCTTTACCACATTTTAAGCAATTGTTCTCGTTGGCATTCTCTCTCCAAAAAAGCATGCAATTGTCTAGACACATATCAATCTTCTCATATTTCATACCTAGACCAGAAATCAACTTCTTAGACTGATACATATCTTTAGGCACTTTATGTGGTTGTGGAAGGATATCGCTGATCAATTTGATAAGATCGTTGTAGCAGTTCTTGGAGAAGAAATACTTAAACTTAATGGCCATAAATCTAGTCATGAAAGTAAGGAGCGTCACTTCGGTGTGTTCATGCAACGGCTCTTCCGAAGCTTTGAGAAGCGTGAAAAACGCTTCAACCTCCGTTGGAGGAGGATCCTCCATCAATTCAGGATTTATGGCATCAAGCATCTCGTCCATCCTATCGACCCCCGTGTTGTCATCCTCATCTGAAACTTGTAAGGGTTGAGAAGATGTCTCACCGTGAAAGGTCCACACCTCATAATCTTGCATGAAACCGTATCGACATAAGTGAAACACCAAATTCACTTTGTCCCAACACTTTGCACCTTGACATTTCGTACATGGGCACCGCACCTTATCGATCTTTGACAATGAAAAAGCTCGATCTACAAAAGCATCTGTCTTTGCGAACCACTTATCCGAGTGACCACAAGAACTGTTCTTCCAACCGGTATACATCCAACTACGATCCTCACCCATGTTTGAATCTGCAGTTTAATGTCAAGGAAATTATAGTTACTTTACAATTTATTTATGTCACGGCCCTACATCTATTGGAAAGGATAGGTCCTAAACAAACCCAAGAGTGACCGAGTGGAGCGTGCTCATGAGGAGACGCGTGGTATGGATCCGAACGAAATTTCGGCAGCATAACCCCGCTGTTCTCCACTGCACGCCCGAAAATGGTGCAGCAGAGAACAACAGGGTTATGCCGTCGAAATCTCGTCTAGACCTAAACCCGCGTTTCATCACATGCCACGCCCCCTCGGTCACTCCCAGGCTGTCCAAAAAGGGACAATTTCGAATGTACATGCCTCACATGCGTAACACATGTGAGACGGACCCGTTCGAAACGGGTGACGCATGTTGTATAGGTTTACGTCAATCTTTCGTTTTTGAGTCATTTAAAAGAGAGAGAGGAAAGAACGAGAGAGAAGGAAAGAACGAGAGACAAAGAAGTGGGTTAGCCGTCCTAAGTTATGCCCCATTGGGGCCTGCCATTATCTTACAACGCCTTTAGGGTTAGCCGTCGTACGTTATGCCCCGTCGTAAGTGGGTCAAAGATGAAACCGCACCGTCGGGGCCCGCCATCCACGCACGGGAGCTTGCCGTCCTCGTGCCTGTCTCGACTAATACATTACCAATAAATGGGCCGTGACAGAACCTAAATGGGTCGTGTCAGGCCGGACCGGGCCGAAACCCATTTATTTACATATAGTATCTAATCACGCAATCAATCAAAGTATTATTTAAACAATAATCAATAACAATACTAATTAAACAATTAATCATCTAAGGCTGGTTGCTTCAACACAATCAGCCCATATATGAGTCCAGCTATATTAACCAAGGCTTTGCTAGTAGGTTCAACACAATCAGCCCATATATGTTAACAATGGCCTCTGGAGTGTTTGTCTCACTTTATTTGTTTCAAAATGATTCATCTATCTTGTTTTTCAAGTAGTATTAGCAAGATACAACTTTAATTGGGGACAAATTAATGCATGTACAGAGAGAACATAAAAGCTGTAGGCTTTGCCTAGTATCCTTCAATTCAGTTTGTGTCTTTCAATTTGAGGATATATCAGTTGTCAAAGGTATCCATTAAACGTGAGTGAGGAACTGTATTTTTTTGTTTATTCTGTGGTGTGAATGTAATCGTAAATCTATACTGTGTACTCATACCTCTTCTTTCACAGTGCATAATTATTCAATGCTACTTTACAGTGTGCAAAAAATGAAATTTCATAATACATATATGGGCATAAAAATTTATAGATCAGTTTCACTCAACTTCATTTCCAGCGTAAAGAGGTAAAAAAAATGATCCCCGAACCAAGATGAGTACGCTCTTAAACTTATGTGGAGATGAATGTTATACAATGATCTCTCAATAATTTGTTAGGACCTTTTTGAAAAGAAGAAAAAGCTACATGGGTAACCGGTTCATTTATTTGTGACAGCTGTTCATTTCACCATATACTCCCTTTTGCAAGGGTGTCTCTCATGCGTCTATTATATATATGTGTGTGGGTGTGTGTGTAGAGAGAGAGAGAGATATGGCCAATAAAAGAAGTCACCATGTTCGCTCTAAAGACTTAGAAATTCTCATGTTAATTAAAAAAGAAAGAAAAATCACTCACCACTGCCTTATAAAAATGGCTAAAAATACCCCTATGTATATTTTTAAAATTACTCACCATTATCATTATAAAAAATAAATTAAAATATCCAGAATAGATCTATATATTTTCAAATTACTCACCATTTATATGACCAAAAATGGCTAAATTAACTAAATATTTGTACATGGCGACACTATCATCAAGAATACAATAAACCAAAAATAGTAGTGATAAAATAGTAATAATGATACAGTAAAAATAAATTGAGGCATCCAAACATAATATAATTTTAGACATAGTTGAATTGTTGATAACACTCTTATATTTGATTCGTTAATTCTAGCAACACAAATATGTGGGCCATGCAACTAGTCCACTTTTATTTAGGCTATTCATCAAAGCCTGGATGCAAGGAAAACCTTTCCCTGACCCATTTCTTCTAAAAAGCCAAAGGAGGTCCCCGGAAAAAAAAGAAAGGGTGCAAGAAAAAGGCAGCCAAGAAAAGGAAACAAGTAAAGGTGCAGATGGAGGGGAGCCAAAATAAAACACATGCCTTCTTCCAAACTCGTTCCTCTCCACTAAGTTCTTCCAGCTGCTGCTTTCTCTCTTCCTCTCTCTAGAGGTTGACCCCAACACTTCAAAGGATTTAGCTCTCAAAAGGAGACAGAGATCGTGGAGGTCGAGCGACAAAAGCTAGAGAGAGAGGGGGGGGAGAGTGAGTGCTTGATGCTTGCTTGTGCGTGGTCGAGAAATTAAAAGGGATCATCAGCATATCAAAGGGGAAGAGAATATGGACAGGGGACTCGTCCAAAAATCATCGTCAGCTCTAGTGGGCGAGATGGGAGAAGCCGGCCATGGATGGTGGAGCGTGAATAATTTGAGAGCCCCCTTTGAGCAGCAGCAGCACCACCATCCTTCTCTTTTCATGCCGTCATCCACCAACACCACCGCGGCGCCTTCTTACGGTCTCCATTCCTTCTCCTCCCTTCTGCTCGCGAATCACTATCCGCTGCCTACAACCAGCACGTCGCCTTGGCATGACAGCGGCAGCATCAGCCAGGGACTCGGTCAGCAGGATTCAAGCAGCCAGCTCATACTGTACAATCTCTCTCTTTAATTCTTTCCCTCTTATCTGTCTGTCTCTCTCTCTCTCTCTCTACACACACACATACATTATGCTCCTTTCTAGATAATTGTTGAAATACCATGATGCACGAAATATTGCAACGATATTCACTTAAGTACCAGCTTTTATACCCATTTTCGTCAAAAATGATTTTTTCATCTCCATGGTTTCCACCTAATTTATGAATCATATTGCGTTTCATCCAGTGGAGGATTGGTCAATGGGGAGGAGCGATACATGGAAGGGCAGATGCTATTGCCAACTATGATTGGTTCAGAAGCCGGTGGGAGCTACATCTACAGCACCACAGCCAGCCATGGGAGCAGCACAAGTGACGAGATCCAGTTGCCATGGGGGAGTGTCCATCAGCACCACAAGGCCTTGCAGCAGAAAGGAGCTTCCTCTCCCAGGTCTTCTTCGATAACATCGGCGACCTCCCTTGGAGGCAGCAACATGCTGGAGTTCTCAAACAACACTAGTTCATCACCTCGTGAGGTAGGATCCAAAGTTGATTTATTTATGGTTCCAGCTTCCAAGTACCACAAACTAACGAACAAACAACTCCGATTGATCCTACTCCACATACGAAACTAGTAGCCGGGGAGAGGCCAGAGGGGAGGGGGAGGAGACTTACCTCGGATGGAGACGGGTGGCGGCGGTGGCGGGGACGGGCGGCGGCGACCGAGACGGCGGCGACGGGCGGCGGCGGTGGCGGGGACGGGCGGCGGCGACCGGGACGGCGGCGGCGACTGGTGCGATTCGGGAGGCGGCACTGGCCGCCTCCCGGCTCGCGCACGGGCTATATACCCCATTATTGACGACGGTGCTAGGAAACTGTCATCAATAAGGACTTAATGACGACGGTACTAGGTTACCGTCGTCAATAACTCCTCAGGTGGGCCCGAATTAAGTTAAAGACGACGGGCGCCGTCGTCAATAATTTATTGACGACGGTTCACGCTCAGCCGTCGTCAATAACTGTGTTATTGACGACGGTGCTAGGTCACCGTCGTCAATAACTCCTCGGGTGGGCCTGAATTAAGTTAAAGACGACGGGCACCGTCGTCAATTATTTATTGATGACGGTACTCGCTCAGCTGTTGTCAATAACTGTGTTATTGACGACGGCTTTTTCTAGCCGTCGTCAATAAAATTAAAGACGACGGCCCCGTCGACAATAAATCTGGCCGTTGTCAATGATCGTTTTTCCTGTAGTGTATGTCTTATGGATTGTGTTTTCTTTTGCTATGTGTATTGGCATGAGTAGAACCTGCCCCAGAGCAAGTTCTCCCCTTCCAAGACCAAGACTTCCAATTCTCAGAGCAACAAGAAGAAGGCAAGTGTCCTTGACCACTTTGATCCTATGCTAGGATGTGTAGATAGAATTATTTGCATTGTCAATTGAAATATGAAACCCATGCTAGGATGTTTCCCTAGGGTTGCATTATCTTGTTTCCTTGTAGCTTGGGTTGGGATTTGTTTTATTATGTCATTCACTCATATTACTTGTGCTTAGCCATGCTTAGAATGGGATAATTGGGATATGAGACCATCAGTTTATTTACCTTATTCTTGAATGAGATATTATGAGTTATGTAGAGGTAGGGATCAAGGCAAGTTGGATGTTTTGGTTGGTGCTGGGTGCACGAGACTCGGGTTTATGTTTAGTACTTGCCTGGATCCTAAGGACCGGTTCATGGAGCATGTAAACTGGATTTACCGTGCCAACCACATGCTGAGATGGGGCAGCTTGGCCAATTAATTAGGTGTATCCCCGGCGTAGTATGGGTGTGTTGGATGGTGCGGGGAGTAGGTGTCAGCTGGACTATCATATGAACCGCAAGGCTCAAGAGGTGGCCACTGCAGCGGGGTTGGAGCCTCTTGTATGCTGTTAGGGGTGAAACCTCAGTGGGCCCACGCTCGTCGGGAATCCCTTTGTAAAGGCTTCGTAGTGATCTCCTGGCTACACACCTGGGAAGTGTGAATGTGGTTCGTAGCCACTGGCATAATGGAGGTTCTTTTAGTCCACCCGGCAACAGGGGATGAAATCACTACGTGTGGGTACAATGGTGCAAACTCTGCAGAGTTAAAACTGTCACGACAGCCGTGCTCACGGTCAAGAGCGGCTTGGACTTATTCATGATTAGAGGATGATGGATTTGGAAGTTGAGGATGTTAAGCGGGGAGCTTAACATTGGAAATGACGTTATGGTTATTTGATTATGATGATGGGTTGGGAGATTGGGACCATTTCACCTATGTAGTATTGTAGGTGCTTAATAAGCTAAGGTGATAGGTATTAATTGCGTAGTGCTTTAACCATGAGTTCAACCTCTCCTTGTTCTAGCCATGCATGACATAACATTCCCACACTTGCTGAGTACCATCGGTACTCAACCTTGCATATTTGTTGGTCTATATTGCTGCTCAGGTCAAGAGAATGATGTGGGGTTTAATGATCAAGACTTTGGACCCGAAGAAGGTTTCTAGGTTCATGGAGTCCCCCGGGCAACGCCTGTGACGGAGCCCACAAGAATAATATTCCGCTGCTAGTTTATTTACTTGTCATGAACTTATTATCGTCCATCGAGACATATGCTATGTAAGGCTTATTTATACTCGACACCTGGCTTGTAATAAATGATGCTTCACTATTTGTCATCACATGTATGAGAAAATGATCCTGGCATACATGTGATATTCACTCGGTTGTTCTTCGGAAAAACCGGGTGTGACAGCAGCACAATACGTCGATGATTCAATACTTCGGTTAGTTAAAAGACTTTTAGGAATCCAGTACTGAGTCACACGACGTCCAGCAGGAATAACACGCGAAAGCTGAGAAGGTACAGCAGGTTTATGAGCCAAACATCAAAAATTTTTGTTCCCAACTACTGACTTAGAAGATGTGTTATATGTAGCACAAAAAACAGTAGGTCCGGGAGCAAGTTTTTGACTCATTACAGCAGGTTGCAAGCTCCGAACATTCGATCTAGCAGATTTTGCTTGGTTGTTATGTGATCTAGCAAGTATTCTTTGTTTCTTATCATGTTTAGCTAGTCTATAACAAAAATCCATGACATGACCATCTCTACCACAGTAGGTACAATGAAAAATAACCTTATTATCATGTCTAGATGAGCAAGCAACACGTTTATTAGAACCCGAATGGGACAGTACGCCTGCAGATTTGAAAAGCACCTCTTTTTGTCTAGGAGCTGTTTGAATCAAACCGCTTCCTAATGACTTTACAACTTTAGGTGGGTGTGCCTTAGCATGAGCATGAGAATTAAAACCTAAACCAGTTTCATCATTACAAGACTTGGAAGAATTCAGCAGCAAGTTTAGGTTCTTATTTGCATTAGAAAACCGATCTAGTGTCCTATGCATGTCATCAAGTTTATTGGACAGATCAAAGCAGTTTTCACATGAAGTTTTTCCTTTTAGTTTGCAATTTGAACAATATTTAACTTAATGCACAGGTAAAGCATTGTTCAAAATAGAAATCTCATTCATAGCATCATTTAGTTTCTTATTCAGATCATCATATGAAGAACAATGCAAATCAACTGTAGAACAACAAACATCTTTCAAATTTTTATCATTAAGTGCAGCAAGCTCTTTGTTCTTTTCAATTTCAAGTTCAATTTTATCAAGTGTAGATGCGTGTGCACTTCTTAAAGAGGATAATTGTTCATAAGTCAAATCAAATGAGGAACAAGAATCATCACTACGAATCAAAGTTTTAAACGATTAATTTCAGATTCTAGTGATTCAATTTTAACAGCATTGTTCCTAAGTTTTTTTATCCTTTTTATTTAATATAACAGTGGCACGAGAAATAGCATCACACATTTCTTCGCAAGTGGGACATACCTCTTCATCGTAGCTGTTGTGTTCTGCCTCCTCGGAGCTTGAACTTGACTTGCTCGCCATGCAGCACATATTTGCCATAAGTTCTTCATCTTCATCACTACCGGTGTCCACATCACTTGAGCCGAAATCTTGAAGTGCAGAGATCATACTATGCACTGTGTTGCGCATTGATAAATCTTTCTTCTTATTATTCTTTGCAAACGATTTCTTCGGCCTTGTTTGCTTTTCTTCACGTGAAGTCGGACCTGAAAGGTTAGGGCACTCTGTACGAAAATGTCCTGTCTTATCAGATTCAAAACATTGTTGAGGTCCGGAGCTTCCTCTCCTTCTAGTTCTCACATTTTGCAATGCTTTTGAGAACCGAGTAGACATGAGTGCAAGCTCCTCCTCTGGAAACTCTTCAATCTATTCAACGGTTAGAGAGGACAGCAAAGAGAGTGCACCACTAGATGATGATTGACTAGAACTAGACATGTCACGTTGCGAAACAAATGCCATAGACTTGTTGGGGTTTTTACGTGAGATGATGTCAATTTCATGAGTTTTCAATTTAGAATAAAGCACGTCTAAAGTAAGAGAACTCATGACAGTAGATTCACGAATTGATGTAACTTTCATCTCCCAAATTGACATATCTAATGCTCCTAACAATTGTCTAGCATTTTCAGCATCTGAAAAGTTAACATTGACACTACGCAAGTTGCTGAGAATTTTATTAAAGCGAGCAAAAAGGTCGTCAATTGACTCACCGTGTTGCATCTCAAAACGCATGTATTCTTTCTTGAACATATCTTGTATTACCTCCTTGATCGTATTGGATCCTTCATGGTAGTCACAAAGAGCTTTCCAAACATCATATGCAGATCGGAGGTGTGCAACACGGTCGAAGTCGCTTTGAGTCAATCCTTGGATGATCAAGTTGCGAGCCTTGTTGTTGTTGTCAACATCTCTCATGTTCGCAGCCGTAACTTGATCGTTGGGTGGTACATCGAAGTTCCGGTAGACCTTTTTGTCACACCCGGTTTTTCCGAAGAAACAACCAAGTGAATATCACATGTATGCCAGGATCATTTTCTCATACATGTGATGACAAATAGTGAAGCATCATTTATTACAAGCCAGGTGTCGAATATAAATAAGTCTTACATTGCAAATGTCTCAACGGACACTAATGCTTCATCACAAGTAAATAAACTAGCAGCGGAATATTATTCTTTTAGGGCTCCATCACAGGCGTTGCCCGGGGGTCTTCATGAACCTAAAACCTTCCTCGGGTCCAAAATCTTGGTCATTATACACCACCTCATTATCTTGACCTGAGCAGCAATATAAACCAACAAATATGCAAGGTTGAGTACCAATGGTACTCAGCAAGTGTGGGAAAATTATATCATGCATGGCTAGAACAAGGAGAGGTTGAACTCATGGTTAAAGCACTACGCAATTAATACCTATCACCTTAGCTTATTAAGCACCTACATTACTACACAGGTGAAATGGTCCCAATCTCCCATCCCATCATCATAATCCAATAACCATATCATCATTTCCAATGTTAAGCTCCCCGCTTAACTTCCAAAACCATCAATCCTCTAATCATGAATAAGTCCAGGCCGCTCTTAACCGTGAGCACGGCTGTCAAGACAGTTTTGACTCTGCAGAGTTTGTACCACTGTACCCACAAGTAGTGATTTCATCCCCCGTTGCCGGGTGGACTAAAAGAACCTCCATTATGCCAGTGGCTACGATCCACATTCACACTTCCCAGGTGTGCAGCCAGGAGATCACTACGAAGCCTTTACAAAGGGATTCCCGACGAGCGTGGGCCCACTGAGGTTTCACCCCTAACAGCATACAAGAGGCTCCAACCCCGCTGCAGTGGCCCCCTCTTGAGCCTTGCAGTTCATATGGTAGTCCAGCTGACACCCACTCCCCGCACCATCCAACACACCCATACTACGCCGGGGATACACCTAATTAATTGGCCAAGCTGCCCCATCTCAGCATGTGGTTGGCACTGTAAAGCCGGGTTACATGCTCCATGAACCGGTCCTTAGGATCCAGGCAAGTACTAAACACAAACCCAAGTCTCGTGCACCCAGCACACAACCAAAACATCCAACTTGCCTTGATCCCTACCTCTACATAACTCCCAATAGCTCATTCAAGTGTATGGTATAATAAACTAATGATCTCATGTCCCAAATATCCCATTCTAAGCATGGCTAAGCATATGCATGTAAATAAATGACATGACAAAATGAATCCCAACCCAAGCTACAAGGAAACAAGGTAATGCAATTCTAGGGAAACTTTCCTAGCATGGGTTTCATATTTCATTTGACAATGCAAATAATTCTATCTACACATCCTAGCATAGGATCAAAGTGGTCAAGGACACTTGCCTCCTTCTTGCTGCTCTTGAAATGGGTAGTCCTGGTCTTGGAAATGAATAACTTGTTCTTGAACAGGTTCTACTTCATACCATCACACATAGCAAAAGAAAAACAACAATCCATAAGACATAGTTCACACTTACACTTCATACAAACCACACATTCACCTTTATGAAATTCATTCACCATTATATGTGTTGTGTTTCAGTTTTAAATAAATTCCTTATATTAAACTACTACACCTTTTCACTACCAGGTATGTATGAAAAGTATTTTTTTCTTCTCCATATATGCCTTCAGAATTTCTACCAACCCTAACTGAATTCTTTGAATTTTAGAAACTCCATTTATCATTTACTAGTTGCTATATTTTCAGATTTATATTCCTATGCATATTTGTGTATTTTATTATGAAGCTAGTAATACACATCATATAAACAGTATAGGTTCTGGTCCTAAATAATTTAATAACATATTTTGACCTTGGCCTCTGATGTAAACTATTTCATAATTATTTTCCCCTTTTTTCTATAGCTATTCTTTACTTAAAAATGTGTTCCTATACTAAATAATGTGAATAATTAATGAAACAGATTCATTTCAGCCCAAAAATATATTTTTAGCTCACTCCAAAGTTTTCTAAGTACTGAGAAAGTTTTTAATTAATTTTGACAAATATGTTTGTCCCCCTTTTTAATTTTTAAACACTAGTTACATATTCAATGTTTTAAATTAAATACTAAACAGGGCTAAAATAATGAATTCACCCCATTACAGGGTCTATAATATTATTTTCATAATTTCCAGGGGTCTAGCTACACTTATCAGAGGTGTTTTTCCTAATTTTTATTAAGTCCAGGGGCTAAAACTGATTTTTTAAATGAATTTAAATGATTTTCTGGAGTTCCAGGGGCTAGATCTGAAGTTTCCGGGGCTAGCTCTCAATTCCAGAGAACCCCAGGGGGTAGCACGTAAGAATTCCAATCTTTATAATGTGGGGCTGACGTGGACCGTCCGATTTTAAACCGACGGCTGAGATTATAACATCGAACCGGTACGCGGGGTTTTAAAGTCTACCGTGCGATTTAAAATAAACGGCGCACAAGCGGCCACGTCGCTCTGATCGAGCGCGGGCGGCGCTGCCGGCGGCGCACGGCGGCGGGAAGCGGCGATCTCGCCGGAAAGTTTCGGATCCTCGAGAATTCTGCCTAGAACTGTGATCTTATGGCCTAGACCGGTAGAGGGGAGGTCAGGGATCTCACCTCGGGGGTTTTCTCGAGCTCGGGGGTCCTGGAAAGTGATCGGCGGCGAGGTCCGAGGCAGAACCACGGCGAAGCTCGTCGGCGCTGGATTTACACCGTAACTCTCCGAGTTTTCTGCACCTGCAAAGCTCCCCGGAGGCGGTGGATCAAGACCAGCGAGTTAGATCAGAGTTTCCGAGCTTAGATCGGCCAGTATTCACCGGCGAAGTCTCGGTGCTCACCGGAGTAAAAATCGGCGATCGCGTGGGAAAAACTGATCGGGGCTGGGGTTTTTATAGCCGGGGAAGGGCGGTGGGTCTGTTGTGATCGAGTTTGAGTCTTTTGGGACCAGAATTCGGCTGTGGGACGCGGAAATCCGGTCGGTTGCGATCGCGCGCGCGCGGGAGAGAGTCCGGGGTCGGCGCGAGCGGGGGTTAGGGATGACATGTGGGTCCCACCTGTCCGTGAGAGACAGCGCGGCGCGCGCGGGGGCGGGCTGGCGCGGGGAAACTGGGCCGGCTGGCGGGTTTCGGCCCACTGGCCGGTTTTTTCCCGTTTTCTCTTTTTCTTTTTCCATTTCTTTTCTGTTTTGAGTTTAATTTGAATTCCAGTTTGAATTTGAATTTTTGCAAAATATGCAACACGTCCAAAAATTTTTAAATTCCCCTCTGAACATGGTTTAGGGTTTTGAATCAAAATTTGGGGTGTTACAGCTCTACCCCCCTTAAAAGAAATCTCGTCCTCGAGATTGGTGTTTCTAAGAAAACAATTCCGGAAATTGTGCTTTAAGCTCATCTTCCCGTTCCCAGGTGGCTTCCTCTTCTGAGTGATGCTTCCACTGCACCTTGCACATCCGGATTCTTTTGTTTCTGGTGAGGCGTTCCATCGTCTCCAAAATTTTGTATGGTTGCTCGGCATAAGACAAATCCTCAGCTACATCCACTTCCTTCATGGGTAACACCTCTTCAGGCGTCCTCAGGCATTTCTTGAGTTGTGACACATGGAATACATCCTGCACGTCCGATTGATGAACCGGCAACTCTAGTTGGTATGCCACTTCGCCTTTCCTTTCCAAAACCTGAAAGGGTCCGATGTATCGAGGCGACAACTTCCCTTTCACCTTGAACCGACGAAGTCCTCTGATAGGGGACACCTTGAGATAAACATAGTCTCCCACGTTGAAAACGAGTTCTCTTCTTCGTACATCAGCATAACTCTTCTGGCGTGTTTGTGCTATCCTCAAGTTGTTGCGAATCTCCCTCACCTTCGCTTCGGCTTCTTGTAGCACTTCTGGACCAAACACTTTACTTTCTCCTGTTTGGTTCCAAAATAGGGGAGTTCTGCACTTCCTTCCATACAAAGCTTCAAACGGTGACATCTTCATACTAGCTTGATAGCTGTTGTTATAGGAAAACTCCGCATACGGTAGGTTCTTGTCCCAACTCCTATTGTTTTTGAGTGCACATGCCCTTAACATGTCTTCAAGGATCTGATTGGTTCTCTCCGTCTGCCTGTCGGTTTGGGGATGATAGGCAGAGCTGAAGTTCAGATGTGTTCCCATGGTTTCATGCAACTTCTGCCAAAACCTCGAGGTGAACTGTGTCCCTCGGTCCGACACTATCTTCTTTGGCACTCCATGGTAACACACAATCCTTGACATGTACAATTCTGCCAATTTGGATCCGCTGTAGCTTTCTTTCACAGGAATGAAATGAGCTACCTTGGTTAGCCGATCAATAATGACCCATATTGAATCATACCCGGATTGGGTCCTAGGCAATCCCACGACAAAATCCATGCTGATTTCTTCCCACTTCCATTCAGGCACTTTGAGTGGTTGCAATAATCCCGCGGGTCGTTGATGTTCTGCTTTCACCAACTGACATGTGTCACATAGGGCAACATGTTCCGCGACATCTCGCTTCATGCCATACCACCAATACCTGCTTTTGAGGTCCTGGTACATCTTCGTACTCCCAGGATGAATGGAATAGTCAGAATCATGAGCCTCCTTTAAAATCAATTCACGGATCTCCTTTACTTCTGGCACATGGATTCTTTTCCCGTGCCACACCGTTCCTTGTTCATCCTCTCTAAAACCAGGAGCTTTATTTTCCTTGATGAGCTGTCGGATCTCTTGTATCTTCTCGTCATTCTTTTGTCCCTCGCGTATGTCTTGCTCGAGTGTGGAGTCCACTTCCATGGCGATGGCTTCACCACTATTTACTAGACATAGATTGAGTTTTATAACCTCGTCCTTCAATTCTGCAGGCATGTCCTTCAAGCTCAACTTATTGACCTGCACTTTCCGACTCAAAGCATCGGCCACGACGTTTGCTTTCCCGAGATGATAGTTGATGCCTATATCAAAGTCATTGAGTAGCTCTAACCATCTCCTTTGTCTGAGGTTGAGATCTGGCTGTGTGAATATGTACTTCAAACTCTTATGATCCGTGTATATCTCTGTCCTCTTCCCCATCAAATAGTGCCGCCAAATTTTCAACGCGTGTACCACTGCAGCTAGTTCTAGGTCATGTGTAGGATAGTTCTTCTCGTGCTTCCGAAGCTGCCGGGATGCATATGCCACGACATGTCCTTCATGCATGAGAACACATCCCAACCCATTTCCAGAGGCATCGCAGTACACTGTGAAATTCTTCTGCATATCTGGCTTAACCAACACTGGGGCTGTTGTCAGTCTCTTCTTTAGCTCTTGAAAGCTCGTCTCGCACTGTGGCGTCCAGGTGAATGTGATTCCCTTCTCCAACAGTTTAGTGAGAGGTCTCGATATCTTGGAGAATCCCTCAATAAACCGTCGATAGTATCCAGCCAAGCCCAAAAAGCTTCGAACTTCCCCGACATTTTCAGGGGTCTTCCACTTCTGGATATCCTCGATTTTGGCGGGATCTACGGAGATTCCTCCCTCCGAGATTATATATCCTAAAAAGGGAACTCTCTTCAGCCAAAACTCACACTTGCTCAACTTGGCATATAGTTGGTGTTCTCTCAGCCTCTATAACACCAACCTTAGATGTTTCTCATGTTCTTCTTCATCTTTGGAGAAGGCGAGAATATCATCTATGAAAACCACCACAAATTTGTCCAGATATTCCATGAATACCTTATTCATGAGGTACATGAAATATGCCGGGGCATTGGTTAGCCCGAAAGGCATGACAGTGTATTCATACAGTCCGTACCGAGATACGAAAGTTGTCTTGGGAATATCAGATTGCCTTATCTTGAGTTGGTGATACCCCGACCTGAGATCAATTTTCGAGAACACACAAGCTCCCCTCAACTGATCAAACAAGTCTTCAATGCGGGGTAATGGGTACTTGTTCTTGATGGTTACCTCATTCAAGGCACGGTAATCCACGCATAACCTTTGGGTTCCGTCTTTCTTGGGCACAAATATCACCGGAGCTCCCCATGGTGAGGAACTAGGGCGAATATACCCCTTCTCCGTCAATTCTCTCAAATGATCCTTGAGCTCTTCTAGCTGCTTGGAGTCCATTCGATAAGGTCTCTTGTATATCGGGGCTGTTCCCGGTACTAGCTCAATTGCGAACTCCACATCACGGTCGGGAGGCATACCTGGCAACTCCTCCGGAAAAACATCTGGATATTCCCTGATAGTCCTGATTTCCTCAACTTTCACCTCCACTTGATTTAATTTAATGTCCCTCCTAGGCTCGTGTATTGTTATGAACTTTACTCTGGTGCCACTGGGGTGAGTTAGTTCCACCGTTCTGGTCGAACAATGGATGATTCCTTTATGTTTGGTCAACCAATCCATACCCAAAATAATATCTATCCCTTGTGAATCTATCACTATGAGGTTAGCAGTAAATACTACCCCATTAATGTCTAGGTTCACTTTGGGACACACTTGTCTTGTCCTTATTTCTCCACCTGGAGAGTTTACGGCTAGCATATGGTTCATTTGTGTGGTTGCTAGGTCATGCTTCTTAACAAACCCTTGAGCAATGAACGAGTGGGTAGCACCAGAATCAAACAGCAGAGTTGCAAGATGTAAATTGGCAGAAAACTTACCAACTACCACGCCGGGTGCCTCTTGTGCTTCCTCCATAGTGACGTGGTTCACCCGTCCTCTCATTACATTCTGCTGCTGTGGCTGCGTGGGCTTCTTCTTTGGACACTTATGGGCGTAGTGCCCCACTTCCCCACAGCTGAAACATTGCACCCCAATCTTAGATGTCTGGCCCTTGTTGTCTTGGGGTTGGTTTGGGGGTCCTTGCACTGCTGGTCGAGGTGGATATGCGGGGCGAGGCTGCTGCACAAACTGACGTTGCGGCTGTGCTGGTGCTGCGGGAGGCCTGTAGTTTGGGTTGTACCCTCTCGGTGCTGAATAGGGTACCGCAGCACGGTTCGTCTGCCCCGTAGGTTGCTGCATCATACGTGGGCGGGTGTTGCTCCCTGAGGCTAGATGTGACCACCCGGCCTTCCTCTTATTCTCATTTTCCAGGGCCTTTAGCTTCCTTTCCACCACAAATGCTCTGTCCACCATCTTTTGGAAGCTTTCATACTCATTTGAGGACATTGCACACTGCATCTCTGCGGTAAGTCCTTCCACGAAGCAATCTTGTTTCTGCTCATCAGTCTCTATGTCTCGTGGAGCATAACGGGATAATTGAGTAAATTTAGTGAGGTATTCCCTCACCGTCATGTTTCCCTGCTGCAGTCCCAAAAACTCCTTCCTCTTGTTTTTGAGTTCAGCTCTTAGGATGTAATGGTTGCGGAAGCTACGCTTGAACTCTTCCCAAGTGATGTTCTCAGGGTCATGATGGGCGGCCACGTAGGCGGTCCACCAATCAGCAGCAGGTCCATGCAATTGATGAGAGGCAAACAGCACCCTCTCATACCCTTGGCATTGTATTATCCTCATCTTACTTTCAATGGTCTTCAGCCAATCATCTGCCTCCAGAGGTTCAGCAGCACTTGCAAACTTTGGAGGTTGGGTTCCTAGAAACTCACTCAACCTTGGTTGGCGTGGTGCAGCTTGTGTAGGTGGAACTTGATGCAAGTTAGCCACCACTTGAGTCAAGTTCTGGATGAGCTGATTTTGATTCTCCAGCATTTGGTGGAGAGGATCAACTTCTTCACGGCGACCACCCCGGTCCTGGCCTCCAGGAAGATGAGGGTTGCATGCCTCATCATTGTTGTTGGCGGGGTTGGCAGCACGTCCTTTTCCTCTTCCGGCCATCTGGCAGAATCAACAAATGTTAACTTGATACCATTTAGTATCATCTTACTACTTTCATTTGTTAGTACTTTAAGGTGTTGAGGCTTTGTTAAAATTTTACGAGGGTTTATATCTCACACCAAATAAATGCACTATTATTTCCTGTGGGTTCACACACCAAAGCAAAACAATCTGAAGACGAGGCTGTGGACAATTGCTCATGGCTTTCACAACTCACGTCACACACCAAGCATTATCACACCATTAACTACGTAACGACTCGACTACTCGACTTCTTGCTAGCTAGGGGAAAGACTCTACCCTACTCGTCCTCTTGAGCTGGCTCCTCGGGATCTTCCTCCTCATTTCGGCTACCTTCTGACTCTGCTTTGGGTGGAGAGGCTGCTGGTGGAGAAGTGCGACGATGCCTGATCGCTCGGCGATCCGGGGAGTCAGGAGTCCATGTATCATTCACGGTGACACACAATTCATTCCCATCTCCTCTTTCTCTCGCCTTTAAGCAAGCTCGCAGCAACGCCTCCATTTCCTTCAGGGTGTCTCGAACATCCTGAAGCTCTTGTTGACACTCCTGCAGTCGAGTGCTGAGCATAGCAGCATCCTCCAAGCACAAGTCCATGTGCTCATGGGAAGTCCCTTGCTGCACCGGTGGGTACTTGTACTCCGTGGTACCACTTTCACGTTGGAGGACATACATGTACTCAGTTTTGTCCAAGTGGCGACGATAGATGTGACTCTGGCAGGTGATGGCCTCCCAGGTGACATCTTTCTCCGCGTCAACTTGTGTTGCTCGACAAGCTGGAGAGTGGTGAATCTTAAGCAGCTGATTCTCGTGTATAATCCTCATCTCCGAACTCCATTCTTCCCTCTTCTCACGGATGGTCCTGGTGGAGTTATAGTGGATGATTAGCTTGCCCGTATTGCCGGCGGCTTCGAGCATACGCCGAAGACGGCGCAACAAGTCTCCTACTGCCAATCCGTAGGAAAGGTACGTCACTGGACGACTCTCCTCTCTTTCGGCAAGGGCAACTACGGGAACTCTCCCTCCTGTGGACTTACGAGCGGTGCGAATCATGCGAACCATCTAAAAACAAAAGAATTTAAAATTAGGTTAGATAAATTCTCAAACAAAAATCCTATTTTGAATGAAAGTTGGGGTAAGATGAAGAAAATTACTCCTTTAATAACACTTTTCCCCTCACACCTTGGAAACTAGTTTTTAAGAAAATAGGGCCCTTAAATACGTCCATTTCTACCTAGGTCCACGTTCCTACGGGCAACCTTGGCTCTGATACCACCTCTGTCACACCCGGTTTTTCCGAAGAAACAACCAAGTGAATATCACATGTATGCCAGGATCATTTTCTCATACATGTGATGACAAATAGTGAAGCATCATTTATTACAAGCCAGGTGTCGAATATAAATAAGTCTTACATTGCAAATGTCTCAATGGACACTAATGCTTCATCACAAGTAAATAAACTAGCAGCGGAATATTATTCTTTTAGGGCTCCATCACAGGCGTTGCCCGGGGGTCTTCATGAACCTAAAAACCTTCCTCGGGTCCAAAATCTTGGTCATTATACACCACCTCATTATCTTGACCTGAGCAGCAATATAAACCAACAAATATGCAAGGTTGAGTACCAATGGTACTCAGCAAGTGTGGGAAAATTATATCATGCATGGCTAGAACAAGGAGAGGTTGAACTCATGGTTAAAGCACTACGCAATTAATACCTATCACCTTAGCTTATTAAGCACCTACATTACTACACAGGTGAAATGGTCCCAATCTCCCATCCCATCATCATAATCCAATAACCATATCATCATTTCCAATGTTAAGCTCCCCGCTTAACTTCCAAAACCATCAATCCTCTAATCATGAATAAGTCCAGGCCGCTCTTAACCGTGAGCACGGCTGTCAAGACAGTTTTGACTCTGCAGAGTTTGTACCACTGTACCCACAAGTAGTGATTTCATCCCCCGTTGCCGGGTGGACTAAAAGAACCTCCATTATGCCAGTGGCTACGATCCACATTCACACTTCCCAGGTGTGCAGCCAGGAGATCACTACGAAGCCTTTACAAAGGGATTCCCGACGAGCGTGGGCCCACTGAGGTTTCAACCCTAACAGCATACAAGAGGCTCCAACCCCGCTGCAGTGGCCCCCTCTTGAGCCTTGCGGTTCATATGGTAGTCCAGCTGACACCCACTCCCCGCACCATCCAACACACCCATACTACGCCGGGGATACACCTAATTAATTGGCCAAGCTGCCCCATCTCAGCATGTGGTTGGCACTGTAAAGCCGGGTTACATGCTCCATGAACCGGTCCTTAGGATCCAGGCAAGTACTAAACACAAACCCAAGTCTCGTGCACCCAGCACACAACCAAAACATCCAACTTGCCTTGATCCCTACCTCTACATAACTCCCAATAGCTCATTCAAGAGTATGGTATAATAAACTAATGATCTCATATCCCAAATATCCCATTCTAAGCATGGCTAAGCATATGCATGTAAATAAATGACATGACAAAATGAATCCCAACCCAAGCTACAAGGAAACAAGGTAATGCAATTCTAGGGAAACTTTCCTAGCATGGGTTTCATATTTCATTTGACAATGCAAATAATTCTATCTACACATCCTAGCATAGGATCAAAGTGGTCAAGGACACTTGCCTCCTTCTTGCTGCTCTTGAAATGGGTAGTCCTGGTCTTGGAAATGAATAACTTGTTCTTGAACAGGTTCTACTTCATACCATCACACATAGCAAAAGAAAAACAGCAATCCATAAGACATAGTTCACACTTACGCTTCATACAAACCACACATTCACCTTTATGAAATTCATTCACCATTATATGTGTTGTGTTTCAGTTTTAAATAAATTTCCTTATATTAAACTACTACACCTTTTCACTACCAGGTATGTATGAAAAGTATTTTTTTCTTCTCCATATATGCCTTCAGAATTTCTACCAACCCTAACTGAATTCTTTGAATTTTAGAAACTCCATTTATCATTTACTAGTTGCTATATTTTCAGATTTATATTCCTATGCATATTTGTGTATTTTATTATGAACCTAGTAATACACATCATATAAACAGTATAGGTTCTGGTCCTAAATAATTTAATAACATATTTTGACCTTGGCCTCTGATGTAAACTATTTCATAATTATTTTCCCCTTTTTTCTATAGCTATTCTTTACTTAAAAATGTGTTCCTATACTAAATAATGTGAATAATTAATGAAACAGATTCATTTCAGCCCAAAAATATATTTTTAGCTCACTCCAAAGTTTTCTAAGTACTGAGAAAGTTTTTAATTAATTTTGACAAATATGTTTGTCCCCCTTTTTAATTTTTAAACACTAGTTACATATTCAATGTTTTAAATTAAATACTAAACAGGGCTAAAATAATGAATTCACCCCTTTACAGGGTCTATAATATTATTTTCATAATTTCCAGGGGTCTAGCTACACTTATCAGAGGTGTTTTTCCTAATTTTTATTAAGTCCAGGGGCTAAAACTGATTTTTAAATGAATTTACATGATTTTCTGGAGTTCGAGGGGCTAGATCTGAAGTTTCCGGGGCTAGCTCTCAATTCCAGAGAACCCCAGGGGGTAGCACGTAAGAATTCCAGTCTTTATAATGCGGGGCTGACGTGGACCGTCCGATTTTAAACCGACGGCTGAGATTATAACATCGAACCGGTACGCGGGGTTTTAAAGTCTACCGTGCGATTTAAAATAAACGGCGCACAAGCGGCCACGTCGCTCTGATCGAGCGCGGGCGGCGCTGCCGGCGGCGCACGGCGGCGGGAAGCGGCGATCTCGCCGGAAAGTTTCGGATCCTCGAGAATTCTGCCTAGAACTGTGATCTTATGGCCTAGACCGGTAGAGGGGAGGTCAGGGATCTCACCTCGGGGGTTTTCTCGAGCTCGGGGGTCCTGGAAAGTGATCGGCGGCGAGGTCCGAGGCAGAACCACGGCGAAGCTCGTCGGCGCTGGATTTACACCGTAACTCTCCGAGTTTTCTGCACCTGCAAAGCTCCCCGGAGGCGGTGGATCAAGACCAGCGAGTTAGATCAGAGTTTCCGAGCTTAGATCAGCCAGTATTCACCGGCGAAGTCTCGGTGCTCACCGGAGTAAAAATCGGCGATCGCGTGGGAAAAACTGATCGGGGCTGGGGTTTTTATAGCCGGGGAAGGGCTGTGGGTCTGTTGTGATCGAGTTTGAGTCTTTTGGGACCAGAATTCGGCTGCGGGACGCGGAAATCCGGTCGGTTGCCATCGCGCGCGCGCGGGAGAGAGTCCGGGGTCGGCGCGAGCGGGGGTTAGGGATGACATGTGGGTCCCACCTGTCCGTGAGAGACAGCGCGGCGCGCGCGGGGGCGGGCTGGCGCGGGGAAACTGGGCCGGCTGGCGGGTTTCGGCCCACTGGCCGGTTTTTTCCTGTGTTCTCTTTTTCTTTTTCCATTTCTTTTCTGTTTTGAGTTTAATTTGAATTCCAGTTTGAATTTGAATTTTTGCAAAACATGCAACACGTCCAAAAATTTTTAAATTCCCCTCTGAACATGGTTTAGGGTTTTGAATCAAAATTTGGGGTGTTACACTTTTCCCATATGGCGAAGCCTTGCGCCTGTATGTAGGCCTCCATCCGCGCCTTCCAAACCTGAAAATCGATGCCATTGAACACACAAGGTTTTGCGGAGTACTTCTCCATGATGGTTAGTCAAAACACGTGCAAATCACAAAGATTAGAGCACCTTGGCTCTGATACCAATTGTAGGATCGAAGAGCACGTGAAAAGCTACCAGAGCGGGGGTGAATGGTAGATTAAAACTTTTCGCAGCGGAAACAACAAAAACCCCTCAGCAAAAAATCAATCAGTTAAAGAAACCGTGTGTGCAAGTGTTTTCAAATGTGTTCAACCGTGAAAAATCAAGTAGAGAGGTAGATAATCAAGTCACGGATCTAATGCAACAAGAATCACTTGAAAACACGAAGTAAAACTTGAGATACAATCAAAACATTAAACGAACATCAATCTGTTCTACCTGATATAAAACAGATCTGCGACGCTGCAAAGAAACTCGTGTATCTCAAAAACTACAGATCTGAAGCTCGTGAAAATTTCACAGATGATAGATAATTGAGTTGTGAAGACAACCCAAAAATAATCAAATCAATCGGATCTGTAAAACTCGAGTTATGAACGAAACACCGAAGCAACGTCGGTCTGTCCAGAAACTCGGCGAGAAAGACTTGACGAAAAACAAGTCGGACGAACAAGGCACAAAAACTCCTCGAAACTATGAACTTTATTCAATAGAAACATAAGATGAACAGCCCAAAGTTCTCTACCCACGAGAGCTCTGGCCTCCCTTGCTTTTATAGCCAGCCCTCAGGCTAATCAATCCAATCTAGGACTCCTACTCCTAATTGGACTCGTATCCTAACTTACCGTAACTGCTCAGTACTCTCCTATTCGCAGATAGAAGCAATCGTGAGACTTCCAAACACCTTAGAAACGTCCTTAACATTCCTAAAACAACTCAACTTCGTGCCTAGCACGAAATCCTATCATAACCAACTCAAATCTTCCATATTTGAGCCATATCCGACTCAGCCTCAGCCTGAGTACGCAATCCAGCCGGTTGGACCTTTCCGACCAATTCTTTACGTCCACTTCTCTTCATCACGCCTTGGAACAATGTTTCCACGTCCATGCACTCCTTCCACACGTGCAAACACCTTCCAACGACGTACACGCAACCTTCATATGCACTGCTCTTGATCCAAACATGCTGCGCGACCTCGCGATCAACTCAACCACAGCTCCACCCGAACTTGGTTGTTGGAACCTCATCTCCTCCCTGAGACTAGTCCAAGGATCCCGTCACCAGCTATGTCTTGAACTCAAGCAACACCTGCACATGAATAAACAACCAATTCTTCCGAGCACAAGTCCTCGACTTGACTCACGTTAGTTCGAAAACCACAACACCTTACATGAGCACGTCACATAAGCATGTTGCAAACCATATCAAATGATAACAGCCATAACCACCAAAACACACCAAAAACTTAGCAAATTATTACTAAGCAAACCTTCCTATAAAGCAAGTTTGAAACATTGCGAGTTAACAGCAAAAACAAGACGCTGCAGTTCTACGAGTTGAACTTCACGGGAGCTCCCTAAAAACAAGCTCCGGACCTCACAGAAGCTCTCCGGACCTTGCAGGATCTCTCCGGACCTTGTGTCGGACCTTGCCAACACTTGGCGGACCTAACAAAGAACTTTTCGGACCTTGCCACAGAAGAATGTTTTGGCAATATTCAAAACTTTGAATGTTAATGCTAACTTTTATCCTAATTGCCAATGTATTCAGCACACATAGGTCTCACAACAACCACTCATAAACTGTGACACCCGGTTCCGAAAAATGAACCAAGTGAATGCATATGTGTGCCCAGGATGTTCATCACACATACACATATAATTCACAAACTGAATTCAGAATATAACCCCGAATAAATAGTGTTTAAGTACTTTATTACAAAGACTCAATGTCTCACTCATGAATCTCTAACTTATTCTTGCATCGGAAATCTCCAATCGACAGCGGAACTAACTAAGCAGCAGGCTCCAATCTTCATCTCCACAGGCATGTTGACGGTAGTTTACACGCAAAGTACTCCACATGGTCCTCGAAGTACTCATCTCCTGTAGCTGATGTTTATGTGGTAATGCAAGAGTGAGTACATGTCGTACTCAGGAAGTGCGGGAAAAGTATGACATGTAGCTTACAACAAGGTATGGAATAAAAAGGCTCATTGCAGCAAGCAATTTTTTATTTCATAAACATGGTAAAAACAGCAACTATTTATAGGTGAAATTTATCCCATCATAATCAAATAATTCAGCAACATTCTCTCATTATAATTCATCATTTATCAAGTCTCATCCAGCCATTAATCTTTCTCAAGTTCATCTCATGATCATAAATATTCATAACCATCTCATTTTCATATAGCCAAAACCAAACTCATTGTCATGACTCAAAAACAGTCCCAAAACCAATCCCAATGACCATACCATAACCATACCAAATAAACATCCCAAATTTGCCTGTAATCATGTGAGTTGGCCAGGTGCTTGTGACCGGAAGCACGGCTATCATGATAGTTTTACACTCTGCAGAGGTGGCACCACTTTACCCACAAGTTCATGATTTCGTCACCCGTTGGCGACTGCAGAACCTCCATTATACCAGTACACAACTGTCGGTGTATGGCCAAGAGATCACAAAATAGACTTTACAATGGGGCTACTAGATGTATGGACCCACTGAGGTTTCACCGGCAGGTTCGAATCACCATTCTCCCACCCACGGGCCCCCTCTTGTGCCATGCAGTTCCTAGGGCAGTCCTCCTCAACTCCAATTCCCCGCGCCATCCACGGTCCATAACCAGCTAGCAACACACCTAATTATTCAGCTAAGCCACACCCATATTTGGCCTTGTGGTGGCACTGTTACTGGCATGTGCTGGCATAAACCGGTCCTTAGATCTACGGCAAGTAAACCACCATCTCATTCAGCAACATCCACGAACCAAGCTTGCCTAAGTTTCGCTGATTCCATGCTCATTATCATCATCAAGTTCTCATCATCATTATTCATATGAGTGCAGTAGCTAGACATGTTTTTATTTTAGCTTCCCGTATCCCGTGAATTAAGCGAAGCAAAAAGTAAAAAAACGACCATACCCGACTCATCAACTTTTCCGGAGACAAGGATTGTTAACAAAACTAGTAAACTCCTATGAAAGGGTGTCCCATCAAGTTGACTCAAGCATACACATTTTCGCAAACAAAACAGTTTCAAAACATGGGATCAATATGGTCAAGGGGCACTTGCCTTGCTCCCGTGGTTCTTGTTGCTCAAGCGTCTTGGAGTTTTGGTGCTGTAGGTCCTCATAGATGGCCTCTTGAGATTGTCCTTCTACTCATGACCACGCATATAGAAAATTCACAGCAATCAATCATCATGCACAAACTTTACTCAAGATGCAATGGGTAGATGAATGCAAATCCTATGGTGTTGTTTTATTAAACCAGTTTGTACGTGTTCTTGCATGTTTTAATGGGCTTTTATGGGGTTTTATGATGAACAAGGGTGTAGGGGTCAAGTGTGTACATGGTGATGATCTTGACTCAAGATCTAGATCAATTCCACCATAAAAAATTGATCAAAACGCGATCTGTCCACACATAAATGTTTCTGCTCGAAGGGGACGAAGAAAACGGATGCGTAGAAACAGCGGCGACGTCGTCAGATGAGTAATGGAGACCTACCTCTCTTCCTCCTTGTGGCAGGGCCTTTCTCCTAGCAATGGCAGCAGCAGAGAATTTTTCTATGGAAAATTTTGGTAGGACAGATCATCGGGCTTCTTCTCTGGCGATGGCGGGGCTCGACGACGGGGCTTGCCGGTGACAAACTCCGGCAAGGGGGTTCCAACTCGGCGACTTGGAGGTGGGAGGGCCTCCAACTCGGTTACTTGGGGGGGGGGAGGCTGCGGCTAGGAGGGGGGGCTGGGGGTTGTATTTATAAGGGGGAAAAAGAGGAGTCCTACTCCAATTGGAAATCAAACAAGAGTCCTAGTCAATTTGGAACGCAACCAACTTATCCCCTTAGTTAGTTGCAGCAGCCTTGGGTATTTAATCCCCCCAAATGTGGGGAAAATTCCCCTTTTGTTGAATTGGGGAATTTGGAAATTTTGGGGATAACTTGGGAAATTTGGGAATGGCTCATTTCAGCTATCTTTTTCCCATTCCTCACCATTTCTATGTCACTTGTTCCATTTCTACATTCCCCACTCCATTTTTATGTCCCATTCTCCATTTCTACATTCCCCTCTCCATTTCTATGCCCCATTCTCCATTTCTATATTTCCCTTCTCCATTTCTATGCCCCATTCTCCATTTCTATATTCCCTTTTCCATTTCCGTGGTTTTTCTTCCATTTCTATGGTTCCTTCCTCCATTTCTATGGCCCTTTCTCTATTTATATGGTTCTTTTTATAATTCTTCTGTACATGAAAAATGTGAGCAATGTATGGTAATGAATTTGAGGGGTGTTACATAAACAGCTGTGATTTTTTCTTCGTTGACCTCTATGCTCTGAGCTGAAACAACAAAGCAAAGAAAAACTACCTTGTCGATGAAAAAGGTGCACTTGGCAAGGTTAGCATAAGAGCATTTCTTACTCAAAACAGCAAGCACACATTTCTTTCATTAACATCTTTGTCAATAAATTTGCTGTGAAATAGGATACCGTCAAATTTAAATTCAACAAATTTTTCCATGAAGGCTTTAAGAACAGGATTCATTAATCTCAAAAAAGTAATAGGATCATTTGACAATCCAAGATGCGCTATGTGAATCACGCTTTGTTTTAAAAGTTGTTTTCCACTTATCTCTTTCTCGCATTAGGATTTTTTGATAGCCATTTCTCACGTCAACTTTTGTGAAAATTATAGCACCATTAAGGTCATCAAGTATGTTATCAAGCAAAAGTATGGGATGCTTATACCTTATTGTAATATTATTTATTGCATGAAAATAAGCAAATATTTTCCATGAGCCATGTTTCTTTGGAAATATGAATGCAAAATTTGCACAAGGTGAAAACCTTTCAGGCACATACCATTTGTCGATGAGGTCCTGCTCATGGCATCGAATTTCTTTTGTTTCTTTCAGGTCGGTGCAGTATGGTGCGTGGGATGGAAGTGAACCACCAGGAACCAAGTCAATTTGATGTTCAACTCCTTTCTTAAGTGGCATCCCTGGTGGTACTTCCTTAGGACATACATCTTCAAATTCTTGTGACACATCAAAATATGCACTTGGCAAAGTAGAATGTAAGCCATTAGGAAAAATAAAATTGTTTGTGCAAAAGAGTACTAAGAACATGGAATTGGGTTCAATAAATTTTTCTAAATCCTCTTTTGTAGCTATCATCACTAAACCCTCTTTTCCATTTGGCTCGGTCATTTGTGGCTGTGGGGTTTTATTTGGCTTTGGAGACACTCTCTTACTATGTATGTGGGTCACTCGCAAATGGTTCTCACTCTCTCACCGAATTCTTTTCAAACTTTTCTTCTCAATTTCTTCCAATGGCCAAGGATGTAAAGTGATAGACTCTTCATTGTTCATGAAGATAAGTTTGTTAACACGATCACAAATCTGAACTGCCGTAAAATATAACTAAGGTATTTGCAAAAGCAGTTCCTATACGTGCATAGGATACACATCACATTCCATTTCGTCTTTATACTTCCCAATAGAGGAAGGAACAGTCATGATGTTAGTTACACGGAGTGCCCCACAATCATAACCTCTGCATCTTGTATGGATTAGGAAGATGCCGCTGTTTGAACTTCAATTTCTCCACCAATTCCTGACTTGTAATATTATTGCAGCTACCATGATCAAGAATAATTTTGCATAGCTTCTCCATGATCATGCCTCCTGAGTGAAACAAATTGTGTTGTTGTTCATTTCTGTAGTTGCACTAGTAACATTAAGCATTCGATGAGAAATGATGCAATTATTATCATCTTCATCGGACTAGATCATATTCTCATCATCTACTGAAAGTGCATCTAGGCATCCCTTGTGGGTTTTGGTTGATTTATGACAAACAAATGAGACCCTAACAAAATTGTTGAGATGAGCGAAGGTTCTAAGAAATTAGGAAGAAAGTGCAAAAAGAAAGGAGAAGGAAGATCCAAATTGATAAGAGCTAAGGAGCTGAAAAGATTAGATCACTTAGTATAGAGTGTGTTGGAGAAACACACCCCAAGAGCTCAAGTGAAAGAAATCACACTAACTGCACAAAATCAGCATGTGCGGACTAGTCCGATATCAACCGGACTAGTCAGATTTTCTTTCTGACTAGAAAACAGACTAGTCTGATATGGACCGGACTAGTCTAATTTTGTCGCTGGATAGACAACGGACTAGTACGCACTCTTACAGACTAGTCCGGTATCTCACAACACTTAGGGTTTTCCACACGCTGCACACCGAACTAGTCCGCAGTCTACAACGGACTAGTCCGGACATCGCAAACCCAAATGTAACCATTGGAAACCCTATTATAAAAAGAGGTGCACGGCCATACCACCATAACTCTTCGACTCCCTGCGCTGTCACACCTCCCAAGAGCCCAAGATTCACATCCCTCCACACATTCTAACCCAAAAAGTATCAAATCTTTGGGAATTAGCAATTGATCAAAGGAGAGACTTGTTCTACACATCTTGAGCTCTTTGGTTTGATCTCTCGCACACTCTTGTTCATTTATTGTTTATCTTTTGAGTGTGTTTAGTTGTGTTCATTCATTGTAATTCTTGGGGAGCCCTCAACTTGTGAGAAGGCCCCTTGAACGATTTATTTGCCCTTTGTGATTAGTGGAAGAGAATCTGCCTCCGTGGCGATTCGACGAGGGTAGAGTTGGTCAAGACATGTTCCTTAGTGGACTCCTCAATGGGAACGTAGATTTCCCTCGTGGAATCGAACCTCGGGATAAAATCTTGTCTCTTACTCGTGTTCATCTATTGTTCATCATATTCTAGTGTTTAATTAATCTTGTGAAATTCATGTTGAAGCATTGAAATTAAAGTTGATCTCTGTCATCCATTGTTTCACTGTTGTAATACATCTAAGTTATCAATTAATTTCCGCTGCTTAGGATACTAGAAGTGACAATATTGCTCAACCTTGATCTCTCTAGTCCATGAATACCGGACTAGTCCGCACAGTACCGGACTAGTCCGATTTTTCTCTGAGTAGAAAACGGACTAGTCCGCACTCTACCGGACTAGTCCGATTTCCCTGTATTTGTCAAATCTATTAAGTGTTTCAGGGATTAACAAAAATTCGAAAAGCCTATTCACCCCCCCCCTCTAGGCTACATTCAACTGGTATCAGAGCCAAACTCTTCAAAAGAGACTCACCGCTTAAAGAGACAATGTCGGACGTCAAGTATGTACGCAAGAAGATCGACGATGAAAAGAGTAATAATGAAAGGACTCAAAAGTTAAAGAAGCTACTTGACGCCATTCAAGATAGTGAGGATGATGATGAGGAGGTGCTCCAACTCAAGGCTCTTCTACGGAAGAAGGCACTCTCCCCAAAAGGGAAGAAGAAGATTGATGATGAAAAGAAGATGAAAGGGGGTAGTCACACAGACTACTCCCGATATCCTTTTGACTATGAGCGTTTAAATTCTAACAATAGTCATTACTTATCAATTCCTCTAGGGAAAGAACCTTACTTTGATGGCAATGACTATTCAATGTGGACACAAAACATGAAAATGCACCTTATATCTCTTAACCCAAGTTTGTGGCAAATAGTGTGTACATGGATAGATATCCCAGATGATGATGAAGAGCTGACCCCAAGACAAGAACAAGCCGTTCATCGGAATGCTCAAGCTGCAGTTGTGATCACGTCATCACTAAGCCGAGACGAGTTCACCAACATGAACGGACTCGAAATTGCCAAGGAGATATGGCACACACTACAAACAGCACATAAAGGTGACCGTCATGTACGCGAAGCCAAGATAGAAATGACTGAAGGTGAATTGGGAAGATTCGCGATAGAAGAAGATGAATCACCACAAGATATGTACAATCGACTGAAGAATCTTATCAACAAAGTACGAGCTTATGGCAGCAAAAAGTGGAATGATCATGAGGTCGTGAAGTTGATTCTCATAGCATTCTTGCCTCGCAACATGACTCCCTGCTCTATAATTAGAGAAAGTCCTAGGTTCCGGAAAGTGATCCTAGACGAACTTCTTGGCAAGATCATCAACTTTGAAATGATGGAGAAGCAAGCCAAGCACGTCAAGGAAATTGCCGATCTCACCTTGGCAAAGAAGAAAGGAGTTGCTTTGAAGTCAACCTGTAAACCCGTATCAAAAGAAGCTCGAGAAACACATGGAGAAGACGACAGTGATGATGAAAGTAATGATATCGATGAAGAAGACATGATCTTGTTCATGAAGAAGTTTAAGAAAATGATGAGAAGAAGAAAGGGTAGCAGCTCAAATGGAGGAAGACAAAGAGACAAACAAAGACCCAAGATGAGACAGGTGTGCTACAACTATGGAGAATATGATCACTTCATAGTAGATTGTCCATATGAAGAAAACAAGAAGAGTATTAAAGACAAAAAGCCTCAACCAAAGAAAATGTTAAATAAGAAGAAGCAATATGGCCAAGCGCATCTAGGGAAGGAGTGGGACTCCAATGATGAATCCTCATCTGAAGAAGAAGAGGAGATGGCCACCATAGCCATAAAGACGACTACCAAGAAATCCACTCTCTTCCCAACCATGGGCGCACGAAAGGACACCAACAACACTTGTCTAATGGCAAACGAAGGTAAAAGAATGGTAATAACCAAATCTTCCTTCTCGCATTATTTTACTAGTGATAGTGATAATTCTAGTGAGGATGATAGCATGATGAAAATGAATATATGCTTAGGGGTTTAGACAAAAAGACAGCTCCTAAGATGAAGTTTCTATTTGATAAGCTTGTTGATATGGAGAAGTAAGTCAATCATCAGGAAGATATGATCATCTCCCAAAAGGAGGAATATCTTGAGATTGAAAAACTTCTTGAACTTGAAAAGGAGCAAAGTAAATCACTAGAGAACTTGAGTTAGCTTCAAGCAAGGAAGCTTGCTTGAAGTTAAAGGACTCAAACACCACCATCAAGGATGAACTTGCTAACTTAACCAAAGTTAACAAGATCCTTGAGGGACAAGTTGAGTCACTCAAGCAAAGTGGTTCTTCATCCACTTCAAGCTCACCTTCTCAACATATAAAATCTGAAACTAGTATTACTTGTGCTTGTGCCAAAAGTGACACTAACTTGAAGAAAAAGCCAACTTGACAAAGGACAAGAAATCTTCTCAAAGTGGCATATTTGACAAGGAGAAGATCAAGTATGCACGCAGTGCATACTCGGTCACAAGACCTCCTAATGTCAAATATGACATTGGATATTCTTATGGTGAAAAGCAAACCGCTAGAAGCCACAAGAATAACAAGGGTTGCATTGCCTTTGTCAAGGGAAAGTCTTCTCAAGCTAGAAAACTTAATAATGTTGATGAATTTAACACTGTGAACATATGAACAACAACTTCTATTTAGAATTTTTGATGCTTCATATGTACTTATGAAAAGTAATCTTGAAAGAGTTTATGCTAAATATGTTGGGCCACACCATGGGAACACCAAGTCTCATGTGTGGGTGCCCAAATCACTTGTTACTAACCTCAAAGGACCCAATCAAGCTTGGGTACCTAAAACCAAGGCATAAATTGTTTTTGCAGACTTATTGGTGATAATAGTCAAGGAAGAGTGCTTGGTACCGGTAAGATTGCAATTTACTCACAACATACTCTCTCTCATGTTTTACACGTTGACTCCTTGGATTATAACCTTTTGTCCATATCTCAATTATGTGACAAGAGTTATAATTGCTTATTCACTAATGAGGGTGTGACTGTCTTTAGAAGGAGTTCTAACTCAATTGCATTCAAGGGTGTGTTGAAGGGAAAACTTTATCTAGTTGACTTCAACAAAGATAAAGCCGAACTTGACACATGATTGATTGCAAAGACCAACATGGGTTGGCTGTGGCATAGACGGCTAGCATATGTTGATATGAGGAATCTTAAAAAACTCCTCAAAGGCGATCACATCCAAGGTTTAAAGGATGTTGTTTTTGAGAAAGACAGGCCGTGTAGAGCGTGCCAAGCAGGGAAGCAAGTAGGAGCACCCCATCCTGCGAAGAATGTCATGACTACAACAAGACCACTTGAACTCCTCCACATGGATCTATTTGGTCCAATTGCTTACATAAGCATCGGCGGTAATAAATACGGTCTAGTCATTGTTGATGATTTTTCATGCTTCACGTGGGTTTTCTTTTTGCATGATAAGACAGAAACTCAAGGAACCCTCAAGAAGTTCATCAAGCGTGCCCAAAATGAATTCTCATTGAAGATCAAGAACATACGAAGTGACAATGGGACAGAATTCAAGAACACCCACGTCGAGGAGTATCTCGACAAAGGAGGTATAAAGCATGAATTCTCAACACCATATACTCCTCAACAAAATGGAGTAGCCAAAAGGAAGAACAGAACTCTCATTGAGATGACGAGGACAATGCTCGATGAATACAAGACTTCAGACAGGTTTTGGGCTGAAGCGGTTGACACCGCTTGTCACGCCATAAACCGACTGTATCTTCATCGGTTGCTCAAGAAAACTTCATATCAACTACTCACGAGTAACAAGCCAAATATTTCATATTTTTGAGTTTTTGGTTCAAAATGTTATATTTTAAAGAAGAAGCCAAGGGCTTCGAAGTTTACTTCGAAGTCCGATGAAGGTTTCTTACTTGGCTATGATTCGAGCTCCTACGCTTATCGTGTCTTCAACAAAACCTCCAGACTTGTTGAAGTAGCACGTGATGTAGTGTTCGATGAAACTAACGGCTCTCAAAAAGAGCAAGTTGATCAATGTGTGCTAGATCAAGAAGAAGCTCCATGTCAAGCATTGAGAAGAATGGCATTGGGCAATGTTTGACCACAAGTGCCACCATCAAATGCAATGAAGAAAATGAACCACAGGTGTAGAAAAATGATCAAGGTGGAGCTTCCATACAATATCAACCTCAAGAAAATCAAGAAGGTCAAAACATCAATGAGGGCAACTATCCAAGGGGAAAAGAAGATGATAATGAAGATTCAAGACCACAAGTGCCACATCCAAGAGTACACCAAAGCATCCAAAGAGATCACCCCATCGACAACATAATCGGTGACATCCAAAAGGGAGTAATAACTCGATCTCGCATAGCTAATTTTTGTGAACACTATTCTTTTGTATCTTCTTTGGAACCATACAGGGTTGAGGATGCATTAAAAGATCCGAATTGGGTGATGGCAAAGCAAGAAGAATTGAACAACTTCAAAAGGACCGAAGTGTGGGAGCTTGTTGAAAGACCCAAGTCCAACGTCGCCGGCACTAAATGGGTGTTCCGCAACAAGCAAGACGAACATGGAGTGGTAACAAGGAACAAGGCACGACTTGTGGCAAAAGGGTACTCACAAGTCAAAGGTTTGGATTTCGACGAGACTTTTGATCCCGTAGCTAGGCTTGAATCGATTCATATATTACTTGCATATGCTACTCACCATGATTTCAAGCTTTATCAGATGGACGTAAAAAGCGTCTTTCTCAATGGACCGATCAAGAGGAGGTGTACGTGGAGCAACCACCCGGTTTTGAAGATCAAGAGCACCCCGACTATGTGTTCAAACTGCGTAAGGCTCTCTATGGCCTCAAACAAGCTCCTAGAGCTTGTTATGAGTGCCTTAGGGATTTTTTGATTGAAAATGACTTCAAGATTGGAAAAGCTGATTACACCTTGTTCACTAAACACTTTGATGATGATCTCTTCATTTGCTAAATTTATGTTGATGATATTATATTTGGTTCAACTAACAAATTCTTTTGTCAAGAATTTAGTAAGACTATGGCAGATAGATTCGAGATGTCCATGATGGGAGAGTTGAGGTATTTTTTGGGATTCCAAGTGAAGCAACAAAAGGACGGGGCGTTCATAAGCCAAACAAAGTAAACTCAAGACATTCTCAAGAAGTTTGGAATGGACAAAGCAAAGCCCATAAAGACTCCCATGGCGACTAATGGACACTTGGATCTCAATGAAGACGGACCAAATGTGGATCAAAAGGTATATCGTTCCATGATTGGCTCCTTACTCTATTTATGTGCATCTAGGCCTGATATCATGTTGAGTGTATGTTTGTGTGCAAGGTTTCAAGCCAATCCTAAGAAATGTCATTTGTCAGCCGTTAAAAGGATCTTGAGATATTTAGTTCATACACCCAACCTAGGCCTTTGGTATCCCAAAGGTTCAAAATTCAATCTCATTGGATACTCCGATGCAGATTATGCCGGATGCAAGGTAGATAGAAAAAGTACTTTCGATACTTGCCAATTCCTAGGTAGATGCTTAGTTTCTTGGTCCTCCAACCCGAAGCGGAGTATGTTGCAGCTGGGAGCTGTTGTGCACAACTCCTTTGGAAGCAACAAACTCTAAGGGATTACGGTTACAATATAAGCCGTATTCCACTCCTTTGTGACAATAAGAGTGCAATTAAAATTGCCCGTAACCCTGTTGAGCACTCTAGAACCAAACATATATATATCTAGTATCATTTTTTGAGAGATCACTATGAAAGGAGACATAGCCATTTCCCATGTCAACACTGAAAAACAACTAGCCGATATCTTTACCAAGCCACTTGATGAAAAACGCTTTTCTGAGCTGCGAAATAAACTAAATATCCTTGATGCTCGAAACGTGGCTTGAAAACTCGCATACCTATATGCCATCCTCAAAATCATGTTAATTGTGTTGAAAAATCATCTCTCTCTATTTTTCTCCTATAAACTATGTTAGTTACTTGATCTTGGAGAATCTTGGTCATAGCTTGATTGTTGTATGTTTACTGATCATATTCATCAAGAATATCTGTGTGCCTTTGTCCCCTATTCCTTAATAAGAAACTTTGAATACATATATATATATATATATATATATATATATATGTCTTGTACATTTCTGTACAAGGAACCACGGACTAGTCCGTGGTCACCACGGACTAGTCCGCACTTGGTCCGCTAGTCCGGACTAGTCCGGACAACCACGGACTAGTCCGATATTTCGACTCCATAACCCTAGGGCCGGCTCAAACCTAATCTTCTTCATCCTCACAACACCTCCCACACTCTCTCTCCTCACTCAAGTGCTCCCAAGGCGGATTTGAGATTTCTCCATCAAAACCACCCAAATCTCCGTGGGAATTGATCTCCACTACAAAGGGATCAAAGACCCCGAACTATTCCGCATTAAGAACTCCTTCAACGTCTCGAATCGAAGGATTTGGTAAACTTATCTCCAAACCCTAGAACCTTATATTTTCTTTGTTTTTGCTCAATTAGCTTAGCTCCTCCAGTCAATACATGCTCTATTGATGTATTCAATGTACCCTAGATCATATTTGCATAGAATAACACCAAATTTTGACAAGTTAGGGCTTGAGCAGCCTCATAACGGACTAGTCCGTTATTAGGGCGGACAAGTCCGGTACTCCGGACTAGTCCGACCCTGAGCACCGGACTAGTCCGGTAAGCCCTGATCAGAATCTTAGCTTATGTCAATTCAATGAAATCCCTTGTCATCCTTGATTATTCATATCCTTTATATCTTCCTTGTTAGAAATCATGTCGGGATCGAATGAAAATCTCTGTGACTTTGAAGCCGAGATGGATCAAGATCAAGATGCGATGTCTCATCTTCCGGAGTCTCACTCCAAAAGGAGACAAGATCATGCTGCCGAGCCTTCGCTCACCCCACCTAGGGTTTGCCGAAAGGTTACAATCAAGAGACCAGCTTCAAGAGCAAATATGGCTGATTCTATCTCGGCGGCTCAACGCAAAACCAAGGGCAAGGGAAAGGGGCTTGCTTCCGGCCCGATTGGTCCCCATAAGATGACAGCTCCAAGACAAGGAAATAGGGATCCCTCGGAGCAGAAGTTCAATGGCAAGAGGAGTGATGTGGCATGGAACCTGAAGAAGGTTGACGCCTATAGCTCTGGCAAAAAGGCAGTAGATAAAAGATTTTGGAGCAACTTTCACTCAGACTATTACAGTTCGGTGTACCTCTAAATGAAGACTCCAGTGGTCCGCAGTCAATTGATCGACTGGACATATTTTGAAAGGAAGGGTTGTGAAGCCTTTGAGGAGGTTATAGAGGCTGCAGAGAGACACGGTCTCAAGGACTTGCTCTCCGTCAGATACAACTAGAATGATGATATCATTGCCCAGTTCTATGCAACTTGGCACTTTTCCCACGATGGAGAAGACAAAGTGACTTGGATGACACATGGAGCCAAGTACACAATTTCTTATACTGAGTTTGCCAGACTGTTGCACCTTGAGGACACCGGTAATGATGAGATTGTGATTCAAAATCTTGGAGTTGTGGAAAAGGACAAGATGGAATTCCTCTATGATACTCGACTCCCATTCAATCCTCCCTCAACCAAGAACATGAAGCCCTTCTTCATTGTTCTCAACAGAGTGCTCCGGAAGACCATTGCTCCAAAGGATGGAGATGCCGGGAGTGTCCAAGGTTACTTGAGAACCTTGATGAAAGTAATCAGCAGGAGGAGAATATTGGATATCTTTGATTACATTTGGAATGACATGGTGAACATATCCTGCACACCAGACTGTTCCTATGGCTATGCACCATACTTGATGTTCATTATTGAAAAAGTCACAGGAATTGAGTTTGTGAAGGATGTGGAGCACACTGCTCTAAGGCCTCAGAAGCCTCCTCTAGCCTCTTACCCAGCTGCTCCCTCACCTGGCTTACCTGAAGAACATCTAGAGAGAGCTCAAGAAGATGCAATGCCTTCATCCAAGTCTAGGGCCTCTCCACACAAAGGGTCCTCTAGCGGAATTATGAAGTATTTGGCTGCTATTTTTAGTCCTTGACGCAAAACTGTGGTGAAGATTCATAAGATGAACAAGGCAAGAAAAGAAGAAATGAGATACATGAAGGCCAATGTCAAAGAAATATGCCAAAAACTGGAGATTGAGCCCATTGGATCTCCAGTCATCTCAAAGACTCTACATCTGACTTCACAGAGCTTCCTCCTCTCTCTCCATCAGAGCTTGCCTACTTTGACACGACGAGTGGTTCCTCTCCTCCTCCTCCTCCCCAGCCTGATGATGAAGACGAAGAAAGGACCGACAGCGAGGAGTGAGCCGGCAGCGACAAGTAGATCCCTCCTCTCCTTCTTTTTGGTGCCTTGATGCCAAAGGGGGAGAGATTGAGGGGGAGTCTTAGGTTGTAGGCTCTTCTTTTTATGTCCTAGTTTAAGAAATGAACTTTTGTACGACTTATGCTATCATTATGCTTTTGGACATGTAATGTGAAATGATGACTATGTTATGATTTTGATTAATGATGCATGTTTAAAACTGCTATGTAGGCTTGAGACTCTTGATGATTTTATGATTATGCTCATTATGATATTCACATCAAAATTATTGCTGACACATGTAGTTTTGCACCCCACCATAAAGAGTGCACATATGTCTTATGTCTACATTGCCTATTTTGCTCAAAACTCATATGTGCACACTTTATGAAAATCTGAATTTTTCTTATTATATTTGTTTGATCTCAAATTGTTGTCATCAATCACCAGAAAGGGGGAGACTAAAAGTGCATCTAGGCATCCCTTATGGGTTTTGGTTGATTTATGACAAACAAATGAGACCCTAACAGAATTGTTGAGATGAGCGCAGATTCTTAAAGAAATTAGGAAGAAAGCGCAAAAAGAAAGGAGAAGGAGGATCCAAGTTGATAAGAGCTCAGGAGCTGAAAAGATTATATCACTTAGTATAGAGTGTGTTGGAGAAAAACACCCCTAGAGCTCAAGTGAAAGAAATCACACTAACTGCACAAAATCAGCATGTGCGGACTAGTCCGATATCAACTGGACTAGTCCAATTTTCTTTCTGACTAGAAAATGGACTAGTCCGATATGGACCGGACTAGTCCGATTTTGTCTCTGGATAGACAACGGACTAGTCCGCACTCTTACTGACTAGTCTGGTATCTCACAACACTTAGGGTTGTCCACACGCCGCACACCGTACTAGTCCGGAGTCTACCACGCACTAGTCCGGACATCGCAAACCCTAACGTAACCATTGGAAACCCTATTATAAAAAGAGGTGTACGGCCATACCACCATAACTCTTCAACCCCCTGCGCCGTCACACCTCCAAAGAGCCCAAAATTCACATCTCTCCACACATTCTAACCCAAAAAGGATCAAATCTTTGGGGATTAGCAATTGATCAAAGGAGAGACTTGTTCTACACATCTTGAGCTCTTGGTTTTGATCTCTCGCACACTGTTGTTCGTTTATTGTTAATCTTTTGAGTGTGTTTGGCTGTTTTCATTCATTGTAATTCTTGGAGAGCCCTCAACTTGTGAGAGGGCCCTGTGAATGATTTATTTGTCCTTTGTGATTAGTGGAAGAGAATCAGCCTCCTTTGCGATTCGACGAGGGTAGGGGTGGTGTAAGACATGGTCCTTAGTGGACTCCTCAACTGGGACGTAGATTTCCTTCGTGGAATCGAACCTCGGGATAAAATCTTGTCTCTTACTCGTGTTCATCTATTGTTTATCATATTCTAGTGTTTAATTAATCTTGCGAAATACACGTTGATGCATTGAAATTAAAGTTGATCTCTGTCATCTATTGTTTCACTGTTGTAATACATCTAAGTTATCAATTAATTTCCGCTGCTTAGGGTACTAGAAGTGACAATATTGATCAACCTTGATTTCTCTAGTCCACGCATACCAGACTAGTCCGCACAGTACTGGACTAGTCCGATCTTTCTCTGAGTAGAAAACGGACTAGTCCGATTTCCCTGTATTTGATAAATCTATTAAGTGTTTCAGGGATTAACAAAAATTCGAAAAGCCTATTCACCCCCCTCTAGGCTACATTCATCTACAATTTCCTCATCAACTATTGGTGCATCTTATGGTTCATTTTCAGATTCACCTTCATCGAGTTGGGTCACATTCTCGTTATTTCCAATTTCCTCATCAAAGATTGATGCATCTTGCAGTTCATTCTCAGATTCCCCTTCACCTTGTTCATTAATAATCATGGTCTTCCATGTAGGACATTCAGCAGCAATATGTCCACGACTTTGGAACTTGTGACAATTAATCACTCGGCTATGCAAGGAGGATGCAACCACCGATGCAATAGATTGGGCTGATGTGCTTGCAGCGTGGAGTTGTTGTTCTTGCTGAATTGTATGTGAAGAAGCAGTAGAAACTGATATATTCGCAGCACCAGTAGATGGAGAATACTTAGCTGCAGCACCTTGAGATTTACCCACAATAACAAAGGTATAGGGTTGCTGCCGGTGGCACCAATCTGAAATAGATCGGCTACCATAGGAGAGACCAAGTTCTCCAACATAGTCAGCACCCTGACGGCGATCATGCTGATGATCAAGTTGCCATTAATCTTCAAAAGGGTTTTCATATCTGTCATAATAATATTCATGTACCTTTTGCTCATCATTAAAGCGAACACGTTGGCCTTGACCATGCCCTTGATTTCGTCCTCTACGCTGATATTTGAGACTCGCACGTCTTCCATCACCATGGCCATCACAATCATTTTTGAAACGGTTAGGAAAACCAATCCCAAAATCTGAATTTTTTCACCAAATTCTTCATGTTGATGTAGTGGAGCCCTTCCACCGGCTGGTGGGAGACGTTCATTAAACATCCTTTCCATGGTCTCTAATAGTGAGTTTCTGAATTGGCGTAGCTCGGCTCGTGAAACTCGTTGTTCTTTTTCAGAATTACCACAATGAACGATTGAAGCAGATCCTGCCATGTTAGAACAATGGAGGGAAAATGGTATAGGAAATTTTAGTGGAATCACACAATCTCACCACTTGCTTACCAAAGTTCTTACCTGTTCTCAAGGACTGTGAGTGTGCAAAATGTGGTAGTATTCCTTGCTGTGATTAAGCGGTTGAAAGGTTCACGAGTCGGGAGATCCGGTTACGAATTTTTGTGGAGCTTGGATGGCTAAACAAGGAAGGCTTGTAGCACCGAAAATCAATTGTCATAAACTAAGTCAAAAGATGAGTAAACTTTGTTGCCCAATTTGAAAATTTTTTCAACAATGATTATATCCTTGCAGCCCTTCAAATCTCTCTTTTTTTTCTCACTTTCTTTTTTTATGCTAACAAGATGCGGGCTGACCAACACAATGTAGATCGATATGGCAACAAGAAATGATGTAAATGACACAAGATTAGCGGTACTACACAAAGGTTCGGTTACTTTTTGTGGTGGTTTAGTGGACTATAGGTATGGCACCAAGTGATAGGGTGATAACAAATGAATGGTATGAGGAACGTACCTACCATGTAAACCCAAAATCTGATACCAAATGATAGGGTGAAAAACCCAGGGGTGGCCCGATCTTCATGGCAGTAGGTACGACGAATGGCAAATGGAAAGATTGGACAGCGGAACGAACAATGGTAACTAGCTGAAAACAGCGGGGTAACTAGCTTTATACCTGCCAAGGTTGTATGCGACCAAGTGACAGGGAGAGAGGCACCGAAGTCTTTGAGAACTTCGACTCGATCTCCGAATGACCAGAAAACCACAATCCAAGATAACTAGCTTTATACCAGCCAAAGTTGGTTGCGACCAAGCGACGGGGAGAGAGGCACCGAAACCTTGAGGATTTCAACTCGATCTCCGAATGACCGCAGAACCACAAACAGGAAACTAATCCACACAAAAGGCCCGGAAGCCTGGAGCACGAATTAGGGGACCCCTGAGGGATCACTTCACAAGTCCATGAAGAATCAAGAAGAACAAAGTTGTGCAAGGAACTCAGAATTATATTGTTTATCAAATGATCAATGGTTGTTTTTCCAGGAGCACAAGGGTGATATTTATACTAGGAACAACCCTCCTAGCTAGATGTCAACTGAAGTCACCACGTTTTGAGGTGGAAAACCAGCTACTGAGCAATTCACGAAATAGTCTTTGATCCTCGCGCATCTTCTCACCTTCTGCACAGTCTTTAGTAATTTAGCCATAACTTCTGCTTGGAAAGTCTAAAAGATGCACTGTTTGCTCCGTTGGAAAGTATACTCGATAAGCATTCGCACCATGTGTATTATGGGCCCTGGAACGTGACGGATTGATACAGGACTACACGTTAAGTTGAGGTTCCTGCAGTGTACCCATTCTCAGTTCAGACAGGGCGAACTATCGCGCCAACAAAAGTTCGGACAGGGCGAACTGACTTGGTTCTTTTTCATGCCAGCCAATGATGTTCTTTCATGGGTAAACCTGAGTAACACGTAATTACAAGACTTAGGTAGCATATCATTCTTATCAATATTAAAATATAATCCAAAGAAGAAAGAATTCACCTCTTGTTTGAGTTTCAGAACACGAGTGTGCATAATAAGTCCTTCATAAGCTCGTGTACGTGTATGTGATGCTGGGATGTCCATATCAAAGCAAGAAGTGAATTACCAAGAAAATAACAAGCACCTGAAGTACTTTTCCTATCAATCCTACAACCCCTAAAATCAGAATCCAAAAGAAGCTTTCAAAGTAATGGTCGAGGAAGAAGAAAGAAAAATGCCAAATTCTTGAGTACCATGTAAATACTTGAGAATCTTTTTGACGGCCTGACGATGTGAAGCGCTTGGGGAAGCTTGAAATCTTGCACAAATACATATGCTGAATTATATGTCAGTTCTTGATGCCGTGAGGTACAAAAGTGATCCGATCATACTTCTATACTCGTTTTGATCAACCAGGTCACCATCTTCATCAAGTTCAAAAATTGTCGTTGTTCCCATTGGTGTCCCAAGAGGCTTTCTGTTCTCCATGTTGAAACGCCTAAGGATATCTTTCGTACTTCATTTGATGCACAAATGTTCCCTCCTTAGTTTGTTGAGTTGCAGCCCCAAAGAGTATGTGAGTTCTCCCAACATACTCATCTCAAATTCTAAACTCATCATAGCTGAAAACATAGACACAAGATCATGAGAAGCACAACCAAAGATAATATCATCCACATACACTTGAACGAATAGTGAGTCATTACCATGCTTAAGGACAAAAAGAGTTTTAGCTACTTTGCCCATGGTAAACCCCTTTTCAAGTAAGAATGTTTTTAACCTATCATACCATGTTCTAGGGTTTTGTTTGTCACCATACAAGGCTTTGGAAAGTTTGTAAACATGATTAGGAAAATCTGGATTTTCAAAACCAGGTGGTTGCTTAACATAAACCTCCTCATCTATGTAGACATTAAGAAAAACACTTTTCACATCCATTTGATATAATTTGAAACCATTAGATGCAGCAAATGCTAATAAAATTCTTATGGTTTCATCAAAATTTAGACCTTCAACTTGTGTGAAACCTTGAGCAACCAACCTAGCTTTATTTCTAACCACAAACTCATCCTCACTTTGTTTATTTTAAAACGCTCATTTAGTTCCTATCAATGTGTGACCATTAGGTGGCGGAACTAGTTTTGAAATATTATTCCTTTAAAAAATTTCAAATTCTTCTTGCATGGCAATGATCCAAGATTCATTAGTGAGTGCGTGTGATATATCTTTGGGTTTAAAAGAAGCAACAAAAGCAGAATGAGCATGAGAGTTTGGATCGAAAAACCTGGACCGTGTGACTCATTCGTGCAAGCTTCCGATAATCTGTTCTTACAATCTGCAAGCTTCCGATATAATTCACAAGTTCCTTCTTCTTCATGTTCATAAACAACCGAAGAACTTGTATCTTGAGGATGATTTGGACCAGCAGTGGTAGTTGTTGGTGCTGGTTGTAGATCATAATTAGGAGCAGGAACAACGTTATTAGGTTCTGAATTTTTGGGCAGCAGCACCACTTCTTCCTCATCTTCAACAAAAATACTCTCCCTCTGCGGATATGCATCTTGACCTGCAATATTAGAGCTAGTACATGGTCTAGCTTCATCAAAAGAAATCTCACAAGTCTCCACAATTTTGTTAGTGTCAAGTAAGAGCACACGGTAGCCTCTAGTATGAGATGGAGAACCAAGAAACATGCCATCAACAGATCTAGGTTCAAATTTATCAAGATTACCATGTTTCTTAATAAAGCATTTGCAACCAAAGACCCTAAAGTGTGTGATACTAGGCCTATGTCCAAACCAAAGCTCATATGGGGGGTTTTCCTAGCTTAGCTTGCAAGAAAACTCGATTTGAGACATAACAAGTTGTTGCAATTGCATCTGCCCAAAATTTCCTAGGAGTTTGATATTCATCAAGCATAGTACTAGCCATATCAACTAGGTTCTGTTCATTCTCTCTACGACACCATTTTGTTGAGGTACATATGGTAAAGAAAATTGATGATCTATTCCATTTTCAGCACAAAAGTGATCAAATGATTGGTTTTTAAATTCGGTTCCATTATCGCTTCTTATTTATTTTAAAGATCCTGGCTGATCAAGTGAAGTCTAAGAACCAAACTTCTAAAATGACTAAAATCTTCATTCTTTGATGCCATAAAGTAAACCCAAAAATATATAGAATAGTCATCAACAATTACAAGCACATACCATTTTCCAGCAAAGGATTGAACACGTGAGGGAACTACGGTGTCAAGGTGTAAAAGTTGTGTCGATGCTGTTGTCATGGTCATTGTGAGTGGAGCATGTGAACCTACAACCATCTTAGCATGTCTACAAGAAGAACAAACATTTTCTTTGTCCCCTTTAAGATTAGGTAACCCACGTATGTGATCAAGACCACTAACACGTGTGAGATGATCAAAGCCTACGTGACCAAGTCTACGATGCCAAAAAGATGTCTTTTGAATCATTAGCAACTAGACACCTATGCTTAGAGGATGATATGTCAAAATCAGCTTTAAAACTCTTCCAAACTGAGACATGTTAAACATAAGCTCACCATTTGAATCTACAACGTTACAACAATTTTTAGTGAAAACAATTTTAAGGTTTTCATCTAGCAATTGTGTAACAGAAATCAAGTTATATTTCAGATTTTTAACAAGTGTCACATCTTTCAAAATGTAGTGATTATTAACTCTAACCGAACCCTTAGTAATTATTGGAGTCGAAGAATTATCGGCAAAAGTAACATTCTCTACACGTGACACAAAAGAGAGGGAGGAGAACCATTCTTCGTTACCAGTCATGTGGCGTGAGCAACCTGAATCCACAAGCCAAATGTTCTCCTTCCTCAAGCGTGTAATCTACATAGAAGCACAATACGTCGATGACTCAATACTGGGGTTAGTAAAAAGGCATTTAGGAATCCAGTACTGAGTCACACGACGTCCAGCAGGGACAACACGTGAAAGCTGAGATAAAACAGCAGGGTCATGAGCCAAAGTTTGAGAATCCTTGCACCCAACTACTGACCTACAAGGTGTGCCTTGTATAGCACGAAAAACAGTAGGTTTGGGAGCAAATTTTCTATGTTTTTGACTTATTACAGCAGGTTGCAAGTGTCTAACATTTGGTTCAACACGTGCAGCAAGTTTTGCTTGGTTGTTACGTGATCTAGCTAGCATTCTTTGCTTCTTTTCCTTTTTAGATAGTCTATAACAAAAATCTATGATCTGACCATCTGTACCACAGTAAGTAAAAAGAAATTTAACCTTGTGTTCATGTCTAGAAGAGCAATCAACGTGTGTTTTAGCAACCGAATGAGATAACACCCCTGCTGACCTAAAAACCACCTATTTTTATTTAGTAACTGTTTTAATCAAACCACTTCCTAATGACTTTACAACCTTAGGTGGATGTGCCTTAGCATGAGCATGAGAATCAAAACCTAAACCAGTTTTATCATTGCAAGTATTAGAAGAATTCAGCAGCAAGTTATGATTTTTATTCTCACTAAAAACCCGCTCTAGTGTCTTATGCATGTCATCAATTTAATAGACAAGTCTAGGCAGTTGTCACATGAAGTTTTTTTTAGTTTGCAATTAGAAAAATATTTAACTTCATAAGAACGTAAAGCATTGTTCAAAATAGAATTCTCATTCATAGCATCATGCAGTTTCTTATCAAGATCATCACAACTAGAAAAATGCAAATCAATCATAGAACAACTAGCATCTTTCATGTTTTTATCGTTAAGTGCAGCAAGATTTTTGTTCTTTTTAATTTCAAGTTCAAGTTTATCAAGGGTGGAGGTGTGTGCACTTCTTAATGAGGACATGTGACACCCGGTTCCGAGAATAGAACCAAGTGAATGCATATGTGTGCCCAGGATATTCATCACTCATAGGGTTCCAAAAGGCGTTAGGCGCTAGTCGGGCGGTGACCCCCCGCCTAGAGCCTAGGCGAGCGCCTAGAAACGCCTTTTGGAACACTGATCACACATACACATGTAATCCACAAAATGAATTCAGCATATAACCATGAATAAATAGTGTTTAAGTACTTTATTACAATGACTAAAAGTATCACTCGTGAATCTCCAGCTTATTCTTGCAGCGGGAATCTCTAAACGTTAGCGGAAATAACTAAACAACAGGCTCCAGTCTTCAACACCACAGGCATGTTGACGGTAGTTCGCACGCCTAGTACTCCACATGGTCCTCGAAGTACTCATCTCCTGTAGCTGATGTTTATGTGGTAATGCAAGTGTGAGTACATGGCGTACTCAGCAAGTGCGGGAAAAGTATGACACGTAGCTTACAACAAGGTAGGCAATAAAAAGGCTCATTACAGCAAGCAAGTTTTATTTCATAAACATGGTAAAAACAGCAACTATTTCTAGGTGAATTAAATCCCAATATAACCAAGTAAAACAGCAATATTCCTTCTCCATAATTCACCATTTATGGAGTCTCAACAAGCCATTAATCATTCTCAAGTTCATCTCATGCTCATAAATATTCATAACCATCTCATATTCATATAACCGAATCCAAACTCATTGTTATGACTCAAAACAGTCCCAAAACCAATCCCAATGACCATACCATAACCATACCGAATAACCATCCCAAGTTTTCCCTCTAATCATGGAAGTTGGCCAGGTGCTTGTGACTGGAAGCACGGCTATCATGATAGTTTTACACTCTGCATAGGTGGCACCACTTTACCCACAAGTTCGTGATTTCGTCACCTGTCGGTGACTGCAGAACCTCTATTATACCAGTACACAACCGTCGGTGTATGGCCAAGAGATCACAAAATAGCCTTTACAAAGGGGCTACTAGATGTACGGACCCACTGAGGTTTCACCGGTAGGCTCGAATCACCATTCTCCTACCCTCGGGCCCCCTCTTATGCCATGCAGTTCTCAGGGAAGTCCCTCTCGACTCCCATTTCTATGGTTTATTATCCATTTCTATAGTTCTTCCTCCATTTCTTGGGTTCTTTCTCCATTTCTACTTCTTTTACAATGCTTCTCTACAAGAAAAATGTATGCAATGCATGGTAATGAATTTGAGGGTATTACAAACCTACCCCCCTTAAACTGAATCTCGCCCTCGAGATTCGATAGTGTGGAGAATAGATGAGGGAGTTCTGCCTTGAGATCTTCCTCACGCTCCCATGTGGTTTCGGCTTCCGTGTGATGGATCCATTGTACCATGCACCAACGGATCACCTTGTTCCTCGTGACCCTTTCCTTCACGTCCAAAATTTTGACGGGGTGCTCCACGTAGGTCAGATCTTCTTAAAGTTCGAGCTCATCCATCGGTACTTGTTATTCAGATACTCTCAAGCACTTCTTGAGTTGGGATACGTGAAACACATCATGCACGTCGGAGAGGTGCGTTGGAAGCTCTAGTTGATAGGCTACTTCTCCTCGCTTGCCCAAAGTCTTGAATGGCCCGATGTAGCGAGGTGCTAATTTACCTTTTACATTGAACCGCCATTGGCCTCGGATAGGTGATACCTTAAGACACACGAAGTCTCCCACTTCGAAGGTCAATCTTCTTCGCCTATTGTCCGCATAACCTTTTTGTCGTGACTAAGCAGCCTTCAAGTTTTCTCGTATCGTTTGGACTTGCTTCTCGGTGTCTTGCAGCACTTTGGGTCCAAACACTTGGCTTTCTCTGGTTTCATTCCAGAACAGCGGCGTTCTACACCGTCTACCATACAATGCTTCGGAAGGTGACATCTTCAAGCTGGCTTCGTAGCTGCTGTTGTATGAGAATTCAGCATACGGCAAACTCCTATCCCAACTACGCCCATGTTTCAAGGCGCAAGCTCTCAACATATCTTCCAAAATCTGATTTGTCCTTTCCATTTGCCTGTCGGTTTGCGGGTGATAAGCAGAGCTGAAATTCAGCCGTGTACCATGGCTTCATGCAGATTTTTCCAGAACCTGGAGGTAAATTGAGAACCCCGATCTGAAACTATCTTCTTTGGAACTCCATGGCGACACACGATTTGCTCCATATACAGCTCGACTAGTTGTGCGACGTGGTACTTGGGTCTAACAGGAAGGAAATGGGCTGTTTTCGTCAACCGGTCCACAATAACCCAAATAGAGTCGTATCCCGACTGAGTACGTGGCAGTCCAACTATGAAATCCATGCTGATGTCTTCCCACTTCCACTCGGGTACTTTCAATGGCTGCAACAATTCAGAGAGTCTTTGATGTTCCGCCTTCACTCGTTGGCACGGGTCGCATAAGGCAACATATTCAGCTATGTCCCTTTTCATACCATCCCAGCAATAGCAAGTTTTCAGGTCCTTGTATATCTTTGTACAGCCGGGATGTATGGAGTAAGGTGAGTCGTGTGCCTCCTTTAATATCGTGTCGCGGATGTGCTTCAACTTAGGCACACAAATCCTTTTCCCTAACCAAAGCGTGCCTTTATCATCTTCCTTGAAATCCTTTTCTATGCCTTGTAGGATTCTTTCCTTGATTTCCTTGATTTTCTCATCCGTTGCATGGCCATCTCTTATCTCTTGTTCCAGCGAGAAGTTCAGTTCTATCACTTCCATCTCGTTCAAGAATCCGAGATGCAACCGTTCAAACTCCTTACGCAGCTCGGGTGACAGCTCCCGAACCGTGAGTTGATGACATGCTCCTTTTCGGCTCAATGCATCAGCCACTACATTGGCCTTTCCGGGGTGATAGTTGATTCCAACATCATAATCTTTGATGAGTTCCAACCATCGATGTTGCCTCAAATTCAGATCTGTTTGGGTGAATATATACTTGAGGCTTTTGTGATCCGTATAGATCTCACATCGGTGGCCAAGGATATAATGTCTCCAAATCTTCAAGGCATGTATCACGGCTGCAAGTTCCAGGTCATGTGTCGGGTAATTCAACTCATGTTTCTTTAGTTGTCTCGACGCATAGGCTACCACTTGTCCTTCTTGCATGAGCACACATCCAAGCCCTTGTCTTGATATGTCACAATATATGTCGAAACTCTTGCTCACGTACGGCAATACCAAAACCGACGCTGTTGTTAATCTCTTCTTTAGTTCTTCAAAGCTATCTTGACACGCTGGTGTCCACTGAAATGCTTTCCACTTCATTAGCAATTAAGTTATAGGCTTCGCTATTTTATAGAAATCCTTGATGAACCGGCGGTAGTATCCAGCCATCCCAAGGAAACTCTGAATATCTCTCACATTTTGCGGTTGGTTCCACTTCAGAACATCTCCCACTTTTCCTGGATCAACCGATACTCCTCCCTCGGAGATGATGTGGGCTAGGAACGATATCTCCTTTAGCCAAAATTGACACTTGCTGACCTTAGCATACAATTGATGCTCTCGCAGTTTCTGCAATTTTAACCTCAAGTGTTCATCGTGTTCTTCCTCGCTTTTCGAATAAACCAGAATATTGTCGATGAAAACCACGACAAACTTATCCAAGTACTCCATGAAGACCTTATTCATGAGGTACATAAAGTATGTGGGTGCATTCGTTAACACAAAAGACATAACGGTATATTCATACGAACCATACCGTGCTCGAAATGCAATCTTGGGTATGTCGGAGGGCTTAATCTTCAGCTGGAAGTATCCCGGCCGAAGATCAATCTTGGTGAAGATTCGGTCACCTTTCATTTGGTTGAACAGGTCCTCTATACAGCGCAGCGGGTATTTAATCTTGATCGTCACCTCATTGAGAGACCTATAATCCACACACATCCTTTGGGTCCCATCCTTCTTGTCTACGAAGAGCACGGTGGCTCCCCACGGTGATGAGCTTGGGTGTATAAAACCCTTTTCTAGCTGCTCCTGAATTTACTTCTTGAGCTCCACTAGTTCATTAGTGGGCATCCTATACGGCCTCTTTGCTATAGGTGCAGTTCCGGATACTAAATCAATGGCAAATTCAAAGTCCAGGTCAGGTGGCATACCTGGAAGTTCTTCTGGGAACACATCTGGATATTCTTGAACCACCGGAATTGCTCCAAAGTCGCTTCTTTGATGTGGTTCAGCGCTGCCTTCTTAGGTTCCGGTTGGGCTGACTCGAATTCAATACGAGTACCGTGCTCATTTGTCAACTGCACCCTCCTCTCAGCACATTGAATCACTCCGTTGTGCTTGCTTAACCAATTCATTCCAAGTATTATGTCAATCCCTTGGGAATCCAAGACAATAAGGTTGGCAAGAAAGTCTACCCCCCTTATTTTAATTCTTACTTTTGGACATACTATATTAGTAGTAGCTACAATTCAGATTTGAAAGAAGTGATTTCCCAACTATATGCATCAAGGTATATGAGACTAAACAACTCCTTTTATTACTTTCAGCCTATATGAGGATGTGAGCACGTGCCGAAGCATATCATATCTCTTCACAATGTGTGGATGTGGACATCGCCGAAGCGTCCCACAACTCCCATCAGCACACAAACCAAGCAATCATCACAAAAAATTCGGCACACCACTCTTATTCAAGCTACTACGATCTTAACGTTCCTATTACAGCTTTATTCAATGGAAACCTAAACTTAATCGTAAAAACCGGTGCTGTTCTCGCCGTGTGACGGAGGTGGTCCATACATGGGCGCACGCCATGGTGAGTCGGCAGTCCATGTAGGTATACATGATGCTAGTGTTCCATTTGCTCCCGTGTTGGCACGAGTTTCCTCTTGTTTCTCCAGCAAATAAAGCTTCTTGCGGAGGTAACGGATCTCTTGTGCGCTTGCGTAGCAGTTTCCTAACTCCACGAGCAACCTCTGAGACTTGTCAGCAGCTTATGGGTTGGAAAGAGCTGTTACATGGGGTCCAATGATCTCCCTTGTACTACTCTTCCGATACGGGTGCAGCTCAAAAGTTGTGTCCTCAAGCTGCTCATGGATGGCGTAGCACAGTCCGGTGAGTGCTTCCCATGCAGCATCATCGATAGCTTCTGCTCTTGTAGCTCTCCATGTGGGTGTGAAGTGCCGGGTGACAACCCTACCATTAGATAGGATGGTTACGTCAGCCTTCCACTCTTCATGTCCGATACGAGGGACTTTCTTGAGAAGATATTCCGGGTATAGGCTGCAGCAATCTAAAAATTCTTTGAGCTCCCTGGATATGTGTCCTCCTTCATTCCGTCGGACCAAAATTTCTGAACTGAATGGTCGGCCCATTCATCACCTTCATTATTGGTATCAGCAAGGGGTGGCTTCTCCTCGGGGTCATCTCCTCCCATCATAGCTTCATGAGGCTCCACGGGGTGTAAGCCCGCGTGAAACTCCTCCTGAGGTGCGTACCAATGCTGTTCTTGTGGATCATCCTCCATATCATCTTCGAATGGTTCCACCTCCTCCAGATCCTCTTCCTCATGCATATAGCTATTGACTTCATATTCATCATGAGGTTCTGTCTTCATTTCCTCCCAATATGGTCCATCGGACACCTCAATGGGGTTAAGAGCACTCCCATGTGGTGGTGGACGAGTTCTTATGCGTGCTGTGCTCCTGGTCACCGGCATCTATAAATAAGACATGAGAACTTTAGAGAAGGAAGAAATAACTCCAAAACTTCAGAAGCTATGGAGCAAGAAAGCAAAGGTGTTGCTGTCAAAAGAAGAGAAAAGGAGGGACTGAAAATAGCACTTTGCCGTGGCTGAATTGACAAGTAAAGTGCAGCAGCAAGGAATTTTCAAAAATAGCAGTTTAGAGGGGTGCTCCTATGTGTTTTAGAGTGTCCATTCTACTTAGGCTTGCATCCTATGGCCAACGTGATTCTGATACCAATCTGTGACACCCGGTTCCGAAAATAGAACCAAGTGAATGCATATGTGTGCCCAGGATGTTCATCACACATACCCATGTAATCCACAAACTGAATTCAGAATATAACCAAGAATAAATAGGGTTTAAGTACTTTATTACAATGACTCAAAGTCTCACTCATGAATTTCTAACTTATTCTTGCAGCGGAAGTCTCTAAACGGCAGAGGAAATAACTAAATAGCAGGCTCCAATCTTCAACTCCACAGGCATGTTGACGGTAGTTCGCACGCCTAGTACTCCACATGGTCCTCGAAGTACTCATCACCTGGAGCTGATGTTTATGTGGTAACGCAAGGGTGAGTATATGTCACACTCAGCAAGTACGGGAAAAGTATGACATGTAGCTTTCAACAAGGTAGGACATAAAAAGGCTCATTGCAGCAAGCAAATTTTATTTCACAAACATGATAAAAACAGCAACTAAGTCTAGATGAATTAAATCCCAATATAACCAAGTAATCAGAAACATTCTTTCATCATAATTCACCATTTATCAAGTCTCAACCAACCATTAATCTTTCTCAAATTCATCTCATGCTCATAAACATTCATATCCATCTCATATTCATATAACCAAAACCAAACTCATTGTCATGACTCAAAACAGTCCCAAAACCAATCCCAATGACCATACCATAACCATACCGAATAACCATCCCAAGTTTTCCCTCTAATCATGGAAGTTGGCCAGGTGCTTGTGACCGGAAGCACGGCTATCATGATAGTTTTACACTCTGCAGAGGTGGCACCACTTTACCCACAAGTTCGTGATTTCGTCACCCGTCGGTGACTGCAGACCCTCCATTATACCAGTACACAATCATCGGTGTATGGCCAAGAGATCACAAAATAGCCTTTACAAAGGGGCTACTAGATGTATGTACTCACTGAGGTTTCACCGATAGGCTCGAATCACCATTCTCCCACCCACGGGCCCCCTCTTGTGCCATGCAGTTCCCAGGGCAGTCCTCCTCGACTCCCGTTCCCCACGCAATCCACGGTCCATAACAAGCTAGCGACACACCTAATTAATCAGCTAAGCCGCACTCATACTTGGCCTTGTGGTGGCACTGTTTTCCTGGTATATTCTCGCATGAACCGGTCCTTAGATCTATGGCAAGTTCCACCATCTCATCCAGCAACATTGACGAACCAAGCTTACCAAGATCTCCCCGATTCCATGCCAATTAACATCATCAAGATCTCATCATCATTATTCATATGAGTGCAGTAGCTAGACATGTTTTATTTCAGCTCTCCGTATCCCGTGAATTAAGCGAAGCAAAAAGGAAAAACAACCATGCCCGACTCATCAAATCTCCCGGCGACAAGGATGGTTAACAAAACTAGTAAACTCCTATAAAATGGTGTCCCATCAAGTTGACTCAAGCATACGAGTTTTCGCAAACAAAACAGTTTCAAAATATGGGATCAATATTGTAAAGGGGCACTTGCCTTGCTCCCGTGGTTCTTGCTATTCGAGCATCTCGAAGTCTTGGTGCTGTAGATCCTCGTAGATGACTTCTTGAGCTTGTCCTTCTACTCACGACCATGCACATACAAAATTTACAGCAGTCAAACATCATGCACAAGATGCAATGGGTAGATGAATGCAAATCCTATGGTGCTGTTTTATTAAACCAGTTTGTACGTGTTCTTGCATGTTTTAATGGGCTTTCATGGGGTTTGATGATGAACAAGGGTGTAGGGATCAAGTGTGGACGTAGTGATGCTCTTGACTCAAGATCTAGATCAATTCCACCATCAAAAACCGATCAAAACGCGATTTGTCCACACGTAAAAGTTTTTGCTCGAAGGGGGCAAAGAAAACGGATGAGTAGAAAAAGCGGTGACGTCGTAAGATGGGTAATGGAGAGCTACCTCACTTCCTTTTGGTGGCAGGGCCTTCCTCCTAGCAATGGCAGCAGTGGGGAATTTTTCTATGGAAGATTAGGGCAGGACAGATTGTCAGGCTTCTCCTCCGGCGACGGCGGGGCTCGACAGAGCTCGACGGCGACCAAATTCCAGCAAGGGGGGATACTTGGTGCCTTGGCAGCAAGGAAGGGGGCTTGGCGGCAGGGGGGACGCCCAAAATAGAGAGGATTTCGGCCAGGGGTAGGGATTATATTTATAAGGGGGAAAAAGGGAGAGTCCTACTCCAATTGGAGCTAAAATAAGAGTCCTATTCAATTTTTTTTATCTTAACAAACTTATCTCTTGTGGTGAGGCAGCCTTGGGCATTTTATCCCTAAAATGTTGGGAAAATTCCCCTTCTTGGGAATCGGGGAATTTAGTAATTTTGGAGGAAATCTGGGGAAATTTGGGAATGGCTCATTTCAGCTATCTTTTTCCCATCCCTCACCATTTCTATATCACTTGCTCCATTTATACATTCCCCTCTCCATTTCTATGTCCCATTCTCCATTTCTACATTCCCCTGTCCATTTCCATGTCTCATTCTCCATTTCTACATTCCCCTCTTGATTTCTATGTCTCATTCTCTAGTTCTACATTGCCCTTCTCCATTTTTATGCCCCATTCTTCATTTCTATATTCCCTTCTCCATTTCTGTGGTTTTTCCTCCATTTCTATGGTTCCTTCCTCCATTTCTATGGTTCCTTTCTCCATTTATATGATTCTTTTTTCTATTTCTATGGTTCTTTCTCCATTTCTATAGTTCTTTCTCCATTTCTATAGATCTTTCTCCATTTCTCATTCTTTTAAAATATTTCTCTACATGAAAAATGTATGCAATGCATGGAAATGAATTTGAGGGTGTTACAGAGCAGGAGATTGTTCTAGAGTGAACTGTCCTCGGGATAGACCGTTCACTATTTTGCTTAGATAGTTTGTAATGAGTGAGTAGAGACAAGACTTCCACTCTACATACGTTTAAAATGTAATACATCTTCCACTTGAACTTGTTGGTTCAAGCATATGTGATGTAATATGAATGTCTTTTGAAGTGAGTTGTTGGCTGTCGCATCGCACGACTCCACCCAATGCGATTCCGGGAATGTCGGGACCCTGGTCCTCACATCGTGGTATGAGAGCCGCATTGGGAATGACATACTTGAAAAGTGGCATATTGCTAAAAAAGTTAGGCTTACAGTGACGTAACGGTAGTAAGCCCGCATAAGGAGTACTAGTAAGTGTAACACCCTCAATTTCACTACCATGCATTGCATACATTTTTTATATAGAAAAGCATTTAAAAAAGAAGAAATAATGATAGCAATATAGAAGCAAATAAAATAATAAAAAGGAATAGAAATGGAAAATAATAAAAATAAATAGAAAATGAAAAGAAATAAAATAAAAATAAAAAATAAATAAAATAGCCAAATTGAGCCACAACAATTTTTCTCCAAATTCCCTAATTTTCCCCCAAATTCCTCTCTCACCTATTTTCCCCAAATTTTCCCAATTTTCCTAATTTCCCCAAATTCCCCAAAATTCCACTAGTGGGAATTTTCCCCACATTTGGGAGGGGGGGGGATTTCCCCCTATTTTTGGCCCCACCAAATTAGGTGGGGGAACCCTAATTGGGCCCCCTTGGCCGTAGCCCATTAGGGGGGAACCCTAGCCCTCTCCCACCTTAATTTGGACACTTTCTGGCTTTTATTTTCTATTAAACCCTAGCCATTGGATGAAAATAAATAATAAAATCCCAGCCCCTAGTTCCCACCTCTTTTAAAATTAAATCTCAGCCATTGGATATTTGATTTGCTAAAATCCTAGCCACCCTAGTTTCTTTCCCCCTTATAAATACAACTCTCCCCCTAGCCGCCCCTTTTTCTTTTTTGGCCGCTGCCCCCCCTGCTGCCAAGTCACGCCCCCTTGCTGCCATGTTGCTGACCCCACCTGCTGGAATTTGGCCGCCATCGAGCTCCGTCACGCCTCGCTGTCGCCGGAGAAGAAGCCCCAACGTTCTGCCCTACCCGCAGCCTTATAATTCTGCACGGAAAATCCTCTGCTGCTTCCATTGCAAGGAGGGAGACCCTGCCGCAAGGAAGAAGTGAGGTAGGTCTTCGCTACCCCTCTTACAACGTTGCTGCAGTTTCTATGCACACGTTTTCTCCACCCCCTGCGAGCAGAAAATGCGACGTGTGCACAGACCATGTTTTGGTCAATTTTTGATGGTGGAACTGATCTACACATTGTGTCAATATCGTAACCACGTCCATACTTGATCCCAGCAACCTTGATCATCACAAAACCCCATGAAAGCCTACTAAAACATGCAAGAACATGTATAAACTGGTTTTATAAAACTGCACTATACGAATTGCACTCATTCACCTCATTGCATCTTCACTAATGTTTGTGCATGATAATTGATTGCTGTAAATTATTATGTGTGTGGTCGTTAGAAGAAGGACAAGCTCAAGAGGGCGTCTACGAGGAGCTACAGCACCAATACGTTGAGACGCTTGAGCAACACGAGCCATGGGAGCAAGGCAAGTGCCCCTTGACCATATTGATCCCATGTTTTGAAACTGTTTTGGTTGCGAAAAATCGTATGCTTGTCTCAACTTGATGGGACACCCTTTTATAGGAGTTTACTAGTTTTGTTAACCATCCTTGTCGACAGGAAAGTTGATGAGTCGGTTATGGTTGTTTTTCTTTTTTGCTTCGCTTAACTTACAGGATACGTGAAGCTGAAATGAAACATGGTTAGCTACTGCGCTCATATGAATAATGACGATGAGAACTTGATGATGTTAATGAGAATGAAATCAGGGATATCTAGGCGAGCTTGGTTAGTGGATGTTGCTAAATGAGAGGGTGGTTTGCTTGCCATAGATCTAATGAACGGTTCATGCGAGCACATGCCAGGAAAACAGTGCCACCACAAGGCCAAATATGGGTGCGGCTTAGCTGACTAATTAGGTGTGTTGCTAGCTTGTTATGTACCGTTGGATGGTGCAGAGAATGGGAGTTGAGAGGGACTTCCCTGGGAACTGCATGGCACAAGAGGGGGCCTGTGGGTGGGAGAATGGAGATTCGAGCCTGCCGGTGAAACCTCATTTGGTCCATACATCCTAGTAGCCCCTTTGTAAAGGCTATTTTGTAATCTCTTGGCCATACACCGATGGTTGTGTACTGTTATAATGGAGGTTCTCTCTAGTCGCCGACGGGTGATAAAATCACAAACTTGTGGGTAAAGTGGTGCCACCTCTGCAGAGTGTAAAACTATCATGATAGACGTGCTTCTGGTTACAAGCACCTGGCAAACTTCCATGATTAGAGGCAAAACTTGGGATGGTTATTCGGGTATAGTCATTGGGATTGGTTTTGGGACTGTTTTGGGTCATGACAATGAATTTGGTTTCGGTTCTATGAAAATGAGATGGATATGAATATTTATGAGTATGAGATGAATTTGAGGAAGATTATTGGCTGGTTGAAGCATGATAAATGGTGGAATATGATGAAATAATGTTGCTGAATTACTTGGTTATGTTGGGACTAAACTCACCTAGAAATAGTTGTTGTTTTTATCATGTTTTGTGAAATAAAATTTGCTTGCTGCAATGAACCTTTTTATTGCCTACCTTGTTGTAAGCTACATGTCATACTTTTTCCCGACTTGCTGAGTACGACATGTACTCACCCTTGCATTCCCACGTATACATCAGCTACAGGAGAAGAGTACTTTGAGGAACATGTGGAGTACTAGGCGTGCGCACTACGGTCAACATGCCTATAGAGATGAAGTTGGAGCCTGCTGTTTTAGTCATTTTCCGCTGTCGTATAGAGTCTTCCGCTGCTAAATAAGTTGGATATTCATGAGTGAGACATTGAGTCATTGTAATAAAGTACTTAAACACTATTCTTAGGTGGTTATATTCTGAATTTCAGTTTGTGGAATACATGTGTATGTCTGATGAACATCCTGGGCACACATATGCATTCACTTGGTTCATTCTCGGAACCGGGTGTCACAGTAACATAGTTATTAAAGTGGCAGAACTAACTTAAGTGTTATAATTTAGTATTTCAATTCAGTAACGACACACCTACGTGGAGGTAATATTGGTATGGAACATCACCGAAAGCGGTTCAATTTCTGTGAGCTCCCTCATGCGAGGAAAGTGGCATGAGATGTTTCATTCAGTGATGAACGGAAATTGAATATGTTTTCTAGGACTCTTCATGTCTTAGAGACATGTGAATTGCACTAGCCTCCAGTGCGCAAACCTAGGGGCAAGAGGAGGAGACCCCATCTTGTGGTTTGTAACACGAAATACGTTCTCTAGGACTCTTTCAAGTCGTATGAGGCATATGAAAACGCTGGTACACCGGTGTTCTTGATTGCAAAGGTGTGGAGCTCCCCTTCGGGTGGTGAATAAGTCGATCATGTACCCCGAGACATGGCTTAACTCGAGGACGACCGTATTGCAATGATACAGGGCATATGTTTTTACTTTCAATATGGACCTGACTGAAATGACAAACCCGTGAGTGCATCATTATTGGGTTATCTTCTACAGTTTCTGATCTCGTTAGCGTATCACGTTTAGAACCCGTTTGTGAGTGACGTTTTAGTGCCACCATATAACACGTATATGCCGGTGTAATCCGTTTAGGATTTTATTTGGTGAGGAAATGTAGTACCGATATACTTACTTGTTGCATAAAACAAATAGATTATGGATGGTTAACAAATGGATTCAGGGTTAAAATGTTAGCTATTTAGCTCCTTATTTTGAACTAAGTATCAAAAGGAAGCATAAGGACTTGGAGAAATTCATAGAAATTACCTCCCCTGTTCTGGCAGACATTTTGCTGGATTTTGACAGGATGTAACTGTTCAAAGAATTCACCAATGGAGCTGTGTTATACATGTCTGGAAAGTTTTTTAAGTACTCTACAACTTTACTGTACAGTTCCGGAGCAGAATCACAAACTAAACAGGTGAAAATCCCAGATGAATACACTCTGTCCAATAACAGGACAGAGCAAAAACCACTCTGAAATTTTCTGTTTTTATATCATAACTCTTAGGATAAAAAGTTATAAGGGTCATGTGATATACCGTTGGAAATATTATGAGACAGGTTACAACTTTGTAACTCAAAGTTTGTCCAAATTTGGAGCAGAAGGGTGTGGAAAATGAAGATCAAATCAGACTCTTGAAAAAGAAGTGCTGCTGAAAATTTCCACATTTCTGTTAACTTTGAAATGTCATAACTTTTGATACAGAATTGATATTGATGCAAATAAGTACTCGTTGAAAAGATATTGAAGTTAACCTTGACTTTTATGTTCAACTTGAGTTATGAAAATGCGGTTAACTAGATCAAAAACTGGAAGAAGGGCAAGCTGGTTAATTCTGACAAGAACTGATCAGTTAGACTTAAAATTTTGGGATGGCATGAGCAAGAATTCAATTGTTGCTTTCCTATTTTACTTAACCAGTACAATGTTTATTTTCTACATATTACTGTAGAATTGAGTATTTGAGTTAATCAAATCTCTTCTTCCACAGATGACAGATATTGGAATCACGCTGGACAACGGATGGATTCATTCGTTTGGACAGCACTTTCCCGGTTTCCCGGCATTGTTGCAGCGGCTGTTGCAACAGTTTGAATATACCGAAGCCCCACGCTATTGGGGAAAAGAGAAAAAAGGGAATGGGGAGATGTCTTGTATCATGCATTTGGACTTCCCCGCAAGTCATGAACCACAAGGTTGGGCGCCATTCACTGTCACTGTGACGGGGCACCACATGGATGATTTGTGGGATATGGCATCCCGGGAAGCCATCACGCGTTTCTGCAAGCTTCATGGCAAGTAAGTAGAGACTATCCCGTTCGCGCTCCTACCTGTTATGGGGTTATCTCATCAGGAATGGGAGCGGTGATACAGTGAGTTGACAGACTTGTTCCACCCCAATTTCAACTTGAGGTTGTCCACTACAAGTTTTTACGCCGCAGCCAGCAAACTGGTAATTGATGGTCAAGCTAGGACCATTGAGCAACTTATGGGCGAGCTGAATAAAGCGAACACTCCCAAATATCAGCTCCAGCATGAGAAGAATTCAATGCGTGCACATCTGGCCCCGGCAATTCATCAACTCATGGTGACTGAAAATGAGCTGCAACGCACTCAGGAAGAATTGCAGCAAGTCCGGGATGATCTGAACGTAAGTCAGCAGATAGTGGGTGCACAAATGCACCACAACAACATACTCACAGAGCAGAGGGATGATGCCATAGAGGCAGCCCAGAATTGAAAGCAAGACTGGATGATCGCTCAGGACGAGTGGAACGCTGTACACCCCATTTTGCAGCTCTGGGGAACCTGAATCCGAACCCGAAGCCATGGTAATTGATGCTGAGCCCGAGCTTGTTGCCCCAGCCTCAGACTACAAACCAGAGGAGGATCCAAAGGAGCCTGAACCGGCATTCGACAAAGAGTAGTCATCATGGGGTAGAGTGAACACCGAGTAGGTTAGTGCCCACTCTGTTGTATATTGATGACCATGTTTCTGTCATATTGTAATTAGTAGTGTTGTTGTAGCATAAGTGACAACGTGGTATGACATTTTATGGTGACCATAAGAGAAGAGATGAACTGCAGGCTAGAAGTTCATCATTTTGGAGTTGTTATTGTAACAAATGGTCCCCAAGAGATATAATGTGAATAAAGTTATGCTTTATCAATATATGAGTCTGTTTACAAGATGTTCTTATCAATTACAATTCTTACTATTGCAATGAATGTAAGGGCCTCAGTTTTAACAACCATTTGCAGTGCTCATCACCACACCACACACCTCATTTGAGCAAGAATGATGAACACAAATGAAGAGCAAGTAACAACTATCAACATGCTCATTAGAGAACAAACTCACACATTGCAAAAGTGGTATTTCCCACATGTGATATAGATGGGCTGGACATATGAAAACTCCTACACTTTGCTAAGGATGTCCATGCCAAGTTTCACCCAAATTCAAAACCTTGTTGAGGTCATTTTGGGTATAGTTAGGAAGAGGGCAGTTTGAAACCATATTCAAATTCAAACTGTTTTCAACCACTGAATTTAAAAGTGGAAGGCATATTCTCACTCAGCACATTTTTGTGAGCTCACACACCAATTTTCACTCCATTTGGAGTTGATCTTGACATGAGCTAAGGGGGAGAAATTCAAACTTTATTTGAATTTCAAACTGAACTTGTGCTGAAATTCATTCAAACCAAACCTCATTTGAACTTTGATCAATTCAAATGGCTCTTGGGTGAATAATTTGAATGGCCAAGGGTAGAATAGGGTTCACTGTTTACCACAGCTGTTAGGAGTAAATTTCAGAGGTTAAAAGAGGAGTGGGACCCATCTGTCAGCCTCTGCCTCAAAACAAACCGACTGAACCACAGTTCAGTCGGTTCCCGGCAGCTGTGCGCGCGTGCCACCGAAGGAGGCAGCCGGCGCCAGCTCCTGCTGCGCGCCCCAAGCCGGAGGCCAGCCACCGGGGCTATTTATTCCCTCCCCGGCGTGCTCCGATCACTCACCTCCCAAGCTGCCGACGTGCACGATCCATTTCTCCACTGCCATCACCGGCGCTCGAGTTCTTGCTCGATCAAGCCGATCGCAGCTCCTTCCTTCCACTCCAGGGTCCCAGCAAGGTACTAGCAACCATCCTCCATCCTTCCCATGGCTAGAAATCGATTGAAACCGAGTGATATCGGCTGTGCCGAAAGATCAAACTCGGAACTGGAAACCGCCGCACCTCGGGCTCTCGTGGACAGCCCAACCTGGGCGTTGTCACGCCCAACCCAAGGCACCCTTGGACGCGCAGGTGACCGGTGCTGCTCACCCCCGAGCTATAGCTCGAGTGGTTGCTCACCGGCGGCGAATTTCCACTTTTCCCCTTTCTGTGTGCAGAACGACCTTCGGGTACGATTCTGTGTAATTCGTGCTCTAGAAAGGATTGGAGGGCCTCAGGCCACTCCTACACGAGCTAGACACGGTGACGCACAAGTTGCCTTCACAACTCTGGGCCGGAGAACCTCTGTGCCCGGCGTAATTCAAGGTCTACTAATGGCGGAACGCACGGGGGTTATCGGGCGCACGGTGAGGACCTATTTCGGGCCTTCCCCGAGCTGCCCCGAGTTCATGTCGACCTTCTCTGAGGTCCACTGATGCTCCCCGACCGATTTCCCAAGTAGCTGAGGTACTAGGAGAGTTAGCCGACATGGCCGAAGTCGTTCCGACATGGCGGCTCGTCGCCGACCATGCTCCGGCCATTGTCATGAGCAGCTAACCCTAGAATCATGTTCTTCGAGTAAAAGTAGGCAGGGGCGGCCAGAATCAAGAAGTTTGGAGCTGTACAGCAGCCAGCGGCGAGCTCTCCGGCGAGATCCCTCGGCGGCGGAGCGCGGGTGTCGCGAGGTTGAAGAAGGGGGTGGACCCCAGCTGTCAGCGGCCGATATTTTGAATCGGGATCCGGCTGCGGCCGGGATCGGGTGTGCTGGCGCGCAAAAGCCTTGTGGGCCGCGGTGTGCTGTCGCTTCGGCGTGCGACGTGTGTCCCCTGGGCCCACGCGCGAGTTTAAACTTTTCCCCGATTTTCAGATTTCCTTCAAACTTCAAATCCTTATAACTTTGGCTAGAAAGCTCCAAATTGAGTGAACCGAATTTTGCTGGATTCAGCTCTCCGAGTACTTTCCAGAAAATCAAGTTTCACTTCATGAAATTCTTTAATTCTCCAGAATTAATTCCTTAAAGTTTAAACTGTTAGGAATTTTAACTGGAGAATCCTTTGGAGGAAAAATCTGAAATTTTGCTGAGATGTTCACCAAAATATCCTTGAGCTACCATACAAATTTCAGATCCATTTGAGCTCATTTAGTCCACCTAAGGGTGTGATTAGTAAAACTGTTCCAGAGAAAATAGAAAATGTTCAGAAACATTTTCAGAATTCTCTCTGAAATTGTTTAGCTCATATCTTTAGTTAGGGACTTCCAAATTAAGTGAGACCAACTCCATTAGAACCCTCTGAAAATCTAGTTTTCAGAAAGACATAGTTTGTTTCATGAAAATCCTTAGAACACCCTAAAAGCCTTTAATTAAGGTCAAGGACATAATTAATTGTGGAGGGCTCAAATGAGCTTTGCTGCAACTAAAACTCGACCAATTCCTTGTTTAGGTTGTAACCAAGCCACAGTAAAAGTTTCACAGTCATTAGGTCTGTCTAGCAAGGGTTACAGACTTCACAACTTCAAAATGAATACAAGTACATTTAAATTAATACATACATTGTTTTTATCATGTAGTCGCTAAGGTCGAGGAGGAACCCGAAGTCCTAGACTTCGTTACTCCGGAGGAACAGCTAGCCTACGACCAAGAGCAGCAAGGCAAGCCCCGGTTTGCATTAACCTTTTTACAAATTTTTATTGTTTTGAGCACATACTTGTTTCCTTTGTGTTTTGCATTAGAGTCTTGATTGGAAACCCAACTGCACAGCCAAGAAAAACCATGGGTTGGGTTTAGGATTGAAAACCTCGTTAGCCACTGCATTGCTAGAATAGAGTAGGATTCGGTACAAGTCGAGTAGTTGGAACTACTCGCGAGAATAGGCTAGAGGCACATCGCTCGGGTAGAGATAGCACATGAAACACATGGCAAGAAAATGAGACAGAGCGGAGAGTAAGGGCAGCAGGACTTTGGGGCCTGTGTGCTGTAGCTCCGCTTGTGTCGATTGAGGACCGAGCCGTGTGCGGGCCTGTTGAACAAGCTAGAACAGTACCGAAGACCTACCGGCTATATGGGAACCGGGAAACTGATGTAACTCGGGTAGCTGGGTATTGAGGCATTGCCCGTCGTTCAGAGGGTAGGTTGAGAGCTCGAGGTGTAAATCAGCTGGCGGCACAGGGATGCGCGTGCAGGGACCTCTTGCTCGGGACGATGGGACCGGTTCAATATTTGGCTAACGGGTGAAAGGTAGTCGCGTACGGCGTCCGTGATGGTTGTTGTAGGCAACATCGAGTACGGGCGTACGTGACGGGTTGTTCGCGTAATCCCTGCAGGTGTAAATCGATTATAATCGCCGTCCCTCGCGGTCAGTGAGTACCACTTGTTCACTGTACCGTGACGTAGAAAGAACGGGCTAGTTACATGTTAAAATGTTGCTGATTGAAAGCTGGACATTGTTTGTTAATGATATGCTGTAGTTTAGTGCTAACTAAAGTTCTTTTCAACTTTGGGCAAGGTACATGAGAAAAATGCGTTTCTTGTTTGATTGCGGCTCTCTCATGTGCTTTAGCGTAAAGTTCTCCACAACCTGCTGCTAAAACTTGAAAGTAAGGTTCTACTAATTAGGCGAGTCCTTGCAAATGATTTTTACCTCATGCAACCCATTACCCTCATGTAGAAGTTCCATGTTTAGGTGAGACGGGTCAGACTTGCTGAGCCTTCGTGCTCACTGCTTGTGTTTGAAGCTTTTGCAGGGTTTTATGAGGAAGGGACTCCCGAAGAGGAGACGGAACCCCAGGAGGGGAACCCCGTCGAGTGGGAGTCGTGCACGCCGCAGAGTTAGTGTGTGTGTGTGCTAGCAAGGGCACGTTCAAGGGCTGAACGTGTACTTGATGCTTAGTCTACGCCCGCAAGTGTGGACTAAACTTATTTTGGATGTAAACATGTTGATAAACTTGTTTATGTAATAAAGCTTCCGCTTCCGCTTTGTACCTTTGACGTGTGTTATACGGTGCTGTGCAACGCAGCACCCCTCAGTGTGATCCTGGCTCGACAGGACCAGTGGGGTCGTGTCAGCGTGGTATCAGAGCTCGCTTGAGGTTTAACACAGTACAAAGGTCTTCTTTTTCAAAAATCCAGTGAGGAACGAGTTAGTAGCCCGTATAAGGATGTTATTAGTATATAGAAAGTGGCTTATTAACCTATTTGTTATGTCGGAAAATCGTGCATCTCGGGACGTTCATGTCTTGGGGGGTGCACGTAAGCGCTGTCCACCAGTGCGCACAAGCTGAAGGGTGGAGCCCCACGGGTGGCAGGTAACCCGACCCGCTTTGACATCCTCTACGACTTTTCATGTCGTTTGGGGTATTCGAGCAACGTCTGTCCCTGGCGTGCGTGGTGCAACATGGGAGACCCCGTCACGTGGTCTAAAACGTGAACACGTAACTCAAGGCGTGTTTGGCTTGAGAGCATCCGGGCGAGTGATGACGGCCGGGTGTACAAACTGTATGGATTCCGGGCTCGGTGTGCAGCCGAGTCTGATGATTGGTTGAATTTCTGCAGGTAGCCTTACCACGAAACGGTAGACGTGTAGCATCCGTGTGCGAGTGACGAGTAGTGCCACTGAACTAACGAAGCCGGCTAAGTCCGGTATAGGGTTTTCCTTTGTGAGGACGTAGTACCGACATAATCTGGTGACGCATCGACGTCACATCCAACTAAATGAACAACTTCATTTAAAAACTTGAAGGTTTTGATCCAAAGTAGTAAAACTTGATGTAACTCCTTCCCTTGAACAGGATATTCAAAGTTAACAAGTTTTCAACTTATAGGATGTTAAGGACAGAGCACTCTGCTTTCAGCTGAATCAAGGCTGAAGTTAATCAGAGGCTAGAGGTCGAGTTCTTTCGAGGTTGGGGTCGTATGATACATTTCTGGAAAGCTTTGGAAGAGCTTTACAACTTTTCTGTTGAGGTCCAGAGGTGTTTCATCCCTTAACCACTCGAAAAATGCAGTAGAGTTGAAACGGTCCAGAAAACAGGACAGAGCAAAGACTCTCTGTAAACTCTCTGTAAATTAAGCATAACTTCCTGCTTAAAAATCCAAAAATAGAAACTAAGGTAGTTCTGGAAAGCTTATGAGATGGGTTACAACTTTGTAACAGAAAGTTTTGTCAGGTTAGGAATAGAATTAACTGGGATTCTTGGATCAAAGCAGTACCTAAAGCAGGGAGGTGCTGTCCAATTTTCTCCAGAAATTCTGTTAACTTTGACATCTCATAACTTTTGAACCAGGACAGATCTTAGGCCAAGCAAGTACTGGCTGGAAAGCTACTGAAGTTAGCTTCAACTTTGATGTTGAACTCCAGGACTGGTTTTGCTTTTAACCTGGCCTAAATCAGATTGATATGGAAACTGGTCAGGGCTGTCATGGGAACAGCAGATCAGCAGTCAAATTTGTTTAAAAATTTGAACTATGTTTCCAAGTGTTATGGGTTCAATGACATATCTTATGTTATAACTCAATGGTTTACTGTTCAAATAAATATTTGACATTTCTCAAATATATTTTTACAGATGGCAGCAGATAAACGGTTGGAGAACGGGTGGGTAGTTTCCCACTGCTCTGACCGTAGCGGCTACCCGGAAGCATTGTGGCAAATGCTCCAATATTTCGGGTACAACCAGATGCCGCAGTACTTCGCCAAGGAAGAAGGCGAAGAGGGGAACAAGACGTGGACGATCCATGTCGAGGTTCCTGCAGGGCCTACGCCACCCGGTTGGGTGCCATTCACCGTCACGGTGAGAGGAAGACAACCGGAAGGGATGTGGCAAGTGGTAGCCCGTGATACCATGTCACGTTTCTGCCAACTACACGTGCAGGCTATGGAGGGAACTCCATACGCACTCGTTCCGGTGGAGGGACGAGCTCAGCATGTGTGGGAAGAGAGGTACCTGGAGGCAACAGACCCGACCTGCCCAAGGTACAACCCCGCGGAGGCAAACCTCAGCCTCCAAATGAGGGCGGGAAATGCTGTGATGGACAGCCAAGCTGTTCATACGGAGCATCTCGCCATTAAGCTCAAGGAGAGCACCAGCCGTGGAGATCATTTCGAGAGTGCTCACAGCGCACTCCGCAATGTGCTCCTTCCGACGATTAAGCGACTGAATGAACAACACAATCAGTTGCGTCGTCTGAAGAAGGCAAAGAAGAAGAGCTGTGTCGATATCGCGGCGTTGCAAGAACTGGTGCAGACCCTAACCCAGCAGAATGCGGACCTTGCTCAAGAGCGGGACGACGCTATTGAGGAAGGACAAGGCTGGGAAGAGGACTACAACCAGGCTATGGACGAGGTGCATGCATTGCAGGACCTCGTGCCCCCGGTATTGGGCGTACCGGTAGTTCTGGGTCTTCCAGCCATGGGAGAACCCGGAATGGGAGAAGAGGTGGTAGATCCCGAACCACCAGCCGAGGTACCGGAGGAGGACGACCCACAGGAGGTCGAGGTCTACTCCGAGTAGGGGGTTACGGTTGCCAAGTAGGGCAGCTAGGGTAGCGTAACCCAACTTTTGTAATCGGTGACATGTCGTGTAGACAGTAGCTTATGTATAGGTAGTGACGACATGAGCACGACTTCTCGGAGATCCGAGAATAATGTATCTTGTATAAAGTTTATGCTTTATCAATATATGTGAATGTTGTGCAAGTTAATCATGCGTCGCTTCAATACTTACTGCTGTTATGGAATTTTGAGTAAGACATGTGCTAATTGCTGCGGTGTTGAATTTCAGAATGACGCGTACTCGTGCCAACCCTGATGTTGGAGGTACTAGCCAAGGGGGAGAGACCTCCCAACCGCCTCCCGAGGACTCCTCGGGACAGCAGCAGCAACAGCAACAGCAAACACCGCCACCGCCACTGCCAACGGTTACATTGGCCGACATTGTCGCGGCAATGGCGGGTTCACATCAGCAGCATACAGAGCTGCTGCAAACGTTAATTGCGAATACGTCTCGCCCAGAGAGACGTCAAGATCGCGAGGAGCGCCAACAAAGCTCCTACTCCGACTTTCTGGCGACTCATCCCCCTGTATTCTCAAGGGCGGATGAACCACTTGACGCGGACAACTGGCTCCGCGCCATAGAGATGAAGTTCGGGCTGCTCCAAATCAGCGAGCAGCGCAAGACTCAGTTCGCGGTCCAGCAGCTCCAAGGATCCGCGAGCGCGTGGTGGGCCAACTTTTGTGCTTCACAACCCACCGACCGAGTGATGACCTGGGCGGAGTTCCGGACGGCCTTCAGGGCCTATCATATACCGCCCGGTTTGATGAAGAGGAAGACGCAGGAGTTTCTACACCTGCAACAAGGGAGCCGAAACGCGCTGGAATATTCCAGGGCGTTCAATGATCTCGCGCTCTACGCGTCGTATCACGCAGATACGGACGAGAAGCGGCGGGACCATTTTTACCAGGGGCTTAACCCGCTCCTGAAGGACAAGCTGGCGATGTTCAATCGCGGCAGCCTCAACGACATAATTGATGCTGCGATTTTTCAGGAAGACTCCGGCAAGGAGTTGGCGGCGGCAGAGCGAAAGCGGAGCGCGCCGCAGAGCAGCGGAGAAGGAGGCAGTCCTTCTCAGAAGTTTCGGATGGTGAATCGCCCACCATCAGGTCCGCGCTGGCAGCCACCACAGCGGTCGATGCCGTTCCGCGGTCGGCCGTATTCTTCACCGGCATTCCGGCCGGCACTGCCAGCACCACCGCAACAACAGCAACAGCAGCGGGCGATGCCGCGTGCGTTTGCACCTCCGCAACGCATGCCGGGCTTTCGTCCCCCGAGTACTCCACCAGCAGCGGCCACGTGTTACAAGTGTGGTCGTCCAGGACACTTCGCGAGCAGTTGCCCGGAGAGGCAAGGCGGCGGAGTGGCACCACAGTTTCCGGGGAGGAATCAACCCCGGAACCCTACTAATGCGCGGCGGGCAAACCCTAGGCCCGGCACTGTCCACCAGCTTGCCATTGAGGACGTGCCGGAGGGCGAGCCAATCCTTGCGGGTATGTTCCAACTCCACCAGCATCCCGCTATAGTACTATTTGATTCAGGCGCCACGCATAATTTTATTAGCCAAGCTTTCATTGCTAAACACAGCTTGCTAATACTACCCACCGATAGTCCATATTTAATTTGTTCACCGGGTGGGAGGATTTCAGCAAGCGTAATGGTCTCCAAAGCACCATTATGCTTAGCGGGTAGAGTGTACCCCACGTCTCTCATTATTTTAGAGGGACAGAAGGTCGATGTCATCCTAGGGATGTCGTGGTTAACCCGCCACGGCGCTGTGTTAGACACCGTCCTTCGAGTCGTGCACTTGAACTCAGAGGTGCACGGTTCTCACTCATTATTTCTGGACAGTCCAGAAATAAAACTTCGAAGTGTCTATCAAGCCACCACCATCAGATTGGAAGACATTCCAGTGGTCCGAGAGTTCCCGGATGTATTCCCGGACGATTTGCCGGGGATGCCACCCGATAGAGAGGTGGAGTTCAAGATTGAACTTGCACCGGGAACCATGCCAATATCCCGAAGGCCGTACAAGATGGCACCCAAGGAGTTGGCTGAACTGAAGACTCAGCTCACGGACCTTCTGGAGAAGGGTTTTATTAGGCCGAGCTCCTCGCCATGGGGTTGTTCGGCATTATTTGTCAAAAAGAAGGATGAAACGTTACGGCTTTGCGTGGACTACCGTCCATTAAACGCCGTAACCATCAAGAACAAGTACCCGTTGCCACGGATCGACATGTTGTTTGATCAGTTGGTCGAAGCAAAGATCTTTTCCAAGATGGATTTAAGATCCGGGTACCATCAGATTAAGATAAGGGCGGAGGACATTCCAAAGACAGCTTTCTCGACAAGGTACGGACTTTATGAGTACCTGGTCATGTCCTTCGGCCTCACCAATGCTCCAGCTCACTTCATGTACTTAATGAACTCGGTGTTCATGCCGGAGCTGGACAAGTTTGTCGTGGTCTTCATCGATGACATCCTAGTATACTCCAAGTCGGAGGAAGATCACAAGAAACATCTGCGTATAGTCTTGCAACGGCTGCGGGATCACAAGTTATACGCAAAGTTCAGCAAATGCGAGTTTTGGATATCGCAAGTGCCTTTCCTCGGGCATATCATCTCAGCGGAGGGTATCGCTGTGGACCCGAGCAAGATCACGCAAGTGCTGAATTGGAAATCCCCGAGAACTGTTCACGAGGTGCGGAGTTTCCTCGGACTCGCGGGATATTATCGGAGGTTCATTCCGAACTTCTCGAAGATTGCCAAGCCAATGACAGAGCTGCTGAAGAAGGCTACCAAGTATGTTTGGAGTCCAGCATGTGAAGCAGCATTCAAGGCTTTAGTCAAGCACCTGACATCAGCACCGGTTTTGGCACAGCCAGACACAACAAAACCGTTCGATGTGTACTGCGATGCATCCGGCATTGGGCTTGGATGTGTGCTGATGCAAGACCGAAGAGTGGTCGCGTATGGATCACGGCAGCTTAGGAACCATGAGCAAAATTATCCAACTCACGATTTGGAGCTCGCTGCCGTGGTACTTGCACTGAAGATGTGGAGGCACTACCTACTCGGTAACCTCGTACATTTATATACCGACCACAAAAGCCTCAAGTACATATTCACTCAGAAGGAGTTGAACATGAGGCAACGAAGATGGTTGGAACTGATAAAGGATTACGAAATAGAGATCCATTATCATCCAGGCAAGGCAAACGTTGTGGCAGATGCGCTGAGCCGCAAGTCACACGTTAATAATCTGACCATCACACCGTTGGAAGAGAGCAAACCACCACTACATGTGATTCCACACGGAGCTCTCTACAACTTAGCTTTGATCCCCACCATCTGTGAAGAGATAGCGGCAGCCCAGAAGAATGACAAGGGCATGTCACATTTGCGGAGACGTGTAGACAGTGGGGAGTTGAAATGTTTCCGGAAGGAGGGAGACGGCGTCCTATGGTTCAAGGACCGGATTGTCGTACCCCGAAACCCGGAATTACGGAAGAAAATCTTTGATGAGGCTCACTTATCAAAGTTTTCTATTCACCCCGGCAGCAACAAGATGTATCAAGAACTCAGAAGAAAGTTTTGGTGGACACGGATGAAGCGAGAGACTGCAAAATACGTGTCCGAGTGTGATACATGTCGAAGGGTGAAGGCAGACCACATGCGGAAACCGGGACTGCTGCAACCACTGGGCATTCCTGCCTGGAAGTGGGAGGACGTGAGCATGGATTTCGTCGTCGGTTTACCCACCACCTTACAGAAACATGATTCTGTGTGGGTGATCGTCGATCGGCTCACCAAAGTTGCCCATTTCATCCCGGTCAACACCAACTACAACGCCAAGAAGTACGCTGAACTGTACATTTCACGGATCTTATGCTTATACGGCGTACCCCGTACCATCGTATCGGACCGGGGCACTTTATTTGTGTCCCGTTTTTGGGAGCAGCTGCACGCTGCCTTGGGGACGAAGCTGATCCGTAGTTCAGCCTACCACCCGCAGACGGATGGACAAACTGAGCGGGTGAATCAAATTTTAGAAGACATGCTACGAGCTTGCGCTATCAACCACGGCAAGAATTGGGATGATCACTTGCCATTAGCCGAGTTCTCGTACAACAATGGGTACCAAGCCAGCATCAAGATGGCGCCCTACGAGGCGCTATACGGCAGGAAATGCCGCACACCACTGAACTGGTGTGAGTCTGGCGAGAGGGTTACCTTCGGGATTGACCTTGTCAACCACGCGGAAGAAAAGGTTCGACTAATTCAAGCGAACCTAAAAGCCGCTCAATCCCGTCAGAAACAGTATGCGGACCGGAGAAGGCGCCCATTACAATTCGAAGTTGGGGACCACGTATATCTACGGGTGTCTCCAATGAAGGGCGTAAACAGATTTGGGGTGCGAGGAAAGTTGGCACCCCGATTCATCGGTCCATTCCAGATTACCGAAAGATGTGGATCGGTAGCATACCGGCTGAAATTACCAGAAGCACTTTCCGGTGTGCACGACGTCTTTCACGTTTCCCAGCTGAGGAAGTGTCTCAAGCTATCAACTACCGTTCAGCTGGAAGACATTGAAGAACTGCAACCGGATCTCACCTATCGGGAGGAACCGGTGCAGGTTATTGATGAAAAGGCCCGAACCACACGCAACCGTACGTTGTGGTTCTACAAGGTTCTATGGAGTAATCACTCCATGGACGAAGCGACATGGGAGAGCGAAGAATTCCTTCGCACTAACTACCCCGACTTTTTCACGTCGCACATCCGGTAATTTTCCACCGTCCTCTCTCTCATTTTCACCTTATAATCTCGGGACGAGATTCTTTTAAGGGGGGAGGAATGTAAGGGCCTCAGTTTTAACAACCATTTGCAGTGCTCATCACCACACCACACACCTCATTTGAGCAAGAATGATGAACACAAATGAAGAGCAAGTAACAACTATCAACATGCTCATTAGAGAACAAACTCACACATTGCAAAAGTGGTATTTCCCACATGTGATATAGATGGGCTGGACATATGAAAACTCCTACACTTTGCTAAGGATGTCCATGCCAAGTTTCACCCAAATTCAAAACCTTGTTGAGGTCATTTTGGGTATAGTTAGGAAGAGGGCAGTTTGAAACCATATTCAAATTCAAACTGTTTTCAACCACTGAATTTAAAAGTGGAAGGCATATTCTCACTCAGCACATTTTTGTGAGCTCACACACCAATTTTCACTCCATTTGGAGTTGATCTTGACATGAGCTAAGGGGGAGAAATTCAAACTTTATTTGAATTTCAAACTGAACTTGTGCTGAAATTCATTCAAACCAAACCTCATTTGAACTTTGATCAATTCAAATGGCTCTTGGGTGAATAATTTGAATGGCCAAGGGTAGAATAGGGTTCACTGTTTACCACAGCTGTTAGGAGTAAATTTCAGAGGTTAAAAGAGGAGTGGGACCCATCTGTCAGCCTCTGCCTCAAAACAAACCGACTGAACCACAGTTCAGTCGGTTCCCGGCAGCTGTGCGCGCGCGCCACCGAAGGAGGCAGCCGGCGCCAGCTCCTGCTGCGCGCCCCAAGCCGGAGGCCAGCCACCGGGGCTATTTATTCCCTCCCCGGCGTGCTCCGATCACTCACCTCCCAAGCTGCCGACGTGCACGATCCATTTCTCCACTGCCATCACCGGCGCTCGAGTTCTTGCTCGATCAAGCTGATCGCAGCTCCTTCCTTCCACTCCAGGGTCCCAGCAAGGTACTAGCAACCATCCTCCATCCTTCCCATGGCTAGAAATCGATTGAAACCGAGTGATATCGGCTGTGCCGAAAGATCAAACTCGGAACTGGAAACCGCCGCACCTCGGGCTCTCGTGGACAGCCCAACCTGGGCGTTGTCACGCCCAACCCAAGGCACCCTTGGACGCGCAGGTGACCGGTGCTGCTCACCCCCGAGCTATAGCTCGAGTGGTTGCTCACCGGCGGCGAATTTCCACTTTTCCCCTTTCTGTGTGCAGAACGACCTTCGGGTACGATTCTGTGTAATTCGTGCTCTAGAAAGGATTGGAGGGCCTCAGGCCACTCCTACACGAGCTAGACACGGTGACGCACAAGTTGCCTTCACAACTCTGGGCCGGAGAACCTCTGTGCCCGGCGTAATTCAAGGTCTACTAATGGCGGAACGCACGGGGGTTATCAGGCGCACGGTGAGGACCTATTTCGGGCCTTCCCCGAGCTGCCCCGAGTTCATGTCGACCTTCTCTGAGGTCCACTGATGCTCCCCGACCGATTTCCCAAGTAGCTGAGGTACTAGGAGAGTTAGCCGACATGGCCGAAGTCGTTCCGACATGGCGGCTCGTCGCCGACCATGCTCCGGCCATTGTCATGAGCAGCTAACCCTAGAATCATGTTCTTCGAGTAAAAGTAGGCAGGGGCGGCCAGAATCAAGAAGTTTGGAGCTGTACAGCAGCCAGCGGCGAGCTCTCCGGCGAGATCCCTCGGCGGCGGAGCGCGGGTGTCGCGAGGTTGAAGAAGGGGGTGGACCCCAGCTGTCAGCGGCCGATATTTTGAATCGGGATCCGGCTGCGGCCGGGATCGGGTGTGCTGGCGCGCAAAAGCCTTGTGGGCCGCGGTGTGCTGTCGCTTCGGCGTGCGACGCGTGTCCCCTGGGCCCACGCGCGAGTTTAAACTTTTCCCCGATTTTCAGATTTCCTTCAAACTTCAAATCCTTATAACTTTGGCTAGAAAGCTCCAAATTGAGTGAACCGAATTTTGCTGGATTCAGCTCTCCGAGTACTTTCCAGAAAATCAAGTTTCACTTCATGAAATTCTTTAATTCTCCAGAATTAATTCCTTAAAGTTTAAACTGTTAGGAATTTTAACTGGAGAATCCTTTGGAGGAAAAATCTGAAATTTTGCTGAGATGTTCACCAAAATATCCTTGAGCTACCATAAAAATTTCAGATCCATTTGAGCTCATTTAGTCCACCTAAGGGTGTGATTAGTAAAACTGTTCCAGAGAAAATAGAAAATGTTCAGAAACATTTTCAGAATTCTCTCTGAAATTGTTTAGCTCATATCTTTAGTTAGGGACTTCCAAATTAAGTGAGACCAACTCCATTAGAACCCTCTGAAAATCTAGTTTTCAGAAAGACATAGTTTGTTTCATGAAAATCCTTAGAACACCCTAAAAGCCTTTAATTAAGGTCAAGGACATAATTAATTGTGGAGGGCTCAAATGAGCTTTGCTGCAACTAAAACTCGACCAATTCCTTGTTTAGGTTGTAACCAAGCCACAGTAAAAGTTTCACAGTCATTAGGTCTGTCTAGCAAGGGTTACAGACTTCACAACTTCAAAATGAATACAAGTACATTTAAATTAATACATACATTGTTTTTATCATGTAGTCGCTAAGGTCGAGGAGGAACCCGAAGTCCTAGACTTCGTTACTCCGGAGGAACAGCTAGCCTACGACCAAGAGCAGCAAGGCAAGCCCCGGTTTGCATTAACCTTTTTACAAATTTTTATTGTTTTGAGCACATACTTGTTTCCTTTGTGCTTTGCATTAGAGTCTTGATTGGAAACCCAACTGCACAGCCAAGAAAAACCATGGGTTGAGTTTAGGATTGAAAACCTCGTTAGCCACTGCATTGCTAGAATAGAGTAGGATTCGGTACAAGTCGAGTAGTTGGAACTACTCGCGAGAATAGGCTAGAGGCACATCGCTCGGGTAGAGATAGCACATGAAACACATGGCAAGAAAATGAGACAGAGCGGAGAGTAAGGGCAGCAGGACTTTGGGGCCTGTGTGCTGTAGCTCCGCTTGTGTCGATTGAGGACCGAGCCGTGTGCGGGCCTGTTGAACAAGCTAGAACAGTACCGAAGACCTACCGGCTATATGGGAACCGGGAAACTGATGTAACTCGGGTAGCTGGGTATTGAGGCATTGCCCGTCGTTCAGAGGGTAGGTTGAGAGCTCGAGGTGTAAATCAGCTGGCGGCACAGGGATGCGCGTGCAGGGACCTCTTGCTCGGGACGATGGGACCGGTTCAATATTTGGCTAACGGGTGAAAGGTAGTCGCGTACGGCGTCCGTGATGGTTGTTGTAGGCAACATCGAGTACGGGCGTACGTGACGGGTTGTTCGGGTAATCCCTGCAGGTGTAAATTGATTATAATCGCCGTCCCTCGCGGTCAGTGAGTACCACTTGTTCACTGTACCGTGACGTAGAAAGAACGGGCTAGTTACATGTTAAAATGTTGCTGATTGAAAGCTGGACATTGTTTGTTAATGATATGCTGTAGTTTAGTGCTAACTAAAGTTCTTTTCAACTTTGGGCAAGGTACATGAGAAAAATGCGTTTCTTGTTTGATTGCGGCTCTCTCATGTGCTTTAGCGTAAAGTTCTCCACAACCTGCTGCTAAAACTTGAAAGTAAGGTTCTACTAATTAGGCGAGTCCTTGCAAATGATTTTTACCTCATGCAACCCATTACCCTCATGTAGAAGTTCCATGTTTAGGTGAGACGGGTCAGACTTGCTGAGCCTTCGTGCTCACTGCTTGTGTTTGAAGCTTTTGCAGGGTTTTATGAGGAAGGGACTCCCGAAGAGGAGACGGAACCCCAGGAGGGGAACCCCGTCGAGTGGGAGTCGTGCACGCCGCAGAGTTAGTGTGTGTGTGTGCTAGCAAGGGCACGTTCAAGGGCTGAACGTGTACTTGATGCTTAGTCTACGCCCGCAAGTGTGGACTAAACTTATTTTGGATGTAAACATGTTGATAAACTTGTTTATGTAATAAAGCTTCCGCTTCCGCTTTGTACCTTTGACGTGTGTTATACGGTGCTGTGCAACGCAGCACCCCTCAGCGTGATCCTGGCTCGACAGGACCAGTGGGGTCGTGTCAATGAATCAGATTTCTTATGGTTTCTCATGTGGAAATTTTATTGTGGCTGCAGAATGACTCGCACACGTTCCACGCACAATGTTGGCGGGATGAGTCAGGGAGAAAGCTCCCAGCAGAAACAGCGGGAGACACCACAGCAGCAGCAACCACCACCTCCAGCTCCATTTATATTGGCAGATGTCCCTGCTGCGATGACGAGTTCGTGAGACGAGCAGACCGAGCTGCTGCGAATGCTCGTCTAAAATATGTCCCATCAAGGGGGGACGTCAAGAGGGAGGTCAGCCAGCATCTAAATAGCTCTTACTCGGATTTCTTGGCGACGCATCCACCGGTCTTCATGGAGGTTGATGAACCCTCGAGGAGGACAACTTGCTCCGGACTGTGGGGGACCCCAAGATCCTCGCACTCCAGGATCGCAGGGGGTGGTGCCGTGCGATACGGCACCGAACAACACACAAGAAAAGAATACAATAACATACAAACTTTTTTACATAAATACAGCAGAATTCTTTTACAAACTTAATGTAGAGTGTAAGTCTTTACCAATAGCTAAACCCTCACCCTAGCTATTGAAAAGTGTAGCCATCCAGCCCGGGGACGCTACACACTAGTAGCACTTATCCGGAGATCAAGGCGGCATGCAGGGCTCCAATTCGGCCATGTAACCCGACGGGGGCATCGCCTAATCCTAGTACCCTTCCTCATATGTCTCACCTTCAACATCTTAATATAGCAACAGTGAGCACTATGGCTTAGCAAGACTTATCCGTCAGTCCTAAATATGAAACTCTACATGCAGGGATTCTTAACATAGGAAGTGACATTGCAATAAAGAACTCGCCTGTATGTTAATCCTTACTTTCAGTTTTACAGAAGCAATTTCATATGCCTTGAGCAGCCCTCACATCGGAATTCCACAATCAAACAAGAAACGCTTCGTTCCGATGTGGTTTTTCCAAAGTGAAATATAAATTTAATGAGCTCTACATCTATAGCATACATGGTTGCAACACAATGATAATTCATTGCATCATATTCTCCTGGCCTCTTTCAGTATTTAATACGTCACAGCGCAGTGAATACGCGGTCCTCAAATAACCACGAGGGATGATGATTGCAATCAATACACACCCGGATAACACATCAGATACACCCATTTCAGAAGTGTCGTGCATCACACCTTCCTACTCTGTTGTATGTAGCAACATTTCAAAGGAAACCCAAACGCCGAACCGGTCAATCCGTTATCGGCAGGAGGTCCCCGCAAGGAGCGTGTATGTGACCGCAGGCAGATTTACACCTTTCTACCCTCAACCCACTCCTATAAAATGGTTGGGTAAGCCTCGGCACCCTGGTTAATCAATTACATCGGTTTCCTGGTACCCATATAGCCAGTATGCATCCAGTACTGTTCAAACTTATCCAGCAGGGCCACAAAAGGCTTGTTACTCAACCGACACCAACAGGGCTACGCACGTGAGACCTCATCTTGCTGCATCCTATCCCCCTGCTGGGTCTCAATTTCATATTCATAAGCCAGTCTTCGATTCATTCTATCCCGTGTGATTAAAATCCTATCTCGTGAGTAGATTCCGACTACTCGATTTTTACCGAGATCCTAAGAACATTAGCACGGCATTGTCTACTCATCGAGCTGTAGACTACCCAATACTCCATAGGATTTGGAGGTCATGCAAGTGGAGTTTCAATCACCTTAACTCCAAATCAAATTTTTTAATCCTAGACATAAGTGATGCAAAGCAAAACTTTGCAAAAGTAATTAAATGCAAACCGTGGCTTGCCTGGTTGTGAGTTAAATGGAAAATTAGCTTCTGGAGGTAGGATATCCAAGGCCTCCGGAGCGTCCTCGATTTCGGTCACTATATGATATGCAACAAAATACACGTAAGAGTGATTATTATTTATAAGAAGAAAGCTTCTAATGATAGTTACTGCTACTACGGGTTCTTAATTGGCTTTGGGATTTTTCCAGTGGAGACTATATTCCATGAGGAGGATTTGATCCAAAATGGAGAAGTTTCATGGAAGCTTGTTGGTTCTAACCCTCCAACAAGTAATTTATTTCTCTGAATTTTGATCCTAATTCTATAGCTTTGACATTGCTAACAGTGAAAGATATAATTAGAAAAGGTCTCCCTGGTTCTAGTAAAATTGGTTTCATAAGTTTTCGAGCTGTCTACAGGGAGAAATGGATTTTTGAAGTTGGTGGAAAATGCTGAACTGATTTTTGTTTATTTTGGAGTTTTCAATGAAGACTGAAAAATAGAAGACTGTTTGACCCAGGAAATAATAACCAATTAATTTGAAATCTTTACTGACGGTCAAGGGTATTTTAGTGAATATTCTGACCAAAATTTGGAATTTTCCAATTACCAGAATACTGATAATTAATTTCCCAATCAATTAGCTCAATGGAATTAATTACAGAAATTGTTTGCTAATACGAAACTTCAAATAATCCCACCCGGGCCCACTGTTTTAAATCAGGCCAGTGATATTACGACAACACCTGGGGCCATGGGGTTAACCAGTGCAGTCACACCCGATCCCATTCCACATCCGGATCCCACGCAGGAGATGAGACACCGACAGGTGGGCCACGTCCCTCGGTCATCTTCCTCCCGTCCGGGCGGCTCCCTCGCCAGAGCGGCGGCGGCGACTCGCCGGCGATGCTGCCCAGTGCTCCAAACGGCTCGTACTTCACCTCCTGTGCCCAAAACTCGACGAGGAACAACCTGGTGAGGACGGTGGCAACTCTAGGTGGCCGGAAATACCTCCTCGACGGCGGCAGCGGCAAACTTCACCACGGCGCCATCAATCTCACTCGGGATAAAGGTATTCCGGTTGGGGAGGGCACCACGAGCACCAAGGTGATATGGGGATCATGGTTTTGCATCATAAAACGTTTAAAAAGCCTTGCAGATGGTAGCTCAACGGTGTGGCTAGGGTTGCACGTCAGCGGCCATGAAAACTCGGATTACAGCTCACTTTCTCGACGGTTTTCGATGGTTCTTCGTCGAGGAGCTGCGCTAGGTTGTGTAGAAGCATCAAGATAAAGCGATTAGACTACGACTCCACCTCGGAACCAAATTTCAGAGTAGACGAGCTTTGGTTTTGCGGCAGCTTGGGAGCAGATGATGGTGATCAGGCCCGGAGAGGGAACACGGCTGCTCCTAGGCTCGACAATTGCACCCCGTACCATCGGCGATCCTGCTCAGCCGGAGAAACGCTCGGTCTAGTGCGTGGAGAGCGGAGGAGCGGCAATTTTTATCCGGCGGCAAGAACAGAGGAGGCGCGCACGTTTTTCTTCACCGTGCGAGTAGTAACGGCGACAGAGCTGCTGCGCTCGGCTTTAGCGCGAACGCTCGGGGAGGTGGTGACGTCGGTGCCAAGCCAGAGGTGTCACAGTGGCTCGCAGCCTTCATCCCGGTAGTGGCAGTAGGAGCGAAGCTGGAACCGACGTGCTCGGCGAGTGGCTGACAAATGAGTCCCACAGGTCATCCTCTCTCTTCCCCTCCTACTGTTTCTGATCTTTTAATTCTGAAGCAAAATCAAATGTTTAGAATTCAATTATGGAACTCAATTCTGCATTTGATCAAGTTTGGTTCGAATTCCAAATTCAAATTTCAATTCCATTGGTTTTTGATGTCACCATAGAATTAAATAGCAAACATGCTTCCAGAATTATGGAATTTTGCATGAGGGCTATTCGAATTATTTGGAACCAAGTGGCAAGCTCAGACTTGAACTTGCACCAATATCATGTGTGTATGACTGGTTGCCAAAAAGATTAAAAAATCGAAGTTCCTCCACCTTTTTTATGCTCAATGAACTGTGTAAAAATGGGCTTTCACACGCACTATCGAGGCAAAGTTCGGACTGCTACAATGCTCCAAACATCAGAAGGCGCTGTACGCAGCGCAACAGCTACAGAGATCCACCAGTGCTTCATGGGCGAACCACATCACCTCACTACCGGCAGGTTATGCCCTAACATGGGCGGAATTCCGGGAGGCGTTTCGCGCCTACCACATACCTTCCGGTATCATGAAGAGGAAGCTCCAAGAATTTATGGAGCTGAAGCAAGGAGGGAGGAGTGCTCATGAGTACTCCCGGGCGTTCAACCATCTGACAGTATGCATCGGATTATATAAACACGGAGGACAAGAAGTGTGGGAGCTTCTACCGGGGTCTTAACCCCAAGATGAAGGACATGCTTGTGCAGTTTAATCGTGGCATGTTCAACGACATGGTCAACGCCGCCATCATGCAAGAGGACACTTCCTGTGAGTTGACCACGGAGAAGAGGAAGAGAAGCTCCCCACAGGGATGAAGGGGAGGCAATCTCCAAAAGTACCATATGGTATATCGTTCACCATCCGGTCAGAGGTGGCAACCACCAGCGCGACAGTCGATGTTCCGTGGTCGGAAATTCAAAGAGCCCAGCTTCTGACCACCTCTGCCACAACAGCAACAGGGGTTTCCGCGTGCATATCCACCACAGCAGTGTGCATGAATGTTCCTAGGGGGTGAATAGGCTTTTTTACCTCCTGAAACACTTAACTCAGAAGTATAAAATTCCAGAGTCCGGACTATCTCGGTGACACTGTGGACTAGTCCGTGTTTCAACAGCACAGTGATCAAAATTGAATCTTTTGTGTTTCCTTCGAATTTATCGCAGCTGAAAGTATTAAACTACTTTAATAACTTTAACAAGTATTATGAAAACTAAATAACACGTGGATTACAAGATTAATGAAAATCATAAGTATTATCAAGTTAAACCCTAGCTAGGATGAAATTGAAAAGTACGAATCAAGTGCACACGAGACAAGCGATTTTTACCGAGGTTCACTCCCACACAAGGGATCTACATCCTCATTGAGGAGCTCACACAGAGCCGGGTCTTAACCAACCCTTCCCTCGTCAAGTCAACGCAAAGGCCGACTTGATCTCCACTATCAAACGGGGTAATCATCAAGTTTATGGGGCTTTCTCACAAGTTGAGTGCTCCCACAAGTTTACAGGGAATGGAATATCAACACACTCGAAAATTATACAATAATCAACAAGAGTGTTTGAGAGGAATCAAACCAAGAGCTCAATTGTGAAGAGATTGTCGCTCTCCCTTTCCCAATGCCTAACTCCAAAAGATTTGACTCTTATGGCCTTAGAATGTGTGGAGAGGAGTGTATTGTGCTTTTGGATGGAATGGTGGCACTGTGGTTTGTGTCTCTTGAAAAATTAGTCTGGGGTCCATTTTTATAGAGGTCCCGATATGTTTCCGTTGGGATCTTAGGAGTCCGGACTAGTCCGTTGTCAATACCGGACTAGTCCGGTGTTCTCTTTCAAATTTTGTCCTGCCACCAGTTGGGTTGATGAGTTAAATCCTAATCATAAGGATTAATCAATGTGACATCAGAGAAGGGCTTGTCTGTTTAAATACGGACTAGTCTGTGGTGCAAGGACTAGTCCGGTATGACATTGCTACTAGTCCGATATCACACATAGGAGGGTAGCTGTTAGAAATCAGACAAGTCTGGCTGCACGGGACTAGTCCGTTATGACCCAGACTAGTCCGATGTCACAAAGTGAGGTTTTCTCCGTGGCATATCGGACATGTATGTGGGTACCGGACTAGTCCGTTATTTTGGACTGTGTACTTCTCACTCATCCTCCCTGCACTGCCATTGAGCTATTAGAGATGTATCTCACACACACTCTAGTATTGAACTATGAGGCTAAGCTTTGTCCTTCAATTGGGTTATTTCAATCATGATCCTTCTTTTTCCCATCAAAGCCACCTTTTTCCCTTTTGTTTTATTCTCCTTTTTCTTCATGTGACCTGCTCTCATTTAGCAAATTTGATTAGCTCTTCACTTGTTTGTCATCGATCATCCAAAACCCACATGGGGACGACTAGATGCACTTATAATCTTCCCCTTTTCAGTGATTGATGACAACCAAATAAAGTTTAAACATTGGAGAGTAAATCAATTCAGCTTTCATAAAGTATACATATATGAGTAGAAATATGCATGAACAATGGATGAATTCTCATATGTGTATTCTTTATGGTGGGGTGCCTAGCAATGTGAGTGTAAACATACAAAGTGATACAGGTGGTGTGTTTCAAGAGTAAAAATCATGAGAGCATCACATTATAAAAAATACATAGATAACCAAGTGTGCAACAAGAGATAATATAGTGCATAAGCATTACATAGTCTTACATGAAACATCATTACATAGTCTTTATCATAAATGCATTACAAGTTTTAAAAATAGTCCATGACCAACAAAAGACTAAGGTAACGACTATGTCTTACTCCCCCTTGATTTGTCCCCCTTTGGCATCAAGACACCAAAAAGGGAAAAATAGAGGACTACTCATCGTCATCATCATCTTGCTCACTAGCTACACTTTGAGTCTTCTCGACGTCTTGCTCTTTGTCATCATCATCATTATCTTCATCTCTAGTTTGGCGAGGAGCTCATGGGCGAGTAGAGGAGCCGATCCTAAAATAAGCAATCTCCTCGTCAGTCAATTTAGGAATATCCGTGTATTCCTCCTCAGAGATCTCAGGAGAGCCAATAGGAGATATTTCTAACTTCTGGCATATGGCTGTGACATTCTCCTTCATAAAGCAGGCATGACGCTTCCTAGAAAGACTCTCCTCATGCTGCTTCACTTCCGCATTGCGGCAAGAGGCAATAGATTGGAGCATTTTCAGGATCCCTCCAGCGGAGCCTCTAGAAAGCGATGGAGCCTCTGTGTCTCCATGGGCTCGAGATGATCGATGTCTCATAGTGGACGAAGGTAGAGGTGGAGCTGAAGGCACCTGAGGTCGAAGCCTTAGATGCTTGACATCTTTGATGAACTACAAACCCGTGGCATGCTCAATTATGCAGATGATGTACAGAGCGTAGCCACAGTAGCAGTTTGGAGTATGAGCGATATTACAGTTACCATTTTAAATATAGTCAAAGATGTTGAATTTCTCCATCCCGCTAATAATCTGCATCAGGCTACGGAGGTATCCTTGAATACTTCCCGCGTCACCATCCTTGGGGGCAATGGTATTCCTTAGCACACGGTTTAGCACCACAAAGAACGACTTCAAGTTGTTGGTTGACAGGGTCTTGTAGGCATAGTAGCCATCATAGAGAAGATCGAGCTCATTCTTGTCAAGTGGCTTGGTGTTGTGAACAGTGAGCTCATTTTCCAAAGAGTCTTCCAAATCTAGACACTTTGCAAATTCCACATATGAAATTTTATATTGTTTGCCATGTGTCATCCAAGTAACTTTCATAGCATTCTGCTGTGAGAAATAGCATGTGGAGTAGAATTGAGAAACAACTTCATTGTTCCAATCATATTTGAAGGCCATGGGGTCCATCAAACCATGGAGCTCCACAGCAGCTAAAAGCTGATCAAATGCCTCAATATGCTTCCCTCCCATGTAATCCCAATCAATCCATTGATTCTTTGCTACAGGATTCTTCATCTTGAGATACCCGGTTTTGTAATAGTCACAATGAAAGTCACTCCAGAACTGTGGATCTGCTGCCATTTTCTCATCTTCATACACGTTCTCCATCCTGTACTTTCTTGCTTTGTCACTTCCTTTTCCTTTGAATGGGTTGATGGAGAGATGTCGATTGCGGTCTAGGAGTGGAGGAGCCATTTCCAATGGACCAATCAGTCCAGAGGTTCCAGCAGGCCCTTTCCCTTTCCCTTTGCTTCTTTTGCTAGTGACCGCCTTTCGTTTGCCCTTGGTGCTAGAGCCAGCTTTATATTTGCCTGTGCTGCTCTCTGTCTGTTTAGCAAGTACTTTGCATCTCGAGGCAACAGGATCTTCATTTGTATCACGATCATTCCTTTTCTTATATATCATTTGCTGGACTCTTTCCGGCACTCGATATGCGGCTTGACGTGCCACCTCAAGTTCTGGCTCACTAAAGGTACTGTTCTTGGAGTTTGACATGATTTCTGACAAGATAGGAATATATGAGAACAGAGGAACAAGGAATGATCCAAAGGAATCGACAAAATTGACATTGTAGGCTTAATACTATTAACAACCGGACTTGTCAGTGGTTTATGCGGAATACTCCGGCATACTGGACTTGTCCACAGGAAATCAGGGCTCACTAAGGAAACCCAACACATTACGACGGTCATATTATTTACGACGGCTAGCCGTCGTTAGTAAGCTAACTTACGACGGTCGTTGTGGGCCGTCGTAAGTTACGTGTAACTTACGACAGTTGTAACCCTAAGCTGTCGTAAGTTAAAGCACGGTTGTAAACTAAGAGTACCTGACGAAGGCCATAACCTAAGTCGTCGAAAGTTAACCGGCCGTCATAAATTACATGTTTTAACTGCCGCCCGAGCCCGCCACATCGCCACCGAGAACCGCCGGCGCCGCCGCGGTGCGCCTCCACGCGCCACCTCGCCGCCCCGCCCTCCCCCGGCCGCGCCGCCGCCCTGCACCGTCGCAGTGCCGCCGCCACGCACCTCCCCGCGCCGCCTCGCCGCCCGAGACGCAAGGTGCCGCCGCCCTACGCTCCCCTGTCCGCCCAGGCGCCCCTGCGTGCCTCCCCACGCTGCCCCACCGCCCCTGCGCGCCTCCCCATGTTGCCCGGCCGCCTGGACAGCCCGGCGCTCCCCTGGCCGCGCCGCCGCCACGCGCCACCACGCTGCCTGCGCCGCCCGGCGCCGCGCCGGCCTTGCCGCCGCCGCTCAACCCCAAGCCCGCCCTGCTTCGCCGCCACTTCAAGGTAAGTTTTATTTAGAAATTAATTTAGTTCATTTAGTTTGTTTAGTAATTAATTTAGTTTATTTAGTTCATTTAGTAATTAATTTAGTTCGTTTAGTAATTAATTTAGTTTATTTAGTTCATTTAACAATTAATTTAGTTCATTTAGTAATTGATTCAATTCATTTAGTTCTTAATTTAGTATTTTTATTAATTAGTTTAGTTAATGTTTTAATTTATTACCTAATTAGGTCACTTAATTTTGGTTTAGTTGATTATTAAGTTAGTTTAATATTTCTTTTAAAATCTTGAGCTAGTTGATTATTAAGTTAGAAATTTTAGTTTAATTTGATTGCATGAGTGTATAATATCGATATATAAATAAATGGGCTTCGGGGTGACTCAGCTCGGCACAGCCCATTTATGGCCTGACACAGCCCATTTAAAGGTCAATGGCCATGGCCGCCGCTGAGAGAACTGTGTGGCATTGATCAAGAAGCGCCGTTGGTGCCATGGCCATGGCCACCGCCACTGTAGCCAACTAGTTTTGCACTTCTTAGTTTTTTGTGAAGCCAACCAATCATGTCCCAAGATTTTTTGTCCATCTGTGTCAAAGAACAAGATCGTCAAAAGTTCCTATGCCGCCCGCTGCCGTCGCCGAGTACTCTCTGGCCATTTTTAGCCCTAATCACCCTCGTTCCTTCCTCCTCTCTCTCGTTCTTACCTCTCTCTTGTAAATCACTCCAAAATGTAAGATTAATATAACTTATACAATATGCCTCACCCGTTTTAGACCGGCCCGTCTCACATGCGTTACGCATGTGAGGTGTGTAGGTTCGGAATTGTCCCATTTTGGACAGCCTAGGAGTGACCGAGGGGGCGTGCTTATGATGATACGCTTGTAAAATCCCCAAAAAGTGGTAGCAAGAATTTCCACACATGTACACTTAGGAAAAATGAGGGAAACTAAAACTTTGGATTATAACGGTGTGAGTTCAAATTGATGATTCAAACCTCCCAAAAACTTCCAACCTGGAGATCTAAATTCATAACTTGGGTCTTCATATTTCAAATATTCAACCTTCCAAATTTCAGCTCATTTGGAGGGGTTTTAATAATTGTTTGGGGTTAAAAGAGGAAACCCTCTAATCTGAATTTAAATTCCAGTTTCAAATACTAACTTCCTCAATTTGCAGATTTGATTCCAAAAATGTGTTCTCCACATTTGAATTAGCAGCCATGACAAAAATAAGAAGTATTGGAGTTGGTTTGCTATGTTTTTGGAACAATGCAAAAGGGAGAATTCAAGTTTCATTTCAAATTCAAATGACCACACCCAATTCAAACTCCACACCAGAATTCAAATCATTTGAATTCAACATTTCAAACCATAGCTTTGGGGTGAAGTAAAGCATTCAATTGTGAGTAGCTGTGGTAAAAAGATTAGAGGAGAAGTTTGATTAAGAAAATGAGGTGGTGGGACCCAGCAGTCAGTCTCACAATTTCATTTCTCCTCGCTGTTTTTTCCCTCGGGCGTTCACCGCGCGCCACCGAGCGACAGCTGCTCCACCGAGCTGCTTCTTCGCATGATCCCGAAGTCAAGCCGGTGCGCGTGGGTGATCAGAGCAGCAGCACACTTCTACATCTTCTCTATGCCTTCATCCGCAGCCTCCCCAGCCCCTCTGCTCGAGCGCACGACCGAAACCTCGAGCTACACCGCCGCTCGGTTCTTCCCCGGTTGACCACATCACCCTGAGCTCGGTTGCTCGAGCTTCCCACAGAAAAAACCATCACCAACACGTGCTCCAGCCATCCACCATCTCTACTCCTTCGGTCTCTGCCCGTGGAGCTCGAAATTCCCGGAGTTATTGCTGTGCCACCGTGAACACCGGAAGTTCCAACTTTCGGTCATCGTGGACAGTTCAAACCGGAGAAGCTCACGCTCAAGAGATCCGACCCATTTGTGCAACTACGACCAGAGCTGCTCACCTCCAAAATTCAGCCCAAGCCGTGACTCCTCGGAGGAGAATTCGGAGATTTTCCCCCGGGCAGCGCAACTCGACCCCAAGGTAAAGAGTTGCTAAATTCAGCTTCAATCCGTGTTGTGAGTAGCTCAAGCTTCGCACACAGGTTCTAGACTAGCTAGCACCCTTCCTCCCTCGATTCTAGGCCGGAAAATTAGGTGTAGAGCGAGGATTACACGTTTTTGTCGCGGGAAAACCTTCGGACCACTTCGGGCGCACGGTGCCGATAGGTTTGGAGGGCTCCCCGGCGGAGTTGGTTGCCATGCCTAGCTCCTACATCTTCCACTGGTGCTCTAGAGCCCGAGATCCGATAGTTTGGTGGAGGAAGAAGCATCCCGACCTTGCCGGAGTTCTAAACCCTGCTGTCACCGGTGTGCACTATTTTCCGGCAAGTTTCGGCCGCCGGCGACACCACCATCGTGTTCAGCGGGGTGAAAAATGGGGGAGCGACAAGATTTTGCCTGGGAGGCAGCTGGGAATGCCGTTCCTGCCACCCTCGCCGGAGAACGCCGCCGGGTCCTCTGTTTGGCGCGAGGTGGAAGAGAATGCTGACATGTGGGGCCCGCTGCAGCGTTTAAACATTTTCAGATTTTCCTATTTCAGTTCAAACTTTGAAGATCCATAACTTTGTGTACGAATGTCCAAAAAATTGTCAAACAAATTTTGTTGGATTCCTCTCAGAGAGTACTATCAAGGTGTGCAGCCCAATGGTTATGAAAATCTCTGGATTTGGCTCATTAATTCATTTAACCAAAATTTGTAGGAAATTTCACAGGAGTTCTGTTTATTGGAAAATTCCAAAATTTGGGCAGGACCTTCATCCAAAAATCATTGAACTCCAGGAAAAATTTCAGAGGCATTGGACCTCATTTGCTTGGCCAAATGTGGTATCAATCCTTTATGTCTCTGAAAAATGGGGAAAATAAACAGAGACATTTTCAGCATTTATGTCCAACTTCAAAAATTCATATCTCTCGGTTGGTAGCTCCAAAAATGGTGAAACAAATTTTGTTAGAACCATGGAGACTTACCCTAATTATATCTTCCACTGTTAGCCATGTTAAATCTCCTGATTTGGGCTCAAAATTCAGAGAAGACTTGTGCTTGTGGGAATTTTGGAGACCACAAGGTGCAATGAAATTTCTCCAAATTTTGCTCAAATCATCCTTAGAGAGTCTAGTATCCACTGGAAAAATCCCAAAGCTAATTAAGGATTCTAAATAGTAGTAGCTATGAATAGAAGTTTAATTCTTATAAGTCCTTAACACTTATACATATATTTTGCTACATTCCATTTAGTGACTGAAGTTGAGGATACGCCGGAGCCGTTGGACGTCCTCCCACCCGATGCTAATTTCTCCTTTGACTCGCAACCAGACAAGCCCTGGTTCACATTTAAGTACCTTTTACAAAGTTTTTCATTTGTACACTTATGTCTAGGTTGAAATGGTTGCATTAGAGTTAAGATGTTTGAAACCCCACTTGCAGGACTTTAAATCCTATGAAGGGATGGGTAGTTTACAGACTCGTCGAGTAGAGAATTCCATGCTAATATGCTTAGGATCTCGGTAGAAGTCGAGTAGTTGGAATCTACTCGCGAGGTAAGGTTTTATCACACGGTATGGATAGAGTATAAAATGGCTTAAGAGCGGTGAAAATGAGACCCAGCAGGGGGGATAGGATGCAGTGAGCGGAGGTATCATGTGCGTAAGCCTGTTGGTGTCGATTGAGGACCGAGTCGTGTGGGGGCTTGATGAACAAGTATCAAACACTACCGGATGTCATACTGACATAAGCAGGAAACTGATGTAATTGGTTAACCTGGGTGCCGAGGCTTACCCAACCATTTTATAGAAGTGGGTTGAGGGTAGCAAGGTGTAAATCTGCCGGTAGGCACAGTCACGCTCCATGCAGGGACCTCCTGCCCATTACGGATGGACCAGTTCGGCATTTGGGTTTCCTTTCAAAGGTGGTTGCATACAACAGAGTAGGAAGGTGTGTGGCATCACACTTCTGAAAGTGGGTGTATGTGACGGGGTTGTCCGGGTGTCTCCTGATTGCAATCAGCGCCCCTCACGGTTATTTGGGTACCGCTTGTTCACTGTTCTGTGATGTAGTAAGAAGTGAAAGAAGCCAGATGCATGAAAATATGCTGTGATGAATTATTATTGTTTTAAAACCATGTCTGCTGTAGGTGTAGAGCTAATTAAGTTTATCTTCCACTTTGGGCATCACCACATCTGAGGAAAGCGTTTCTTGTTTGATTCTAGACTTCCGATGTGAGGGCTGCCTAAGGCTCATTAAACTGTTGCTATAAAACTGAAAGTAAGGATTAATATGTAGGTGTGTCTTTATTGCAAAGTCTTTGTCCTATATTACACATCCCTTCATGTAGAGTTTCATGATTAGGGTTGTCGGTTAATCCTTGCTGAGCCATCATGCTCACGGTTGTAATATTTGAGCTGTGTGCAGGTGAGAGCTATGAGGAGGGGTCCGAGGACGAGGCGGTGCTCCCGTCGGGGCACACGGCCGAGCTGGAGCCCTGCACGCCGCCGTGATCTTCGTGGGTGTGCTGCTAGTGTGTAGCGTCCCCGGTCTGGAAGGCTACACTTTTGCTTAGTTAGGATGAGAGAGTAGTTATAAAGAATACTTCCGCTGTATAATTATGTTTTGTAAAAGACTTCCGCTGTTTTATATCAAATAAAAGTTGATATGTTGTTACTATCCTTTTCTTGTGTGATGTTGGGTGCCACATCGTACGGCACCACCCTCTGCGATCTCAGAGTGGGTGAACCACGGGGTGGTCCCCATAATGCGGGGTCTAGATTCGGACGAGATTTTGATGGCGTAACCCTAATGTTCTCCGCTGCACCATTATCAGGCGTGCAGATGGAGAACAGCGGGGTTACGCTGCCAAAATTTTGTCTGGATCCGGTCCCCGTGTCTCGTTATAAGAACGCTCCTCTCGGTCACTCTTGGATGGATTTAGGACTTATCCCTTCTAATAGATGTAAAGTGAACGTAATTTCTCTGGCTTTAAACTAAAGTGTAAAACATGGGTGAAAACCGCAGTTGGATGTATACTGGATGGAACAACAGATCTGGTGCTCACTCAGATGAGTGGTTAGCCAAGACAAATGCTTTTGTAGATCGAGCATTTTCGTTTTCAAATACCGATATGGTGTGGTGTCCATGTACAGAATGCCGGAATACCAAGTTTTTGGACAAAGTGGAACTTTCAATACATTTGTGTCGAAACAGTTACACGCCATGTTATGAGGTCTGGACCTTTCACGACGAGATAGCTTCTAAAGCTGTACAAGAAGTGGAAGAGGACAATGATGATTACACAGGGGATGATAGTATGGATGAGATGCTACAAGCTATACAACCAGACGTTACGGAGGATCCACCTATAACGGAGGTTGAAGCGTTCTTCGAGCTTCTCAAAGCATCAAAACAGCCGCTGCATGAACATACGGAAGCGACCCTCCTCACTTTCATGACTAGACTTATGGCAATTAAGTCTAAGTACTTCTTTTCTAATAACTGTTACAACGACCTCATCATGTTGATCAGCGATATCCTTCTTAAAGATATGTATCACGCGAAGGAATTGCTTTCAGGTCTCGGTATGAAATATGAGAAAAGTGATGTGTGTCCAGACAACTGCATACTTTTCTGAAAAGAACATGCCAAATAGAAGAAATGTTTAAAATGTGGTGAATCAAGGTATGTCGAAGTCGCTAATGAAGATGGTGAAAATGTGACGACAGAAGTCGCACGTAAGCAGTTTCGATACTTACCCGTGACACCTCGGTTGAAGCGTTTGTTTCTTTCAAAAAAATGCCAGACACATGAGATGGCGCAAAGAAGGTGTACGTCAGAACAAAGAAGTCATGACGCACACGTCCGACGGTGAGGCATGAAAGGCGATGGACCGGTTTGATCCAGATTTCGGCCGTGATGCGAGAAATGTTCGGATTGGGTTGGCGACAGATGGATTCTCGCTGTTCAGTACAAACGCTTCACCATACTCCTGTTAGCCTGTCTTTGTCATTCCGTGCAATCTACCACCGGCCCTCTGTATGAAGTATAAGTTCATGTTCCATAGCCTCATTTTACCTGGCTGGATCATCCTAGGTCATGTCTCAACATGATGTTGAAGCCGCTGATTGAAGAATTGAAAATGTTGTGGACAGAAGTCGAAGCGTACGACAATTACAAGAAGCAGTGATTCAACCTTCGAGCTGCTTATTTGTGGTCCGTCCATAATTTTCTGGCATATGGCATGTTTTCTTGATGGAGCACTCACGGTCGTTTGACTTCTCCGATAAGTGCTTCTGACACTGATTGTTTTCAACTTACTCATGGCAGAAAGATATGTTACTTCAATTATCATAGACGTTGGCTTCCTTTGAATCACATGTTTAGGAAACAGAGGAATGTATTAAAAAATGACACTGTTGCCACTAAAGGACCACTGAGACGTCTTAACGGGTCGGAAATATCTAATATGTTGGGCAAACTGTTGCCAGATAAAGATCGTCCTGGATATTTTATCGGTTTTGGAGATGATCACAATTGGAATCATATATGTGGACTATAGGAGCTACAATATGTGAAGTCGTTGATACTTATGCACAACATTAATGTCATGCATCAAGAGCCTAACATGAGGAAATGTATCATAAGCACATGCATGAACACGACAGGCAAAACGAAAGACAATATAAAGGCTCGAAAGGAACAGACTGAGCTTTGTAATCATCCAACTCTTGAGCTCTCTGAAAGTGGTGGTAAACCATGTGCTTCCTTCTGTCTTCGACCAAAAGAAAAGAAAGAAGTCCTCGAATGGTTGAAAAGTTTGAAATTCCCAGATGGTTACACAGCTAGTCTGAAACGAGCTATGAATGTGAAGACAGAAAAACTCATTGGGTTGAAGATTCATGATTATCACATAATCATGGAAAGACTTCTACCTGTTATGTTTCGGGGCTATTTTGATGATGTGGTGTGGAAGGTGCTAGCCGATCTTAGGACTTCTATAGACAGCTCTGTGCTAAACAAAACACTACAGGAAAGTATCAAATTAATGACGGCCAAATTTATTGACGACGGCGTCGTCATTAATAAAAATATTCACGACGGTGGATTTTGGCCGTCGTGAATAATGCCATTATTCACGACGGTAGACAAAAAACTTCATGAATAAGTACGTTATTCACGACGGCAGACCCTCACCATCGTGAATAAGGAGGTTATTAACGACGGGGTCTGTTCCCATCATAACTAAACGCTTATTTACGACGGCTAGACCCTGGTCGTCGTAAATAAGCGGTTTATACCTACCCGGGCCGGGGTCGGCATGGGTAGAATGCCCGCGCCGACCCCGAACAGTTCCGCCGCCGCCACCGCCCACCCAAGCCTCACGCGCGCCGCCGCCCACCCTGGCCTCCCCCAGACTGCCCCTGGCGGGCCCTCCGCTGCCCCGGCCTCCCCCACGCCGCCCCCGGCCGGCCATCCACCGACGCCTCGCCCTCCCGGATCCGGCGCCGCCCGGGCCTGGCCCGTTAAGGTATGTTTGTAATTAGTTAAAGTTTTGTTTGTAATTAGTTTAAATTAAATAGTTTAGTCTAGTTTGTAATTGTTTAATTAGATTGTAATTAGTTTGTTTAATTAGTTTGTAATTGTTTACTTAGATTTAGACTGTAAATTAATTAGATTGTTTAATTAATTTAAATTGTTTAATTAGTTATTCAGATTAGTTTGTAATTAGTTTGTTTAACTAGTTTGTAATTGTTTAATTAGTTTTTTATTGTTTAATTAGTTTCATAAGTTAATTAGTTTGAAGTATTTAATTGTTTATTTAGCTTCAAAATGTTCAATTAGTTTTGAATTACTTAATTAATTGATTGTGAGTGTTTAATCGTTATACGTATATTAATAGGTTTCGGGCCTACCCGGCACGGCCCGACCCGGCACGGCCCGACCCGGAACAGCACAACCCGGCACGGCTCCGCCCGACCCAGCATGGCCCACCCCGGCACCACGGCACGGTCCAACCAGGCACATGGCCCAACCCCCGACAGGGCACGACCCGACTCTACACGGCCTGAACCGGCACGGCATGGCCCGACCCTGGACGGCCCGGCAAGACACGGCCGACCCAACATGGCCCAACCCAGCAGCATGGCACGGCCTGACCAGGCACACGGCCCAACCCCTGGCATAGCTTTGCCTGATGGCCCGTCACGGCCCGACCCTGCACGGTCCGGCCGGCACGTCACTTCCCGACCCGGCACGGCCTGACCCGGCACGGGCTGACCCGGCATAGGCCCTTTGATCTTTCAACTCTGACCATCTTACCCCCACTTTCTCGTTCTTTCCTCTCACATAAAAGAATGAAAAATGAAAATGAGTAACATAACCTATATAAATTAATTACCCGTTTCGAATCTGCATGTCTTACATGCAATAGGCATGTGAGGCGTGCAGGTTCGGAATTGTCCGCTTTTAGACACCCTGAGAGTGACTGAGAATGTGCTTTTGACAAGTTAGGTATGAGGTCTGGATCTGGACTTGCGTCAGCTATCCTACGGATCCATTAAAGTTAGAAGCTCTCCGTCCTCTCGCAGCAACTTGTAATACCGGTGTTGTTACTATGGCTGTTGACGCCCAAGGACAGGAAACTAATTATTACGGGATCATAAAAAATCCTTGAATTCAGTTTTGCCGGGAAAAAGGAGTTTAAGGTAGTCTTCTTCGACTGCGAATGGTTTGACAACAATAATGGAACTCGACATAACCAATTTGGCATGATAGAAGTCAAACACAACGAAAGGCTAAGAGGCCACGGCACCTTTGTCCTTGCATATCAAGTCCAGTAGGTGTATTATTTACAGTACCCATTCAAAAAACTACATGCTTGGTGGGTTGTACACAATGTGAATCCTCGTGAGCAGTTATGTACACCAGATGATGCTGGGTACCGAGATAGTTTGTTGTTGGTGAATGCTAAGATTGATGAGGTTTACCAAGAACAAGAGTTGCCAGACTCTTTTGTTATTGAACCTGGTGTAGTCCTCAATGAGTTAGTTGGAGATGCTCAAGATTTACAGATTTGTGAAATGCAAAAATAAAAAAATCATGACAAAAGATCGGTGGTCTTGATAAAGAGTAGAGTTCATGGTCGTGATACTGATGAATTTTGAAACAGATTTCAAGTAACGTTTTTTATGTCTTCTTTTGTCTTATATATTTTACTTTACATTCATTACCAACATTTTTTCTTTTCAATAGGATGTCGTCAAGTAGTGGTAGAGGAAAGGGAAAGGCGAGGAGTGTAGCTAGAGGTTTCCTGTGCAGGGCAGCTGATGTCTTTCAGGGCAGTATGTCTAGTAGGCTTTCTGCTAGACGGGCTGCTTTGATGAGTCAGCTACCGGAGCTGAGAGGCATAGCAGTCGCCTTACAGCGGTCAGACGAGGTAAATATCATTTCGTGAATCTTATAATGTCAACAATTACTTCATTCATCAACATTACTATTCTTTTAAATTATCAGGAGGACTCTAGGTCCGAGGACTCACAGACGAGAGGTCCTCTGCAGCCAGCACAGGCTAATGACCACCCTTCGGGTCCGGTAGCCAGTCTGTGGACCTGCCTGTGTACCCTCTTCTGGACTCTTCCGGTGACCACTCCTCCGGGTCACCTGGCGTCGAGCCAGCTCACAGGCGTCGGACTAGGAGGAGTCACTATGTGGCTCCTCCTTCAGCTCCTGCAAACCCAGATGACCGGATCATTATTCGTCCGGTTGGCAATATGTAAGTAAATCTGTAACTCTTTAATTTAGATTATTTTAATGTTATAGATGACTCGGTCTTGGTACGATGACTCGTTCATGGGTCAAGAACGCCACAAGCAGGTAAACAGTGTCCTCAAGCGGCTTATCCGTTTGCACTACCCCGGTGTAGTGAACGGTGTCCCCGCCACGTCGTGGGATGATTACGCCACCGCCCAGCACGTTCCTCACAGCAACCACCAGGAGGTTGTGTGGTACGACTTCATGGTAAGCATGAAATGTATATTTCCGTAACACAAGTCTATATTATGGTTAATACCAATGATGTATATAAATATGTTTTTCTAGGCACAGTACTGTTTGGAAGACGAGGGCGAGGTGGACTACGCCAGAGCCGTGTTCCATAAGAACACCCGGAAGCTCATTACGCAGTCGCTATCGAACGCAAGAATTCAAGCGATGAGAGCATACAAGAAGCTGCATCTGAAAGAGGGTGACCTAGGGGCATTCAGGAACGTGGCTCCCAAGTATTTGACGGTGGAGCAGTACGCAGAGGTAAATTGTAAAATATTTTTTTAAAATGTGGAAGAAGCACGATAGGTTAAAGGTTATATAACTTAATAATAAATGTATACAGGTTGGTGTAGCCTGGTTAGACGGCCGCCCGGAGGACTACCGTGCCCTATGTGCTCTGTGGACGAGTCAGGGGTTCCAGGAACTCTCTAGAACCCACCGACAAAGCAGAGTGACGGATAGGAAGAATACGTTTGGTGCGTACAGCTACTTACGTCTGGCTAAACGCATGGTAAGTGTGATTACTATTATTTTCAAATAAGTTTAAATTATTCATTGTACTAACACATATATATAGGAGCGCGATACCGGTCAGGAGCCGACTCCGATTCAAGTTTGGAAGAGGGGTCACAGGGGAAGTGACCCATCACAGCCTGACCAACTTTGTTCTCAGGCGGCGTCAGAAGCACTAGTGAGTTGTTTTGTATTTGTATTGAGTTTTATAAAATAGTTTTTATGATATTATCTTTTCATATTTGTAGGCGAGGTATGGGAGGAGGCGGAGCGACTTCACGGTGAAGGTTTCAATTGGCAGAGCATGACAATCATCCTAGAAGCCGCGTATGCAACCAGAGGCGGGAAACCTCACGGACTGTGAGTTCTCTAATTTTTTTAATGTCAATGAATTTGAGATACAAAAATTTAATAATCTTTTTTCTTTTGTAGGCTCGTCATCTTTGATGGAGTTTTCGACTCGAGGGAGGCACGGCCTTCCTCGAGTTGCTCTTCATCGTGTCAGACCGAAGCAAGGCAGGCTAGCTCCCTAAAGCTCCAGAGTGTCCGGGAGGAGCTCCGCATGACAGAGGACGAGCTCCAGCTAGAAAGGAAGCATCAAGCCATGGATAAGGGTGCTCGGGATGATTATCAAGCCTCCTTCATGCTCCAGATGCAAGCAGCAATGCAGGTATGTACTGGTCATTTTACTTAATATTTCTAACATATCAATGATGGTTATGTGATAATATTTTGTGTTCACAGGCTATGGCGGCAGGGAAGCCTGCCGTCTTCACACAGTGGCAGCCCCCACAGGAGCCACAGGCCCTGTTTACTGGAGCAGAGATACAAATTTACTCAAACTTCCTGTGTGATACTTGTAACTCAGGCAAACTTGCATTTTTAAACTTATGACTTGTCTAACGATACTTATACATAATAGTGCTCCGGGACCGAGGCTCACACGACATCGCCGCAGCTACCTGGAGGAAGAAGGCTCGAGGATGACTTCCCGGGTTCTGGAGGTAGCGGACATGGTAGTGCATAGGGTGGTCATGTTTATAATGTCGTCATGTTTATAATGTTGTCACGTCCTGTGTGAGATTCCCATCGAGCTAGGGCTGGTCTTTTACGACGGTTTTGTGTCATGTTTACAATGTTTTCTGTGTGAGCTGGCAATCGAGCCAGGGCTGCCCTCGAAGTGAGGTTAGAATTTTCTTATTTAAAAAATACCAAAGTTATTTACGACGGTTTTCTGGTCATGGTTATTTACGACGGCCAGCCCCATCGTATATAGTACCAAGCTTATTCACGATGGCCAGCGTTGTAAATAACATGCAGTATTCACGGGGGGGGGGCGTCGTGAATAAATCCCTCGTGCCACGTGGCAGCCGGGCAGCTTATTCGCGTTGGGACTATTTAGCCGTGGCCAATAAGCTTATTTACGATGGGAGCCATCGTTAACAACCTTATTAACGACTGATTATCGGTGACGGCCGAAAATCATCGTGAATAAGGGTACCCTGTCATGAATAACTTATTCACGACGGTTTACCCTTTATTAATGATGGTTTTCGACCGCCATTAATTGTTTATATTCTTGTAGTGTAAGTTAGAGAAGGAGATACCGATATTATTATGTAAGATAGAATTTTTTCCTCCAGGCTTCTTCAATCCAATGCAACATCTCCTCATCCATCTTCCATATGAAGCTAAAGTGGGTGGTCCCGTGCAATATAGGTGGATGTATCATATTGAAAGAGCGCTAAGATATCTGAAATCAATGGTTCGTAACAGGGCAAGGGTAGAAGGGTGCATCGCTGAAGCATTTAATCTTAAGGAAGTAGGATATTTTTCAAGTGTTTACTTTGCAGAGGAAAACAATGTCAATACTTCGGCAATGCGGTACAATATTTATGAGCAACCTCCTTGTAGAGATCTCTCCATTTTTGTAACAAGAGGCACTACTGTTGGTAGTTGCAATTCCTACAACTCTACCGCAGAAGAAAGGAACGTTGCTTTCTTCTACATGTACGCTAATATAGATGAGATGGACAAATATTTCGAGTAAGTGTTTATCCTACATTTTTGCTACTTAGCATATTTTGGAACAGATCTGTTCTAAAATTTTTCTTTTCGTACAAAGAGATTCAAAAACAGAATTGGACACATAAACATCAAACTACGAGCAAACAAGTAGAAGCGATGCGATGAGTTGGAAAAAAAATGAAAGACCTAACTTCCTATCCTGGTTTCATGATCATGTAACATTTTCTTATAACTTATGAGTATTTACAAATTTTTCTTATAACTTACGAGTATTTACAAAGTTTTCATATAACTTCATATTTTGCACAGTGCATGAAAGTTGTCAACGTCCATGAAGACTTGCGACAACTATCCTATGGATTGGTTAAAGTTAGAAGTTACGGTCGATATGACGTCAATGGCTTCCAATTCCGTACAACTCAATTTGAATCTCAACATCCACTCGCGACAACATCTAATACTGGAGTTATGATGAGGGCAATCAACTCTCAAAGACGTGAAACTAATAACTATGGGATCATTAAAAAATTCTTGAATTTGCTTTTGTCCGTAATAAGGATATTCAAGCAGTATTCTTTGACTGTGATTGGTTTGATAACAATCATGGAATTCGACAAAACCAATTTGGCATGGTAGAAGTCAAACACAAGGAACGGCTACGAGGATACAATTCATTTGTTCTTGCACACCAAGTGGAGCAGATGTATAACCTACCTTATCGATGAAAAAAACTCAATGCTTGGTGGGTGATACATAAGGTGAATCCTTGTGAGCGGTTACACACTCCAGGAGATGATGGTTACCATGATACTAATGAAGTTGACGAGGTTTACCAAGAAGAAGAGTTGCTAGACTCGTTCATCATCGAGCCTGGTGTAGGACTCGATGACTTGGTTGGAGACGCTCAAGATGTCGAGACTTATGATATGCGGAAATGAAAACGAAGTCCAAACTCTCAGAAAAGAAGATCGATGGTCTGGTTTATGAAGTAGGGTACATGATCGTGACGTTGATGAATTTTGAAATCAATGAAGTAATGTTTTCTTCACTGACTTATCATGAATTTTGTATTTTATCTTAGTATATTTATCAGTTACTCCTTACATCAGGATGTCATCGTCAAATGGAAAGGGGAAGGGGAGGAAGGGGGTGAGAGGGTTCCTCACCCAGCCCCAGCACATGGTCTTCTCAGGTACCTCGTCAGGTGCGAGCAGACGCTCTCAGCTGATGAGGCACCTTCCAGACTTTTCAGACCGAGTTGTGGCCTTTCAGCGCACGGAGGTAAATTTCAGTTGTCAATCACGTTATTTGAAATTACATTTATCAATTATTTTTTCTTATGAATCATTTATTTTTGCAGTACGACTCAGAGCCTACTAATTCGGCTCCAGAGGTTGGGGATACCCAGCCATCAAAGGCGGCTATGCGGCCCTCGGAGCCAGCTACGCAGCCCTCGGATGTCACACCCGGTTTCTCCGAAGAACAACCGAGTGAATATCACATGTATGCCAGGATCATTCTCTCATACATGTGATGACAAATAGTGAAGCATCATTTATTACAAGCCAGGTGTCGAATATAAATAAGTCTTACATAGCATATGTCTCGATGGACGATAATAAGTTCATAACATGTAAATAAAATTGCAGCGGAATATTATTCTTGTGGGCTCTGTCACAGGCGTTGCCCGGGGGACTCCAAGAACCTATAATCCTTCTTCGGGTCCGAAGTCTTGGTCATTGAACACCACATCATCCCCTTGTCCTGAGCAGCAATTTAAACCAACAAATATGCAAGTTTGAGTACCGTTTGTACTCAGCAAGTGTGGGAAAGTTATGTCATGCATGGCTAGAACAAGGAGAGGTTGAACTCATGGTTAAAGCACTACGCAATTATTGCCTACCACCTTAGCTTATTAAGCACCTACATTACTACACAGGTGAAATGGTCCCAATCTCCCATCCCATCATCATAATCAAATAACCGTAATATCATTTCCAATGTTAAGCTCCCCGCTTAACATCCACAACCTCCAAGGTCATCATCCTCTAATCATGAATAAGTCCAAGCCGCTCTTGACCGTGAGCACGGCTGTCATAAAAGTTTTGACTCTGCAGAGTTTGCACCACTGTAGCCACATGTGGTGATTTCATCCCCCGTTGCCGGGTGGACTAAAAAAACCTCCATTATGCCAGTGGCGATGAACCACATTCACACTTCTCAGGTGTGTAGCCAGGAGATCACTATGAAACCTTTACAAAGGGATTCCCGACGAGCATGGGCCCACTGAGGTTTCACCCCTAACAGCATACAAGAGGCTCCAACCCCGCTGCAGTGGCCCCCTCTTGAGCCTTGCTGTTCATATGGTAGTCCAGCTGACACCTATTCCCCGCACCATCCAACACACCCATACTACGCCGGGGATACACCTAATTAATTGGCCAAGCTGCCCCATCTCAGCATGTGGTTGGCACGGTAAAGCAATGTTACATGCTCCATGAACCGGTCCTTAGGATCCAGGCAAGTACTAAACACAAACCCGAGTCTCATGCACCCAACACCAACCAAATCATCCAACTTGCCTTGATCCCTACCTCTACATAACTCATAACATCTCATTCAATAGTAAGGTAAGTAAATTGATGATCTCATACCCCAATTATCCCCATTCTAAGCATGGCTAAGCATATAAATAAATGACATGATAAAATAAATCCCAACCCAAGCTACAAGGAAACAAGGTAATGCAATTCTAGGGAAACTTCCTAGCATGGGTTTCATATTTCAATTGACAATGCAAATAATTCTATCTACACATCCTAGTATAGGATCAAAGTGGTCAAGGACACTTGCCTTCTTCCTGCTGCTATGGGAATGGAAAGTCTTGTTCTTGGAAGGGAAGAACTTGCTCTGGGGTAGGTTTCTATTCATGCCAACACACATAGCAAAAGAAAACAACAATCCATAAGACATAGTTCACACTTTCACACCTATGAAAGTCATTCACATTTCTAAGTGTTGTGGTTACTCTATGTGTGTTGATTTTTGGCTTACATGCACTTTTAAACATGTGTATATGATTTCTAACTTTTGTATTCAGATTTCTGTTTGCACACTATATATGAATTTCCAATTTGAACAAATTCCTTATATTCAATTGATACACATCTTACTACCAAGTATGCATGGAAGGTATTTTCCTACTCCAAATGGGTTTTCAGATCTTCTACCAAATCCTAAACTGAAATCTTTGGATTTGGAGACTTCATTTATCATTTTCTAGTTATGCATACCTATTTTCCTGTATTTTCAGATTTATTTTTTATACCTAAATGTGAACTTTATTATGAAAATAGTAAGACACATCATCTAAACAGAATAGGTTCTGATCTAAAATATTAAATAATATATTTTTGGACTTCTCCTCTGATGTGAACTAATTTAAATTTATTTTACCAATTTTCAGAATTATTCTCTAACCTAAAAATGTGTCCCTATAACTAATAAATGTTAACAATCAATTCGACAGATTCATTTCAGCTTAAAAAGCTACTCCAAAGTTTTCCAAGTGCTAGGAGAGTTTAAATTTGAATTTACAATGTGTTTGTCCCACCTTTTAAATTTTAAATCCTAATTACATATTCAAATTCCTAAATTTAATATCATATAGGGTTAAAAAGGTAAACTCACCCCACCACAGGGTCTATTATATTATTTCATAAATTTCCAGGGGTCTAACTACACATAACAGAGGGGTTTTCATAATTTTTATTAAGTCCAGGGGCTAAAACTGATTTTTAAATGAATTTACATGAATTTCTGAAGTTCCAGGGGCTAGATCAGAAGTTTCCGGGGCTAGCTCGTATTTTCCGAGATCCCCGGGGGGTAGCGCGTAAGAATCCCGGTCTTTATAATTCGGGGCTGATGTGGACCGTCAGATTTAAAACAGACGGCTCAGATTAGATCGCCGAACCGGTACGCGCGGGTTTTAATTCTACCGTGCGATTTAAAATAGACGGCGCACAATCGGCCACGTCGCCCTGACCTTGCGCGGGCGGCGCTGCCCGGCGGCGCGCGGCGGCGGGAGGCGGCGATCTCGCGGGAGAACTTCGGATCTTCGTCTATACCTCCTAAAACTGGGATTTCATGGCATAGATCGGTAGAGGGGAGGTCGGGGATCTCACCTCGGTGTTTTTCTTGAGTTTGGAGGCCCCGGAAGGCGGTCGGCGTCGAGGTCCGAGGTAGAACCGCTGTGGTGCTCGTCGGAGTTGTGCCTAGAGCGCAAATGTGGCGGACCGGAATCCGCTCATCCAGGATCGCAGAGGGTGGTGCCGCGCGATGCGACACCCGACAGCACACGTCATAAGAACACATTATATTACAAGGGAAAACAAACTGAATGTACAAAATAGTACAAACTCCAGTTACAAAATATTAATTATCTTACACAGCGGAAGTCTACACTATACAACTCATGCCCGCCTATCTAGGAAAAGTGGTTGCCCAGCCCTAGAGCAACCCACACTAGCTGCACTCCTCAGCTCAGCACGGCGTGTACGGCTCCCACTCAGCCGTGGTTCCCAACGGAGGGTAACCCTCGCCGGTGGACTCGTACTCCGAGTCCGTGGGTGGTTCCTCACCTGAAAAACACTTAAGCAGCAACCGTGAGCACGGAGGCTCAGCAAGTCTTAACCGACTCACCTAAGCATGAAACTCTACATGAGGTGTACCATGACATACGATAGCAATGTTGCAGCAAACGGACACGCTTACAAGTTCATCCTTAGTTCGGCTTTTAGCAACAAGTTAACGGTTCATAAAGCTGAAATTTAGTGAGCAATATTTGGTGGCACACATGTAACAATACAATTATATCATAACAGCAATATTGAATCATAACATTTCATTCATTAATCTACGTTACGACGCAGTGAACAAGCGGTACTCGTCACCGCGAGGGACGGCGAATCGACTCGATATACACCTGCAGGGAAAACCCAAAGAGCACGTCACGTACGCCCACCCGTGGAGCTGCACAGCACGCACACTCGATGTTGTACGGGACAACCTTTCACCCAACAGCCCAAACGTCGAATCGGTCGCACCGAAACGAGTAGGAGGTTCCCCACACGGAGCACCTCTCTATGCCCGTTGGCAGATTTCCACCTTGCTGCCCTCAACCTACACCTATAAATCGGTGTGCTATGCCTCGACGCCCGGAGGTTTAGGCTACATCGGTTTATCGGGGCCCATATATCCGATATGCCTTCGGTACGTTCAATACTTGTTCAGCAGGGCCGCACACGGATCGGTTCTCAATCGACACGAGCAGGGCTGCGCACACAAGACTTCCACTTGCTGCGCCCTAGCCCCTGACTAGTCTCATTTTCATTACTAAAGTGATCTCACATCACTCAACCGAACCCGCGTGTCCCAATGCCTATCTCGCGAGTAGATTCCAACTACTCGACTTGTACCGAAGTCCTATGACTCATTAAGCGTAGCCTGTCTACTCGAGGTCTTTGACACTACCTTCACTCTTTTAGGAACCTCTGGTTATGCAAGTGGGGTTTCATTCATCCTATACCTAATGCACATACATACTTCATATGACACATGTAAAAAAAGTAAGACTTATAAAAAGGGTTAATGCAAACCGGGGCTTGCCTTGTTGCTGCTGGTCAGGGGTTAGTTCTTCGTCCGGAAGAAGGAAGTCTAGCACTTCCGGAGTCTCTTCTTCAATGCTACACGTCGAATATAATACTACATGTAAATTTTAATGCAATGTGTAAACTTGAATACTTATTTACTACTAACTCTAGCTAGCCCTCCCCTTTGGTTCTGAAATTTTTATTGTGGCTTGGCAGGGTCCTAACCAGAGTCTTGACCAAGTTTCATTTGAAACAGAGTTCATTTGCACCTTGTACAAATAAAAGCCCATTTGGTCAATATTTGAGCCTCTGAATAATTCCAGTGGTTTTCATGGCTCCAACCATTACTTTCTGGAAACTAGACTTCAAGATGGTTCTAATGGAGTTGGTTTCATGTCATTTGAAGAATTCTACAGAAAGTTATGCCCTAATTAAGATTTGAGAAAATATGAAAAATGTTTCATTATATTTTTCTATTTTCTCAGGGCAGTTCTCTTAATCACCCCATTAGGGTAACTAAATGAACTTGGATCAATCTGAAAATTTTACTGGGATTCAGGGATTTTCCAATGAACCTTTCAGCCGAATTTCAGAATTTGTCATAAAGTAGTTCTCCCGATAAAATTCCCAACAGTTTAAACTTTAGGGATTTAATTCTAAAAAACTATTCACTTTCATGAGCTGAATTTGATATTGCTGGAAAGTATTCAGAATCCTGAGTTCAGCAAAATTTGGTTCATTGAATTTGGAGCTTCCTACACCAAATTATGAATTTCTAAAGCTTGAGCTAATCCCTGAATTATTTTCCTACAGAAAATTCCCTCCCGCGCTAAACCAGAGGCTGACAGCGGGGCCCGCCCGTTTAAATTGAACTAACCGCGCGCTCGCGCGCGATTAGCACAGGAGCTGACAGGTGGGGCCGCGCCCTTCGTCTACCTCCCGACGTCGCCGCCCCGAGCCGCCGGAGCTCCGGCGAGGTCAACGTTCCCGGCGATCTAGCTCACCGGAGCCGACGAGACTCGCTGCCCCCACGTAATCTAGGGTGCTGAACCCGCTGGACACCATGTCGCCGCCGGCTAACCGCCATAGCTCGCCGGCGACGAGCCCTATGCCTCTGTGCTACCTCGGCAACGTGTTCCCGCCCTTCTGACCATCTCCTTCATGCGCTAATCGCGTCGCCACACTCAGGGAAACCTCGGGAAACTCGGCATGAGCTCTGTTGGGCCCTAAACGGCCGGCAACCCAGACCTCACCGGCGACCCCCTCCTCCGCCATACTGTCCTAGGGTGAACTTAGGGTTCCGGCGGTGATTTCCTTCCGGTTTTCGATCGAGAGGGGTCGCCAGAACCTCTTGATGCTCTCTCACAGCTCCGTTCGACCTCCCACCCACTAAGCTTCCCGAATTTCTCCTAAACCTAATCGGGTCCCAAAAGGAGCTACCCGTCCTAAACTGGAAAATTCTCCGCGCACAAAGGTCGAACCTTGGAACGGTTTGCGCGGTGGTCTTGAGGACGAGCTAGCGCTTCACTTTCCTATGGAGGTCAAAGCCGGAAGATGATCACAGCTGGGGTGGCATACGATCGGAGCTCGGGCGACTAGGCTGCTGGTTGCGGAACTCGCGAAAATCAGCAACTCGCCGGCGGTCTCGGGCCTTTTATAGGCCCCTGAGGCCAGTGGAGAGTGCGACACCTGCTGTGCCACCTCCTCTGCCGAAGCAGGAGCTGGCCGGCCGAGGTGGTCGGGCGCCGACGCTGGCTGCAGCTGGCGAGCGCGCTCGGTCGAGGAAGTCGGCTGAGGAGACTTCTGTGCTAAGTTTACTGACCAGTGGGCCTCCCCTCTAATTCTTTTGTTTCTCCAATTTTCTGAATTCTGTTGTGCCAAAATATCCTCAGCTACTCACAATTTAATGTGAGACTTAGTCACCAAGTCTTGGTTTAAATTTGAATTCTCAAATTTGAACTGTGTGTTGCCTAAATTTGCTGCATGTTTAAACTGAAATTCAAACTCAGTTTTGAATTCTTGCAAATTTAGCTCTTGACAAGATGAACTCCAATGAGGATGAAAATTGGTGGGCTTACTCAGAAAAATGTGCTGAGTTTGAATATGAAGCTTACTTTTGAATTTGAGTGGTGAAAGTTGCTGCAATTTGAATTCACATTCAAATTGGCCTCTTTTTCAATCACCTCCAAAAGTGCCTCAAAAAGTGTTGGATTTACATGAAATTTGGCTTGAACCTTCCCAAGACTTTTCAAGTCCTAGGGGTGAGCTCAAGCTCTCATGTTCATGTGTAGAAATTCTACTTTGTGAAAGTGTAGGCTTTCCCCTCTAATTACCCTTTTGATGGTGGTTACTTGCTCTTCACACTTTTTCCTAAGATATCCACAATAAAAACTGTGGTGTTGTGAGGTGAAGAGAAAATTTGCAAGTCCCTTTTCTTGGGCTTTTACATCCCTCCCCCCTTAAAAGAATCTCGTCCCGAGATTACAAAAGAAGAGATAGCGATGTAATAGGGACTTACCCGTGTTGATATGCCATGAACTCCGGGTAATTTGAGCGAAGGAACTCCTCGCTCTCCCAGGTCGCTTCTTCCGCGGTGTGGTTACTCCAGAGTATCTTGTAGAACCACAACGTTCTGCTACGCGTGGTTCTGGCTTTCTCATCAAGAATTTCCACCGGATACTCCTCATAGGTTAAATCCGGTTTCAGCTCGCCGATGACTTCGGTAGGAACAGCAGCCGTATGCTTTAAACATTTTCGCAGTTGCGAAACATGAAAAACATCATGGACACCAGCGAGAGATGCCGGTAGTTCCAATCGATACGCCGCTGGTCCACACTTTTCGGTGATAGCGTAGGGTCCAATGAAACGGGGAGCGAGCTTCCCCTTCACACCGAACCGGTGCACGCCCTTCATTGGAGACACGCGGAGGTACACGTGTTCCCCAACGTCAAAGTGCAACGGTCTACGCCTCTTATCAGCGTAGCTCTTTTGTCGGGATTGAGCGGCCTTCCAATTGGCTTTAATTGTCCGAACGCGCTCCTCGGTGTCGTTCACCACATCAACCCCGAATGTGACCCTTTCACCGGACTCGCACCAATTTAATGGGGTGCGGCATTTACGACCGTAGAGAGCTTCGTAAGGTGCCATTTTGATACTCGCCTGATAGCCGTTGTTGTACGAGAATTCCGCCAATGGTAGGTGATCATCCCAGTTCCGACCATGGTGGATGGCACATGCTCTCAACATGTCTTCCAGGACTTGATTCACCCTCCCTGTCTGGCCATCTGTCTGAGGGTGATAGGCGGAGCTCCTGTAACACCCCAAATTTTAGTCAAGACTCAAATTTTGATTTAGAACCATAAACCATGTTCAGAGGGGAATTTAGAAATTTTTGGACGTATTGCATGTTTTGCAAAAATTCAAATTCAAACTGGAATCCAAATTAGACTCAAAACAGAAAAGAAATGGAAAAAGAAAAAGGAAAACCGGAAAAAAACTGGCCAGTGGGCCGAAACCCCAGCCGGCCCAGCTAACCCCCGCGCAGCCCGCCCCCGCGCGCGCCGCGCTGCCCCTTGCTGACATGTGGGACCCGCCTATCATCCCTAACCCCGCGACCCCAGACTTCTCCCCCGCGCGCGCGATCGCAACCGATCGGGAAACCGCGTCCCGCAGCCGAATTCTGGACCCTGAGGACTCTAACTCGATCACAACAGAACCACCGCCCTCCCCCGGCTATAAAAACAACCGATCCGATCAGTTTTTCTCACGCGATCGCCGATTTTCACTCCGGTGAGCACCGAGACTTCGCCGGTGAATTCTGGCCGATCTAAGCTCGGAAACTCTGATCTAACTCGTTGGTCTTGATCCACCGCCTCCGGGGAACTTTGCAGGTGCAGAAAACCCGAAGACTTACGGTGCAAATCCAGCTCCGACGAGCTTCACCGTGGTTTTGCCTCGGACCTCGCCGCCGAGCACTTTCCAGGACCCCCGAGCTCGAGAAAACCCCCGAGGTGAGATCCCTGACCTCCCCTCTACCGATCTAGGCCATAAGATCACAGTTCTAGGCAGAATTCTCGAGGATCCGAAAGTTTCCGGCGAGATCGCCGCTTCCCGCCGCCGTGCGCCGCCGGCAGCGCCGCCCTCGCTCGATCAGAGCGACGTGGCCGCTTGTGCGCCGTTTATTTTAAATCGCACGGTAGACTTTAAAACCCCGCGTACCGGTTCGATGTTATAATCTCAGCCGTCGGTTTAAAATCAGACGGTCCACGTCAGCCCCGCGTTATAAAGACTGGAATTCTTACGTGCTACCCCCTGGGGTTCTCTGGAATTGAGAGCTAGCCCCGGAAACTTCAGATCTAGCCCCTGGAACTCCAGAAAATCATGTAAATTCATTTAAAAATCAGTTTTAGCCCCTAGACTTAATAGAAATTAAGAAAAACACCTCTGAAAAGTGTAGCTAGACCCCTGGAAATTATGAAAATAATATTATAGACCCTGTAATGGGGTGAATTCATTATTTTAGCCCTGTTTAGTATTTAATTTAGAAAATTGAATATGTAACTAGTGTTTAAATATTAAAAAGGGGGACAAACCTAATTGTCAAAATTATTAAAAACTTTCTCAGTACTTAGAAAACTTTGGAGTGAGATAAAAATATATTTTTGGGGCTGAAATAAATCTGTTTCATCTATTATTCACATTTAATAGTATAGGGACACATTTTTAAGTAAAGAATAGTTAAAGAAAAATAGGGAAAATAATTATGAAATAGTATACATCAGAAGCCAAGGTCAAAATATGATCTTAAATTATTTAGGACCAGAACCTAATCTGTTTAGGTAGTGTGTATTACTAATTTAATAATAAAATGCACAATTATGCATAAGAATATAAATCTGAAAATATAGAAACTAGTAAATGATAAATGGAGTTTCTAAAGTACAAAGAATTCAGTTTTGGGTTGATAGAAATTATGAAGGCACATATGGAGAAGAAAAATACTTTTCATACATACTTGGTAGTTTAATATGTCAGGAATTTATTTAAAACTGAAACACACATATATATATATATATATAGTATGTGAGTATAAATATGAACACCAAAGTAGGAATCCTACACATGTAAATGAAAGTGTATGCAAGCCCCAAATCAACACACATAGAGTATCCACAACACATAAAATGGTAAAGAAACTTTCATAAATGTGAATGTGTGGTTTGTATGAAGTAGAAGTGTGAACTATGTCTTATGATTGTTGTTTTTCTTTTGCTATGTGTGATGGTATGAAGTAGAACCTGTTCAAGAGCAAGCTATCAGTTTCCAAGATCAGGACTACCCATTTCAAGAGCAGCAAGAAGGAGGCAAGTGTCCTTGACCACTTTGATCCTATGCTAGGATGTGTAGATAGAATTATTTGCATTGTCAAGTTAATTATGAAACCCATGCTAGGAAGTTTCCCTAGAATTGCATTACCTTGTTTCCTTGAAGCTTGGGTTGGGATTTATTTTGTCATGTCATTTATATACATGCATATGCTTAGCCATGCTTAGAATGGGATATTTGGGATATGAGATCATCAGTTTATATTACCATACTCTTGAATGAGACATTGTGAGTTATGTAGAGGTAGGGATCAAGGCAAGTTGGATGTTTTGGTTGTGTGCTGGGTGCACGAGACTTGGGTTTGTGTTTAGTACTTGCCTGGATCCTAAGGACCGGTTCATGGAGCATGTAACCCGGCTTTACAGTGCCAACCACATGCTGAGATGGGGCAGCTTAGCCAATTAATTAGGTGTATCCCCGGCGTAGTATGGGTGTGTTGGATGGTGCGGGGAATAGGAGTAAGCTGGACTGCCATATGAACCGCAAGGCTCAAGAGGGGGCCACTGCAGCGGGGTTGGAGCCTCTTGTATGCTGTTAGGGGTGAAACCTCAGTGGGCCCACGCTCGTCGGGAATCCCTTTGTAAAGGCTTCGTAGTGATCTCTTGGCCACACACCTGGGAAGTGTGAATGTGGTTCGTAGCCACTGGCATAATGGAGGTTCTTTTAGTCCACCCGGCAACGGGGGATGAAATCACTACTTGTGGGTACAGTGGTACAAACTCTGCAGAGACAAAACTGTCTTGACAGCCGTGCTCACGGTTAAGAGCGGCCTGGACTTATTCATGATTAGAGAATTGATGGTTTTGGAAGTTAAGCGGGGAGCTTAACATTGGAAATGATGATTATGGTTATTGGTTTATGATGATGGGATGGGAGATTTGGATCATTTCACCTGTGTAGTAATGTAGGTGCTTAATAAGCTAAGGTGATAGGTATTAATTGCGTAGCGCTTTAACCATGAGTTCAACCTCTCCTTGTTCTAGCCATGCATGATATAATTTTCCCACACTTGCTGAGTACCATTGGTACTCAACCTTGCATATTTGTTGGTTTATATTGCTGCTCAGGTCAAGATAATGAGGTGGTGTATAATGACCAAGATTTTGGACCCGAGGAAGGTTTTTAGGTTCATGAAGACCCCCGGGCAACACCTGTGATGGAGCCCTAAAGAATAATATTCCGCTGCTAGTTTATTTACTTGTGATGAAGCATTAGTGTTCATTGAGACATTTGTGATGTAAGACTTATTTATATTCGACACCTGGCTTGTAATAAATGATGCTTCACTATTTGTCATCACATGTATGAGAAAATGATCCTGGCATACATGTGATATTCACTTGGTTGTTCTTCGGAAAAACCGGGTGTGACAGAGGTGGTATCAGAGCCAAGGTTGCCCGTAGGAACGTGGACCTAGGTAGGAATGGACGTATTTAAGGGCCCTATTTTCTTAAAAACTATTTTCCAAGGTGTGGGTGAAAAAGTGTTATCAAAAGAGTCATTTTCTTCATCTTACCCCAACTTTCATTCAAAAATAGGATTTTTGTTTGAAATTTTATCTAACCTAATTTTAAATTCTTTTGTTTTAGATGGTTCGCATGATTCGCACCGCTCGTAAATCCACGGGAGGGAGAGTTCCCGTAGTTGCCCTTGCTGAAAGAGAGGAGAGTCGTCCAGTGACGTACCTTTCCTACGGATTGGCAGTGGGAGATTTGTTGCGCCGTCTTCGACGTATGCTTGAAGCCGCCGGCAATACGGGCAAGCTCATCATCCACTATAACTCCACCAGGACCATCCGTGAGAAGAGGGAAGAATGGAGTTCGGAGATGAGGATTATACACGAGAATCAGCTGCTTAAGATCCACCACTCTCCAGCTTGTCGAGCAACACAAGTTGACGCGGAGAGAGATGTCACTTGGGAGGCCATCACCTGCCAGAGCCACATCTATCGTCGCCACTTGGACAAAACTGAGTACATGTATGTCCTCCAACGTGAGAGTGGTACCACGGAGTACAAGTACCCACCGGTGCAGCAAGGGACTTCCCATGAGCACATGGACTTGTGCTTGGAGGATGCTGCTATGCTCAGCACTCGACTGCAGGAGTGTCAACAAGAGCTTCAGGATGTCCGAGATACTCTGAAGGAGACGGAGGCATTGCTGCGAGCTTGCGTAAAGGCGAGAGAAAGAGGAGATGGGAATGAACTGTGTGTCACCGTAAGTGATCCATGGACCCCTGACTCCCCGGATCGCCGAGCGATCAGGCGTCGTCGCACTTCTCCACCAGCAGCCTCCCCACCCAAAGCAGAGTCAGAAGGTAGCCGAAATGAGGAGGAAGATCCCGAGGAGCCAGCTCAAGAGGATGAGTAGTGTAGAGTCTTTCCCCTAGCTAGCAAGAGGACGAGTAGTCGAGTCGTTACGTAGTTAATGGTGTGATAATGCTTGGTGTGTGACGTGAGTTGTGGAAGCCATGAGCAAGTGTCCTTGACCACTTTGATCCTATGCTAGGATGTGTAGATAGAATTATTTGCATTGTCAAGTTAATTATGAAACCCATGCTAGGAAGTTTCCCTAGAATTGCATTACCTTGTTTCCTTGAAGCTTGGGTTGGGATTTATTTTGTCATGTCATTTATATACATGCATATGCTTAGCCATGCTTAGAATGGGATATTTGGGATATGAGATCATCAGTTTATATTACCATACTCTTGAATGAGACATTGTGAGTTATGTAGAGGTAGGGATCAAGGCAAGTTGGATGTTTTGGTTGTGTGCTGGGTGCACGAGACTTGGGTTTGTGTTTAGTACTTGCCTGGATCCTAAGGACCGGTTCATGGAGCATGTAACCCGGCTTTACAGTGCCAACCACATGCTGAGATGGGGCAGCTTAGCCAATTAATTAGGTGTATCCCCGGCGTAGTATGGGTGTGTTGGATGGTGCGGGGAATAGGAGTCAGCTGGACTGCCATATGAACCGCAAGGCTCAAGAGGGGGCCACTGCAGCGGGGTTGGAGCCTCTTGTATGCTGTTAGGGGTGAAACCTCAGTGGGCCCACGCTCGTCGGGAATCCCTTTGTAAAGGCTTCGTAGTGATCTCTTGGCCACACACCTGGGAAGTGTGAATGTGGTTCGTAGCCACTGGCATAATGGAGGTTCTTTTAGTCCACCCGGCAACGGGGGATGAAATCACTACTTGTGGGTACAGTGGTACAAACTCTGCAGAGTCAAAACTCTCTTGACAGCCGTGCTCACGGTTAAGAGCGGCCTGGACTTATTCATGATTAGAGAATTGATGGTTTTGGAAGTTAAGCGGGGAGCTTAACATTGGAAATGATGATTATGGTTATTGGTTTATGATGATGGGATGGGAGATTTGGATCATTTCACCTGTGTAGTAATGTAGGTGCTTAATAAGCTAAGGTGATAGGTATTAATTGCGTAGTGCTTTAACCATGAGTTCAACCTCTCCTTGTTCTAGCCATGCATGATATAATTTTCCCACACTTGCTGAGTACCATTGGTACTCAACCTTGCATATTTGTTGGTTTATATTGCTGCTCAGGTCAAGATAATGAGGTGGTGTATAATGACCAAGATTTTGGACCCGAGGAAGGTTTTTAGGTTCATGAAGACCCCCGGGCAACACCTGTGATGGAGCCCTAAAGAATAATATTCCGCTGCTAGTTTATTTACTTGTGATGAAGCATTAGTGTTCATTGAGACATTTGTGATGTAAGACTTATTTATATTCGACACCTGGCTTGTAATAAATGATGCTTCACTATTTGTCATCACATGTATGAGAAAATGATCCTGGCATACATGTGATATTCACTTGGTTGTTCTTCGGAAAAACCGGGTGTGACAGAGGTGGTATCAGATTGTTTTGCTTTGGTGTGTGAACCCACAGGAAATAATAGTGCATTTATTGGGTGTGAGATATAAAACCCTCGTAAGATTTTAACAAAACTTCAACACTTCAAAGTACAAACAAGTGAAAGTAGTAAGATGATACTAAATGCTTTCAAATTAACATTTGTTGATTCTACCAGATGGCCGGAAGAGGAAAAGGACGTGCTGCCAACCCCGCCAACAACAATGATGAGGCATGCAACTCTCATCTTTCTGGAGGCCAGAACCGGGGTGGTCGCCGTGAAGAAGTTGATCCTCTCCACCAAATGCTGGAGAATCAAAATCAGCTCATCCAGAACTTGACTCAAGTAGTGGCCAACTTGCATCAAGTTCCACCTCCACAAGCTGCACCACGCCAACCAAGGTTGAGTGAGTTTCTAGGAACTCAACCTCCAAAGTTTGCAAGTGCTGCTGAACCTCTGGAGGCAGATGATTGGCTGAAGACCATTGAAAGTAAGATGAGAATCATACAATGCCAAGGGTATGAGAGGGTGCTGTTTGCCTCTCATCAATTGCATGGACCTGCTGCTGATTTGTGGACCGCCTACGTGGCCGCCCATCATGACCCTGAGAGCATCACTTGGGAAGAGTTCAAGCGTAGCTTCCGCAACCATTACATCCCAAGAGGTGAACTCAAAAACAAGAGGAAAGAGTTTTTGGGACTGCAGCAGGGAAACATGACGGTGAGGGAATACCTCACTAAATTCACTCAACTATCCCGTTATGCTCCACGAGACATAGAGACAGATGAGCAGAAACAAGATTGTTTCGTGGAAGGACTTACCGCAGAGATGCAGTGTGCAATGTCCTCAAATGAGTATGAAAGCTTTCAAAAGATGGTGGACAGAGCGTTTGTGGTGGAAAGGAAGCTGAAGGCCCTGGAAAATGAGAATAAGAGGAAGGCTGGGTGGTCACATCAAGCCTCAGGGAGCAACACCCGCCCACGTATGATGCAGCAACCTACGGGGCAGACGAGCCGTGCTGCGGTACCCTATTCAGCACCAAGAGGGTACAACCCAAACTACAGGCCTCCCGCAGCACCAGCACAGCCGCAACGTCAGTTTATGCAGCAGCCTCGCCCTGCATATCCACCTCGACCAGCAGTGCAAGGACCCCCAAACCAACCCCAAGACAACAAGGGCCAAGCATCTAAGATTGGGGTGCAATGTTTCAGCTGTGGTGAAGTGGGGCACTACGCCCATAAGTGTCCAAAGAAGAAGCCCACGCAGCCACAGCAGCAGAACGTAATGAGAGGACGGGTGAACCACGTCACTATGGAGGAAGCACAAGAGGCACCCGACGTGGTAGTTGGTAAGTTTCCTGCCAATTTACACCTTGCAACTCTGCTGTTTGATTCTGGTGCTACCCATTCGTTCATTGCTCAAGGGTTTGTTAAGAAGCATGACCTAGCAACCACACAAATGAACCATATGCTAGCGGTAAAATCTCCAGGTGGAGAAATAAGGACAAGACAAGTGTGTCCCAAAGTGAACCTAGACATTAATGGGGTAGTATTTACCGCTAACCTCATAGTGATTGATTCACAAGGGATAGATATTATTTTGGGTATGGATTGGTTGACCAAACATAAAGGAATCATCCATTGTTCGACCAGAACGGTGGAACTAACTCACCCTAGTGGCACAAGAGTAAAGTTCATAACGATACACGAGCCTAGGAGGGACATTAAATTAAATCAAGTGGAGGTGAAAGTTGAGGAAATCAGGACTATCAGGGAATATCCAGATGTTTTTCCGGAGGAGTTGCCAGGAATGCTTCCCGACCGTGACGTGGAATTCGCAATCGAGCTAGTACCGGGAACAGCCCCGATATACAAGAGACCTTATCGAATGGACTCCAAGCAGCTAGAAGAGCTCAAGGATCATTTGAGAGAATTGACGGAAAAGGGGTATGTTCGCCCTAGTTCCTCACCATGGGGAGCTCCGGTAATATTTGTGCCTAAGAAAGATGGAACTCAAAGGTTATGCGTGGATTACCGTGCCTTGAATGAGGTGACCATCAAGAACAAGTATCCATTACCCCGCATTGAAGACTTGTTTGATCAGTTGAGGGGAGCTTGCGTGTTCTCGAAAATTGATCTCAGGTCGGGATACCACCAACTCAAGATAAGGCAATCTGATATTCCCAAGACAGCTTTCGTATCTCGGTACGGACTGTATGAATACACTGTCATGCCTTTCGGGCTAACCAATGCCCCGGCATATTTCATGTACCTCATGAACAAGGTATTCATGGAATATCTGGACAAATTTGTGGTGGTTTTCATAGATGATATTCTCGTCTTCTCCAAAGATGAAGAAGAACATGAGAAACATCTAAGGTTGGTGTTACAGAGGCTGAGAGAACACCAACTATATGCCAAGTTGAGCAAGTGTGAGTTTTGGCTAAAGAGAGTTCCCTTTTTAGGACATATAATCTCGGAGGGAGGAATCTCCGTAGATCCCGCCAAAATCGAAGATATCCAGAAATGGAAAACCCCTAAAAATGTCGGGGAAGTTCGAAGCTTTTTGGGATTGGCTGGATACTATCGACGGTTTATTGAGGGATTCTCCAAAATCTCGAGACCTCTCACCAAACTGTTGGAAAAGGGAATCACATTCACTTGGACGCCACAGTGCGATACGAGCTTTCAGGAGCTAAAGAAGAGATTGACAACAGCCCCCGTGTTGGTTATGCCAGATATGCAGAAGAATTTCACGGTGTACTGCGATGCCTCTGGAAACGGGTTGGGATGTGTTCTCATGCAAGAGGGACATGTCATGGCATATGCATCCCGGCAGCTTCGGAAGCACGAAAAGAAATATCCTACACATGACTTAGAACTAGCTGCAGTGGTACACGCGTTGAAAATTTGGCGGCACTATTTGATGGGGAAGAGGACAGAGATATATACGGATCATAAGAGTTTGAAGTACATATTCACACAGCCAGATCTCAACCTTAGACAAAGGAGATGGTTAGAGCTAATCAATGACTTTGATGTAGGCATCAACTATCATCCCGGGAAAGCAAACGTCGTGGCCGATGCCTTGAGTCGGAAAGTGCAGGTCAATAAGTTGAGCTTGAAGGATATGCCTGCAGACTTGAAGGACGAGGTTATAAGGCTCAATCTATGTCTAGTAAATAGTGGTGAAGCCATCGCCATGGAAGTGGACTCCACACTTGAGCGAGCCATACGCGAGGGACAAAAGAATGATGAGAAGATACAAGAGATCAGACAGCTCATCAAGGAAAATAAAGCTCCTGGTTTTGGAGAGGATGAACAAGGAACGGTGTGGCACGGGAAAAGGATCTGTGTGCCAGAAGTAAAGGAGATTCGTAAATTAATTTTGAAGGAGGCTCACGATTCCGACTATTCCATTCATCCTGGGAGTACGAAGATGTATCAGGACCTCAAAAGCAGGTATTGGTGGTATGGCATGAAGCGAGATGTCGCGGAACATGTTGCCCTATGTGACACATGTCAGTTGGTGAAAGCAGAACATCAACGACCCGCGGGATTGCTGCAACCACTCAAAGTGCCTGAATGGAAGTGGGAAGAGATCAGCATGGATTTTGTCGTGGGATTGCCTAGGACCCAGTCCGGGTATGATTCAATATGGGTTATTATTGATAGGCTAACCAAGGTAGCTCATTTCATTCCGGTGAAGGAAAGCTACAGCGGAACCAAATTGGCAGAATTGTACATGTCAAGGATTGTGTGTTACCATGGAGTGCCAAAGAAGATAGTGTCGGACCGAGGGACACAGTTCACCTCGAGGTTTTGGCAAAAGTTGCATGAAACCATGGGAACCCATCTGAATTTCAGTTCTGCCTATCATCCCCAAACTGACGGACAGACGGAGAGAACCAATCAGATCCTTGAAGATATGTTAAGGGCATGTGCACTCAAAAACAATAGGAGTTGGGACAAGAACCTACCGTATGCGGAGTTTTCCTATAACAACAGTTATCAAGCTAGTATGAAGATGTCACCGTTTGAAGCTTTGTATGGAAGGAAATGCAGAACTCCCCTATTTTGGAACCAAACAGGAGAAAGTAAGGTGTTTGGTCCAGAAGTGCTACAAGAAGCCGAGGCAAAGGTGAGGGAGATTCGCAACAACTTGAGGATAGCACAGACACGCCAGAAGAGTTATGCTGATGTACGAAGAAGAGAGCTCGTTTTCAACGTGGGAGACTATGTTTATCTCAAGGTGTCCCCTATCAGAGGACTTCGTCGGTTCAAGGTGAAAGGGAAGTTGTCACCTCGATACATCGGACCCTTTCAAGTTTTGGAAAGAAAAGGCGAAGTGGCGTACCAACTAGAGTTGCCGGTTCATCTGTCGGACGTGCACGATGTGTTCCATGTGTCGCAACTCAAGAAATGTCTGAGGACGCCTGAGGAGGTGTTACCCATGAATGAAGTGGATGTAGCTGAGGATTTGTCTTATGCCGAGCAACCATACAAGATTTTGGAGACAATGGAACGCCTCACCAGAAATAAGAGAATCAGGATGTGCAAGGTGCAGTGGAAGCATCACTCAGAAAAGAAAGCCACCTGGGAACGGGAAGATGAGCTTAAGGCACAATTTCCGGAATTGTTTTCTTAGAAACACCAATCTCGAGGACGAGATTTCTTTTAAGGGGGGTAGAGCTGTAACACCCCAAATTTTAGTCAAGACTCAAATTTTGATTTAGAACCATAAACCATGTTCAGAGGGGAATTTAGAAATTTTTGGACGTATTGCATGTTTTGCAAAAATTCAAATTCAAACTGGAATCCAAATTAGACTCAAAACAGAAAAGAAATGGAAAAAGAAAAAGGAAAACCGGAAAAAAACTGGCCAGTGGGCCGAAACCCCAGCCGGCCCAGCTAACCCCCGCGCAGCCCGCCCCCGCGCGCGCCGCGCTGCCCCTCGCTGACATGTGGGACCCGCCTGTCATCCCTAACCCCGCGACCCCGGACTTCTCCCCCGCGCGCGCGATCGCAACCGATCGGGAAACCGCGTCCCACAGCCGAATTCTGGACCCTGAGGACTCTAACTCGATCACAACAGAACCACCGCCCTCCCCCGGCTATAAAAACAACTGATCCGATCAGTTTTTCTCACGCGATCGCCGATTTTCACTCCGGTGAGCACCGAGACTTCGCCGGTGAATTCTGGCCGATCTAAGCTCGGAAACTCTGATCTAACTCGTTGGTCTTGATCCACCGCCTCCGGGGAACTTTGCAGGTGCAGAAAACCCGAAGACTTACAGTGCAAATCCAGCTCCGACGAGCTTCGCCGTGGTTTTGCCTCGGACCTCGCCGCCGAGCACTTTCCAGGACCCCCGAGCTCGAGAAAACACCCGAGGTGAGATCCCTGACCTCCCCTCTACCGATCTAGGCCATAAGATCACAGTTCTAGGCAGAATTCTCGAGGATCCGAAAGTTTCCGGCGAGATCGCCGCTTCCCGCCGCCGTGCGCCGCCGGCAGCGCCGCCCGCGCTCGATCAGAGCGACGTGGCCGCTTGTGCGCCGTTTATTTTAAATCGCACGGTAGACTTTAAAACCCCGCGTACCGGTTCGATGTTATAATCTCAGCCGTCGGTTTAAAATCAGACGGTCCACGTCAGCCCCGCGTTATAAAGACTGGAATTCTTACGTGCTACCCCCTGGGGTTCTCTGGAATTGAGAGCTAGCCCCGGAAACTTCAGATCTAGCCCCTGGAACTCCAGAAAATCATGTAAATTCATTTAAAAATCAGTTTTAGCCCCTAGACTTAATAGAAATTAAGAAAAACACCTCTGAAAAGTGTAGCTAGACCCCTGGAAATTATGAAAATAATATTATAGACCCTGTAATGGGGTGAATTCATTATTTTAGCCCTGTTTAGTATTTAATTTAGAAAATTGAATATGTAACTAGTGTTTAAATATTAAAAAGGGGGACAAACCTAATTGTCAAAATTATTAAAAACTTTCTCAGTACTTAGAAAACTTTGGAGTGAGATAAAAATATATTTTTGGGGCTGAAATAAATCTGTTTCATCTATTATTCACATTTAATAGTATAGGGACACATTTTTAAGTAAAGAATAGTTAAAGAAAAATAGGGAAAATAATTATGAAATAGTATACATCAGAAGCCAAGGTCAAAATATGATCTTAAATTATTTAGGACCAGAACCTAATCTGTTTAGGTAGTGTGTATTACTAATTTAATAATAAAATGCACAATTATGCATAAGAATATAAATCTGAAAATATAGAAACTAGTAAATGATAAATGGAGTTTCTAAAGTACAAAGAATTCAGTTTAGGGTTGATAGAAATTATGAAGGCACATATGGAGAAGAAAAATACTTTTCATACATACTTGGTAGTTTAATATGTCAGGAATTTATTTAAAACTGAAACACACACATATATATATATATATATAGTATGTGAGTATAAATATGAACACCAAAGTAGGAATCCTACACATGTAAATGAAAGTGTATGCAAGCCCCAAATCAACACACATAGAGTATCCACAACACATAAAATGGTAAAGAAACTTTCATAAATGTGAATGTGTGGTTTGTATGAAGTAGAAGTGTGAACTATGTCTTGTGATTGTTGTTTTTCTTTTGCTATGTGTGATGGTATGAAGTAGAACCTGTTCAAGAGCAAGCTATCAGTTTCCAAGATCAGGACTACCCATTTCAAGAGCAGCAAGAAGGAGGCAAGTGTCCTTGACCACTTTGATCCTATGCTAGGATGTGTAGATAGAATTATTTGCATTGTCAAGTTAATTATGAAACCCATGCTAGGAAGTTTCCCTAGAATTGCATTACCTTGTTTCCTTGAAGCTTGGGTTGGGATTTATTTTGTCATGTCATTTATATACATGCATATGCTTAGCCATGCTTAGAATGGGATATTTGGGATATGAGATCATCAGTTTATATTACCATACTCTTGAATGAGACATTGTGAGTTATGTAGAGGTAGGGATCAAGGCAAGTTGGATGTTTTGGTTGTGTGCTGGGTGCACGAGACTTGGGTTTGTGTTTAGTACTTGCCTGGATCCTAAGGACCGGTTCATGGAGCATGTAACCCGGCTTTACAGTGCCAACCACATGCTGAGATGGGGCAGCTTAGCCAATTAATTAGGTGTATCCCCGGCGTAGTATGGGTGTGTTGGATGGTGCGGGGAATAGGAGTCAGCTGGACTGCCATATGAACCGCAAGGCTCAAGCGGGGGCCACTGCAGCGGGGTTGGAGCCTCTTGTATGCTGTTAGGGGTGAAACCTCAGTGGGCCCACGCTCGTCGGGAATCCCTTTGTAAAGGCTTCGTAGTGATCTCTTGGCCACACACCTGGGAAGTGTGAATGTGGTTCGTAGCCACTGGCATAATGGAGGTTCTTTTAGTCCACCCGGCAACGGGGGATGAAATCACTACTTGTGGGTACAGTGGTACAAACTCTGCAGAGTCAAAACTGTCTTGACAGCCGTGCTCACGGTTAAGAGCGGCCTGGACTTATTCATGATTAGAGAATTGATGGTTTTGGAAGTTAAGCGGGGAGCTTAACATTGGAAATGATGATTATGGTTATTGGTTTATGATGATGGGATGGGAGATTCGGATCATTTCACCTGTGTAGTAATGTAGGTGCTTAATAAGCTAAGGTGATAGGTATTAATTGCGTAGCGCTTTAACCATGAGTTCAACCTCTCCTTGTTCTAGCCATGCATGATATAATTTTCCCACACTTGCTGAGTACCATTGGTACTCAACCTTGCATATTTGTTGGTTTATATTGCTGCTCAGGTCAAGATAATGAGGTGGTGTATAATGACCAAGATTTTGGACCCGAGGAAGGTTTTTAGGTTCATGAAGACCCCCGGGCAACACCTGTGATGGAGCCCTAAAGAATAATATTCCGCTGCTAGTTTATTTACTTGTGATGAAGCATTAGTGTTCATTGAGACATTTGTGATGTAAGACTTATTTATATTCGACACCTGGCTTGTAATAAATGATGCTTCACTATTTGTCATCACATGTATGAGAAAATGATCCTGGCATACATGTGATATTCACTTGGTTGTTCTTCGGAAAAACCGGGTGTGACAGCTCCTGATCAACTTAGTACCCAATGCAGCGTGTAGCTGCTCCCAAAAGCGAGATACAAATAATGCACCTTGATCTGAGACAATGGTCTTGGGTACCCCGTATAGGCATAGAATCTTTGCTATGTACAGCTCCGCATATTTGCCGGCATTGTAACGTGTATTCACCGGGATGAAGTGAGCCGTCTTGGTTAACCGATCAACGATTACCCATATGGAATCATGCTTGTTGGATGTTAGGGGTAATCCCAAAATGAAATCCATGCTCACATCTTCCCATTTCCATGCCTGGATCTTCAGGGGTTGCAACAGCCCTGATTTCTTCATGTGATCAGCTTTCACTCGTCTACACGTATCGCACTCGGATACGTACTTAGCTACCACCCGCTTCATCCGTGTCCACCAAAATTTCTTTTTCAAATCCCGGTACATTTTGTTGCTGCCCGGATGAATGGAGTACTTGGACAAGTGAGCTTCATCGAGGATCTTCTTTCTCAACTCCATATCCCGGGGTACGACTATGCGGTCATTGAACCACAGCGTCCCCTCATCATCCTTCCGGAAACATTTGATTTCCCCGTTGTCCATACGTCTCCGGAGATGTGCCATGCCTTTATCCGTCTTCTGAGCTGCAATGATGTCCTCCCTAATGGTAGGGATGAGGGCAAGGTTGTACAGCGATCCATAAGGAACCAAGTATAAACTTGGCTCTTCCTCCTCCACCGGTGTAATGGTGAGGTGATGGACATGTGATTTCCGACTCAGCGCGTCGGCAACCACATTCGCCTTGCCGGGGTGGTAGTGGATCTCAATTTCATAGTCTTTGATTAATTCTAGCCACCTCCGTTGCCTCATGTTCAGCTCCTTCTGGGTGAAAATATATTTTAAGCTCTTGTGGTCGGTGTAGAGATGCACCAAGTTCCCCAGGAGATAGTGCCTCCACATTTTCAGCGCCAACACCACGGCAGCAAGCTCAAGGTCATGAGTGGGATAATGCTTCTCATGGTTCCGAAGTTGGCGTGAGCCATAAGCGACCACACGTCCTTCCTACATCAACACGCAGCTGAGCCCAATACCGGACGTGTCACAATACACGTCGAAGGGCTTTGTTGTATCCGGCTGAGCTAAGACCGGGGCTGTGGTGAGATGCTTCACCAATGCTCGGAACGCTCCTTCACACGCCGTGTTCCAAACATATTTCGTCCCTTTCTTCAACAACTCCGTCATTGGCTTAGCGAGCTTGGAAAAACTTGGAATGAATCTCCGGTAGTATCCCGCTAACCCGAGGACACTTCTGACTTCATGAACTGAAGTGGGAGCTTTCCATTTCAGCACTTGCTCTATTTTGCTTGGGTCAACCGCAATGCCTTCAGCTGAGATGATATGTCCCAAGAATGGCACTTGGATGATCCAAAACTCGCATTTGCTGAACTTGGCGTAGAGCTTGTGGTCTCGTAATCGTTGCAGAACGACCCGCAAGTGTTCGGCATGTTTGGCTTCTGTCTTGGAGTAAACCAAGATATCGTCGATGAACACTACCACGAACTTGTCCAGCTCCGGCATGAACACCGAGTTCATGAGATACATGAAGTGGGCTGGAGCATTTGTGAGACCAAAGGACATGACGAGATATTCATATAACCCATATCTCGTCGAGAAGGCCGTCTTCGGGATATCCTCCGCCCGGATCTTTATCTGGTGATATCCAGAGCGAAGGTCCATCTTGGAGAACACACTTGCACCCACAAGTTGATCAAACAATATGTCGATGCGGGGCAGTGGGTACTTATTTTTGATGGTGACGGCGTTGAGCGGCCGGTAGTCTACACACAGCCTCAGGGTTTCATCCTTCTTCTTCACGAACAGCGCCGAGCATCCCCAAGGCGAGGAACTCGGCCTAATGAAACCCTTGCTCAACAGATCATTGAGCTGTTCTTTCAGTTCCGCCAGCTCATTTGGAGCCATCTTGTATGGTCTCCGTGATATGGGTGTAGTCCCGGGTGCGAGCTCGATCTTGAACTCGACATCCCGCTCAGGTGGCATGCCCGGTAGATCATCCGGAAACACGTCGGGATACTCCCGGACTACGGGGATGTCTTCTAACTTGAGAGCCTCAGCACTATTGATCGCTGAAACCTCTCTGACTGGATTATCTAATTGGAGGGACTGCGGACGGTGTAATGGGGAGTTGAGGTGAACCGTCCGTGTTAAAGTTTCGAGGACAGCGCCATGGTAGCTTAGCCATGACATTCCCAAGATTGCATCAATCTTCTGTCCCCCTAGGATAATCATAGTGGTGGGATATATCTTCCCACCTAAGCACAGTGGTGCTTTTGAACCATCATCGTTGCTGAAATCTTTCCTCCCGGTGAGCGGATCATATAAGAACACTCGGTTGGAAAGGCTTCCAGCTGATGCTGAGCCACATATGATGCACTAATGAAGTTGTGGGTTGCACCAGAATGGAACAATATTATGATGGCTTGATGGTTGAGAGTGAATGTACCCGCCAGCACGTTGTCTCCCTCTGGGGCGTCCTCATTGTCGAGGTTGCGGACGCCTCCAGTCCGCTGACCAACCTTCTTCACCGGAGGTCGGCCTCGAGCACCGCCCTGGAGCTGGGCTTGCCCACTGCTCTGCTGCCCCTGGGGACAGTCCTTCGCGAAGTGGCCCGCCTGGCCACACGTGAAGCAGGTGAAACGGGGCGGTCCCCCGCTAATCGGTGGACGGAATCCGGGGCGCGTTGTGGCGGTGGCAATGCCCGGGGTACCGTCTGCTGCTGCTGTTGCTGTTGTCTTGGTGGTGGCATCGGCGGACGGAACGGAGGTGCTTGGAACGAACGTCCCCCGAACTGTTGAGGTCACGCCGGTGGACGCCACTGCTGCCCGGATGGTGTCCGATACACCATACGGTACTTCTGAGGCGCGCCACCACCGCTGCTAGGTGGAGCGCTGCGCTTCCTCTGCTCAGCTGCCAACTCCCGCTGAGCGTCCTCTTGCATGATCGCGGCATTGACTAAGTCGTTGAATGTGCCGTGATTCCACTGAACGAGGTGCGTCTTCATTTCGGGGTGTAACCCCCGATAGAAATGCTCCCTCTTCTTCTCCTCCGTGGAGATATAGTCTGACGCATACTGCGCCAGATGGTTGAAGGCACGGGAGTAGTCGTGGGCACTCCTCCCGCCCTGCTTCAGCTCCAAGAATTCTTGGAACTTCCTCTTCATTATTCCGGGAGGAATGTGGTAGGCGCGGAACACCTCCCGGAACTCTTGCCATTCCACGGCATGGCCAGCCGGACGTGAGGCGATATAGTTCGCCCACCACGCACCAGCGGCACCGTGGAGCTGCTGTGCTGCGAACAGGGTCTTCTGTCGCTCCGTACATTGGAGCAGCCCGAACTTGGACTCGATAGTCCGCAGCCAGTTGTCCGCCTCCAGTGGTTCTTCGGCTTCGGTGAACACTGGAGGGTGCGTACTCATCAAATCCGAGTACGACACTTCACGGGGCTCAAGAGGCCCTCGCTCTTGACGTCCCCCCACCTGGGACGTATTCTGCACGATCGTGCGGAGCAGGTCGGTCTGCTCCTCCCGACCTCCCACCAGTGCCGCTATCACATCCGCTAGAGTAAGCGGAGGCGGCGGTGGTGGCTGCTGCTGCGGGGTGCTGTCGTAGGCCGGTGGCTGGGAGTCATCGCCTCCCCCTTGGCTAGAGCCACCTACCTCGTGCGTGGTCCTAGTGCGAACCATCTGCAACCATACGACAATAACATCAGTCCCGCAACACTTGCATGCAGTTCCATTAAAATGGGCGTAAAAATATTATGACAACAAAAACATGCGATATATCTCGTAAGTAGATAATGTAATAACTTTGCACAAGCTACACCATTACCAGACCAAACACAAGCTAGTTTAATCCAACTTGATGAACCTCCACTTTGGAAGCTCACCATAACTGGGTTTGGTCTCTACGAGACATTATTATCGCGTTGTCATCACGTATCACACCCTTAGGGTACAACACCCTTTTCAAAGAGTTCAACTGTCATTCTTCTGTCAGAATGACCAGTTTCCACCTATTCCAAGTCTTGATCTGGTTCTGGGCATTTTCATGACTCACGTTGAATACTAAAGTTAAAGTTAACTTCAGTATCTTTCGAACGAGTATTCAATTGCCCCCAGATCAGCCTTGGTTAAAAAGTTATGCTAATTCAAAGACAGCAGAATTTCTGGAAGAATTTTAACAGCACCTCCCTTGGAAGTAGCTGTTTTCAATTTGAGTTTCCACTGAAATCTGTGCTGAAACTTCAGAAACTTTGAATTACAAAGATGTCACACTTCTTCTCTCCTTTCTAAGGATGTATTATATGAAAATTTTAGATTTTTCTACTGGGAGTTATGTTTGAAAACAGAACAGTTCAGAGAATGTTTTACTCTGTCCTGGTTCTGGACAGTTTACATTCCTCTGGGATTTAAGCCATCTTAAGGTGAGTTTCAGCTCTGGAAGTCTACAATAAAGTTGTAGAGTACTTCAATACCTTTCCAGAACTATATAGCACACCTCTTTGGGCTAAGGACCCGTGAGTTATGCCCTGTTGAAGATCAGCAAACTTGCTGTCCAAAACAGAGCACTCTGTTTTTCATCCATTTGGCTATCCTGCTTCACTATCCCATTTTTATACCCAACCAGGGTCAAAATTGTTGAACCTAATGATTTTAGTTCCTTGTTCTAAATATTTTCATGCATATGCCTACAATATCTCGGTACTACGTTCCTCACAAAAGAAAATCCTAACCGGATCATACCGGTATATACGTCTCAAGTGTGGCACTAAACGGTCTCTCGCACACGTTTTCTACACGGATACATACGTGGTTAGTACCTGCAGAAGACCACACAATAATGGTGCACTCAATGGTTATTCATTTCAGGCAGTTCCATACTTACTTGCCTAATGCACGCTAGGGATCAGCGTTTCATATGAACTCAGGGACATGAAGAGTCCAAGAGGTTCATATTGACGTCTCACACCAAGCTGTGAGACTCTATCCCTGAGCCACGTTCCTCGTCAGGGGGAGCTAACCGAAATTGAACCGCTTTCGGTGGCGTTCCTTACCATACTTACCAGAGCGTAGGTGTGTCGTTACAATAATTGAGATTCGGAATTATAACACATAAGTTAGTCTTTGCCACTTTAAGTAACTATGCTAATACAGTCCTTACTTGGGCAACTACCGATTCCTCACCGTAAACCTAAGTTTTCCCATAATGCAGTCCTTAAGTACTGTGTTATCCCCAATGCAGCTCTGATACCAGGCTGTGGCGGACCGGAATCCGCTCATCCAGGATCGCAGAGGGTGGTGCCGCGCGATGCGACACCCGACAGCACACGTCATAAGAACACATTATATTACAAGGGAAAACAAACTGAATGTACAAAATAGTACAAACTCCAGTTACAAAATATTAATTATCTTACACAGCGGAAGTCTACACTATACAACTCACGCCCGCCTATCTAGCAAAAGTGGTTGCCCAGCCCTAGAGCAACCCACAGTAGCTGCACTCCTCAGCTCAGCGCGGCGTGTACGGCTCCCACTCAGCCGTGGTCCCCGACGGAGGGTAACCCTCGCCGGTGGACTCGTACTCCGAGTCCGTGGGTGGCTCCTCACCTGAAAAACACTTAAGCAGCAACCGTGAGCACGAAGGCTCAGCAAGTCTTAACCGACTCACCTAAGCATGAAACTCTACATGGGGTGTACCATGACATAGGATAGCAATGTTGCAGCAAACGGACACGCCTACAAGTTCATCCTTAGTTCGGCTTTTAGCAACAAGTTAACGGTTCATAAAGCTGAAATTTAGTGAGCAATATTTGGTGGCACACATGTAACAATACAATTATATCATAACAGCAATATTGAATCATAACATTTCATTCATTAATCTATGTTACGAGGCAGTGAACAAGCGGTACTCGTCACCGCGAGAGACGGCGAATCGACTCGATATACACCTGCAGGGAAAACCCAAAGAGCACGTCGCGTACGCCCACCCGTGGAGCTGCACAGCACGCTCACTCGATGTCGTACGGGACAACCTTTCACCCAACAGCCCAAACGTCGAACCGGTCGCACCGAAACGAGCAGGAGGTTCCCCACACGGAGCATCTCTCTATGCCCATTGGCAGATTTCCACCTTGCTGCCCTCAACCTACACCTATAAATCGGTGTGCTATGCCTCGACGCCCGGAGGTTTAGGCTACATCGGTTTATCGGGGCCCATATATCCGATATGCCTTCGGTACGTTCAATACTTGTTCAGCAGGGCCGCACACGGATCGGTCCTCAATCGACACGAGCAGGGCTGCGCACACAAGACTTCCTCTTGCTGCGCCCTAGCCCCTGCCTAGTCTCATTTTCATTACTAAAGTGATCTAACATCACTCAACCGAACCCGTGTGTCCCAATGCCTATCTCGCGAGTAGATTCCAACTACTCGACTTGTACCGAAGTCCTATGACTCATTAAGCGTAGCCTGTCTACTCGAGGTACTTGACACTACCCTCACTCTTTTAGGAACCTCTGGTTATGCAAGTGGGGTTTCATTCATCCTATACCTAATGCACATACATACTTCATATGACACATGTAAACAAAGTAAGACTTATAAAAAGGGTTAATGCAAACCGGGGCTTGCCTTGTTGCTGCTGGTCAGGGGTTAGTTCTTCGTCCGGAAGAAGGAAGTCCAGCACTTCCGGAGTCTCTTCTTCAATGGCTACACGTCGAATATAATACTACATGTAAATTTTAATGCAATGTGTAAACTTGAATACTTATTTACTACTAACTCTAGCTAGCCCTCCCCTTTGGTTCTGAAATTTTTATTGTGGCTTGGCTGGGTCCTAACCAGAGTCTTGACCAAGTTTCATTTGAAACAGAGTTCATTTGCACCTTGTACAAATAAAAGCCCATTTGGTCAATATTTGAGCCTCTGAATAATTCCAGGGGTTTTCATGGCTCCAACCATTAGTTTCTGGAAACTAGACTTCAAGATGGTTCTAATGGAGTTGGTTTCATGTCATTTGAAGAATTCTACAGAAAGTTATGCCCTAATTAAGATTTGAGAAAATATGAAAAATGTTTCTGAATATTTTTCTATTTTCTCAGGGCAGTTCTATTAATCACCCCATTAGGGTAACTAAATGAACTTGGATCAATCTGAAAATTTTACTGGGATTCAGGGATTTTCCAATGAACCTTTCAGCCAAATTTCAGAATTTTTCATAAAGTAGTTCTCCCGATAAAATTCCCAACAGTTTAAATTTTAGGGATTTAATTCTAGAAAACTATTCACTTTCATGAGCTGAATTTGGTATTGCTGGAAAGTACTCAGAATCATGAGTTCAGCAAAATTTGGTTCATTGAATTTGGAGCTTCCTAACCAAATTATGAATTTCTAAAGCTTGAGCTAATCCCTGAATTATTTTCCTACAGAAAATCCCCTCCCGCGCTAAACCAGAGGCTGACAGCGGGGCCCGCCCGTTTAAATTGAACTAACCGCGCGCTCGCGCGTGATTAGCACAGGGGCTGACAGGTGGGGCCGCGCCCTTCGTCTACCTCCCGACGTCACCGCCCCGAGCCGCCGGAGCTCCGGCGAGGTCAGCATTCCCGGCGATCTAGCTCACCGGAGCCGACGATACTCGCCGCCCCCACGTAATCTCGGGTGCTGAACCCGCTGGACACCATGTCGCCGCCGGCTAACTGCCATAGCTCACCGGCGACGAGCCCTATGCCTCTGTGCTACCTCGGCAACGTGTTCCCGCCCTTCTGACCATCTCCTTCGTGCGCTAATCGCGTCGCCACACTCAGTGAAACCTCGGGAAACTCGGCATGAGCTCTGTTGGGCCCTAAACGGCCGGCAACCCAGACCTCACCGGCGACCCCCTCCTCTGCCATACTGTCCTAGGGTGAACTTAGGGTTCCGGCGGTGATTTCCTTCCGGTTTTCGATCGAGAAGGGTCGCCAGAACTTCTAGATGCTCTCTCACAGCTCCGTTCGACCTCCCACCCACTAAGCTTCACGAATTTCTCCTAAACCTAATCGGGTCCCGAAAGGAGCTACCCGCCCTAAACTGGAAAATTCTCCGCGCACAAAGGTCGAACCTTGGAACGGTTTGCGCGGTGGTCTTGAGGACGAGCTAGCGCTTCACTTTCCTATGGAGGTCAAAGCCGGAAGATGATCACAGCTGGGGTGGCATACAATCGGAGCTCGGGCGACTAGGCTGCTGGTTGCGGAACTCGCAAAAATCAGCAACTCGCCGGCGGTCTCGGGCCTTTTATAGGCCCCTGAGGCCAGTGGAGAGCGCGACACCAGCTGTGCCACCTCCTCTGCCGAAGCAGGAGCTGGCCGGCCGAGGTGGTCGGGCGCCGACGCTGGCTGCAGCTGGCGAGCGCGCTCGGTCGAGGAAGTCGGCTGAGGAGACTTCTGTGCTAAGTCTACTGACCAGTGGGCCTCCCCTCTAATTCTTTTGTTTTTCCAATTTTCTGAATTCTGTTGTGCCAAAATATCCTCAGCTACTCACAATTTAATGTGAGACTTAGTCACCAAGTCTTGGTTTAAATTTGAATTCTCAAATTTGAACTGTGTTTGGCTAAATTTGCTGCATGTTTAAACTGAAATTCAAATTCAGTTTTGAATTCTTGCAAATTTAGCTCTTGACAAGATGAACTCCAATGAGGATGAAAATTGGTGGGCTTACTCAGAAAAATGTGCTGAGTTTGAATATGAAGCTAACTTTTGAATTTGAGTGGTGAAAGTTGCTGCAATTTGAATTCACATTCAAATTGGCCTCTTTTTTCAATCACCTCCAAAAGTGCCTCAAAAAGTGTTGGATTTACATGAAATTTGGCTTGAACCTTCCCAAGACTTTTCAAGTCCTAGGGGTGAGCTCAAGCTCTCATGTTCATGTGTAGAAATTCTACTTTGTGAAAGTGTAGGCTTTCCCTCTAATTACCCTTTTGATGGAGGTTACTTGCTCTTCACACTTTTTCCTAAGATATCCACAATAAAAACTGTGGTGTTGTGAGGTGAAGAGAAAATTTTGCAAGTCCCTTTTCTTGGGCTTTTACATCAAACCACCGAGTTTTCTGCACCTGCGTGATTCCCTGGAGGCGGTGGAACACGATCGGCGTGTTAGATCAGAAAATCCGAGCAGAGATCGAGAGAAATCGGTGATCGGAGCTTCGGTTCTCAATGGGAGGAAAAACAGCTGATCGGGTGGGGGAAACGGGGCGATGTCGGCGTTTATATAGACGGGGGAGGGCGGCGTGTCGGTTGTGATCGAGTTTGAGTTGTCCGGGACCAGAATTCGGGTGGGGTCGCGGGTTTCCGGGGGTAGTTTCGATTCGGGAGAGAGAGGAGTCCCGGGATCAGCCGAGCGCGCGCGCGAGGAGGAAGACGACGGCGGGCCCCGCGTGTCAGTGAGAGGGAAAAGGGGCGCGCGGCTGCGGGCTGGCGCGGGGGTATGGTGGGCCGGCTGGTGGGTTTCGGCCCACTGGCCGGGGGCTTTGTTTTTCTTTTTCTTTTTCTTTTTCTTTTCTGTTTTGAGTTGAATTTGAATTCCAATTTGAATTTGAATTTCTGCACCACATGCAATACGTCCAAAAATTCTTAAATTCCCCTCTTAACAGGTTTTTGGGGTGTTACAGCTCGACCCCCCTTAAAAGAAATCTCGTCCTTGAGATTGGCGGTTCTAGGAAAACAATTCCGGAAACTGTGCCTTAAGCTCGTCTTCTCGCTCCCATGTGGCTTCCTCTTCTGAGTGATGCTTGCACTGCACCTTGCACATCCGAATTCTTTTATTTCTTGTGAGACGTTTCATTGTCTCTAAAATCTTGAATGGTTGCTCGGCATAAGACAGATCCTCAGCTATGTCAACCTCATTCATGGGTAACATCTCTTCAGTCGTCCTCAGACATTTCCTGAGCTGTGACACATGGAACACGTCATGCACATCTGATAGGCGAACCGGCAGTTCTATTTGATATGCCACTTCACTTTTCCTCTCTAGAACTTGAAAGGGTCCGATGTATCGAGGTGATAACTTCCCTTTCACCTTGAACCAATGAAGTCCTCGAATAGGGGATACCTTGAGGTAGACATAGTCCCCCACATTGAAAACGAGCTCTCTTCTCCGTACATCGGCATAGCTCTTTTGTCGTGTCTGTGCTATCCTCAAGTTGTTGCAAATTTCCCTCACTTTTGCCTCGGCGTCTTGTAGTACCTCGGGCCCAAACACTTTACTTTCTCCCGTTTGGTTCCAAAGTAGGGGAGTTCTACACTTCCTCCCATACAAAGCCTCAAAGGGTGACATTTTCATACTAGCCTGATAGCTGTTGTTATAGGAGAACTCCGCATACGGTAAGTTCTTATCCCAACTTCGATTGTTTTTGAGTGCACACGCTCTCAGCATGTCCTAAAGGATCTGATTGGTTCTTTCCGTCTGTCCATCAGTCTGGGGATGATAGGCAGAACTAAAGTTCAGATGAGTTCCCATGGTTTCATGCAACTTCTGCCAGAACCTTGAGGTGAACTGTGTCCCTCGATCTGACACTATCTTCTTTGGCACTCCATGGAAACACACGATCCATGACATGTATAATTCTGCCAATTTGGATCCGTTGTAGCTTTTTTTCACAGGGATGAAATGAGCTACCTTGGTTAGCCTGTCAATGATGACCCATATCGAATCATATCCTGATTGGGTCCTAGGTAGTCCCACTATGAAATCCATACCGATTTCTTCCCATTTCCATTCAGGCACTTTGAGTGGTTGCAATAATCCCGCGGGTCATTGATGTTCTGCTTTCACCAACTGACATGTGTCACATAGGGCAACATGTTCCGCGACATCTCGCTTCATGCCATACCACCAATACCTGCTCTTGAGGTCATGGTACATCTTCGTACTCCCAGGATGAATGGAATAGTCGGAATCATGAGCATCCTTCAAAATCAATTCACGGATCTCCTTCAATTCATGCACATAGATTCTTTTCCCGTGCCACACCGTACCATGTTCATCCTCTCTGAAACCAGGGGCTTTATTATCCTTGATGAGTTCTCTGATTTCTTGTATCTTCTCATCATTCTTTTGACCATCGCGTATGTCTTGCTCTAATGTGGAGTCCACTTCCATGGCGATGGCTTCACCACTATTCACCAGGCATAGATTGAGTCTTATAACATCATCCTTCAACTCTGCAGGCATGTCCTTCAAGCTCAACCTATTGACCTTCACTTTCCGGCTTAAAGCATCTGCCACGACATTCGCTTTCCCAGGATGATAGTTGATGCCCACATCAAAGTCGTTGATTAGCTCTAACCATCTCCTTTGTCTGAGGTCGAGATCTGGCTGTGTGAAAATGTACTTTAAGCTCTTATGGTCCGTATATATCTCTGTCCTTTTCCCCATCAAGTAATGCCGCCAAATCTTCAACGCGTGTACCACTGCAGCTAGCTCTAGGTCATGTGTAGGATAGTTCTTCTCGTGTTTCCGGAGCTGCCGGGACGTGTAAGCCATGACATGCCCCTCTTGCATGAGAAGACATCCCAACCCGTTTCCAGAGGCATCGCAGTACACCAAAAAGTTTTTCTGCATATCTGGCATAACTAGCACTGGCGCTGTTGTCAATCTTTTCTTCAGTTCCTGAAAACTCGTCTCGCACTGCGGTGTCCATGTGAATGTGATTCCTTTCTCCAACAGTTTGGTGAGGGGTCTCGAGATCTTGGAGAATCCCTCAATAAACCGTCGATAATACCCAGCCAATCCCAAGAAGCTTCGAACTTCCCCAACAGTCTCAGGGGTCTTCCACTTCTGTACATCCTCGATCTTGGCGGGATCTATAGAGATTCCCCCCTCCGAGATTATATGTCCTAAGAAGAAAACTCTCTTCAGCCAAAACTCACACTTGCTCAACTTGGCATATAGCTGGTGTTCTCTCAGCTTTTGCAACACCAACCTTAGGTGTTTCTCATGTTCTTCTTCATCTTTGGAGAAGACGAGAATGTCATCTATGAAAACCACCACAAATTTGTCCAGATATTCCATGAATACCTTGTTCATGAGATACATGAAGTATGCCGGGGCATTGGTTAGCCCGAAAGGCATGATGGTGTATTCATACAATCCGTACCGAGATACGAAAGCTGTCTTTGGAATATCAGTTTACCTTATCTTAAGTTGGTGGTATCCCGACCTGAGATCAATTTCCGAGAACACACAAGCTCCCCTCAACTGATCAAACAAGTCTTCAATGCGGGGTAATGGGTACTTGTTCTTGATGGTTACTTCATTCAACGCACGGTAGTCTACGCATAACCTTTGGGTTCCGTCCTTCTTGGGCACAAATATCACTGGAGCTCCCCATGGTGAGGAACTAGGACGAACATACCCCTTCTTTGTCAACTCTCTTAAATGTTCCTTGAGTTCTTCCAGCTGTTTAGAGTCCATCCGATAAGGTCTCTTGTATATCTGAGCTGTTCCAGGCACTAGCTCAATCGCGAATTCCACTTCATGATCGGGGGGGCATACCTGGCAACTCCTCCGGAAAAACATCTGGATATTCCCTGATGATCCTGATCTCCTCAACTTCCACCTCAACTTGGTTTAATTTAATGTCCCTCCTAGGCTCTTGTATTGTTATGAACTTTACTCTTGTGCCACTAGGGTGAGTTAGTTCCACCGTTCTGGTCGAACAATGGATGATTCCTTTATGTTTGGTCAACCAATCCATGCCCAAAATAATATCTATCCCTTGTGAACCTATCACTATGAAGTTGGCAGTAAATACTACCCCATTAATGTCTAGATTCACCTTGGGACACACTTGTCTTGTCCTTATTTCTCCACCTGGAGAGTTCACTGCTAGCATATGGTTCATTTGTGTGGTTGCTAGATCATGCTTCTTAACAAACCATTGAGCAATGAACGAGTGGGTAGCACCAGAATCAAACAACAGGGTTGCAATGTGTAAATTGGCAGGAAACTTACCAACTACCACGTCGGGTGCCTCTTGCGCTTCCTCCATGGTCACGTGGTTCACCCGTCCTTGCATTATATTCTGCTGTTGCGGCTGCACGGGCTTCTTCTTTGGGCACTTATGGGCGTAGTGCCTCACTTTACCACAGTTAAAGCATTGCACCCCTACCTTAGGTGCCTGGCCTTTGCTGTCTTGGGGTTGGTTTGGGGGTCCTGGTACTGCTGGGCGAGGTTGATATGTGGGGCGTGGCTGCTGCACAAATTGACGTTGTGGCTGTGCTGGTGCTGACGGAGGCCTGAAGTTCGGGTTGTACCCTCTCGGTGCTGAGTATGGTACCGCAGCACAGCTCGTCTGCCCTGCGGGTTGCTGCACCAGACGTGGGTGTGTGTTGCTACCCGAGGCTTGGTGTGACCATCTCGCCTTCCTCTTGTTTTCATTTTCCAAGGCCTTCAGCTTCCTCTCCACGACAAATGCTCTGTCCACCATCTTTTGGAAGCTTTCATACTCGTTGGAGGACATTGCACACTGCATTTCCGCTGCAAGTCCTTCCACAAAGCAGTCATGTTTCTGCTCATCAGTCTCGATGTCCCGTGGTGCATAACGGGATAGTTGGGTGAATTTAGTGAGGTATTCCCTCACAGTCATGTTTCCTTGCTGCAGTCCCAAGAACTCCTTTCTCTTGTTTTTGAGTTCACCCCTTGGTATGTAATGGTTGCGGAAACTGCGCTTGAACTCTTCCCAAGTGATGTTCTCGGGGTCATGATGGGCTGCCACGTAAGCGGTCCACCAATCAGCAGCAGGTCCATGCAATTGGTGAGAGGCAAACAACTCCCTCTCATACAATTGGCATTGTATGATCCTGATCTTGCTCTCAATGGTCTTTAGCCAATCATCTGCCTCCATAGGTTCAGCAGCACTTGCTAACTTTGGAGGTTGAGTCCCTAGAAACTCACTCAACCTTGGTTGGCGTGGTGCAGCTTGTGGAGGTGGAACTTGATGCAAGTTGGCCACCACTTGAGTTAGGCTCTGGATGGGCTGATTCTGATTTTCAAGCATTTGGTGGATGGGATCAGCTCCTTCACGGCGACCACACCTGTCTTGTCCTCCAGAAAGATGAGGGTTGCCAGCCTCATCGTTGTTGTTGGCGGGGTTGGCACCATGACCATTTCCTCTTCCGGCCATCTATCATAATCAACCAAATGTCAATTTAAAGCATTACGTGTTAACTTTCCAATTTGCTTGTTTAAACTTAAAAATTTTGAGACCTTATTTCATTTATATTTTCTGAGGATTTCATGTCTTACGCGAACATAAATGCACTCCTAATTCATATGGGTTCACACACCAAAGCAAAACAACCTGAAGACGAGGTTGTGGACAAACGCCAATGGCTTCCACAACTCACGTCACACACCAAGCATTAACATACTATTAACTAAGGTAACGACTCGACTACTCGACAACCTGCTAATCTAAGGGAAAGGACTCTACACTACTCGTATCACTGAGCTGGCTCCTCGGGATCTTCCTCATTATTGCGGCAGCCCTCTGACTCCGCTTTTGGTGGGGAAGCTGCTATGGAGAAGTGCGGCGACGCCTGCTCGCCCGGCTATCTGGGGAGTCATGAGTCCACGCGCCATTCACGGTGACACACAGTTTATTCCCATCTCCTCTTTCTCTCGCCCTCAAGCTGACTTGAAGCAACGCCTCATTCTCCTTCAGGGTGTCATGAACATCCTGAAGCTCCTGCTGACACTCATGCAGTCGAGTGCTGAGCATAGCAGCATCCTCCAAACACAGGTCCATGTGCTCATGGGAAGTCCCCTGCTGCACTGGCGGGTACTTGTACTCTGTTGTACCACTCTCACGCTGGAGGACATACATGTACTCAGTCCTGTCCAGGTGGCGACGATAGATGTGACTCTGGCAGGTGATTGCCTCCCAGGTGACATCCTTCTCCGCATCGACCTGTGTCGCTCGACAAGCTGGAGAGCGGTGAATCTTGAGCAGCTGATTTTCGTGGATAATCCTCATTTCTGAACTCCATTCTTCCTGCTTCTCACGGATGGTTCGGGTGGAGCTATAGTGTATCATTAGCTTGCCCGTATTTCCGGTGGCTTGGAGCATGCGTCGAAGACGGCGCAACAAGCCTCCTACTGCCAATCCGTAGGAGAGGTACGTCACTGGACGGTTCTCCTCTCTGAGGGCAAGGGCAACTACGGGAACTCTCCCTTCGGTGGACTTGCGAGCGGTGCGGATCATGCGAACCATCTAAAACATAAAGCATTTAAAATTAAGTTAGATAAGATTTTAAACAAAAATCCTATTTTAAATAAAAGTTGGGGTAAGATGAATAAAGTGGCCCATTAAATAACACTTTTCAAGAAAATAGGGTCCTTAACTACGCCCATTTCTACCTAGGTCCACGTTCCTACGGGCAACCTTGGCTCTGATACCACTTCTGTCACACCCGGTTTCTCCGAAGAACAACCGAGTGAATATCACATGTATGCCAGGATCATTTTCTCATACATGTGATGACAAATAGTGAAGCATTATTTATTACAAGCCAGGTGTCAAATATAAATAAGTCTTACATAGCATATGTCTCAATGGACGATAATAAGTTCATAACATGTAAATAAAATTGCAGCGGAATATTATTCTTGTGGGCTCCGTCACAGGTGTTGCTCGGGGGACTCCATGAACCTAGAATCCTTCTTCGGGTCCGAAGTCTTGGTCATTGAACACCACATCATCCCCTTGACCTGAGCAGCAATTTAAACCAACAAATATGCAAGTTTGAGTACCGTTGGTACTCAGCAAGTGTGGGAAAGTTATGTCATGCATGGCTAGAACAAGAAGAGGTTGAACTCATGGTTAAAGCACTACGCAATTATTGCCTACCACCTTAGCTTATTAAGCACCTATATTACTACATAGGTGAAATGGCCCCAATCTCCCATCCCATCATCATAATCAAATAACCGTAATATCATTTCCAATGTAAAGCTCCCCGCTTAACATCCACAACCTCCAAGGTCATCATCCTCTAATCATGAATAAGTCCAAGCCGCTCTTGACCGTGAGCACGGCTGTCATGACAGTTTTGACTCTGCAGAGTTTGCACCACTGTACCCACATGTAGTGATTTCATCCCCCGTTGCCGGGTGGACTAAAAGAACCTCCATTATGCCAGTGGCGACGAACCACATTCACACTTCCCAGGTGTGTAGCCAGGAGATCACTACGAAGCCTTTACAAAGGGATTCCCGACGAGCGTGGGCCCACTGAGGTTTCACCCCTAAAAGCATACAAGAGGCTCCAACCCCGCTGCAGTGGCCCCCTCTTGAGCCTTGCGGTTCATATGGTAGTCCAGCTGACACCTATTTCCCGCACCATCCAACAAACCCATACTACGCTGGGGATACACCTAATTAATTGGCCAAGCTGCCCCATCTCAGCATGTGGTTGGCACGGTAAAGCCGGGTTACATGCTCCATGAACCGGTCCTTAGGATCCAGGCAAGTACTAAACACAAACCCGAATCTCGTGCACCTAGCACCAACCAAATCATCCAACTTGCCTTGATCTCTACCTCTACATAACTCATAACATCTAATTCAAGAGTAAGGTAAGTAAATTGATGATCTCATACCCTAATTATCCCCATTCTAAGCATGGCTAAGCATATAAATAAATGACATGATAAAATAAATCCCAACCTAAGCTACAAGGAAACAAGGTAATGCAATTCTAGGGAAACTTCCTAGCATGGGTTTCATATTTCAATTGACAATGCAAATAATTCTATCTACACATCCTAGTATAGGATCAAAGTAGTCAAGGACACTTGCCTTCTTCCTGCTGCTATGGGAATGGAAAGTCTTGTTCTTGGAAGGGAAGAACTTGCTCTGGGGTAGGTTTCTATTCATGCCAACACACATAGCAAAAGAAAACAACAATCCATAAGAAATAGTTCACACTTTCACTTCATACAAACCACACAATCACACCTATGAAAGTCATTCACATTTCTAAGTGTTGTGGTTACTCTATGTGTGTTGATTTTTGGCTTACATGCACTTTTAAACATGTGTATATGATTTCTAACTTTTGTATTCAGATTTCTGTTTGCACACTATATATGAATTTCCAATTTGAACAAATTCCTTATATTCAATTGATACACATCTTAGCTACCAAGTATGCATGGAAGGTATTTTCCTACTCCAAATGGGTTTTCAGATCTTCTACCAAATCCTAAACTGAAATCTTGGGATTTGGAGACTTCATTTATCATTTTCTAGTTATGCATACCTATTTTCCTATATTTTCAGATTTATTTTCTATACCTAAATGTGAACTTTATTATGAAAATAGTAAGACACATCATCTAAACAGAATAGGTTCTAATCTAAAATATTAAATAATATATTTTTGAACTTCTCCTCTGATGTGAACTAATTTAAATTTATTTTACCAATTTTCAGAATTATTCTCTAACCTAAAAATGTGTCCCTATAACTAATAAATGTTAACAATCAATTAGACAGATTCATTTCAGCTTAAAAAGCTATTTTTAACTCACTCCAAAGTTTTCCAAGTGCTAGGAGAGTTTAAATTTGAATTTACAATGTATTTGTCTCACTTTTTAAATTTTAAATCCTAATTACATATTCAAATTCCTAAATTTAATATCATATAGGGTTAAAAAGGTAAACTCACCCCACCACAGGGTCTATTATATTATTTCATAAATTTCCAGGGGTCTAACTACACATAACAGAGGGGTTTTCCTAATTTTTATTAAGTCCATAGGCTGAAACTGATTTTTTAAATGAATTTACATAAATTTCTGAAGTTCCAGGGGCTAGATCAGAAGTTTCCGGGGCTAGCTCGTATTTCCTGAGATCCCCAGGGCGTAGCGCATAAGAATCTCGGTCTTTATAATGCGGGGCTGATGTGGACCGTCCGATTTAAAACAACGGCTCAGATAAGATCGCCGAACCGGTACGCGCGGGTTTTAATTCTACCGTGCGATTTAAAATAGACGGCGCACAATCGGCCACGTCGCCCTGACCGTGCGCGGGCGGCGCTGCCCGGTGGCGCGTGGCGGCGGGAGGCGGCGATCTCGCCGGAGAACTTCAGATCTTCGTCTATACCTCCTAAAACGGGGATTTCATGGCATAGATCGGTAGAGGGGAGGTCGGGGATCTCACCTCGGGGTTTTTCTTGAGTTCGGAGGCCCCGGAAGGCGGTCGGCGTCGAGGTCCGAGGTGGAACCGCTGTGGTGCTCGTCGGAGTTGTGCCTAGAGTGCAAACCACCGAGTTTTCTGCACCTGCGTGATTCCTCGGAGGCGGTGGAACACGATCGGCGCGTTAGATCGGAAAATCCGAGCAGAGATCGAGAGAAATCGGTGATCGGAGCTTCGGTTCTCACCGGGAGGAAAAACAGCTGATCGGGTGGGGAAAACGGGGCTACGCCGGCGTTTATATAGACGGGGGAGAGCGGCGTGTCGGTTGTGATCGAGTTTGAGTTATCCGGGACCAGAATTCGGCTGGGGTCGCGGGTTTCCGTGGGTAGTTTTGATTCGGGAGAGATAGGAGTCCCGGGATCAGCCGAGCGCGCGCGCGAGGAGGAAGACGACGGCGGGCCCCGCGTGTCAGTGAGAGGGAAAAGGGGCGCGCGGCTGCGGGCTGGCGCGGGGGTATGGTGGGCCGGCTGGTGGGTTTCGGCCCACTGGCCGGGGGCTTTGTTTTTTTTTCTTTTTTTCTTTTTCTTTGCTGTTTTGAGTTGAATTTGAATTTCTGCACCACATGCAATACGTCCAAAAATTTTTAAATTCCTTTCTTAACAGGTTTCTAGGGTGTTACAGCTCTACCCCCTTAAAAGAAATCTCGTCCTCGAGATTGGCGGTTCTAGGAAAACAATTCCGGAAACTATGCCTTAAGATCGTCTTCTCGCTCCCATGTGGCGTCCTCTTCTGAGTGATGCTTCCACTGCACCTTGCACATCCGAATTCTTTTATTTCTTGTGAGGCGTTTCATTGTCTCTAAAATCTTGAATGGTTGCTCGGCATAAGACAGATCCTCAGCTACGTCAACCTCATTCATGGGTAACATCTCTTCAGGCGTCCTCAGACATTTCTTTAGTTGTGACACATGGAACACGTCACGCACATCTGATAGGTGAACCGGCAGTTCTATTTGATATGCCACTTCACTTTTCCTCTCCAGAACTTGAAAGGGTCCGATGTATCGAGGTGATAACTTCCCTTTCACCTTGAACCGACAAAGTCCTCGAATAGGGGATACCTTGAGGTAGACATAGTCCCCCACGTTGAAAACGAGCTCTCTTCTCCGTACATCAGCATAGCTCTTTTGTCGTGTCTGTGCTATCCTCAAGTTGTTGCGAATTTCCCTCACTTTTGCCTCGGCGTCTTGTAGTACCTCGGGCCCAAACACTTTACTTTCTCCCATTTGGTTCCAAAATAGGGGAGTTCGACACTTCCTCCCATACAAAGCCTCAAAGGGTGACATTTTCATACTAGCCTGATAGCTGTTGTTATAGGAGAACTCCGCATACGGTAAGTTCTTATCCCAACTCCGATTGTTTTTTAGTGCACACGCTCTCAGCATGTCCTAAAGGATCTGATTGGTTCTTTCCATCTGTCCGTCAGTCTAGGGATGATAGGCAGAACTAAAGTTCAGATGAGTTCCCATGGTTTCGTGCAACTTCTGCCAGAACCTTGAGGTGAACTGTGTCCCTCGATCTGATACTATCTTCTTTGGCACTCCATGGAAACACACGATCCGTGACATGTATAATTCTGCCAATTTGGATCCCCTGTAACTTTTTTTCATAGGAATGAAATGCGCTACCTTGGTTAGCCTGTCAATGATGACCCATATCGAATCATATCCTGATTGGGTCCTAGGTAGTCCCACTATGAAATCCATACTGATTTCTTCCCATTTCCATTTAGGCACTTTGAGTGGTTGCAATAATCCCGCGGGTCGTTGATGTTCTGCTTTCACCAACTGACATGTGTCACATAGGGCAACATGTTCCGCGATATCTCGCTTCATGCCATACAACCAATACCTGCTCTTGAGGTCATGGTACATCTTCGTACTCCCAGGATGAATGGAATAGTCGGAATCATGAGCCTCCTTCAAAATCAATTCACGGATCTCCTTCACTTCAGGCACACAGATTCTTTTCGCGTGCCACACCGTACCATGTTCATCCTCTCTGAAATCAAGGGCTTTATTATCCTTGATGAGTTCTCTGATTTCTTGTATCTTCTCATCATTCTTTTGACCATCGCGTATGTCTTGCTCTAATGTGGAGTCCACTTCCATGGCGATGGCTTCACCACTATTCACCATGCATAGATTGAGTCTTATAACATCATCCTTCAACTCTGCAGGCATGTCCTTCAAGCTCAACCTATTGACCTACACTTTCCGGCTTAAAGCATCTGCAACGACATTCGCTTTCCCAGGATGATAGTTGATGCCCACATCAAAGTCGGTGATTAGCTCTAACCATCTCCTTTGTCTGAGGTTGAGATCTGGCTGTGTGAAAATGTACATTAAGCTCTTATGGTCCGTATATATCTCTGTCCTTTTCCCCATCAAGTAATGCCGCCAAATCTTCAACGCGTGTACCACTGCAGCTAGCTCTAGGTCATGTGTAGGATAGTTCTTCTCGTGTTTCCGGAGCTTCCGGGACGCGTAAGCCACGACATGCCCCTCTTGCATGAGAACACATCCCAACCCGTTTCCAGAGGCATGGCAGTACACCGAAAAGTTTTTCTGCATATCTGGCATAACTAGCACTGGGCTGTTGTCAATCTTTTCTTCAGTTCCTGAAAACTCGTCTCGCACTGCGATGTCCATGTGAATGTGATTCCTTTCTCCAACAGTTTGGTGAGGGGTCTCAAGATCTTGGAGAATCCCTCAATAAACCGTCGATAATACCCATCCAATCCCAAGAAGCTTCGAACTTCCCCGACATTCTCAGGGGTCTTCCACTTCTGTACATCCTCGATCTTAGCGGGATCTATGGAGATTCCCCCCTCCGAGATTATATGTCCAAAGAAGAGAACTCTCTTCAGCCAAAACTCACACTTGCTCAACTTGGCATATAGCTGGTGTTCTCTCAGCTTTTGCAACACCAACCTTAGGTGTTCCTCATGTTCTTCTTCATCTTTGGAGAAGACGAGAATGTCATCTATGAAAACCACCACAAATTTGTCCAGATATTCCATGAATACCTTGTTCATGAGATACATGAAGTATGCCGGGGCATTGGTTAGCCCGAAAGGCATGACGGTGTATTCATACAGTCCGTACAGAGATACGAAAGCTGTCTTTGGAATATCAGTTTACCTTATCTTAAGTTGGTGGTATCCCGACCTGAGATCAATTTTCGAGAACACAAAAGCTCCCCTCAACTGATCAAACAAGTCTTCAATGCGGGGTAATGGGTACTTGTTCTTTATGGTTACTTCATTCAACGCACGGTAGTCTACGCATAACCTTTGGGTTCCGTCCTTCTTGGGCACAAATATCACTGGAGCTCCCCATGGTGAGGAACTAGGACGAACATACCCCTTCTTTGTCAACTCTCTTAAATGTTCCTTGAGTTCTTCCAGCTGTTTAGAGTCCATCCGATAAGGTCTCTTGTATATTGGAGCTGTTCCAGGCACTAGCTCAATCGCGAGTTTCACTTCATGATCGGGGGGCATACCTAGCAACTCCTCCGGAAAAACATCTGGATATTCCCTGATGATCCTGATCTCCTCCACTTCCACCTCAACTTGGTTTAATTTAATGTCCCTCCTAGGCTCTTGTATTGTTATGAACTTTACTCTTGTGCCACTAGGGTGAGTTAGTTCCACCGTTCTGGTCGAACAATGGATGATTCCTTTATGTTTGGTCAACCAATCCATGCCCAAAATAATATCTACCCCTTGTGAATCTATCACTATGATGTTGGCAGTAAATACTACCCCATTAATGTCTAGATTCGCCTTGGGACACACTTGTCTTGTCCTTATTTCTCCACCTGGAGAGTTCACTGCTAGCATATGGTTCATTTGTGTGGTTGCTAGATCATGCTTCTTAACAAACCCTTGAGCAATGAACGAGTGGGTAGCACTAGAATCAAACAACAGGGTTGCAATGTGTAAATTAGCAGGAAACTTACCAACTACCACGTCGGGTGCCTCTTGCGCTTCCTCCATGGTCACGTGGTTCACCCGTCCTCGCATTACATTCTGCTGTTGCGGCTGCATGGGCTTCTTCTTTGGGCACTTATGGGCATAGTGCCTCACTTCACCACAGTTAAAGCATTGCACCTCTACCTTAGGTGCCTGGCCTTTGCTGTCTTGGGGTTGGTTTGGGGGTCCTGGTACTGCTGGTCGAGGTTGATATGTGGGGCGTGGCTGCTGCACAAATTGACGTTGTGCCTGTGCTGGTGCTGACGGAGGCTTGAAGTTCGGGTTGTACCCTCTCGGTGCTGAGTAGGGTACCGCAGCACGGCTCGTCTGCCCTGCGGATTGCTGCACCAGACGTGGGCGTGTGTTGCTACCCGAGGCTTGGTGTGACCATCCCGCCTTCCTTTTGTTTTCATTTTCCAAGGCCTTCAGCTTCCTCTCCACGAGAAATGCTCTGTCCACCATCTTTTGGAAGCTTTCATACTCGTTGGAGGACATTGCACACTGCATTTCAGCTGTAAGTCCTTCCACAAAGCAGTCCTGTTTCTGCTCATCAGTCTCGATGTCCCGTGGTGCATAACGGGATAGTTGGGTGAATTTAGTGAGGTATTCCCTCACAGTCATGTTTCCTTGCTGCAGTCCCAAGAACTCCTTTCTCTTGTTTTTGAGTTCACCCCTTGGTATGTAATGGTTGCGGAAACTGCGCTTGAACTCTTCCCAAGTGATGTTCTCGGGGTCATGATGGGCTGCCACGTAAGCGGTCCACCAATCAGCAGCAGGTCCATGCAATTGGTGAGAGGCAAACAACTCCCTCTCATACCCTTGGCATTGTATGATCCTCATCTTGCTCTCAATGGTCTTTAGCCAATCATCTGCCTCCAGAGGTTCAGCAGCACTTGCAAACTTTGGAGGTTGAGTCCCTAGAAACTCACTCAACCTTGGTTGGCGTGGTGCAGCTTGTGGAGGTGGAACTTGATGCAAGTTGGCCACCACTTGAGTTAGGCTCTGGATGGGCTGATTCTGATTTTCAAGCATTTGGTGGATGGGATCAGCTCCTTCACGGCGACCACCCCTGTCTTGTCCTCCAGAAAGATGAGGGTTGCCGGCCTCATCGTTGTTGTTGGCGGGGTTTGCACCATGACCCTTTCCTCTTCCGGCCATCTATCATGATCAACCAAATGTCAATTTAAAGCATTACGTGTTAACTTCCCAATTTGCTTGTTTAAACTTAAAAATTTTGAGACCTTATTTCATTTATATTTTCTGAGGATTGCATGTCTTACGCGAACATAAATGCACTCCTAATTCATATGGGTTCACACACCAAAGCAAAAAAACCTGAAGACGAGGTTGTGGACAAACGCCCATGGCTTCCACAACTCACATCACACACCAAGCATTAACACACCATTAACTAAGGTAACGACTCGAATACTCGACAACCTGCTAATCTAAGGGAAAGGACTCTACACTACTCGTATCACTGAGCTGGCTCCTCGGGATCTTACTCGTTATTGTGGCAGCCCTCTGACTCCGCTTTTGGTGGGGAAGCTGCTATGGAGAAGTGCGGCGACGCCTGCTCGCCCGGCGATCTGGGAGTCAGGAGTCCATGTGTCATTCACGGTGACACACAGTTCATTCCCATCTCCTCTTTCTCTCGCCCTCAAGCTGGCTCGAAGCAACGCCTCATTCTCCTTCAGGGTGTCACGAACATCCTGAAGCTCCTGTTGACACTCCTACAGTCGAGTGCTGAGCATAGCAGCATCCTCCAAACACAGGTCCATGTGTTCATGGGAAGTCCCCTGCTGCACTGGCGGGCACTTCTACTCCGTTGTACCACTCTCACGCTGGAGGACATACATGTACTCAGTCCTGTCCAGGTGGCGACGATAGATGTGACTCTGGCAGGTGATTGCCTCCCAGGTGACATCCTTCTCCGCATCGACCTGTGTCGCTCGACAAGCTGGAGAGCGGTGGATATTGAGCAGCTGATTTTCGTGGATAATTCTCATTTCTGAACTCCATTCTTCCCGCTTCTCACGGATGGTTCGGGTGGAGCTGTAGTGTATGATTAGCTTGCCCGTATTGCCGGCAGCTTGGAGCATGCGTCGAAGACGGCGCAACAAGCCTCCTACTGCCAATCCGTAGGAGAGGTACGTCAGCGGACGATTCTCCTCTCTCAGGGCAAGGGCAACTACGGGAACTCTCCCTCCCGTGGACTTGCGAGTGGTGCGGATCATGCGAACCATCTAAAACATAAAGCATTTAAAATTAAGTTAGATAAAATTTTAAACAAAAATCCTATTTTGAATAAAAGTTGGGGTAAGATGAATAAAGTGGCCCATTAAATAACACTTTTCAAGAAAATAGGGTCCTTAACTACGTCCATTTCTACCTAGGTCCACGTTCCTATGCCAGGGTCATTTTCTCATACATGTGATGACAAATAGTGAAGCATCATTTATTACAAGCCAAGTGACGAATATAAATAAGTCTTACATAGCATATGTCTCGATGGACGATAATAAGTTCATAACATATAAATAAAATTTAGCGGAATATTATTTCTGTGGGCTCCGTCACAGGCGTTGCCCGGGGGACTCCATGAACCTAGAATCCTTCTTCGGGTCTGAACTCTTGGTCATTGAACACCACATCATCCCCTTGACCTGAGCAGCAATTTAAACCAACAAATATGCAAATTTGAGTACCGTTGGTACTCAGCAAGTGTGGGAAAGTTATGTCATGCATGGCTAGAACAAGGAGAGGTTTAACTCATGGTTAAAGCACAACGCAATTATTGCCTACCACCTTAGCCTATTAAGCACCTACATTACTACACAGGTGAAATGGCCCCAATCTCCCATCCCATCATCATAATCAAATATCTGTAATATCATTTCCAATGTTAAGCTCCCCGCTTAACATCCACAACCTCCAAGGTCATCATCCTCTAATCATGAATAAGTCCAAGCTGCTCTTGACCGTGAGCACGGCTGTCATGACAGTTTTGACTCTGCAGAGTTTGCACCACTGTACCCACATGTAGTGATTTCATCCCCCGTTGTCGGGTGGACTAAAACAACCTCCATTATGCTAGTGGCTACGAACCACATTCACACTTCCCAGGTGTGTAGCCAGGAGATCACTACGAATCCTTTACAAAGGGATTCCCGACGAGCGTGGGCCCACTGAGGTTTCACCCCTAACAGCATACAAGAGGCTCCAACCCCGCTGCAGTGGCCCCCTCTTGAGCGTTGCGGTTCATATGGTAGTCCAGCTGACACCTATTCCCCGCACCATCCAACACACCCATACTACGTAGGGGATACACCTAATTAATTGGCCAAGCTGCCCCACCTCAGCATGTGGTTGGCACGGTAAAGCCAGGTTCATGCTGCATGAACCGGTCCGTAGGATCCAGGCAAGTACTAAACACAAACCCGAGTCTCGTGCACCCAGCACCAACCAAATCATCCAACTTGCCTTGATCCCTACCTCTACATAACTCATAACATCTCATTCAAGACTAAGGTAAGTAAATTTATGATCTCATACCCTAATTATCCCCATTCTAAGCATGGCTAAGCATATAAATAAATGACATGATAAAATAAATCCCAACCCAAGCTACAAGGAAACAAGGTAATGCAATTCTAGGGAAACTTCCTAGCATGGGTTTCATATTTCAATTGACAATGCAAATAATTCTATCTACACATCCTAGTATAGGATCAAAGTGATCAAGGACACTTGCCTTCTTCCTGCTGCTCTGGGAATGGAAAGTCTTATTCTTGGAAGGGAAGAACTTGCTCTGGGTCAGGTTCTATTCATGCCAACACACATAGCAAAAGAAAACAACAATCCATAAGACATAGTTCACACTTTCACTTCATACAAACCACACATTCACACCTATGAAAGTCATTCACATTTCTAAATGTTGTGGTTACTCTATGTGTGTTGATTTTTGGCTTAAATGCACTTTTAAACATGTGTATATGATTTCTAACTTTTGTATTCAGATTTATGTTTGCACACTGTATATGAATTTCCAATTTGAACAAATTCCTTATATTCAATTGATACACATCTTAGCTACCAAGTATGCATGGAAGGTATTTTCCTACTCCAAATGGGTTTTCAGATCTTCTACCAAATCCTAAACTGAAATCTTTGGATTTGGAGACTTCATTTATCATTTTCTAGTTATGCATACCTATTTTCCTATATTTTCAGATTTATTTTCTATACCTAAATGTGAACTTTATTATGAAAATAGTAAGACACATCATCTAAACAGAATAGGTTCTGATCTAAAATATTAAATAACATATTTTTGAACTTCTCCTCTGATGTGAACTAATTTAAATTCATTTTACCAATTTTCAGAATTATTCTCTAACCTAAAAATGTGTCCCTATAACTAATAAATGTGAACAATCAATTAGACAGATTCATTTCAGCTTAAAAACTATTTTTAACTCACTCCAAAGTTTTCCAAGTGCTAGGAGAGTTTAAATTTGAATTTACAATGTGTTTGTCCCACCTATTAAATTTTAAATCCTAATCACATATTCAAATTCCTAAATTTAATATCATATAGGGTTAAAAAGGTAAACTCACCCCACCACAGGGTCTATTATATTATTTCATAAATTTCCAGGAGTCTAACTACACATAACAGAGGGTTTTTTTTAATTTTTATTAAGTCCAGGGGCTAAAACTGATTTTTAAATGAATTTACATGAATTTCTGAAGTTCCAGGGGCTAGATCAGAAGTTTCCGGGGCTAGCTCGTATTTTCCGAGATCCCCAGGGGTAGCATGTAAGAATCCTGGTCTTTATAATGCGGGGCTGATTTGGACCGTCCGATTTAAAACAGACGGCTCAGATTAGATCGCCGAACCGGTACGCGCGAGTTTTAATTCTACCGTGCGATTTAAAATAGACGGCGCACAATCGGCCACGTCGCCCTGACCGTGCGCTGGCGGCGCTGCCCGGCGGCGCGCGGCGGTGGGAGGCGGCGATCTCGCCGAATAACTTCGGATCTTCGTCTATACCTCCTAAAACTGGGATTTCATGACATAGATCGGTAGAGGGGAGGTCGGGGATCACACCTCGGGATTTTTCTTGAGCTCGGAGGCCCCGGAAGGCGGTCGGCGTCGAGGTCCGAGGTGGAACCGCTGCGGTGCTCGTCGGAGTTGTGCCTAGAGCGCAAACCACCGAGTTTTATGCACCTGCGTGATTCCCCGGAGGCGGTGGAACACGATCGGCGCGTTAGATCGGAAAATCCGAGCAGAGATCGAGAGGAATCGGTGATCGGAGCTTCGGTTCTCACCGGGAGGAAAAACAGCTGATCGGGTGGGGAAAACGGGCGATGCCGGCGTTTATATAGACGGGGGAGGGCGTCGTGTCGGTTGTGATCGACTTTGAGTTGTCCGGGACCAGAATTCGGCTGGGGTTGCGGGTTTCCGGGGGTAGTTTTGATTCGGGAGAGAGAGGAGTTCCGGGATCGGCCGAGCGCGCGCATGAGGAGGAAGACGACGGCGGGCCCCGCGTGTCAGTGAGAGGGAAAAGGGGTGCGCGGCTGCGGGCTGGCGCGGGGGTATGGTGGGCCGGCTGGTGGGTTTCGGCCCACTGGCCGGGGGCTTTGTTTTTTTTCTTTTTCTTTTTCTTTCTCTTTTCTGTTTTGAGTTGAATTTGAATTCCAATTTGAATTTGAATTTCTGCACCACATGCAATACGTCCAAAAATTTTTAAATTCCCCTCTTAACAGGTTTTTGGGGTGTTACATCGGAGCCGGCGAGCGTGGATCCTTCAGGCTCCAGTGGTGACCAGCCGTCCAGGTCACCGGACGTGGTGCAGCCGAAGAGGTGACGGACGAGGAGGATCCACTTCGCCGCTCCTCCTGTTCCTCGTGAGAGGATCACCATTCGTCCACTCGGAGACAAGTAAACAAATTGTATAGTATTAAATATTGGATGTTGTCTACCGATACATAATAAGTTAACAAATTTTGCAGATCTTGGCATGACTATTTGTTCGCGGGCCAAGGACAGCACAGGCAGATTAATGGTGTCATCGGGGCTTTAGTGCGGTTGCACTATCCCGGTGTCATCGACGGTGTCCCTGCTGTAACACCCTCAAATTCATTTCCATGCATTGCATACATTTTTCGTGTAGAAAAGCATTATAAAAGAAGTAGAAATGGAAAAAGAAATATAGAAATGGAGAAAGAACCATAGAAATGGAGAAAGAACCATAGAAATGGAGAAAGGAACCATCGAAATGGAGGAAAAACCACAGAAATGGACAAGGGAATATAGAAATGGAGAATGGGGCATAGAAATGGAGAGGGGAATTTATAAATGGAAAAATGGGACATAGAAATGGAGAGGGGAATGTAGAAATGGAGAATGGGACATAGAAATGGAGAGGGGAATGTAGAAGTGGAACAAGTGACATAGAAATGGTGACGAATGTGAAAAAGATAGCCGAAATGAGCCATCCCCAAATTTTCCTCAAAATTTCCAAATTCCCAAATTCCACAAAAGGGGAATTTTCCCCACATTTGGAGGGATAAAATCCCCAAGGCTGCCGCACCCAACTAAAGGGATAAGTTGGTTGAGTTCCAAATTGAGTAGGACTCTTGGTTGAGTTCCAATTGGAGTAGGACTCCTCCCTTCTCCCACTTATAAATACGACCCCAGCCCCCCCTTTTGGCCGCAGCCTCCCCCACCCCCTCCCCCTCCAAGTCGCCGACTTGGAGCCCCTGCCCCCCGAACTCGCCGAGTTGGCACCCCACACCGCAGTTTGGTTGCCGGTGAGGCCTGCCAGTGAGCCCTGCCGACAAGCCGTGCCATCGAGCCCCGCCATCGAGCCCCACCGTTGACACGACCCCACTGGTCCTGTCGAGCCAGGATCACGCTGAGGGGTGCTGCATTGCACAACACCGTATAACACACGTCAAAGGTACAAAGCGGAAGCGGAAGCTTTATTACATAAACAAGTTTATTAACATGTTTACATCAAAATAAGTTTAGTCCACACTCGCGGGCGTAGACTAAGCATCAAGTGCACGTTCAGCCCTCGAACGTGTCCTTGCTAGCACACTCGCACACTAACTCTGCGGCGTGCACGACTCCCACTCGACGGGGTTCCCCTCCTGGGGTTCCGTCTCCTCTTCGGGAGTCCCTTCCTCATAGAACCCTGCAAAAGCTTCAAACACAAGCAGTGAGCACGAAGGCTCAGCAAGTCTGACCCGTCTCACCTAAACATGAAACTTCTACATGAGGGTGATGGGTTGCATGAGGTAAAAATTATTTGCAAGGACTCGCCTAATTAGTAAAACCTTACTTTCAAGTTTTAGCAGCAGGTTGTGGAGAACTTTACGCTAAGGCACATGAGAGAGCCGCAATCAAACAAGAAACGCATTTCTCTCATGTACTTTGCCCAAAGTTGAAAAGAACTTTAGTTAGCACTAAGCTACAGCATATCATTAACAATCAATGTCCAGCTTTCAATCAGCAACATTTTAACATGTAACTAGCCTGTTCTTTCTACGTCACGGTACAGTGAACAAGTGGTACTCACTGACCGCGAGGGACGGCGATTATAATCGATTTACACCTGCAGGGTTACCCGAATAACCCGTCACGTACGCCCGTACTCGATGTTGCCTACAACAACCATCACGGACGCCGTACGCGACTACCTTTCACCCGTTAGCCAAATATTGAACCGGTCCCATCGTCCCGAGCAAGAGGTCCCTGCACGCGCATCTCTGTGCCGCCAGCTGATTTACACCCCGAGCTCTCAACCTACCCTCTGAACGACGGGCAATGCCTCAATACCCAGCTACCCGAGTTACATCAGTTTCCCGGTTCCCATATAGCCGGTAGGTCTTCGGTACTGTTCTAGCTTGTTCAACAGGCCCGCACACGGCTCGGTCCTCAATCGACACAAGCGGAGCTACAGCACACAGGCCCCAAAGTCCTGCTGCCCTTACTCTCCGCTCGGTCTCATTTTCTTGCCATGTGTATCATGTGCTATCTCTACCCGAGCAATGTGCCTCTAGCCTATTCTCGCGAGTAGTTCCAACTACTCGACTTGTACCGAATCCTACTCTATCCTAGCAATGCAGTGGCTAACGGGGTTTGCAATCCTAAACCCCAACCCATGGTTTTCTTGGCTATGCAGTGGGGTTTCCAAACAAGACTCTGATGCACAATATAAAGAAAACAAGTATGTGCTCAAAACAATAAAAATTTATAAAATGGTTAATGCAAACCGGGGCTTGCCTTGCTGCTCTTGGTCGTAGGCTAGCTGTTCCTCCGGAGTAACGAAGTCTAGGACTTCGGGTTCCTCCTCGACCTTAGCGACTACATGATAAGAACAATGTATGTATTAATTAAATGCTTTTGTATTAACTTTGAAGTTGTGAAGTCTATAACCTTTACTAGATAGACCTAATGACTGTGAAACTTTTACTGTGGCTTGGTTACAACCTAAACAGAGACTTGGTCAAGTTTTAGTTGCAGCAAAGCTCATTTGAGCCCTCCACAAATAATTATGTCCTTGACCTTAATTAAAGGCTTTTAGGGTGTTCTAGGTATTTTCATGAAACAAACTATGACTTTCTGAAAACTAGATTTTCAGAGGGTTCTAATGGAATTGGTCTCACTTAATTTGGAAGTCTCTAACTAAAGATATGAGCTAAACAATTTCAGAGAAAATTCTGAAAATGTTTCTGAACATTTTCTATTTTCTCTGGAACAGTTTTACTAATCACACCATTAGGTGGACTAAATGAGCTCAAATGGATCTGAAATTTTTATGGTAGTTCAAGGATATTTTGGTGAACATCTCAGCAAAATTTCAGGATTTTCCTCCAAATGATTCTCCAGTTAAAATTCCTAACAGTTTAAATTTTAAGGAATTAATTCTGGAGAATTAAGGAATTTCATGAAGTGACACTTGATTTTCTGGAAAGTACTCAAAGAGCTGAATCCAGCAAAATTTGGTTCACTCAATTTGGAGCTTTCTAGCCAAAGTTATAAGGATTTGAAGTTTGAAGGAAATCTGAAAATCGGGGAAAAGTTTAAACTCGCGCGTGGGCCCAGGAGACACGCGTCGCACGCCGAAGCGACAGCACACCGCGGCCCACAAGGCTTTTGCGCGCCAGCACACCCGATCCCGGCCGCAGCCGGATCCCGATTCAAAATATCGGCCGCTGACAGCTGGGGTCCACCCCCTTCTTCAACCTCGCGACACCCGCGCTCCGCCGCCGAGGGACCTCGCCGGAGAGCTCGCCGCCGGCTGCTGTACCGCTCCAAACTTCTTGATTCTGGCCGCCCCTGCCTACTTTTACTTGGGGAACATGATCCGAGGGTCAGCTGCTCATGACAACGGCCGGAGCATGGTCGGCGACGAGCCGCCATATCGGAACGACTTCGGCCATGTCGACTGATGCTCCTAGTGCCTCAGCTACTTGGGAAACCGGTCGGGGAGCATCAGCGGACCTCAGAGAAGGTCGACATGAACTCGGGGCAGCTCGGGGAAGGCCCGAAATCGGTCCTCACCGTGCGCCCGATACCCCCCGTGCGTTCCGCCATTAGTAGACCTTGAATTACGCCGGGCACAGAAGTTCTCCGGCCCAGAGTTGTGAAGGCAACTCGTGCGTCACCGTGTCTAGTTCGTGTGGGAGTGGCCTGAGGCCCTCTAATCCTTTCTAGAGCACGAATTAAACAGAATCGTACCCGAAGGTCGTTCTGCACACAGAAAGGGGAAAAGTGGAAATTCGCCGCCAGTGAGCAACCACTCGAGCTGTGGCTCGGGGATGAGCAGCACCGATCACTTGCGCGTCCAAGGGTGCCTTGGCTCGGGCGTGACAACGCCCAGGTTGGGCTGTCCACGAGAGCCCGAGGTGCGGCGGTTTCCAGTTCCGAGTTTGATCTTTCGGCACAGCCGATATCACTCGGTTTCAATCGATTTCTATCAATGGGAAGGATGGAGGATGGTTGCTAGTACCTTGCTGGGACCTTGGAATGGAAAGAGGGAGCTGCGATCGGCTTGATCAAGCAGGAACTCGAGCGGCGGCGATGGCAGTGGGAAAAACAAGTCGTGTGCGTCGGCAGCTCGAGGAATGGCGACTGAAGCACACCGGGGAGGGAATAAATAGCCCGGCGGTCTGGTCTCCGGCTTGGGGCACGCAGCAGGAGCTCGCGCCGGCTGCCCCCTTCGGTGGCGCGCGCGCACAGCTGCCGGGAACCGACTGAACTGTGGTTCAGTCGGTTTGCTTTGAGGCTGAGGCTGACATGTGGGTCCCACTCCTCTTTTAACCTCTGAAATTTATTCCTAACAGCTGTGGTAAACAGTGAACCCTATTCTACCCTTGGCAACTCAAATTATTCACCCAAGAGCCATTTGAATTGATCAAAGTTCAAATGAGGTTTGGTTTGAATGAATTTCAGCACAAGTGCAGTTTGAAATTCAAATAAAGTTTGAATTTCTCCCCCTTAGCTCATGTCAAGATCAACTCCAAATGGAGTGAAAATTGGTGTGTGAGCTCACAAAAATGTGCTGAGCAAGAATATGCCTTCCACTTTTAAATTCAGTGGGTGAAAACAGTTTGAATTTGAATATGTTTTCAAACTGCCCCTTTCCTATCTACACCCAAGATGACCTCAAAAAATGTTTTGAATTTGGGTGAAACTTGGCATGGACATCCTTGGCAAAGTGTAGGAGTTTTCATATGTCCAGCCCATCTATATCACATGTGGGAAGTACCACTTTTGCAATGTGTGAGTTTGTTCCCTAATGAGCATGTTGATAATTGTTACTTGCTCTTTATTTGTGTTCATCATTTTTCCTCAAATGAGGTGTGTGGTGTGGGGATGAACACTGCAAATGGGTGTCAAAAACTGAGGCCCTTACATTCCTCCCCCCTTAAAAGAATCTCGTCCCGAGATTATAAGGTGAAAATGAGAGAGAGGACGGTGGAAAAATTACCGGATATGCGACGTGAGAAAGTCGGGGTAGTTAGTGCGAAGGAATTCTTCGCTCTCCCATGTCGCTTCATCCATGGAGTGATTACTCCACAGAACCTTGTAGAACCACAACGTACGGTTGCGTGTGGTTCGGGCCTTTTCATCAATAATCTGCACCGGTTCCTCCCGATAGGTGAGATCCGGTTGCAGTTCTTCAATGTCTTCCAGCTGAACGGTAGTTGATAGCTTGAGACACTTCCTCAGCTGGGAAATGTGAAAGACGTCGTGCACACCGGAAAGTGCTTCTGGTAATCTTAGCCGGTATGCCACCGATCCACATCTTTCGGTAATCTGGAATGGACCGATGAATCGGGGTGCTAACTTTCCTCTCACCCCAAATCTGTTTACGCCCTTCATTGGAGACACTCGTAGATATACGTGGTCTCCAGCTTCGAATTGTAACGGACGCCTTCTCCGGTCCGCATACTGTTTCTGTCGGGATTGAGCGGCTTTTAGGTTCGCTTGAATTAATCGAACCTTTTCTTCCGCGTTGTTGACAAGATCAATCCCGAAGGTAACCCTCTCGCCAGACTCACACCAATTCAATGGTGTGCGGCATTTTCTCCCGTATAGCGCCTCGTAGGGCGCCATCTTGATGCTGGCTTGGTACCCATTGTTGTACGAGAACTCGGCTAACGGCAAGTGATCATCCCAGTTCTTGCCGTGGTCGATAGCGCAAGCTCGTAGCATGTCTTCTAAGATTTGATTTACCCGCTCCGTTTGCCCATCCGTCTGCGGGTGGTAGGCTGAACTACGGATCAGCTTCGTCCCCAAGGCAGCGTGGAGCTGCTCCCAAAAACGGGACACAAATAAAGTGCCCCGGTCCGATACGATAGTACGGGGTACGCCGTATAAGCATAGGATCCGTGATATGTACAGTTCAGCGTACTTCTTGGCGTTGTAGTTGGTGTTGACCGGGATGAAATGGGCAACTTTGGTGAGCCGATCGACGATCACCCACACAGAATCATGTTTCTGTAAGGTGGTGGGTAAACCGACGACGAAATCCATGCTCACGTCCTCCCACTTCCAGGCAGGAATGCCCAGTGGTTGCAGCAGTCCCGGTTTCCGCATGTGGTCTGCCTTCACCCGTCGACATGTATCACACTCGGACACGTATTTTGCAGTCTCTCGCTTCATCCGTGTCCACCAAAACTTGCTTCTGAGTTCTTGATACATCTTGTTGCTGCCGGGGTGAATAGAAAACTTTGATAAGTGAGCCTCATCAAAGATTTTCTTCCGTAACTCCGGGTTTCGGGGTACGACGATCCGGTCCTTGAACCATAGGACGCCGTCTCCGTCCTTCCGGAAACATTTCAACTCCCCACTGTCTACACGTCTCCGCAAATGTGATATGCCCTTGTCATTCTTCTGGGCTGCCGCTATCTCTTCACGGATGGTGGGGATCAAAGCTAGGTTGTAGAGAGCTCCATGTGGAATCACATGTAGTGGTGGTTCGCTCTCTTCCAACGGTGTGATGGTCAGATTATTGACGTGTGACTTGCGGCTTAGCGCGTCTGCCACAACGTTTGCCTTGCCCGGATGATAATGGATCTCTATCTCGTAATCCTTTATCAGTTCTAACCATCTTCGTTGCCTCATGTTCAGCTCCTTCTGAGTGAATATGTACTTGAGGCTTTTGTGGTCGGTATATAAATGTACGAGGTTACCGAGTAGGTAGTGCCTCCACATTTTCAGTGCAAGTACCACGGCAGCGAGCTCCAAGTCGTGAGTTGGATAATTTTGCTCATGATTCCTAAGCTGCCGTGACCCATACGCGACCACCCTTCGGTCTTGCATCAACACACATCCGAGCCCAATGCCGGATGCATCGCAGTACACATCGAACGGTTTTGTTGTGTCTGGCTGCGCCAAAACCGGTGCTGATGTCAGGTGCTTGACTAAAGCCTTGAATGCTGCTTCACATGCTGGACTCCAAACATATTTGGTAGCCTTCTTCAGCAGCTCTGTCATTGGCTTGGCAATCTTCGAGAAGTTCGGAATGAACCTCCGATAATATCCCGCGAGTCCGAGGAAACTCCGTACCTCATGAACAGTTCTCGGGGATTTCCAATTCAGCACTTGCGTGATTTTGCTCGGGTCCACAGCGATACCCTCCGCTGAGATGATATGCCCGAGGAAAGGCACTTGCGATATCCAAAACTCGCATTTGCTGAACTTTGCGTATAACTTGTGATCCCGCAGCCGTTGCAAGACTATACGCAGATGTTTCTTGTGATCTTCCTCCGACTTGGAATATACCAGGATGTCGTCGATGAAGACCACGACAAACTTGTCCAGCTCCGGCATGAACACCGAGTTCATTAAGTACATGAAGTGAGCTGGAGCATTGGTGAGGCCAAAGGACATGACCAGGTACTCATAAAGTCCGTACCTTGTCGAAAAAGCTGTCTTTGGAATGTCCTCAGCCCTGATCTTAATCTGATGGTACCCGGATCTTAAATCCATCTTGGAAAAGACCTTTGCTTCGACCAACTGATCAAACAACATGTCGATCCGTGGCAACGGGTACTTGTTCTTGATGGTTACGGCATTTAATGGACGGTAGTCCACGCAAAGCCGCAACGTTTCATCCTTCTTTTTGACAAATAATGCCGAACAGCCCCATGGCGAGGAGCTTGGCCTAATAAAACCCTTCTCCAGAAGGTCCGTGAGCTGAGTCTTCAGTTCAGCCAACTCCTTGGGCGCCATCTTGTACGGCCTCCGGGATATTGGCATGGTTCCCGGTGCAAGTTCAATCTTGAACTCCACCTCTCTATCGGGTGGCATCCCCGGCAAATCATCCGGGAATACATCAGGGAATTCTCGGACCACTGGAATGTCTTCCAATCTGATGGTTGTGGCTTGATAGACACTTGGAAGTTTTATTTCTGGACTGTCCAGAAATAATGAGTGAGAACCGTGCACTCCTGAGTTTAAGTGCACGACTCGGAGGACGGTGTCTAAAACAGCGCCGTGGCGGTTTAACCACGACATCCCTAGGATGACATCGACCTTCTGTCCTTCTAAGATAATGAGAGACGTGGGGTACACTCTACCCGCTAAGCATAATGGTGCTTTGGAGACCATTACGCTTGCTGAAATCTTCCCACCCGGTGAATAAATTAAATATGGACTATCGGTGGGTAGTATTGGCAAGCTGTGTTTAGCAATGAAAGCTTGGCTAATAAAATTATGCGTGGCGCCTGAATCAAATAGTACTATAGCGGGATGCTGGTGGAGTTGGAACATACCCGCAAGGATTGGCTCGCCCTCCGGCACGTCCTCAATGGCAAGCTGGTGGACAGTACCGGGCCTAGGGTTTGCCCGCCGCGCATTAGTAGGGTTCCGGGGTTGATTCCTCCCCGGAAACTGTGGTGCCACTCCGCCGCCTTGCCTCTCCGGGCAACTGCTCGCGAAGTGTCCTGGACGACCACACTTGTAACATGTGGCCGCTGCTGGTGGAGTACTCGGGGGACGAAAGCCCGGCATGCGTTGCGGAGGTGCAAACGCACGCGGCATCGCCCGCTGCTGCTGTTGTTGTTGCGGTGGTGCTGGCAGTGCCGGCCGGAATGCCGGTGAAGAATACGGCCGACCGCGGAACGGCATCGACCGTTGTGGTGGCTGCCAGCGCGGACCTGATGGTGGGCGATTCACCATCCGAAACTTCTGAGAAGGACCGCCTCCTTCTCCGCTGCTCTGCGGCGCGCTTCGCTTTCGCTCTGCCGCCGCCAACTCCTTGCCGGAGTCTTCCTGAACAATCGCAGCATCAATTATGTCGTTGAGGCTGCCGCGATTGAACATCGCCAGCTTGTCCTTCAGGAGCGGGTTAAGCCCCTGGTAAAAGTGGTCCCGCCGCTTCTCGTCCGTATCTGCGTGATACGACGCGTAGAGTGCGAGATCGTTGAACGCTCTGGAGTACTCCAGCGCGTTCCGGCTCCCTTGTTGCAGGTGTAGGAATTCCTGCGTCTTCCTCTTCATCAAACCGGGCGGTATATGATAGGCCCGGAAGGCCGTCCGGAACTCCGCCCAGGTCATCACTCGGTCGGTGGGTTGTGAAGCACAAAAGTTGGCCCACCACGCGCTCGCGGATCCTTGGAGCTGCTGGACCGCGAACTGAGTCTTGCGCTGCTCGCTGATTTGGAGCAGCCCGAACTTCATCTCTATGGCGCGGAGCCAGTTGTCCGCGTCAAGTGGTTCATCCGCCCTTGAGAATACAGGGGGATGAGTCGCCAGGAAGTCAGAGTAGGAGCTCTGTTGGCGCTCCTCACGATCTTGACGTCTCTCCGGGCGAGACGTATTCGCAATTAACGTTTGCAGCAGCTCTGTGTGCTGCTGATGTGAACCCGCCATTGCCGCGACAATGTCGGCCAATGTAACCGTTGGCAGTGGCGGTGGCGGTGTTTGCTGTTGCTGTTGCTGCTGTTGTCCCGAGGAGTCCTCGGGAGGTGGTTGGGAGGTCTCTCCCCCTTGGCTAGTACCTCCAACATCAGGGTTGGCACGAGTACGCGTCATTCTGAAATTCAACACAGCAGCAATTAGCACATGTCTTACTCAAAATTCCATAAACAGCAGTAAGTATTGAAGCGACGCATGACTAACTTGCACAACATTCACATATATTGATAAAGCATAAACTTTATACAAGATACATTATTCTCGGACCTCCGAGAAGTCGTGCTCATGCCGTCACTACCTATACATACGCTACTGTCTACACGACATGTCACCGATTACAAAAGTTGGGTTACGCTACCCTAGCTGCCCTACTTGGCAACCGTAACCCCCTACTCGGAGTAGAACTCGACCTCCTGTGGGTCGTCCTCCTCCGGTACTTCTGCTGGTGGCTCGGGGTCTACCACCTCTTCTCCCATTCCAGGTTCTCCCATGGCTGGAAGACCCAAGACTACCGGTACGCCCAATACCGGGGGCACGAGGTCCTGCAATGCATGCACCTCGTCCATAGCCTGGTTGTAGTCCTCTTCCCAGCCTTGTCCTTCCTCAATAGCGTCGTCCCGCTCTTGAGCAAGGTCCTCATTCTGCTGGGTTAGGGTCTGCACCAGCTCTTGCAACGCCGCAATGTCAACCCGGCTCTTCTTCTTTGCCTTCTTCAGACGACGCAACTGATTGTGTTGTTCATTCAGTCGCTTGATCGTCGGAAGGAGCACATTGCGGAGTGCACTGTGAGCACTCTCAAAATGATCTCCACGGCTTGTGCTCTCCTTGAGCTTGGTGGCGAGATGCTCCGTATGAACAGCTTGGCTGTCCATCACAGCGTTTCCCGCCCTCATTTGGAGGCTGAGATTTGCCTCCGCGGGGTTGTACCTTGGGCAACTCGGGTTTGTTGCCTCTAGGTACCTCTCTTCCCACACATGCTGAGCTCGTCCCTCCACCGGAACGAGTGCGTATGGAGTTCCCTCCATAGCCTGTACGTGTAGTTGGCAGAAACGTGACATAGTGTCACGGGCTGCCACTTGCCACATCCCTTCCGGTTGTCTTCCTCTCACCGTGACGGTGAATGGCACCCAACCGGGTGGCGTAGGCCCTGCAGGAACCTCGACATGGATCGTCCACGTCTTGTTCCCCTCTTCGCCTTCTTCCTTGGCGAAGTATTGCGGCATCTGGTTGTACCCGAAATATTGGAGCATTAGCCACAATGCTCCCGGGTAGCCGCTACGGTCAGAGCAGTGGGAAACTACCCACCCGTTCTCCAACCGTTTATCTGCTGCCATCTGTAAAAATATATTTGAGAAATGTCAAATATTTATTTAAACAGTAAACCATTGAGTTATAACATAAGATATGTCATTGAACCCTTAACACTTGGAAACATAGTTCAAATTTTTAAACAAATTTGACTGCTGATCTGCTGTTCCCATGACAGCCCTGACCAGTTTCCATATCAATCTGATTTAGGCCAGGTTAAAAGCAAAACCAGTCCTGGAGCTCAACATCAAAGTTAAAGTTAACTTCAATAGCTTTCCAGAAAGTATTTGGTTGGCCTAAGATCTGCTCTGGTTCAAAAGTTATGAGATGTCAAAGTTAACAGAATTTCTGGGAACAATTGGACAGCACCTCCCTGCCTTAGGTACTGATTTGATCCAAGAATTCCAGTTAATTCTGTTCCTAATCTGACAAAACTTTCTGTTACAAAGTTGTAACCCATCTCATAAGCTTCCCAGAACCACCTCATTTTCTATTTTTGGATTTTTTTTATGCAGGAAGTTATGCTTAATTTACAGAGAGTCTACAGAGAGTCTTTGCTCCGTCCTGTTTTCTGGACAGTTTCAACTCTACTGCATTTTTCGAGTGGTTAAGGGATGAAACACCTCTGGAACTCAACAGAAAAGTTGTAAAGCTCCTCCAAAGCTTTCCAGAAATGTATCATACGACCCCAACCTCGAAAGAACTCAACCTCTAACCTCTGATTAACTTCAGCCTTGATTTAGCTGAAAACAGAGTGCTCTGTCCTTAACATCCTATAAGTTGAAAATTTATTAACTTTGAATATCCTGTTCAAGGGAAGGAGTTACATCAAGTTTTACTACTTTGGATCAAAACCTTCAAGTTTTTAAATGAAGTTGTTCATTTAGTTGGGTGTGACGTCGAGGCGTCACCAGATTATGTCGGTACTACGTCCTCACAAAGGAAAAACCTATACCGGATTTAGCCGGCTTCGTTAGTTCAGTGGCACTACTCGTCACTCGCACACGGATGCTACACGTCTACCGTTTCGTGGTAAGGCTACCTGCAGAAACTCAAACAATCATCAGACTCGGCTGCACACCGAGCCCGGAATCCATACAGTTTGTACACCCGGCCGTCATCACTCGCCCGGATGTTCTCAAGCCAAACACGCCTTGAGTTACGTGTTCACGTTTCAGACCACGTGACGGGGTCTCCCATGTTGCACCACGCACGCCAGGGACAGACGTTGCTCGAATACCCCAAACGACATGAAGAGTCGTAGAGGATATCAAAGCGGGTCGGGTTACCTGCCACCCGTGGGGCTCCACCCTTCAGCTTGTGCGCACTGGTGGACAGCGCTTACGTGCACCCCCCAAGACATGAACGTCCCGAGATGCACGATTTTCCGACATAACAAATAAGTTAATAAGCCACTTTCTATATACTAATAACATCCTTATACGGGCTACTAACTCGTTCCTCACTGGATTTTTGAAAAAGAAGACCTTTGTACTGTGTTAAACCTCAAGCGAGCTCTGATACCACGCTGACACGACCCCACTGGTCCTGTCGAGCCAGGATCACGCTGAGGGGTGCTGCATTGCACAACACCGTATAACACACGTCAAAGGTACAAAGCGGAAGCGGAAGCTTTATTACATAAACAAGTTTATTAACATGTTTACATCAAAATAAGTTTAGTCCACACTCGCGGGCGTAGACTAAGCATCAAGTGCACGTTCAGCCCTCGAACGTGTCCTTGCTAGCACACTCGCACACTAACTCTGCGGCGTGCACGACTCCCACTCGACGGGGTTCCCCTCCTGGGGTTCCGTCTCCTCTTCGGGAGTCCCTTCCTCATAGAACCCTGCAAAAGCTTCAAACACAAGCAGTGAGCACGAAGGCTCAGCAAGTCTGACCCGTCTCACCTAAACATGAAACTTCTACATGAGGGTGATGGGTTGCATGAGGTAAAAATTATTTGCAAGGACTCGCCTAATTAGTAAAACCTTACTTTCAAGTTTTAGCAGCAGGTTGTGGAGAACTTTACGCTAAGGCACATGAGAGAGCCGCAATCAAACAAGAAACGCATTTCTCTCATGTACTTTGCCCAAAGTTGAAAAGAACTTTAGTTAGCACTAAGCTACAGCATATCATTAACAATCAATGTCCAGCTTTCAATCAGCAACATTTTAACATGTAACTAGCCTGTTCTTTCTACGTCACGGTACAGTGAACAAGTGGTACTCACTGACCGCGAGGGACGGCGATTATAATCGATTTACACCTGCAGGGTTACCCGAATAACCCGTCACGTACGCCCGTACTCGATGTTGCCTACAACAACCATCACGGACGCCGTACGCGACTACCTTTCACCCGTTAGCCAAATATTGAACCGGTCCCATCGTCCCGAGCAAGAGGTCCCTGCACGCGCATCTCTGTGCCGCCAGCTGATTTACACCCCGAGCTCTCAACCTACCCTCTGAACGACGGGCAATGCCTCAATACCCAGCTACCCGAGTTACATCAGTTTCCCGGTTCCCATATAGCCGGTAGGTCTTCGGTACTGTTCTAGCTTGTTCAACAGGCCCGCACACGGCTCGGTCCTCAATCGACACAAGCGGAGCTACAGCACACAGGCCCCAAAGTCCTGCTGCCCTTACTCTCCGCTCGGTCTCATTTTCTTGCCATGTGTATCATGTGCTATCTCTACCCGAGCAATGTGCCTCTAGCCTATTCTCGCGAGTAGTTCCAACTACTCGACTTGTACCGAATCCTACTCTATCCTAGCAATGCAGTGGCTAACGGGGTTTGCAATCCTAAACCCCAACCCATGGTTTTCTTGGCTATGCAGTGGGGTTTCCAAACAAGACTCTGATGCACAATATAAAGAAAACAAGTATGTGCTCAAAACAATAAAAATTTATAAAATGGTTAATGCAAACCGGGGCTTGCCTTGCTGCTCTTGGTCGTAGGCTAGCTGTTCCTCCGGAGTAACGAAGTCTAGGACTTCGGGTTCCTCCTCGACCTTAGCGACTACATGATAAGAACAATGTATGTATTAATTAAATGCTTTTGTATTAACTTTGAAGTTGTGAAGTCTATAACCTTTACTAGATAGACCTAATGACTGTGAAACTTTTACTGTGGCTTGGTTACAACCTAAACAGAGACTTGGTCAAGTTTTAGTTGCAGCAAAGCTCATTTGAGCCCTCCACAAATAATTATGTCCTTGACCTTAATTAAAGGCTTTTAGGGTGTTCTAGGTATTTTCATGAAACAAACTATGACTTTCTGAAAACTAGATTTTCAGAGGGTTCTAATGGAATTGGTCTCACTTAATTTGGAAGTCTCTAACTAAAGATATGAGCTAAACAATTTCAGAGAAAATTCTGAAAATGTTTCTGAACATTTTCTATTTTCTCTGGAACAGTTTTACTAATCACACCATTAGGTGGACTAAATGAGCTCAAATGGATCTGAAATTTTTATGGTAGTTCAAGGATATTTTGGTGAACATCTCAGCAAAATTTCAGGATTTTCCTCCAAATGATTCTCCAGTTAAAATTCCTAACAGTTTAAACTTTAAGGAATTAATTCTGGAGAATTAAGGAATTTCATGAAGTGACACTTGATTTTCTGGAAAGTACTCAAAGAGCTGAATCCAGCAAAATTTGGTTCACTCAATTTGGAGCTTTCTAGCCAAAGTTATAAGGATTTGAAGTTTGAAGGAAATCTGAAAATCGGGGAAAAGTTTAAACTCGCGCGTGGGCCCAGGAGACACGCGTCGCACGCCGAAGCGACAGCACACCGCGGCCCACAAGGCTTTTGCGCGCCAGCACACCCGATCCCGGCCGCAGCCGGATCCCGATTCAAAATATCGGCCGCTGACAGCTGGGGTCCACCCCCTTCTTCAACCTCGCGACACCCGCGCTCCGCCGCCGAGGGACCTCGCCGGAGAGCTCGCCGCCGGCTGCTGTACCGCTCCAAACTTCTTGATTCTGGCCGCCCCTGCCTACTTTTACTTGGGGAACATGATCCGAGGGTCAGCTGCTCATGACAACGGCCGGAGCATGGTCGGCGACGAGCCGCCATATCGGAACGACTTCGGCCATGTCGACTGATGCTCCTAGTGCCTCAGCTACTTGGGAAACCGGTCGGGGAGCATCAGCGGACCTCAGAGAAGGTCGACATGAACTCGGGGCAGCTCGGGGAAGGCCCGAAATCGGTCCTCACCGTGCGCCCGATACCCCCCGTGCGTTCCGCCATTAGTAGACCTTGAATTACGCCGGGCACAGAAGTTCTCCGGCCCAGAGTTGTGAAGGCAACTCGTGCGTCACCGTGTCTAGTTCGTGTGGGAGTGGCCTGAGGCCCTCTAATCCTTTCTAGAGCACGAATTAAACAGAATCGTACCCGAAGGTCGTTCTGCACACAGAAAGGGGAAAAGTGGAAATTCGCCGCCAGTGAGCAACCACTCGAGCTGTGGCTCGGGGATGAGCAGCACCGATCACTTGCGCGTCCAAGGGTGCCTTGGCTCGGGCGTGACAACGCCCAGGTTGGGCTGTCCACGAGAGCCCGAGGTGCGGCGGTTTCCAGTTCCGAGTTTGATCTTTCGGCACAGCCGATATCACTCGGTTTCAATCGATTTCTATCAATGGGAAGGATGGAGGATGGTTGCTAGTACCTTGCTGGGACCTTGGAATGGAAAGAGGGAGCTGCGATCGGCTTGATCAAGCAGGAACTCGAGCGGCGGCGATGGCAGTGGGAAAAACAAGTCGTGTGCGTCGGCAGCTCGAGGAATGGCGACTGAAGCACACCGGGGAGGGAATAAATAGCCCGGCGGTCTGGTCTCCGGCTTGGGGCACGCAGCAGGAGCTGGCGCCGGCTGCCCCCTTCGGTGGCGCGCGCGCACAGCTGCCGGGAACCGACTGAACTGTGGTTCAGTCGGTTTGCTTTGAGGCTGAGGCTGACATGTGGGTCCCACTCCTCTTTTAACCTCTGAAATTTATTCCTAACAGCTGTGGTAAACAGTGAACCCTATTCTACCCTTGGCAACTCAAATTATTCACCCAAGAGCCATTTGAATTGATCAAAGTTCAAATGAGGTTTGGTTTGAATGAATTTCAGCACAAGTGCAGTTTGAAATTCAAATAAAGTTTGAATTTCTCCCCCTTAGCTCATGTCAAGATCAACTCCAAATGGAGTGAAAATTGGTGTGTGAGCTCACAAAAATGTGCTGAGCAAGAATATGCCTTCCACTTTTAAATTCAGTGGGTGAAAACAGTTTGAATTTGAATATGTTTTCAAACTGCCCCTTTCCTATCTACACCCAAGATGACCTCAAAAAATGTTTTGAATTTGGGTGAAACTTGGCATGGACATCCTTGGCAAAGTGTAGGAGTTTTCATATGTCCAGCCCATCTATATCACATGTGGGAAGTACCACTTTTGCAATGTGTGAGTTTGTTCCCTAATGAGCATGTTGATAATTGTTACTTGCTCTTTATTTGTGTTCATCATTTTTCCTCAAATGAGGTGTGTGGTGTGGGGATGAACACTGCAAATGGGTGTCAAAAACTGAGGCCCTTACAACCGTCGAGCCCCGTCGTCGAGCCCCGTCATCGAGACCCGCCGACGAGCCCTGTCACGCCTCGCCGTCGCCGGAAAAGAAGCCGATGATCTGTCCTACCCTAATCTTCCATAGAAAATTCCCTGCTGCTGCCATTGCTAGGAGGAAGGCCCTGCCACCAAAAGGAAGTGAGATAGGTCCCCATTACCCATCTTACAACATTGCTGCTGTTTCTACGCATCCGTTTTCTTCGTCCCCTTCGAGCAGAATCTTTTTCGTGTGTACAGATCGTGTTTTGATCGGTTTTTGACGGTGGAATTGATCTAGATCTTGAGTCTAGATCATCACCACGTCCACACTTGATCCCTAAACCTTTGTTCATCATAAAACCCCATGAAAGCCCATTAAAACATGCAAGAACACGTACAAACTGGTTTAATAAAACGGAACCATAGGATTTGCATTCATCTACCCCATTGCATCTTGAGAAAAGTTTGTGCATGATGATTGATTGCTGTAAATTTTGTATGTGCATGGTCGTGAGTAGAAGGACAAGCTCAAGATGCCATCTACGAGGATCTACAGCATCAAGACTTCGAGACGCTCCAACAACAAGAGCCACGGGAGCAAGGCAAGTGCCCCTTGACCATATTGATCCCATGTTTTGAATCTGTTTTGTTTGCGAGAACTCGTATGCTTGAGTCATCTTGGTGGGACACCCTTTTATAGGAGTTTACTAGTTTTGCTAAGCATCCTTATCGCCAGGAGGAGTTGATGGGTCGGGTATGGTTATTTTTCATTTTTGCTTCGCTTAATTCACGGGATACGGGAAGCTGAAATAAAACATGTCTAGCTACTGTACTCATATGAATGATGATGATGAGATTTTCATGATGTTAATGGGCATGGAATCGGGGGGATCTATGCAACCTTGGTTCATGAATGTTGCTGGATGAGATGGTGGTTCTTACCATAGATCTAAGGACTAGTTCATGCGAAAATATGCCAGGAAAACAGTGCCACCACAAGGTCAAGTATGGGTGCAGCTTAGCTGATTAAGTAGGTGTGTGGCTAGCTTGTTATGGACTGTGGATGGCGCGGGGAATGGGAGTCGAGGAGGACTTCCCTGGGAACTGCATGGCACAAGAGGGGGCCCGTGGGTGGGAGAATGGTGATTCGAGCCTGCCGGTGAAACCTCAGTGAGTCCATACATCTAGTAGCCCCTTTGTAAAGGCTATTTTGTGAGCTCTTGGCCATACACCAACGGTTGTGTACAGGTATAATGGAGGTTCTGCACTCGCCGACGGGTGACGAAATCCTGAACTTGTGGGTAAAGTGGTGCCGCCTCTTCAGAGTGTAAAACTATCATGATAGTCGTGCTTCCGGTCATAAGCATCTGGCCAACATCCATGATTAGAGGGAGAACTTTTGATGGTTATTCGGTATGGTTATGGTATGGTCATTGGGATTGGGACTGTTTTGAGTCATGACAATGAGATGGATATGAATATTTATGAGAATGAGATTAACTTGAGAATGATTAATGGCTGGTGGAGACTTGATAAATGGTGAATTATGATGAAAGAATATTGCTGATTACTTGGTTATATTGGGATTTAATTCATCTAGACTTAGTTGCTGTTTTTACCATGTTTGTGAAATAAAATTTGCTTGCTGCAATGAGCCTTTTTATTCCATACCTTGTTGTAAGCTACATGTCATACTTTTCCTACACTTGCTGAGTACGACATGTACTCACCCTTGCATTCCCACATATACATAAGCTACAGGAGAAGAGTACTTCGATGAACATGTGGAGTACTAGGCGTGCGCACTACCGTCAACATGCCTATGGAGATGAAGATTGGAGCCTGCTGTTTTAGTTATTTCCGCTGTCGTTTAGAGACTTCCGCTGCAAGAATAAGTTAGAGATTCATGATTGAGACATTGAGTCATTGTAATAAAGTACTTAAACACTATTTATTCATGGTTATATTCTGAATTCAGTTTGAGGATTACATGTGTATGTGTGATGAACATCCTGAGCACACATATGCATTCACATGGTTCTATTTTCGGAACCGGGTGCCACAGATTGGTATCAGAGCCACGTTGACCGTAGCACGCAATATTAGGTAGAATGGACACTCTAAAACACATAGGAACACCCCTCTAAACTGCTATTTTCAAAAATTGCTTGCTGCTACACTTTACTTGTCAACTCAGCCACCGCAAGTGCTATTTCAGCCCCTTTTTTTCTCTTCTATTGGACAGCAACATTTTTGTTTTCTTGCTTCATAGCTTCTGAAGTTTTGGAGCTATTTTCTTCCTTCTCTAAAGTTTCTCATGTCTTATAGATGCCGGTGATTAGGAGCACAATACGCATAAGGACTTGTCCACCACCACGTGGGAGTGCACTTAACCCCATTGAGGTGTCCGATGGACCATATTGGGAGGAGGTGAAGATGGAACCTCATAATGAAGATGAAGTCAATAGCTCTATGCATAAGAAAGAGGATCCGGAAGAGGTGGAACCATTCGAAGAAGACATGGAGGATGATCCACAAGAACGGCATTGGTACGCACCTCAGGGGGACTTTCACGCAGGCTTACACCCCGTGGAGCCTCATGAAGCTATGTCAGGAGGAGATGAATACAAAGAGGAGCCAACCCTTTCTGAGAACAATAATGAAGGTGATGAATGGACCAACCGTTCAGTTCAAGAATTCTGGTCCGATGGAATGGAAGGAGGACACATATCCAATGAGCTCAAAGAATTTCTGGAATGCTGCAGCTTATACCCGGAGTATATTCTCAAGAAAGTCCCTCGTCTCGGACATGAAGAGTGGAAGGCTGAGATAACCATCCTATCTAACGGTAGGGTTGTCACTCAACACATTGCAACCACATGGAGAGCTACAAGGGCAGAAGCTATTGATGATGCCGCATGGGATGCACTCACCGGACTGTGCTACGCCTTCCGTGAGCAGCTTGAGAACACTACTTTTGAGCTGCACCGGTATCGGAAGAGTGGTACAAGGGAGATCATTTGACCCCATGAAAGAGCTCTTTCCAAGCCACAAACTACTGACAAGTTTCAGAGATTTCTCATTGAGTTAGGACACCCGCTATGCAAGCGCACAAGAAGAGACCCGTTACCTCCGCAAGAAGCTATATTTGCTGGAGAAACAGGAGGAGACTCGTGCCAACGCGGGAGCAAATGGAGCACCAGCGTCATCTATCACTACATGGACTTCCAACTCATCATGGCGTGCATCCATGTATGACCACCCCCGTCACACGGCGAGCACAGCACTGGTTCTCACGATTAAGTTTAGGTTTCCCATTGAATATAGTTGTAATAGGAACGCTTAGACGCAGTAGGCTGAAATAGGAGTGGTGTGCAGAATTTTATGATTGCTTGTGTTTGTGTGCTGGTGTGAGTTGTGGACGTTTCGGCGAATGCCCACATCCAGACATAGTGGAGAGATGTGAGATGCTTCGGCACGTGTTCACATCCTCATCTAGGCTGATATTAATAAAAGAAGTTGCTTAGTTCATACACCTTGATGCATATAGTCTGGAAATCGCTTCTTTCGAATCTGAATTCTAGCTCCTACAAATATAGTATGTCCGAGAGTAAGCATTAAAATAAGGGGGGTAGATTTTCTCGCCAACCTTATCGTCTTGGATTTCCAAGGGATTGACATAATACTTGGAATGGACTGGTTAAGCAAGCACAACGTAGTGATTCAATGTGCTCAGAGGATTGTGCAGTTGACAAGTGAGCACGGCACTCGTATTGAGTTCGAGGCAGCCCAACCTACAATGGAGAAAGCAGTGCTGAACCACATAGAAGAAGTGACATTGGAAAGCATTCCGGTGGTTCGAGAATATTCAGATGTGTTCTCGGAAGAACATCCAGTTATGCCACCTGACCGGGACATTGAATTTGCCATTGATTTAGTACCCGGAACTGCACCTATAGCGAAGAGGCCGTATAGGATGCCCGCTAATGAACTAGTGGAGCTCAATAAGCAAATTCAGGAGCAGCTAGAAAGGGGTTTTATACGCCCAAGATCATCACCATGGGGAGCCCCCGTGCTCTTCGTAGACAAGAAGGATGGGACCCAAAGGATGTGTGTGGATTATAGGTCTCTCAACGAGGTGACGATCAATAATAAATACCCGCTGCCCCGTATAGAGGACTTGTTCGACCAAATGAAAAGTGCCCAAATTTTCTCCAAGATTGATCTTCGGTCAGGATACTTCCAGCTGAAGATTAAGCCCTCCAATATACCCAAGACTGCATTTCAAACACGGTATGGTTCGTATGAGTATACCGTATGTTTTTTGGGTTAACGAATGCACACCCATACTTTATGTACCTCATGAACAAGGTCTTCATGGAGTACTTGGACAAGTTCGTCATGGTTTTCATCGATGATATCATGGTGTATTCAAAAAGCAAGGAAGAACACGAAGAACACTTGAGGTTAACATTGCAGAAACTGCGAGAGCATCAATTGTATGCTAAGTTCAGCAAGTGTCAATTTTGGCTAAAGGAGATATCGTTCCTAGGCCACATCATCTCCGAGGGAGGAGTATCGGTTGATCCAGGAAAAGTGGGAGATGTTCTGAAGTGGAACCAACCGCAGAATGTGAGAGATATTCGGAGTCTCCTTTGGATGGCTGGATACTACCGCCGGTTCATCAAGGATTTCTCCAAAATAATGAAGCCTATGACTGAATTGCTAATGAAAGGGAAAGCGTTTCAGTGGACACCAGCTTGTCAAGAAAGCTTTGAGGAGCTAAAGAAGAGGTTAACCACAGCGCCGGTTTTGGTATTGCCGGACGTGAGCAAGAGCTTCGACATATATTGTGACGCATCAAGACAAGGACTTGGATGTGTGCTCATGCAAGAAGGAAAAGTGGTAGCCTATGCATCGAGACAACTAAAGAAACATGAGCTGAATTACCCCACACAAGACTTGGAACTTGCAGCCGTGGTACATGCCTTGAAGATTTGGAGGCATTATATCCTTGGCCACTGATGTGAGATCTATACAGATCACAAAAGCCTCAAGTATATATTCACGCAAACGGATCTGAATTTGAGGCAACGTCGATGGTTGGAACTCATCAAGGATTATGATGTTGGAATCAACTATCGCCCCGGAAAGGCCAATGTAGTAGCTGATGCGTTAAGCCGAAAGGGAGCATGTCACCAACTCACAGTTCGGGAGCTGCCACCGGAGCTGCGCAAGGAGTTTGAATGGTTACATCTCGGGTTCTTGTACGAGATGGAGGTGATAGAACTGAACTCCTCGCTGGAACAAGAGATACGAGATGGCCAAGCAACAGATGAGGAAATCAAGGAAAGAATGCGACAAGGCATATAAAAGGATTTCAAGGAAGACGAGAAAGGCATGCTTTGGTTAGGGAAAAGGATTTGTGTGCCTAACGTGAAGCACATCCGTGACACGATATTAAAGGAGGCACATGAGTCACCTTATTCCAGACACCCCGGCTGTACAAAGATGTACAAGGACCTTAAAACATGGTATTGGTGGGATGGTATGAAAAGGGACATAGCTGAATATGTTGCCTTATGCGATACGTGCCAACGGGTGAAGGCCGAACATCAAAGTCCCACTGGACTGTTGCAGCCATTGAAAGTACCTGAGTGGAAGTGGGAAGACATCAGCATGGATTTCATCATCGGATTGCCACGTACTCAATCGGGTTACGACTCTATTTGGGTTATCATGGACCGACTGACGAAAACAGCCCATTTCCTTCCTGTTAGAACCATGTACAGCGTTGCACAACTAGCCGAGCTGTATATGGAGCAAATCGTGTGTCGCCATGGAGTTCCGAAGAGGATAGTTTCAGATCAGGGTTTTCAATTTACCTCTAGGTTCTGGAAGAAGCTGCATGAAGCCATGGGTACACAACTGAATTTCAGCTTTGCTTATCAACCGCAAACCGACAAGCAAACTGAGAGGACAAATCAAATTTTGGAAGACATGTTGAGAGCTTGCGCCTTGAAACATGGGCGTAGTTGGGATAGGAGCTTGCCGTATGCTGAATTCTCATACAACAACATTTATCAAGCCAGCTTGAAGATGTCACCTTTCGAAGCATTGTGTGGCAGACGGTATAGAACACCGCTGTTCTGGAATGAGACCGGAGAAAGCCAAGTGTTTGGAGCCGAAGTGCTGCAAGACGCTGAAAAGCAGGTACAAACGATATGTGAAAACTTGAAGGCCGCTCAGTCAAGACAAAAGATTTATGCGGACAATAGGCGAAGAAGATTAACCTTCGAAGTATGAGACTTCGTGTATCTTTAGGTATCACCTATCCGACGCCAATGATGGTTCAACGTCAAAGGCAAGTTAGCACCTCGCTACATCGGGCCATTCAAGATTTTGGGAAAGCGAGGAGAAGTAGCCTATCAACTAGAGCTGCCAACGCACCTCTCCGGCGTGCATGATGTGTTTCACGTATCCCAACTCAAGAAGTGCTTAAGAGTACTGGAAGAACAAGTACCAATGGATGAGCTCAAGCTTCAAGAGGATCTAACCTACGTGGAACACCTTGTCAAGATCTTGGATGTGAAGAAAAGGCTCACGAGGAACAAAGTAATCTGTTGGTGCAAGGTACAGTGGAGCCATTACACGGAAGCCGAAAGTACATGGGAGCGTGAGGAAGACCTCAAGGCATAATTCCCTCATCTATTCTCCACTCTATCGAATCTTGAGGGCGAGATTCTGTTTAATAGGGGTAGGTTTGTAACACCCTCAAAATCATTTCCATGCATTGCATACATTTTTCATGTAGAAAAGCATTATAAAAGTATAAATGGAAAAAAACTATAGAAATGGAGAAAGAACCATAGAAATGGAGAAAGAACCATAGAAATGAAGGAAGGAACCATAGAAATGGAGGGAAAATCACAGAAATGGAGAAGGGAATATAGAAATGGAGAATGGAGCATAGAAATAGAGAGGGGAATGTAGAAATGGAAAAATGGGACATAGAAATGGAGAGGGGAATGTAGAAATCGAGAATGGGACAGAAATGGAGAGGGGAATGTAGAAATGGAACAAGTGACATAGAAATGGTGAGGAATGGGAAAAAGATAGCTGAAATGAGCCATCCCCAAATTTTCCCCAAAATTTTCAAATTCTCCAATTCCACAAAAGGGGAATTTTCCCCACATTTGGGGGGATAAAATCCCCACGGCTGCCGCACCCAACAAAACGGATAAGTTGGTTGAGTACCAAATTGAGTAGGACTCTTGATTGAGTTCCAATTGGAGTAGGACTCCTCCCTTCTCCCACTTATAAATACAACCACAGCCCCCCCCCCTTTGGCCGCAGCCTCCCTCTCCCCCTCCCCCTCCAAGTCGCCGACTTGGAGCCCCTGCCCCCCCCCCCAACTCGCCGAGTTGGCACCACCCCTCGCCGGAGTTTGGTCGCCGGTGAGCCCCGCTGATGATACCCGCCGTCGAGCCCCGCCGTCGAGCCATCGTCGAGCCCCGACGTCGAGATCCGCCGATGAGCCCCGTCACGCCTCGCCGTCGCCGGAAAAGAAGCCAACGATCTGTCCTACCCTAATCTTCCATAAAAAAATTCCCCGTTGCTGCCATTGCTAGAAGGAAGGCCCTGCCAGCAAAAGGAAGTGAAGTAGGTCCCCATTACCCATCTTACGATGTTGCCGCTGTTTCTACGCATCCGTTTTCTTCACCCCTTTCAAGCAGAAACTTTTGCGTGTGGACACATCGGTTTTTGACGGTGGAATTAATCTAGATCTTGAGTCAAGATCATCACCACATCCACACTTGATCCCTACACCGTTGTTCATTATAAAACCCCATGAAAGCCCATTAAAACATGCAAGAACACGTACAAACTGGTTTAATAAAACAACACCATAGGATTTGCATTCATCTACCCCGTTGCATCTTGAGAAAAGTTTGTGCATGATGATTGATTGCTGTAAATTTTGTATGTGCATGGTTGTGAGTAGAAAGACAAGCTAAAGAGGCTATCTATGAAGATCTATATCACCAAGACTTCGAGACGCTCGAACAACAAGAGCCACGGGAGCAAGGCAAGTGCCCTTGACCATATTGATCCAATGTTTTGAAACTGCTTTGTTTGCGAAAACTCGTACGCTTGAGTCATCTTGATGGGACAACCTTTTATAGGAGTTTACTAGTTTTGTTAACCATCCTTGTCGCCGGGAGAGTTGATGAGTCGGGTATGGTCGTTTTTCATTTTTGCTTCGCTTAATTCATGGGATACGGGAAGCTGAAATAAAACATGTCTAGCTACTGCACTCATATGAATAATGATGATGAGATCTTGATGATGTTAATGGGAATGGAATGGGGGAGATCTAGGAAAGCTTGGTTCATGAATGTTGCTGAATGAGATGGTGGTGCTTGCCATAGATCTATGGACCGGTTCATGCGAGAATATGCCAAGAAAACAGTGCCACCACAAGGCAAAGTATGGGTGCGGCTTAGCTGATTAATTAGGTGTGTTGCTAGATTGTTATGGACCGTGGATGGCGCGGGGAATGGGAGTCGAGAGAGGACTGCCCTGGGAACTGCATGGCACAAGAGGGGGCCCGTGGGTGGAGAATGGTGATTCGAGCCTGCCGGTGAAACCTCAGTGAGTCCATACATCTAGTAGCCCCTTTGTAAAGGCTATTTTGTGATCTCTTGTCCATACACCGACAGTTTTGTACTGGTATAATGGAGGTTCTGCAGTCGCCGACAGGTGACGAAATCACGAACTTGTGGGTAAAGTGGTGCCACCTCTGCAGAGTGTAAAACTATCATGATAGCCGTGCTTCCGGTCACAAGCACCTGGCCAACTTCCATGATTAGAGGGAAAAACTAGGGATGGTTATTCGGTATGGTTATGGTATGGTCATTGGGATTGGGATTGGTTTTAGGACTGTTTTGAGTCATAACAATGAGTTTTGTTTTGGTTATATGAATATGAGATGTATATGAATATTTATGAGAATGAGATGAACTTGAGAAAGATTAATGGCTGGTGGAGACTTGATAAATGGTGAATTATGATGAAAGAATGTTGCTGATTACTTGGTTATATTGGGATTTAATTCATCTAGACTTAGTTGTTGTATTTATCATGTTTGTGAAATAAAATTTGCTTGCTGCAATGAGCCTTTTTATTCCATACCTTGTTGTAAGCTACATGTCATACTTTTCCCGCACTTGCTAAGTACGACATGTACTCACCCTTGCATTCCCACATATACATCATCTACAGGAGAAGAGTACTTCGAGGAACATGTGGAGTACTAGGCGTGCACACTACCGTCAAGATGCCTGTGGAGATGAAGATTGGAACCTGCTGTTTTAGTTATTTCCACGGTTGTTTACAGACTTCCGCTGCAAGAATAAGTTAGAGATAATTGAGTGAGACATTGAGTCATTGTAATAAAGTACTTAAACACTATTTATTCATGGTTATATTCTGAATTCAGTTTGTGGATTACATGTGTATGTGTGATGAACATCCTGGGCACACATATGCATTCACTTGGTTCTATTTTCGGAACCGGGTGTCACACCTGCTTTTTCATGGGACCACTACACTCGTGTCTCTCACGAGGTCCACGACACCATTCAGGGGGCCGTGTGGAACGATTTTATGGTAAGTTAAAATATTTGCATTTCCCACTGATTTAAATTGTTAATGCAGATAATCAAATTTTTGTTTTCTTAAAGCTGTGGTACCAGCTAGAGGACTCGAGCTAGGGCATGATGGAGCATGCGACTGCCGTGTTCCACAACAATGCTCGGAAGCTCGTGGTGCAGGCGTTGTCGTATGCCCTCATCTAGGCCATCAACGAGTACAACAAGCGGCATTAGAAGCGGCAGCAAGGGGTCCGTTTAGGAAGGACTCCGACATGTACTTAACCGAGGAGCAGTACGTGGAGGTAAGTTATTATTGTTAACTATTTCCAATAATTACTTATGTTAACAGTATTGATGAAATACATAAATATGTGCATGTTAGTATTAGCTGGTTAGAGAGCCAGCCCGACGCGTACCGAGCTCTTTGTCGGTACCGGGCTAGCCAGGACTTCATCAGTAAGTCCACGAGGGCTCGAGCCTGCAGAGGGACAGATGGCCAGCACAACTACGACGGTGATGGCTCCGTGTGTATGGATAAACGCATGGTAAGTATATTTTAAGTTTCTTTATGTGTTCATAATAAATTTCTTCAACTAACACGTATCTACAGGAGCGAGAGACCGGTCAGGAGCTGACACCAACCGAGGTTTGGAAGAGAGGTCATTGGGGAAGTGACCCTTACCAGCCTAGGCAGTGTAGTCGGGTCGCGGCCGACCGACTGGTATGTCTTCAAAATTCATCAACTTAATTATAAGTAATACTATTACTGACACACATCATTTCTTTGTTTTTTAGGAAAAGCCTGCGCAGGAGGTGAAGAAGATACATGGCGAAGGGTACGATTGGGAAAACGCACCAATCGAGCCTAGAGCCGTGTTCGTAAGTGGCGGTAGGAAGGCCCATGGATGATGAGTTGGTCAACTTTTTCATTTTTTAAACATTCGTCTTCTACTTATTATTTTTATATCTTTTGTAGGTTTTCCATTTTCAATGGATTTGTCGACTCGAGGACGGCGCGACCTTCAAGAGGCGCTCCATCGATGGAGGCTTCGTCCGTTGGGCCGTCGAGTGACCGTCTCTCATAGAGGGACATGGAGTTTCGTGCCATGGTGGATAGGCTTGCGCGGACCCAAGAGGAGCTCGACAGGATGAGGGCCGTCCACGAGTACCAGGCCAACCTCATGTCCCAGATGCAGGCAGTGGTGAAGGTAAGTAATTGAAATTACTATAGTTTAATTTTTTTAGAATTTCAGTAATACTTGTGTTGTAATATGTTACAATGACAGGCCTTAGCTCGACAGAGTGGCTAGGATCTCACGTTTCCTGCGTGGCCGCAGCCACCACAGGCGCCCTTGTCACAGCTGTAACACCCCAAAAATCTTGTTAAGAGGGGAATTTAAAAATTTTTGGACGTATTGCATTGGCTGCAGAAATTCAAATTTAGTTGGAATTCAAATTCAAACCAGAAAAGAAATGGAAAAAGAAAAAAGGAAAACAGAAAAAAACCGGCCAGTGGGCCGAAACCCACCAGCCGGCCCACCCCACCCCGCGCCAGCCCGCAGTGCGCGCCCCGTTCCCTTTCTCGCTGACGTGTGGGGCCCGCCATTCTTCTTCCTCCTCGCACCCACGCTCGGCCGGCCGGGACTCTTCTCTCCTCCGAATCAAAACCGCCCCGGATACTCGCGTATCCCAGCCGAATTTCGGTTCTGGACGACGCAAACTCGATCACAACCGAACGCCGCCCTTCCCCGGCTATATAAACACCGGAATCTCCCCGATTTTCACCCACGATCAGCCGTTTTCCTTCCGGTGAGAATCCGAGTTTCTCCGGCCAATTTCGCTCGATCTTCGCTCGGGATTTCTGATCTAACATGTTGATCTTAATCCACCGCCTCCGGGGAATCACGCAGGTGCAGAAAACTCGGTGGTTTGCGACTCAAACACAACGCCGACGAGCTCGCCGTGAATTCATCTCGGACCTCGTCGCCGACTACTTTCCAGGACCTCCGAGCTCTAGAAAACCCCCGAGGTGAGATCCCCGACCTCCCCTCTACCGATATATGCCATGAAATCCCAGTTTTAGGAAGAATTGACGAAGATCCGAAGCTCTCCGGCGAGATCGCCGCCTCTCGCCGCCGCGCGCCGCCGGGCAGCGCCGCCCGCGCTCGATCAGAGCGACGTGGCCGCTTGTGCGCCGTCTATTTTAAATCGCACGGTAGAGTTTAAATCCCCGCGTACCGGTTCGACGTTATAATCTCAGCCGTATGTTTTAAATTGGATGGTCCACGTCAGCCCCGCATTATAAAGGTCGGGATTCTTACGTGCTACGCCCTGGGGATCTCGGAAAATACGAGCTAGCCCCGGAAACTTCTGATCTAGCCCCTAGAACTTCAGAAATTCATGAAAATTCAATTAAAAATCAATTTTAGCCCCTGGACTAAATAAAAATTAGCAATAACCCTCTGATATGCATAGTTAGGCCCCTGGAAATTCTTAAAATAATATAATAGGCCCTGTAGTGGGGTGAGTTTACCTTTTTAACCCTATATGATATCAAAGTTAGGAATTTGAATATGTGATTAGTATTTAAAATTCAAAAGATCGGACAAACACATTGTAAATTCAAATTTGAACTCTCCTAGCACTTGGAAAACTTTGGAGTGAGTTAAAAATAAATTTTAAGTTGAAATGAATCTGTCTAATTGATTATTCACATTTATTAGTTATAGGGACACATTTTTAGGTTAGAAAATAATTCTGAAAATTTGTAAAATAAATGTAAATTAGTTCACATCAGAGGAGAAGTTCAAAATATATTATTTAATATTTTAGGTCAGAACCTATTCTATTTAGATGATGTGTCTTATTATTTTCATAATAAACTTCACAATTAGGTATAGAAAATAAATCTTAAAATATAGGAAAGTAGGTATGCATAACTATAAAAGGATAAATGAAGTCTCCAAATCCAAAGATTTCAGTTTAGGGTTTGGTAGAAGGTCTGAAAACCCATTTGCAGTAGGAAAATACCTTCCATGCATACTTGGTAGCTAAGATGTGTATCAATTGAATATAAAGAATTTGTTCAAACGGGAAACTCATATATAGTGTGCAAACATAAATCAAGTTAGAAAACATATGAACCTGTTTAAAAGTGCATGTAAGCTAAAAATCAACACACATAGAGTAACCACAACACATAGAAGTGTGAATGACTTTCATAAATGTGAATGTGTGGTTTGTATGAAGTGGAAGTGTGAACTATGTCTTATGGATTGTGTTTTCTTTTGCTATGTGTATTGGCATGAGTAGAACCTGCCCCAGAGCAAGTTCTCCCCTTCCAAGACCAAGACTTTCAATTCTCAGAGCAGCAAGAAGAAGGCAAGTGTCCTTGACCACTTTGATCCTATGCTAGGATAGGTAGATACAATTATTTGCATTGTCAATTGAAATATGAAACCCATGCTAGGAAGTTTCCCTAGAATTGCATTATCTTGTTTCCTTGTAGCTTGGGATTGGGATTTATTTTCTCATATCATTCATTTACATGCTTATGCTTAGCCATGCTTAGAATGGGATAATTGGGATATGAGATCATCAGTTTATTTACCATACTCTTGAATGAGATGTTATGAGTTATGTAGAGGTAGGGATGAAGGCAAGATGGATGATGTGGTTGGTGCTGGGTGCACGAGACTCGGGTTTGTGTTTAGTACTTGCCTTGATCCTAAGGACCGGTTCATGGAGCATGTAACCTGGCTTTACCATGCTAACTGAGACGGCCCCACGGGACCTCGTCGGGTGGTGCCGTGTTATGCGGCACCCAACAGCACACGGGTCGATGAACATACATCATATTACATAAATAGTTTGCGGAAGTGTACAAGAATATTTTACAAATAAGTATATCAGAGTAAACTACAGCGGAAGACTATCACTCTCACGACTCATATCTAAACTAGCAACAAAGAAACGGTCCAGCCCGCGGACGTTTCTTACTAGCAACACAAAGACAATCTGCAGCGGCGAGGATGCTCTTAGAGTAAGCACTCGAAGGTTCCCGAGTCTCATCGGCACCCCTTCTCATAATCAGCGAGTCAATTACCTGCAAAACAACTCGGATAGCATCCGTGAGCATAACGCTCAGCAAGACTTAACCGTCACCCTAAACATGAAACTCTAAGTGAGGTTGTGAACCTAACATAGGATGGCATAAGCATAAGTAAACTCGCCTAAAAGTGAATCCTTACTTTCAGTATTAATTGCAGTATTTTAAGTAACCCTGGGCACGCCACATCGGGAGTCCACAATCAAACAAGAAACGCTTTCCCCCGATGTAAATTGCTCATGGCATAAAAGAATCGAGTTTGCACTAGCCTATTCATCAAGCTCCAATACAAGGTAGAATAATACTTCACATCAATATGATTAGTTCCTTTCTCATGCAAGTTCTTACTACGTCACGACTGTGAGAACAAGTATGCTCGGTCCATTCCGCGAGCGACGGTGATTCGAATCAATAACACCCGGACTACACGACACGTACGCCCGTACTCGACGTTGCCTACAACAACCATCACTGACGTCGTACGTGGCAGCCTTTCCCCCGTTTCACCCCCGCTGAATCGATCAAGTCGCCCCGTACAGTAGCTACTCTCATGGTGCACCTTCCGACGTGAGATGTCATGAGAATATTCCCCACATACTGCACACCGGCCGTCCGCCTGAGGCGACCCGAAAAGTCCCAACGACAGCTTCCCGAGGTACATCGGTTTACTGGGTCCCATATAGCCAGCATGAGTCCGGTACACAACTCAAACTTGTTCAACAGGGCCGCATACGGATCGGTCCTTGACCGACACGGGCAGGTCTACAGCACCCAGGCCCCTATGTCCTGCTGCTCCTACAACCTTCCGGTCTCAACTTTTAACTTGCTAATTCAATTACGAACCAATCCCGTATGCCCCCGTTGTCCCTAAATCTGCGAGTAGCATCTCACCACTCGACTTCTACCGAACCGTACTTAAGCATGGCAGATTCTACGCGGTGAAAGACACCTACCCAATACTCAATGGGTCATTTGGTTATGCAAGAGGAGTATCAATCACTAGACCTAATGCACAGTTCAACTCTTAACCAAAGGTGAATACAAAATAAAAACTTAACAGCTGTTAAATGCAAACCGGAGCTTGCCTGTTTTGCAGGGTAGTCGTATATAACAGTTAGTGTCCTTGCAGATCCACCCTTGACTCCCCGGAGCTTGATCCACTTTGATGAATCACTCCTTTGAGTCCCCTTCGTTGTGGTTCCTATTGAAATGCATATGCATATGTTTCATGGAATGTAATGGAAAGAAGTTATAGAATTACTTTCTTAAGAACAGAGGTTGTGTGGAAAAGCCAAGCATGGCTTGGTTTGCCTCTGTTGTGCAAAGAACAGAATTAAACTAATTTGACCTTAAGGCCCTTAGCTATACACTAACCCTTTTCTCTAATGAACATAATAGATAAGCTGAAAGGATTTGAGTGCAACCGAAGAACAAGAACTCCAATGGCCTCAAAACTTTTACAGCAGGTTCTATACTACCTAAGGATTTAGCTTGCCCAATTGCAGCTAGTGTGGAGTCAAATTGTGTCCTCCATAATTCTCACCATACCTCTTATGTATTTTTCCCTTATACATAAGTATGGAGAATAAGAACAGGGAGTTCCAGGACTTATCATGGGCTGATAATTTACATGTGAGTTTTTGATCACATGAGAGTCATCTGGTCCAAAATTCAGCCCTTTTACTTGGGTAGTTCTCCCAGAACAATTCTGTAAGCATTTGTAATCAATAGAATTAATTCTGTAGTAATGTGCATTTTCATGCCCAACTAAGTGAACTACAATTCCAAGTATGTCCCATAGAGCTTGCCTAAATTTTCCCATGATTTTTGGAGCTATGGATTGCTCAGAACAGATTTTTGAAGTGGGAAACATTTTCTGAAAATGTTTCTGGACTCTTATGAACACAGCAGATTGTTTTTAGCAAATTCCTACTCAAATGATCTTCAAATGAGCTGAAAATTTACTATGAGGTCAACAATATGCTAAAGAATATTCTGGCAAAATTTGGGTATTTTTGGATAAACCAAACTCCCTCTATAATTCTTTTTCAGAAAACCTTCCAAGAATTTTCCAGAATTAAATAATTCGTTTCATACAAATTGGGTTGTACCTCTGGATAGTACTCTCTTAGAGGAATCCAACAAAATTTATCTCACTATTTTTGGAGCTTCCTACACCAAGTTATGCATTTTACAAGTTTGCACAACTCTCTGTTTGATTTTAAACAGCACAGTCGCGCGTGGGGCCCACGGGTCAGATGCTTCTTCAACCTCCCGCCAGAGCCCGCGGTGCACACCAGCAGAAAACTTGGCATGGCTCGTTCTCCCTCATTTCTCCACCAAATGAGCTCCGGTTTCGCCCTACATGCTCCTGGGAACGTGGCGCAGCTGCCGGGCAAGGTTTTCCCGCATGAAAATGGCTGCAGGTGGGTCGGCACCGGTGGGGCGGCTCGGGAGCTCGACATGGACGCGTTCCCGCGTGTCCAAGGCATCTCCCGGCGAGCTATGATGTCCTACAGCATCCCTATGGTTCTAGGAACACGGAACGGGGATCAGATCATGCAGAAAGTGGCTGCAACCTAGTCCTCACCGTGGACCATGGCAGTTTTGGCCGCCGGCGACGATTTCTCGTCGCCCGGGGCACAGGAGGGTCGGTTTCCTTTGGTTTTCGGCGTGGGAGGGCGCTAGGGCATCTAGTTGCTGTGGTTTGAATTGTGGGAGGTGTGATCAATCGGTTTGGGAGAATTTCCCGAATTACACACATGCTGTTCTACACGTGCACCGGTGCCAAAACTGGAATTCCGGCGAGCCGGCGTCGGGGGAGGGCAAGAGGACGACGGGATGATGATCAGTACCTCCTGGCGCACCTCTGTGACTTCTTGAGCCTGCCGGAGAGGCGCTGGACTGGCCGGGAGACAGGGGCAGTGGGGCAGCGCCGACGAGGTGCTCTGCTCTGGGTTTGTTTGCGAGGAGGAGAAAGCAAATGCGCTTTGCTTCGGCCGGGGGGCACGTTATCATGTTGGGGGTGCGGCCAGGACCGACCCCAGGGCGCCAGCGCATGGAGACCGGCAGCAGGAGCTGTCACCGGCAAGCTGCTCGGTGGCGCTCGCGAGCTGCTCGGGAAAAGTCCCCACAGAGAGCAAAACTTAGGGAGTAAGTCTCCTCCTTTAGCTCTATGACCTGTGGGTCCCACCCCCCATTTCTTCAGCAAATATCTTCTCAAGCTGATCTTTTCACTCCCCAAAATGCTAAATTTTAAAAAGGTGGGCTAGAATTTGAATTCTTCAAATTTAGTTTGAATTTGCAAGACTAAATCTGAATTTGGTTTAAAATTTGCAATTTCCTCTCTTTAGCTCTCCTTTGAGCCCACCCTACAATTGAAAAGTTGGTGATAACCTTTTCCCTAAAAACTCAACTATATGGCTGCATGTTAATTCAAAGTTTTTGGGTCACCATATGTGTGAACTTTGAATTTCAAATCTGAATTTTAAACTTACATGCAAAGAGGTATTTAACTCCTTATTGGTTCAACATTTTTAAATAAAAAGGTGAACCTCATGTTGGATGTTCATCCATGTATTACTTTGCATGAAGAAAAGTTTTAGCAAGTCCCATTTTTCCTGTCATTGCCACACATATGAACTCAAACCATAGTTTTTATTCATACACATTTTTGGGACTTTTACATTCCTCCCCCCTTAAAAGAATCTCGTCCCGAGATTACAAAACAGGAACGAGACGGGAGAGGTAATTACAAACTGTACAAAGCTAAAAATTCCGGATAGTTGGTGCGGAGGTAATCTTCACTTTCCCACGTCGCCTCTTCCGCGGTGTGATTGCTCCACAGTACCTTGAAAAATCGGATCGTCCGGTTCCGGGTTACCCGGGTCTTTTCATCCAAAATCTGGACCGGTCGCTCGGTGTAGGTCAGGTCCGGTTTCAACTCGTCGATGTCCTCAGTGCGAACAGCAGCGGTGAATTTGAGGCACTTCCGCAGCTGTGAAACATGAAATACATCATGAACACCCACTAGACTTGCCGGTAATTCCAGCCGGTAGGCTACGGGTCCGCACTTCTCCGTGATAGCAAAAGGACCAATAAAACGGGGAGCGAGCTTCCCCTTTACACCGAACCGGTGAATTCCCTTCATCGGAGATACACGAAGATAAACGTGTTCTCCGACGTCAAAATGTAATGGCCTACGCCTCTGATCCGCGTAGCTCTTCTGTCGGGATTGTGCAGCCTTTAAGTTCTCTTGTATCAACCGAACTCGGTCTTCGGCTTCGTTGACAAGATCAATCCCAAACAGAACTCTTTCGCCAGACTCACACCAATTTAGTGGTGTGCGACACTTCCGGCCATAGAGAGCTTCATACGGTGCCATTTTAATACTCGCTTGATAACCGTTGTTGTATGAAAACTCCGCCAGCGGTAGGTGATCGTCCCAATTCCTACCGTGGTGGATGGCACACGCTCTCAACATATCCTCAAGTACTTGATTCACCCTCTCAGTTTGTCCATCGGTTTGAGGGTGATATGCGGAGCTCCTAATAAGCTTAGTGCCCAACGAGGCATGCAGCTGCTCCCAAAAACGAGCAACAAACAGCGCACCTCGATCTGAAATGATGGTCTTCGGGACACCATGTGAACATATAATTCTGGAGATGAATAACTCCGCATATTGTCTTGCTCGATAATGAGTGTTCACCGGTATGAAATGAGCTGATTTCGTCAACCGGTCGACAATCACCCATATCGAGTCATGCTTCCTGGATGTGAGCGGTAATCCGACGATGAAGTCCATACTCACATCCTCCCATTTCCACGCCGGAATCTTCAAAGGTTGTAGCGGTCCGGCTTTCCGCATATGATCAGCCTTGACCCGTCTACACGTATCGCATTCGGATACGTATTTAGCAATCTCCCTCTTCATCCTCGTCCACCAAAATTTCTGTTTCAAATCTTGGTACATCTTGTTACTTCCGGGATGAATGGAAAACTTTGACAGGTGGGATTCATCCAAGATCTTCTTCCGGAGTTTCATATTGCGCGGTACCACTATACGGTCGTTAAACCATATTGTACCGTTCTCATCCTTCCGGAAACATTTCACCTCTCCGTTGTCCAGTCTTCTCCGTATGTGAGACATACCTCTGTCTCTTCTTTGAGCCTCAACAATCTCTTCACGGATTGTTGGAATGAGCGCGAGATTATAAAGCGCGCCATACGGAATGACACGGAGGCTTGGTTCTTCGTCTTCTAACTCAGCAGCCGCTAAGTTGTGAACATGGGCCTTCCGACTCAGCGCGTCGGCAACCACGTTTGCTTTTCCTGGATGATAGTGGATCTCAATTTCATAATCTTTGATGAGCTCCAACCATCTCCGTTGTCTCATATTTAGCTCCTTCTGCGTGAAGATATACTTCAGGCTTTTGTGGTCGGTGTAGAGGTGAACAAGATTACCCAGTAGGTAATGCCTCCACATCTTTAACGCCAACACCACAGCAGCAAGCTCAAGATCGTGAGTTGGATAATGCTGCTCGTGGTTTCGCAGTTGACGAGACCCATAGGCGACTACACGCCCTTCTTGCATCAGAACGCAGCCGAGACCGATGCCGGATGCATCGCAGTATACATCAAATGGCTTCGTCGTGTCCGGCTGAGCAAGAACTGGAGCCGTTGTGAGATGTTTCACCAAAGTTTTGAATGCGGCTTCACATGCTGCATTCCACATGTATTTAGTGCCCTTCTTCAGCAGCTCCGTCATTGGTTTAGCAATCTTTGAGAAGCTCGGAATAAACCTCCGATAATACCCCGCTAAACCTAAGAAACTTCGGACCTCGTGGACCGATTTGGGAGATTCCCACTTCAGCACTTGTTCAATCTTGCTGGGGTCCACGGCGATACCTTCTGCTGAAATAATATGGCCTAGGAAAGGCACTTGATCGATCCAGAACTCGCACTTGCTGAACTTGGCATATAACTGGTGCTCCCGCAACCGTTGTAGCACAGTACGCAGATGTTCAGCGTGCTCTTCTTCCGATTTGGAGTAAACCAATATGTCGTCGATAAATACCACGACGAACTTGTCTAACTCCGGCATGAACACAGAATTCATCAAATACATGAAGTGTGCCGGAGCGTTGGTTAATCCAAATGACATGACGAGATACTCGTAGAGTCCGTATCTCGTCGAGAAAGCTGTCTTTGGTATGTCCTCCGGTCGGATCTTGATTTGATGATATCCCGACCGAAGATCCATCTTCGAAAATACCTTTGCACCCACCAGCTGATCGAACAGGATGTCGATGCGGGGCAAAGGATACTTGTTCTTGATTGTGACAGCATTGAGAGGACGATAGTCAACACATAGCCGTAGTGTTTCGTCCTTCTTCTTAACGAACAGCGCTGAGCAACCCCAAGGTGAAGAACTTGGTCGTATGAAACCCTTGCTCATGAGTTCATTCAGTTGCTCTTTCAACTCCGCTAGCTCGTTAGGTGCCATCTTGTAAGGCCTTCGTGAAATAGGCGTCGTTCCCGGCGCCAGTTCAATTTTGAACTCGACGTCCCGTTCGGGCGGCATGCCTGGTAAGTCATCGGGAAATACGTCGGGATAATCACGTACCACCGGAATATCTTCAAGCTTCAGCGCTTCCGTGTGGTAGGCCTCTACCATATCTGGATCCTCGCTGTCTAAAAACAGCGTGTGCTGTCCGTGAATCGGCGAGTCAATCTGGACAGTCCGGTTACCGATATTGAGAACGGCACCGTGACGATTTAACCAAGACATCCCCAATATAATGTCTATCTTCTGCCTATCCAACATAATCAGCGATGTTGGGTATATTTTTCCGCCCAAACACAAGGCTGCTCGGGACACAATCTGATTGGCAGAGATATTTCCTCCCGGTGAACGTATGAGAAAACTCGTTGTGGGAGTATTGGTGGATAATTGGTGCTGATCCACGCATGTTTTGCTGATAAAATTGTGGGTTGCACCTGAATCAAAAAGTACCAATACGGGCACGTCCTTGAGAGTAAACATGCCCGCTAACACCGGTGCTCCCTCCGGGACATCCTCAATCGCAAGATGTTGCACACTCCCGGATTGCAATGCTGTTATGTTGACTGGAGCTGGTGGCGGCATACCACCTGATGATGATGGCTGTCTGGTGTTTACCAACTTCTCCCGGCATTCCTGCCTAAAATGCCCAAAACGGTGGCAATAAGAACACGGAGGTTTCCCCGGTTCTTCGTTGACTTGTGGTTGAGAAGTTGAGGCACTTGGCTGCAGCAATGATGCAACAGGTATCATTCGTTGCTGCGGAAATGGCGCTGCTTCAAGATAAGATTCTTGAGCAGGAAATCTGTACGGAGTTGATCTCCCTGGTGCTTGCCATATCTCCTCGGATGGTGTGTGATACACCACACGGTATTTACGAGGAACGATTGGTGTGTCTTCTTGCACATCCTCCCGGTCTCTCTTCTCTGCTTGACACTCAAGTGTCGCTTGTTCTTGCAGCAGAGCAGCACTGATCAACTCGGTGTAACTGCCTTGATTGAACAAAGCTAACTTCTCTTTTAGTATGGCACTCAAGCCATAGAAAAAGTAGTCACACATTGCAGCTTCGCTCGTCGCATAAGCAGGAGCATATTGTGCCAGAAGGTTGAATCTTCGGGCATAATCGAGGACACTCATGTCCCCCTGCTTCAAGTTTCTGAATTCTTGCTGTTGGGCCTTGATAAAACCCATAGGAATGTGACGAGCACGGAATGCTTCACGGAATTCCGTCCATTCCACTTGATGGCCTTCCGGAACGGTGGCGAGATACGCAAACCACCAATTTCCGGCGGCTCCATGGAGCTGTTGAGCTGCAAATGATGTCTTCTGGTACTCGTCGCACTCAAACACTCCAAACTTGGACTCCATAACTCGAAGCCACTGATCAGCTTCCACTGGTTCATGGGCTTCCGTGAAGATTGGCGGTTGTGTCGCCAAGAAATCCACGTAGGCGTTCCGAGGTGGAACGTCCGGTTGTGCACGCTGGAGTAAGCCCTGTTGTACCAAGGCTTGGAGTAGTCTTGTGTTGTCTTGACTTGACTCGACCATCTGAGCCATGATATCCGCCCATACCGTTGATGGCGGTGCCCCTGGTGGAGCCGAGTCATCACCGTCTCGATGAGAACCTTCAGTCCTACTCGGAGAATGAGTACGCACCATACTGCAAAGCATAATTTTGAGGGGAGTCACAACTTGATCTAGCAGTATGTGAAAGTATGTAAAACATGAACATGCTAAAACTTTATGAAAGCATAACAATATTTCATGTTTACACATCTTTCTAAAGCCAACATATCCAGTCCCTCATTCGGTACAAAACAGACCTTTCAGTACTTAACCCAGAATTGATCCAGTTACTAGCATTTTCATAACTCAAGTTGAATACCAAAGTTAAAGTTAACTTCAGTATATTTTCAACGAGTACTCACATGCCCCTAGATCATTTGTGGAACAACAGTTAGGATTGTTCAAAGTTGACAGAATTTCTGGCTAAAATTTGCCAGCACCGCCTTTGTATGTGGCTGTTTTCATCACAGTTTTTCATACAACTGGGGTACAATTCTGAACAAACAATGAGCTACAAAATCGTTGCAAATTGCCTAACCTTTCCAATGGTATATCATAAGATCCTTAGAGATTTTTCTACAGACTGTGACGGCTAATTTACAGCAACATCCAGAGAAGTCTGCAGCTGCTCTGTTTTCTGAACAGTTTGCATTCATCTGGACGTTCAACCAAGTTGGTGTCGGATTTGGCTCTGGAGTTCTACAGAAAAGTTGTAGAGCACTTAATAAACTTTCCAGAACTGTATCAAACACCTCCATTGGGTCAAACTAATCAGAGTTACGCTCTGTTAAAGTTCGGCAAAACTTCTGCCAGGACAGAGCACAATGTTTTTGAGATCAAAAGAAGCCTAGTAATTCTCTTCTTTGAAACTTAGTTCAAATGAAGAGTTCAGTAACTAATATGTGCTTTATCACATCCATTTTTAGTTTGAAAGTTAGTCATGAATGATTTCTTCATAGGTAAGAATACTATCCAGTGTAGTACGGTGACGATGCACCGTAAGACATATGACGGTACTACGTTGCCTCACCAAAGAAAAACCTAACCGGATTACACCGGCATACACGTATCATTAGGTGGCACTAAAACGATCACTCGCAAACGTGTTCTACACGCACTAAGGTTTTTCGTGGTTAGTACCTACATAAAACACACTCAATCATCAGGTTCGGCTGCACACCGAACCCGGTATTCATAACAGTTTGTACACCCGGCCGTCGTCACTCGCCCAGGTGTTCTCAAGCCAAGCACGCCTTGAGCTACGTGTTCACGTTACTGACCACGTGACGGGGTCTCCCAAATTGCACCACGCACGCCAGGGAAGACGTTGCTCGAATACCCCAAACGACATGAAGAGTCGTAGAGGATACTAGAGCGGGTCGGGTTACCTGCCACCCGTGGGGCTCCACCCTTCAGCTTGTGCGCACTGGTGGACAGCGCATACGTGCACCCCCCAAGACATAAACGTCCCGAGATGCACGATTTTCCGACATAACAATAGGTTAGCTTGCCACCTACATATTATGCTAATAGTAGTCCTTATGTGGGCCTAGTACCGTTATCTCACCGTATCCTAAGTTTTTGACATAATATGATGCTCAATCCGTGCTCTGTTCCCAACGAGGCTCTGATACCACGCTGAGACGGCCCCACGGGACCTCGTCGGGTGGTGCCGTGTTATGCGGCACCCAACAGCACACGGGTCGATGAACATACATCATATTACATAAATAGTTTGCGGAAGTGTACAAGAATATTTTACAAATAAGTATATCAGAGTAAACTACAGCGGAAGACTATCACTCTCACGACTCATATCTAAACTAGCAACAAAGAAACGGTCCAGCCCGCGGACGTTTCTTACTAGCAACACAAAGACAATCTGCAGCGGCGAGGATGCTCTTAGAGTAAGCACTCGAAGGTTCCCGAGTCTCATCGGCACCCCTTCTCATAATCAGCGAGTCAATTACCTGCAAAACAACTCGGATAGCATCCGTGAGCATAACGCTCAGCAAGACTTAACCGTCACCCTAAACATGAAACTCTAAGTGAGGTTGTGAACCTAACATAGGATGGCATAAGCATAAGTAAACTCGCCTAAAAGTGAATCCTTACTTTCAGTATTAATTGCAGTATTTTAAGTAACCCTGGACACGCCACATCGGGAGTCCACAATCAAACAAGAAACGCTTTCCCCCGATGTAAATTGCTCATGGCATAAAAGAATCGAGTTTGCACTAGCCTATTCATCAAGCTCCAATACAAGGTAGAATAATACTTCACATCAATATGATTAGTTCCTTTCTCATGCAAGTTCTTACTACGTCACGACTGTGAGAACAAGTATGCTCGGTCCATTCCGCGAGCGACGGTGATTCGAATCAATAACACCCGGACTACACGACACGTACGCCCGTACTCGACGTTGCCTACAACAACCATCACTGACGTCGTACGTGGCAGCCTTTCCCCCGTTTCACCCCCGCTGAATCGATCAAGTCGCCCCGTACAGTAGCTACTCTCATGGTGCACCTTCCGACGTGAGATGTCATGAGAATATTCCCCACATACTGCACACCGGCCGTCCGCCTGAGGCGACCCGAAAAGTCCCAACGACAGCTTCCCGAGGTACATCGGTTTACTGGGTCCCATATAGCCAGCATGAGTCCGGTACACAACTCAAACTTGTTCAACAGGGCCGCATACGGATCGGTCCTTGACCGACACGGGCAGGTCTACAGCACCCAGGCCCCTATGTCCTGCTGCTCCTACAACCTTCCGGTCTCAACTTTTAACTTGCTAATTCAATTACGAACCAATCTCGTATGCCCCCGTTGTCCCTAAATCTGCGAGTAGCATCTCACCACTCGACTTCTACCGAACCGTACTTAAGCATGGCAGATTCTACGCGGTGAAAGACACCTACCCAATACTCAATGGGTCATTTGGTTATGCAAGAGGAGTATCAATCACTAGACCTAATGCACAGTTCAACTCTTAACCAAAGGTGAATACAAAATAAAAACTTAACAGCTGTTAAATGCAAACCGGAGCTTGCCTGTTTTGCAGGGTAGTCGTATATAACAGTTAGTGTCCTTGCAGATCCACCCTTGACTCCCCGGAGCTTGATCCACTTTGATGAATCACTCCTTTGAGTCCCCTTCGTTGTGGTTCCTATTGAAATGCATATGCATATGTTTCATGGAATGTAATGGAAAGAAGTTATAGAATTACTTTCTTAAGAACAGAGGTTGTGTGGAAAAGCCAAGCATGGCTTGGTTTGCCTCTGTTGTGCAAAGAACAGAATTAAACTAATTTGACCTTAAGGCCCTTAGCTATACACTAACCCTTTTCTCTAATGAACATAATAGATAAGCTGAAAGGATTTGAGTGCAACCGAAGAACAAGAACTCCAATGGCCTCAAAACTTTTACAGCAGGTTCTATACTACCTAAGGATTTAGCTTGCCCAATTGCAGCTAATGTGGAGTCAAATTGTGTCCTCCATAATTCTCACCATACCTCTTATGTATTTTTCCCTTATACATAAGTATGGAGAATAAGAACAGGGAGTTCCAGGACTTATCATGGGCTGATAATTTACATGTGAGTTTTTGATCACATGAGAGTCATCTGGTCCAAAATTCAGCCCTTTTACTTGGGTAGTTCTCCCAGAACAATTCTGTAAGCATTTGTAATCAATAGAATTAATTCTGTAGTAATGTGCATTTTCATGCCCAACTAAGTGAACTACAATTCCAAGTATGTCCCATAGAGCTTGCCTAAATTTTCCCATGATTTTTGGAGCTATGGATTGCTCAGAACAGATTTTTGAAGTGGGAAACATTTTCTGAAAATGTTTCTGGACTCTTATGAACACAGCAGATTGTTTTTAGCAAATTCCTACTCAAATGATCTTCAAATGAGCTGAAAATTTACTATGAGGTCAACAATATGCTAAAGAATATTCTGGCAAAATTTGGGTATTTTTGGATAAACCAAACTCCCTCTATAATTCTTTTTCAGAAAACCTTCCAAGAATTTTCCAGAATTAAATAATTCGTTTCATACAAATTGGGTTGTACCTCTGGGTAGTACTCTCTTAGAGGAATCCAACAAAATTTATCTCACTATTTTTGGAGCTTCCTACACCAAGTTATGCATTTTACAAGTTTGCACAACTCTCTGTTTGATTTTAAACAGCACAGTCGCGCGTGGGGCCCACGGGTCAGATGCTTCTTCAACCTCCCGCCAGAGCCCGCGGTGCACACCAGCAGAAAACTTGGCATGGCTCGTTCTCCCTCATTTCTCCACCAAATGAGCTCCGGTTTCGCCCTACATGCTCCTGGGAAAGTGGCGCAGCTGCCGGGCAAGGTTTTCCCGCATGAAAATGGCTGCAGGTGGGTCGGCACCGGTGGGGCGGCTCGGGAGCTCGACATGGACGCGTTCCCGCGTGTCCAAGGCATCTCCCGGCGAGCTATGATGTCCTACAGCATCCCTATGGTTCTAGGAACACGGAACGGGGATCAGATCATGCAGAAAGTGGCTGCAACCTAGTCCTCACCGTGGACCATGGCAGTTTTGGCCGCCGGCGACGATTTCTCGTCGCCCGGGGCACAGGAGGGTCGGTTTCCTTTGGTTTTCGGCGTGGGAGGGCGCTAGGGCATCTAGTTGCTGTGGTTTGAATTGTGGGAGGTGTGATCAATCGGTTTGGGAGAATTTCCCGAATTACACACATGCTGTTCTACACGTGCACCGGTGCCAAAACTGGAATTCCGGCGAGCCGGCGTCGGGGGAGGGCAAGAGGACGACGGGATGATGATCAGTACCTCCTGGCGCACCTCTGTGACTTCTTGAGCCTGCCGGAGAGGCGCTGGACTGGCCGGGAGACAGGGGCAGTGGGGCAGCGCCGACGAGGTGCTCTGCTCTGGGTTTGTTTGCGAGGAGGAGAAAGCAAATGCGCTTTGCTTCGGCCGGGGGGCACGTTATCATGTTGGGGGTGCGGCCAGGACCGACCCCAGGGCGCCAGCGCATGGAGACCGGCAGCAGGAGCTGTCACCGGCAAGCTGCTCGGTGGCGCTCGCGAGCTGCTCGGGAAAAGTCCCCACAGAGAGCAAAACTTAGGGAGTAAGTCTCCTCCTTTAGCTCTATGACCTGTGGGTCCCACCCCCCATTTCTTCAGCAAATATCTTCTCAAGCTGATCTTTTCACTCCCCAAAATGCTAAATTTTAAAAAGGTGGGCTAGAATTTGAATTCTTCAAATTTAGTTTGAATTTGCAAGACTAAATCTGAATTTGGTTTAAAATTTGCAATTTCCTCTCTTTAGCTCTCCTTTGAGCCCACCCTACAATTGAAAAGTTGGTGATAACCTTTTCCCTAAAAACTCAACTATATGGCTGCATGTTAATTCAAAGTTTTTGGGTCACCATATGTGTGAACTTTGAATTTCAAATCTGAATTTTAAACTTACATGCAAAGAGGTATTTAACTCCTTATTGGTTCAACATTTTTAAATAAAAAGGTGAACCTCATGTTGGATGTTCATCCATGTATTACTTTGCATGAAGAAAAGTTTTAGCAAGTCCCATTTTTCCTGTCATTGCCACACATATGAACTCAAACCATAGTTTTTATTCATACACATTTTTGGGACTTTTACACTAACCACATGCTGAGATGGGGCAGCTTGGCCAATTAATTAGGTATATCCCCGGCGTAGTATGGGTGTGTTGGATGGTGCGGGAGTAGGTATCAGCTGCACTACCATATGAACCGCAAGGCTCAAGAGGGGGCCACTGCAGCGGGGTTGGAGCCTCTTGTATGCTGTTAGGGGTGAAACCTCAGTGGGCCCACGCTCGTCGGGAATCCCTTTGTAAAGGCTTCGTAGTGATCTCCTGGCTACACACCTGGGAAGTGTGAATGTGGTTCGTAGCCACTGGCATAATGGAGGTTCTTTTAGTCCACCCGGCAACGGGGGATGAAATCACTACATGTGGGTACAGTGGTGCAAACTCTGCAGAGTCAAAACTGTCATGACAGTCGTGCTCACGGTCAAGAGCGGCTTGGACTTATTCATGATTAGAGGATGATGACTTTGGAAGTTGTGGATGTTAAGCGGGGAGCTTAACAATGGAATTGATGTTATGGTTATTTGATTATGATGATGGGATGGGAGATTGGGACCATTTCACCTGTGTAGTAATGTAGGTGCTTAATAAGCTAAGGTGGTAGGCAATAATTGCGTAGTGCTTTAATCATGAGTTCAACCTCTCCTTGTTCTAGCCATGTATGACATAACTTTCCCACACTTGCTGAGTACCATCGGTACTCAACCTTGCATATTTGTTGGTTTATATTGCTGCTCAGGTCAAGAGAATGATGTGGTTTAATGATCAAGACTTTGGACCCGAAGAAGGTTTCTAGGTTCATGGAGTCCCCCCGGGCAACGCTTGTGACGGAGCCCACAAGAATAATATTCCGCTGCTATTTTATTTACATGTTATGAACTTATTATCGTCCATCGAGACAGATGCTATGTAAGACTTATTTATATTCGACACCTGGCTTGTAATAAATGATGCTTCACTATTTGTCATCACATGTATGAGAAAATGATCCTAGCATACATGTGATATTCACTCGGTTGTTCTTCGGAGAAACCGGGTGTGACAGAAGTGGTATCAGAGCCAAGGTTGCCCGTAGGAACGTGGACCTAGGTAGAAATGGACGTATTTAAGGACCCTATTTTCTTAAAAACTATTTTACAAGGTGTGGGTTGAGAAGTGTTATTTAATGGGCCACTTTATTCATCTTACCCCATCTTTTATTCAAGATAGGATTTTTGTTTAAAATCTTATCTAACTTAATTTTAAATGCTGTATGTTTTAGATGGTTCGCATGATCCGCACCGTCCGCAAGTCCACCAGAGGAAGAGTTCCCGTAGTTGCCCTTGCCCTGAGAGAGGAGAACCGTCCGGTGACGTATCTCTCCTACGGATTGGCAGTAGGAGGCTTGTTGCGCCGTCTTCGACGCATGCTCCAAGCCGCCGACAATACGGGCAAGCTAATCATAAACTATAGATCCACCAGGACCATCCATGAGAAGAGGGAAGAATAGAGTTCAGAGATGAGGATTATCCACGAAAATCATCTGCTCAAGATCCACCGCTCTCCAGCTTGTCGAGCGACACAGGTCGATGCGGAGAAGGATGTCACCTGGGAGGCAATCACATGTCAGAGTCACATCTATCGTCGTCACCTAGACAGGACTGAGTACATGTATGTCCTCCAGCGCGAGAGTGGTACAACGGAGTATAAGTACCCGCCAGTGCAGCAGGGGACTTCCCATGAGCACATGGACTTGTGCTTGGAGGATGCTGCTATGCTCAGCACTCGACTGCAGGAGTGTCAGCAGGAGCTTCAGGATGTTTGTGACACCCTGAAGGAAACCGAGGCGTTGCTTCGAGCCTGCTTGAGGGCGAGAGAAAGAGAAGTGGGAATGAACTGTGTGTCACCGTGAATGACACATGGACTCCTGACTCCCCAGATCGCCGGGCGATCAGGCGTCGTCGCACTTCTCCACCAGCAGCCTCCCCACCCAAAGCGGAGTCAGAAGGCAGCCGCAATAATGAGGAAGATCCCGAGGAGCCAGCTCAGTGATATGAGTAGTGTAGAGTCCTTCCCTTAGTCTAGCAGGATGTCGAGTAGTCGAGTCGTTACCTTAGTAAATGGTGTGTTAATGCTTGGTGTGTGACGTGAGTTGTGGAAGCCATGGGCGTTTGTCCACAACCTCGTCTTCAGGTTGTTTTGCTTTGAAGTGTGAACCCATATGAATTAAGAGTGCATTTACGTTCACATAAGACATGAAATCCTCAGAAAATATAAATGAAATAAGTTCTCAAAATCTTAAAGTAAGTTAATACGTAATGATTTAAATTGACATTTGGTTGATCATGATAGATGGCCGGAAGAGGAAAGGGTCGTGCTGCCAACCCTGCCAACAACAACGATGAGGCAGGCAACCCTCACCTTTCCGGAAGCCAAGACAGGGGTGGACGCCGTGAAGGAGTTGATCCCATCCACCAAATGCTTGAGAATCAAAATCAGCTCATCCAGAACCTGACTCAAGTGGTGGCCAACTTGCACCAAGCTCCACCTCGAGAAGCTGCACCACGTCAACCAAGGTTGAGTGAGTTTCTAGGAACTCAACCTCCAAAGTTTGCAAGTGCTGCTGAACCCCTGGAGGCAGATGATTGGCTAAAGACCATTGAGAGCAAGATGAGGATTATACAATGCCAAGGGTATGAGAGGGTGCTGTTCGCCTCTCACCAATTGCATGGACCTGCTGCTGATTGGTGGACCGCTTACGTGGCCACCCATCAGGACCTTGAGAACATCACTTGGGAAGAGTTCAAGCGTAGCTTCCGCAACCATTACATACCAAGGGGTGAACTCAAAAACAAGAGGAAGGAGTTCCTGGGATTGCAGCAAGGAAACATAACTGTGAGGGAATACCTCACTAAATTCACTCAACTATCCGTTATGCCCCACGGGACATAGAGACTGATGAGCAGAAACAGGATTGTTTCGTGGAAGGACTTACCGCCAAAGTGCAGTGTGCAATATCCTCCAACGAGTATGAAAGTTTCCAAAAGATGGTGGACAGAGCATTTGTTGTAGAAAGGAAGCTGAAGGCCTTGGAAAATGAGAACAAGAGGAAGGCGGGATGGTCACACCAAGCCTCGGGTAGCAACACCCGCCCATGTCTGATGCAGTAACCCGCAGGGCAGACGAGCCGTGCTGCGGTACCCTACTCAGTACCGAGAGGGTACAACCTGAACTTCAGGCCTCCGGCAGCGCCAGCACCACCACAACGTCAGTTTGTACAGCATCCTCGCCCTACATATCAACCTCGACCAACAGTACAAGGACCCCCAAACCAACCCCAAGACAACAAAGGCCAGGCACCTAAGGTTGGGGTGCAATGCTTTAACTGTGGTGAAGTGGGGCACTACGCCCATAAGTGCCCAAAGAAGAAGCCCATACAGCCGCAACAGCAGAATGTAATGCGAGGACGGGTGAACCACGTGACCATGGAAGAAGCGCAAGAGGCACCCGACGTGGTAGTTGGTAAGTTTCATGCCAATTTACACATTGCAACCCTGCTGTTTGATTCTGGTGCTACCCACTCGTTCATTGCCCAAGGGTTTGTTAAGAAGCATGACCTAGCAACAACACAAATGAACCATGTGCTAGCAGTAAACTCTCCAGGTGGAGAAATAAGGACAAGACAAGTGTGTCCCAGGGTGAACCTAGACATTAATGGGGTAGTATTTACTGCCAACCTCATAGTGATAGATTCACAAGGGATAGATATTATTTTGGGTATGGATTGGTTGACCAAACATAAAGGAATCATCCATTGTTCGACCAGAACGGTGGAACTAACTCACCCAAGTGACACAAGAGTAAAGTTCATAACAATCCAAGAGCCTAGGAGGGACATTAAATTAAATCAAGTTGAGGTGGAAGTGGAGGAGATCAGGATCATCAGGGAATATCCAGATGTTTCTCCGGAGGAGTTGCCAGGTATGCCTCCCGATCGTGAAGTGGAATTCGCGATTGAGCTAGTGCCTGGAACAGCTCCGATATACAAGAGACCTTATCGGATGGACTCCAAGCAGCTGGGAGAACTCAAGTATCATTTAAGAGAATTGATGGAGAAGGGGTATATTCGTCCTAATTCCTCACCATGGGGAGCTCTAGTGATATTTGTGCCGAAGAAGGACGGAACCCAAAGGTTATGCGTAGACTACCGTGCCTTGAATGAAGTAACCATCAAGAACAAGTACCCATTACCCTGCATTGAAGACTTGTTTGATCAGTTGAGGGGAGCTTGTGTGTTCTCGAAAATTGATCTAAGGTCGGGATAACACCAACTTAAGATAAGGCAAACCGATATTCCAAAGACAACTTTCGTATCTCGATACGGACTGTATGAATACATCGTCATGCTTTTTGGATTAACTAATGCCACGGCATACTTCATGTATCTCATGAACAAGGTATTCATGGAATATCTTGACAAATTTGTGGTGGTTTTCATAGATGACATTCTCGTCTTCTCCAAAGATGAAGAGGAACATGAGAAACATCTAAGGTTGGTGTTGCAGAAGCTGAGAGAACACCAACTATATGCCAAGTTGAGCAAGTGTGAGTTTTGGCTGAAGAGAGTTCCCTTCTTAGGACATATAATCTCGGAGGGAGGAATCTCCGTAGATCCCGCCAAGATCGAGGATATACAGAAGTGGAAGACCCCTGAGAATGTCGGGGACGTTCGAAGCTTCTTGGGATTGGCTGGATATTATCGACGGTTCATTGAGGGATTCTCCAAGATCTCGAGACTTCTCACCAAACTGTTGGAGAAGGGAATCACATTCACGTGGACGCCACAGTGCGAGACGAGTTTTCAGGAGCTAAAGAAAAGATTGACAACAACCCCAGTGCTAGTTATGCCAGATATGCAGAAGAACTTTTCGGTGTACTGCGATGCCTCTGGAAACGGGTTGGGATGTGTTCTCATGCAAGAAGGGCATGTCGTGGCTTATGCATCCCGGCAGCTCCGGAAGCACGAGAAGAACTATCCTACACATGACCTAGAACTAGCCGCAGTGGTACACGCGTTGAAAATTTGGCGGCACTACTTGATGGGGAAGCGGACAGAGATATATACGGATCATAAGAGTTTCAAGTACATTTTCACACAGCCAGATTTCAACCTCAGACAAAGGAGATGGTTAGAGCTAATCAATGACTTTGATGTGGGCATCAACTATCATCCTAGGAAAGCAAACGTCGTGGCAGATGCTTTAAGTCGGAAAGTGCAGGTCAATAAGTTGAGCTTGAAGGACATGCCTGCAGAATTGAAGGACGAGGTTATAAGGCTCAATTTTATGCCTGGTGAATAGTGGTGAAGCCATCGCCATGGAAGTGGACTCCACACTAGAGCGAGACATACGCGAGGGTCAAAAGAATGACGAGAAGATACAAGAAATCAGGCAACTCATCAAGGAAAATAAAGCCCATGGTTTCAGAGAGGATGAACAAGGTACGGTGTGGCACGGGAAAAGAATCTGTGTGCCTGAAGTAAAGGAGATCCGTGAATTGATTTTGATGGAGGCTCATGATTCCGACTATTCCATTCATCCTGGGAGTACGAAGATGTACCAGGACCTCAAGAGCAGGTATTGGTGGTATGGCATGAAGCGAAATATCGCGGAACATGTTGCCCTATGTGACACATGTCAGTTGGTGAAAGCAGAACATCAACGACCCGTGGGATTATTGCAACCACTCAAAGTGCCTGAATGGAAATGGGAAGAAATCGGTACGGATTTCATAGTGGGATTGCCTAGGACCCAATCAGGATACGATTCGATATGGGTCATCGTCGACAGGCTAACCAAGGTAGCTCACTTCATCCCCGTGAAAGAAAGCTATAGCGGATCCAAATTGGCGGAGTTGTACATGTCAAGGATCGTGCGTTACCATGGAGTGCCAAAGAAGATAGTGCCGGATCGAGGGACACAGTTCACCTCAAGGTTCTGGCAGAAGCTGCATGAAACCATGGGAACCCATCTGAACTTTAGTTCTGCCTATCATCCCCAAACTGACGGGCAGACGGAAAGAACCAATCAGATCCTTGAGGATATGCTTAGAGCGTGTGCACTCAAAAACAATCGGAGTTGGGATAAGAACTTACCATATGCGGAGTTCTCCTATAACAACAGCTATCAGGCTAGTATGAAGATGTCACCATTTGAGGCTTTGTATGGGAGGAAGTGCAGAACTCCACTATTTTGGAACCAAACAGGGGAAAGTAAAGTGTTTGGACCCGAAGTACTACAAGAAGCCGAGGCGAAAGTGAGGAAAATTCGCAACAACTTGAGGATAGCACAGACATGACAAAAGAGCTATGCTGTTGTACGAAGAAGAGAGCTCGTTTTCAACGTGGGGGACTATGTCTATCTCAAGGTGTCCCCTATCCGAGGACTTCGTCGGTTTAGGGTGAAAGGGAAGTTGTCACCTCGATACATCGGACCCTTTCAAGTTCTGGAGAGAAAAGGTGAAGTGGCGTATCAACTAGAATTACCGGCTCGCCTATCGGATGTGCATGACGTATTCCATGTTCACAGCTCAAGAAATGTCTGAGAACACCTGAAGAGATGTTACCCATGAATGAGGTTGACGTAGCGGAGGATCTGTCTTATGTCGAGCAACCATCCAAGATTTTGGAGACGATGGAACGCATCACAAGAAATAAAAGAATCCGGATGTGCAAGGTGCAGTGGAAGCATCACTCGGAAGAGGAGGCCACATGGGAGCGAGAAGACGAACTTAAGACACAGTTTCCGGAATTGTTTTCTTAGAACCACCAATCTCGAGGACGAGATTTCTTTTAAGGGGGGTAGAGCTGTAACACCCCAAAAATCCTGTTAAGAGGGGAATTTAAAAAATTTTGGACGTATTGCATGGGCTGCAGAAATTCAAATTTAGTTGGAATTCAAATTCAAATTCAAACCAGAAAAGAAATGGAAAAAGAAAAAAGAAAAACAGAAAAAAACCGGCCAGTGGGCCGAAACCCACCAGCCGGCCCACCCCACCCCGCGCCAGCCCGCAGTCGCGCGCCCCGTTCCCTTTCTCGCTGACGTGTGGGGCCCGCCATCCTTCTTCCTCCTTGCGCCCGCGCTCGGCCGCCCGGGACTCTTCTCTCCTCCGAATCAAAACCGCCCCGGATACTCGCGTATCCCAGCCGAATTTCGGTTCTGGACGACGCAAACTCGATCACAACCGAACGCCGCCACTCCCCGGCTATATAAACACCGGCATCTCCCCGATTTTCACCCACGATCAGCCGTTTTCCTTCCGGTGAGAACCCGAGTTTCTCCGGCCAATTTCGCTCGATCTTCGCTCGGGATTTCTGATCTAACGTGCTGATCTTGATCCACCGCCTCCGGGGAATCACGCAGGTGCAGAAAACTCGGTGGTTTGTGCCTCAAACACAACACCGACGAGCCTCGCCGTGAATTCATCTCGGACCTCGTCGCCGACAGCTTTCCAGGACCTCCGAGCTCAAGAAAACCCCCGAGGTGAGATCCCCGACCTCCCCTCTATCGATCTATGCCATGAAATCCCAGTTTTAGGAAGAATTGACGAAGATCCGAAGCTCTCCTGCGAGATCGCCGCCTCCCGCCGCCGCGCGCCGCCGGGCAGCGCCGCCCGCGCTCGATCAGAGCAACGTGGCCACTTGTGCGCCGTCTATTTTAAATTGCACGGTAGAGTTTAAATCCCAGCGTACCGGTTCGACGTTATAATCTCAGCCGTCTGTTTTAAATCGGACGGTCCACGTCAGCCCCGCATTATAAAGGTCAGGATTCTTACGTGCTACCCCCTGGGGATCTCGGAAAATACGAGCTAGCCCCGGAAACTTCTGATCTAGCCCCTGGAACTTCAGAAATTCATGAAAATTCAATTAAAAATCAGTTTTAGCCCCTGGACTAAATAAAAATTAGCAATAACCCTCTGATATGCATAGTTAGGCCCCTGGAAATTCTTAAAATAATATAATAGGCCCTGTAGTGGAGTGAGTTTACCTTTTTAACCCTATATGATATTAAATTTAGGAATTTGAGTATGTGATTAGTATTTAAAATTCAAAAGATGGGACAAACACATTGTAAATTCAAATTTGAACTCTCCTAGCACTTGGAAAACTTTGGAGTGAGTTAAAAATAAATTTTAAGTTGAAATGAATCTGTCTAATTGATTGTTCACATTTATCGGTTATAGGGACACATTTTTAGGTTAGAAAATAATTCTAAAAATTTGTAAAATAAATGTAAATTAGTTCACATCAGAGGAGAAGTTCAAAAATATATTATGTAATATTTTAGGTCAGAACCTATTCTGTTTAGATGATGTGTCTTATTATTTTCATAATAAACTTCACAATTAGGTATAGAAAATAAATCTTAAAATATAGGAAAGTAGGTATGCATAACTATAAAAGGATAAATGAAGTCTCCAAATCCAAAGATTTCAGTTTAGGGTTTGGTAGAAGGTCTGAAAACCCATTTGTAGTAGGAAAATACATTCCATGCATACTTGGTAGCTAAGATGTGTATCAATTGAATATAAAGAATTTGTTCAAATGGGAAACTCATATATAGTGTGCAAACATAAATCTGAATACAAAAGTTAGAAAACATATGAACATGTTTAAAAGTGCATGTAAGCCAAAAATCAAGACACATAGAGTAACCACAACACATAGAAATGTGAATGACTTTCATAAATGTGAATGTGTGGTTTGTATGAAGTGGAAGTGTGAACTATGTCTTATGGATTATGTTTTCTTTTGCTATGTGTATTGGCATGAGTAGAACCTGCCCCAGAGCAAGTTCTCCCCTTCCAAGACCAAGACTTTCAATTCTCAGAGCAGCAAGAAGAAGGCAAGTGTCCTTGACCACTTTGATCCTATGCTAGGATAGGTAGATAGAATTATTTGCATTGTCAATTGAAATATGAAACCCATGCTAGGAAGTTTCCCTAGAATTGCATTATCTTGTTTCCTTGTAGCTTGGGATTGGGATTTATTTTCTCATATCTTTCATTTACATGCTTATGCTTAGCCATGCTTAGACTGGGATAATTGGGATATGAGATCATCAGTTTATTTACCATACTCTTGAATGAGATGTTATGAGTTATGTAGAGGTAGGGATCAAGGCAAGTTGGATGATTTGGTTGGTGCTGGGTGCACGAGACTCGGGTTTGTGTTTAGTACTTGCCTGGATCCTAAGGACCAATTCATGGAGCATGTAACCTGGCTTTACCGTGCCAACCACATGCTGAGATGGGGCAGCTTGGCCAAGTAATTAGGTGTATCCCCGGCGTAGTATGGGTCTGTTTGATGGTGCGGGGAGTAGGTATCAGCTGGACTACCATATGAACCGCAAGGCTCAAGAGGGGGCCACTGCAGCGGGGTTGGAGCCTCTTGTATGCTGTTAGGGGTGAAACCTCAGTGGGCCCATGCTCGTCGGGAATCCCTTTGTAAAGGCTTCGTAGTGATCTTCTGGCTACACACCTGGGAAGTGTGAATGTGGTTCGTAGCCACTGGCATAATGGAGGTTCTTTTAGTCCACCCGGCAACGGGGGATGAAATCACTACATGTGGGTACAGTGGTGCAAACTCTACAGAGTCAAAACTGTCATGACAGCCATGCTCACGGTCAGGAGCGGCTTGGACTTATTCATGATTAGAGGATGATGACTTTGGAAGTTGTGGATGTTAAGCGGGGAGCCTAACAATGGAATTGATGTTATGGTTATTTGATTATGATGATGGGATGGGAGATTGGGACCATTTCACCTGTGTAGTAATGTAGGTGCTTAATAAGCTAAGGTTGTAGGCAATAATTGCGTAGTGCTTTAATCATGAGTTCAACCTCTCCTTGTTCTAGCCATGCATGACATAACTTTCCCACACATGCTGAGTACCATCGGTACTCAACCTTGCATATTTGTTGGTTTATATTGCTGCTCAGGTCAAGAGAATGATGTGGTGTTTAATGATCAAGACTTTGGACCCGAAGAAGGTTTCTAGGTTTATGGAGTCCCCCCGGGCAATGCCTGTGACGGAGCCCACAAGAATAATATTCCGCTGCTCTTTTATTTACATGTTATGAACTTATTATCGTCCATCAAGACAGATGCTATGTAAGACTTATTTATATTCGACACCTGGCTTGTAATAAATGATGCTTCACTATTTGTCATCACATGTATGAGAAAATGATCCTGGCATACATGTGATATTCACTCGGTTGTTCTTCGGAGAAACCGGGTGTGACAACAGCCGCCCCCAGCATAGGTACCCCCGACACTGTGTAAATCTTTAATACTATTTAATACATGGAGGGAGATAAAAGAGATAGAGAGAGAGGGGGAGAGATAGTGAAAGAGATAGAGGTATGGGGAGAGGGAGAGAGATCGGTGGAGAGAGAGAGAAAGAGAGAGAGAGTGAAAGAGGGGGAGAGATAGTGAAAGATAGCGGGGGTGGAAAGAGAGTGAAAGAGGAGTAGAGAGAGTGAATGAGAGAGAGAATGAGGGAGAGAGAGGGAGAAGGGAGAGAGGGATGGGGAGAGGGACAATGAGAGCGAGAGAGAGCGAGAGTGAAAGAGGAGTACTGAGAGTGAAATAGAGAGAGAGAATGAGGGAGAGAGAGAAGGGAGAGGTGAATGGGGTGAGGGACAACAAGGGCGAGAGAAATAGGGGGTTAAGAGGGAGAGAGACGGAAAGAGAGTGTAGGATCGAAGAGCACGTGAAAAGCTACCAGAGGGGGGTGAATGGTAGATTCAAATTTTTAGCGGAAGCAACAAAAACCCCTCGGCAGAAATTTGATCCGTTAAAAAAACCGTGTATGTGACTGATCTAAATATGTTCTACCAAGAAAAAAGTGGTATATATTATAAGAATCAAGTCACGAAGACACGACAACAAGAATCACGGAAATCCGTCAAGAAAAACTCAAGTTATTATCGAAAGATCAAACGAGGGTCAATCTGTTCTACTCGAGTATAAACCAGATCTGCAACACTGCAATGGAACTCGTGTAGATCAGAAACTAAAAATACAATGACCATGAAATTTTCACAGTTTATATATAATCAAGTTGTGAAGACAACCCAAAAAGAATCACGTCAATTGGATATGTAAAACTCGATTTATAATCAAAACACCGAAGCACTGTCGTGCTATCCAGAAACTCGACGAGAAAGACTGACAAAAACAAGTCGGACGAACAAGGCACAAAAGCTCCTGTAAATTACGAATTTAATTGATCAAAACATAAGAGGAACAGCCCAAGGTCATCTTACCACGAGCTCTGGCCTCCCTTGCTTATATAACCAGCCCGGAGGCCAACCCAATTCAAACTAGGACTCTAATCCTACTCAGCTTCTGAATCGAAACTTTCCATGACTGCTCAAGACTCTTCTATACGCAGATAGAAGCAATCTTAAGACTTACAGACACCTTAGGAACGTATCCCACATTCCTAAAACAACTCAACTTCGTGTCCCACACGAAATCTTATCATAACCAACTTAAATCTTTCCATATTTGAGCCATAACCGACTCAGCCGCAGCCTGAGTCCATAATCCAGCCTGTTGAACCTTTCCTACCAATTCTTTACGTCCACATCTCTTCATCACACCTTGGAACCATGTTTCCACGTCCATGCACTCCTTGCACATGTGCAAACACCTTCCAACGATGTCCACGATACCTTCATATGCATTGTTCTTGATCCAAACATGTTGCGCGACCTCCCGATCTACTCAACCACAATTACTCCCGATCTTGGTTGTTGAACCTCATCTTCTCCCTAAGACTAGTTCAATGGATCCCGTCACCAGCCATACCTTGAACTAAATAAACACCTGCACATGAATAAACAACCAATACTTTCAAGCACAAGTCCATGACTTGACTCACGTTAGTTCCGAAAACCACAACACCTTACGTGAACACCTCACATAAGCATGTTGCAAACCATAGCAAAACGTTAACCACCGTAAACAGCCATAGTACTTCAAAAACATAGTAAAAGAATACTAAGCAAACTTTCCATAGATGTAAAGCAAGTTCGAAACATTTGCATGGTAGAAACAGAACCATTGCGATTTAGCTCCGGACCTTGCCAAAGCTAACCGGACCTTGAGCCGGAGCTTACCAAAGCTAACAGAATCTAGCACCAGGACTTACCAAAGCTAGTCGGACCTACCGCCGGAGCTAACCAAACATATGTCGGACCTAGCCATAGCAAGTTGGACCTTACGTCGGATCTTGTCGGAGCTCGTACCTAGAGTCGGACCTTGACAAAAAGAGTGTTTTGGCAGAATTCAAAACTTTTTCGTCATAGCCAATGTATTCAGCACACATATGTCTCACAATCTCTCCCTTGATAATTGCATCGGCAACACCCTTTAAAATAGAAACATTGGCTTATTCACATGAAAAGTTTTGAAAACAATCAAATGAGAAAGAAAATTAAAAAAAAATTCTCCCCCTACACATATTTCTCCCCCTTTGTAAATCAGAAATAAAATGAGAAGAAAAATAAAAAAATCTCCCCCTGAGAAGAATCGTGCCAAAACACTTGTGAATCTTGCAATGTGATCAATTTCTCCCCTTTTGACAATGTATTCAGCAAGGTTCAAAAGAGAAATTTTAATTGTTATGAGCATATTTATAACAAATACATATTAAACAAAACTCATCCAAGCCATACTATCAAGTAACTTACAATGTCACATCAATAAGATACATAAACTAGTGTAAGCCATGCTAGAGATCAAGTGTAATTTTCAATTTAAGCAAGTCATGATCTCACAAACATAACTATGTCAAGACCTGAAAACATGACACTTGTTGTTGTATTTTAATTATTTTTCAAAGCACACATTCAGATCATGTGACATTTGCAAGAGATTATATGCCGCATCAGCCTTATTCTAACCAACCAAGCCAAGCTTATGTCGTTTGCCAATCAGAAGTTTAAGGACATAGTTTTAGTCAAACACAACTTCAAGTGTCGTTGTTGTACCCATTGGTGTCTGAAGGGACTTGCTTTTGTCCATGTTGAAGCGCATAAGAAGGTCTCTTGTATACTCTTTGATGCACAAAAGTACCCTCCTTGGTATGCTTGATTTGCAGCCCCAAAAAGTATGTGAGTTCTCCCATCATACTCATCTTAAATTCTAAACTCATCATAGCTGAAAGCTTGACACAAGATCATGAGAAGTACAACCAAACATAATATCATCCACATACACTTGAACAAATAATGAGTCATTGCCATGCTTAAGCACAAAAAGAGTTTTATCAACCTTGCCCATGCTGAACCCCTTTTCAAGTAAGAATGTTTTTAACCTATCATACCATGCACTAGGGGCTTGTTTAAGACCATACGAGGCTTTGGACAGTTTGTAAACATGATTAGGAAAATTTGGATTTTCAAAACCCAGTGGTTGCTTGACATAAGCCTCATCATCTATGTAGCCATTAAGAAAAGCACTCTTGACATCCATTTGATATAACTTGAAACCTTTAGATGCAACAAATGTTAACAAAATTCTTATCGCTTCTAATCTAGCAACAGGAGCAAAAGTTTCATCAAAATCTAGTCCTTCAACTTGTGTCAAACCTTGAGCAACTAACCTAGCCTTATTCCTAACCACAACCCCATCCTCACTTTGTTTATTTTTAAACACCTATTTAGTTCCAATAAGAGTGTGACCTTGAGGTGGAGGTACAAGTTTCCAAACATTATTTCTTTCAAAATTTTCTAACTCTTCTTGCATGGCAATAATCCAAGATTCATTAGTGAGTGCATGTGATATATCTTTGGGTTCAAAAGAAGCAGCAAATGCATAATGAGTGTGAGAGTTTGGATCACAAAACCTAGACCGTGTGACTCATTTGTGCAAGCTTCCAATCATTTGTTGTGGAGGATGACTTTTGAGGACCCGGAAGGGAGTAGACAATTCACAAGCTCCTTCTTCTTCATGTTCATTACAAATTGAAGAACTTGTGACTTGAGGATGATCTGGACCAGCAATGGTGGTCGTCGGTGTTTCTTGTGAATTAAAATCAGTAGCTGGGACAATGTGATTAGCTCCTGAATTTTTGGGCAGCAGCATCACTTCTTCATCTTCTTTGATGAATATAATCTCCCTCTGCAGATATGGGTCTGGTCCTGCAATATTAGAGCTAGTACCTGGGCTAGCTTCATTAAAGAAACCTCACAAGTCTCCACAATTTTGTTAGTGTCATGTAAAAGCACACGGTAGCCTCTAGTATGAGATGGGTAACCAAGAAACATGCCATAAACGGATCTAGGTTCAAATTTATCAAGATTACCACGTTTCTTAACAAAGCATTTGCAACCAAAAACCCGAAAGTGTGTGACACTAGGCCTATGTCCAAACCTGAGCTCATATGGTGTTTTACCTAGCTTAGCACGCAAGAAAACATGATTTGAGACATAACAAGCGGTTGCAATTGCATCATCCCAAAATTTCCTAGGAGTTTGATATTCATCAAGCATAGTCCTAGTCATATCAACTAAGATTCTCTCTCTACAACACCGTTTTGTTGAGGTACATATGATGAAGAAAATTGATGATCTATTGCATTTTCAGCACAAAAGTGATCAAACGATTGATTTTTAAATTTGGTTCCATTATCACTTCTAATTGCTCTTAAAGATCTTGGGTGATCAATTGATAATCTAAGAAATAAAGTTCTAAATTGACTAAAAGCTTCATTCTTAGATGCCATAAAGTAAACCCAAGAGTATCTATAATAGTCATCAACAATCACAGGAACATACCATTTACCTCAGAAGGATTGAACACGTGAAGGTCCTACGGTGTCAAGGTGTAAAAGTTGACTCGGTTCAGTTGTCATGGTCATTGTGAGAGGAGCATGTGAACCTGCAACCATCTTAGCATGTCTACAAGAAGAGCACACAATTTCTTTGTCCCCTTTAAGCTTAGGCAGCCCACGTATGCGATCAAGAGCACTAACACGCGTGAGATGATCAAAGCCTACGTGACCAAGTCTACGAAGCCAAAAATATAAATCTTTGGAATCATTTGCAACTAGACATCTATGCTTAGAGGAAGACATATCAAAATCAGCTTTAAAAACTTTTCCAAACCAAGACATGTTAAAAATAATCTCACTATTTGGACCTACAACTTTGCAGCAGTTTTTATTGAAAATAATTTCCAGATTTTTATCTAGCAATTGTGAAACAGAAAGCAAGTTGTATTTCAAATTTTTGACAAGTGTCACATCCTTCAAAGTGTAGTGATCATTTACTCTAACCGAACCCTTAGCAATTATAGGAGTTGAAAAATTATCGGCAAAAGTAACATTTTCTACATGTGACACAAAAGAGAGAGAGGAGAATCATTCTTTGTTACCGGTGATGTGGCGTGAGCAATCTGAATCCACAATCCAAATGTTCTCCTTCCTCAAGCGTGTAACCTCTCCGTTGTCACTGTTGTGTTCTGCATCCTCCATACTTGATTTTGATTTGCCCGCCATGAAGCACAAGTTTGCCAGATCATCTTTGTCTTCATCACTTCCAATGTCTACATCACTCGAGCCAAGTTCTTGAAGTGCGGTGATGAAACTGTTTATCAGTTTGCGTCCTGTAAAACCCTTCTTTTTCTTGTTGGTGTTGCCAAAAGAGGACTTGACTTTATTCTGCTTTTCATCACAGTTAGAAGGACCTGAAAGGTTAGGGCAATCTGTACGAAAGTGTCCTGTCTTACCATATTTAAAGCATCGTTGAGGTCCGGAGCTTCCTCTCCTTCTAGTTCTCATATTTTGCAATGCTTTTGAGAACCTAGTAGAAAGAAGTACTAGCTCCTCCTCTGGAAACTCCTCTATCTGTTCCAGGGTTAGTGAAGACAACAAATCAAGTGTATTGCTAGATGATTGGCCGGAGCCAGGCGTATCACGTTGTGAGACAAATGCAATAGTCTTATTTGGGTTCTTACGTGATATAATGTCAACTTCATGAGTTTTTTGCTTAGAATAAAGCACATCTAATGTAAGAGTACTCATGACAGTGGATTCATGTATGGATGTTACTTTCATCTCCCAAATTGACATGTCTAATGCACTTAGTAATTGCCTAGCATTTTCAGCATCTGAAAAATTAAAATTGACGCTACGCAAGTTGTTGAGAATTTTATTAAAGCGAGCAAAGAAGTCATCAATGGACTCACCGGGTTGCATCTCAAAGCGCATGTATTCTTTCTTGAACATATCATGTCTTACCTCCTTGATCGTGTTGGATCCTTTGTGGTAGTCACAAAGTGCTCTCCACACATCGTACGCCGATCGGAGGTGTGCAACACGGTCGAAGTCGCTCTGAGTTAGTCCTTGTATGATCAAGTTCCGAGCCTTGTTGTTGTTGTCGACATCTCTCATGTTTGTAGCCGTGACTTGATCGTTTGAAGGCACATCGTAAGGCTTGTACACCTTTTCCCATATTGTAAATCCTTGCGCCTGGATGAAAGCTTCCATGCGTGCCTTCCAAACCTGAAAATCAATACCACTAAACACACAAGGTTTGGCGGAGTATTTCTCCATGATGATCAGTCAAAACACGTGCAAATCACAAAGATTAGAGCAACCTGGCTCTGATACCAATTTTAGGATCGAAGTACACGTGTAAAGCTACCAGAAGGGGGGTGAATGGTAGATAAAAACTTTTCAGCGGAAGCAACAAAACACCCCTCAGTAGAAAACCGATCTGTTAAATAAACCGTGTGTGCGACTAATCTAAACGTGTTCAACTGTGACAAAACTAGTATAGATTGTAGAGAATCAAGTCACAAATACGTCACAACAAGAATCATAAAAATCCGTTGAGAGAAACTCAAGTTACGATCGAAAGATCGAACAAAGGTCAATCTGTCCTACGCGAGAAAAAACAGTTTTGGAATACTGCAAAGAAACTCGTGTAGATCAGAAACCACAAATGCAATGACCGTGAACTTTTTACAGATGATATATAATCAAGTTGTGAAGACAACTCAAAAAGAATCACGTCAATTGGATCTGTAAAACTCGAGTTATGATAAAACCACCGAAGCAAGATAGTGCTGAACAGAAACTCAACGAGAAAAAGTTGTCTCAAACAAGTCGGACGAACAAGGCACAAAAGTTCCTTCAGAATACGAATTTTATTTATCAAAACACAAGAGGAACAGCCCCAAAGTCGTGCACCACGAGCTCTGGCCTCCCTTGCTTATATAACCAGCCCGAAGGCCAATTCAACTCAAACTAGGACTCCTACTCCTACTTGGATTCAAACTGTAACTTTCCAGTACTGCTTAGGACTCTTCTATATGCAGATGGAAGCAATCTTAAGACTTCCAAACACCTTAGGAATGTATCCCACATTTCTAAAATAACTCAAATTCGTAACAAACACAAAATCCTATCATAACCAACTCAAAACTTTCCATATTTGAGTCAAACACGACTCAGCCGTAGCTTGAGTCCATAACCTAGTCGGTTGGACCTTTCTAACCAATTCTTTACATCCACATCTCTTCATCATGCCTTGGAACCATGCAGACACGTCCATGCACTCCTTGCACACGTGCAAACATCTTCCAACGACGTCCAAGATACCTTCATATGCATTGTTCTTGATTCAAACATACTGCGCAACCTCCCGATCAACTCGACCATAATTCCTCCCGAACTTGGTTGTTAAACCTCATCTTCTCCCTAAGACTAGTTCAATGGATCCCATCACCAGCCATGTCTTGCATTCAAGCAACACCTGCACATGAATAAACAACCAATACTTCCGAGCACAAGTCCTCGACTTGACTCTCGTTGTTTCCGAAACTACATCTTACGTGAGCACCTCATATAAGCATGTTGTAAACCATAGCAAAATGATATCAGCCATAACCACCAAAACACACCAAAAACTTAGTAAAATAGTACTAAGCAAACTTTTCATAAGAGTAAAGCAAGTTCAAAACATTGCAAGTTAAAAGTAGAACCATTGCATTCAAGCTCCGAACCTTACCAAAGCTAACCAGACCTTGAACCGGAGCATACCAAAGCTAGTCGGACCCAGCGCCGGAGCTTACTAAAGCTTAGTCGGACCTAGCACGGAACTTACAGAAGCTAGTCGGACCTAGCACCGAAGCTAGCAAAAACAAGTCGGACCTAGCAAAAATAAGTCAGACCTAGACAAAGCAAGTTGGACCTTACGTCGGACCTTGCCGGAGCTACCCAAAACAAGTTGGATCTATCGTCGGACCTTGCAGGAGTGCGGACCTAGAGTCGGACCTTGTTAAAAAGGTGTTTTGGTAGTATTCAAAACTTTTATTGTCAAAGCCAATGTATTCAGCACACATAGGTCTCACAGGTATAATAAAGTTTAACTTTATATTCATGTCTAGATGAGTAGACAACATGTTTATTTGAAACCGAATGAGACAACACTCCTGCAGATTTAAAAACCACTTCTTTTTGAGTTATGAACTGTTTTAATCAAACCACTTCCTAATGACTTTACAATTTTAGGTGGATGTGCTTTTGCATGAGCATGGGAATCAAAACATAAACCAGTTTTATCATTACAAGATTTAAAAGAATTCAACAACAAGTTCAGATTCTTATTTCCATTATAAAACCGCTCTAGTGTCCTATTCATGTCATCAAGTTTCTTAGACAAGTCTAGGCAGTTTTGACATGAAGTTTTTCCTTTTAGTTTGCAATTGGAATAATACTTAACTTCATGAGAACATAAAGCATTGTTCAATATAGAAATTTCATTCAGAGCATCTTGTAGTTTTTTATTAAGATCATCACAAGTAGAACAATGCAGATCAATTGTAGAACAACAAGCATCTTTCAAGTTTTTATCATTAAGTGCAGCAAGATCTCCGTTCTTTTCAATCTCTAACTCAAGTTTATCAAGTGTGGAGGTATGTGCACTTCTTAGAGAGGACAATTGTTCATATATTAAATCATATGAGGAACAAGAATCATCACTATAAATCAAAGATTTCAAACGATTAATTTCAGATTCTAGTGACTCAATTTTAACAGCATTGTCCCTAAGCTTTTTGTCCTTTTTCTTAACTATAACAGTGGCACAAGAAATAGCATCACACATTTCTTTGCAAGTAGGACATACCTCTTCATTGTCGCTGTTGTGTTCTGCCTCCTCCATACTTGAACTTGACTTGCCCGCCAGGAAGCATAAGTTTGCCAAATCATCTTCATCTTCGTCACTTCCGATGTCCACATCGCTCGATCAAAGTTCTTGAAGTGCGGAGATAAAACTATTTACCAATTGGCGTACTATAAAACCCTTCTTCTTTTTCTTATCGGTTGCAGGGGAGTGCTTCGTCCTAGTTTGCTTTTCATCACGGGAAGTAGGACCTGAAAGGTTTGGCAATTCATACGAAAATGTCCTGTCTTACCACATCCAAAGCATCGTTGAGGTCCGGCACTTCCTCTCCTTCTAGTTCTCACATTTTGCAATGCTTTTGAGAACCGAGTAGAGATGAGTGCAAGTTCTTTCTATAAAAACTCTTCAATCTATTCAAGGGTTAGATAGGACAACAAAGAAAGTGTACCACAAGATGAAGATTGAATTGAGCTAGGCATGTCAGTTGTGAAACAAATGCAAGAGACTTGTTGGGGTTCTTATGTGATATTATGTCAATTTTATGAGTTTTTAACTTAGAATATAGCACATCTAATGTAAGTGTACTCATGACAGTATATTCACGAATAGATGTAACTTTTGTCTCCCAAATTGACATGTCTAATGCACTTAGTAATTGCCTAGCATTTTCAGCATCTGAAAAATTAACGTTCACACTACGCAAGTTGCTGAGAATTTTATTGAAGCGAGCAAAGAGGTCATCAGTTGACTCACCGGGTTGCATCTCGAAGCGCATGTATTCTTTCCTGAAAATATCTTGTCTTACCTCCTTGATCGTGTTGGATCCTTCGTGGTAGTCACAAAATGCTTTTCACACATCATATGCAGATCGGAGGTGTGCAACACGGTTGAAGTCACTTTGAGTTAATCCTTGTATGATCAAGTTTCGTGCATTGTTGTTGTTATCGACATCTCTCATGTTCGTAGCCGTGAGTTGATCGTTTGGTGGCACATCATAAGGCTTGTACAACTTTTCCCATATTGTGAAGCCTTGCGCCTGGATCAAAGCCTCCATACGTGCCTTCCAAACATGAAAATCAATGCCACTGAACACACAAGGTTTTGTGAAGTATTTCTCTATGATGATTAGTCAAAACACGTGCAAATCACAAAGATTAGAGAACCGTGGCTATGATACCAATTGTAGGATCGAAGAGCACGTGAAAAGCTACCAGAGGCGGGGTGAATGGTAGATTTAAACTTTTTAGCGGAAGCAACAAAAACCCCCTTGGCAGAAAATTGATCTGTTAAAGAAACCGTGTATGCGACTGATCTAAATATGTTCAACCATGAAAAAAGTGATATATATTATATAGAATCAAGTAACGAAGACACGACAACAAGAATCACGGAAATTCGTCAAGAAAAACTCAAGGTATGATCGAAACATCAAATGAGGGTCAATCTGTTTTACTCGAGTATAAACCAGATCTGCAACACTGCAAAGAAACTCGTGTAGATCATGAAATACAAATCCAATGACTGTGAAATTTTAACAGATGATATACAATCAAGTTGTGAAGATAACCCAAAAGGAATCACGTCATTTGGATCTCTAAAACTCGAGTTATGATCAAAACACCAAAGCACTGTGGTGCTGTCCAGAAACTCGACGAGAAAGACTTGACAAAAACAAGTCAGACGAACAAGGCACAAGAGCTCCTCTAAATTACGAATTTTGTTGATCAAAACATAAGAGGAACAGCCCAAGGTTGTCTTACCACAAGCTCTGGCCTCGCTTGTTTACATAACCAGCCCGGAGGCCAACCCAATTCAAACTAGGACTCTAATCCTACTCAGTTTCTGAATCGAAACTTTCCATAACTGCTCGAGACTTTCCTATACGTAGATAGAAGCAATCTTAAGACATCCAAACACTTTAGGAACGTATCCACATTCCTAAAACAATTTAACTTTGTGTCCCACACGAAATCCTATCATAACCAACTCAAATCTTTCCATATTTAAGCCATAACCGACTCAGCCGCAACCTGAGTCTATAATCCAGCCATTTGGACCTTTCCTACCAATTCTTTACGTACACATCTCTTCATCACGCCTTGAACCATGTTGCCACGTCCATGCACTCCTTGCACACGTTCAAACACCTTCCAACGACATCCACGATACCTTCATATGCATTGCTCTTGATCCAAACATGATGCGCGACCTCCCGATCAACTCAACCACAATTCCTCCTGAAGTTGGTGGTTGAACCTCATCTTCTCCCTAAGACTAGTTCAATGGATCCCGTCACCAGCCATATCTTGAACTCAAACAACACCTGCACATGAATAAACAACCAATACTTTCGAGCACAAGTCCGTGACTTGACTCACGTTAGTTCCGAAAACCACAACACCTTACGTGAACACATCACATAAACATGTTGCAAACCATAACAAAATGTTAACCACCGTAAACAGCCATAACACTTCAAAAATTAGTAAAAGAACACTAAGAAAACTTTCTATAGATGTAAAGCAAGTTCGAAACATTTGTTTGGTAAAAACAGAACCATTGCGATTTAGCTCCAGACCATGCCAAAGCTAACAGAATCTTGAGCCAGAGCATACCAAAGCTAGCAGAACCTAGCACCGGAACTTAACAAAGCTAGTCGGACCTACCATCTTAGCTAACCAGACACATGTCGGACCTAGCCAGAGCAAGTCGGACCTTATGTCGGATTTTGTCGGAGCTCGGACCTAGAGTCGAACCTTGACAAAAAGAGTGTTTTGGCAGAATTCAAAACTTTTATCGTCATAACCAATGTATTCAGCACACATAGGTCTCACAGAGAGGAATAGGAAGGGAGAGAGACATGTCTAACTTTTATTTACTTTGCAGGGTTCACCGATAGAGGCGCAGACTCCATATCCGCAGCTACCGGCACTAGGAGGGACGCATGAAGACGACGTTCACGACTCCGGAGGTAGTTGTGAGGGGAGTGTGTAGCTGTTAGGAGTTTTTAGATTTCGACTTTATGAATGAATCATCGATTATGTATTGTGTTGTTTGTCTGTGTCATATAACTGTGTTATTTGTCTCGGCTGGCAACTGTGCCAGGGCAGCTAGTTTCTGTTTTTTAAGAAAAATTAAAACCATAACTTACGATGGCCTATATACAGGTCATCGTAAGTTAGTCTGGCTAACTTACGACGGCTGCTGTAGACGTCTTAAGTAAGCTCATGTAATTTACAATGGCGTAGGCCGCGGCAGTCGTAAGTAACATTATTACTTATGACGGCCGGGTTCAGGCAGTCGTAAGTGTTGCGGCCCAGCCCACCACGTAAGTGGTATTAAAACCCTAGAGCATGAATGATTTGGCCTAACACCTAGAAAAACTTGAAGATTAGGGTTGGGGCAAGAATTTACCAAGGGGGATCGATTCGTAGAGTAGAGCGGATCCCAAGTGCGGAGAAGTCTGGGGTGGACTTACCTTCGTGCTTCCAAGCCTTCCCCTTCAAAAAAATCAAAGTTTTGGCAGAGGGGACGAAAAAATCGCCTTGAGAGTTTGAGTGAGGAGCGACGGTGTCGGGGGAAAGTGAGGAGGAGGAAGGGGGACTCGGGCTTATTTGAACAGTTAAGTCACGGGACACCAAACTTGTCTGATGTACCCCGGACTTGTCTGGTATAATGGCCTGGAGCCAAACTAGTCAGGACACTGGAGTTGTCCGGTTTGAAAACGGACTCGTCCGGTTCAAACAGAGAGATAAGGTAAGATTTTCGAGGGGATTTTGAGATGGGACCTATTGTTGGTCATAAGGACATAGTTTTAGAAAATATTCTTGACGAACATGGTCAGCAAGAAAGCAACAATCATACTATGACCATAATTCACCGAGAACTAATATTTGAAGTAGTTTTAGAGTTAAAAGGAGTTAGGGAATAATTTTTCACAATCATGCTGGTATTTTTAAGTTCTAGATTACTAGCAATGAGATATGCAACGTTTCAAGTCACATTTCAAGAATCAAGGATATTTAATTCATTCCTAAGCTGACAAAACCTTTTCTTATCTAATGGCTTGCAAAAATATCGGCAGGTTGTTTCTTAGTCCTAACATGTAAAATTACAATGTCTCATTTGATAGAGTGGTATCTCAAGAAATGGTGTCGGATGCCAATGTGTTTGGTTATAGAATGCTCAACAGGGTTACGGGCTATTTTTATGGCACTCTCGGTGTCACATATGAGATTGTAACCATAATTCTTTAGAGTTTGTCGCATCCAAAGAAGTTACGCACAACAACTCCCGGCTGTAACATACTCGGGTTCGGCTATGGTTAAGGCAATGGAATTTTGCTTCTTGGACCATGACAATAGGGACCTACCCAAGAATTGGCAAGTCCTAGAGGTACTTTTCCTATCCACTTTGCATCCGGCATAATCTGCATCGGAGTATCTGATGAGATTGAATTTCGACCCCTTTGGATACCAAAGACCTAGGTTGGGTGTATGAACTAAATATCTCAAGATTCTCTTTACGGTGTCAAGTGACACTCCTTTGGTGCGGCTTGCAACCTTGCACACATACATACACTCAACATAATATCAGGCCTAGATGCACAAAGATACAATAAAGAACTGATCATAGAACGATATACCTTTTGGTAAACATTTGGACCATATTCATCGAGATCAAGATGTCCATTGGTCGCCATTGGAGTTTTGATGGCCTTGGCTTTATCCATATTGAACTTCTTGAGGACATCTTGTGTATACTTCATTTGGCAAATGAATGTACCCTCTCTAAGTTGCTTCACTTTAAAACCTAGAAAGGACTTCAATTCGCCCATCACGGACATCTCAAACCTGTCTATCATGATGTTACTGAACTCATCACAAAACAACTTATTGGTAGAACCAAATATTATGTCGTCAACATATATTTGGTAAACGAATAAATCATTATCAAAATGGTTTGTGAATAAAAGTGTAATCAGATTTTCCTATTTTAAAACCATTATCAATTAGAAAATCTCTAAGGCACTCATACCAAGCTCTAGGAGCTTGTTTGAGGCCATAGAGAGCCTTATGCAGTTTGTACACATGGTTGGGGAGTTCTTGATCCTCGAACCCGGGTGGCTGCTCCACATACACCCCCTCCTTGATTGGACCGTGCAGGAATGCACTTTTGACGACCATTTGTTACAGCTTCAAAGTGTGGTGAGTAGCATAGGCTTACAATATTCAAATAGATTCAAGCCTAGCTACGGGAGCAAAAGTCTCATCAAAATCCAAACCTTCGACTTGTGAGTACCCCTTAGCCACAATTCGTGCTTTGTTACTTGTCATCACGCCATGTTCGCCTTGTTTGTTGTGGAACACCCATTTTGTGCCTACAACATTCGTGTTTGGTCGCTCCACAAGTTCCCACACTTGATTCCTCTTGAAGTTATTTAGCTCTACTTGCATTGCCATCACCCAATCCGGATCTCGTAGTGCATCTTCAACCCTATATGGTTCCGAAGAGAAAACAAATGAGTAATGTTCACAAAAATTTGCAACACGGGACTGAGTAGTTACCCCTCTTGGAGATGTCTCCAAGGGTGTTGTCAACGGGGAATCCTGTTGGACGCTCTAGCACACTCTTTGGTATGGAATTTGGGAACTTGTGTCGACATTCTCATTTTCCTCATCTTCTTCTTCTCCCCCTGGATCATTGCTCCATTTTGGTCTTTATCATCTTGATTTTGTTGAGGTTGACCTTGGTCTTGTGTTGGCTGCTTCGGTTGTGATGAAGATGGCTCTCTTGGATCTTCAGATTGCTCATGAGGTCAAACATCTCCATGTGCCATCCTTTTCAAGGCTTGCCACAGAGCTTCTTCTTCATCTAGCACACGACGATCAACTTGTTCCACTTGGGAGCCATTAGTCTCATCACACTACGTCATGCACAACTTCAACAATACCAGAGGTTTTGTTGAAGACATGGTAGTCGTAAGTGTTTGAATCATAACCCAGTAAGAAACCTTCATCGGATTTTGAAGCGAACATTGAATTCCTAGGATTGTTGTTTATAATATAGCATTTACATCCAAAAACTCAAGAATATGAAATATTAGGCTTGTTACTGGTAAGAAGCTCATATGGAGTCTTCTTAAGGAGCCGATGGAGATAGAGTCGATTCATCGCATGGCATGCGGTGTTTACCGCTTCCGCCCAAAATCTGTCCGAGGTCTTGTATTCATCGAGCATTGTCCTCCCCATCTCAATAAGTGTCCTATTCATCTTTCTGGCTACCCCCATTTTATTTTGGGAAGTAGGGAGCCAAAAATTTGTGTTTGATGCCTTCTTCATCAAGAAAGTGTTCAACTTGGGTATTCTTGAACTCGGTGCCGTTGTCGCTCCTTATCTTCTTAATCCTCAAGGAGAACATATTTTGAGCTCTTCTCAAGAATTTCTTGAGGGCACCTTGTACTTCTCCTATATCATGCAAGAAAAATACCCAATTGAATGTAGAAAAATCATCTACAACTACTAAACCGTATTTGGTACCACCGATGCTAATGTAGGCGATCGGGCCGAAGAGGTCCATATGTAGTAGCTCCAACGGTCTTGTAGTTGTCATTATGTTTTTGGCAGGGTGAGGTGCTCCAACTTGTTTTCAGGCTTGGCCAGCGCTGTATGGCCTATCTTTCTCAAACACAACATTCTTTAAACCACGGATGTGATCCCCTTTTAGAAGTTTCTGCAGATTTCACATACCAGCATAAGCTAGCCGTCTATGCTACAGCCAACCCATGTCAGTTTTGGGAATCAAGCATGTGTCAAGTTGAGATTTATCCATGGTGAAGTCCACGAGATAGAGCTTTCCCTTTAACATACCCTTGAATGCAAACGAGTCATCGCTTTTTCTAAAAACGGTCACACCCTTTTAGTGAACAAATAATTATTACCTTTGTCGCATAGGTGAGATATGGACAAGAGATTATAATCTAATGAATCAACATGTAACACATGAGAAAGAGTGTGTTGAGGTTATATAGCTATTTTACCTATTCGGAGCACCCTTCCTTGACTATTATGACCAAAATAAATACCTTCACTTGGATCCATATTTTTTTCATATTCCACAAACATTTTCTTTTCTCCGGTCATGTGGTTGGTGCATCCGCTATCGAGCACCCATTTAGATCCACCGGAGGAGTAAGCCTACAAAACACATTTACGCCTTGGTTTTAGTACCCAAGCTTGCTTGGGTCCTTTGATGTTAGTAAGAAGACATTTGGGCACCCACACACAAGATTTTTGACTCTTGTGGAGTGGCCCAACATACCTAGCATAAACATGATTACAATCCTTTTCATAAGAACATATGAGGCATCAAAAGTATGGAACATGATATGATGTTCAATTTTAGCTTTTTCAAGTGAGGAAGGAATATGATTGTTATCCTCGACTTGATTTGAGATTTCCTTGACAAATTCAATCCATTTCTTGTTATTCTTATGGTTTCTAGCAATTTGCATTTCACCTTTAGAATATTCAGGACCATCCTTGAAATTGGGAGATCTAGTAACTGAATATGCACTACGTGCATATTTGATTTTCTCCTTATAAGAAATGCCACCTTTGGATGAATGTTTGTCTTGTTTCACTTTAAGCTCATTTCTCAAGTCAAGAACCAAGTTAGCACAATTACATGTCTTGAGTGGAATAGACTTGATATTTTAGGAGGGTCAACTCTTAGAGGAGGAGGGAGCACTTTCCTTGAGTGATTCTACTTGTACTTTAAGAGTCTTGTTAACTTTAGTCAAGTTAACAAGTTCATCCTTAAGTGCAATGTTCAAATCATTAAGATTTGAGCAAGTTTCCTTGCTCAAAGCTAGCTCATGCTCAAGTGCTTTACTCTTCTCCTTTTATAGTTCAAGAGCTTTTTAAACCTCGTAATATCTCTCCTTTTGAAGGATGAGCATATCTTGTTGTTGGTTGATAAGCTCTTCCTTCTCAAATATCTCATCCGACAACAACTTCATTTTAGCAAGTGCACTTTTACTTAAATCTTTAAGCATGTGTTGATTTTCGTTGCTACTAACAAAATCATCATCATGAAGAGAAGGTAAATGGGAAGGTCTAGATTTAACCTTTTTCTTGCCTTCCTTTGCCATAAGGCAAGTGTGGTTCGAGTCCTTACATCCTCCCAAGTTTGGAAAGGGAATGGTCTTCATGGAAGGCTTCTTGATGGCAATGGTTGCCACCCCCATCTTCATCCTCGGAGGAGGACTCGTCGTTTGAGTCCCACTCCTTGCAATGTGTGCTTGGCACGCTTGCTTCATCTTCTTGAACATTTTCTTGTCTTGTGGCTTATATTCTTTCTTCTTCTTAATGTTCTCTTCATATTGTCAATCAACCATAAAGTGTCCATATTCGCCACAATTGTAGCAAGTTTCCTGAGCTTTAGATTTTCCTTTGTCTTTGTTCTTGCCTTCATTTGAGTTGTCACCTCTTCTTCTCCTCATCATGCGCTTGAACTTTTTGATGAAGAGAACTATTTCTTCGTCGTCCATATCGGTGCTTACATCATTGCTGTATTCATCATCTTGCACCTCATGGACTTCTTTTCCTTTTGTTTGCAAGTTGCTTTGAGTGTGACTTCCTTCTTCTTGGAAGAGGTGAGCTCGGCAATACTCTTCACATATTGAGCTTCCTTCTCCATCATCTCGTGATTGATGATTTTACCAAATATTTCATCCGGAGTCATTTTGTGGAACCCCAAGTTTTCTCGGATCATGGAGCACAAAGTGACGTTCCTTGGCATAAAAGCTCGAATCAAACTTTTGACCATTTCATGGCCAGTCCACTTTTTTCTTCCATAGGCTCTGCTTTTGTTGATGAAACCTTCATGTGGTTGTACATCTCTTGGGGAGTTTCACCATCCTCAATGGCGAATCTACCTAGCTCCCCCACAATCATCTCAATTTTGGCTACGCGGATGGAAAGATTTCCTTCATGTGCAGTCTTGAGGGTGTCCCATATATCTTTTGCGACTTCAAATCCGTCCACCTTATTCAACTCCTCCCGGCTCAGTGATGAGGTGATCAACGCGGCACCTTGTGCATTGTGGTGGATAGCTTGAGCTTGCTCCAGGGTGAGCTCATCATCGGTGTCCGGGATATTTAAACCTGTACAAACAATATGCTAAAGACTTGGGTTTAAGGAAATGAGATGCGTCTTCATATTATGCTTCCACATTGTGTAATCATTTCCATCAAAATGTGGAGGCTTCCCCATGGGAATAGAAATATAATGATTGTTAGAATTAAGACGCTCGTAATTAAAAGTATATCGGTAGTAGTCTTGATGACCACTCCCTTTGGCTTGTCGTCTTCCTTTTTGCCCTTTTGGCTCATGAGTTTCTTCATTAGAAGTTCCTTGAGCTAGCGGACTTCTTCATCATCATGCTCATACTCCTTGAGCACGTTGAACATCTTAGTGTCTTGAGAATCTTCGTCGGTGGGCTTTTGCGAAATTTCATTTTCCTTATCGTTGGCCATCGTTTTTCCGAGCGATTAGTCTCTTGATGGAGAGTTCTACTCTGTACCAATTGAATGTGCCAAGAAGGGGGTGAATAGACTTTTTGACCTCCTGAAACACTTAAGTTAGAGGTGTTAAATTCCAATCTAGACTAGTCCGGTGTCACTGCGGACTAGTCCATGGTTTAACAACACAGTGACCAAAGTTGAATCTTTTGTGTTTTCTTTGAATTTATCGCAGCGGAAAGTATGAAACTACTTTAATAAGTATTTATGAAAACTAAATAACACGTGGATTACAAGATTAATGAAAATCACAAGTATGATCATGTTAAACCCTAGCTAGTGATGAAATTGAAAAGTACGAATTAAGAGCACACAAGATAAGCAATTTTTACCGAGGTTCAATCCCACACAAGGGATCGACGTCCTCGTTGAGTATCTCACACAGAGTCGGATCTTAACCAACCCTTCCCTCATCAAGTCACCACAAAGGCCGACTGGATCTACACTATCAAACGCGGTAATCACCAAGTTTATGTGGCTTACTCACAAGTTGAGGGCCCCCACAAGTTTACAGCGAATGGAATATCAACACACTAAAAAATTATACAGTAATCAACAAGAGTGTGTGAGAGGAATCAAATCAAGAGCTCAATTACGATGAGATCGTCATTCTCCCATTCCCAATGCCTTACTCCCAAAGATTTGACTCTTAAGGCCATAGAATGTGTGGATATTAGTGTTTTTGTGCTCTTGGATGTAGTGGCGGCGCTAGGGTTTGTGTCTCTTGAAAAATGAGTTGGGGTCCCTTTCTATAGAAGTCGATATGTTTCCATTGGGATCTGAGGAGTCCGTACTAGTCTAGTGTTCTCTTTCAAATTGTGTCCCACCGCCAGTTGGGTTTAAATGAGTTAAACCCTAATCATACGGATTAGTCCATATGACATCAGACTAGTCCGATGTTACACAGAGGAGGGTAGGCTGTTGGAAATCGGATAAGTCTGGCTGCACTGGACTAGTCCGTTATGACATGGACTGTCCGATCTCACACAGAGAGGTTTTCTCCATGGCATATCGGACATCTCTGTGGATACCGGACTAGTCCGTTGTTTTGGATTGTGTGTTTTTCACTCATACTCCCTGCACTATAATTGAGCTCTTAGAGATGTATCTCACACACACTCTACACTTGAACTATGAGGCTAAGCTTTCTCCTTTAATTGGGCCTTTTCAATCATGATCCTTCTTTTTCCCATCAAAGCCACATTTTTTGCTTTTTGTTTATTCTTCTTTTCTTCCTATGACCTGCTCTCACTTAGCAAATTTGTTTAGCTCTTTGCTTGTTTGTTATCGATCATCAAAAACCACACGGGGATGCCTAGATGCACTTACAGTGCACCCGGATTCAGTCCCCATGTTACCGGGAGACCGACCAACTACATGTGTTTCACGTGTGGCTTCGCCGGTCATATTTCAAGGGAGTGTTCAGAGAACCCATCAGGCAGCGGGTAAACAATGCACCAATGTGCAAATCAGCCCAGGGGTCAACCCAAGAAACCAGCCTCGGAACCCGGCAAAATCCGCCATTTCGCTATCGAGGATGTGCCGGAAGGTGAACCCGTAATCGCGGGTATGTTCATTCTCCACAACCACCCCGCATTCATATTATTTGATTCTGGTGCCACTCATAATTTCATAAGCAAATTATATGCTAGCAAATATCAAATTCCATTACTACCCACGAAATGGTCTTACTTGATTTGCTCACCAGGTGGGAACATAGCCTCTCATACTATGGTACCAAAAGCACCAATTGATTTAGGTGGGAAAATATACCCCACCTCTCTTATTACCCTATAAGATCAAAAGATAGATATTATCTTAGTGATGTCATGGTTATATCTCCATGATGTCATTCTCAAAATTGGTCTTCGAACAATTCAGATTAACTCTTCTATTCATGGACCCCATCTATTGGTTCTTGAAACCAATGTTTCGGAAGGTGCAACAACCTATCTTGTTGAAGCCGTCAAATTGGGAGAGATTCCAGTGGTTTGTGAATACACATATGTATTTCCCGATGATTTATCGGGCATGCCACCCGAACAGGATGTGGAGTTCAAGACTGAACTTGCACCGGGTACTACCCCAATATCTCGGAGGCCGTATAAAATGGCTCTGAATGAGCATGCAGAGTTAAAAGAGCAGCTGAATGACCTCATGAAAATGGGCTTCATTCAATCAAGTTCATTGCCATGGAGATGCTCGGCGCTGTACGTAAAGAAGGACGAGACGTTGAGGTTATGTGTAGACTATCATCCTCTCAATGCCATTACTATCAAGAACATGTATCCATCACCTCGCATCAAAATTGTATTCGATCAATTAGTGGCTTCTAAGGTGTTCTCCAAGATGGACCTTCGGTATGGATATCATCAAATTAATATTTGGATGGAGGGCGTACCGAAGACAGCATTTTCAATGAGATACAACTTATATGAGTGTCTCGTCATGTCTTTTGTCTCACAAATGCTCCAGCTCACTTCATGTACATCATGAATTTGGTATTCATGACAGAGTTGGACCCGTTCGTTGTGGTCTTCATCGACGACATTCTGATATATTCCAAGTCGGAGGAAGAGCATGCCGAACAGTTGCATATCGTACTCCAACTATTGCGAGACCACAAGCTTTATGCCAAGTTTAGCAAGTGCACGTTTTGGATCAAGCAAGTGCCAATTCCTGGGCACATTATATCAGCATAGGGTATTGCTATTGATCCAAGCAAAATTGAGCTAGTGCTAAAATGGAAGTCTCACAAGTCTGTCCATGAAGTTCGCAGCTTCTTGGGTTTAGGTGGATACTATTGAAGGTTCATTCTGAGCTTTCCAAAGATCGCTTAACCAATGACGGAGTTGCTGAAGAAGGGGATTGAGTATGCTTGGAATGCAGCATGTGAAGAAGCTTTCCAAACATTGGTGAATCATCTCACAACATCCCCAATTCTAGCTCAACCGGATACAATGAAGCCATTCGACATATATTGGCTGCATCCAGTATTAGGCTTGGCTGCATGTTGATGCAAGATGGACATGTGGTCGCATACGGATCACGACAACTCAGGAATCATGAACAACATTATCCAACTCATGATATTGAGTTCGCTGCGGTGGTCCTTGCCTTGAAGATGTGGAGACATTACCTACTAGGGAGCTTAGTACATCTCTATACCGACCACAAGAGTTTGAAGTACATATTCACAAAGAAAGAGTTGAATATGCAACAACGGAGATGGTTAGAACTAATCAAGAACTATGAGATTGAGATCAATTATCATCTGGACAAGGCAAATGTGGTTGCCGATGCACTTAATAAACCTCATGTTCATAACCTGACCATCACTCAGCTAGAAGAGGAAGAACCAAGTCTGTACTTAGTTCCATATGGCGCTCTGTATAATCTTGCTCTCATACCCGCAATAAGAGAGGGGATTATGAAATCTCAACAGCAAGACAAAGGCATGTCTCATATTAGGAGGATGGAGCACGGGAAAATGAAATGCTTCTAGAGGGATGATGAGGGAACCTTATAGTTCAAAAATCGGATAATTGTACCCCATGATATGGGACTGTGGAAGGAAATTTTGGATGAGGCTCACTTATTCAAATTTTCTATTCATTCCGGTAGTAACAAAATGTACGAAGAATTGAAGACCAAATTTTTGTGAACTCAGATGAAGCGAGAGATTGCAAAGTACGTGTCCGAATGCGACACGTGTCGGCGAGTTAAAGCCGACCACATGAAGAAGGCAGGAACTTTGCAACCACTAAGTATTCTGGCATGGAAGTGGGAGGACATCAGTATGGATTTCATTGTGGGGTTACCTCTAACATCCCACAAACATGATTCGATTTGGGTGATCGTAGATTGGTTAACCAAGTTGGCACATTTCATCCCGGTGAATACAAGGTTCCATCGCAAGAAATATGCAGAGCTATACATTGCAAGAATAGTATGCTTGCACGGAGTTCTCCGACAATCATTTCAGATCGAGGCACATTATTCGTTGCTTGTTTATAGGAAAAACTACATGTCACATTGGGAACCAAATTGATTAGAAGCTTTGCATATCACTCTCAAACAGATGGTCAAACAGAGAGGGTGAATCAAGTTCTCAAAGATCTGCTTTGAGCATGTGCCATACACCACAGTAAAAGTTGGGATAATTGTATGATCGAAGAGCATGTGAAAGGCTACCAGATGGGGGGGTGAATGGTCGATTAAATATTTTTCAGCGGAAGCTACAAAACCCCTCGGCAGAAATCAATCTGTTAAAGAAACAAGTGTGTGCGATCTACCTAAACGTGTTTAACCATGACAAAAGAAGTAGAGATTATATATAATCAAGTAACGGAGACACCACAACAAGAATCATGAAAATTCGTCCAGTAAAACTCAAGTTTTGATCAAAAGATCGAACAAGGGTCAATCTGTTCGACCCAAGTAAAAAACAGATCTGCAATGCTGCAAATAAACTCGTGTAACTCAAAACCCACAAATCCAATTACCGTGAAATTTTCATGATGATATAGCATCAAGATGTAAAGACTACGCAAAAAGAACCACGACAATTGGATCAGTAAAATGCTAGTTATGAATGATACACAGAAGCAACGTCTGGCTATCCAGAAACTCAACGAGAAAAACTTGCCAAAAACAAGTCGGAAGAAAAAGGCACAAAAGCTCCTCTAAACTACAAATTTTATTGATCGAAAACACAAGAGGAACAGCCAAAAGTCGTACTCCATGAGCTCTGGCCTCCCTTGCTTATATAACCAGCCCTTAGGCCAACCCAATTCAAACTAGGACTCCTACTAAGTTTCAACTGAAACTTTCCATAACTGCTCAAGACTCTTCTATACGCAGATAGAAAAAATCATAAGACTTCCAAACACCTTAGGAACTTCTCAAACATTCCTAAATCAACTAAACATTGTGCCTACCATGAAATCTAACCAAACCAAACTCGAAACCTTCCATAAACACACGCTAACCACCTCAGCCGCAACCTGAGGCATAATCCAGCCGGTTGGACCTCTCCGGCCATATCTTCACACGCATATCTCTTCACGACGCATTGGAACAATGTTGCACGTCCATGCACCCCATGAACTTGTGCAAACACTTTCCAAAACGTTCATGATACCTTCATTTGCATTGTTCTTGACCCAAACATGCTGTGTGTCCTCCCGATCAACTCAACCACAATTCCTCCCGAACATGGTTGTTGAACCTAATCTCCTCCCTACAACTAGTTCAATGGATCACCATCACCAGCCATGTCGTGACCTCAAGAAACACTTGCACATGAATAAACAAGCAAATCTTCCGAGCATAAGTGTGACACCCGGTTCCGAGAATGAACCAAGTGAATGCATGTGTGCCGAAGATGTTCATCACACATACACATGTATTCCACAAACTGAAATTCAGAATATAACCATTTATGAATAGTGTTTAAGTACTTTACTACAATGACTCAATGTCTCACTCATGATTATCCAACTTATTTAGCAGTGGAAGACTCTAAACGACAGCGGAAAATGACTAAAACAGCAGGCTCCAACTTCAACTCCACAGGCATGTTGACGGTAGTACGCACGCCTAGTACTCCACATGTTCCTCGAAGTACTCTTCTCCTGTAGCTCATGTACATGTGGGAATGCAAGGGGTAGTACATGTGTACTCAGCAAGTGCGGGAAAAAGTATGACATGTAGCTTAGAATAAGGTAGGGAATAAAGAGGTTCATTGCAGCAAGCAAATTTTATTTCACAAACATGGTAAAAACAGCAACTGTTTCTAGGTGAGTTAAATCCCAACATAACCAAGTAATTCAGCAACATTATTTCATCATAATTCACCATTTATCATGCTTCAGCCAACCAATAATCTTTCTCAAGTTCATCTCATACTCATAAGTACACATGGTCATCTCATTTTCATAGAACCGAAACCAAATTCATTGTCATGACCCAAAACAGTCCCAAAACCAATCCCAATGACCATACCATATCCATACCCGAATAAACATTCCATGTTTTGCCTCTAATCATGGAAGTTGGCCAGGTGCTTGTAACCAAAAGCACGACTATCATGATAGTTTTACACTTTGTAGAGGTGACACCACTTTACCCACAAGTTTGTGATTTCGTCACCCGTCAGCGACCAAAAAGAACCTCCATTATACCAGTACACAACCGTCGGTGTATGGCCAAGAGATCACAAAATAGCCTTTACAAAGGGGCTACTAGGATGTACGGACCCACTTAGATTTCACAGGCAGGCTCGAATCTCTATTCTCCCACCCATGGGCCCCCTCTTGTGCCATGCAGTTTTCAGTGCAGTCCCTCTCGACTCTCATTCCCCGCACCATCCAGTGATCCATAACAAGCTAGAAACACACCTAATTAGTCAGCTAAACCGCATCCATATTTGGCCTTGTGGTAGCACTATTTTTCTGGCATGTGCCCGCATGAACCGGTCTTTAGATCTATGGCAAGCAAACCGCCCTCTCATTCAGCAACATCTACTAACCAAGCTCGCCTAGATCTCCCCGATTCCATGCTCATTAACATCATCAAGTTCTCATCATCATTATTCATATGAGTGCAGTAGGTAGCCATGTTTTATTTCAGCTTTCCGTATCCCGTAAGTTAAGCAAAGCAAAAAGGAAAAACAACCATACCCGACTCATCAACTTTCCTGGCAACAAGGATTGTTACAAAAACTAGTAAACTCCTATAAAAGGGTGTCCCATCAAGTTTACACAAGTATATGAGTTTTTGCAACCAAAACAGTTTCAAAACATGGGATCGATATGGTCAAGGGGCACTTGCCTTGCTCCTGTGGCTCGTGTTGCTCAAGCGTCTCGATGTCTTGGTGCTGTAGCTCCTCGTAGACGACCTGTTGAGCTTTTCCTTCTACTCACGACCATGCACATACAAAATTTACAGCAATCAATTATCATGCACAAACTTTACTCAAGATGCAATGAGGTGAATGAGTGCAATTCCTATAGTGCAGTTTTATAAAACCAGTTTGTATGTGTTCTTGCATCTTTTAGTAGGCTTTCATGGGGTTTTGTGATGATCAAGCTTGCTGGGATCAAGTGTGGACGTAGTTACGATCGTGACACAATGTGTAGATCAGTTCCACCGTCAAAAATTGAGCAAAACATGGTCTGTCCACATGCCGCATTTTCTGCTCGCAGGGGGTGCAGAAAACAGGTGCGTAGAAACTGTGGCAATGTTATAACAGGGGTAACGAAGACCTACCTCACTTCTTCCTTGTGGCAGGGCCTCCCTTCTTGCAATGGCAGCAGCGGGAAATTTTCCGTGGAGCTGCGGGTAGGGCAGAACGTCGGGCTTCTTCACCGGCAATTGTGAGGCATGACGGAGCTCGACGGCGGCCGAATTCTGGCAGCGGGGGTTGGCGACTTTGCAGCAAGGGGGGCGCGACTTGGCAGCAGGGGGGCGGTGGCCAAAAAAGAAAAAGGGGTGGGCGGCTAGGGGGGAGAGTTATATTTATAAAGGGGAAAGAAACTAGGTTGGCTAGGATTTTAGCAAATCAAATATCCAATGGCTGAGATTTAATTTTAAAAGAGGTGGGAGCTAGGGGCTGGGATTTTATTATTTATTTTCATCCAATGGCTAGGATTTAATTATAAAATAAAAGCCCAAAAGAGTCTAAAGGGGGGAGAGGGCTAGGGTTTCCCCCCTAATGGGAAAAATAGGGGGAAATCCCCCCCCCCAAGGGTTCGTTTGGTAGCAAGGGATGTAAATCCCAGGGAAAGAAATCTCCACGGAGACATTTCTCTTCCATTTCTATTCCCTGCCACTTAGGGGTTATATTCCCTATTGTCATTTAGGAGTCCAGGGGTTAAAATCCCAGAAAAGAAAAACAGTCTGAAGGTTTTCATTCCATTCCTTCTTCAAGTTATTTCAACGTGCAATTCTGTCCGAAGGTTTCTGGATGCAAGATGAGTACTTCGCTCCGAGGGACGACATCATCCTGCAGATAGAGGCGCCACACGGATTTCTACATTAGTCGCTGGTAATGTGGTAAAAAATCTCACTCTTTTACATCATCATTCAGTGTTCAGAGGATATGTAACAAGCTGCTTGTCCGGATGTAAGAATATGTTACTGACAAAGGAGTGGATGCTGACTGACATGTAATGGGTTTGCAGGAGCTGTTAGCGCTTCAGAACGGTGCAGAGCAGACAAGTCCTCTGTGTACGTCCTGCCTGTTTCATAGTCCATCAGGACTTCATCCATTCATCCGTGAAATGTTTGCTCAGCGCCATGATCGTTCCATGTGATCACACTGTATGCTATACTCTGAACAACAGCTGCAATTGCAGTACCTCAAAGAGAAGAAGAAGAGTGAAGCTATTGCCGGTGTAGCAGAAGAGATCAAGCACATAATATTCTGAAACAAAACAAAAAAAATTGTTGAAATGTGTTCATACAACAAAGGGAGGGTCCCCTTGTCGGAGGCCTTACCGGAAGGCACAAAGAGGCCGTGCATCTGCTGATGGACGCCGGTGCGGGCCTGTCCTCCAGGGACATCGCATTGTACACCAGCGTCGCTGTCGATAAGGACGACGCCGCGCTAAGGACGTCACGGGTGGAGGAGCGGTGAGGCGACACGGGCCGCGCAGCTGCGAGACGGCACGGTTGGGGGAGAGGAGAGCGGCGAGGAGGCGCGAGTGGGGCTGGGGAGGCGAGCGGTGTGGGCGGGGTAGCGGCGATGCGGCGCGAGCATGGGAGGCGAGAGGCGAGCGGCGGGAGGGTTTTCCTGCCCGACCTTGTGAGCTCGGGGCACAAAAACCTGTGCTTCCGTGTGGATTGGTCCGGGAAAATCAGTTTCCAACTGCCCGTTGGGGAAATTTTGAGCCGAGTTTTTCCAGCCCAGAGATTTGGCCGGGATTTAGGTGGGATTGTAGGCTACTAAACAGGCCCCAAATGTGGGGAAAATTCACCCTAGGGGGATTTTGGGGAAAATCAGGAAAATTAGGAAAAATTTGGGGAAATTAGGGGAGAGGGGAATTTCAGGGAAAATTAGGGAATTGCGGGAAAATTGGGGTGGCCTAATTTGGCTATTTTAGTTATTTTATTTTTTTTATTTTTATTTCTTTTCCTATTCTATTTATTTTCATTATTTTCCATTTCTATTCCCTTTTATTATTTTATTTGCTTCTATATTCCTCTTTTTATTTCTTCTTATTTTTAAATGCTTTTCTATATGATAAATGTATGCAATGCATGGTAGTGAAATTGAGAGTGTTATAACAAGTCCTCGACTTGACTCACATTAGTCCGAAAACCACAACACCTTATGTGAGCACCTCACATAAGCATGTTACAAAGATAGCAAGATAATATCTACCATGATCAGCCAAAACGCATCAAAACACAAAGTAAATAAATACTAAGCAGACCTCCCATAAGCCAAAAAGCATGTTTGAAACATTGAAAGTTAGAAACATATCAGCCGCACAATTTTTTCAGCACGTAGAAAGTTCGGACAACCCAAAATAGCCACTATGCATTACATAAGAAAAGTTCGGACAGTCCAAAGTGAAAAACACGAGCAGCTCATGTGTGCGACAAGTTCGGACATTCTGAAACGAGTTCCCGTAAGTTCGGACAATATGAAGAGAGGTTCTCATATATATTCAAAAAATTGCATATAAACACTCACTTTTAACATAATTACCAATGTATTCAGCACATAGGTCTCATAATCTCCCACTTGATAAATGCATTGGCAACACCACTACGAAACCGAACATTGGCTCATTGACATTTCATGAAAAGTTTTGACAAAACGAAAGTTTCTCCCCTATTTTGACAACCAAAAATCAATTGAGAAGAAACCCAACAATTCTCCCCCTAAGGATGTTCACTCCCCCAGAGAAGAATCGTGCAATAACACTTGTGAATGTGCAATGTGTGACATATTTCTCCCCCTTTGACAATGTATTCAGCAAGGTTAAAAAGAGAAATTTCATTTTGTTATGAGCATAATATGGCATATACATATAAAACAAAGCTCATCCAAGCTATAATATCAAGTAACTTACACTATCACATCAATGAGATACATAAAGTAGTGTGCTCCATGCTAGATATCAAGTGTAATTTTAATTTAAGTAAGTCATGATCTCCCTGTCTTAACTATTTCAAAAATTTGAAAGCATGACTCATGTTCCTGCATTTTTTTATTATTATTTAAAGCACACATTTTGACCATATACATTTGCAAGAGACTATATGTCGCATCATCCTTATTCTAACCAACCATGCCAATCCTATGTCATTTGATAATCAGAAGCTTAAGGAAATGATTTTAGTCATACACAACTCCTTCCAAGTTCATATCACAGTGCAATGATAAGCAATCTCAAAAGAAGAAGTGCGATGCATGCATATTCTCTTGATATTTTCAGATTTTTCATTTGACCGTAAAAGCTCAAAATGTGTGCTATTGATTGATTAATTTTTCATGATTAAAAGCACTTGTGAGCATGCAACAAGTTCAAAACAGCAAAAAAGTTTAATCATGACCAGATTTAGTGTAAGTAATTATTCAAAATACTAGTCATGGCAAAAAGTACGACATGTATAACACGGGTATTGTAGTAAGAGCTTTCAGCATGTATAACGAATCACAAAGTCATATATTTATGAAACACTTAAGCTCATATTATCTTTTAATTTTAGATTCACACATAGACTTCCCAAGTTGCAAAACTCCCCCTCAATTTAAGCCATGAGGATGCGTAACCCCTATTTCGCTATGAATTAATGAAAAAGGAGTGAAATCCAAAGATTTTGTAAAATGTTAGCCAATTGATGTTCAGTATCTGTGGGGACCCCTTCGGGATCCACATTTCCCGGGAATCGCATTGGGTGGTGCCGTGCGATGCGGCACCCAACAACACACATATAAAGACATCATATTACATAAATCAATGTGGAAGCTTAAAAAGTGTTCAGTTTGTAAATAATTTACCTCAAAATAAAATACAGCGGAAGACTAATACAACTCACCTTTCATACCTAAACTAAGCAACTGAGAAGCCGTCCAGCCCGTGGACTATTCTCACTAGCAATACGAAGACATACGGTAGCGGCAGAGGTTTCTATGAGTTAAATGACTCAGATGGCTCCGAGTCTCACCGGACAACCTCATCATAAGCATATATGTTAAACCTGCAAAACCACTAATATAGCAAGCGTGAGCATAAAGACTCAGCAAGACTTAACCATCTTCTCTAGACAAGAAACTCTACATGCAGGAATTATTAAAACATGGCAGCTGAAATTTGCACAAAAGACTCGCCTACAATTGATCCTTAATTTTCAGATTTATAGCATCACTATAAAGCTTTGAGCCGAGCAACATCGCAACTCCACAATCAAACAAGAAACACTTTGTTACAATGCTTCTTGCACAAGGTGAAATAAAGTTAATTTGCAGTATCTCTAATCCATACATGGTTGCAATACAACTTATAAAACAAGAAGTATCAATTCATGGTAATTCACTTCACTTGTTACTACGTGAAGACTTAGTGTCCAAGTATGCTAAAATAACCGTGAGCGATGGTGATTCAAACCAAAACACGCCCAGACTGCACGACACATACACCCATTCCTGAGTTGCGAAGCACACTAGAAGAATGTTGCATGCAGCCACCTTTATCAAGTTCATCCACACCGGACGCAGTCCCATCGACCCGAACAGAAAGCTCCCTCAAGGTACATCTCCGCTGTGAGATGTTCTTGAGCGAGTTACCTCCTGTTGTACTGATGCCGAAAGCCTATGCCGATCAAAAAAGTTCCAATATGGATCTCACAAGGTAAATCGGTTTCCTGGGTCCCATATAGGCAGTATGCGCCCGGTACACACCTCAAACTTGTCTAACAGGGCCAAGTACGGACGGGCCTTCACAGACACAGACAGTACTATGCATGCACAGACCTTGTCCTGCTGCTCTCTACGTCCTTGCCTGGTCTCAAATTGTCATTTGTGAATTTTCCTCACAGTTTCACTCATAAACCCGTACCGATGAGGTTCCAAGCCCTAAGCTCGCGAGCAGCTTCCAACTACTCGACTTTTATCGGTCCTTCCAAATAAACATTAAGCGTAGCATAATTCACTCGACAAGGTGCTAATCTACCCATTCTCACTCAGGCTTAATCTGGTCATGCAATTGGGTTCCAAAACACCTAGATCTAATGCACATCATCATTCCATACATATAATGTATATAAAGTAAAACTTTATAAAGATTGCTTAAATGCAAACAGGGGCTTGTCTGTTTTGCAGGTGACTACTAGTATATAATTCAGTTAGTTTGCTGATCGCTTGACCTCCTTGCTCCTTGATCCAAGCTTGAATTGCTCCACAATTCTCCGCGTCGATCATTACACATTATGAAATTCACATGTACATTATTATAAATACTTTGTTATTAAGGCCTAATGACAAGTTGAAAACAGAACTCTGATTAGGAGTTGGAATTGAACTGATCCTAGTAAATGAAGTTGGATTTAGCACAATGGATCAAGCACTAAGTGTTCTTACTAATTGTTGTATTTTACCGAAGCAAAGTATACAGAAAAGTAATGATCCAGAGCTCTAATTGAGCTGAAAATTTTCATGTGAGTTCCTTGTCACAAGAAAAGATTCTGGACCAAAAATTAGAACTTTTCATCAAGAAGTTCATACATAACAATTCATTAAGAAGTTATGCTAACAGGATTTACATGCAAATCAAGTGAACTACAATTTCAAGCATAGCTCATAGAGTATGAATGAATTTTCCAAGGATTGTTGGAGCTAAGAATTGCCCAGAGCTGATTTTACAAAGTGGGCTAATTTCTGAAAATTGTTTCTGGACCTATTTGAGTACAGAGGTTTGTGCTCAGAAATTTCCTACACAAATCAACTCCAAATGAGCTGAAATTTTAAAAGTAATTCAATAATATGCTAAATAATATTATGGTAAAATTTGGGAAATTTTGGATGAACTAAACTCCCTCGAAAAATCTTTTACTGAAAAGATTCAAAGAATTGTCCAGAAATTAATACCATTTTGTTGAGGTACATATGGTGAAGAAAATTGATGATCTATTCTATTTTCAGCACAAAAGTGATCAAATGATTGGTTTTTTAATTCAGTTCCATTATCGCTTCTTGTTGCTTTTAAAGATCCTGGGTGATAAAGTGAAAGTCAAAGAACCAAACTTCTAAAATGACTACAAGATTTATTCTTAGATGCCATAAAGTAAACCCAAGAATATCTAGAATAGTCATCAACAATTACAAGCACATACCATTTTCCTCCAAAGGATTGAACATGTGAGGGACCTACGGTGTTAAGGTGCAAAAGTTGTGCCGATGCTGTTGTCATGGTCATTGTGAGTGGAGCATATGAACCTACAACCATATAATCATGTCTACAATAAGAACCAACAAATTATTTGCTCCCTTCAAGCTTAGGTAACCACGTATGCGATCAAGACCACTAACATGTGTGAGGTGATTAAAACGTACGTGACCAAGTCTATGATGCCAAAAATATGTCTTTTGAATCATTAGTAACTAGACACCTATGCTTAGAGGATGATATGTCAAAATTAGCTTTAAAGACCCTTCCAAACCGAGACATGTTAAACATAAGCTCACCATTTGAATCTACAACGTTGCAGCATTTTTTAGTGAAAACAATTCCAAGATTTTCATCTAGCAATTGTGAAACAGAAAGCAAGTTGTATTTCAGATTTTTAACAAGTGCCACATCTTTCAAAGTGTAGTGATTATTAAATCTAACCGAACCCTTAGCAATTATAGGAGTTGAAGAATTATCATCAAAAGTAACATTCTCTACATGTGACACAAAAGTGAGGGAGGAGAACCATTCTTTGTTACCAGTCATGTGGGGTGAGCAACCTGAATCCACAAGCCAAATGTTCTCCTTCCTCAAGCGTGTAACCTATATAGAAGCAGAATACATTGATGACTCAATACTGAGGTTAGTCAAAAGGCATTTAGGAATCCAGTACTAAGTCACACGACGTCCAGCAGCAATAACACGCGAAAGCTGAGATAAAACAGAAGGTTCATAAGCCAAAGTTTGAGACTTCTGCACCCAACTACTGACCTACGATGTGTGTCTTGTATAGCACGAAAAACAGTAGGTTTGTGTGACACCCGGTCCGGAAATGAACCAAGTGAATGCATATGTGTACCCAGGATGTTCATCACACATGCAAAGCTTTATCACAAATTGAATTCAGAATATAACCACGTACAAATGATGTTTTAGTACTTTATTACATTGACTCATTGTCTCACTCATGAATATCTAACTTATTCTTGCAGCGGAAGACTCTAAACAACAGCGGAAAATGGCTAAGACAACAGGCACCAACTTCGACTCCACAGGCATGTTGACGTTAGTGCGCATGCCTAGTACTCCACCTGTTCCTTGAAGTACTCTTCTCCTGTAGCTGATGTATATGTGGGAATGCAAGGGTGAGTACATTCGTACTCAGCAAGTGCGGCAAAAAGTATGACATGTACCTTACAACAAGGTAGAGAAATAAAGAGGTTCATTGCAGCAAACAAATTTTATTTCACAAACATGGTAAAAACAGCAACTATCTCTAGGTGAGTTAAATCCTAACATAACCAAGTAATTAATAAACATTCCTTCATCATAATTAACCATTTATCAAGCCTCAACCAGCCAATACTATTTCTCAAGTTCGTCTCATACTCATAAATATTCATAACCATCTCATTTTCATAGAATCGAAACCAAACTCTTTGTCATGACCCAAAACAGTCCCAAAACCAATCCCAATAACCATACCCGAATAACCAACCCAAGTTTTGCCTCTAATCATGGAAGTTGGCTAGGTGCTTGTAACCGAAAGCACGGCTATCATGATAGTTTTACACTCCGCAGAGGTGGCACCACTTTACCCACAAGTTCGTGATTTCGTCACCCGTCGGCGACTAAAGAAAACCTCCATTATATCAGTACACAACCATCGATGTATGGCCAAGAGATCATAAAATAGTCTTTACAAAGGGGTTACTAGAATGTACGGATCCAATGAGATTTCGCCGGCAGGCTCGAATCTCCATTCTCCCACCCATGGGCTCCCTCTTGTGCCATGCAGTTCCCAGGGCAGTACTCCTCAACTACCATTCCCCACGCCATCCAATGGTCCATAGCAAGCTAGCAACACACCTAATTAGTCAGCTAAGCCGCACCCATATTAGGCCTTGTGGTGGCACTGTTTTCTTGGCATGTGCTCGCATGAACCGGTCCTTAGATCTACGGCAAGCAAACCATCATCTCTTTCAGCAAAATCCACGAACCAAGCTCACCTAGATCTCCCTGATTCCATTGTAACACCCTCGATTTCACTACCATGCATTGCATACATTTTTCATATAGAAAAGCATTTAAAAAGAAGAAGAAATAAAGAGAGGAATAAAGAAGCAAATAAAATAATAAAAGGGAATAGAAATGGAAAATAATGAAAATAAATAGAAAAGGAAAAGAAATAAAAATACAAATAAATAAAATAGCCAAATTGGGCCACCCCAAATTCCCCAATTTTCCCCCAAATTCCCCTCTCTCCTAATTTTTCCAGATTTTCCCAATTTTACTGATTTTCCCCAAAATCCCCCTAGGGGGAATTTTCCCCACATTGGGGGGGGGGGGCGATTTCCCCCTATTTTTGGCCGCACCAAATTAAGGGGGAACCCTAATTGGGCCCCACCCCCTTGGCCGCAGCCCATTAGGGGGGGGAACCCTAGCCCTCTCCCCCCCGTTGGACTCCTTTGAGCTTTTATTTTCTAATTAAATCCTAGCCATTGGATGAAAATAAATAATAAAATCCCAGCCCCTAGCCCTCACCTCTTTTAAAATTAAATCTCAGCCATTGGTTATTTGATTTACTAAAATCCTAGCCACCGTAGTTTCTTTCCCCCTTACAAATATAACTCTTCCCCCTAGCCGCCCACCCCTTTTTCTTTTTTGGCCGCCGCCCCCATGCTGCCAAGTCGCGCACCCCTTTCTGCCAAGTCGCCAACCCCCCTACTGGAATTTGGCTGCCGTCGAGCTCTGTCACGCCTCGCCGTCTCCGGAGGAGAAGCTCCAATGTTCTGCCCTACCCGAAGCCTTATAATTCTCCACGGAAAATCCTCTGCTGCAGCCATTGCAAGGAGGGAGGCCCTGCCGCAAGGAAAAAGTGAGGTAGGTCTTCGTTACCCCTCTTACAACGTTGCCGCAGTTTCTACGCACCCGTTTTTCCACCCCCTGCGAGCAGAAAATTCGGTGTGTGGACAGACCATGTTTTGGGTAAATTTTGACAGTGGAACTGATCTACACATTGTGTCAAGATCGTAACCACATCCGCACTTGATCCCAGCAACCTTGATCATCACAAAACCCCATGAAAGCCTACTAAAACATGCAAGAACACGTACAAACTGGTTTTATAAAACTGCACTATAGGAATTGCACTCGTTCACCTCATTGCATCTTGAGTAAAGTTTGTGCATGATAATTGATTGCTGTAAATTTTGTATGTGCATGATCTTGAGTAGAAGGACAAGCTCAATAGGCCATCTACGAGGAGCTACAGCACCAAGACTTCGAGACGCTTGAGCAACATGAGCCATGGGAGCAAGGCAAGTGACCCTTGACCATATTTATCCCATGTTTTGAAACTGTTTTGGTTGCGAAAACTCGTATGCTTGTGTCAACTTGATGGGACACCCTTTTATAGGAGTTTACTAGTTTTGTTAACCATCCTTGTAGCCAGGAAAGATGATGAGTCAGGTATGGTTGTTTTTCCTTTTTGCTTCGCTTAACTTACGGGATACGGGAAGCTGAAATAAAACATGGTTAGCAACTGCACTCGTATGAATAATGGTGATGAGAACTTGATGATGTTAATAAACATGGAATCGGGGAGATCTAGGTGACCTTGGTTAGTGTATGTTACTGAATGATAGGGTGGTTAGCTTGCCGTAGATCTAAGGACCTGTTCATGCGAGCACATGCCAGGAAAACAATGCCACCACAAGGCCAAATATGGGTGCGGCTTAGCTGACTAATTACGGGTGTTGCTAGCTTGTTATGGACCGTTGGATGGCACAGGGAATGGGAGTCGAGAGGGACTGCCCTGGGAATCGCATGGCACAAGAGGGGGCCTGTGGGTGGGAGAATGGGGGTTCGAGCTAGCCGGTGAAACCTCAGTGGGTCCGTACATCCTAGTAGCCTCTTTGTAAAGGCTATTTTGTGATTTCTTGGCAATACACCGATCGTTGTGTACTGGTATAATGGAGGTTCTTTCTAGTCGCCGACGGGTGACGAAATCACGAACTTGTGGGTAAAGTGGTGCCGCCTCTACAGATTGTAAAACTATCATGATAGCCGTGATTCCGGTTACAAGCACCTGGCCAACTTTCATGATTAGAGGCAAAACCTGGGATGGTTATGGTATGGTCATTGGGATTGATTTTGGGACTGTTTTGGGTCATGACAATGAATTTGGTTTCGGTTCTATGAAAATGAGATGGATATGAATATTTATGAGTATGAAATGAACTTGAGAAAGATTATTGGCTTGTTAAGGCTTGATAAATGGTGAATTATGATCAAGGAATGTTGATAAATTACTTGGTTATGTTGGGATTTAACTCACCCAGAAATAGTTGCTGTTTTTACCATGTTTTTGAAATAAAATTTGCTTGCTGCAATGAACATCTTTATTACCTATCTTTTTGTAAGCTACATGTCATCCTTTTTCCTGCACTTGCTGAGTACGACATATACTCACCCTTGCATTCCCACATATACATCAGCTACAGGAGAAGAGTACTTTGAGTAACATGTGGAGTACTAGGCGTGCGCACTACCGTCAACATGCCTGTGGAGTTGAAGTTGGAGCCTGCTGTTTTAGTCATTTTCCGCTGTCGTTTAGAGTCTTCCGCTGCTAAATAAGGTGAATATTCATGAGTGAGACATTGAGTCATTGTAATAAAGTACTTAAACACTATTTGTACGTGGTTATATTCTGAATTTCAGTTTGTGGAATACATGTGTATGTGTGATGAACATTCTGGGCACACATATGCATTCACTTGGTTTATTTTCGGAACCGGGTGTCACATCCATGCTCATTAACATCATCAAGTTATCATCATCTTTATTCATATGAGTGCAGTAGCTAACAAGTTTTATTTCAGCTTCCCGTATCCTATAAGTTGAGCAAAGCAAAAAAGAAAAATGACCATACCCAACTTATCAACTTTCCCAGCGACAAGGATGGCTAACAAAACCAGTAAACTCCTATAAAAGGGTGTCCCATCAAGTTGACACAAGCATACAAGTTTTCGCAAGCAAAAAAGATTCAAAAACATGGGATCAATATGGTCAAGGGCCACTTGCCTTGCTCCCGCTGTTCGTGGTGCTCAATCGTCTCAATGTCTTGGTGTTGTAGTTCCTCGTAGACGGCCTATTGAGCATGTCTTTCTACTCATGACCATGCACATATAAAATTTACAGCAATCAATTATCATGCACAAACTTTACTCAAGATGCAATGCTGTGAATGAATGCAATTCCTATGGTGCAATCTATAAAAATCAGTTTGTACGTGTTCTTGCAAGTTTTAGTAGGCTTCTATGGGGTTTTATGATGAACAAGGCTGCTGGGATCAAGTGTGGACTTGGTTATGATCTTGACACAGTTTGTAGATCAATTCCACCGCCAAAAATCGACCCAAACATGGCCTGTCCACACGCAGAAATTTCTGCTCGAAGGGGGTGAAGGAAACGGGTGCGTAGAATCAGCGGCGACGTGGTAAGAGGTGTAACAGAAACCTACCACACTTCTTTCTCCTCTCTTCCTTGCGGCAGGACCTCCTTCCTTGTAATGGCATCAGCTGGAGATTTTCTATGGAGTTTGGTGTGGCTGCGACTAGGGCAGAACATCGGGGGCTTCTTCTCTGGCGACGGCGAGGCGTGACGGAGCTTCGACGGCGGCCAAAATCCAGCAAGGGGGGCGGTCGGCGACTTGAACTTGGCAGCAGGGGAGAGAGGGTGGCGGCTAAGGGGAGGGTTTATTTATAAGGGGGAAAAGCTAGGGAGGCTAGGATTTTAGCAACTCAATTATCCAAGTGCTGAGATTTAATTTTAAAAGAGGTGGGTGCTAGGAGCTGTGATTTTATTATTTATTTTCCACCAATGGCTGAGATTATTTGGGAAAAATAAAAGCCATCAAAAAACCAAAAGGGGGGGGGTGGCTAGGGTTCCCCCCTAATTGGTTGCGGCCAAGGGGGAAGGGCCCAATAGGATTCCCCCCCCCCCCCCCCCCAAGTAGTGCGGCCAATTTGGGGGGAAATTTCCCCCAAATGTGGGGGAAAGTTCCCTACGGTAATTTTAGGGAATTTGGGGAAATCAGGAAAATTGCGGAAAATTGGGGAAATTAGGGGAGAGGGGGATTTGGGGGAAATTCGGGGGAAAATTGGGGGTGGCCAAATTTGGCTATTTTATTTATTTTTTCTTTTCCTTTTTATTTCTTTTTCTTTTCTATTTATTTTCATTATTTTCTATTTTTATTTAATTTTATTATTTTATTTGTTTCTATAATCCTCTTTTATTTCTTCTTCTTTTTAAATGCTTCTCTATATGAAAAATGTATGGTAGTAAAATTGAGGGTGTCACAAACCTAACCCGCTTAAAATGAATCTCGCCCTCGAGATTCGATAGAGTGGAGAAAAGATGAGGGAATTCCATCTTGAGGTCTTCCTCACGCTCCCACATAGCTTTGCCTTCCGTGTGGTGACTCCATTGTACTTTGCACCAATGGATTACACTATTCCTCGTGACCCTTTCCTTCACGTCCAAGATTTTGATGGGGTGTTCCATGTAGGTCAGATTCTCTTGAAGTTCCAGCTCATCTATCGGTACTTGTTCCTCTGGCACACTTAGGCACTTCTTGAGCTGGGATACGTGAAATACGTCGTGCACGTTGGAGAGGTGCGTTGGCAGCTCTAGTTGATAGGCTACCTCTCCTCGCTTGCCCAAAAACTTGAATGGCCCGGTGTAGCGAGGTGCTAACTTGCCTTTGACATTGAACCGTCGTTGGCATCGGATAGGCGACACCTTAAGATACACGAAGTCTCCAACTTCGAAGGTCAAACTCCTTCGCCTATTGTCCGCATAGCCATTTTGACGTGACTGAGCAGACTTCAAGTTTTCACGTATTGTTTGGACTTGTTTTTCTGCGTCTTGCAGCACTTCGGGTCCAAATACTCGGCTTTCTCTAGTCTCATTTCAAAACAGCGGTGTTCTACACCGTCTACCATATAGCACCTCGAAGGGTGAAATTTTCAAGCTGGCTTGGTAACTATTGTTGTATGAGCATCAGCATATGGCAAGCTTTTGTCCCAACTACGCCCATATTTCAAGGCGCAAGCTCTCAACATATCTTCCAAAATCTGATTTGTCCTCTCAGTTTGCCCATCGGTTCGTGGGTGATATGCGGAGCTGAAATTCAACCGTGTACCCGTAGCTTCATGCAGTTTCTTCTAGAACCTAGAGGTAAATTGAGAACCTCGATCTGAAACTATCCTCTTCGGAACTCCGTGATGGCACACGATTTGCTCTATATACAGCTCTGCTAATTGTGCCACAGTGTACTTAGTCCTAACAGGAATAAAGTGGGCTGATTTCTTCAATCGGTCAACGATAACCCAAATAGAGTCATAGCCGGACTGAGTTTGTGGCAATCCGACTATGAAATCCATACTGATGTCTTCCTCCACTCAGGTATTATCAATGGTTGCAACAATCCAGCATGCCTTTGATGTTCAGCCTTCACCCGTTGGCACGTATCGCATAAGGCAACATTTTCAGCAATGTCCCTTTTCATGCCATCCCACCAATAGCAAGTTTTCAGCTCCTTGTACATATTTGTACAGCCGGGGTGTATGGAATAAGGTGAGTCATGTGCCTCCTTTAGTATCGTGTCGCGGATGTGTTTCACGTTAGGTACACAAATCCTTTTCCCCAACCAAAGCGTGCCATTCTCGTCTTCCTCGAAATCCTTCTCAACCACTTATCGGATTCTTTCCTTAATTTTCTTTATTTCCTTATCCGTTGCTTGGCCATCATGTATCTCTTGTTCCAGCGTTGAGTTCAGTTCTACCACCTCCATCTCGTTCAAGAAGATGTAATTGTTCGAACTCCTTACGCAGGTCGGGTGGCAGATCCTGAACCGTGAGTTGGTGACATGCTCCCTTTCGGCTCAATGCATCAACTACTACATTGTCCTTTCTGGGGTGATAGTTGATTCCAACATCGTAATTCTTGATGAGTTCCAACCATCGATGTTGTCTCAAATTCAGATCCATTTGCGTGAACATATACTTGAGACTTTTGTGATCCGTGTAGATCTCACATCGGTGACCATGGTCATGTGTGGGGTAATTCAGCTCGTGTTTTTTTAATTGCCTCGATGCATAGGCTACCACTTGTCCTTCTTGCATAAGCACACATCCAAGCCCTTGTCTTGATGTGTCACAATATATATTGAAACTCTTGCTCACGTCTAGCAATAGCAAAACTGGCGCTGTTGTTAATCTCTCCTTTAGCTCCTCAAAGCTGTCTTGACACGCTTGTGTCCACTGAAATGCTTTCCTTTCATCAGAAATTCAGTCATAGGCTTCGCTATTTTGGAGAAATCCTTGATAAACCGGCGGTAGTATCCAGCCATCCCAAGGAAACTCCGAATATCCCTCACATTCTGCGGTTGGTTCCACTTCAAAACATCCCTCACTTTCCTGGGATCAACTGATACTCCTCCTTCGGAGATGATGTGGCCTAAGAACGATATCTCCTTTAGCCAAAACCGACACTTGCTGAACTGAGCATACAATTGATGCTCTCGCAGTTTCTGCAACGTCAATCTCAAGTGTTCCTCATGATCTTTCTCGCTTTTTGAATACACATGATTTCATTGATGAAAACCACGATGAACTTGTCCAAGTACTCCATGAAGACCTTATTCATGAGGTACATAAAGTATGCAGGTGCATTCATCAACCTGAATGACATGATGGTATATTCATATAAACCATACCATGTTCAAAAAGCCGTCTTGGGTATGTTAGAGGGTTTAATCTTCAGCTGGAAGTATCCCGACTGAAGATCAATCTTGGAGAAAATCCGGGTGCCTTTCATTTGATCGAACAAGCCCACTGTACGGGTCAGCGGGTACTTATTCTTGATTGCCACTTTGTACAGATACCTATAGTCGACGCACATCGTTTGGGTTCCATCCTTCTTATCCACGAAGAGCACGGGGGCTCCCTAAGGTGATGAGCTTAGGCGTATAAAACCATTATCTAGCTGCTCCTGAATTTGCTTCTTGAGCTCCACTAATTCATTAGCAGGCATCCCATATGGCCTCTTAGCTATAGGTGCAGTTCCGTGTATTAAATCAATGGCAAATTCGATGTCCCGATCAGGTGGCATACCTGGAAGTTCTTCCAGGAACACATCTGAATATTCTTGAACCACCACAATTCTTTCCAATGTCACTTCTTTGATGTGGTTCAACACTGCATTCTCAGTTGCTGGTTGGGCTGCCTCAAACTCAATACGAGTATCGTGCTGTGAGACCCGGTCCGAAAATGAACCAAGTTAATGCATATGTGTGCCCAGGATGTTCATCACACATACACATGTACTCCACAAAATGAAATTCAGAATATAACCACAGACGAATAGTGTTTAAGTACTTTATTACATTGACTCAATGTCTCACTCATTAATATCTAACTTATTCAGCAGAGGAAGACTCTAAACGACAGCAGGAAATGGCTAAGACAGCAGGCTCCAACTTCAACTCCAGGCATGTTGACGGTAGTGCGCACACTTAGTACTCCACATGTTGCTCGAAGTACTCATCTCATGTAGCTGATGTATATGTGGGAATGCAAGGGTGAGTACATGTCGTACTCAACAAGTGCGGAAAAAGTATGACATGTAGCTTACAACAAGGTAGGGAATAAAAAGGTTCATTGCAGCAAGAAAATTTTATTTCATAAACATGGTAAAAATAGCAACTATTTCTAGGTGAGTTAAATCCCATCATAACCAAGTTAATCATCAACATTCCTTCATCATAATTCACCATATATCAAGTATCAACCAGCCATTAATCTTTCTCAAGTTCATATCATACTCATAATTATTCATAACCATCTCATTTTCATATAACTGAAACCAAACTCATTGTCATGATCCAAAACAGTCCCAAAACAAGTCCTGATGACCATACCCTAATAATCATTCCAAGTTTTGTCTCTAATCATGGATGTTAGCCAGGTGCTTGTAACCGGAAGCACGGCTATCATGATAGTTTTACACTGTGCAGAGGTGGCACCACTTTACCCACAAGTTTATGATTTCGTCACCCGTCGGCGACTAGAGAGAACCTCCATTATACCCGTACACAACCATCGTTTTATGGCCAAGATATCACAAAATAGCCTTTACAAAGGGGCTACTAGAATGTACGTACCCACTAACGTTTCACCGGCAGGCTGGAATCTCCATTCTCCCACCCACGGCCCACTCTTGTGCCGTGCAGTTCCCAAGGCAGTCCTCCTAGACTCCCATTCCCCATGCCATCCAATGGTCCATAACATGCTAGCAACACACCTAATTAGTCAGCTAAGCCGCACCCATATTTGGCCTTGTGGTGGCACCGTTTTCCTGACATGTGCTCGCATAAACCGGTCCTTAGATCTACGGCAAGCAAATCACAATCTCATTCAGCAAAGTCCACGAACAAGCTTGCCTAGATCTCCATGATTCTATGCTCATTAACACCATCATATTCTCACAACTTTAATCTTTATGAGTGCAGTAGCTAACAAGTTTATTTAAGTTTCCCAAATCCCGTAAGTTAAGCGAAGCAAAAGGAAAACGACCATACCCGACTCAACAATTTTGCCAGCGACAAGGTTAGCTAACAAAGCTAGTAAGATCCTACGAAAGGGTTTCCCATGAAGTTGACATGAGCATGCAATTTTCACAAACAAAACAGTTTCAAAACTTAGGTTCAATATGGTCAAGGGGCACTTGCCTTGCTCCCGCAGTTCTGGTTGCTCAAGCGTCTCGAAGTCTTGGTGCTGTAGTTCCTCGTAGACGGCCTCTTGAGCTTGTCCTTCGACTGAAGACCACGCACATACAAAGATCACAGCAATCAATTATCATGCACAAACTTTACTCAAAATGCAATGAGGTAGATGAATGCAATTCCTATGGTGCAGTTTATAAAAATCAGTTTGCACGTGTTCTCGCAAGTTTTTGTAGGCTTCCATGGGGTTTTATGATGGACAAGGCTGCTGAGATCATGTGTGGACGTGGTTATGATCTTGACACAATTTGTAGATCAATTCCACCCTCAAAAATTGACCGAAACATAGTCCGTCCACACACAGAAATTTCCGCTCCCAGGGGGTGGAGAAAATGGGTGCATAGAAACAGCGGCGACGTGGTAAGAGGGGTAACGAAGACCTACCTCACTTCTTCCTCCTCTCTTCCTTGCGGCAGAACCTCCTCCCTTGCAATGGCAGTAGAGGAAGATTTTATATGGAGAATTACGAGGCTGCGGCTAGGGCAGAACGTCGGGGGCGTCTTCTCCGGCGACAGCGAGGCGTGACGGAGCTCGACGGCAGCCAAACTCCAGCTAGGGGGGCGGCGACTTGACTGGCAGCAAGGGAGGGCGGCGGCCAAAATAGATTTGTGGGGGTGGCGGCTAGGGGGGGTTTATTTATAAGGTGGAAAAAGAGCTAGGGTGGCTATGATTTTAGCAACCCAATTATCCAATGGCTTAGATTTAATTTTAAAAGAGGTGGGAGCTATGGGCTGGGATTTTATTATTTATTGTCCACCAATGGCTGAGATTAATTGAAATATAAAAGCCCACAAAAATCCGAAAGGGGCGTGGCTAGGGTTTCCCCCCTTAATGGGCTGCGGCCAAGGGGTGGGCCCATTAGGGTTCCCCCCTAATTGGGGCGGCCAAAATTGGGGGAAATCCCCCCCCCCCAATTGTGGCAAAAAATTCCCTAGGGGGAATTTTGGGGAATTTGAGAAAAAACAGGAAAATTGGAAAAATTAGGGGAGAGGAGAATTTGTGGGAAAATTGGGGAATTTTGGGGAAAATTGGGGTGGTCCAATTTGGCTATTTTATTTATTTTTTCTTTTTTCTTTTTATTCCTTTTTCTTTTTCTATGTATTTTCATTATTTTCCATTTCTATTTCCTTTTATTATTTTATGTGCTTCTGTATTCCTCTCTTTATTTCTTCTTCTTTTTAAATGCTTCTCTATGTGAAAAATATATGCAATGCATAGTAGTGAAATTAAGGGTGTTACACGTGCTCACTTGTCAACTGCATGATCCTCTGAGCGTATTGAATTACTCCATTGTACTTGCTTAACCAGTCCATTCCAAGTATTATATCAATCCCTTGGGAATCCAAGACGATAAGGTTGGCAAGAAAATCTACCCCCTTATTTTATGGTTTACTTTCGGAAATAGTATATGCATCAGGGTATTTGAAACTAAGCAACTTCTTTTATTATTTTCAGCCTATATGAGGATATGAACAAGTGTCGAAGCATCTCACATCTCTCTACTATGTGTGGATGTGGACATTCACCGAAGCGTACCACAACTCACAGCCAAGCACACAAACACAAGTAATCATCATAAAAATTCAGCACACCACTCTTATTCAAGCTTAAGATCTAAGTGTTTTTATTACAAATCTATTCAATGGGGAACCTAAACTTAATCGTGAGAACCGGTGTTGTTCTCGCCTTGTGGCGAGGGTGGTCCATACATGGGTGCACACAAAGGTGAGTCGGCAATCCATGTAGGAGTAGATGACGCTGGTGCTCCATTTGTTCCCGCGTTGGCACGAGTCTCCTCTTGTTTTTCCAGCAAGTACAACTTCTTGCGGTGGTAGCAAATCTTTTCTTGTGCACTTGCGTAGTGGTTTCCAAACTCCACGAGCAACCTCTGAGATTTGTAAGCAGCTTGTGGGTTGGAAAGATCTCCTCCATGGGGTCCAATGATCTCCGTTGTCCCACTCTTCCGATACGGGTGCAGCTCAAAGGTAGTGTTCTGAAGCGGCTCACGGAAAGCGTAGCACAGTCCGGTGAGTACATCCCATGCGGCATCATCAATAGCTTCTGCCCGGTAGCTCTCCATGTGGGTGTGAAGTGCCGTGTGACAACCCTACCGTCAGATAGGATGGTTACCTCAGCCTTGCACTCTTCATGTCCGAGACAAGGGACTTTCTTGAGGAGGCACTCTGGGTATAGGCTGCAGCAATCCAGGAACTCTCTAAGATCCTTGGATATTGTCCTCCTTCCACCCCGTCAGACCGGAATTCTTGAACTGAACGGTTGACCCATTCATCACCTTCATTCTCAGCCTCAGCAGGGGGTGGCTCCTCTTCGGATTCATCTCCTCCCTACATAGCTTCATGAGGCTCCTCTGGGTGTAAGCCCGCGTGAAATTCCTCCTGAGGTGCGTACCAATGATGCGGTTCTTGTGGATCATCTTCCATGTCATCTTCGATTGGTTCCACCTCTTCTAGATCCTCTTCCTCATGCATAGAGCTACTAACTTCGTCTTCATCATGAGATTCCATCTTCACCTCCTCCTCCCAATATGGTCTATGGGACACCTCATTGGGGTTAAGTGCACTCCCAATTGATGGTGGACGAGTCCGTATGCGTGCTGTGCTCCTAGTCACCGGCTTCTATAAATAAGACATGAAAAACTTTAGAGAAGAAGGAAATAACTCCAAAACTTCAGAAGCTGTGAAGCAAGGAAACAAAAGTGTTTCTGCCCACAAGCAAGAAAGAAAAGAGGGGCTGAAAATAGCACTTTGCGGCGGCTGAGTAGACAAATAAAGTGCAGCAAGCAATTTTTGAAAATAACAGTTTATAGAGGTGTTCCTATGTGTTTTAGAGTGTCCATTCTACCTAGTCTTGCATCCTACGGTCAATGTGGCTCTGATACCAATTTGTGACACGCGGTCCAAAAATGAGCCAAGTGAATGCATATGTCTGCCCAGCATGTTTATCACACATACACAGCTTTATCACAAACTGAATTCAGAATATAACCACGTACAAATGATGTTTAAGTACTTTATTATATTGACTCATTGTCTCACTGATGAATATCTAACTTATTCATGCAGCGAAAGACTCTAAACGACAGCAGAAAATGGCTAAGACAGCAGGCTCCAACTTCGATTCCACAGGCATGTTAACAGTAGTGCGCACGCCTAGTACTGCACCTGTTCCTCGAAGTACTCTTCTCCTATAGCTGATTTATATGTGGGAATGCAAGGGTGAGTACATGTAGCTTATAACAGAGTAGGGAATAAAGAGGTTCATTGCAGCAAGCAAATTTTATTTCACAAACATGGTAAAAAAGCAACTATCTGTTGGTGAGTTAAATCCCAACATAACCAAGTAATTCATCAACATTCCTTCATAATAATTCACCATTTATCAAGCCTCAACCTGCCAATACTCTTTCCCAAATTCATCTCATAATCATAAATATTCATGACCATCTCATTTTCATAGAATCGAAACCAAACTCTTTGTCATGACCCGAAACAGTCCCAAAACCAATCCCAATGACCATACCAGAATAACCAACCCGAGTTTTGCCTCTAGTCATGGAAGTTGGCCATGTGCTTGTAACCGAAAGCACGGCTATCATGATTGTCTTACACTCTACAGAGGTAGCACCACTTTACCCACAAGTTCGTGATTTCGTCACCCGTCGGCAACTAGAGAAAACCTTCAGTATACCAGTACACAACCATCAGTGTATGGCCAAGAGATCACAAAATAGCCTTTACAAAGGGGTTACTAGAACGTACGGACCCACTGAGATTTTTCTGGCAGGCTCGAATGAACCGGTCCTTAGATCTACGGCGAGCAAACCACCATCTGTTTCAGCAAAATCCATGAACCAAGCTCGCCTAGATGTCCCCAACTCCATGCTCATTAACATCATCAAGTTATCATCATCTTTATTCATGTGAGTGCAGTAGCTAACAAGTTTTATGTCAGCTTCCCGTATCCCTTACGTTGAGCGAAGCAAAAAGGAAAAACGACTATACCCGACTCATCAACTTTCCCGGTGACAAGAATGGATAACGAAACTAGTAAACTCCTATAAAAGGGTGTCCCATCAAGTTGACACAAGCATACAGGTTTTTGCAAGCAAAACAATTTCAAAAACATGGGATCAATATGGTCAAGGGGCACTTGCCTTGCTCCTGCTATTCATGTTGCTCAAGTGTCTCAAAGTCTTGGTGTTGTAGTTCCTCGTAGACGGCCTAGTGAGTGTGTCCTTCTACTCACGACCATACACATATAAAATTTACAGCAATCAATTATCATGCACGAACTTTACTCAAGATGCAATGAGGTGGATGAATGCAATTCCTATGGTGCAGTTTATAAAAATCAGTTTGTACGTATTTTTGCAAGTTTTAGTAGGCTTCCATGGGGTTTCATGATGAACAAGGCTGCTGGGATCAAGTGTGGATGCGGTTATGATCTTGACACAGTTTGTAGATCAATTCCACCGTCAAAAATCGACTAAACACGGCCTGTCCACACGCAGAAATTTCTGCTCGCAGGGGGTGAAGAAAACGGGTGCGTATAAATAGCGGCAACTTGGTAAGAGGGGTAACGGAAACCTACCACACTTCTTTCTCGTCTCTTCCTTGTGGCAGGACCTCATTCCTTGCAATGACAGCAGCTGGAGATTTTCTATGGAGTTTGGTGTGGCTGTGGCTAGGGCAGAACGTCGGGGGCTTCTTCTCCGGCGACGGTGAGGCGTGACTGAGCTTCGACGGCGGCCAAAATAGGGCTGGGGTGGCGGCTAAGGGGAGGAAAGAGCCAGGGAGGCTAGAATTTTAGCAACTCAATTATCCAAGTGCTGAGATTTAATTTTAAAAGAGGTGGGAGATAGGGGCTGTGATTTTATTATTTATTTTCCACCAATGGCTGAGATTATTTGGGAAAATAAAAGCCCACCAGAAAAACAAAAGGGGGGCGGTCTCACATCCGGTTTTTCCAAAGAACAACCAAGTGATTCACACATGTATGCCAGGATCATTTTCTCATACATGTGACGACAAATAGTAAAACATCATAATATTACAAGCCAGGTGTTTGTATATAAATAATTCTTACATAGAGTCTGGAAGGACGATAAAATGTTCATATCATGAAAATAAACAAAGCAGCGGAAATATGGTCTTGTGGGCTTCGTCACAGGCGTTGCCCGGGGGATGAAATCACTACATCTGGGTGCAGTGGTGCAAACTCTGCAGAGTAAAAACTGTCATTACAGCCGTGCTCACGGTCAAGAGCGGCTTGGACTTATTCATGATTAGATGATGATGAATGGAGAAGTGTAGGTTGTTAAGCGAGGAGCTTAACAATGGGATTGGGATTATGGGATTGGGACCATTTCACTTATGTAGTAATGTAGGTGCTTAATAAGCTAAGGGGATAGGTATTAAATGTGTAGTGCTTTAACCATGTGTCCATCCTTTCCTTGTTCTAACTTGCATGACATTAACTTCCCACACTTGCTGAGTACCAATGGTACTGAAGCTTGCTTTTCATTGGTTTACTTGCTTCTTAGGACAAAGAAATGAAGTGGTGTACAACAATGAAGACTTTGGTCCTGAAGAAGGGTTCTAGATTCATGGAGTCCCCCGGGCAACGCCTGTGACAGAGCCCACAAGACCATGTTTCCGCTGCTTTGTTTATTTTCATGATATGAACATTTTATCGTCCTTCGAGACTCTATGTAAGACTTATTTGTATCTGAACACTTGGCTTGTAATATTATGATGTTTAACTATTTGTCGTCACATGTATGAGAAAATGATCCTGGCATACATGTGTGAATCACTTGGTTGTTCTTCAGAAAAACCGGGTGTGACAGAAGTGGTATCAGAGCCAAGGTTGCCCATAGGAACGTGAACCTGGGTAGAAACGGAAATATTTAAGGACATTATATTCTTAAAAACTATTTTACAAAATGTGTGGGGTAAAAGTGTTATTTAATATTGTTCCTCTATTTACTCAACTTATCTTAACTATTATTCAAAATAGAGTGTACTTATTATCTAACCTTATTTTTAATGCTTTATGTTTTCAGATGGTTCGCATGATCCGCACCGCTCGCAAGTCCACCGGAGGAAGAGTCCCAATAGCTGCACCAGCTTTGAGGGAGGAGAACTACCCTGTGACGTACCACTCTCACGAGTTAGGTGTAGGGAGCTTGCTGCGTCGTCTTCGACGTATGCTCCACACCGCTAGCAACACCAGCAAGCTGATCATACACTACAGCTCTACCAAGACCATTCATGTGGAGCGCGAAGAGTGGAGCTCAGAGATGAGGATCTTCCACGACAACAGGTTGCTCAAGATCCACCACTCACCAGTTTGTCGAGCGACACAGGCCGATGCTGAGAAGGATGTCACTTGGGAGGCCATTACCAGACAGAGTTACATCAACCGTCGCCACCTAGATAGGACTGAGTATATGTACGTTCTCCAGCGCGAGAGTGGAACCTCGGAGTACAAGTAGCCGCCGGTCTAGGAAGGAAGTACCCACGACCACATGGATATATGCTTGGAGGACGCAGCTATGCTCAGCACTAGGCTGCAGGAGTGCCAGCAGGAGCTTCAGGATGTATGTGACACCCTGAAGGAGACTGAGGCTACCCTTCGTGCCTGCTTGAGGGCGAGGGAGAGAGGAGATCAGAACGAGCTGTATATCTCTGAGAATGACTCCTGGACACCTGATTCCCCAGACCGCAGGGCGAACAAGCGTCGTCGTACTTCTCCACCAGCCGCTTCCCCACCTAGAGTGGAGTCAGGGGGCAGCCGCAACGAAGATGAAGACCCCGATGAGCCAGCACAGTGATGCGAGTCGTTTAGAGTCATTTCCCTTAATCTAGCATTTCATCAAGTAGTCGCGTCAAGAACCTATCTATTTGCTAGTTAATGTTTGGTGTGTGACGTGAGTTGTGGAAGCCACGGGCACTTGTCCACAACATCGTCTTTATGTTTGCATTCACTTTCGTGTGAGATATTATGATGAATAGTTTGCATTTGTTATCGTATGAGATATGGTGAATGGAAATTGTGTGAAATTTTCTGAGTTGTCTAAATCTCTAACGTTCCAAAAGTTTAAATTTATGCCAGCTACACGGGAAGTTAATACGTAATGGTTCAGTTGACATTTGGTGAATCATGATAGATTGCTGGAAGAGGAAGAGGCCGTGGTGCCAACCACAACAACAACAATGAGGCCGCCAACCCTCCCATTTCCGGAGGGCAAGGCAGGGGTGGTCGCCGAGGAGGAGCTGACCTAATTCACCAAATGCTCGACAACCAAAATCAGCTCATCCAAAATTTGACTCGTAGTGGCAAACTTACATCAAGCTTCACCCCCACAGGATGCACCACCTCAACCAAGGTTGAGTGAGTTTCTAGGAACTCAACCCCCAAAGTTTGCTAGTGCTGCTGAACCCTTGGAGGCAGATGATTGGCTAACAATCATTGAAAGCAAGATGAGGATCATACAATGTCAAGGGCATGAGAGGGTGCTGTTTGCCTCTCACCAGCTGCACGGACCCGCCGCTGACTGGTGGACCGCCTACGTGGCAGCCGAAGGTGACCCCAAGAACATAACTTGGGAGAAGTTCAAGCGTAATTTCCGCAACCACTACATTCCAAGGGGAGAACTCAAGAACAAGAGGAAAGAGTTCCTCGGGATTCAACAAGGCAACATGACAGTGAGGGAATACCTTACCAAGTTTACCCAGCTTTCCTGCTATGCACCAAGGGGCATTGAAACCGATGAGCAAAAACAGGACTGCTTCATTGAAGGTCTCACCATGGAGATGCAATGTGCCATGTCCTCTAACGAGTATGACAGCTTCCAGAAGATGGTGGACAGGGCGTTTATTGTGGAAAGGAAGATGAAGGCCCTGGAGAATGAACATAAGAGAAAGATGGGATGGCCATATCAAGCTTCAAGCAGCAACACACGTCCACGTCTTGCATCACAGCCTGCAGGACAGATGAGCCGTGTTGTGGTACCCTACTCAGCACCGAGAGGTTACAACCCAAATTTCAGGCCTTCATCAGCACAGGTACAGCCGCGGCGCCAGTTTCTGCAGCAGCCACGTCCTGCTTATCCACCTTGGCCGGCAGGACAAGTGCCACAAAACCCACCCTAGGACAACAAAGGTCAGACACCTAAAGTTGGGGTGCACTGCTTCAACTGTGGTGAAGTGGGACACTATGCCCACAAGTGTGCGAAGAAGAATCCTATGCAGCCACAGCAGCAGAACCTGGTGCGTGGAAGGGTGAACCACATGACTATGGAGGAAGCGCAAGAGGCACCCGATGTGGTGATTGGTAAGTTTCCTGCAAATTCCCACAATGCGACCATTTTGTTCGATTCTGGTGCTACCCATTCGTTCATTGCTCAAGAATTTGTTAAGAAGCATGGTCTAGCAACAATACAAATGAACCATATGCTAGCGGTGAACTCTCTAGGGGGGAAATAAGAACAAGACAAGTATGCCCTAAGGTGAGTCTAGACATTAATGAGGTAGTATTTTCTGCAAACCTCATAGTGATAAACTCACAAGGGATGGATATTATTTTGGGTATGGATTGGCTGACCAAACATAAGGGCATTATCCATTGCTCGACTAGAACGGTGGAGTTAACTCATACTAGTGGCACCATGGTTAAATTCATAGACGCCCAAGAACCTAGGAGGGACATTAAACTCAATCAAGTGGACGTGAGACTTGAAGAGATAAGAGTAATAAAGGAGTATCCAGATGTTTTTCCTGAGAAGTTACCAGGTGTGCCCCCAGATTGTAAAGTGGAATTCATGATCGAACTAATGCTTATAACAACCCAGATATATAAGAGGCCCTACCGAATGGATTCCAAGCAACTAGAAGAGCTCAAAGAACATATCCGGGAATTGACGAGAAAAGTGTACATTCATCCTAGTTCCTCACTTGGGGAGCTCCAGTGATATTCGTGCCCAAGAAGGATGGAACCCAAAGGTTGTGCGTAGACTACCGTGCACCAAATGAGGTAACCATCAAAAACAAGTATCCGTTGCCTCGCATTGAAGACTTGTTCGATCAGTTGAGAAGGGCATGTGTGTTTTCAAAAATTGATCTCAGATCGGGATATCACCAACTGAAGATAAGACCATCTGACATTCCCAAGACAGCTTTCGTTGCTCGGTACGGGCTGTATGAATACACAGTCATGCCGTTCGAGTTAACCAATGCCCCGACATACTTCATGTAACTCATGAACAAGGTATTCTGGAATACTTGGACAAGTTTGTGGTGGTTTTCATTGATGACATTCTCATTTTCTCCAAAGACGAAGAGGAACATGAGAAGCATCTAAGATTGGTGTTGCAAAAATTGAGAGAACACCAACTCTATGCCAAGCTAGGTAAATGTGAGTTTTGGTTGAAAAGAGTCTCCTTCTTAGGACACATAACCTCAGAAGGAGGAATATCCGTGGATTCCGCCAAGATCGCGGATATGCAAAAGTGGAAGACTCCTGAAAATGTCGGGGAAATCCAAAGCTTCTTAGGCTTGGCCGGATACTACCGATGATTTATTGAGGGGTTCTCCAAGATCTCAAGGCCCCTCACCAAGATGTTAGAGAAGGGAATCATATTCACATGGACACCAGAGTGTGAGGCGATTTTCTAGGAGTTAAAGAAAAGATTGACAACAGCCCCAGTGCTAGTCATGCCAGATATGCAGAAAATTTTTTTAGTATATTGTGATGCTTCTGGACACGGATTGGGATGTGTCCTCATGCAAGATGGACATGTTGTGGCATATGCTTCCAGCCAGCTTTGGAAACACAAGAAGAACTATCCTATGCATGACCTAGAGCTAGCCGTAGTGGTCCACGCGTTGAAACTTTGGCGGCACTATTTAATGGGAAAGAGGATAGAGATATATATTGACCATAAAAGTTTGAAGTACATTTTCACACAGCCAGATCTTAACCTCAGACAAAGGCGATGGTTAGAGCTGATCAACGACTTTGATGTGGGTATCAACTATCATCCGAGAAAAGCAAACGTCGTGGCAGATGCTTTAAGCCGAAAGATACATGCTAACATGTTGAGCTTAAATGACACACCTACAGAATTGCGTGAGGAATTCGCAAGACTCAATTTAATTTTTGTCTTGTGAATAACGGTGAGGCCATCACAATGGAAGTGGACTCCACACTGGAGCAGGACATACGCAACGGTCAGAAAGATGATGAGAAAATTCGGGAGATCAAAAGACTCATCAAAGAGAATAAAGCTCCTGGGTTTAGGGAGGATGAACAAGGCACGATATGGCATGGAAAAAGGATATGTGTGCCTGAGATAAAGGAGATCGCTGAATTGATTCTGAGAGAAGCTCATGACTCTAACTACTCCATTCATCTTGGGAGTACAAAGATGTACCATGATCTCAAAAGCAAGTACTGGTGGTACAGCATGAAACAAGATGTCGCAGAACACGTTGTCTTGTGTGACACGTGCCAGTTGGTGAAAGCAGAACATCAACGACCTGCAGGATTGTTGCAACCACTCAAAGTACCCGAATCGAAATGGGAAGAAATAAGCATGAACTTCAAAGTGGGACTGCCTAGAACCCAATCAGGATATGATTCAATATGGGTCATAGTCGATCTACTGACTAAGGTAGCTCATTTCATCCCAGTGAAAGAAAATTACAGCGGTTCCAAATTGGCACAATTGTACATGTCCAGAATTATGTGTTTTCATGGGGTGCCAAAGAAGATAGTGTCAGATCGAGGAACACAGTTTACCTCAAGGTTCTGATAGAAGTTACATGAAACCATGGGGACTCATCTGAATTTCAGTTCTGCATATCATCCAGAGACCGACGAGCAGACAGAAAGAACCAATCAGATCCTCGAGGACATGTTGAGAGCTTGTGCACTCAAGAACAGCAGGAGCTGGGACAAGAACTTACCATATGCCGAGTTCTCCTATAACAACAGCTGCCAGGCTAGCATGAAGATGTCTCCCTTTGAGGCGTTGTATGGGACAAAGTGCAGAACTCCGTTGTTTTGGAAACAAACTGGGGAAAGTAATGTATTTGGGCCAGAAGTGCTACAAGATGCCGAGGCGAAGGTGAGAGAAATCCACAACAACTTAAGGATAACTCAAACAAGACAAAAGAGCTATGCATACATACAAAGAAGAGAGCTCACCTTTGAAGTAGGGGACTATGTCTGTCTCAAAGTGTCTCCTATCCGAGGACTTCGTCGATTCAAAGTAAAAGGGAAACTATCACCTCGGTATATCGGACCCTTTCAGGTTCTAGAGAGGAAAGGTGAAGTTACATATCAGTTGGAATTACTGGCTCGCCTATTAGATGTACACGATGTGTTGCATGTGTCACAACTCAAGAAATGCTTGAGAACACCCAACGAGAGGTTACCAATGAATGAGATAGACGTCCGAGAAGACCTTTCGTATGCCGAACACCCAGTCAAGATTCTGGAGACGATGGAATGCATCACAAGGAACAAAAGAGTCGGAATGTGCAAAGTACAGTGAAAACATCACTCGAAAGAAGAAGCCACATGGGAGAGGGAAGAAGAACTCAAGGCACAGTTTCCGGATCTATTCCCCTAGGGTCACCAAATCTCGAGGACGAGTTTTCTTTTAAGGAGGGTAGAGTTGTAACATCCCAAAAATTTGTAAAGTCGAATTTCAAACAATTGGACGTAGTGCATGTTTGAAATTTTGAAAAATGGAAACTGAATGCAAATTTGAAGAAGATCAGAAAAGAAAAAGGAAAATAGAAGAGAAAAACCGGCATATGGGCCACTTTCATCCCCTCCACGCGCTTGGCCCATTTATGTAAAAGCCCAAGAAAAGGGACTTGCAAAATTTTCTCTTCACCTCACAACACCACAGTTTTTATTGTGGATATCTTAGGAAAAAGTGTGAAGAGCAAGTAACCTCCATCAAAAGGGTAATTAGAGGGGAAAGCCTACACTTTCACAAAGTAGAATTTCTACACATGAACATGAGAGCTTGAGCTCACCCCTAGGACTTGAAAAGTCTTGGGAAGGTTCAAGCCAAATTTCATGTAAATCCAACACTTTTTGAGGCACTTTTGGAGGTGATTGAAAAAGAGGCCAATTTGAATGTGAATTCAAATTGCAGCAACTTTCACCACTCAAATTCAAAAGTTAGCTTCATATTCAAACTCAGCACATTTTCTGAGTAAGCCCACCAATTTTCATCCTCATTGGAGTTCATCTTGTCAAGAGCTAAATTTGCAAGAATTCAAAACTGAATTTGAATTTCAGTTTAAACATGCAGCAAATTTAGCCAAACACAGTTCAAATTTGAGAATTCAAATTTAAACCAAGACTTGGTGACTAAGTCTCACATTAAATTGTGAGTAGCTGAGGATATTTTGGCACAACAGAATTCAGAAAATTGGAAAAACAAAAGAATTAGAGGGGAGGCCCACTGGTCAGTAGACTTAGCACAGAAGTCTCCTCAGCCGACTTCCTCGACCGAGCGCGCTCGCCAGCTGCAGCCAGCGTCGGCGCCCGACCACCTCGGCCGGCCAGCTCCTGCTTCGGCAGAGGAGGTGGCACAGCAGGTGTCGCGCTCTCCACTGGCCTCAGGGGCCTATAAAAGGCCCGAGACCGCCGGCGAGTTGCTGATTTTCGCGAGTTCCGCAACCAGCAGCCTAGTCGCCCGAGCTCCAATCATATGCCACCCCAGCTGTGATCATCTTCCGGCTTTGACCTCCATAGGAAAGTGAAGCGCTAGCTCGTCCTCAAGACCACCGCGCAAACCATTCCAAGGTTCGACCTTTGTGCGCGAAGAATTTTCCAGTTTAGGACGGGTAGCTCCTTTCGGGACCCGATTAGGTTTAGGAGAAATTCGGGAAGCTTAGTGGGTGGGATGTCGAACGGAGCTGTGAGAGAGCATCTAGAGGTTCTAGCGACCCTTCTCGATCGAAAACCGGAAGGAAATCACCGCCGGAACCCTAAGTTCACCCTAGGACAGTATGGCGGAGGAGGGGGTCGCCGGTGAGGTCTGGGTTGCCGGCCGTTTAGGGCCCAACAGAGCTCATGCCGAGTTTCCCGAGGTTTCCCTGAGTGTGGCGACGCGATTAGCGCACGAAGGAGATGGTCAGAAGGGCGGGAACACGTTGCCGAGGTAGCACAGAGGCATATGGCTCGTCGCCGGCGAGCTATGGCGGTTAGCCGGCGGCGACATGGTGTCCAGCGGGTTCAGCACCCGAGATTACGTGGGGGCGGCGAGTCTCGTCGGCTCCGGTGAGCTAGATCGCCGGGAACGCTGACCTCGCCGGAGCTCCGGCGGCTCGGGGCGGCGACGTCGGGAGGTAGACGAAGGGCGCGGCCCCACCTGTCAGCCCCTATGCTAATCGCGCGCGAGCGCGCGGTTAGTTCAATTTAAATGGGCGGGCCCCGCTGTCAGCCTCTGGTTTAGCGAGGGAGGGGATTTTCTGTAGGAAAATAATTCAGGGATTAGCTCAAGCTTTAGAAATTCATAATTTGGTGTAGGAAGCTCCAAATTCAATGAACCAAATTTTGCTGAACTCAGGATTCTGAGTACTTTCCAGCAATACCAAATTCAGCTCATGAAAGTGAATAGTTTTCTAGAATTACATCCCTAAAATTTAAAATGTTGGGAATTTTATCGGGAGAACTACTTTATGAAAAATTCTGAAATTTGGCTGAAAGGTTCATTGGAAAATCCCGGAATCCCAGTAAAATTTTCAGATTGATCCAAGTATATTTTGTTACCCTAATCGGGTGATTAAGAGAACTGCCCTGAGAAAATAGAAAAATATACAGAAACATTTTTCATATTTTCTCAAATCTTAATTAGGGCATAACTTTCTGTAGAATTCTTCAAATGACATGAAACCAACTCCATTAGAACCATCTTGAAGTCTAGTTTCCAGAAAGTAATGGTTGGAGCCATGAAAACCCCTGGAATTATTCAGAGGCTCAAATATTGACCAAATGGGCTTTTATTTGTACAAGGTGCAAATTAACTCTGTTTCAAACGAAACTTGGTCAAGACTCTGGTTAGGACCCTGCCAAGCCACAATAAAAATTTCAGAACCAAAGGGGAGGGCTAGCTAGAGTTAGTAGTAAATAAGTATTCAAGTTTACACATTGCATTAAAATTTACATGTAGTATTATATTCGACGTGTAGCCATTGAAGAAGAGACTCCGGAAGTGCTGGACTTCCTTCTTCCGGACGAAGAACTAACCCCTGACCAGCAGCAACAAGGCAAGCCCCGGTTTGCATTAACCCTTTTTATAAGTCTTACTTTGTTTACATGTGTCATATGAAGTATGTATGTGCATTAGGTATAGGATGAATGAAACCCCACTTGCATAAACCAAGGTTCCTAAAAGAGTGAGGGTAGTGTCAAGGACCTCGAGTAGACAGGCTATGCCTAATGAGTCATAGGACTTCGGTACAAGTCGAGTAGTTGGAATCTACTTGCGAGATAGGCATTGGGACACACGGGTTCGGTTGAGTGATGTGAGATTACTTTAGTAATGAAAATGAGACTAGGCAGGGGCTAGGGCGCAGCAAGAGGAAGTCTTGTGTGCGCAGCCCTGTCCGTGTCGATTGAGGACCGATCCGTGTGCGGCCCTGCTGAACAAGTATTGAACGTACCGAAGGCATATCGGATATATGGGCCCCGATAAACCGATGTAGCCTAAACCTCCGGGCGTCAAGGCATAACGCACCGATTTATAGGTGTAGGCTGAGGGCAGCAAGGTGGAAATATGCCAAAGGCATAGAGAGATGCTCCGTGTGGGGAACCTCCTGCTCGTTTCGGTGCGACCGGTTCGACGTTTGGGCTGTTGGGTGAAAGGTTGTCCCGTACGACATCGAGTGAGCGTGCTGTGCAGCTCCACGGGTGGGCGTACGTGACGTGCTCTTTGGGTTTTCCCTGCAGGTGTATATCGAGTCGATTCGCCGTCCCTCGCGGTGACGAGTACCACTTGTTCACTGCGTCGTAACGTAGATTAATGAATGAAATGTTATGATTCAATATTGCTGTTATGATATAATTGTATTGTTACATGTGTGCCACCAAATATTGCTCACTAAATTTCAGCTTTATGAACCGTTAACTTGTTGCTAAAAGCCGAACTAAGGATGAACTTGTAGGCGTGTCCGTTTGCTGCAACATTGCTATCCTATGTCATGGTACACCTCATGTAGAGTTTCATGCTTAGGTGAGTCGGTTAAGACATGCTGAGCCTTCGTGCTCACGGTTGCTTCTTAAGTGTTTTTCAGGTGAGGAGCCACCCACGAACTCGGAGTACGAGTCCACCGGCGAGGGTTACCCTCCGTCGGGGACCACGGCTGAGTGGGAGCCGTACACGCCGCGCTGAGCTGAGGAGTGCAGCTAGTGTGGGTTGCTCTAGGGCTGGGCAACCACTTTTGCTAGATAGGCGGGCGTGAGTTGTATAGTGTAGACTTCCGCTGTGTAAGATAATTAATATTTTGTAACTGGAGTTTGTACTATTTTGTACATTCAGTTTGTTTTTCCCTTGTAATATAATGTGTTCTTATGACGTGTGCTGTCGGGTGTCGCATCGCGCGGCACCACCCTCTGCGATCCTGGATGAGCGGATTCCTGTCCGCCACAGTCTGGTATCAGAGATGCATTGGGGATAGCAGAGTACTTAAGGACTGCATTATGGGAAAACTTAGGTTTACGGTGAGGAATCGGTAGTTGCCCAAGTAAGGACTGTATTAGCATAGTTACTTAAAGTGGCAAAGACTAACTTATGTGTTATAATTCCGAATTTCAATTATTGTAACGACGCACCTACACTCTGGTAAGTATGGTAAGGAACGCCACCGAAAGCGGTTCAATTTCGGTTAGCTCCCCCTGACGAGGAACGTGGTTCAGGGATTGATCTCACAGCTTGGTGTGAGACGTCAATATGAAACTCTTGGACTCTTCATGTTCCTGAGTTCATATGAAACGCTGATCCCTAGCGTGCTTTAGGCAAGTAAGTGGAGACCCCATCGCGTGGTCAGTAACGCGAGAGTGTGTTCGTCTAGAAATAGCCCAGGAGGACATACGCAGCGCTTGCCATCGGCGTGCCCTGCAGGGCAGCAGGTGGTATCTGTTGGTTTGATAACATTCCCAACCGTGACGACCCGTTCATGACATACTCGGGTTCCCCGTCGTGTGGTGTTGAAACACGACCACGTGCCTTGAGACATGACTTAGCTCAAGGATGGCCGTATGACAATGATACGGGCGTTTGTATTTACTTTCAAATATGGAACTGCCTGAAATGAATAATCATTGAGTGCACCATTATTGTGTGGTCTTCTGCAGGTACTAACCACGTATGTATCCGTGTAGAAAACGTGTGCGAGAGACCGTTTAGTGCCACACTTGAGACGTATATACCGGTATGATCCGGTTAGGATTTTCTTTTGTGAGGAACGTAGTACCCAGATATTGTAGGCATATGCATGAAAATATTTAGAACAAGGAACTAAAATCATTAGGTTCAACAATTTTGACCCTGGTTGGGTATAAAAATGGGATAGTGAAGCAGGATAGCCAAATGGATGAAAAACAGAGTGCTCTGTTTTGGACAGCAAGTTTGCTGATGTTCAACAGGGCATAACTCACGGGTCCTTTAGCCCAAAGAGGTGTGCTATATAGTTCTGGAAAGGTATTGAAGTACTCTACAACTTTGTTGTAGACTTCCAGAGCTGAAACTCACCTTAAGATGGCTTAAATCCCAGAGGAATGTAAACTGTCCAGAACCAGGACAGAGTAAAACATTCTATGAACTGTTCTGTTTTCAAACATAACTCCCAGTAGAAAAATCTAAAATTTTCATATAATACATCCTTAGAAAGGAGAGAAGAAGTGTGACATCTTTGTAATTCAAAGTTTCTGAAGTTTCAGCACAGATTTCAGTGGAAACTCAAATTGAAAACAGCCACTTCCAAGGGAGGTGCTGTTAAAATTCTTCCAGAAATTCTGCTGACTTTGAATTAGCATAACTTTTTAACCAAGGCTGATCTGGGGGCAATTGAATACTCGTTGGAAAGATACTGAAGTTAACTTTAACTTTAGTATTCAACGTGAGTCATGAAAATGCCCAGAACCAGATCAAGACTTGGAATAGGTGGAAACTGGTCATTCTGACAAAAGAATGACAGTTGAACTCTTTGAAAAGGGTGTTGTACCCTAAGGGTGTGATACGTGATGACAACGCGATAATAATGTCTCGTAGAGACCAAACCCAGTTATGGTGAGCTTCCAAAGTGGAGGTTCATCAAGTTGGATTAAACTAGCTTGTGTTTGGTCTGGTAATGGTGTAGCTTGTGCAAAGTTATTACATTATCTACTTACGAGATATATCGCATGTTTTTGTTGTCATAATATTTTTACGCCCATTGTAATGGAACTGCATGCAAGTGTTGCGGGACTGATGTTATTGTCGTATGGTTGCAGATGGTTCGCACTAGGACCACGCACGAGGTAGGTGGCTCTAGCCAAGGGGGAGGCGATGACTCCCAGCCACCGGCCTACGACAGCACCCCGCAGCAGCAGCCACCACCGCCGCCTCCGCTTACTCTAGCGGATGTGATAGTGGCACTGGTGGGAGGTCGGGAGGAGCAGACCGACCTGCTCGCACGATCGTGCAGAATACGTCCCAGGCGGGGGGACGTCAAGAGCGAGGGCCTCGTGAGCCCCGTGAAGTGTCGTACTCGGATTTCATGAGTACGCATCCTCCAGTGTTCACCGAAGCCAAAGAACCACTGGAGGCGGACAACTGGCTGCGGACTATCGAGTCCAAGTTCGGGCTGCTCCAATGTACGGAGCGACAGAAGACCCTGTTCGCAGCACAGCAGCTCCACGGTGCCGCTGGTGCGTGGTGGGCGAACTATATCGCCTCACGTCCGGCTGGCCATGCCGTGGAATGGCAAGAGTTCCGGGAGGCGTTCCACGCCTACCACATTCCTCCCGGAATAATGAAGAGGAAGTTCCAAGAATTCTTGGAGCTGAAGCAGGGCGGGAGGAGTGCCCACGACTACTCCCGTGCCTTCAACCATCTGGCGCAGTATGCGTCAGACTATATCTCCACGGAGGAGAAGAAGAGGGAGCATTTCTATCGGGGGTTACACCCCGAAATGAAGACACACCTCGTTCAGTGGAATCGCGGCACATTCAACAACATAGTCAATGCCGCGATCATGCAAGAGGACGCTCAGCGGGAGTTGGCAGCTGAGCAGAGGAAGTGCAGCGCTCCACCTAGCAGCGGTGGTGGCGAGCCTCAGAAGTACCGTATGGTGTATCGGACACCATCCGGGCAGCAGTGGCGTCCACCGGCGCGACCTCAACAGTTCGGGGGACGTTCGTTCCAAGCACCTCCGTTCCGTCCGTCGATGCCACCACCAAGACAACAGCAACAGCAGCAGCAGACGGTAACCCGGGCATTGCCACCGCCACAACGCGCCCCGGGATTCCGTCCACCGATTAGCGGGGGACCGCCCCATTTCACCTGCTTCACGTGTGGCCAGGCGGGCCACTTCGTGAAGGACTGTCCCCAGGGGCAGCAGAGCAGCGGGCAAGCCCCACTCCAGGGCGGTGCTCGAGGCTGACCTCCGGTGAAGAAGGTTGGTCAGCGGATTGGAGGCATCCGCAACCTCGAAATGAGGATGCCCCAGAGGGAGACAACGTGCTGGCGGGTACGTTCACTCTCAACCATCAAGCCATCATAATATTGTTCGATTCTGGTGCAACCCACAACTTCATTAGTGCATCATATGTGGCTCAGCATCAGCTGGAAGCCTTTCCAACCGAGTGTTCTTATATGATCCGCTCACCGGGAGGAAAGATTTCAGCAACGATGATGGTTCCAAAAGCACCACTGTGCTTAGGTGGAAAGATATATCCCACCACTATGATTATCCTAGGGGGACAGAAGATTGATGCAATCTTGGGAATGTCATGGCTAAGCTACCATGGCGCTGTCCTCGAAACTTTAACACGGACGGTTCACCTCAACTCCCCATTACACCGTCCGCAGTCCCTCCTATTAGATAATCCAGTCAGAGAGGTTTCAGCGATCAATAGTGCTGAGGCTCTCAAGTTAGAAGACATCCCCGTAGTCCGGGAGTATCCCGACGTGTTTCCGGATGATCTACCGGGCATGCCACCTGAGCGGGATGTCGAGTTCAAGATTGAGCTCGCACCCGGGACTACACCCATATCACGGAGACCATACAAGATGGCTCCAAATGAGCTGGCGGAACTGAAAGAACAGCTCAATGATCTGTTGAGCAAGGGTTTCATTAGGCCGAGTTCCTCGCCTTGGGGATGCTCGGCATTGTTCGTGAAGAAGAAGGATGAAACCCTGAGGCTGTGTGTAGACTACCGGCCGCTCAACGCCGTCACCATCAAAAATAAGTACCCACTGCCCCGCATCGACATATTGTTTGGTCAACTTGTGGGTGCAAGTGTGTTCTCCAAGATGGACCTTCGCTCTGGATATCACCAGATAAAGATCCGGGCGGAGGATATCCTGAAGACGGCCTTCTCGACGAGATATGGGTTATATGAATATCTCGTCATGTCCTTTGGTCTCACAAATGCTCCAGCCCACTTCATGTATCTCATGAACTCGGTGTTCATGCCGGAGCTGGACAAGTTTGTGGTAGTGTTCATCGACGATATCTTGGTTTACTCCAAGACAGAAGCCGAACATGCTGAACACTTGCGGGCCGTTCTGCAACGATTACGAGACCACAAGCTCTACGCCAAGTTCAGCAAATCCGAGTTTTGGATCAGCCAAGTGCCATTCTTGGGACATATCATCTCAGCTGAAGGCATTGCGGTTGACCCAAGCAAAATAGAGCAAGTGCTGAAATGGAAAGCTCCCACTTCAGTTCATGAAGTCAGAAGTTTCCTCGGGTTAGCGGGATACTACCGGAGATTCATTCCAAGTTTCTCCAAGCTCGCTAAGCCAATGATGGAGTTGCTGAAGAAAGAGACGAAATATGTTTGGAACACGGCGTGTGAAGGAGCGTTCCGAGCATTGGTGAAGCATCTCACCACAGCCCTGGTCTTAGCTCAGCCGGATACAACAAAGCCCTTCGACGTGTATTGTGACGCGTCCGGTATTGGGCTCGGCTGCGTGTTGATGCAGGAAGGACGTGTGTTCGCTTATGGCTCACGCCAACTTCGGAACCATGAGCAGCATTATCCCACTCATGACCTTGAGCATGCTGCCGTGGTGTTGGCGCTGAAAATGTGGAGGCACTATCTCCTGGGGAACTTGGTGCATCTCTACACCGACCACAAGAGCTTAAAATATATTTTCACCCAGAAGGAGCTGAACATGAGGCAACGGAGGTGGCTAGAATTAATCAAAGACTATGAAATTGAGATCCACTACCACCCCGGCAAGGCGAATGTGGTTGCCGACGCGCTGAGTCGGAAATCACATGTCCATCACCTCACCATTACCCCGGTGGAGGAGGAAGAGCCAAGTTTATACTTGGTTCCTTATGGATCGCTGTACAACCTTGCCCTCATCCCTTCCATTAGGGAGGACATCATTGCAGCTCAGAAGACGGATAAAGGCATGGCACATCTCCGGAGATGTATGGACAACGGGGAAATCAAATGTTTCCGGAAGGATGATGAGGGGACGCTGTGGTTCAATGACCGCATAGTCGTACCCCGGGATATGGAGTTGAGAAAGAAGATCCTCGATGAAGCTCACTTGTCCAAGTACTCCATTCATCCGGGCAGCAACAAAATGTACCAAGATTTGAAAAAGAAATTTTGGTGGACACGGATGATGAGACGGCCCCACGGGACCTCGTCGGGTGGTGCCGTGTTATGCGGCACCCAACAGCACACGGGTCGATGAACATACATCATATTACATAAATGGTTTGCGGAAGCGTACAAGATTGTTTTACAAATAAATATATATCAGAGTAAACTACAGCGGAAGACTATCACTCTCACGACTCATATCTAAACTAGCAACAAAGAAACAGTCCAGCCCGCGGACGTTTCTTACTAGCAACACGAAGATCAATCTGCAGCGGCGAGGATGCTCTTTGAGTAAACACTCGGAGGTTCCCGAGTCTCATCGGCATCCCTTCTCATAATCAGCGAGTCAATTACCTGCAAAACAACTCGGATAGCATCCGTGAGCATAACGCTCAGCAAGACTTAACCGTCACCCTAAACATGAAACTCTAAGTGAGGTTATGGACCTAACATAGGATGGCAGAAGCATAAGTAAACTCGCCTAAAAGTGAATCCTTACTTTCAGTATTAATTGCAGTATTTTAAGTAACCCTGGGCACGCCACATCGGGAGTCCACAATCAAACAAGAAACGCTTTCCCCCGATGTAAATTGCTCATGGCATAAATGAATCGAGTTTGCACTAGCCTATTCATCAAGCTCCAATACAAGGTAGAATAATACTTCACATCAATATGATTAGTTCCTTTCTCATGCAAGTTCTTACTACGTCACGACTGTGAGAACAAGTATGCTCGGTCCATTCCGCGAGCGACGGTGATTCGAATCAATAACACCCGGACTACACGACACGTACGCCCGTACTCGACGTTGCCTACAACAACCATCACTGACGTCGTACGTGGCAGCCTTTCCCCCGTTTCACCCCCGCTGAATCGATCAAGTCGCCCCGTACAGTAGCTACTCTCATGGTGCACCTTCCGACGTGAGATGTCATGAGAATATTCCCCACATACTGCACACCGGCCGTCCGCCTGAGGCGACCCGAAAAGTCCCAACGACAGCTTCCCGAGGTACATCGGTTTACTGGGTCCCATATAGCCAGCATGAGTCCGGTACACAACTCAAACTTGTTCAACAGGGCCGCATACGGATCGGTCCTTGACCGACACGGACAGGTCTACAGCACCCAGGCCCCTATGTCCTGCTGCTCCTACAACCTTCCGGTCTCAACTTTTAACTTGCTAATTCAATTACGAACCAATCCCGTATGCCCCTGTTGTTCCTAAATCTGCGAGTAGCATCTCACCACTCGACTTCTACCGAACCGTACTTAAGCATGGCAGTTCTACACGGTGAAAGACACCTACCCAATACTCCATGGGTCCTTTGGCTATGCAAGAGGAGTATCAAACACTAGACCTAATGCACAGTTCAAATCTTAACCAAAGGTGAATACAAAATAAAAACTTAACAGCTGTTAAATGCAAACCGGAGCTTGCCTGTTTTGCAGGGTAGTCGCATATAAGCAGTTAGTATCCTTGCAGATCCACCCTTGACTCTCCGGAGCTTGATCCACTTTGATGAATCACTCCTTTGAGTCCCCTTCGTTGTGGTCCCTATTGAAATGCATATGCATATGTTTCATGGAATGTAATGGAAAGAAGTTATAGAATTACTTTCTTAAGAACATAGGTTGTGTGGAAAAGCCAAGCATGGCTTGGTTTGCCTCTGTTGTGCAAGGAACAGAATTAAACTAATTTGACCTTAAGGCCCTTAGCTATACACTAACCCTCTTCTCTAATGAACATAATAGATAAGCTGAAAGGATTTGAGTGCAACTGGAGAACAAGAACTCCAATGGCCTCAAAACTTTTACAGCAGGTTCTATGATACCTAAGGATTTAGCTTGCCAAATTGCAGCTAATGTGGAGTCATATTGTGTCCCCCATAATTCTCACAATATCTCTTATGTATTTTTCCCTTATACATAAGTATGGAGAATAAGAACAGGGAGTTCCAGGACTTATCTTGGGCTGATAATTTACATGTGAGTTTTTGATCACATGAGAGTCATCTGGTCCAAAATTCAGCCCTTGTACTTGGGTAGTTCTCCCAGAACAATTCTTTAAGCATTTATACTCAATAGAATTAATTCTGTAGTAATGTGCATTTTCATGCCCAACTAAGTGAACTACAATTCCAAGTATGTCCCATAGAGCTTGCCTAAATTTTCCTATGATTTTTGGAGCTATGGATTGCTCAGAACAGATTTTTGAAGTGGGAAACATTTTCTGAAAATGTTTCTGGACTCTTATGACACAGCAGATTGTTTTTAGCAAATTCCTACTCAAATGATCTTCAAATGAGCTGAAAATTTGCTATAAGGTCAACAATATGCTAAAGAATAATCTGGCAAAATTTGGGTATTTTTGGATAAACCAAACTCCCTCTATAATTCTTTTTCAGAAAACCTTCCAAGAATTTTCCAGAATTAAATAATTTGTTTCATACAAATTGGGTTGTACCTCTGCATAGTACACTCTTAAAGGAATCCAACAAAATTTATCTCACTATTTTTGGAGCTTCCTACACCAAGTTATGCATTTTACAAGTTTGCACAACTCTCTGTTTGATTTTAAACAGCACAGTCACGCGTGGGGCCCACGGGTCAGATGCTTCTTCAACCTCCCGCCAGAGCCCCGCGGTGCACACCAGCAGAAACTTGGCATGGCTCGTTCTCCCTCATTTCTCCACCAAATGAGCTCCGGTTTCGCCCTACACGCTCCTGGGAACGTGGCGCAGCTGCCGGGCAAGGTTTTCCCGCATGAAAATGGCTGCAGGTGGGTCGGCACCGGTGGGGCGGCTCGGGAGCTCGACATGGACGCGTTCCCGCGTGTCCAAGGCATCTCCCGGCGAGCTATGATGTCCTACAGCATCCCTATGGTTCTAGGAACACGGAACGGGGATCAGATCATGCAGAAAGTGGCTGCAACCTAGTCCTCACCGTGGACCATGGCAGTTTTGGCCGCCGGCGACGATTTCTCGTCGCCCGGGGCACAGGAGGGTCGGTTTCCTTTGGTTTTCGGCGTGGGAGGGCGCTAGGGCATCTAGTTGCTGTGGTTTGAATTGTGGGAGGTGTGATCAATCGGTTTGGGAGAATTTCCCGAATTACACACATGCTGTTCTACACGTGCACTGGTGCCAAAACTGGAATTCCGGCGAGCCGGCGTCGGGGGAGGGCAAGAGGACGACGGGATGATGATCAGTACCTCCTGGCGCACCTCTGTGACTTCTTGAGCCTGCCGGAGAGGCGCTGGACTGGCCGGGAGACAGGGGCAATGGAGCAGCGCCGGTGAAGAAAAAACAGCGCCCTGCTGATCGTGAGGAGAGGAGCAACTGCTGTTGGCTTGGTCCGAGGAGGGGGAGATAACGTTGCTGAAGCGGTGAGAACCCACCCTGGGGCGCCAACGCGTGGAGACCGGCAGCAGGAGCTGGCGTTGCAAGCTGCTCGGTGGCGCTCGCGAGCTGTTCGGTAAAATTTCCCACTGAGAGCAAAACTTAGTGAGTAAGTCTCCTCTTTCAGCTCTATGACATGTGGGTCCCACTCAACATGTACCTCCCAAATATCTATTCAAGCTGATCTTTTTAATCCCCAGAATGCTAAAATTTAAAAAGGTGAGCTAGAATTTGAATTCTTCAAATTCAGTTTGAATTTGCAAGACTAAATCTGAATTTGGTTTAAGTTTGCAAATTCTCCTCTTTAACTTCTTTTTGAGCCCACCCTAAAATTGAAAAGTTGGTGATAACCTTTTCCCTAAAAACTCAACTATATGGCTGCATGTTAATTCAAAGTTTTTGGGTCACCATATGTGTGAACTTTGAATTTTCAAATCTGAATTTTAAACTCCCATGCAAAGAGGTATTTAACTCCTTATTGGTCCAACCCTTTTAAGTAAAAAGGTGAACCTCATGTTGGATGTTCATCCATGTATTACTTTGCATGAAGAAAAGTTTTAGCAAGTCCCTTTTTTTTTCCTATCATTGCCACACATATGAACTCAAACCATAGTTTTTATTCATACACATTTTTGGGACTTTTACATTCCTTCCCCCTTAAAAGAATCTCGTCCCGAGATTACAAAAGAGGAACGCGACGGGAGAGGTAATTACAAACTGTACAAAGATAAAAGTTCCGGGTAGTTGGTGCGGAGATAATCTTCACTTTCCCACGTCGCCTCTTCCGCGATGTGATTACTCCACAGTACCTTGAAAAATCGGATCGTCCGGTTCCGGGTTACCCGGGTCTTTTCATCCAAAATCTGGACCGGTCGCTCGGTGTAGGTCAAGTCCGGTTTCAATTCATCGATGTCCTCAGTGCGAACAGCAGCGGTGAATTTGAGGCACTTCCGCAGCTGTGATACATGAAATACATCATGAATACCCGCTAGACTTGCTGGTAACTCCAGCCGGTAGGCTACGGGTCCGCACTTCTCCGTGATAGCAAAAGGACCAATAAAACGGGGAGCGAGTTTCCCCTTTACACCGAACCGGTGAATTCCCTTCATCGGAGATACACGAAGATATACGTGCTCTCCGACGTCAAAATGTAACGGCCTACGCCTTTGATCGGCGTAGCTCTTCTGTCGGGATTGGGCAGCCTTTAAGTTCTCTTGTATCAACCGAACTCGGTCTTCGGCTTCGTTGACAAGATCAATCCCAAACAGAACTCTTTCGCCGGACTCGCACCAATTCAGTGGTGTGCGACACTTCCGGCCATAGAGAGCTTCATACGGTGCCATTCTAATACTCGCTTGATAACCATTGTTGTATGAAAACTCCGCCAGCGGTAGGTGATCGTCCCAATTCCTACCGTGGTGGATGGCACATGCTCTCAACATGTCCTCGAGCACTTGATTCACCCTCTCAGTTTGTCCATCGGTTTGAGGGTGATATGCGGAGCTTCTAATTAGCTTGGTGCCCAACGAGGCATGCAGCTGCTCCCAAAACCGAGCAACGAACAACGCACCTCGATCTGAGATGATGGTCTTCGGGACACCATGTGAACATATAATTCTGGAGATAAATAACTCCGCATATTGCCTTGCTCGATAATGAGTGTTCACCGGTATGAAATGAGCCGACTTTGTCAACCGGTCGACGATCACCCATATCGAGTCATGCTTCTTGGATGTGAGCGGTAATCCGACGATGAAGTCCATACTCACATCCTCCCATTTCCATGCCGGTATCTTCAAAGGTTGTAGCGGTCCGGCTTTCCGCATATGATCAGCCTTGACCCGTCTACACGTATCACACTCGGATACGTATTTAGCAATCTCCCTCTTCATCCTCGTCCACCAAAATTTCTGTTTCAAATCTTGGTACATCTTGTTACTTCCAGGATGAATGGAAAACTTAGACAGGTGGGCTTCATCCAAGATCTTCTTCCGGAGTTTCATATTACGCGGTACCACTATACGGTCTTTAAACCATATCGTACCGTTCCCATCCTTCCGGAAGCATTTCATCTCTCCGTTGTCGAGTCTTCTCCGTATGTGTGACATACCTCTGTCTCTTCTTTGAACCTCAACAATCTCTTCACGGATTGTTGGAATGAGCGCGAGATTATAAAGCGCGCCATACGGAATGACACGGAGGCTGGGTTCTTCATCTTCCAACTCAGCAACCGCTAAGTTGTGAACGTGGGCTTTCCGACTAAGCGCGTCGGCAACCACGTTTGCTTTTCCCGGGTGATAGTGGATCTCAATTTCATAATCTTTTATAAGCTCCAACCATCTCCGTTGTCTCATATTCAGCTCCTTCTGCGTGAAGATGTACTTCAGGCTCTTATGGTCGGTGTAGAGGTGAACAAGATTACCCAGTAGGTAATGCCTCCACATCTTCAATGCCAACACCACTGCAGCAAGCTCAAGATCGTGAGTTGGATAATGCTGCTCGTGGTTTCGCAGTTGACGAGACCCATAGGCGACTACACGCCCTTCTTGCATCAGAACGCAGCCGAGACCGATGCCGGATGCATCGCAGTATACATCAAATGGCTTCGTCGTGTCCGGCTGAGCAAGAACTGGAGCCGTTGTGAGATGTTTCACCAAAGTTTTGAATGCGGCTTCACAGGCTGCATTCCACAGGTATTTAGTACCCTTCTTCAGCAGCTCCGTCATTGGTTTAGCAATCTTTGAGAAGCTCGGAATAAACCTCCGATAATAACCCGCTAAACCTAGGAAACTTCGGACCTCGTGGATAGATTTGGGAGATTCCCACTTCAGCACTTGTTCAATTTTGCTGGGATCCACGGCAATGCCCTCTGCTGAAATGATATGGCCTAGGAAAGGCACTTGATCAATCCAAAATTCGCACTTGCTGAACTTGGCATATAATTGGTGCTCCCGCAACCGTTGTAGCACAATGCGCAGATGTTCAGCATGCTCTTCTTCAGATTTGGAGTAAACCAATATGTCGTCGATGAATACCACGACGAACTTGTCTAGTTCCGGCATGAACACAGAATTCATCAAATACATAAAGTGTGCCGGAGCGTTGGTTAGCCCAAATGACATGACGAGGTACTCGTAGAGTCCGTATCTCGTCGAGAAAGCTGTCTTCGGTATGTCCTCCGGTCGGATCTTGATTTGATGATAGCCCGACCGAAGATCCATCTTCGAAAATACCTTTGCACCCACAAGTTGATCAAACAGAATGTCAATGCGGGGCAAAGGATACTTGTTCTTGATTGTGACAGCATTGAGAGGACGATAATCAACACATAGCCGTAGTGTTTCGTCCTTCTTCTTAACGAACAGCGCTGAGCAACCCCAAGGTGAAGAACTTGGTCGTATGAAACCCTTGCTCATGAGTTCATTCAGTTGCTCTTTCAACTCCGCTAGCTCGTTAGGTGCCATCTTGTAAGGCCTTCGTGAAATAGGCGTCGTTCCCGGTGCCAGTTCAATTTTGAACTCGACGTCCCGTTCGGGCGGCATGCCCGGTAAGTCATCGGGAAATACGTCGGGATAATCACGTACCACCGGAATATCTTCAATCTTCAGCGCTTCCGTGTGGTAGGCCTCTACCCTATCTGGATCTTCGCTGTCTAAAAACAGCGTGTGCTGTCCGTGAATCGGCGAGTCAATCTGGATAGTCCGGTTACCGATATTGAGAACGGCACCGTGACGATTTAACCAAGACATCCCCAATATAATGTCTATCTTCTGCCTATCCAACATAATCAGGGCTGTTGGGTATATTTTTCCGCCCAAACACAAAGCTGCTCGGGACACAATCTGATTGGCAGAGATATTTCCTCCCGGTGAACGTATGAGAAAATTCGTTGTGGGAGTATTGGTGGATAATTGGTGCTGATCCACGCATGTTTTGCTGATAAAATTGTGGGTTGCACCTGAATCAAAAAGTACCAATACGGGCACGTCCTTGAGAGTAAACATGCCCGCTAACACCGGTGCTCCCTCCGGGACATCCTCAATCGCAAGATGTTGCACACTCCCGGATTGCAATGCTGTTATGTTGACTGGAGCAGGTGGCGGCATACCACCTGATGATGATGGCTGTCTGGTGTTTACCAACTTCTCCCGGCATTCCTGCCTAAAATGCCCAAAACGGTGGCAATAAGAACACGGAGGTTTCCCCGGTTCTTCGTTGACTGGTGGTTGAGAAGTTGAGGCACTTGGCTGCAGCAATGATGCAACAGGTATCATTCGTTGCTGCGGAAATGGCGCTGCTTCAAGATAAGATTCTTGAGCAGGAAATCTGTACGGAGTTGATCTCCCTGGTGCTTGCCATATCTCCTCGGATGGTGCGTGATACACCACACGGTATTTACGAGGAATGATTGGTGTGTCTTCTTGCACATCCTCCCGGTCCCTCTTCTCTGCTTGACACTCAAGTGTCGCTTGTTCTTGCAGCAGAGCAGCACTGATCAACTCGGTGTAACTGCCTTGATTGAACAAAGCTAACTTCTCTTTTAGTATGGCACTCAAGCCATAGAAAAAGTAGTCACACATTGCAGCTTCGCTCGTCGCATAAGCAGGAGCGTATTGTGCTAGAAGATTGAATCGTCTGACATAATCGAGGACACTCATGTCCCCCTGCTTCAAGTTTCTGAATTCTTGCTGTTGGGCCTTGATAAAACCCATAGGAATGTGACGAGCACGGAATGCTTCACGAAATTCCGTCCATTCCACTTGATGGCCTTCCGGAACGGTGGCGAGATACGCAAACCACCAATTTCCGGCGGCTCCATGGAGCTGTTGAGCTGCAAATGATGTCTTCTGGTACTCGTCGCACTCAAACACTCCAAACTTGGACTCCATAACTCGAAGCCACTGATCAGCTTCCACTGGTTCATGGGCTTCCGTGAAGATTGGCGGTTGTGTCGCCAAGAAATCCAAGTAGGCGTTCCGAGGTGGAACGTCCGATTGTGCACGCTGGAGTAAGCCCTGTTGTACCAAGGCTTGGAGTAGTCTTGTGTTCTCTTGACTTGACTCGACCATCTGAGCCATGATATCCGCCCATACCGTTGATGGCGGTGCCCCTGGTGGAGTCGAGTCATCACCGTCTCGATGAGAACCTTCAGTCCTACTCGGAGAATGAGTACGCACCATACTGCAAAAGCATAATTTTGAGGGGAGTCACAATTTGATCTAGCAGTATGTGAAAGTATGTAAAACATGAACATGCTAAAACTTTATGAAAGCATAACAATACTTCATGTTTACATATCTTTCCAAAGCCAACAAAAACAATCCCCATTTGCTGTACAGAACCGACCTTTCTGTACTTAATCCAGATTTGGATCCAGTTACCAGCATTTTCATAACTCAAGTTGAATACCAAAGTTAAAGTTAACTTCAGTATATTTTCAACGAGTACTCACATGCCCCTAGATCATTTCTGGAACAGAAGTTAGGATTGTTCAAAGTTGAAAGAATTTCTGGCTAAAATTTGCCAGCACCTCCTTTGTATGTGGCTGTTTTCATCACAGTTTTACATACAAATGAAGTACAATTCTGAACAAACTATGAACTACAAAATCGTTGCAAATTTCCTAACCTTTCTAACGGTGTATCATATGACCCTTAGAAATTTTTCTACAGACTGTGACGGCTAATTTACAGCAACATCCAGAGAAGTCTGCAGCTGCTCTGTTTTCTGAACAGTTTGCATTCATCTGGACGTTCAACCAAGTGGGTGTCGGATTTGGCTCTGGAGTTATACAGAAAAGTTGTAGAGCACTTAATAAACTTTCCAGAACCGTATCAAACACCTCCATTGGGTCAAACTAATCAGAGTTACGCTCTGTTAAAGTTCGGCAAAACTTCTGCCAGAACAGAGCACTCTGTTTTTGAGATCAAAAGAAGCCTAGTAATTCTCTTCTTTGAAACTTAGTTCAAATGAAGAGTTCAGTAACTAATATGTGCTTTATCACATCCATTTTTAGTTTGAAAGTTAGTCATGAATGATTTCTTCATAGGTAAGAATACTATCCAGTGTAGTACGGTGACGATGCACCGTAAGACATATGACGGTACTACGTTGCCTCACCAAAGAAAAACCTAACCGGATTACACCGGCATATACGTATCATTAGGTGGCACTAAAACGATCACTCGCAAACGTGTTCTACACGTACTAAGGTTTTCGTGGTTAGTACCTACATAAAACACACTCAATCATCAGGTTCGGCTGCACACCGAACCCGGTATCCATAACAGTTGGTACACCCGGCCGTCATCACTCGCCCAGGTGTTCTCAAGCCAAACACGCCTTGAGCTACGTGTTCACGTTACTGACCACGTGACGGGGTCTCCCAAATTGCACCACGCACGCCAGGGAAGACGTTGCTCGAATACCCCAAACGACATGAAGAGTCGGAGAGGATACTAGAGCGGGTCGGGTTACCTGCCACCCGTGGGGCTCCACCCTTCAGCTTGTGCGCACTGGTGGACAGCGCATACGTGCACCCCCCAAGACATAAACCGTCCCGAGATGCACGATTTTTCCGACATAACAAATAAGTTAGCTTGCCACCTTCATTATATGCTAATAATAGTAGTCCTTATGTGGGCCTAGTACCGTTATCTCACCGTATCCTAAGTTTTTGACATAATATGATGCTCAATCCGTGCCCTGCTCCCAACGCAGCTCTGATACCACGCTGAGACGGCCCCACGGGACCTCGTCGGGTGGTGCCGTGTTATGCGGCACCCAACAGCACACGGGTCGATGAACATACATCATATTACATAAATGGTTTGCGGAAGCGTACAAGATTGTTTTACAAATAAATATATATCAGAGTAAACTACAGCGGAAGACTATCACTCTCACGACTCATATCTAAACTAGCAACAAAGAAACAGTCCAGCCCGCGGACGTTTCTTACTAGCAACACGAAGATCAATCTGCAGCGGCGAGGATGCTCTTTGAGTAAACACTCGGAGGTTCCCGAGTCTCATCGGCATCCCTTCTCATAATCAGCGAGTCAATTACCTGCAAAACAACTCGGATAGCATCCGTGAGCATAACGCTCAGCAAGACTTAACCGTCACCCTAAACATGAAACTCTAAGTGAGGTTATGGACCTAACATAGGATGGCAGAAGCATAAGTAAACTCGCCTAAAAGTGAATCCTTACTTTCAGTATTAATTGCAGTATTTTAAGTAACCCTGGGCACGCCACATCGGGAGTCCACAATCAAACAAGAAACGCTTTCCCCCGATGTAAATTGCTCATGGCATAAATGAATCGAGTTTGCACTAGCCTATTCATCAAGCTCCAATACAAGGTAGAATAATACTTCACATCAATATGATTAGTTCCTTTCTCATGCAAGTTCTTACTACGTCACGACTGTGAGAACAAGTATGCTCGGTCCATTCCGCGAGCGACGGTGATTCGAATCAATAACACCCGGACTACACGACACGTACGCCCGTACTCGACGTTGCCTACAACAACCATCACTGACGTCGTACGTGGCAGCCTTTCCCCCGTTTCACCCCCGCTGAATCGATCAAGTCGCCCCGTACAGTAGCTACTCTCATGGTGCACCTTCCGACGTGAGATGTCATGAGAATATTCCCCACATACTGCACACCGGCCGTCCGCCTGAGGCGACCCGAAAAGTCCCAACGACAGCTTCCCGAGGTACATCGGTTTACTGGGTCCCATATAGCCAGCATGAGTCCGGTACACAACTCAAACTTGTTCAACAGGGCCGCATACGGATCGGTCCTTGACCGACACGGACAGGTCTACAGCACCCAGGCCCCTATGTCCTGCTGCTCCTACAACCTTCCGGTCTCAACTTTTAACTTGCTAATTCAATTACGAACCAATCCCGTATGCCCCTGTTGTTCCTAAATCTGCGAGTAGCATCTCACCACTCGACTTCTACCGAACCGTACTTAAGCATGGCAGTTCTACACGGTGAAAGACACCTACCCAATACTCCATGGGTCCTTTGGCTATGCAAGAGGAGTATCAAACACTAGACCTAATGCACAGTTCAAATCTTAACCAAAGGTGAATACAAAATAAAAACTTAACAGCTGTTAAATGCAAACCGGAGCTTGCCTGTTTTGCAGGGTAGTCGCATATAAGCAGTTAGTATCCTTGCAGATCCACCCTTGACTCTCCGGAGCTTGATCCACTTTGATGAATCACTCCTTTGAGTCCCCTTCGTTGTGGTCCCTATTGAAATGCATATGCATATGTTTCATGGAATGTAATGGAAAGAAGTTATAGAATTACTTTCTTAAGAACAGAGGTTGTGTGGAAAAGCCAAGCATGGCTTGGTTTGCCTCTGTTGTGCAAGGAACAGAATTAAACTAATTTGACCTTAAGGCCCTTAGCTATACACTAACCCTCTTCTCTAATGAACATAATAGATAAGCTGAAAGGATTTGAGTGCAACTGGAGAACAAGAACTCCAATGGCCTCAAAACTTTTACAGCAGGTTCTATGATACCTAAGGATTTAGCTTGCCAAATTGCAGCTAATGTGGAGTCATATTGTGCCCCCCATAATTCTCACAATATCTCTTATGTATTTTTCCCTTATACATAAGTATGGAGAATAAGAACAGGGAGTTCCAGGACTTATCTTGGGCTGATAATTTACATGTGAGTTTTTGATCACATGAGAGTCATCTGGTCCAAAATTCAGCCCTTTTACTTGGGTAGTTCTCCCAGAACAATTCTTTAAGCATTTATACTCAATAGAATTAATTCTGTAGTAATGTGCATTTTCATGCCCAACTAAGTGAACTACAATTCCAAGTATGTCCCATAGAGCTTGCCTAAATTTTCCTATGATTTTTGGAGCTATGGATTGCTCAGAACAGATTTTTGAAGTGGGAAACATTTTCTGAAAATGTTTCTGGACTCTTATGACACAGCAGATTGTTTTTAGCAAATTCCTACTCAAATGATCTTCAAATGAGCTGAAAATTTGCTATAAGGTCAACAATATGCTAAAGAATAATCTGGCAAAATTTGGGTATTTTTGGATAAACCAAACTCCCTCTATAATTCTTTTTCAGAAAACCTTCCAAGAATTTTCCAGAATTAAATAATTTGTTTCATACAAATTGGGTTGTACCTCTGCATAGTACACTCTTAAAGGAATCCAACAAAATTTATCTCACTATTTTTGGAGCTTCCTACACCAAGTTATGCATTTTACAAGTTTGCACAACTCTCTGTTTGATTTTAAACAGCACAGTCACGCGTGGGGCCCACGGGTCAGATGCTTCTTCAACCTCCCGCCAGAGCCCCGCGGTGCACACCAGCAGAAACTTGGCATGGCTCGTTCTCCCTCATTTCTCCACCAAATGAGCTCCGGTTTCGCCCTACACGCTCCTGGGAACGTGGCGCAGCTGCCGGGCAAGGTTTTCCCGCATGAAAATGGCTGCAGGTGGGTCGGCACCGGTGGGGCGGCTCGGGAGCTCGACATGGACGCGTTCCCGCGTGTCCAAGGCATCTCCCGGCGAGCTATGATGTCCTACAGCATCCCTATGGTTCTAGGAACACGGAACGGGGATCAGATCATGCAGAAAGTGGCTGCAACCTAGTCCTCACCGTGGACCATGGCAGTTTTGGCCGCCGGCGACGATTTCTCGTCGCCCGGGGCACAGGAGGGTCGGTTTCCTTTGGTTTTCGGCGTGGGAGGGCGCTAGGGCATCTAGTTGCTGTGGTTTGAATTGTGGGAGGTGTGATCAATCGGTTTGGGAGAATTTCCCGAATTACACACATGCTGTTCTACACGTGCACTGGTGCCAAAACTGGAATTCCGGCGAGCCGGCGTCGGGGGAGGGCAAGAGGACGACGGGATGATGATCAGTACCTCCTGGCGCACCTCTGTGACTTCTTGAGCCTGCCGGAGAGGCGCTGGACTGGCCGGGAGACAGGGGCAATGGAGCAGCGCCGGTGAAGAAAAAACAGCGCCCTGCTGATCGTGAGGAGAGGAGCAACTGCTGTTGGCTTGGTCCGAGGAGGGGGAGATAACGTTGCTGAAGCGGTGAGAACCCACCCTGGGGCGCCAACGCGTGGAGACCGGCAGCAGGAGCTGGCGTTGCAAGCTGCTCGGTGGCGCTCGCGAGCTGTTCGGTAAAATTTCCCACTGAGAGCAAAACTTAGTGAGTAAGTCTCCTCTTTCAGCTCTATGACATGTGGGTCCCACTCAACATGTACCTCCCAAATATCTATTCAAGCTGATCTTTTTAATCCCCAGAATGCTAAAATTTAAAAAGGTGAGCTAGAATTTGAATTCTTCAAATTCAGTTTGAATTTGCAAGACTAAATCTGAATTTGGTTTAAGTTTGCAAATTCTCCTCTTTAACTTCTTTTTGAGCCCACCCTAAAATTGAAAAGTTGGTGATAACCTTTTCCCTAAAAACTCAACTATATGGCTGCATGTTAATTCAAAGTTTTTGGGTCACCATATGGGTGAACTTTGAATTTTCAAATCTGAATTTTAAACTCCCATGCAAAGAGGTATTTAACTCCTTATTGGTCCAACCCTTTTAAGTAAAAAGGTGAACCTCATGTTGGATGTTCATCCATGTATTACTTTGCATGAAGAAAAGTTTTAGCAAGTCCCTTTTTTTTTTCCTATCATTGCCACACATATGAACTCAAACCATAGTTTTTATTCATACACATTTTTGGGACTTTTACAGATGAAGCAGGAGGTAGCTAAGTATGTATCCGAGTGTGATACGTGTAGACGAGTGAAAGCTGATCACATGAAGAAATCAGGGCTGTTGCAACCCCTGAAGATCCCGGCATGGAAATGGGAAGATGTGAGCATGGATTTCATTTTTGGATTACCTCTAACATCCAACAAGCATGATTCCATATGGGTGATCGTTGATCGGTTAACCAAGACGGCTCACTTCATCCCGGTGAATACACGTTACAATGCCGGCAAATATGTGGAGCTATACATAGCGAAGATTCTATGCCTATACGGGGTACCCAAGACCATTGTCTCAGATCGAGGTGCATTATTTGTATCTCGCTTTTGGGAGCAGCTACACGCTGCATTGGGTACTAAGTTGATCAGGAGCTCCGCCTATCACCCTCAGACAGATGGCCAGACAGAGAGGGTGAATCAAGTCCTGGAAGACATGTTGAGAGTATGTGCCATCCACCATGGTAGGAACTGGGATGATCACCTACCATTGGCGGAATTCTCGTACAACAACGTCTATCAGGCGAGTATCAAAATGGCACCTTACGAAGCTCTCTACGGTCATAAATGCAGCACCCCATTAAATTGGTGCGAGTCCGGTGAAAGGGTCACATTCGGGGTTGATGTGGTGAACGACGCCGAGGAGCGCGTTCGGACAATTCAAGCCAATTTGAAGGCCGCTCAATCCCGACAAAAGAGCTACGCTGATAAGAGGTGTAGACCGTTGCACTTTGACATTGGGGAACACGTGTACCTCCGCGTGTCTCCAATGAAGGGCGTGCACTGGTTCGGTGTGAAGGGGAAGCTCGCTCCCCGTTTTATTGGACCCTACGCTATCACCGAGAAGTGTGGACCAGCGGCGTATCGATTGGAACTACCGGCATCTCTCGCTGGTGTACATGATGTTTTTCATGTTTCGCAACTGCGAAAATGTTTAAAGCATACGGCTGCTGTTCCTACCGAAGACATCGGCGAGCTGAAACCGGATTTAACCTATGAGGAGTATCCGGTGGAAATTCTTGATGAGAAAGCCAGAACCACGCGTAGCAGAACGTTGTGGTTCTACAAGATACTCTGGAGTAACCACACCGCGGAAGAAGCGACGTGGGAGAGCGAGGATTCCTTCGCTCAAATTACCCGGAGTTCATGGCATATCAACACGGGTAAGTCCCTATTACATCGCTATCTCTTCTTTTGTAATCTTGGGACGAGATTCTTTTAAGGGGGGAGGGATGTAAAAGCCCAAGAAAAGGGACTTGCAAAATTTTATCTTCACCTCACAACACCACAGTTTTTATTGTGGATATCTTAGGAAAAAGTGTGAAGAGCAAGTAACCTCCATCAAAAGGGTAATTAGAGGGGAAAGCCTACACTTTCACAAAGTAGAATTTCTACACATGAACATGAGAGCTTGAGCTCACCCCTAGGACTTGAAAAGTCTTGGGAAGGTTCAAGCCAAATTTCATGTAAATCCAACACTTTTTGAGGCACTTTTGGAGGTGATTGAAAAAGAGGCCAATTTGAATGTGAATTCAAATTGCAGCAACTTTCACCACTCAAATTCAAAAGTTAGATTCATATTCAAACTCAGCACATTTTTCTGAGTAAGCCCAAAAATTTTCATCCTCATTGGAGTTCATCTTGTCAAGAGCTAAATTTGCAAGAATTCAAAACTGAATTTGAATTTCAGTTTAAACATGCAGCAAATTTAGCCAAACACAGTTCAAATTTGAGAATTCAAATTTAAACCAAGACTTGGTGACTAAGTCTCACATTAAATTGTGAGTAGCTGAGGATATTTTGGCACAACAGAATTCAGAAAATTGGAAAAACAAAAGAATTAGAGGGGAGGCCCACTGGTCAGTAGACTTAGCACAGAAGTCTCCTCAGCCGACTTCCTCGACCGAGCGCGCTCGCCAGCTGCAGCCAGCGTCGGCGCCCGACCACCTCGGCCGGCCAGCTCCTGCTTCGGCAGAGGAGGTGGCACAGCAGGTGTCGCGCTCTCCACTGGCCTCAGGGGCCTATAAAAGGCCCGAGGCCGCCGGCGAGTTGCTGATTTTCGCGAGTTCCGCAACCAGCAGCCTAGTCGCCCGAGCTCCGATCGTATGCCACCCCAGCTGTGATCATCTTCCGGCTTTGACCTCCATAGGAAAGTGAAGCGCTAGCTCGTCCTCAAGAACACCGCACAAACCGTTCCAAGGTTCGACCTTTGTGCGCGGAGAATTTTCCAGTTTAGGACGGGTAGCTCCTTTCGGGACCCGATTAGGTTTAGGAGAAATTCGGGAAGCTTAGTGGGTGGGAGGTCGAACGGAGCTGTGAGAGAGCATCTAGAGGTTCTGGCGACCCTTCTCGATCGAAAACCGGAAGGAAATCACCGCCGGAACCCTAAGTTCACCCTAGGACAGTATGGCGGAGGAGGGGGTCGCCGGTGTGGTCTGGGTTGCCGGCCGTTTAGGGCCCAACAGAGCTCATGCCGAGTTTCCCGAGGTTTCCCTGAGTGTTGCGACGCGATTAGCGCACGAAGGAGATGGTTAGAAGGGCGGGAACACGTTGCCGAGGTAGCACAGAGGCATAGGGCTCGTCGCCGGCGAGCTATGGCGGTTAGCCGGCGGCGACATGGTGTCCAGCGGGTTCAGCACCCGATATTACGTGGGGGCGGCGAGTCTCGTCGGCTCCGGTGAGCTAGATCGCCGGGAACGCTGACCTCGCCGGAGCTCCGGCGGCTCGGGGCGGCGACGTCGGGAGGTAGACGAAGGGCGCAGCCCCACCTGTCAGCCCCTGTGCTAATCGCGCGCGAGCGCGCGGTTAGTTCAATTTAAACGGACGGGCCCCGCTGTCAGCCTCTGGTTTAGCGCGGGAGGGGCTTTTCGGTAGGAAAATAATTCAGGGATTAGCTCAAGCTTTAGAAATTCATAATTTGGTGTAGGAAGCTCCAAATTAAATGAACCAAATTTTGCTGAACTCAGGATTCTTAGTACTTTCCAGCAATACCAAATTCAGCTCATGAAAGTGAATAGTGTTCTAGAATTAAATCCCTAAAGTTTAAAATGTTGGGAATTATATCGGGAGAACTACATTATGAAAAATTCTGAAATTTGGCTGAAAGCTTTATTGGAAAATCCCTGAATCCCAGTAAAATTTTCAGATTGATCCAAGTTCATTTAGTTACCCTAATGGGGTGATTAAGAGAACTGCCCTGAGAAAATAGAAAAATATACAGAAACATTTTTCATATTTTCTCAAATCTTAATTAGGGCATAACTTTCTGTAGAATTCTTCAAATGACATGAAACCAACTCCATTAGAACCATCTTGAAGTCTAGTTTCCAGAAAGTAATGGTTGGAGCCATGAAAACCCCTGGAATTATTCAGAGGCTCAAATATTGACCAAATGGGCTTTTATTTGTACAAGGTGCAAATTAACTCTGTTTCAAACGAAACTTGGTCAAGACTCTGGTTAGGACCCTGCCAAGCCACAATAAAAATTTCAGAACCAAAGGGGAGGGCTAGCTAGAGTTAGTAGTAAATAAGTATTCAAGTTTACACATTGCATTAAAATTTACATGTAGTATTATATTCGACGTGTAGCCATTGAAGAAGAGACTCCGGAAGTGCTGGACTTCCTTCTTCCGGACGAAGAACTAACCCCTGACCAGCAGCAACAAGGCAAGCCCCGGTTTGCATTAACCCTTTTTATAAGTCTTACTTTGTTTACATGTGTCATATGAAGTATGTATGTGCATTAGGTATAGGATGAATGAAACCCCACTTGCATAAACAAAGGTTCCTAAAAGAGTGAGGGTAGTGTCAAGGACCTCGAGTAGACAGGCTATGCTTAATGACTCATAGGACTTCGGTACAAGTCGAGTAGTTGGAATCTACTCGCGAGATAGGCATTGGGACACACGGGTTCGGTTGAGTGATGTGAGATTACTTTAGTAATGAAAATGAGACTAGGCAGGGGCTAGGGCGCAGCAAGAGGAAGTCTTGTGTGCGCAGCCCTGTCCGTGTCGATTGAGGACCGATCCGTGTGCGGCCCTGCTGAACAAGTATTGAACGTACCGAAGGCATATCGGATATATGGGCCCCGATAAACCGATGTAGCCTAAACCTCCGGGCGTCGAGGCATAACGCACCAATTTATAGGTGTAGGCTGAGGGCAGCAAGGTGAAAATCTGCCAACGGGCATAGAGAGATGCTCCGTGTGGGGAACCTCCTGCTCGTTTCGGTGCGACCAGTTCGACGTTTGGGCTGTTGGGTGAAAGGTTGTCCCGTACGACATCGAGTGAGCGTGCTGTGCAGCTCCACGGGTGGGCGTACGTGATGTGCTCTTTGGGTTTTCCCTGTAGGTGTATATTGAGTCGATTCGCCGTCCCTCGCGGTGACGAGTACCGCTTGTTCACTGCATCGTAACATAGATTAATGAATGAAATTTTATGATTCAATATTGCTGTTATGATATAATTGTATTGTTACATGTGTGCCACCAAATATTGCTCACTAAATTTCAGCTTTATGAACCGTTAACTTGTTGCTAAAAGCCGAACTAAGGATGAACTTGTAGGCGTGTCCGTTTGCTGCAACATTGCTATCCTATGTCATGGTACACCTCATGCAGAGTTTCTTGCTTAGGTGAGTCGGTTAAGACTTGCTGAGCCTTCGTGCTCACGGTTGCTGCTTAAGTGTTTTTCAGGTGAGGAGCCACCCACGGACTCAGAGTACGAGTCCACCGGTGAGGGTTACCCTCCGTCGGGGACCACGGCTGAGTGGGAGCCGTACACGCCGCGCTGAGCTGAGGAGTGCAGCTAGTGTGGGTTGCTCTAGGGCTGGGCAACCATTTTTGCTAGATAGGCGGGCGTGAGTTGTATAGTGTAGACTTCCGCTGTGTAAGATAATTAATATTTTGTAACTGGAGTTTGTACTATTTTGTACATTCAGTTTGTTTTTCCCTTGTAATATAATGTGTTCTTATGACGTGTGCTGTCGGGTGTCGCATCGCGCGGCACCACCCTCTGCGATCCTGGATGAGCGTATTCCGGTCCCCCACAATTTAGCTCGCGCCTGGCCCATTCCGTCCGTGCACCCACCTCCCTCTCCTCCTCTCACTGGCGCGTGGGCCCCAGCTGTCAGCATCATCTTCTCCAACCGCCAGCTGCTCTTTTCTTGCGCCAAACGTCGCGCGCCCCTGTTTCTGAATTCCTCGAGCACGTCCCACATGTCCGAAGTCCTCGCGTGCAGATTCGCACGATCACAACCTCCCCCGACCTCCTCTCCTCTGGATTTAAAACGTCGCGACCCCCTCCGATTTCACCTCGCCTGCAACCGCGCCCCAAAGGTGAGAAACGCCTCTGCCGTCAAAATTCGCCGCATCCAGCGCCGGTTCCATAGGGCTAGCACGCCGTCGTGCATCAAAGGAGCATCAGCAATCCCTCAGCGCCCATGTTGCGAGGAGTTGTCATCGTAAAACCCAAAGCCGCTGAGTTCCGGTAAGATCTAGCCGCCGGTCGCTGTTGAAGCCCCAAATTTCCCCGTTTTGATCCATTCTAAACCTAAGTACGCCGTCACTCGATCACAGGGAACCTCGACGACCAGTAAATCGAGAGAAAACAGGATCAGAATGCACTGCCGACAAGCACCGAAGGTCACCGCCGTTGGAGCTCGTCGCCGACCACCTTCCGTCCACTTAGGGTTCAAGAAAACAGCCGAGGTGAGACCCCCTACCCCTCCGCAGTCGATCGATACAAAAAAAATACAAGTTTCCGCACGTGTAGAGGCAGTTCCGAAACTTCGCCGGCGAGATCACCGTCCCCTCCGCCGCGCGCGCGGGCTGGCTCCGGCCAGGGTGACGTGGCCCTCTATGGCCCATCCATTTTAAATTGTGCGGCCAGGAACAGAACCCCGCGCACCCCTTCGGTGATCTAATCGGCATCGTCCATTTAGAATCCAACGACACACGTTCGAAGTCCCGATTCCCGCCTGGAATTTAGCGTGCTACCCCCTGGGATTTTCAGAAAGCGCGCGCTAGCCCCTGGATTTTCTGGTCTAGCCCCTGGACTTCCTGAATACTATGCAAACATGTGTAGCAATTAAATTTAGCTCCTGGAATTTGCTGGAAATTAGGAGAATAGGAATAGAAAATGCGAAAACAGTCCCTGAAATTCATTTTTAGATGGAGTAGCCCTGATTTAAGGATATAGGGCCTGGTATTAAGGTTAGAGAAAAAAGTTTAGTTCTGTATTAATCCACAATTGCACCTTAGTCTAAAAAACAAAACAAATTAGGTAACTTTGAATTCTGGAAATTCATAGGAATTAATTACAGCAGCAAGTTATACACCAAATGAATTTAAAAATGATCTAAACAGTTAGGAAGTCTATAAATGTTCTGTTTTGGTATTTTGAGCAATATATATATTCTGCCTAGGTGTTTATTTTGCTGTTTTTAATGCTGAAATTCACCTTTAGGCATAGAAATAAATCTGAAAATATGGAAAAAATATGTATACACACTTTGGAAATGTCATATAAGGTTCTTGAATCCAAAACTTCAAGTTGAAAGTTGAGTAGGGAATCTGAGATCCTGTTTAGAGTTGGAATATACATTTTTATGCAAATTTTGTAGCTAAGAAGTATAGTATTTAATATAGGAATTAGTTCAAATTGAAAATTCATATTAGGTGTGCATGAAAAATCTGAATAACAAATTTAGAAACAATTTGTATGCTCAAGAATTGTAGTTATTCATAGAAACAACTCATCTAGTTTGAAGTTTGGCCAAAAGGGAAGTTTTAATGTAATATATATGCACACCACACCCCAAGAATTTAGTAGGAACATCACATGAAGTTAAAATTGATAATTTCACCATGAGACACCCAAGAGTATCATATATAGGTGTAGACTTTGATAACTTTAAGCTAAATAAATAAAATGAAGCAATGTGTATGTATCTATAACTTGCATGAGTGCATCTGTAGATGGTTGCTTATGGAATGCTATTTTCTTTTGCTATATGTATGTGGCATTAGAAGAACAAGCCCCAGAGCCGGTCCTCACTTTCCAAGATCAAGACTTTCCATTCCCGGAGTAGCAGGAAGAAGGCAATTGTCCTTGACCACTTTGCACCTAAGCTAGGATGTGTAGCTAGAATTATTTGCATTGTCAATTGAACAATGAAACCCATGCTAGGATGTTTCTAGAGATTTCCATTATCTTGTTCCTTGTAGACTAGGTTTGGGAGTTATTCAATATGATATTCATTTATTTATTCATGCTTAGCCATGCTTAGAGTGGGGTAATTGGGATATGAGATCATCACTTTGATTATTTACCCTTAAATGGAATATTATGAATTATGCTAGAGATAGGAATCTAGGCAAGCTGGATTCTTTGGTTGGTGCTGCGTGCACAAGACTCGGGTTTGTGTTTAGTGCTTGCCTGGGTTCTAAGGACCGATTCATGGAGCATGTAACCTGGCTTTACCGTGCCAACCACATGCTGTAATGGGGCAGCTGGGCCAATTAATTAGGTGTATTTTCAACGAAGTGTGGGTGTTTGGATGGTGCGGGGAATAGGTGTCGGCTGGACTACCATAGGAACCGCAAGTCTCAAGAGGGGGCCACTGCAGCGGGGGTTGGAGCCTCCTGGATACTGTTAGGGGTGAAACCTCAGTAGGCTCATAATCATCAAGAATCTGTGGGGACCACCCCGTGGTTCACCCACTCCAGGATCGCATAGGGTGGTGCCGTGCGATGCGGCACCCAACAGCACACACGAAAAGAATTAAGGGTAACATACAAACTTTTATTTGATATAAAACAGCGGAAGTCTTTTTACAAAACCTATTCATACAGCGGAAGTAATATACATATGAGGCCTCTCATCCTAGCTATGCAAAAGTGCAGCCGTCCAGCCCGGGGACGCTACACACTAGCAGCATGGAACCGGAGAATCACGGCGGCGTGCATGGCTCCAGCTCGGCCGTGTACCCCGACGGGGGCATCGCCTCGTCCTCGGAACCTTCCTCATACCTCTCACCTGCACACAGCTCAAATATTGCAACCGTGAGCATGAAGGCTCAGCAAGTCTTAACCGTCAACCCTAGGCATGGAACTCTACGTGCAAGGGTATGTAAGATAGGAAAGGATTTTTTTGCAATAAAGACACGCCTATAAGTTGGTCCTTACTTTCAGTTTAATAGCAGCAGATTCATGTGCCTTAAGCAACCCTCACATCGGAAGTCCACAATCAAACAAGAAACGCCTTCCCCCGATGTGGAGATACCCAAAGTGGAATGTAAACTTAATTAGCTCTATATCTACAACAATCAAGGTATTCAAGACATTAAGATCAATACAGCATTTTCAGTTGGCTTATTTCACTTCTTACTACGTCACAGCGCAGTGAACAAGCGGGTACTCAAATAACCGCGAGGGACGGTGATTGCAATCAAGACACACCCGGATAACACGTCACATACACCCACTTTCAGAAGCGTGATTCCACACCCCTTCCTACTCTGTTGTATGCAACAACCTTTCAAAGGCAACCCAAATGCCGAACCGGTCCATCCGTAACGGGTAGGAGGTCCCCGCGTGGAGCGTGACTGTGCCCACCGGCAGATTTACACCTTGCTACCCTCAACCCACTCCTATTTACGGTTGGGTAAGCCTCGACACCCAGGTTAACCAATTACATCGGTTTCCTGGTTCCCATATGCCAGTATGCATCCGGTACTGTTCGATACTTGTCCAGCAGGGCCACACACGGACGGTCCTCAACTGACACCAACAGGGCTACGCACGTGAGACCTCTGCTCACTGCTTCCTATCCCCCCTGCTGGGTCTCATTTTCATAACTCGAGCCATTATCTACCTCTTTTCTTCCCGTGTGATAAGTACTATCTCGCGAGTAGCTTCCAACCACTCGACTTCTACCGAGATCCTATACATTAGCATGGCAATCTCTACTCGTCGGTTTGTAAACTACCCAACCCTTTATAGGATTTAAAGAGGCTATGCAAGTGGGGTTTCAATCATCCTAACTCTAATGCAAACATTCACCCTAGACATAAATGATACAAATAAAAACTTTATAAAAGGTACTTAAGTGCAAACCGGGGCTTGCCTGGTTGCGAGTTAAACGGAAAGTCAGCTTCCGGTGGCAGGACGTCCAACGGCTCCGGCATATCCTCAACTTCGGTCACTATTATGAAATGTAATAAAATACATATGTAAGTATTAAGGATTTATAAGAATTGGACTTCTACTCATAGCGACTGCTATTTAAAATCCTTAATTGGCTTTGGGATTTTTACAGTGGATACTAGACTCTCTAAGGATGATTTGAGCCAAAGTTGGAGACATGTCATTGTACAATGTAGTCTTTAAAATTCCTACAAGTACAATGCTTATCTGTATTTTGAGCTCAAATCAGGAGCTTTGACATAGCTAGAATTGGAAGATCTGATTAGGGTCAGTCTCCATGGTTCTAACAAAATTTGTTTCACCATTTTTGGAGCTACCATCAGAGAGATATGAATTTTTGAACTCAAACAGGAGTTCTGAAAAAGCTTCTGTTTAAATTTGAATTCTCAAATAAAGGCTGAACTTGAGAAGGTAATTTGACCTAGCAAATGACCTCCAATGAAGCCCAAATTTTTACTGGAGATCAGTATCTATGAAGAGGATTTGCTACCCAAATTTGGGAATATTTCATAAAGAATTGCTCCTGTAATAAATCCCTAAAGGATTTACTAAAAACAATTATACAGAAATTCCTGGGCATTTTCATAGTCAAAATTTGGTTTCTCTGTGAAGCACTCCTCATGAGGAACCCAACAAAATTGGTCTCACTCTTTTTGGAGTTTTCTACACAAAGTTATGGCCTTGTAAAGATCAGCTAATTCCTGGAATTATTTCTCTAATAGAAACTTCAAATAATTGGGCTGGGCCCACTGGTTTAATTCGGACCAGTCAGATTTTTGCAACACCAGGGGCTACGGGGTTATTCCCGCGCAGCCGCACCAGATCCGGCGCCACAAACCGATCCTCGCGCGAACCCGGAGGCTGACCGGTGGGACCGGCCCTCCTTCGTCTTCCTAGCGCTGCCCGCGCCTTCCGCGGCGGCGCACGCCGGCGAGGCTCGCCGGGACGGGATTCCTGTGGTCCAAACTTCGTCAAACTCGCCGCCTGTGAGTTCTACACCGTGCTGAACACGATGGTGGGGTCGGGAGCCGATGACAATGGCCGGAAAGGTGCTTGCACCGGCGACCATGTCGAATCTTACTTCGGCGACCTCGCTCTCCCTCAACAGTGGGTCTTTCGGGCTAGGGTTGGCTCCAAAAGCACCAGTGTCCCATGGACATCCTCGACCCATAGCTCACTCTCCCTGAAACCCACCGGAGATGGGACCTCACCGGCGACCTGAGCCCGCAAAACTCCGGCGGCGACAAAAACTCGAAGAACTCCTTCAGTTCCTGATGGTTTCCGGCACCGTTTGAGCGAGAAGGGTCGCAGGGATCTAACAAAGCTTCTCCTAGACCAGTATGAGCTCTAGCTATCGCAACGCGAAGAATTTGATTGTAAACCGAGAAGTGTTGCTATGAACTAGGGTTTGGTGAAACCCGAAATTCTCACTACTCGGTTTATCAATCATCCTGAGGCTTTCGGTAACACGATCTATGGACAACGACACACCTTTCTTGTGCAGGGAAGGGGCGGTGAAGTTCGCTGTAGCGCGCTGTCCACGGTGAACCGAACGGAGTTCCGCAGAGTACCTCCGATCGCCGGCGCCAATCTCTGGTTTGCGCGTAGCACGAGCTAGGAAGCTTAGGGAAAAGAAAGGTGGAGGTTGAAGCACTCTCTTGCGCTTCTTTTTGCGGTTTGGGGCTCGATCACCCGAGCTCGGAGGGCGGTGGTTGATCAGAAGGAACCGAGCGGCGAGGTAGCTCACGGTCCTGGTCGGCGCTCGGGCAGAGAAACTGAGGAGGCTACGGATAACCGCAGAGAGGAGAAATAGAAGTGCACTGCAGCCCTGATCGCCCACGCGCACCGACTTGGCCTTGGGGCCAGCGAGGAAGCAGCTCGGTGGAGGCAGCCGTCGATCGGTGGCGCGCGGTGAACAGCCGAGGAGGAAAACAGGGTCGGTTCATTTGCTGTGTCTGGCTGACAGTAGGGACCCACCTCCCCCTTTGTTTAGTCAAATTTCCCTGATATTTTTCATCAGCAACTCAACATTAAAAGCTTTACTTCAACCCCAAGTTATAGTTTGAATTTGCAGAATTCAAATGGTTTGAATTCTGGTGTAGAATTTGAATGTAGTTTGGTCATTTAAATTTGAAAATGAGTTTGAATTCTCCACTTTGTATTGCCTCAAAAATATAGCAAACCAGTTCCAAAATTTCCAATTTTTGGCATGGCTGCTTATTAAAAGGTGGAGAACACATTTGTGAACCCCAATTTTCAAATTGAGGGAATTGGAATTTGAAACTGAATTTGAAATTCAGATTAGAGGGCTTCTCCTTTTAATCCCAAACAAATATGAAAACTCCTCCAAATGAGCTGAAATTTGGAAGGTTGAATATTTGGACTATGAAGATCCAAGTTATGAATTTAGATCTCCATGTTTGGAAGTTTTGGGAAGTCTAAACCCTCACTTTGAACTTACCCCATCATAATTCAAAGTTTTAATTCTCCTCATTTTTCATAAGTGCACATGAGCAGAATTTTCTTGCTACCACTTTTGGGGATTTTACATCCCTCCCCCCTTAAAAAGAATCTCGTCCCGAGATTCCAAAGGAAAAGCAAAGTGGGAAAACTTTACCGGGTATAGGATGATAGCAAGTCCGGATAATACGTGCGTAGATAATCCTCGCTTTCCCATGTCGCCTCATCAGCGGTATGGTTACTCCACAAGACCTTGTAGAACCATAAGGTCCGGTTTCTTGTGGCACGAGTCTTTTCATCGATGATCCGGATTGGATACTCCGTGTACGTGAGGTCCGGTTGAAGAACTTCTATGTCTTCTGTGCGGATTTCAGCTGAGGGTTTGAGGCACTTCCGCAGCTGAGAGATGTGGAAGACATTGTGAATGCCTGCGAGAGATGCTGGTAACTCCAGGCGATAGGCCACGGGTCCGCATCTTTCAATGACGGCGAACGGACCAATGAACCGCGGCGCAAGTTTACCCTTCACTCCGAAATGATGAACTCCCTTCATCGGAGACACACGGACATAAACATGGTCCCCGATGTCGAAGTGGAGAGGGCGGCGTCTCTTATCCGCATAGCTCTTCTGACGAGATTGAGCAGCCTTGAGATTGGCTTGTATTACTCGCACTCGTTCTTCAGCTTTATTCACAAGTTCAATGCCGTAGATGACTCGCTCGCCGGACTCGCACCAGTTGAGAGGTGTGCGGCATTTCCGGCCGTAGAGAGCTTCATACGGCGCCATCTTGATGCTAGCTTGATAGCCATTGTTGTAAGAAAACTCCGCCAACGGCAAATGATCGTCCCAATTCTTGCCGTGGTGGATGGCACACGCGCGTAGCATGTCTTCAAGCACTTGATTCACCCGTTCAGTTTGACCATCTGTCTGCGGGTGATACGCGGAGCTTCGGATCAGTTTGGTCCCCAATGATGCGTGCAGCTGTTCCCAAAACCGAGAGACAAACAGCGCACCGCGATCTGAAATAATGGAGCGGGGAACACCGTGCAAGCATAAGATTCTTGCAATATAAAGCTCCGCATATTGCTTGGCCACGTACTTGGTATGTACGGGGATAAAATGAGCCGACTTGGTTAGTCGATCGACTATCACCCAAATCGAGTCATGCTTGTGAGACGTGAGAGGTAAACCAACAATGAAGTCCATGCTGATATCCTCCCACTTCCACGCCGGAATGTTCAACGGTTGCAGCTGTCCGGCTTTACGCATATGGTCGGCCTTCACACGCCGACACGTATCACATTCGGATACGTATTTGGCGATCTCTCTCTTCATCCGTGTCCACCAAAACCTGGTTTTCAGATCCTGGTACATCTTGTTGCTGCCCGGATGAATAGAATACTTGGACAAATTAGCCTCGTCCAAGATTTTCTTCCGAAGCTGCATGTCACGGGGTACCACTATACGGTCTTTAAACCATAGAGTGTCGTGTTCATCTCTTCGGAAGCATTTCATTTCGCCATTCTCCATCCTTCTCCGAATGTGCGACATCCCCATGTCTTTCTGCTGAGCTTCCATAATCTCCTCTCTTATGGTTGGGATGAGAGCAAGATTATGTAATGCCCCGTATGGAACCAAGTACAGACTCGGCTCCCCCTCTTCAAGTGGGGTGATGGACAGATTGTTGACATGGGATTTGCGGCTTAAGGCATCGGCAACCACGTTTGCCTTACCGGGGTGGTAGTGAATCTCGATCTCATAGTCTTTGATCAGTTCTAGCCATCTCCGTTGCCGCATATTCAACTCCTTTTGAGTGAATATATATTTCAGACTTTTGTGGTCGGTGTAGAGGTGCACTAAGTTCCCAAGCAAATAGTGCCTCCACATCTTCAAGGCCAATACCACAGCAGCGAGCTCAAGATCATGAGTCGGATAGTGCTGCTCGTGGTTACGAAGTTGACGTGAGCCATAGGCGACCACTCTTCCTCCTTGCATCAATACACAGCCAAGCCCGATGCCAGACGCATCACAATATACGTCAAAGGGCTTGGTTGTATCCGGTTGAGCTAACACCGGGGCTGTTGTAAGATGCTTCACTAATGCTTGGAAAGCTTCTTCACAAGCTGAGCTCCAAACATATTTGATCCCCTTTTTCAACAGTTCAGTCATCGGCTTAGCAAGCTTGGAGAAATTTGGTATGAATCTCCGATAATATCCTGCTAACCCGAGGAAACTCCTGACTTCATGGACTGATGTGGGGGACTTCCATTTCAGCACTTGTTCAATTTTGCTTGGATCAACTGCAATGCCTTCTGCAGAAATAATGTGACCAAGGAATGGCACTTGGCTGATCCAAAACTTGCACTTGCTGAACTTAGCATAAAGCTTATGGTCTCTTAATCGTTGAAGTACGATATGCAAGTGTTTGGCGTGTTCTTCTTCAGTCTTAGAGTAAACTAAGATGTCGTCTATGAAAACCACCACAAACTTGTCCAACTCCGGCATGAACACTGAGTTCATGAGATACATGAAGTGTGCCGGGGCGTTGGTGAGACCAAAGGACATGACGAGGTATTCATACAACCCATATCTCGTCGAGAAGGCCGTCTTTGGAATATCTTCCGCCCGGATCTTGATTTGATGATACCCTGAGCGAAGATCCTTCTTGGAAAATACACTCGCACCCACAAGTTGATCGAAGAGAATATCGATGCGGGGCAGTGGATATTTATTCTTGATGGTGACGGCGTTGAGAGGCCGGTAGTCCACACACAACCTCAAGGTTTCATCCTTTTTTTTCACAAACAGCGCCGAGCATCCCCATGGCGAGGAACTCGGTCGAATGAAACCCTTCTTCATCAAATCGTTGAGCTGCTCCTTTAGTTCAGCCAGCTCATTTGGAGCCATCTTATATGGTCTCCGTGAGATTGGTGTCGTCCCAGGTACGAGTTCAATCTTGAACTCGACATCTCTTTCAGGTGGCATGCCCGGAAGATCATCCGGAAAGACATCCGGGTATTCACGGACCACACGAATATCCTCAAGTTTCGTGGCTTCCGTGTTATATGTGGCTGGGGTTTCTTGAACCGAATGGTCAAGAATAAGAACATGTGGTTCATGAAGTGGAGAGTTTAAACGAACCACACGTGGAATGATGTCAAGAACAGCACCATGGCGATGTAGCCATGACATTCCTAAAATGACATCAAGTTTTTGACTCTCTAATATGATTAGAGAAGTCGGATATAGATTCCCACCCAACTGTAATGGTGCTCTATAGACCATTCTATCAGCTGTTATTTTCCCACCCGGAGAACATACCAAATATGAATTATTTGTGGGAATGATAGGCAGTTGATATTTAATAACATAAGACTGACTTATGAAATTATGGGTGGCACCGGAGTCAAAAAGTATGACTACGGGATGATCTAGGTAAGAGAACGTACCCGCGAGGACGGGTTCGCCTTCCGGCACGTCTTCGATGGCTAAGTGGTGGACGTTGCCGGGTTTTGGTGCTGGTTTCTTGGGCTGGTTGCGGGGCTGATTAGCACCCTGATATGGTGCTGCACCCCTGCCCTGTCGCGGCTCGGGGCAGTCTCTTGAAATGTGCCCGACACGACCACACGTGTAGCACGTGTAAGGTGTCGGGGTCCCGCCGACTTGAGGACGGAATCCCGGTGCACGCTGTTGAAACTGGGGCGCACGCGGGACCATCCTTTGCTGCTGCTGTTGCTGTGGTGGATACGTCAGTCGAAAGCCCGGCGCATTATATTGCCGGCCGCGAAACTGAGGCGGTCGCGCCGGTGGCTGCCATCTCTGACCGGATGGTGAACGATATACCACACGGTATTTCTGTGGCGTTCCACCACTGCTGCTCGTCAGCGCGCTGCGTTTCCTCTTGTCAGAACCGCGTTCGCGCTGAGCATTCTCCTGTAGAATCGTGGCATTAACTAGGTCGTTGAATGTGCCGCGATTGCTCTGGGCGAGATGGACCTTCATCTTGGAGTTCAGGCCCCGGAAGAACGCATTGTGCATGTTGTCTTCCGTGCCCACAAATCCTGGCGCATACTGCGCCAGCCGGTTGAATAACCTGGAGTACTCATGAGCACTCCTCTCGCCTTGCCGTAGCGCCAGGAACTCCTGGAGCTTCATCTCCATCACACCGGGAGGTATGTGATAGGCGCGGAACGCCTCCCGGAACTCCGTCCATGTGACGGCATGGCCAGCCGGTAAGGAGGCGGTGTAGTTCGCCCACCAGGTACCGGCTTCTCCTTGAAGCTGTTGCGCTGCGTACAGCGCCTTCTGATGTTCGGTGCATCGCAGCAGCCCGAACTTTGCCTCTAGAGTGCGGATAAAGCTGTCCGCCTCCAAAGGTTCTTCGGCCTCCGTGAAGACTGGTGGATGGGTCGCCATGAATTCTGAATACGAGCTTTGTTGGGGCTGGCGTTGCCCATTGTCTTGGCGTCCTCCCTGATGGGACGCATTTTGCTGCACCAACATCCGCAGTAACTCGGTTTGCTCATCGCGCGAGCCGAGCACTGCGGCGAGAACCTCTGCAAGATTCCTTGGAAGTTCTGGCGGTGGAGGGGGTGGTTGCTGCTGCGTCGTGGTCTGCTCCGGAGGTGGAGACTCATCACCACGAACTTGACTCGGACCTCCCTCCTCTTGCGTTGAACGTGTCCGCACCATTCTGCATTCGCATCATTCAAACGATCAGCACATGTTGGTTTATTTCATCCAGTCTATACAATAGTGCTACGAGAATGGCGTAGACAATGCGCATAACAAACACACATATGGATAAAGTATAAACTTTATGCAACATATACATCCCTGGACCATGTCCCATGATCGAGTTCCAAAGTATTGAACTTTAGGGGTTTAAAAGTTCATTTCGACCATCGGGGTCACCACGGGATGTTAAGTGTGTTAGCATGCGTAATTCCTCGCTATTGTATTGGATCCAAACATGTACTAACTCGAAGTGATATGTCAAATGCATAAACCCTTCGACTCTAACTCGCTGTTTTACAACAGCCACTGGACGTCAAACTGTGAAACTAAGTATTTTGGTTGAAATACAGAAAATTCCGGAGAGCATTTGGTCTGCCCTGTTTCTGGACAGTACCTACTCATCTTAGATTTTCATCCCATTGGAGGGAGATTTTGTTCTGGAACTCTACAAAAAAAAATTGTAGAGGACTTCAAAACCTTTCCAGAAGGGTATCCCACACCTCCATTGGTTCAACCAATCCTAAGTTATGCCCTGTTCAAGTTCAGCAAAAGTTTCTGCCAAAAACAGGGGGGATTGTTCCTAAGCTTTTGGAATTGAGCCTATACTCCCAATTGACTCTTAGATCAATATAGGAGTTTACTAACCCCTAAATGAAATCCTAAACTTCATTTTGACTCTTTTCTTTGAAAATAAACTTTTATACAGTCGGTACTACGTTTCCTCACCAAAGAAAAATCCTAAACCGGTATTCCGGCATATACGTGTCAAATGGTGGAACTAAAGTCGTCACTCACAAACGGTTTCTACACGTCATGCACTAACGTGGTTAATGTACCTGCAGAAGAACACACAATAATGGTGCACACAAAGGTTTTTGACATTTCAGGCAGTTCCATATCGTAGTAAAAACATACGGTCCGTATCATTGCCATACGGATCATCCTTGAGTCAAGCCACGTCTCAAGGTACATGGTCGTGTTTTCACACCACACGACGGGGAACCCGAGTAGAGCGCGAACGGGTCGTCACGGTTGGGAATTTTATCAACCCAACGGATACCACCTACTGCCTCATGACCGTTGAGGCACGCCGATGGCGAGCGCTGCGTATGGCCCTTTGAACATTGAACGTTCAAGAGTTGCATACTATCGTGTTGCTTACCACACGATGGGGTATTCTCACTTTTGCCTAAAGCACGCTGGAGATCAGCGTTTTCATATGCTCTCAGAACCATTGAGAGGTTCAGAGACTCATATTCACTACCGTGCCAAACCACGGTATAGCATTCCATACTATTACTCGTATGGCGAGTTACCGCAATTGATCCGCCTGCGGTGGCGTACCTTACCTCTTACCTGACGTCGGAGTGTCGTTACAGAATGTATAACAAATATGTTAGCTTTTCCACCTTAGTAATTACTACTATCATAGACCTTATGTGGGCTTAATGACTAATCCTCACCCGACTACTTCTAAGTTTTTTCAAAAATAGGCTCTTTTCGAGCGTGCTATTCCCAATGCGGCTCTGATACCATGTCTGTGGGGACCACCCCGTGGTTCACCCACTCCAGGATCGCATAGGGTGGTGCCGTGCGATGCGGCACCCAACAGCACACACGAAAAGAATTAAGGGTAACATACAAACTTTTATTTGATATAAAACAGCGGAAGTCTTTTTACAAAACCTATTCATACAGCGGAAGTAATATACATACGAGGCCTCTCATCCTAGCTATGCAAAAGTGCAGCCGTCCAGCCCGGGGACGCTACACACTAGCAGCATGGAACCGGAGAATCACGGCGGCGTGCATGGCTCCAGCTCGGCCGTGTACCCCGACGGGGGCATCGCCTCGTCCTCGGAACCTTCCTCATACCTCTCACCTGCACACAGCTCAAATATTGCAACCGTGAGCACGAAGGCTCAGCAAGTCTTAACCGTCAACCCTAGGCATGGAACTCTACGTGCAAGGGTATGTAAGATAGGAAAGGATTTTTTGCAATAAAGACACGCCTATAAGTTGGTCCTTACTTTCAGTTTAATAGCAGCAGATTCATGTGCCTTAAGCAACCCTCACATCGGAAGTCCACAATCAAACAAGAAACGCTTTCCCCCGATGTGGAGATGCCCAAAGTGGAATGTAAACTTAATTAGCTCTATATCTACAACAATCAAGGTATTCAAGACATTAAGATCAATACAGCATTTTCAGTTGGCTTATTTCACTTCTTACTACGTCACAGCGCAGTGAACAAGCGGGTACTCAAATAACCGCGAGGGACGGTGATTGCAATCAAGACACACCCGGATAACACGTCACATACACCCACTTTCAGAAGCGTGATTCCACACCCCTTCCTACTCTGTTGTATGCAACAACCTTTCAAAGGCAACCCAAATGCCGAACCGGTCCATCCGTAACGGGTAGGAGGTCCCCGCGTGGAGCATGACTGTGCCCACCGGCAGATTTACACCTTGCTACCCTCAACCCACTCCTATTTACGGTTGGGTAAGCCTCGACACCCAGGTTAACCAATTACATCGGTTTCCTGGTTCCCATATGCCAGTATGCATCCGGTACTGTTCGATACTTGTCCAGCAGGGCCGCACACGGACGGTCCTCAACCGACACCAACAGGGCTACGCACGTGAGACCTCTGCTCACTGCTTCCTATCCCCCCTGCTGGGTCTCATTTTCATAACTCGAGCCATTATCTACCTCTTTTCTTCCCGTGTGATAAGTACTATCTCGCGAGTAGCTTCCAACCACTCGACTTCTACCGAGATCCTATACATTAGCATGGCAATCTCTACTCGTCGGTTTGTAAACTACCCAACCCTTTATAGGATTTAAAGAGGCTATGCAAGTGGGGTTTCAATCATCCTAACTCTAATGCAAACATTCACCCTAGACATAAATGATACAAATAAAAACTTTATAAAAGGTACTTAAGTGCAAACCGGGGCTTGCCTGGTTGCGAGTTAAACGGAAAGTCAGCTTCCGGTGGCAGGACGTCCAACGGCTCCGGCATATCCTCAACTTCGGTCACTATTATGAAATGTAATAAAATACATATGTAAGTATTAAGGATTTATAAGAATTGGACTTCTACTCATAGCGACTGCTATTTAAAATCCTTAATTGGCTTTGGGATTTTTACAGTGGATACTAGACTCTCTAAGGATGATTTGAGCCAAAGTTGGAGACATGTCATTGTACAATGTAGTCTTTAAAATTCCTACAAGTACAATGCTTATCTGTATTTTGAGCTCAAATCAGGAGCTTTGACATAGCTAGAATTGGAAGATCTGATTAGGGTCAGTCTCCATGGTTCTAACAAAATTTGTTTCACCATTTTTGGAGCTACCATCAGAGAGATATGAATTTTTGAACTCAAACAGGAGTTCTGAAAAAGCTTCTGTTTAAATTTGAATTCTCAAATAAAGGCTGAACTTGAGAAGGTAATTTGACCTAGCAAATGACCTCCAATGAAGCCCAAATTTTTACTGGAGATCAGTATCTATGAAGAGGATTTGCTACCCAAATTTGGGAATATTTCATAAAGAATTGCTCCTGTAATAAATCCCTAAAGGATTTACTAAAAACAATTCTACAGAAATTCCTGGGCATTTTCATAGTCAAAATTTGGTTTCTCTGTGAAGCACTCCTCATGAGGAACCCAACAAAATTGGTCTCACTCTTTTTGGAGTTTTCTACACAAAGTTATGGCCTTGTAAAGATCAGCTAATTCCTGGAATTATTTCTCTAATAGAAACTTCAAATAATTGGGCTGGGCCCACTGGTTTAATTCGGACCAGTCAGATTTTTGCAACACCGGGGGCTACGGGGTTATTCCCGCGCAGCCGCACCAGATCCGGCGCCACAAACCGATCCTCGCGCGAACCCGGAGGCTGACCGGTGGGACCGGCCCTCCTTCGTCTTCCTCGCGCTGCCCGCGCCTTCCGCGGCGGCGCACGCCGGCGAGGCTCGCCGGGACGGGATTCCTGTGGTCCAAACTTCGTCAAACTCGCCGCCTGTGAGTTCTACACCGTGCTGAACACGATGGTGGGGTCGGGAGCCGATGACAATGGCCGGAAAGGTGCTTGCACCGGCGACCATGTCGAATCTTACTTCGGCGACCTCGCTCTCCCTCAACAGTGGGTCTTTCGGGCTAGGGTTGGCTCCAAAAGCACCAGTGTCCCATGGACATCCTCGACCCATAGCTCGCTCTCCCTGAAACCCACCGGAGATGGGACCTCACCGGCGACCTGAGCCCGCAAAACTCCGGCGGCGACAAAAACTCGAAGAACTCCTTCAGTTCCTGATGGTTTCCGGCACCGTTTGAGCGAGAAGGGTCGCAGGGATCTAACAAAGCTTCTCCTAGACCAGTATGAGCTCTAGCTATCGCAACGCGAAGAATTTGATTGTAAACCGAGAAGTGTTGCTATGAACTAGGGTTTGGTGAAACCCGAAATTCTCACTACTCGGTTGATCAATCATCCTGAGGCTTTCGGTAACACAATCTATGGACAACGACGCACCTTTCTTGTGCAGGGAAGGGGCGGTGAAGTTCGCTGTAGCGCGCTGTCCACGGTGAACCGAACGGAGTTCCGCAGAGTACCTCCGATCGCCGGCGCCAATCTCTGGTTTGCGCGTAGCACGAGCTAGGAAGCTTAGGGAAAAGAAAGGTGGAGGTTGAAGCACTCTCTTGCGCTTCTTTTTGCGGTTTGGGGCTCGATCACCCGAGCTCGGAGGGCGGTGGTTGATCAGAAGGAACCGAGCGGCGAGGTAGCTCACGGTCCTGGTCGGCGCTCGGGCAGAGAAACTGAGGAGGCTACGGATAACGGCAGAGAGGAGAAATAGAAGTGCACTGCAGCCCTGATCGCCCACGCGCACCGACTTGGCCTTGGGGCCAGCGAGGAAGCAGCTCGGTGGAGGCAGCCGTCGTTCGGTGGCGCGCGGTGAACAGCCGAGGAGGAAAACAGGGTCGGTTCATTTGCTGTGTCTGGCTGACAGTAGGGACCCACCTCCCCCTTTGTTTAGTCAAATTTCCCTGATATTTTTCATCAGCAACTCAACATTAAAAGCTTTACTTCAACCCCAAGTTATAGTTTGAATTTGCAGAATTCAAATGGTTTGAATTCTGGTGTAGAATTTGAATGTAGTTTGGTCATTTAAATTTGAAAATGAGTTTGAATTCTCCACTTTGTATTGCCTCAAAAATATAGCAAACCAGTTCCAAAATTTCCAATTTTTGGCATGGCTGCTTATTAAAAGGTCGAGAACACATTTGTGAACCCCAATTTTCAAATTGAGGGAATTGGAATTTGAAACTGAATTTGAAATTCAGATTAGAGGGCTTCTCCTTTTAATCCCAAACAAATTGAAAACTCCTCCAAATGAGCTGAAATTTAGAAGGTTGAATATTTGGACTATGAAGATCCAAGTTATGAATTTAGATCTCCATGTTTGGAAGTTTTGGGAAGTCTAAACCCTCACTTTGAACTTACCCCATCATAATTCAAAGTTTTAATTCTCCTCATTTTTCATAAGTGCACATGAGCAGAATTTTCTTGCTACCACTTTTGGGGATTTTACAGAATCCATTGGAAGTGTGAACGTGGTTCGGAGCCAGAGGCATAATGGAGGTTTTTAGTCCACCCGGCAACGGAGGATGAAATCACTACATGTGGGTACAGTGGTGCAAACTCTGCAGAGTCAAAACTATCATAACAGTCGTGCTCACGGTCAAGAGCTTCTTGGACTTATTCATGATTAGATGATGATGAATGGAGAAGTGGAGGATGTTAAGCGGGGAGCTTAACAATGGGATTGGGATCATGGGAGTGGGACCATTTCACTTATGTAGTAATGTAGGTGCTTAATAAGCTAAGGAGATAGGTATTAAATGCGTAGTGCTTTAACCATTTGTCGAGCCTTTCCTTGTTCTAACTTGCAGGACATTAACTTCCCACACTTGCGGAGTACCAATGGCACTCAAGCTTGCTTTTCGTTGGTTTACATGCTGCTCAGGCCAAAGAAATGAAGTGGTGTACAACAATGAAGAATTTGGTCCTGAATAAGGGATCTAGGTCCACGGAGTCCCCCGGGCAACGCCTGTGACAGAGCCCACAATACCATATTTCCGCTGCTTTGTTTATTTTCATGATATGAACATTTTATCGTCCTTTGAAACTCTATGTAAGACTTATTTGTATTCGAACACCTGGCTTGTAATATTATGATGTTTCACTATTTGTCGTCACATGTATGAGAAAATGATCATGGCATACATGTGTGAATCACTTGGTTTTTCTTCGGAAAAACCGGGTGTGACAGGCGGCTAGGGTCCCCCCCCCTAATGGGCTGCGGCCAAGGTGGAAGGGCATACTAGGGCCCCCCCCCCCCCCCCATAGTGGTGCAGCCAATTTGGGGGGGGGGGGTTCCCCCAAATGTGGGGGAAAATTCCCTAGGGAAATTTCGGGAATTTGGGGAAAATCAGGAAAATTGGGGAAATTAGGGGAGAGGGGAATTTGGGCAAATTTGTGGAATTTTGGGGGAAAATTGGGGGTGGACAAATTTGGCTATTTTATTTATTTTTTTTCTTTTTTCTTTTTTTTTATTTCTTTTTCTTTTCTATTTATTTTCATTATTTTTTATTTTTATTTCCTTTTTTATTTTATTTGTTTCTATATTCCTCTTTATTTCTTCTTCTTTTTAAATGCTTCTCTATATAAAAAATGTATGAAATGCATGGTAGTAAAATTGAGGGTGTTACAGTTTGGGAGCAAATTTTCTATGAATTTGACTTATTATAACTGGTTGCAAGTGTCTAACATTCGGTTCAGCATGTGCAGCAAGTTTTACTTGGTTGTTATGTTATCTAGCTATCATTCTTTGCTTCTTTTCCTTTTTAGCTAGTCTATAACAAAAATCTATGACATGACCATCTCTACCACGGTAAGTACAATGAAATTTAACCTTATGTTCATGTCTAGAAGAGCAAGGAGCGTGTGGTTTGGCAACCGAATGAGATAACACCCCTGCAGGCCTAAAAACCACCTCTTTTTGTTTAGGAACTGTTTTAATCAAACCACTTCCTAATGACTTTACAACCTTAGGTGGATGTGCCATAGCATGAGCATGAGAATCAAAACCTAAACCAGTTTTATCATTACAAGTCTTAATAGAGTTCAGCAGCAAGAGTTTAGATTTTTGTTCCCTCTAAAAAAAACCGCTCTAGTGTCTTAGGCATGTCATTAAGTTTAATAGACAACTCTAGGCAGTTGTCACATGAAGTTTTTCCTTTTAGTTTACAATTAGAACAATATTTAACTTCATGAGAACATAAAGCATTGTTCAAAATAGAAATTTCATTCATAACATCATGTACTTTCTTACCAAGATCATCACAACTAGAAAAATACAAATCAATTGTAGAACATCTAGCATCTTTCATGTTTTTATTGTTAAGTGCAGCAAGCTTTTTGTTCTTTTCAATTTCAGTTTCAAGTTTATCAAGTGCGGAGGTGTGTGCACTTCTTAAGGAGGACAATTATTCATATATTAATTCACATGAGGAACAAGAATCATCACTAGCAATCAAAGATTTTAACCGATTAATTTAAGATTCCAGTGATTCAATTCTAACAGTATTGTCCCAAAGTTTTTTGTCCTTTTTCTTAAGTACAACAGTGGCACGAGAAATAGCATCACACATTTCTTCGCAAGTGGGACATACCTCTTCATCGTCGCTGTTGTGTTCTGCTTCCTCCATACTTGATCTTGAGTTGCCCGCCTGAAACACATTGTTGCCACGTTTTCTTCATCTTCATCACTCCTGGAGTCCACATCACTCGAGTTATTAACTAGGAGTGCAGAGAGAATGTGTTCCATCATTTGCCGTTTTGTGAAAGTCTTCTTTTTCTTGTTGTTGTTGTTGCAAGTAGAGGACTTGAACTTGGTTTGCTTTTCATCACGGGAAGTAGTACCTGAAAGATTAGGGCAATCTGTACGAAAATGTGTTATCTTATCACATTCGATGCATCGTTGTGAACCAGCACATCCTCTCCTTCTAGTTCTCACATTTTGCAATGCTTTTGAGAATTGAGCAGAGAGAAGTGCTAGCTCCTCATCTGGAAACTCTTCAATCTGTTCAAGGGTTAGAGAAGACAGCAAAGCAAGTGTTGCACATTATGAATATGTACTAGAACTAGGCATGTCACGTTGTGAGACAAATGCAAGAGCTTGTTGGGGGTTTTTACGTGAAATTATGGCAAGTTAATGAGTTTTCAACTTAGAGCATAGCACATCTAAAGTAAGTGTACTCATGGCAGTGGATTCACGGATAGATGTAACTTTCATCTCCAAAATTGACATGTCTAATGCACCTAACAATTGCCTAGCATTTTCAGCATCTGAAAAAAATAATATTGATGCTACGCAAGTTGCTGAGAATTTTATTAAAGTGAGCAATGAAGTCATCGATCGACTCACCGGGTTGCATCTCAAAACGGATTTATTCTTTGTTGAACATATCTTGTCTTACCTCCTTCATCGTGTTGGAGCCTTCGTGGTAGTTGCATAGTGCTTTCCACATGTCATATGCAGATTGGAGGTGTGCAACACGGTCAAAGTCGCTTTGGGTCAATCATTGAATAATCAAGTTGCACGCCTTGTTATTGTTGTTGACGTCTCTCATGTTGGCAGCCGTAATGAGAGGGACTCGACCATCCGATCACGGGGTCGTGCCACTCGCCCGGGAATCGCATTGGGTGGTGCCGTGATATGCGGCACCCAACAGCACACATATAAGGAAAACATGTATTACATAAATCAAAAGCGGAAGCTTACAAATGTTCTTTGTAAATAATTTACATCAAATAACTACAGCGGAAGACTAGTTTATCTCATGTTTCATATATACTAAGCACTCGAGAAGAGATCCAGCCCGCGGACTCTTCTCGCTAGCAACACGAAGTCATACAGCAGCGGCTGGGTTCTCCACGTGTTAAACGACTAGGAAGTCTCCGAGTCTCACCGGACAACCTTATCTTAAGCATCGAAGTTAACCTGCAAAACCACTCATATAGCAAGCGTGAGCACAGAGGCTCAGAAGACTGACCCGTCTCAGCTAAGCATATAACTCTACATGCTAGAATTGCAATGTGAAAGAGGAAGGTAAGTTGCAAACACGCCTATTTAGATTGCTCTTACTTTCAAGTTTTAGCAGCAAGTGTGGGGAGAACCTCATGCCAAGACACATAAGAGAGCCGCAATCAAACAAGAAACGTATTTCTCTCATGTGCTTTGACTAAGGTTGAAAGTAACTTTAATTAGCTCTAAATTACAGCAAATCATTAACAATCAAGGTATAGATTTCAATTAGCAACTTTTACATGACTCTAGCCTTTTACGTCATGGTACAGTGAACAGGTGGTACTCACTGACCGCGAGGAACGGTGATTATAATCAATTTACACCTGCAGGGTTACCCGAATAACCCGTGACATACGCCTGTACTTGATGTTGCCTACAGCAACCATCACGGACGTCGTAGGCAACCACCTTTCATCCGTCAGCCAAATGTTGAACTGCTCCTATCGTCCTGAGCAAGAGGTCTCTGCGCGTGCATCCGCAGTGCTGCCAGCCGATTTACACCTCATGCTCTCAACCTACCCTCTGGACGACAAGCAATGCCTCAACACCCATCTACCCGAATTACATCGGTTTCCCGGTTCCCATATACCCGGTAGGTCTTCGGTACTGTTCTAACTTGTTCAACAGGCCCGCACATGGCCCCTCAATCGACACAAGCGGAGCAATGGCACCCAGGCCCCAAAGTCCTGCTGCCCTTACTCTCCGCTCTGTCTCATTTTTCTTGCCATGTGTTCCATTTGCTATCTTTACCTGAGTAGTATGCCTCTAGCCTATTCTCACGAGCAGTTCCAACTACTCAACTTGTACCGAATCGTACACTATCATAGCATTGCAGTAGCTAATCGAGGTTTACAAACCTAAGCCCAAACCAGGGTTTTCTTGGCAATGCATTTGGTTTTTCAAACAAGACTCTAATGCAAAATTTAAGTGGGTGCTCAAAGTAAGTTCTCAAAACAGTAAAATTTATAAAAAAGGGTAATGCAAACCGGAGCTTGCCTGTTTTGCAGGGTAGTAGTACATAATAGAAGTTAGTGATCTTCGATCCCTTGATCTTTCTAAATTTCCTCAACTGGTCCACATGTCAAGGGATGACTCCATCGAAGTCCTTCGTCGTGAACCCTACCGACATGTATATGCGTAATATTTTATAATGCAATTTAAGACTTAAGAGATTAAAACTTCTTAAGACAGAGGCTGTGTGGAGATGATAGGATGATATTGTTGCCTCTGTTGTGCAAAGAAATTAAATGAACTAAATCTACCTTAGATGTTTCATTACATCCCTAGCTAAGTTCCTAATGAATATATAAGTTGCTATAATGATTTGGGTAGAACTACAGATCCTGATCTCCAATGACTTCGAAATTTTTCCAGGAAGTCATACACTACACATAGACTTAGATTGCCAAATTGCATCTAAAGTGGAAGGAAGTTAGGTCTCCCATAATTTCTCCACTAATCCCTATGTTTTTCTCATATGCATAAGATTGGAGAACAAGGACAGGGAGATCCAAGGCTCAATTTTTGAGCTGAGAATTTGCATGTGAGTTCCTGGTCACATGAAAGTGTTCTGGACCAAAAATTAACACTTTTCATTGAGTGTTTTATTCAGAACAATTCCCTAAGCAATTAAGCAAAAAGACTTTAATTCTGAAGTAACTCACATTTTCATGCCCAACTTAGTGAACTACAACTTCAATTATAGTTCATAGAGTCAGCATGAATTTTCCTAGGATTTTTGAAGCTAAGAAGTTCCCAGAAATGATTTTTCCAACTCTGGGACATTTTCTGAAAAGTCTCTATATTCATTTGAACACAGTACATTGAAATCTGAATTCCCCAAAAAGTTCAGCTCCAATTTTTCTGAAATTTGTGCAGGAGTTCAATAACATCCTAAGTATTATTCTGGCCAAATTTGAGGATTTTTGGATAAACCAAACCCCTCAAAAATTCTTTTACTTATAAGATTCAAAGAATTTTCCAGAATTAATTATTGCCTTTCATACAAATTGGGTTGCATATTTGGATAGATTATTTCAATCTGAATCTAACCCAATTTGAATCACTAAATTTGGAGGTTCCTACACAAAGATATGATTTTTACAAGAATTGGGGAAACCTGAAATTGAGCTCTATTCTATTTTTCCAATTTTCAGAGACATAAAGAATTAACACCACATTTGGCCAAGCAAATGATGTCAAATGCCTCTGAAACGTTTACTGGATTTCAAGTATATTGGGAAGCATCTCCTGCCCAAATTTGGGAATTTTCCAATACACATAACTCCTGGAAAAATCCCTACAAGATTTACCTTATATGAATTAATGAGCCAAATCCAGGTATTTTCGTAAATATTGGGCTGTTCCCCTGGATATTACTCTCTGAGAGGAATCCAACAAAATTTGTTTTACAAGTTTTGGACATTCCTATACAAAGTTATGGCTATTTAAAATTTGAACTGAAATCTGAAAACGGAGAAAAGTTCAAATGTCTGCTGCTGGGCCCGGGCCACGTGTCACCCTCTGAAACAAAGACACACGGGCTACACAGTTCCAGGCATGCAGTCACAGGATTCGATATCCACATAGAATCGGGATTTTTAATTTCCCTCTCACTGACTGCTGGGGCCCGGCTTCCTTCTTTTTCCTCCCGACGCCTCTCGCGCGGCGCGCCGCTAGGTCGCCGGAGCTCGCCAGAAACTGGTCTCCCAACCTCTGCCCGAGCCCCTGCTCGCTGCTAGGGACTAAAATCACGTGCTGAGCATCTTGGTGGAGCTTCCACGGGCCGGCGAGGTCCCTAACCTCTCTCGCAACAGCACAGCGGCTCGGCTCACCTTCGGCGGCGTCGGCCGGCTAACCTAGCCCGCCAAAAGCTCTGTGAAACAGCCTACAGCACCAGTGAACCAAGAGGAAGCTCGACATAACCTCAAAAGGGCTGAGGAACGGCGCCTAATGGTGTTTCACCATGCACCCGAGACCTCCTCCACATTTGAGCTCGGAAAACCTAGAATTTGTGCTTTCTACGTGCGTTTCCAAGCTAGGGTTGTGAAGAGCAAATGGTCGGCGACTACTTTCGGTCCTGTGTGCAAGATTTGGCAACCTAAGAACGAGAATTGAGATCTAATTTCAGAGTACCGTACCGGAAGGTCGGTTTGGGCTTGTCGGAGAAATTTTCTCAAATTCGCGCTCGGTTGTTCATGGCTTGGCTTGAGCTTCGAAGGAGAGTAGCACGGTGCCTTGACATGTCAAAGGGCGCTGGTACTTGGCCGTGACAAGCGCTAGACTCATATATCCACAGGAGCCTCCTCATCGGTTCTCGTTCGGCCGCCGCGCGGACATGGCGTTCCCAGGGTAGGGAGGCCAAACATCGGTCGGTGGCGTGTCGAGTAGGGAGAGGGAGAGGCCCTGGTGCCATTTGTCTACTCACTAGCCTCTGTTCGCACGAGGTTGTGTGTTGCTGAACAATCGGCAGTGTGGCGACAGCGAGCGGCGCTCTGTTCCTTGTGTGGGAGAGAAGGGCGTCGGTGCTCTGCTCGTGAGCAAAGACAGACATGGCTCGAGCCGCTGATCGCGTTGAACAATCCACAGAGGAGCTTCATCTGTTGGGGAGGTGTCCCGGTCGCCCCTCGGTGTCACCCACAGCTGGCTCCGCACGGTCTCGGTTGCTTCGAGTGGAATAGAGAGAACCGACTAAGTTTCAGATATTTGGGTGCATATGACAAGTGGGTCCCACTCTCCCCCTTAGCTCTCCAAAATTTGCATATGATGAAATTCAATTGTGTGGAGTTGAAAACTGAACTGCCTTTGGATAATTGGGCACAATTCATCCAAATTCAAATATGTATTTGAATTCATTGTACATTTAGGTCTATTTGGAAAAATGGATAGCAAATATCTTCAAAAGTTCATGAGACTTTGCCTACCCCTAATTTGGACCTAAGGAATTCAAATATGAAACCTGATTGGTTTGACTGCTGCAAATGAGGTTTTGATCACAACAGTTTGTGTTCCTATTGTTGCCCTCATTTGAACTTTGAGTTTGAACAATTTGAGTTTAAACATCTGAGTTTCATTCCCCCTTGCACATGAGAGCTTACACATGGGTTTTAAAATAACTTTGTCCCCCAACACTCAATTGATCCTAGGCTAGAGTGGTGGGACACTCATGTGTGTCATCATATGTGGAAAAATTTAAACAAGTCCAAATTTTCATAACTTGAAACCAAATGGTGTTCATACTTCAGTCCCTTTGTATTCAAAATTTTGGGACCTTTACATTCCTCCCCCTTAATAGAATCTCATCCCGAGATTAAAAGGTAAAAATGAGGGAAAGGATGGTGGAAAAATTTATAGGATGCGTGACGTCAAAAGTCGGGATAATTGGCGTGAAGAAATCCTTCGCTCTCCCATGTCGCTTCAACCTTGGAGTAACCACTCCATAAAACTTCATAGAACCACAACATATGGTCACATGTGGTTCGGTCCTTTATGTCGATGACCTGAACCAGACCCTCCTGATGTTGAGATCTGGTTTCAGTTCCTCGATATTCCCCATCTGAATGGTGGTTGAACACTTGAGGCACTTCCTCAGCAGAGAAATGTGGAAGATGCCGTACACCGGTGAATGTCGCTGGTAATTCCAGCCGGTGTGCAACTGATCCACATATTTCCATAATCTGGAATGGACCGATGAATCGGGGCGAATAGAAACTTTGACAAGTGAGCCTCTTCAAAAATTTTCTTCCTCAATTCCAGGTTACGGGGTACGATGACTCTGTCCTTACACCACAGGACGTCATCTCCGTCTTACCGAAAATATTTCAGTTCCCCACTGTCTATACGTCTCCGCAAAGGTGACATGCCTTTGCCACATTTCTGGGCTGCCACTCTCCCTTCGCGGATGGTGGAAATAAAAGCTAAATTGTAGGGAGCTCCAAGTGGAACCACATGCAATGGTGGCTCGCTCTCTTCCAACGTGGTGATGGTCAGATTATGAACGTGTGACTTGCGACTCAGTGCATCCGCCACTACGTTTGCCTTGCCGGGATGATAATGGATCTCTATTTCATAATCCTTTATCAACTCCAACCATCTTCGCTACCTCATGTTCATCTCCTTCTGAGTGAATATGTACTTGAGGCTTTTGTAGTCGGTATATAAATGCACGAGGTTACCGAGTAGGTAGTGCCTCCACATCTCAAGTGCGAGTACCACAGCAGCGAGGTCTACGTCATGAATCAGATAATTTTGCTCATGATTCCTGAGCTGCCGTGATCTATACGCGACGACCCTTGGGTCTTGCATCAGCACACATCCGAGCCCAATGCCGGATGCATCGCAGTACACATCTAACGGTTTTGCTGTGTCTGGCTGCGCCAAAACTGGTGCTGATGTTAGGTGCTTTACTAAAGCCTTGAATGCTACTTCGCATGTTGGACTCCAAACATATTTGGTAGTCTTCTTCAGTAGCTCTGTCATAGGCTTGGCAATCTTCGAGAAGTTTGGAATGAACCTCCGATAATGTCCCACGAGTACGAGGAAACTCCGTACCTTATTAACAGTTCTAGGGGACTTCCAATGCAGCACTTGTGTGATTTTACTCGGGTCTACAGCAATGCCCTCCGCTGAGATGATATGACCGAGAAAAAGTACTTGCGATATCTAGAATTCACACTTGCTGAATTGTGCGTATAGCTTATGATCCCGCAGCCGTTGCAAGACTATAGGCAGATGCTTCTCGTGTTCTTCCTCTGACTTGGACTAAACCAGTAGGTCGTCGATGAAGACCACGACAAACTTGTCAAGCTTCGGCATGAATACCGAGTTCATCAAGTACATGAACTGAGCTGGAGCATTGGTGAGGCCAAGGAACATGACAAGTTACTCATAAAGCCCGTACCTCGTCGAAAAGTTGTATTCGGAATATCGCCAACCCGCATCTTAATCTGATGGTACCCTAATCTTAAGTCTATTTTAGAAAAGATATTTGCTTCGACCAACTGATCAAACAGCATGTTGATCCGTGGTAACGGGTACTTGTTCTTGATTGTTACAGTGTTAAGCAGACGAACACCACACAAAGTTGTAGTGTTTCGTGCTTCCCCTTTGCAAACAATGCTGAATAATCCCAAGGTGATGACTCAGTCATATAAAACCTTTGCTCATAAGGTCATTCAGTGGTGTCTTCCACTCTGTCCATTCATTGGGTGCCATTTGGTACGGCCTTCGTGAACTCAGTGGTGTTCGCGGCGTAAGTTCAATCTTGAACTCTACGTCCCATTTGGGCGGCATGCCCGGTAATCAATTGGGAAACACATCCTGAAATCCACGTACCACCAGACTGCCCTCTATCTTAACAGTTTCTGAATGGTTCAATATTGCAATCTGTTGCCGACTGGCGCCCAGAACTAACGTATGAAGACCGTGATGTGGGGTGTTGAGCTTAACGGTTCGAGAACTGATGTTGAGAACCGTATTGTGGTAATTCAAACACGACATCCCAAAAATAATGTCGATCTTCAGACCCCCAAGAATAATGAGGATCGTGGCTAACCCCGAAACAAAGAGGTGCTCGGAAGACAACATCACTTGTTGTAATGCTGCCCCAGCGAAGATATGAGGTATTGCCTCTTTGTAAAAGTAGTTTGGAGCTGATACTGATCCACAAAAGATTGACTAACAAAGCTAGGTGTGGCACCGTAGTCGAAGAGAAATAATAACGGTAGCTAATTCAGAGAAAACATCTCTGCTAACGCGGCTTCTCCTTCCGGAACATCATCATTCACTGTGTAGTGAATGTTGCCCCTTGTCTGCCCTCTTTTCTGCAGATATAGGTACGGGTCTGAACATTGAAAGTATGATGACCCGCAGCCTTGAATTCAATCCATACAATACCTAGCATAATGGCCCGTCCGACCACAAATGGAGCACGGATGTCTCTCTGGCTCTTCGCTAACTTGTGGTTGGAAGCTAGAAACATATAGCTGCAGCGATGGAGCACAAACCAACGTCTGATGCTGCTGCTGTAGAGGTGGTGCAAGTTGTGGTACTTGACCAGCAATCAACCTCTGAGGAGTTAATCGCACAGGGGCCTCCATTTCACCGAATGGCGTTCGGAACACCAACCGGTACTTTTGAGGCACATAACTTGTACTAGCCTGCACGATATCACTCATTTTCCTTCTCCGTACGGAACAGACCTTGATGCACTAAATTCAGATTTTGATCTAGTTAGAAGCATTTTCATAACTCCAGTTGAATAGCAAAGTTAAAGTTAACTTTAATATATTTCCAATGAGTATTCAAATGCTTCTATATCACTTCTGGATCAAAATTTATGATTTTACAAAGTTGTCAGAATTCCTGGATAAAATTTGCAAGCATCTCCTTTATATGTGGCTTGTTTTTATCACAGTTGTATATGCAAATACAATAAGAATCTGAACAAACTTTGAACTACAACAATGTTGCACATTTCGTAACCTTTACAACAGTAAATCATAGGCTACTTAGAGATTTTTCTACAGAAAGTTATAAGTGTTATATATAAACATCCAGGAAGGTTTGCATCTGTCCTATTTTCTGAACAGTTTGCATTCAACTGGATATTCAACCAATTTGGCTTGTTATTTTCCTCTGTAGGTCTACAAAGAAGTTGTAGAGCACTTAAAAACCTTTCCATAACAGTATCATACACCTCCATTGGATAAATATTCTCAGAGTTATGCTCTGTCAAAGTCCAGGAAAAATTTCTGCCAGAAACAGAGCACTCTGTTTTTGAGAAACATAGAAGCCTAATCATTCTCTCATTTGAATCTTAGTTCAAATGACAGTAACTAATATGTGTTTTCCAACTTCCATTTTTAGTTGAAAGATAGTCATGAATAATTTATTCATAGGAAAGAAGTTATAAAGTGTAGTACCGTGGCGATGCACCGTAAGACATATGACGGTACTACGTTGCCTCACTAAAAGAAAATCCTATCCGGATTATACCGGCAGATCTGTATCCTTAGGTGGCACTAAAACGGTCACTCACAAACCTGTTCTACTTGGACTACGGTTTCGTGGTTAACACCTGCATAAAACACACACAATCGTCAGGCTCAGCTGCACACCGAACCCGGTCCCAATGCAGTTCGTACAACCGTCCGAAATCACTCGCACGGTCGTTCTCAAGCCAATCACGCCTTGAGCTACGTGTTCATGTTACTAACAACGTGACGGGGTCTCCCATACTTGCCCGTAGAACGCCAGGGAAGGGCGTTGCTCGAGTACCCCAAACAACATGAAGATTCGTAGAGGACACTAAAGCTGGCCGGGTTACCTGCCACCTGTGGGGCTCCACCATTCAGCTTGTGCGCACTGGTGGACAGCGCTTTCGTGCACCTCCCAAGACATAGAACGTCCCGAGATGCACGATTTTCCGACATAGCAAATAAGTTAGGTTGCCACCTTCATAGTAAGCTAATAATAGTCCTTATGTGGTCCTAGTACCGTATTCTCACCGTATCCTAAGTTTTTGTCGTAATACGATCCTTATTCCATGCTCTATTACCAATGCGGCTCTGATACCACGCTGAGAGGGACCCAACCATCCGATCACTGGGTCGTGCCACTCGCCCGGGAATCACATTGGTGGTGCTGTGATATGCGGCACCCAACAGCACACATATAAGGAAAACATGTATTACATAAATCAAAAGCGGAAGCTTACATATTTTCTTTGTAAATAATTTACATCAAATAAATACATCAGAAGACTAGTTTATCTCACGTTTCATATCTACTAAGCACTCGAGAAGAGATCCAGCCCGCGGACTCTTCTCGCTAGCAACACGAAGTCATACGGCAGCTGCTGGGTTCTCCACGTGTTAAACGACTCGGAAGCCTCTGAGTCTCACCGGGCAACCTTCTCTTAAGCACCGAAGTTAACCTGCAAAACCACTCATATATCAAGCGTGAGCACATAGGCTCAGCAAGACTGACCCGTCTCACCTAAACACGTAACTCTACATGCTAGAATTGCAATGTGAAAGAGGAAGGTAAGTTGCAAAAGACACGCCCATTTAGTTTGCTCTTACTTTCAAGATTTAGCAACAAGTGTGGGGAGAACCTCATGCCAAGACACATAAGAGAGCCACAATCAAACAAGAAATGCATTTCTCTCATGTGCTTTGCCTAAGGTTGAAAGTAACTTTAATTAGCTCTAAACTACAGCAAATCATTAACAATCAAGGTATAGCTTTAAATCAGCAACTTCTACATGACTCTAGCCTGTACCTTCTGCGTCACGGTACAGTGAACAAATGGTACTCACTGACCGCGAGGGACCGCGATTATAATCGATTTACACCTGCAGGGTTACCCGAATAACCCGTCACGTACGCCCTACTCGATGCTGCCTACAGCAACCATCACAGACGTCGTACGCAACCACCTTTCATCCGTCAGCCAAATGTTGAACCGGTCCTATCGTCTCGAGCAAGAGGTCTCTACGCGCGCATCTGCAGTGCCGCCAGCCGATTTACACCACAAGCTCTCAACCTACTGTAAAAGTCCCAAAAATGTGTATGAATAAAAACTAAAGTTTGAGTTCATATGTGTGGCAAAGACATGAAAAATGGGACTTGCTAAAACTTTTCTTCATGCAAGGTAATACATGGATGAACATCCAACATGATGTTCACCTTTTTACTTAAAAGTGTTGGACCAATAAGGAGTTAAATACCTCTTTGCATGTGAGTTTAAAATTCAGATTTGAAAATTCAAAGTTCACACATATGGTGACCCAAAAACTTTGAATTAACATGCAGCCATATAGTTGAGTTTTTAGAGAAAAGGTTATCACCAACTTTTCAATTGTAGGGTGGGCTCAAAGGAGAGCTAAAGAGAAGAAATTGCAAATTCTAAACCAAATTCAGATTTAGTCTTGCAAATTCAAACTAAATTTGAAGAATTCAAATTCTAGCCCACCTTTTTAAAACTTAGAATTTTGGGGAGTGAAAAGATCAGCTTGAGAAGATATTTGGTGAAGAAATGGGGGGTGGGACCCACAGGTCATAGAGCTAAAGGAGGAGACTTACTCCCTAAGTTTTGCTCTCGGTAGGAACTTTTCCCGAGCAGCTTGCGAGCGCCACCGAGCAGCTTGCCGGTGACAGCTCCTGCTGCCGGTCTCCACGTGCTGGCGCCCTGGGGTCAGTCCAGGCCGCACCCCCAACGTGATCACGTGCCCCCCCGGCCGAAGCAAGGCACAATTGCTTTCTTCTCCTCGCAAACAAACTGAGAGCCGAGCACCTCACCGCGCTGCTCCACTGCTCCCTGTCTCCCGGCCAGCCCAGCGCCTCTCCGGCAGGCTCAAGAGGTCACAGAGGTGCGCCAGGAGGTACTGATCCTCATCCCGTCGTCCTCCTGCTCTCCCCCGACGCCGGCTCGCTGGAATTCGATTTTTGGCACCGGCGCACGTATAGAACAGCTTGTGTTTAATTCGTGAAATTCTCCCAAACCGATTGATCATACCTCCTACAATTCAAACCACAGCCACTAGATGCCCTAGCGCCCTCCCACGCCGAAAACCAAAGGAAACCGACCCTCCTATGCCCCGGGCGACGAGAAATCATCGCCGGCGACCAAAACTGCCACGGTCCACGGTGACGACTAGGTTGCAGCCACTTCCTGCACGATCTGATCTCCGTTCCATGTTCCTAGAACCATAGGGATGTTGTAGGACATCGTAGCTCACCGGGATATGCTTTGGACACGCTGGAACGCGTCCATGTCGAGCTCCCGAGCCGACCCACCTACAGCTGTTTTCACGCGGGAAACCTTGTCAGGCAGCTGCGCCACGTTCCCAGGAGCATGTAGGGCGAAACCGGAGCTCATTTGGTGGAGAAATGAGAGAGAACGAGCCATGCCAAGTTTTCTGCCGGTGTGCACCCGCGGGCTCTGGCGGGAGGTTGAAGAAGCACCTGACCCGTGGGCCCCACGCGCGACTGTGTTGTTTAAAATTAAACAGAGAGTTGTGCAAACTTGTAAAATTCATAACTTGGTGTAGGAAGCTCCAAAAATAGTGAGATAAATTTTGTTGGATTCCTTTAAGAGAGTACTATCCAGAGGTACAACCCAATAATTATGAAAACCCCTGGTTTTGGCTCATTAATTCATAGAAGGAAAAGCTTGTGGGAATTTTTCCAGGAGTTCTATGTATTGGAAAATCCCCAAATTTGGGCAGGAGAGTCTTCCAAATATACTTAAACTCCATTAAAATTTTCAGAAGCATTGGACCTCATTTGCGTGGCCAAATGTGGTGTTAATTCCTTATGTCTCTGAAAATGGGAAAATAAACAGTGGTCAACTTCAGAATTTTCCTCCAAATTTTAGAACCTCATAACTCTTGCTACGAATCCCCAAATTTAGTGATTCAAATTGGGTTGGATTCATATTGAATAGATCTGTCCAAATCTACAACCCAATTTGTATGAAACGAATTATTTAGTTCTGGAAAATTCTTGGAATGTTTTCTGAAAAAGAATTATTGAGGGAGTTTGGTTTATCCAAAAATACCCAAATTTTGCCAGAATATTCTTTAGCATATTGTTGACCTTATAGCAAATTTTCAGCTCATTTTAAGATTATTTGAGTAGGAATTTGCTAAAAAAACAATCTGCTGTGTTCATAAGAGTCCAGAAACATTTTCAGAAAATGTTTCCCACTTGAAAAATCTGTTCTGAGCAATCCATAGTTCCAAAAATCATAGGAAAATTTAGGCAAGCTCTCTGGGACATACTTGGAATTGTAGTTCACTTAGTTGGGCATGAAAATTCACATTACTACAGAATTAATTCTATTGAGTACAAATGCTTAAAGAATTGTTCTGGGAGAACTACCCAAGTAAAAGGGCTGAATTTTGGACCAGATGACTCTCATGTGATCAAGAACTCATATGTAAATTATCAACCCAAGATGAATCCTGGAACTTCCTGTTCTTATTCTCCATACTTATGTATAAGAGAAAAATACATAAGAGATATTGTGAGAATTATGGAGGACACAATATGACTCCACATTAGCTGCAATTTAGCAAGCTAAATCCTTAGGTAGTATAGAACCTGCTGTAGAAGTTTTGAGGCCATTGGAGTTCTTGTTCTTCAGTTGCACTCAAATCTTTTCAGCTTATCTATTATGTTCATTACGGAACATGATTAGTGTATAGCTAAAGCCTTTAGGACAAATTAGTTTATTTCTGTTCTTTGCACAACAGAGGCAAAACAAGCCATGCTTGGCTTTTCCACACAACCTCTGTTACTAAGAGATTAATTCTATAACTTCTTTCCATTACATTCTATAAAACATGTGCATATGCATCTCAATAGGAACCACAACGAAGGGGACTCAAGGGAGTGATTCATCGAAGTGGATCAAGCTCCGGAGAGTCAAGGGTGGATCTGCAAGGATACTAACTGCTTATATACGACTACCCTGCAAAACAGGCAAGCTCCGGTTTGCATTTAACAGCTGTTAAGTTTTTATTTTGTATTCACCTTTGGTTAAGATTCGAACTGTGCATTAGGTCTAGTGTTTGATACTCCTCTTGCATAGCAAAATGACCCATGGAGTATTGGGTAGGTGTCTTTCACCGTGTAGAACTGCCATGCTTAAGTACGGTTCGGTAGAAGTCGAGTGGTGAGATGCTACTCGCAGATTTAGGAACAACAGGGGCATACGGGATTGGTTCGTAATTGAATTAGCAAGTTAAAGTTGAGACCGGAAGGTTGTAGGAGCAGCAGGACATAGGGGCCTGGGTTCTGTAGACCTGTCCGTGTCGGTCAAGGACCGATCCGTATGCGGCCCTGTTGAACAAGTTTGAGTTGTGTACCAGACTCATGCTGGCTATATGGGACCCAGTAAACCGATGTACCTCGGGAAGCTGTCGTTGGGACTTTTCGGGTCGCCTCAGGCGGACGGCCGGTGTGCAGTATGTGGGGAATATTCTCATGACATCTCATGTCAGAAGGTGCACCATGAGAGTAGCTACTGTACGGGGCGACTAGATCGATTCAGTGGGGGTGAAACGGGGGAAAGGCTGCCACGTACGACGTCAGTGATGGTTGTTGTAGGCAACGTCGAGTACGGGCGTACGTGTCGTGTAGTCCGGGTGTTATTGATTCGAATCACCGTCGCTCACGGAATGGACCGAGCATACTTGTTCTCACAGTCGTGACGTAGTAAGAACTTGCACGAGAAAGGAACTAATCATCTTGATGTGAAGTATTATTCTACCTTGTATTGAAGCCTGATGAATAGGCTAGTGCAAACTCGATTCTTTTATGCCATGAGCAATTTACATCGGGGGAAAACGTTTCTTGTCTGACTGTGGACTCCCGATGTGGCGGGCCCAGGGTTACTTAAAATGCTGCAATTAATACCTGAAAGTAAGGATGCACTTTTAGGCGAGTTTAATTATGCTTACGCCATCCTATGTTAGGTTCATAACCTCACTTAGAGTTTCATGTTTAGGATGACGGTTAAGCCTTGCTGAGCGTTATTCTCACGGATGCTATCCAAGTTGTTTTGCAGGTAATTGACTCGATGTTTATGAGAAGGGATGCCGATGAGACTCGGGAACCTCCGAGTGCTTACTCAAAGAGCATCCTCGCCGCTGCAGATTGATCTTCGTGTTGCTAGTAAGAAACGTCCGCGGGCTGTACTGTTTCTTTGTTGCTAGTTTAGATATGAATCGTGAGAGTGGTAGTCTTCCGCTGTAGTTTACTCTGATATAACTATTTGTAAAACATTCTTGTACGCTTCCGCTAAACTATTTATGTAATATGATGTGTGTTCATCGACCCGTGTGCTGTTGGGTGCCGCATAACACGGCACCACCCAACGACGTCCCGTGGGGCCGTCTCAGCGTGGTATCTGAGCTGCTTCACATGGTATCAGAGCTGCGTTGGGAACAGAGCATGGATTGAGCATCATATTATGTCACTAGGCCCACATATGGACTACTATTAGCATATTATGAAGGTGGCAACCTAACTTATTTGTTATGTCAGAAAATCGTGCATCTCGGTACATCTATGTCTTGGGGGGTGCACGTATGCGCTGTCCACCAGTGCGCACAAGCTGAAGGGTGGAGCCTCACGGGTGGCAGGTAACCCGACTCGCTTTAGTATCCTCTACGACTCTTCATGTCGTTTGGGGTATTCGAGCAGCGTCTGTCCCAGGCGTGCATGGTGCAATTTGGGAGACCCCGTCATGTGGTCAGTAACGTGAACACGTAGCTCAAGGCGTGTTTGGCTTGAGAACACCTGGGCGAGTGATGACGGCCGGGTGTACCAACTGTTATGGATACCGGGTTCGGTGTGCAGCCGAACCTGATGATTGAGTGTGTTTTATGTAGGTACTAACCATGAAAACCTTAGTACGTGTAGAACACGTTTGCGAGTGATCGTTTTAGTGCCACCTAATGATACGTGTATGCCGGTGTAATCCGGTTAGGTTTTTCTTTGTTGAGGCAACGTAGTACCGTCATATATCTTACGGTGCATCGTCACCGTACTACACTGGATAGTATTCTTACCTATGAAGAAATCATTCATGACTAACTTTCAAACTAAAAATGGATGTGATAAAGCACATAGTAGTTACTGAGCTCTTCATTTGAACTAAGTTTCAAAGAAGAGACTTGTTAGGCTTCTTTTGATCTCAAAGACAGAGTGCTCTGTTCAGACAGAAATTTTTCTGGTCTTTAAAAGAGCGTAACTCTAATTAGTTTTACCCAATGTTGGTGTTTGAGACAGTTCTGGAAAGTTTATTAAGTGCTCTACAACTTTTCTGTAGAACTCCAGAGCCAAATCCGACACCAACTTGGTTTAACGTCCAGATGAATGCAAACTGTTCAGAAAACAGAGCAGCTGCAAACTTCTCTGGATGTTTCGGTAAATTGGTCATAACAATCTGTAGAAAATTTTCTAAGGGTCATGTAATACACCGTTGGAAAGGTTATGAAACTTACAACGATTTTGTAGTTCATAGTTTGTTCAGAATTGTACCCCAGTTGTATGTAAAACTGTGATGAAAACAGCCACATACAAAGGAAGTGCTGGCAAATTTTAGCCAGAAATTCTGTCAACTTTGAACAATCCTAACTTTTGTTCCAGAAATGATCTAGGGGCATATGAGTACTCGTTGAAAATATACTGAAGTTAACTTTAACTTTGGTATTCAACTTGAGTTATGAAAATGCTAATAAATGGATCAAATTCTGGGTTAAGTACATAAAGGTCTGTTCTGTACAGAATGAGGGACTGAATATGTTGGCTTTAGAAAGATGTGTAAACATGAAATTTTGTTATGCTTTCATAAAGTTTTAGCATGTTCATGTTTTACATACTTTCACATACTGCTAGATCAAGTTGTGACTCCCCCTCAAAATTATGCTTTTGCAGTATGGTGCGTACTCATTCTCCGAGTAGGACTGAAGGTTCTCATCGAGACGGTGATGACTCGACTCCACCAGGGGCACCGCCATCAACGGTATGGGCGGATATCATGGCTCAGATGGTCGAGTCAAGTCAAGAGAACACAAGACTACTCCAAGCCTTGGTACAACAGGGCTTACTCCAGCGTGCACAACAGGACGTTCCACCTCGGAACGCCTACTTGGATTTCTTGGCGACACAACCGCCAATCTTCACGGAAGCCCATGAACCAGTGGAAGCTGATCAGTGGCTTCGAGTTATGGAGTCCAAGTTTGGAGTGTTTGAGTGCGACGAGTATCAGAAGACATCATTTGCAGCTCAACAGCTCTATGGAGCCGCCGGAAATTGGTGGTTTGCGTATCTCGCCACCGTTCCGGAAGGCCATCAAGTGGAATGGATGGAATTTCGTGAAGCATTCCGGGCTCGTCACATTCCTATGGGTTTTATCAAGGCCCAGCAGCAAGAATTCAGAAACTTGAAGCAGGGGAACATGAGTGTCCTCGATTATATCAGACGATTCAACCTTCTGGCACAATATGCTCCTGCTTATGCGACGAGCGAAGCTGCAATGTGTGACTACTTTTTCTATGGCTTGAGTGCCATACTAAAAGAGAAGTTAGCTTTGTTCAATCAAGGCAGTTACACCGAGTTGATCAGTGCTGCTCTGCTGCAAGAACAAGCGACACTTGAGTGTCAAGCAGAGAAGAGGGACCGGGAGGATGTGCAAGAAGACACACCAATCGTTCCTCATAAATACCGTGTGGTGTATCACACACCATCCGATGAGATATGGCAAGCACCAGGGAGATCAACTCCGTACAGATTTCCTGCTCAAGAATCATGTCTTGAAGCAAGACCTTTGCCTCAGCAACGAATGACATCTGTTGCATCATTGCTGCAGCCAAGTGCCTCAACTTCTCAACCACAAGTCAACGAAGAACCGGGGAAACCTCCGTGTTCTTATTGCCACCGTTTTGGGCATTTTAGGCAGGAATGCCGGGAGAAGTTGGTAAACACCAGACAGCCATCATCATCAGGTGGTATGCCGCCACCTGCTCAAGTCAACATAACAGCATTGCAATCCGGGAGTGAGCAACATCTTGCGATTGAGGATGTCCCGGAGGGAGCGCCGGTGTTAGCGGGCATGTTTACTCTCAAGGACGTGCCCGTATTGGTACTTTTTGATTCAGGTGCAACCCACAATTTTATCAGCAAAACATGCGTGTATCAGCACCAATTATCCACCAATACTCCCACAACGAGTGTTCTCATACGTTCACCGGGAGGAAATATCTCTGCCAATCAGATTGTGTCCCGAGCAGCTTTGTGTTTGGGCGGAAAAATATACCCAACATCCCTGATTATGTTGGATAGGCAGAAGATAGACATTATATTGGGGATGTCTTGGTTAAATCGTCACGGTGCCGTTCTCAATATCGGTAACCGGACTGTCCAGATTGACTCGCCAATTCACGGACAGCACACGCTGTTTTTAGACAGCGAAGATCCAGATATGGTAGAGGCCTACCACACGGAAGCGCTGAAGCTTGAAGATATTCCGGTGGTACGTGATTATCCCGACGTATTTCCCGATGACTTACCGGGCATGCCGCCCGAACGGGACGTCGAGTTCAAAATTGAACTGGCGCCGGGAACGACGCCTATTTCACGAAGGCCTTACAAGATGGCACCTAATGAGCTAGCGGAGTTGAAAGAGCAACTGAATGAACTCATGAGCAAGGGTTTCATACGACCAAGTTCTTCACCCTGGGGTTGCTCAGCGCTGTTCGTTAAGAAGAAGGACGAAACACTACGGCTATGTGTTGATTATCGTCCTTTCAATGCTGTCACGATCAAGAACAAGTATCCTTTGCCTCGCATCGACATCCTGTTTGATCAACTTGTGGGTTCAAAGGTATTTTCGAAGATGGATCTTCGGTCGGGCTATCATCAAATCAAGATCCGACCGGAGGACATACCGAAGACAGCTTTCTCGACGAGATACGGACTCTACGAGTACCTCGTCATGTCATTTGGATTAACCAACGCTCCGGCACACTTCATGTATTTGATGAATTCTGTGTTCATGCCGGAGTTAGACAAGTTCGTCGTGGTATTCATCGACGACATATTGGTTTACTCCAAATCAGAAAAAGAGCACGCTGAACATCTGCGTACTGTGCTACAACGGTTACGGGAGCACCAATTGTATGCCAAGTTCAGCAAGTGCGAATTTTGGATTGATCAAGTGCCTTTCCTTGGCCATATTATTTCAGCAGAAGGGATTGCCGTGGACCCCAGCAAGATTGAACAAGTGCTGAAGTGGGAACCTCCCAAATCAGTCCACGAGGTCCGAAGTTTCCTAGGTTTAGCGGGGTATTATCGGAGGTTTATTCCGAGCTTCTCAAAGATTGCTAAACCAATGACGGAGCTGCTGAAGAAGGGCACTAAATACATGTGGAATGCATCATGTGAAGCCGCATTCAAAACTTTGGTGAAACATCTCACAACGGCTCCAGTTCATGCTCAACCGGACACGACGAAGCCATTCGATGTATACTGTGATGCATCCGGCATCGGTCTCGGCTGCGTTCTGATGCAAGAAGGGCGTGTAGTTGCCTATGGGTCTCGTCAACTGCGAAACCACGAGCAGCATTATCCAACTCACGATCTTGAGCTTGCTGCTGTGGTGTTGGCGTTGAAGATTTGGAGGCATTACCTGCTTGGTAATCTCTTTCACCTCTACACCGACCATAAAAGCTTGAAGTATATCTTCACGCAGAAGGAGCTGAATATGAGACAACGGAGATGGTTGGAGCTCATAAAAGATTATGAAATTGAGATCCACTATCACCCAGGAAAAGCCAACGTGGTTGCCGACGCGCTTAGTCGGAAAGCCCACATTCACAACTTAGCGGTTGCTGAGTTGGAAGATGAAGAACCCAGCCTCCGTGTCATTCCGTATGGCGCACTTTATAATCTCACGCTCATTCCAACAATCCGTGAAGAGATTGTTGAGGCTCAAAGAAGAGACAGAGGTATGTCTCACATATGGAGAAGACTAGACAACGGGGAGGTGAAATGTTTCCGGAAGGATGAGAACGGTACAATATGGTTTAACGACCGTATAGTGGTACCACGCAATATGAAACTCCGGAAGAAAATCTTGGATGAAGCCCACCTGTCGAAGTTTTCCATTCATCCCGGAAGTAACAAGATGTACCAAGATTTGAAACAGAAATTTTGGTGGACGAGGATGAAGAGGGAGATTGCTAAATACATATCCGAATGCGATACGTGTAGATGGGTCAAGGCTGATCATATGCGGAAAGCCGGACCGCTACAACCTTTAAGGATTCCGGCGTGGAAATGGGAGGATGTGAGTATGGACTTCATCGTCAGATTACCGCTCACATCCAGGAAGCATGAATCGATATGGGTGATCGTCGACCGGTTGACAAAGTCGGCTCATTTCATACCGGTGAACACTCATTATCGAGCAAGGAAATATGCGGAGTTATTCATCTCCAGAATTATTTGCTCACATGGTGTCCCGAAGACCATCATTTCAGATCGAGGTGCGCTGTTCGTTGCTCGGTTTTGGGAGCAGCTGCATGCCTCGTTGGGCACCAAGCTGATTAGAAGCTCCGCATATCACCCTCAAACCGATGGACAAACCGAGAGGGTGAACCAAGTACTTGAGGACATGTTGAGAGCGTGTGCCATCCACCACGGTAGGAATTGGGATGATCACCTACCGCTGGCGGAGTTTTCATATAACAACGATTATCAAGCGAGTATTAAAATGGCACCATATGAAGCTCTCTACGGCCGGAAGTGTCGCACACCATTGAATTGGTGTGAGTCCGGCGAAAGAGTTCTGTTTGGGATTGATCTTTTCAACGAAGCCGAAGACCGAGTTCGGTTGATACAAGAGAACTTAAAGGCTGCACAATCCCGACAGAAGAGCTACGCGGATCAGAGGCGTAGGCCATTACATTTTGACGTCAGAGAACACGTTTATCTTCGTGTATCCCCGATAAAGGGAATTCACCGGTTCGGTGTAAAGGGGAAGCTCGATCCCCGTTTTATTGGTCCTTTTGCTATCACGGAGAAGTGCGGACCCGTAGCCTACCGGCTGGAATTACCGGCAAGTCTAGCGGGTGTTCATGATGTATTTCATGTTTCACAGCTGCGGAAGTGCCTCAAATTCACCGCTGCTGTTCGCACTGAGGACATCGACGAATTGAAACCGGACCTGACCTACACCGAGCGACCGGTTCAGAGTTTAGATGAAAAGACCCGGGTAACCCGGAACTGGACGATCCGATTTTTCAAGGTGCTGTGGAGTAATCACACCGTGGACGAGGCGACGTGGGAAAGTGAAGATTACCTCCACACCAACTATCCGGTATTTTTAGCTTTGTACAGTTTGTAATTACCTCTCCCGTCTCGTTCCTGTTTTGTAATCTCGGGACGAGATTCTTTTAAGGGGGGAGGAATGTAAAAGTCCCAAAAATGTGTATGAATAAAAACTAAAGTTTGAGTTCATATGTGTGGCAAAGACATGAAAAATGGGACTTGCTAAAACTTTTCTTCATGCAAGGTAATACATGGATGAACATCCAACATGAGGTTCACCTTTTTACTTAAAAGTGTTGGACCAATAAGGAGTTAAATACCTCTTTGCATGTGAGTTTAAAATTCAGATTTGAAAATTCAAAGTTCACACATATGGTGACCCAAAAACTTTGAATTAACATGCAGCCATATAGTTGAGTTTTTAGGGAAAAGGTTATCACTAACTTTGCAATTGTAGGGTGGGCTCAAAGGAGAGCTAAAGAGAAGAAATTGCAAATTCTAAACCAAATTCAGATTTAGTCTTGCAAATTCAAACTGAATTTGAAGAATTCAAATTCTAGCCCACCTTTTTAAAACTTAGAATTTTGGGGAGTGAAAAGATCAGCTTGAGAAGATATTTGGTGAAGAAATGGGGGGTGGGACCCACAGGTCATAGAGCTAAAGGAGGAGACTTACTCCCTAAGTTTTGCTCTCGGTGGGAACTTTTCCCGAGCAGCTTGCGAGCGCCACCGAGCAGCTTGCCGGAGACAGCTCCTGCTGCCGGTCTCCACGTGCTGGTGCCCTGGGGTCGGTCCTGGCCGCACCCCCAACGTGATCACGTGGCCCCCCGGCCGAAGCAAGGCACAATTGCTTTCTTCTCCTCGCAAACAAACTGAGAGCCGAGCACCTCACCGCGCTGCTCCACTGCTCCCTGTCTCCCGGCCAGCCCAGCGCCTCTCCGGCAGGCTCAAGAGGTCACAGAGGTGCGCCAGGAGGTACTGATCCTCATCCCGTCGTCCTCCTGCTCTCCCCCGACGCCGGCTCGCCGGAATTAAATTTTTGGCACCGGCGCACGTATAGAACAGCTTGTGTTTAATTCGTGAAATTCTCCCAAACCGATTGATTATACCTCCTACAATTCAAACCACAGCAACTAGATGCCCTAGCGCCCTCCCACGCCGAAAACCAAAGGAAACCGACCCACCTACAGCCGTTTTCACGCGGGGAAACCTTGTCAGGCAGCTGCGCCACGTTCCTAGGAGCATGTAGGGCGAAACCGGAGCTCATTTGGTGGAGAAATGAGAGAGAACGAGCCATGCCAAGTTTTCTGCCGGTGTGCACCCGCGGGCTCTGGCGGGAGGTTGAAGAAGCACCTGACCCGTGGGCCCCACGCGCGACTGTGCTGTTTAAAATCAAACAGAGAGTTGTGCAAACTTGTAAAATGCATAACTTGGTGTAGGAAGCTCCAAAAATAGTGAGATAAATTTTGTTGGATTCTTTTACGAGAGTACTATCCAGAGGTACAACCCAATAATTATGAAAACCCCTGGTTTTGGCTCATTAATTCATAGAAGGAAAAGCTTGTGGGAATTTTTCCAGGAGTTCTATGTTTTGGAAAATCTCCAAATTTGGGCAGGAGAGTATTCCAAATATACTTGAACTCCAGTAAAATTTTCAGAAGCATTGGACCTCATTTGATTGGCCAAATGTGGTGTTAATTCCTTATGTCTCTGAAAATGGGAAAATAAACAGAGGTCAATTTCAGAAATTTTCCCCAAACTTTAGAACCTCATAACTCTTGCTAGGAATCCCCAAATTTAGTGATTCAAATTGGGTTGGATTCATATTGAATAGCTCTGTCCAAATCTACAACCCAATTTGTATGAAACAAATTATTTAGTTCTGGAAAATTCTTGGAAGGTTTTCTGAAAAAGAATTATTGAGGGAGTTTGGTTTATCCAAAAATACCCAAATTTTTCCATAATATTCTTTAGCATATTTTTGACCTTATAGCAAATTTTCAGCTCATTTGAAGATCATTTGAGTAGGAATTTTCTAAAAAAACAATCTGCTGTGTTCATAAGAGTCCAGAAACATTTCCAGAAAATGTTTCCCACTTCAAAAATCTGTTCTGAGCAATCCATAGTTCCAAAAATCATAGGAAAATTTAGGCAAGCTCTCTGGGACATACTTGGAATTGTAGTTCACTTAGTTGGGCATTAAAATGCACATTACTACAGAATTAATTCTATTGAGTACAAATGCTTAAAGAATTGTTCTGGCCGAACTACCCAAGTAAAAGGGCTGAATTTTGGACCAGATGACTCTCATGTGATCAAGAACTCACATGTAAATTATCAGCCCAAGATGAATCCTGGAACTCCCTGTTCTTATTCTCCATACTTATGTATAAGGGAAAAATACATAAGAGATATTGTGGGAATTATGGAGGACACAATATGACTCCACATTAGCTGCAATTTAGCAAGCTAAACCCTTAGGTAGTATAGAACCTGCTGTAAAAGTTTTGAGGCCATTGGAGTTCTTTTTCTTCAGTTGCACTCAAATCTTTTCAGCTTATCTATTATGTTCATTACGGAACATGATTAGTGTATAGCTAAAGCCTTTAGGACAAATTAGTTTATTTCTGTTCTTTGCACAACAGAGGCAAACCAAGCCATGCTTGGCTTTTCCACACAACCTCTGTTACTAAGAGATTAATTCTATAACTTCTTTCCATTACATTCTATAAAACATGTGCATATGCATCTCAATAGGAACCACAACGAAGGGGACTCAAGGGAGTGATTCATCGAAGTGGATCAAGCTCCGGAGAGTCAAGGGTGGATCTGCAAGGATACTAACTGCTTATATACGACTACCCTGCAAAACAGGCAAGCTCCGGTTTGCATTTAACAGCTGTTAAGTTTTTATTTTGTATTCACCTTTGGTTAAGATTCGAACTGTGCATTAGGTCTAGTGTTTGATACTCCTCTTGCATAGCAAAATGACCCATGGAGTATTGGGTAGGTGTCTTTCACCGTGTAGAACTGCCATGCTTAAGTACGGTTCGGTAGAAGTCGAGTGGTGAGATGCTACTCGCAGATTTAGGAACAACAGGGGCATACGGGATTGGTTCGTAATTGAATTAGCAAGTTAAAGTTGAGACCGGAAGGTTGTAGGAGCAGCAGGACATAGGGGCCTGGGTTCTGTAGACCTGTCCGTGTCGGTCAAGGACCGATCCGTATGCGGCCCTGTTGAACAAGTTTGAGTTGTGTACCAGACTCATGCTGGCTATATGGGACCCAGTAAACCGATGTACCTCGGGAAGCTGTCGTTGGGACTTTTCGGGTCGCCTCAGGCGGACGGCCGGTGTGCAGTATGTGGGGAATATTCTCATGACATCTCATGTCAGAAGGTGCACCATGAGAGTAGCTACTGTACGGGGCGACTAGATCGATTCAGTGGGGGTGAAACGGGGGAAAGGCTGCCACGTACGACGTCAGTGATGGTTGTTGTAGGCAACGTCGAGTACGGGCGTACGTGTCGTGTAGTCCGGGTGTTATTGATTCGAATCACCGTCGCTCACGGAATGGACCGAGCATACTTGTTCTCACAGTCGTGACGTAGTAAGAACTTGCACGAGAAAGGAACTAATCATCTTGATGTGAAGTATTATTCTACCTTGTATTGAAGCCTGATGAATAGGCTAGTGCAAACTCGATTCTTTTATGCCATGAGCAATTTACATCGGGGGAAAACGTTTCTTGTCTGACTGTGGACTCCCGATGTGGCAGGCCCAGGGTTACTTAAAATGCTGCAATTAATACCTGAAAGTAAGGATGCACTTTTAGGCGAGTTTAATTATGCTTACGCCATCCTATGTTAGGTTCATAACCTCACTTAGAGTTTCATGTTTAGGATGACGGTTAAGCCTTGCTGAGCGTTATTCTCACGGATGCTATCCAAGTTGTTTTGCAGGTAATTGACTCGATGTTTATGAGAAGGGATGCCGATGAGACTCGGGAACCTCCGAGTGCTTACTCAAAGAGCATCCTCGCCGCTGCAGATTGATCTTCGTGTTGCTAGTAAGAAACGTCCGCGGGCTGTACTGTTTCTTTGTTGCTAGTTTAGATATGAATCGTGAGAGTGGTAGTCTTCCGCTGTAGTTTACTCTGATATAACTATTTGTAAAACATTCTTGTACGCTTCCGCTAAACTATTTATGTAATATGATGTGTGTTCATCGACCCGTGTGCTGTTGGGTGCCGCATAACACGGCACCACCCAACGACGTCCCGTGGGGCCGTCTCAGCGTGGTATCTGAGCTGCTTCACATGGTATCAGAGCTGCGTTGGGAACAGAGCATGGATTGAGCATCATATTATGTCACTAGGCCCACATATGGACTACTATTAGCATATTATGAAGGTGGCAACCTAACTTATTTGTTATGTCAGAAAATCGTGCATCTCGGTACGTCTATGTCTTGGGGGGTGCACGTATGCGCTGTCCACCAGTGCGCACAAGCTGAAGGGTGGAGCCTCACGGGTGGCAGGTAACCCGACTCGCTTTAGTATCCTCTACGACTCTTCATGTCGTTTGGGGTATTCGAGCAGCGTCTGTCCCAGGCGTGCATGGTGCAATTTGGGAGACCCCGTCATGTGGTCAGTAACGTGAACACGTAGCTCAAGGCGTGTTTGGCTTGAGAACACCTGGGCGAGTGATGACGGCCGGGTGTACCAACTGTTATGGATACCGGGTTCGGTGTGCAGCCGAACCTGATGATTGAGTGTGTTTTATGTAGGTACTAACCATGAAAACCTTAGTACGTGTAGAACACGTTTGCGAGTGATCGTTTTAGTGCCACCTAATGATACGTGTATGCCGGTGTAATCCGGTTAGGTTTTTCTTTGTTGAGGCAACGTAGTACCGTCATATATCTTACGGTGCATCGTCACCGTACTACACTGGATAGTATTCTTACCTATGAAGAAATCATTCATGACTAACTTTCAAACTAAAAATGGATGTGATAAATCACATAGTAGTTACTGAGCTCTTCATTTGAACTAAGTTTCAAAGAAGAGACTTGTTAGGCTTCTTTTGATCTCAAAGACAGAGTGCTCTGTTCAGACAGAAATTTTTCTGGTCTTTAAAAGAGCGTAACTCTAATTAGTTTTACCCAATGTTGGTGTTTGAGACAGTTCTGGAAAGTTTATTAAGTGCTCTACAACTTTTCTGTAGAACTCCAGAGCCAAATCCGACACCAACTTGGTTTAACGTCCAGATGAATGCAAACTGTTCAGAAAACAGAGCAGCTGCAAACTTCTCTGGATGTTTCGGTAAATTGGTCATAACAATCTGTAGAAAATTTTCTAAGGGTCATGTAATACACCGTTGGAAAGGTTATGAAACTTACAACGATTTTGTAGTTCATAGTTTGTTCAGAATTGTACCCCAGTTGTATGTAAAACTGTGATGAAAACAGCCACATACAAAGGAAGTGCTGGCAAATTTTAGCCAGAAATTCTGTCAACTTTGAACAATCCTAACTTTTGTTCCAGAAATGATCTAGGGGCATATGAGTACTCGTTGAAAATATACTGAAGTTAACTTTAACTTTGGTATTCAACTTGAGTTATGAAAATGCTAATAAATGGATCAAATTCTGGGTTAAGTACATAAAGGTCTGTTCTGTACAGAATGAGGGACTGAATATGTTGGCTTTAGAAAGATGTGTAAACATGAAATTTTGTTATGCTTTCATAAAGTTTTAGCATGTTCATGTTTTACATACTTTCACATACTGCTAGATCAAGTTGTGACTCCCCCTCAAAATTATGCTTTTGCAGTATGGTGCGTACTCATTCTCCGAGTAGGACTGAAGGTTCTCATCGAGACGGTGATGACTCGACTCCACCAGGGGCACCGCCATCAACGGTATGGGCGGATATCATGGCTCAGATGGTCGAGTCAAGTCAAGAGAACACAAGACTACTCCAAGCCTTGGTACAACAGGGCTTACTCCAGCGTGCACAACAGGACGTTCCACCTCGGAACGCCTACTTGGATTTCTTGGCGACACAACCGCCAATCTTCACGGAAGCCCATGAACCAGTGGAAGCTGATCAGTGGCTTCGAGTTATGGAGTCCAAGTTTGGAGTGTTTGAGTGCGACGAGTATCAGAAGACATCATTTGCAGCTCAACAGCTCTATGGAGTCGCCGGAAATTGGTGGTTTGCGTATCTCGCCACCGTTCCGGAAGGCCATCAAGTGGAATGGATGGAATTTCGTGAAGCATTCCGGGCTCGTCACATTCCTATGGGTTTTATCAAGGCCCAGCAGCAAGAATTCAGAAACTTGAAGCAGGGGAACATGAGTGTCCTCGATTATATCAGACGATTCAACCTTCTGGCACAATATGCTCCTGCTTATGCGACGAGCGAAGCTGCAATGTGTGACTACTTTTTCTATGGCTTGAGTGCCATACTAAAAGAGAAGTTAGCTTTGTTCAATCAAGGCAGTTACACCGAGTTGATCAGTGCTGCTCTGCTGCAAGAACAAGCGACACTTGAGTGTCAAGCAGAGAAGAGGGACCGGGAGGATGTGCAAGAAGACACACCAATCGTTCCTCATAAATACCGTGTGGTGTATCACACACCATCCGATGAGATATGGCAAGCACCAGGGAGATCAACTCCGTACAGATTTCCTGCTCAAGAATCATGTCTTGAAGCAAGACCTTTGCCTCAGCAACGAATGACATCTGTTGCATCATTGCTGCAGCCAAGTGCCTCAACTTCTCAACCACAAGTCAACGAAGAACCGGGGAAACCTCCGTGTTCTTATTGCCACCGTTTTGGGCATTTTAGGCAGGAATGCCGGGAGAAGTTGGTAAACACCAGACAGCCATCATCATCAGGTGGTATGCCGCCACCTGCTCAAGTCAACATAACAGCATTGCAATCCGGGAGTGAGCAACATCTTGCGATTGAGGATGTCCCGGAGGGAGCGCCGGTGTTAGCGGGCATGTTTACTCTCAAGGACGTGCCCGTATTGGTACTTTTTGATTCAGGTGCAACCCACAATTTTATCAGCAAAACATGCGTGTATCAGCACCAATTATCCACCAATACTCCCACAACGAGTGTTCTCATACGTTCACCGGGAGGAAATATCTCTGCCAATCAGATTGTGTCCCGAGCAGCTTTGTGTTTGGGCGGAAAAATATACCCAACATCCCTGATTATGTTGGATAGGCAGAAGATAGACATTATATTGGGGATGTCTTGGTTAAATCGTCACGGTGCCGTTCTCAATATCGGTAACCGGACTGTCCAGATTGACTCGCCAATTCACGGACAGCACACGCTGTTTTTAGACAGCGAAGATCCAGATATGGTAGAGGCCTACCACACGGAAGCGCTGAAGCTTGAAGATATTCCGGTGGTACGTGATTATCCCGACGTATTTCCCGATGACTTACCGGGCATGCCGCCCGAACGGGACGTCGAGTTCAAAATTGAACTGGCGCCGGGAACGACGCCTATTTCACGAAGGCCTTACAAGATGGCACCTAATGAGCTAGCGGAGTTGAAAGAGCAACTGAATGAACTCATGAGCAAGGGTTTCATACGACCAAGTTCTTCACCCTGGGGTTGCTCAGCGCTGTTCGTTAAGAAGAAGGACGAAACACTACGGCTATGTGTTGATTATCGTCCTTTCAATGCTGTCACGATCAAGAACAAGTATCCTTTGCCTCGCATCGACATCCTGTTTGATCAACTTGTGGGTTCAAAGGTATTTTCGAAGATGGATCTTCGGTCGGGCTATCATCAAATCAAGATCCGACCGGAGGACATACCGAAGACAGCTTTCTCGACGAGATACGGACTCTACGAGTACCTCGTCATGTCATTTGGATTAACCAACGCTCCGGCACACTTCATGTATTTGATGAATTCTGTGTTCATGCCGGAGTTAGACAAGTTCGTCGTGGTATTCATCGACGACATATTGGTTTACTCCAAATCAGAAAAAGAGCACGCTGAACATCTGCGTACTGTGCTACAACGGTTACGGGAGCACCAATTGTATGCCAAGTTCAGCAAGTGCGAATTTTGGATTGATCAAGTGCCTTTCCTTGGCCATATTATTTCAGCAGAAGGGATTGCCGTGGACCCCAGCAAGATTGAACAAGTGCTGAAGTGGGAACCTCCCAAATCAGTCCACGAGGTCCGAAGTTTCCTAGGTTTAGCGGGGTATTATCGGAGGTTTATTCCGAGCTTCTCAAAGATTGCTAAACCAATGACGGAGCTGCTGAAGAAGGGCACTAAATACATGTGGAATGCATCATGTGAAGCCGCATTCAAAACTTTGGTGAAACATCTCACAACGGCTCCAGTTCATGCTCAACCGGACACGACGAAGCCATTCGATGTATACTGTGATGCATCCGGCATCGGTCTCGGCTGCGTTCTGATGCAAGAAGGGCGTGTAGTTGCCTATGGGTCTCGTCAACTGCGAAACCACGAGCAGCATTATCCAACTCACGATCTTGAGCTTGCTGCTGTGGTGTTGGCGTTGAAGATGTGGAGGCATTACCTGCTTGGTAATCTCTTTCACCTCTACACCGACCATAAAAGCTTGAAGTATATCTTCACGCAGAAGGAGCTGAATATGAGACAACGGAGATGGTTGGAGCTCATAAAAGATTATGAAATTGAGATCCACTATCACCCAGGAAAAGCCAACGTGGTTGCCGACGCGCTTAGTCGGAAAGCCCACATTCACAACTTAGCGGTTGCTGAGTTGGAAGATGAAGAACCCAGCCTCCGTGTCATTCCGTATGGCGCACTTTATAATCTCACGCTCATTCCAACAATCCGTGAAGAGATTGTTGAGGCTCAAAGAAGAGACAGAGGTATGTCTCACATATGGAGAAGACTAGACAACGGGGAGGTGAAATGTTTCCGGAAGGATGAGAACGGTACAATATGGTTTAACGACCGTATAGTGGTACCACGCAATATGAAACTCCGGAAGAAAATCTTGGATGAAGCCCACCTGTCGAAGTTTTCCATTCATCCCGGAAGTAACAAGATGTACCAAGATTTGAAACAGAAATTTTGGTGGACGAGGATGAAGAGGGAGATTGCTAAATACATATCCGAATGCGATACGTGTAGATGGGTCAAGGCTGATCATATGCGGAAAGCCGGACCGCTACAACCTTTAAGGATTCCGGCGTGGAAATGGGAGGATGTGAGTATGGACTTCATCGTCAGATTACCGCTCACATCCAGGAAGCATGAATCGATATGGGTGATCGTCGACCGGTTGACAAAGTCGGCTCATTTCATACCGGTGAACACTCATTATCGAGCAAGGAAATATGCGGAGTTATTCATCTCCAGAATTATTTGCTCACATGGTGTCCCGAAGACCATCATTTCAGATCGAGGTGCGCTGTTCGTTGCTCGGTTTTGGGAGCAGCTGCATGCCTCGTTGGGCACCAAGCTGATTAGAAGCTCCGCATATCACCCTCAAACCGATGGACAAACCGAGAGGGTGAACCAAGTACTTGAGGACATGTTGAGAGCGTGTGCCATCCACCACGGTAGGAATTGGGATGATCACCTACCGCTGGCGGAGTTTTCATATAACAACGATTATCAAGCGAGTATTAAAATGGCACCATATGAAGCTCTCTACGGCCGGAAGTGTCGCACACCATTGAATTGGTGTGAGTCCGGCGAAAGAGTTCTGTTTGGGATTGATCTTTTCAACGAAGCCGAAGACCGAGTTCGGTTGATACAAGAGAACTTAAAGGCTGCACAATCCCGACAGAAGAGCTACGCGGATCAGAGGCGTAGGCCATTACATTTTGACGTCAGAGAACACGTTTATCTTCGTGTATCCCCGATAAAGGGAATTCACCGGTTCGGTGTAAAGGGGAAGCTCGATCCCTGTTTTATTGGTCCTTTTGCTATCACGGAGAAGTGCGGACCCGTAGCCTACCGGCTGGAATTACCGGCAAGTCTAGCGGGTGTTCATGATGTATTTCATGTTTCACAGCTGCGGAAGTGCCTCAAATTCACCGCTGCTGTTCGCACTGAGGACATCGACGAATTGAAACCGGACCTGACCTACACCGAGCGACCGGTTCAGAGTTTAGATGAAAAGACCCGGGTAACCCGGAACTGGACGATCCGATTTTTCAAGGTGCTGTGGAGTAATCACACCGTGGACGAGGCGACGTGGGAAAGTGAAGATTACCTCCACACCAACTATCCGGTATTTTTAGCTTTGTACAGTTTGTAATTACCTCTCCCGTCTCGTTCCTGTTTTGTAATCTCGGGACGAGATTCTTTTAAGGGGGGAGGAATGTAAAAGTCCCAAAAATGTGTATGAATAAAAACTAAAGTTTGAGTTCATATGTGTGGCAAAGACATGAAAAATGGGACTTGCTAAAACTTTTCTTCATGCAAGGTAATACATGGATGAACATCCAACATGAGGTTCACCTTTTTACTTAAAAGTGTTGGACCAATAAGGAGTTAAATACCTCTTTGCATGTGAGTTTAAAATTCAGATTTGAAAATTCAAAGTTCACACATATGGTGACCCAAAAACTTTGAATTAACATGCAGCCATATAGTTGAGTTTTTAGGGAAAAGGTTATCACTAACTTTGCAATTGTAGGGTGGGCTCAAAGGAGAGCTAAAGAGAAGAAATTGCAAATTCTAAACCAAATTCAGATTTAGTCTTGCAAATTCAAACTGAATTTGAAGAATTCAAATTCTAGCCCACCTTTTTAAAACTTAGAATTTTGGGGAGTGAAAAGATCAGCTTGAGAAGATATTTGGTGAAGAAATGGGGGGTGGGACCCACAGGTCATAGAGCTAAAGGAGGAGACTTACTCCCTAAGTTTTGCTCTCGGTGGGAACTTTTCCCGAGCAGCTTGCGAGCGCCACCGAGCAGCTTGCCGGAGACAGCTCCTGCTGCCGGTCTCCACGTGCTGGTGCCCTGGGGTCGGTCCTGGCCGCACCCCCAACGTGATCACGTGGCCCCCCGGCCGAAGCAAGGCACAATTGCTTTCTTCTCCTCGCAAACAAACTGAGAGCCGAGCACCTCACCGCGCTGCTCCACTGCTCCCTGTCTCCCGGCCAGCCCAGCGCCTCTCCGGCAGGCTCAAGAGGTCACAGAGGTGCGCCAGGAGGTACTGATCCTCATCCCGTCGTCCTCCTGCTCTCCCCCGACGCCGGCTCGCCGGAATTAAATTTTTGGCACCGGCGCACGTATAGAACAGCTTGTGTTTAATTCGTGAAATTCTCCCAAACCGATTGATTATACCTCCTACAATTCAAACCACAGCAACTAGATGCCCTAGCGCCCTCCCACGCCGAAAACCAAAGGAAACCGACCCACCTACAGCCGTTTTCACGCGGGGAAACCTTGTCAGGCAGCTGCGCCACGTTCCTAGGAGCATGTAGGGCGAAACCGGAGCTCATTTGGTGGAGAAATGAGAGAGAACGAGCCATGCCAAGTTTTCTGCCGGTGTGCACCCGCGGGCTCTGGCGGGAGGTTGAAGAAGCACCTGACCCGTGGGCCCCACGCGCGACTGTGCTGTTTAAAATCAAACAGAGAGTTGTGCAAACTTGTAAAATGCATAACTTGGTGTAGGAAGCTCCAAAAATAGTGAGATAAATTTTGTTGGATTCTTTTACGAGAGTACTATCCAGAGGTACAACCCAATAATTATGAAAACCCCTGGTTTTGGCTCATTAATTCATAGAAGGAAAAGCTTGTGGGAATTTTTCCAGGAGTTCTATGTTTTGGAAAATCTCCAAATTTGGGCAGGAGAGTATTCCAAATATACTTGAACTCCAGTAAAATTTTCAGAAGCATTGGACCTCATTTGATTGGCCAAATGTGGTGTTAATTCCTTATGTCTCTGAAAATGGGAAAATAAACAGAGGTCAATTTCAGAAATTTTCCCCAAACTTTAGAACCTCATAACTCTTGCTAGGAATCCCCAAATTTAGTGATTCAAATTGGGTTGGATTCATATTGAATAGCTCTGTCCAAATCTACAACCCAATTTGTATGAAACAAATTATTTAGTTCTGGAAAATTCTTGGAAGGTTTTCTGAAAAAGAATTATTGAGGGAGTTTGGTTTATCCAAAAATACCCAAATTTTTCCATAATATTCTTTAGCATATTTTTGACCTTATAGCAAATTTTCAGCTCATTTGAAGATCATTTGAGTAGGAATTTTCTAAAAAAACAATCTGCTGTGTTCATAAGAGTCCAGAAACATTTCCAGAAAATGTTTCCCACTTCAAAAATCTGTTCTGAGCAATCCATAGTTCCAAAAATCATAGGAAAATTTAGGCAAGCTCTCTGGGACATACTTGGAATTGTAGTTCACTTAGTTGGGCATTAAAATGCACATTACTACAGAATTAATTCTATTGAGTACAAATGCTTAAAGAATTGTTCTGGCCGAACTACCCAAGTAAAAGGGCTGAATTTTGGACCAGATGACTCTCATGTGATCAAGAACTCACATGTAAATTATCAGCCCAAGATGAATCCTGGAACTCCCTGTTCTTATTCTCCATACTTATGTATAAGGGAAAAATACATAAGAGATATTGTGGGAATTATGGAGGACACAATATGACTCCACATTAGCTGCAATTTAGCAAGCTAAACCCTTAGGTAGTATAGAACCTGCTGTAAAAGTTTTGAGGCCATTGGAGTTCTTTTTCTTCAGTTGCACTCAAATCTTTTCAGCTTATCTATTATGTTCATTACGGAACATGATTAGTGTATAGCTAAAGCCTTTAGGACAAATTAGTTTATTTCTGTTCTTTGCACAACAGAGGCAAACCAAGCCATGCTTGGCTTTTCCACACAACCTCTGTTACTAAGAGATTAATTCTATAACTTCTTTCCATTACATTCTATAAAACATGTGCATATGCATCTCAATAGGAACCACAACGAAGGGGACTCAAGGGAGTGATTCATCGAAGTGGATCAAGCTCCGGAGAGTCAAGGGTGGATCTGCAAGGATACTAACTGCTTATATACGACTACCCTGCAAAACAGGCAAGCTCCGGTTTGCATTTAACAGCTGTTAATTTTTTATTTTGTATTCACCTTTGGTTAAGATTCGAACTGTGCATTAGGTCTATTGTTTGATACTCCTCTTGCATAGCCAAATGACCCATGGATTATTGGGTAGGTGTCTTTCATCGTGTACAACAGCCATGCTTAAGTACGGTTCGGTAGAAGTCGAGTGGTGAGATGCTACTCGCAGATTTAGGAACAACAGGGGCATAAGGGATTGGTTCGTAATTGAATTAGCAAGTTAAAGTTGAGACCGGAAGGTTGTAGGAGCAGCAGGACATAGGGGCCTGGGTGCTGTAGACCTGTCCGTGTCGGTCAAGGACCGATCCGTATGCGGCCCTGTTGAACAAGTTTGAGTTGTGTACCGGACTCATGCTGGCTATATGGGACCCAGTAAACCGATGTACCTCGGGAAGCTGTCGTTGGGACTTTTCGGGTCGCCTCAGGCGGACGGCCGGTGTGCAGTATGTGGGGAATATTCTCATGACATCTCATGTCGGAAGGTGCACCATGAGAGTAGCTACTGTACGGGGCGACTTGATCGATTCGGCGGGGGTGAAACGGGGGAAAGGCTGCCACGTACGACGTCAGTGATGGTTGTTGTAGGCAACGTCGAGTACGGGTGTACGTGTCGTGTAGTCCGGGTGTTATTGATTCGAATCACCGTCGCTCGCGGAATGGACCGAGCATACTTGTTCTCACAGTCGTGACGTAGTAAGAACTTGCACGAGAAAGGAACTAATCATCTTGCTGTGAAGTATTATTCTACCTTGTATTCAAGACTGATGAATAGGCTAGTGCAAACTCGATTCTTTTATGCCATGAGCAATTTACATCGGGGGAAAGCATTTCTTGTCTGATTGTGTACTCCCGATGTGGCGTGCCCAGGGTTACTTAAAATGCTGCAATTAATACCTGAAAGTAAGGATGCACTTTTTGGCGAGTTTAATTATGCTTACACCATCCTATGTTAGGTTCATAACCTCACTTAGAGTTTCATGTTTAGGATGACGGTTAAGCCTTGCTGAGCGTATGCTCACGGATGCTATCCGAGTTGTTTGCAGGTAATTGACTCGATGTTTATGAGAAGGGATGCCGATGAGACTCGGGAACCTCCGAGTGCTTACTCAAAGAGCATCCTCGCCGCTGCAGATTGATCTTCGTGTTGCTAGTAAGAAACGTCCGGGGGCTGGACTGTTTCTTTGTTGCTAGTTTAGATATGAATCGTGAGGGTGGTAGTCTTCCGCTGTAGTTTACTCTGATGTAACTATTTGTAAAACATTCTTGTACGCTTCCGCTAAACTATTTATGTAATATGATGTGTGTTCATCGACCCGTGTGCTGTTGGGTGCCGCATAACACGGCACCACCCAACGACGTCCCGTGGGGCCGTCTCAGCGTGGTATCTGAGCTGCTTCACCTACCCTCTGGACGACAAGCAATGCCTCAACACCCAGCTACCGGAATTACATCGGTTTCCTGGTTCCCATATATCCGGTAGGTCTTCGGTACTGTTCTAACTTGTTCAACAGGCCCACACACGGCTCGGTCCTCAATCGAAACAAGCGGAGCTATGGCACCCAGGCCCCAACGTCCTGCTGCCCTTACTCTCCGCTCGGTCTCATTTTTCTTGCCATGTGTTCCATTTGCTATCTCTACCTGAGTAGTGTGCCTCTAACCTATGCTCGCGAGCAGTTCCAACTACTCGACTTGTACCGAATCCTACACTATCTTAGCATTGCAGTAGCTAATCGAGGTTTACAAACCTAAGCCCAACCCAGGGTTTTCTTGGCTATGCATTTGGGTTTTCAACAAGACTCCAATGCAAAATTTAAGTGGGTGCTCAAAGGAACTTCTCAAAACAGTAAAATTTATAAAAAGGCTAATGCAAACCGGAGCTTGCCTGTTTTGCAGGGTAGTAGTATATAATAGAAGTTAGTGATGTTCGATCCTTGATCTTTCTGAATCTCCTCAACTGATCCACATGTCAAGAGATGACTCCGCCGAAGTCCTTCGTCATGAACCCTATCGACATGTATATGCATAATATTTTATAATGCAATTTAAAGTCTTAAGAGATTAAAACTTCTTAAGACAGAGCCTGTGTGGAGATGATAGGATGATATTGTTTCCTCTGTTGTGCAAAGAAATTAAAGGCACTAAATCTATCTTAGATGTTTCATTACATTCCTAGCTAAGTTCCTAATGAACATATAAGTTGCTAGAATGATTTGTGTAGAACTACAGATCATGATCTTCAATGACTTCGAAATTTTTACAGGAAGTCATACACTACACAGAGACTTAGCTTGCCAAATTGCAGCTAAAGTGGAAGGAAATTGGGTCTCCCATAATTTCTCCACTAATCCCTATGTTTTTCTCATATGCATAAGATTGGAGAACAAGGACAGGAAGATTCAAGGCTCAATTTGTGCTGAGAATTTGCATGTGAATTCCAGGTCACATGAAAGTGTTCTGGACCAAAAATGAACACTTTTTATTGAGTGTTTTATTTAAAACAATTCCCTAAGAAATTAAGCAAATAAAATTTAATTCTGAAGTTACTCACACGTTCATGCCCAACTTAGTGAACTACAATTTCAATTATAGTTCATAGAGTCAGCATGAATTTTCCTAGGATTTTTGGAGCTGAGAATTTCCCAGAAATGATTTTTCCAACTCTGGGACATTTTCTGAAAAGTCTCTATATTCATTTGAACACAGTACATTGAAATCTGAATTCTCCCAAACAGTTCAACTCCAATTTCGCTGAAATTTATGCAGGAGTTCAATAACATCCTAAGGATTATTCTGGCTAAATTTGAGAATTTTTGGATAAACCAAACCCCTCAAAAATTTTTTTACTGATAAGATTCAAAGAATTTTCCAGAATTAATTAATAACTTTCATACAAATTGGGTTGCATATTTGGATAGAGTATTTCAATCTGAATCTAACCCAATTTGAATCACTAACTTTTGAGGTTCCTACACAAAGATATGATTTTTACAAGAATTGGGGAAACCTGAAAATGAGCTCTATTCTATTTTTCCAATTTTCAGAGACATAAAGAATTAACACCACATTTGGCCAAGCAAATGAGGTCAAATGCCTCTAAACGTTTACTCTTGATTTCAAGTATATTTGGAAGTATCTCCTGCCCAAATTTAGGAATTTTCCAATACACATAACTCCTGGAAAAATTCCTACAAAATTTACCTTATATGAATTAATGAGCCAAATCCAGGTATTTTCATAAATATTGGGCTGCACCCCTGGATAGTACTCTCTGAGAGGAATCCAACAAAATTTGTTATATAATTTTTGGACATTGCTATACAAAGTTATGGCTCTTTAAACTTTGAACTGAAATTTGAAAACAGAGAAAAGTTCAAATGTCTGCTGCTGGGCCCGGGCCACGTGTCACTCACTGAAACAATGACACACGGGCTACACAGTTCCAGGCGTGCAGTCACACCGGATCCGATAGCCACAGAGGATCGGGATTTTTAATTTCCCTCTCACTGACTGCTGGGGCCCGGATTACTTCTTCTTCCTCCCGACGCCTCTCGCGCGTGCACCGCTAGGTCACCGGAGCTCGCCGGAAACCGGTCTCCTGACCTCTGCCTGAGCCCCTGCTCGCCGCAAGGGACTAAAATCACGTGCTGAGCATCTTGGTGGAGCTTCCCCGGGCCGGCGAGGTCCCTAACCTCTCTCGCGACGGCACAGCAGCTCGGCTCACCTTCAGCGGCGCCGGCCGGCTAACCTAGCCCACCGAAAGCTCGGTGAAATGGTGCTACAGCACCAGTGAACCATAAGGAAGCTCGACATAACCTCAAAATGGCTCGGGAACGGTGGCTAATGGTGTTTCACCGTGCACCCGAGACCTCCTCCATGTTTGAGCTCGGAAAACCTAGAATTTGTGCGGTCTACGTGCGTTTCCAAGCTACGGTTGTGAAGAGCAAATGATGGCCGACTACTTTCGGTACTGTGTGCAAGATTTGGCGACATAAGAACGAGAATTGAGATCGAATTTGAGAGTACCATACCAGAAGGTTGTTTTGTGCCCACCGGAGAAATTTTCTCAAATTTGCGCTCGGTTGTCCATTGCTTTGCTTGAGCTTCGAAGGAGAGTAGCACGGTGCCTTGGCGCGTCCAAGGGCACCGGTACTTGGCCGTGACATGCGCTAGACTCAGCTGTCCACGGGAGCCTCCTCATCGGTTCTCGTTCAGCCGCCGCGCAGACATGGCGTTCCCGCGGTAGGTAGGCCAAACATCGGTCGGTGGCGCGTCGAGGAGGGATAGGGAGAGGCCCTGGTGCCATTTTTCTACTCACTAGCCTCTCTTCGCGTCAGGTTATGGATTTCCGAACGACCGGCAGTCTGGCGACAGCGAGCGGCGCTCTGTTTGTTGTGAGGGAGAGAAGGGTGTCGTTGTTCTGCTCGTGAGCAAAGACAGACACGGCTCGAGCCGCTGATCACGTTGAAAAATCCACAGAGGAGCTTCAGCTGCTGGGGAGGTGTCCCGGTCACCCCTCGGTGTCACCCGGAGCTGGCTCGGCACTGTCTCGGTTGCTTCGAGTGGAACAGAGAGAACCGACTCAGTTTCAGATATTTGGGTGCATATGAGAAGTGGGTCGCACTCTCCTCCTTAGCTCTCCAAAATATCTCCAAAATTTGCAAATGATGAAATTCAATTGTGTGGAGTTGAAATTCAATTGTGTGAAGTTGAAATTCAATTGGATAATTGGGCACAATTCATCCAAATTCATATATGTATTTGAATTCATTGTACATTTAGGTCTATTTGGAAAAATGGATAGCAAATATCTTCAAAAATTCATGAGACTTTGCCTACCCCCTAGTTTGGACCTAAGGAATTCAAATATGAAACCTGATTTTTGGTTTGGCTGCTGCAAATGAGGTTTTGATCACAACAGTTTGCATTGTTATTGTTGCCCTCATTTGAACTTTGAGTTTGAACAATTTGAGTTTAAACATCTGAATTTCATTCCCCCTTGCACATGAGAGCTTACACATGGGTTTTAAGATAACTTTGTCCCCCAACACTCAATTGATCCTAGGCAAGAGTGGTGGGACACTCATGTGTGTCATCATATGTGGAAAAATTTAAACAAGTCCAAATTTTCATAACTTGAAACCAAATGGTGTTCAAACTTCAGTCCCTTTGTATTCAAAATTTTGGGACCTTTATACGTAACTTCATCGTTGGAAGGCATGACAAAGCGCTTGAAAACCTTTTCCCATATTGCAAAACTTTGCGCCTGTATGTAAGCCTCCATGCAAGCCTTCCAAACCTTAAAATCAACGCCATCAAAAACACAGGGTTTTGCAGAGTATTTCTCCATGTTGGTTAGTAAAAACATGTGCAAATCACAAAGATTAGAGCACCGTGGCTCTGATACCAATTGTAGGATCGAAGAGCACGTGAAAAGCTACCAAAGGAGGGGTGAATGGTAGTTTAAATCTTTTTCAGCGGAAGCTACAAAACCCCTTGGTAGAAATCAATATGTTAAAGAAACAAGTGTGTGCGATCGACCTAAACATGTTCAATCATAACAAAACTAGTATAGACTATATAAAATCAAGTCATGCAGACAGCACAACAAGAATCATGAAAATTCGTTGAGTAAAACTCAAGTTATGATCAAAATATCGAACAAGGGTTAATCTGTTCTACCCGAGTAAAAAAACAGATCTGCAACGCTGCAAAGAAACTCGTGTAACACAAAAACCACAAATACAATGACCGTAAATTTTCACAGATGATAGATCATCAAGTTTTGAAGACATCAAAAAAAGAATCACGGCAATTGGATCAGTAAAACGCGAGTTATGATTGAAATCCCAAAGCAACATCTGGCTGTCCGGAAACTCGACGAGAAGCACTTGCCAAAAACAAGTCGGACGAAGAAGGCACAAAAGCTCCTCTAAACTACAAATTTTATTGATCAAAAACATAATAGGAACATCCCAAAGTCGTACTCCATGAGTTCTAGCCTCCTTTGCTTATATAACCTGCCCTTAGGCCAACCCAATCTCAACTAGGACTCCTACTCCTACTCAGTTTCAACCCAAATCTTCCATAACTGCTCAAGACTCTTCCATACGCAGATAGAAGCAATATTAAGACTTCCAACACCTTAGGAACGTCCCAAACATTCTTAAATCAACTCAACTTCATGCCTACCATGAAATCTAACCAAAACAAACTCAAAACCTTCCATAAACACACGATAACCACCTCAGCCGCAGCGTGAGAAATAATCCAGCCGGTTGGACCTCTCCGGACATATCTTCACGTTCATATCACTTTACCACACCTTTGAACAATGTTGCCACGTCCATGCACCCCTTGCACACGTGCAAACACTTTCCAAAACGTCCATGATACCTTCATATGCATTGTTCTTCATATGCGTGACCTCCCGATTAATTCAACCAAAATTCCTCCCGAGCTTGGTTGTTGAACCTCATCTCCGCCCTAAGACTAGTTCAATGGATCACCGTCACCAGCCATGTCTTGACCTCGAGAAACACCTGCATATGAATAAACAAGCAAATCTTCCGAGCACAAATCCTCAACTTGACTCACATTAGTCCGAAAACCACAACACCTTATGTGAGCACCTCATGTTGCAAACATAGTAAGATAATATACACCATGATCATCCAAAACGCATCAAAAACTTAGTAAATGAATACTAAGCAAACTTCCCATAAGCCAAAAAATAAGTTTGAAACATTACAAGTTAAAAACATAACAGCCGCACAAATTTTTCAGCATGTAGAAAGTTTGGACAGTCCAAAATAGCCACTATGCGTTACACAAAAAAAGTTTGTACAGTCCAAAGTGAAAAACACGTGCAGCTCATGTGTGCGACAAGTTCGGACATTCCGAAACGAGTTCCCGTAAGTTCGGACAATCCCAAGTGAGCTTCTCAGGTATATTCAAAACTTTGCATATAAACACTCACTTTTAATATAATTGCCAATGTATTCAGCACATAGGTCTCACAATAATCATTTACCATTGCACTAGAACTCTTTGTTCACTGCTCTCCACGCTAGTGAAAGACCTCTTTGTTCACTTCTCTCCACGCTCGCCGCACCCGAGCTTCCTCTGCCGCCCTCTTCGGGTTGCCGTTGCGCCGAAAATCCACGCCTCCTCTCGCCTCGATTATAACAGCAAAAAGGTGCGCCGAAGTTCGCTGGTGGTGAAAGCCGTTTTCCATTTGCTTCAACATGCGCAAAGTAATTCTAGATTTTCCCTCGGTGTGTTCATTTGAGCCGAGTGGGTTTCGAGGTGAAATTCACCTCACATGATCCATTAGAGATCTGCTGCATTTAAGGACATGATCTAGACATCCATACAGAGCTGTAGGAACAAGTAGAGTAAGTTTTGCCCAAGTAGAGCACATCACCAGAATTTACCGAGCCGCCTCTGCCGTCACGCAAACATCTCCGGCGAGTTTCCGGTGGAGCTGAGGTGAGCAGCATATTCAATGACCAAAATTATGTGGGGGCGGTGAGTTTCATGAAGTTTAGTGGCCGGGAAGTCCGTTGCTGCAAACTCTCTTGCGTGCTCCGCCGCGCGAACCCGCGGCAGGTGGGAGGTAGAAGAAGGCCGATGTGTCCCGCATGTCAGCGACTGCTTTGATCCGTTGTGGCCGGTATCCAGTGTGGCAACGCCGGTTTTATTCTGTGGCCCGGTGTTGCTTCGCTCTGAGTGGTCCATTTTAAATGAGTGGGCCGGGGCGGCTGTTTAAGGGATTTTCAATAGGAAAATAATTCTAGTTTCAGGGTAAACATTGAAAATTCATAACTTTCAGTAGGATTATCCAAAATTTCTTAAACATTTTTTTAGAATCCTTGTGACCAGTAATTTCTGGCAACACCATTTAATTGGTATGAAAATCTCTGGATTTTTCTTATTAATTCCTTTAAATTAAATATTTAGGAACTAATTCCAGGAGATCCCATATTAGGAGAAATTCCAATTTTGGTCAGAAAGTTCCTTATAATAGCTTTGATCTTCAGGCAAATTTTAGCTTCAGTGGACTTTGCTAAGTGGGATAAATAATAGCATTTCGCCATATGTCCCTGAAAATTCCCTAAATTCACAGAAACAATTTCAGAAATGGTTAGCAACTTGTAAAATCCATATCTTTCTGTACAAGGCTTAGAAAATTATTAAACCATTTTTTGTTGGACTCCTTATGACTTCTACTGTATGAATAACATACTTAGATGCATATCAAAGCCCCAAATTTTCATTGGAATTAAAGAGAAGATTAAAGCCCTAGGGATTAATTATGAACACATACTTAAGGGATAAATCATGAAACTTGTCTATCAAATCATACATGATCCATGTTAGCTACCATAGAAATCTGAGGGGCGTTGGACTTCATTTGTTAATACATGTAATTAAACTTATGACTCATATTCATATAATTAATACAACGTTTGCATATTGTGCATATCGGTTAGTCTCCTAACTCGAGGAGACTCCGGAGCCACTCGAAGTTTTCCTTCGGAGACTGACTGGAACCAGAGCAGCAGCAAGGCAAGCCCCGGTTTATATTTAACAAGCTTTTATAACATTTTGCTTTATAACCTATGTTTTGTAGTGATAGGATGTGCATTAGGCCAAGGTAATTCAAAACCCAATGGCATGACCAAATAATCCTTTTACTTCAAGGATAGCTTAGCATCATGTCGTGTAGACTCTTGCTAGGCTCAAGTCATAGAAAGGATTCGGTAGAAGTCAAGTAGTTGGAATCTACTCGCGAGAGAAAGAATAGGGCACATGGAGGATTCCTGAACAAATTCCACTCAATTGACAATGATATGGGGCAGAGATGTAGTGTGCAGCGAGACGTGGAGGTCTTGTGTGCGTAGCTCTGCTTATGTCGATCAAGGATCGTGCCGTGTGCAGCCCCGCTGAGCAAGTTTGAACAGTACCGGTAGCATACTGGATATATAGGCCCCAGGAAAGTGATGTAGCTTGGTTAACTTGGTCGTTGAGGCATTGCTCGCCGTGTTGGTTGAGGGCAGCAAGGTGCAAATCCGCTAGCGAGAAATGTTGAGGACGCTTGCTCCGTGTAGGGACCTCCTGCTCGGAACGGTAGGACAGGTTCAACGATTGAGTATCCTCATGAAAGGTGGTCGTATACCGCACAAAGAGAGCATGCCTCTGGCAGCTTCTAGTATGGGCGTACATGTCGTGTATATCGGGTGTCTTTTGATTGCAATCACCGACCCTCGTGGTTATTTGAGTGTCGCTTGTTCACTACGTTGTGACGTAGTAAGAAAGAGTAGATGGAGTAGGAATAACATTGATAATATGATTTGATATTGCATTACAAACTTGTGTGAAGTAAGAGTAGTGCAAACTAAACATAAAGTTCATCCCCCGTGGTAAGCAACATCGGGATGAAGCGTTTCTTGTTTGGTTGCGGAGTCACGATGTTGTGTAGCACCAGGAGATTAATATGCTGCTTAAAAGTGAAGTTAAGAACCTAAGGTTAGGCGACTCTTTTACGCAATCCTTCCCTACCTATGTTAGACCTCCTCATCATCTAGAGTTCCATGGTTAGGATGCGTCGGTTAAAACTTGCTGAGCCTTCGTGCTCACGTTTGCTATATAAGCTGTTGCTGCAGGTGAGGGGTCATTTATGGCCTCGTCCAACAAAGAGATCGATTGGGAGGCCACACCCCCATCGGGGTACTGTGGGGACCCCTCTGGTCCATACTCCAGGAACCACATTGGGTGGTGTCGTGCGATGCGGCACCCAACAGCATACATGAAAAGACAGCATAAAACATATGAATTATTTTTATTTCTCAACACAACATAATTTACAACATAATGTACAAAGAATGCATATACGCAGTGGAAATAAAACTATCCACATACTCACTCTCGATCCTAACTACGCCGAAGAGAAGTCGTCCAGCCCGTGGACGCTTCCCTCTATCTTCACAAGAGTGTAAGGTAGCGGCAAAGGTTTCCGATGAGTTATACAAACCGTGGGGTTCGATGCCTCACCGAACAACTGTCATCCTATCATATTACCTGCAGAAACAACTAAGAAGGAAACTGTGAGCACAATGGATTAGCAAGGCTTAACCGACAGTCCTAAACATGTAACTCTACATGCGGGGTTTGTAATAAGGTAGGCAGCTGAATTGCATATCAAAGCTTGGCTAAACGTTGATCCTTATGTGTATATTATTATAGTAGAAAGTTAATGATCCTCATGCATCACAACACCAGAAGTCCACAATCAAATAAGAAACGCTTATTCTGATGTTGCTCGCAAAGGTGGAATGGAAATATAGTTTGCACTATCTCTAATACACTCAAGGTTCCACTACAAGAATTAAGCAATGATCAACATTTATAATCCTCAATTCCTCAATTTATTTTGTAAACAACTTTTTACGTGCCACATCATATTAGAACATACTATCAAAATTCATCATATTAAATAGTAGAGACGAATACATGTGAATCAACACTTAATATTTATTCATATATATCCACAAATAACATATGCAATTAAAATTTTCAAAACTAACACACAATACATATATTCACATTTCAAACAACCACACATGACACATATAATTAAAAATTTGTAAAGATTAACACATAGTGCAAGTATCAAGTCTACCAGAGCTACTTTCTAAATGTTATGACTAATAAAATAGAATTTACAAACAAACAACAAACAATAGATTGGTAAATAGGCTTAAGTTCACAATAGAGAATTACTGATGAAGAGATTATTTGATTTTGAGCTTGCATGAGGATTTTTCTTCAATTCTTGTTATTTAAATGGTTTTGGAATGGTTATAGTTAATTTACTGGTGTCTATGATTTATTTTGGACAATTGTCACTTGCATTATGATCTAGAGATCAAATATTATTTTTAGAGATTTTATAAAACTTAAAGAATGTATTTTATAATATTTTGTGTGCAATTTTTGTGCGGACTTAGCAATTTTCTTAGTGTACGGGCCGATGCACAATAAGTTTAATTGGATTATTTTCTATTCGCAATCTAACCGGACCAGGTTTAGATATATTCTAATAAATATGGATATTGACTATTTGGTCGGATATTAATCCATACCGTTTCTGATCCGATATCCGAAAGTGAATATCCGAATCCGACAAAAATGGATATGGATTGGATATTTTCAAAAAGTGTAGCAAGTGGTACAGAAAACATCCCATCAGTTTTCATTTCTGCCCGCAGACACTAGGTGCAAGGGCTCCTCATTGGTGACGCCATTCCCCTTGGCAGAGGCCACATTTACTCGGCATTGCAACATTCCATGAACATCAAGTGCAAATCTGTCTACCTCTAATTCTTTTGAAATTCTGCACAAATTGAAACACAAAATTGATGAACAAACACAATACAAAATTGACAATTAATCTCACAAATTTAATGCAACGCCAACCCCACATATTAGAAGATCAATATAGCCAAACAACAAAAACAATGGATGTCATTTCAAAAAAACAAAAACAGCGGATATGCTACGATGATCTAGTACATCTCACTGCCAATTCCCGGGGTAAAAAAGGTCTTCTCTGGAATCGTGACTCTCTCACCCGGACAGTCTCCGGTTCAATCTCTTTCTCTAGTTGAACGAAAGTGGGGTATAAGAAATGAAAATGATTTCACCACTCACATAGACAAGATTGAAAGCAAGGAAGCCTAATTATATACACAACAAGAGGAGCCCAAAGAACGATGAAATCGTACCAAAGATGGCCAAGTGGGCTGGGGCATATGGGAAGGCATGAAGCACTACTTTGGCCCAGCCCAAGCACGGCAATGACCCGATTGGTGCCGTGCCTAGCCTGGAACAACCTAGTGTGTTGGATCGTGCTAGAGTCAGAAGTGGAGCACATTGGGTGACATGGTACCGGCATAACCTGTTTATATTTTTAGTCAAATACAGTTAATATTCGTAGCTAAACAAAGGAAACAATTCAGCCCAGTGGTAATCAGTTTTATTCTAAATAGTATTAAGCAACTGTCTAACCACGTTTAAACTGTGAACATAAGGCAATTGTGTTTCTTAGAATCTAAATGGGCCTCTAAACAGTTGACCAATTTAAACAGTTAACGGATTGCCCAAACGTCGTATACAAGATAAACGAAACGGGTCTGAATTAGTTTTAGATGTTTCGGCCGTCTAAGGCATCATTCATCGGGTAGGACATCCTCACAACTTCACCAAAGCCACCGCCGCACAGGCTCCATCGTGTGTAGGCCATCCTCGAGTCCCATCCAAATTGTGCGCAATAGTCAAAGCGTTGACGTCCTTGAGCCTCATCCCGCCCGTGCTATCATCGAAGCGCCAGCATCGTCCAGGCTCATCCCGCCCGCATGCAGCTGTTGAAGCACCGGCATCATCCAACCTCATCTTGGCGGTGCACCCGTCGAAGCTCCGGCGTCATCCAACCTCATTCTTCCTGAGCACCATCACCACATTGTCCACCTGGTCAAGCAGCCAACAATGCTCAGGCCCCACCGCGCACCCATCCCCACCTCCACCAGCGTCGCGTGTCCATCCAGCATAGGCACCATTGTCCGCACCAGGCTTGTGGCCCAGGACAATACTCTCTTCACCCATTCTTGGTGGCTGATCTGAAAGGAGGAGCAGAGCAGAAGAAGAGCAGATGGTGACGAGATAGAAAGGGATACATGGGAAGTGGGCTTGCTAATTCACCAATATAGCTCATTACCTACTCTTTTTTTCTTTCCTTTCCACCTACTACAAGATGCTAAGTATTAAACCATTTTGCTTGCCTAAATCTAGCTCAACCATTAAACACTAAACAATAGGCCATTTTCTGTTTAGTTTTTACCTTTTAGAATAAAAGTGGTGGTAAGCATGTTGTCTCTAAAGTCTACTGTTTCGATCTTGCAAATGTCTGATTTTGCTGTGAAATGTGGTGGAGGGGAGCTCCCCAGCTGCGCCTAGGGCTGCGTAGTAGAGAGTAGAGCTACAGGGAGGAGGAGGAGGATTGCTACACAGAGGGTAGCGAGGAGAGGAAGGGTTGACACAATGGCTGCTAGGATTAGCAGCCAGAGTGACCAAGGTAGAAAACAACCCGTAGGTAATTTTCTTTATTCCTTGATGAATTACATGAGCATGGAGGGGTGCACTATATAGGCCAGGGCCCTGCACGCCCTTCCTAAATCTGTGCCCAGGCGGTTGGGAAAGCCTAACCGCCTCTATCACACCATATTCTTTATTTCCTTCTCTAATAGATTATTACCCCCTAATCCAAAACATTTCCCTCTAAGCGCCCAGGCAGTTGGGGAAAGCTCAACCACCTCTATCCCTTATTTCTATCTATTAAACACTAAATCTATAATTTATTTATTATTATCTAAACTCCTCATCTAAAGAGATTTCCTTTGCCTTGTGCCTCAAGCCGCCGACCCTCCTAGTGCGCGGCTGCTGGCTCCTTTGTGGGCCCTGTGCGCATAGTGGAGGCCCACAAAGGCGTCCACAGCATTTCCCCCCTTCCCAACAAAGAGCTTGTCTTCGAGCTGGAAGGCGGGGTGCTTCATCTTGAAGTCTTCTAGCTGCTCCCAAGATGCATCAGCTTCAGAATAACTTCCCACTTGACGAGCAACTCCTAGACACCTCTGTTCAGTCATGCCCTTTGGATCTCTTCAGGCGTAGGCACAACCCACCCATGGAGAAGTGGTGGCAAAGGGACCACCTGAGCTGGAGCAGGACCTTCAAATTTCTTCAACAGGGACTCCCACTCGACGGGGTTTCCCTGTTGGGGGTCCGTCTCCTCCTCGAGAGTCTCTTCCTCATAACACCCTGCAAAAGCTTCAAACACAAGCAGTGAGTACGATGGCTCAACAAGTCTGATCCGTCTTTCCTATACATGAAACTTCTACATGCTGGATTATCCGAATAACCCGTCACGTACGCCCGTACTCGATGTTGCCTACAACATCCATCACGGACGTCATACACAACCACCTTTCACCCGTCAGCAAAATGTTGAACTAGGCCTATCGGCCTGAGCAAGAGGTCTCTGTGCGTGTATCTGCAGTGCCGCCAGCCGATTTACACCTCAAGCTCTCAACCTACCCTCTGGACGACAAGCAATGCCTCAACACCCAGCTACCCGAATTACATCGGTTTCCCGGTTCCCATATATCCGGTAGGTCTTCGGTACTGTTCTAGCTTGTTCAATAGGCCTGCACACGGCTCGGTCCTCAATCGACACAAGCGGAGCTACGGCACCCAGGCCCCAAAGTCCTGCTGCCCTTACTCTCCGCTCGGTCTCATTTCTCTTGCCATGTGCTCCATTTGCTATCTTTACCCGAGTAGTGTGCCTCTAGCCTATTCTCGCGAGAAGTTCCAACTACTCGACTTGTACCGAATCCTACACTATCTTAGCATTGCAGTAGCTAATCGAGGTTTAAGAACCTAAGCCCAAACCAGGGTTTTCTTGGCTATGCATTTGGGTTTTCAAGCAAGACTCTAATGCATAAATAAAGTGGGTACTCAAAGTAAGTTCTCAAAACAGTATAAAATGGTTAATGCAAACCGGAGCTTGCATTGCTGCTGTTGGTCGTAGGCTAGCTGTTCCTCCGGAGTTATGAAGTATATGACTTTGGGCTCCTCCTCAACCTTAGCGACTACATGAGATAAATACATGTATTTATTAATTTGAATGCATTTGAAGTTGAATTTGTTAAGACTATAAGTATTTCTAGAAAGTCCTAGTGACTCTGAATTTTTTACTGTGGTTTGGATACAACCTAAACAGAGACTTGGTTAAGTTTCATTTGCAGCAAAGCTCATTTGAGTCCTCCACAAATCATTGTGTATTTGACCTTAATTGGAGCTCTTAGGGTGTTCTAGGATTTTCATGGAGCAAGCCATGACTTTCTGAAAACTAGATTTTCAGAGGGTTCTAATGGAGTTGGTTTCACTTAATTTGAAGACTCCTAGCCAAAGATGTGAGCTAAACAATTTCAGAGAAAATCTGAAAATGTTTCTAGACATTTAGCATTTTCTCTGGAACAGTTTTATTAATCACACCATTAGGTGGAACAAATTAGCTCAAATGGATCTGAAATTTGAATTGTAGCTCAAGGATATTATGGTGAACATCCTGACCAAATTTCAGAAGTTTCCTCCAAAGGGTTCTCCAGTTAAAATTCTAAAGATTCTAAATTTTGAAGAATTAATTCTGGAGAAATAAAGATTTTCATAAAGTGAAATTTTATTTTTTTGAAAGTACCCAGAGGGCTGAATCCAACAAAATTTGGTTCACTTGATTTGGAGTTTCCTAGCCAAAGTTATGTGGGTTTGAAGTTTGAACTAAATCTGAAAACCAGGGAAAAGTTTAAACTTCTGCTGGCGGGTCCCACGATGCAGAGCTTCTTCAACCTCACGCCAACAGAGTCCCCCGGCGGCGCCCTCCAGCTAGACTCGCTGGAACTGAGTTCCCGGTCACCCCTCGGGCCGAAACTCGCCGCCTCCCTGTTTTCCGACCTCGTGAACTCATCTGTTGGCTCGCCGACCACCGGCGATCACCGGAAACACGTGTGCACCGGTGACAGCGGAACCTAGGGTTCCGGCGAGTTTGGTCTCACGCTACATGGCACCAAACCGGTTGGAAATTGCTCGGAGAGCATCAGTGGAGCATGAGGAACCTGAAACGAGACCTTTTGGAAGCTAGAAACGCCGGCAAAATACTCTCGATGGTGAGCCGAGGTGTTTTGCATCGACGGTGAGGAAAACGGCCATATCACGACCGATCATCAACGGTTTCCCTTGCTTCTACCTCGAGCGTGTGCTCTAGCATGTGTAGAACCTACTGGCCAACAGGATCAACTAACAAGGGTGCGTGGAATCCGAATTTCAGTTTAAGGTGAGCTCGGGCCACATGAACTAGCTTTCGGTATATTTGTAAATTCTCGTTCTATGATTGATCATATGTCAAATGGCTTTCGGCTACACATTCTACACACAGTGACGCACCTTTCTTGTGTGGAGAAGTGGAGGCGAGGATGGCTGTAGCGTACTGTCCATGGCGAGCCGCTTTGGGTTCCGCCGGTTGGCTTCGGACGTGCGGCGCCGTTACTCAATTGGTGGCTAACAGCAGCTCACAACGTCGGAGTGGTGGTGATAGCATGGTAGAGCACGTGTGGGCAAGGCTTTTTCGTGTATACAGCTCGAGCAACCGAGGCTTAGCTAGCGTGAGCGATCGGGAATCGAGAGTGGCGGTGTTCGGGTGTGTTTTCGTGGGAGCCGACGATCGAGCTCGTTAGAGGTGATGAGAGGGTGAAGAACTTGGACTGTGGCGCTCGGCTACGGAGATAAGGGCCGGGCGACCGTGCCAGCGTGTGGAAAACGGAAGCAGCTGGTGTCACGCTCGCTCCCGCCGTGGCGTCTGTAGCTGCGGCCAGAAGAAACAGAGCGCCGGTTGAACTCGTTCCCTCTCGGTTGTGTCACTGCCACTGGGTCCCACTGCCCCTTTTAACCTCTAAAATTCAATTTCCCCACTGCTCAAAACAGTAGAGACCTTCCTACCCCTTGTAAGTTGATCAAACTTCAAAATGGCCAATTGACTTTGAATAATTCAGTGTGTGAGTTGATTTGATCAAATTTGCAGCAAATGTGAATCTGAAATTTAAATTTGATTTGAATTTAGCCACAATAGCTCATGTCAAGATTAACTCCAAATGGAGTGAAAATTGGTGTGTGAGCTCACAAAAATCTGCTGAGTGTGAATATGAATCCCACTTTTGAATTCATGGGATGAAAGGAGTTTGAATTTGAATTTGAGTTCAAACTAGCCTCTTTCTAATTATGCCAAAAAATACCTCAAAAAGGTTTTGGATTTGGGTGAAATTTGGCATGAGCATTCCTAGCAAAGTGTATGAGTTTTCATAGGCTCAGCCCCTATAAGATGCATGTGGGAAATGCCACTTTTGCATTTTGTGAGTTTATCCTCTAATGACCATGTTGATGGTGTTTACTTGCTCTTCAAAGGTGTTCATAAGTTTTCCTCCAATGAGGTGTGTGTAGTGTGATGAACACTTTGAATGTGTGCAAAAACTTAGGCCCTTACATTCCTCCCCCCTTAAAAGAATCTCGTCCCGAGATTATAAGGTGAAAATGAAAGAGAGGACGGTGGAAAATTACCGTATGTGCGACGTTAAAAAGTCAGGGTAGTTAGCACGAAGAAAACCTTCACTTTCCCATGTCACTTCATCTACGGAGTGATTACTCCATAGAACTTTGTAGAACCACAACGTACGGTTGCGTGTGGTTCGGACCTTTTCATCAATTATCTGAACCGGTTCCTCCCGATAAGTGAGATCCGATTTCAGTTCTTCAATATCCCCCAGCTGAACGGTAGTTCATAGCTTAAGGCACTTCCTCAGCTGAGATATGTGAAAGACATCGTGCACTGCGGAAAGTGTTTCTAGTAATTCCAGCCGGTATGCTACTGATCCACATCTTTCTGTAATCTGGAATTGATCGATGAATCGGGGTGCCAACTTTCCTCTTACCCCGAATCTATTCATGCCCTTCATTGGAGACACACGTAGATACACGTGATCCCCGACTTCAAATTGTAACGGGCGTCTTCTCCGGTCTGCATACTGTCTTTATCGGGATTGGGCGGCTTTTAAGTTCGCTTGAATCAACCGAACCTTTTCCTCCGCAATGTTGACAAGATCAATCCCGAAGGTGACCCATTCGCCAGACAAACACCAATTCAGCGGTGTGCGGCATTTTCTCCCATATAGCGCCTCATAGGGCGCCATCTTGATGCTGGCTTGGTACCCATTGTTGTATGAGAACTCGGCTAACGGTAAGCGATCATCCAAATTCTTACCGTGGTTAATAGCACAAGCTCGTAGCATATCTTCTAGAATCTGATTTACCCGCTCGGTTTGCCCGTCCGTCTGCAGGTGGTATACTGAACTGCGGATCATGTAAGGGCCTATGTTTTTAGGCACATATCCAAAGTGTTCACCACCACCACACACTCCATTTGAAGAAACTTGATGAATACATTTGAAGAGCAAGTAAACACCATCAACATGCTCATTAGAGAATAATCTCCCAAAATGCAAAAGTGGCATTTCTCACGTGCATCATATAGGGTCTGGGCAGATGATAAACTCCTACACCTTGCTAGGAATGTCCATGCAAAATTTCACCCAAATTCAAAACCTTTTTGAAGTCCTTTTGGGTATAACTAGAAAGAGGGTGAATTCAAACTATTTCCAACCCATGAACTCAAAAGTGGGAGGCATATTCTTACTCAGCACATTTTTGTGAGCTCACACACCAATTTTCATTTCATTTGGAGTTGATCTTGACATGAGCTAAGTTTAGCCAATTCAAACTTTATTTGAATTTCAAACTGCAAATGTGCTGAAAATATATTCAAACAAACCCCAATTTGAATTCTATCCAATTCAAATGGCCAAAGGGTGGATAATTCAAATGACCAAGGTTAATTGGGTCTCTACTGTTTAGAGCTGTGGGGAAAATTTAATTTCAGAGGTTAAAACTTGGGTGGGACCCACATGTCAGCCTCTATAGCAAATTCAACCGACTGAAAACTCAACACTCGGTTTCTCGGGCTTCATCCGAGGGTGCCACCGAGCGGGTCACCGAGACAGCTCCTGCTCGAGCTGTGCTGCGTCGACCGACGTCGCCTCTCTCTCTTATCCCCGCAGTCGAGCCGAATGGGGGCAGAACCGCTCAGTCTTTGCTCCCTCACGCAAGAAACTGATTAGAGCAGCCACTGCTCCTCCGATCGTCGGTCATCCGCCAATCTCGCGTACAAGCCTCGGCTGAGCAGCAAAACGGCACCACAGAACTCTCCACTACCCCCTCAAACCCTCATCGAGTGAGTTCGTGCTACATACACCGAGAACCACATTGTTCTGCAGCGGCCGCTACAAAGCCGAGAGGAGGTGCTCTCGTGGGCAGCCTCACCCCAGGCTTGTCACGGCCAAGCCAAGCTGTTTTCGGACGCGTAAGGACCTCCTGCAGCTCATCTCCGAATCTTGAGCCAAGAGGTTGAGCGTCAACGGCGAGTTTTGCAGTTTTTCTCCAGCCGGTGCAAAGTCACCTTCGGGTAAAAAATGTTGAAATTCCTGTTTGGTTCTTGTTTAAATCCCACCAAACTTCGCACATAGGAGCTAGACTTAGTGGCACACAAGTTGGCTTCACAACACCTAGCATGATAACCCCTGTACATGGCGTAATTCCAAGCTTGCCAACGGCGGCTTATTCGGGCAGCATCTGGCGCACGGTGAGACCCACCTTGGAGTGACGTCACCGGACTCTTCCCGAGCCGCCACACCGTTGCGAGCTTAGTTAGAGCCAACGTCGATGAGGGGAAACCCTCCCAACGTGTTCAGCGCACCAAATTAGGGGCTGGCAGCGAGTTGTAGCTCAGGAGCTGACCGAACTATCGAGTTCACCGGTGCTCCGGCGACCTCGGCGGCGCTACCGCGCGGGAGGCGCGGGGTACAAGACGACTGAGCCGGGCCCGCTGTCAGTGGGAGGAAACCGGGCGGTTGGATATTTTGTGGGAACGGATCGACTGTGGCAGCGTGGGAAACTAACCTGTAGCCCCGTGTGCCGTTGCTTCAGCACCCGACACGTGTATCCGTGGACCCACCGGCAGATTTAAACATTTCCCCGATTTTCAGTTTTAGTTCAAACTTCAAACCCACATAACTTTGGCTAGGAAACTCCAAATCGAGTGAACCAAATTTTATTGGATTCAGCTCTCTGAGTACTTTCCCGAAAATCAAGTTTAACTTCATGAAAATCCTTATTTCTCCAGAATTAATTCTTCAATGTTGAAATTGTTTAGAATTTTAACTGGAGAACCCTTTGGAGGAAATTTCTGAAATTTTCCTAGTATGTTCATCAAAATGTCCCTGAGCTACCATAAAAATTTCAGATCCATTTGAGCTAATTTGATCCATCTAATGGTGTGATTAATAAAACTGTTCCAGAGAAAATAGAAAATGTCCAGGAACATTTTCAGAATCTCTGAAATGGTTTAGCTCATATCTTTAGCTAGGAATCTTCAAATTAAGTGAAACCAACTGCATTAGAACCCTATGAAAATATAGTTTTCAGAAAGTCTTGGCTTGCTCCATGAAAATCACTAGAACACCCTAGGAGCTCCAAGTGAGGTCAAGTACATAATTATTTGTGGAGAGCTCGAATAAGCTTTGCTGCAAATAAAACTTCACCAAGTCTCTGTTTAGGTTGTAACCAAACCAAGGTAAAAATTTCAGAGTTATTGGGTCTGTGTAGTAAGATTTATAGTCTTCACGAGTTTAATTCAATTCAACTGCATTTAAATTGATACATATACATGTTATCTCATGTAGTCGCTAAGGTTGAGGAGGAGCCTGAAGTCTTAGACTTCATCACTCCGGAAGACCAGCTAGCCTATGACCAAGAGCAGCAAAGCAAGCTCCAGTTTGCATTAACCTTTTTACAAATTTTTACTGTTTTGAGAACTTACTTTGAGCACCCACTCACTTCTTGCATTAGAGTCTTGTTTGAAACCCAAATGCATAGCCAAGAAAACCATGGGTTGGGATTAGGATTGAAAACCCTGTTTAGCTACTGCACTGCTAAGATAGTGTAGGATTAGGTACAAGTCGAGTAGTTGGAACTACTCGCGAGGATAGGCTAGAGGCACTCGACTCGCGTAAAGATAGCAAATGAAATACATGGCCAGAAAAATGAGACCGAGGGGGGAGTAGGGGAAGCTGGACTTTGGGGCCTGGGTGCTATAGCTCCGCTTGTGTCGATTGAGGACCGAGCCGTCTGCGGGCCTGTTGAACAAGCAAGGACAGTACCGAAGACCTACTGGCTATATGGGAACCGGGAAACCGATGTAACTCGGGTAGCTGGGTATTGAGGCATTGCCTGTCGTTCAGAGGGTAGGTTGAGAGCTCAAGGTGTAAATCGGCTGGTGGCACTGTGGATGTGCGCGCAGAGACCTCTTGCTCAGGACGATAGGATCGGTTCAATATTTGGCTGACGGGTGAAAGGTGGTTGCGTATGACGTCCGTGATGGTTGCTGTAGGCAACATCGAGTACAGGCGTACATGACGGGTTATTCGCGTAACCCTGCAGGTGTAAATCGATTATAATCGCCGTCCCTCGCAGTCAGTGAGTACCACTTGTTCACTGTACCGTGACGTAGAAAGAACAGGCTAGATACATGTTAAAAGTTTGCTGATTTGAAAGACATACTTTGCTTGTTAATGTCTTTTTGTAGTTTAGAGCTAATTAAAGTTCTTTTCAACTTTGGGCAAAGTACATGAGAGAAATGCGTTTCTTGTTTGGTTGCGGCTCTGTCATGTGCCTTAGCGTAAGGTTCTTCACGACCTGCTGCTAAAACTTGAAAGTAAGATTCCACTAATTAGGAGAGTCCTTTGCAACTTATTTTACCTCATGTAACCTATCACCCTTCATGTAGAAGTTTCATGTATAGGAGAGACGGGTCAGTCTTGCTGAACCATCGTGCTCACTGCTTGTGTTTGAAGCTTTTGCAGGGGTTTATGAGGAAGGGACTCCCGAGGAGGAGACGGAAACCCAAGAGGGGAAACCCGTCGAGTGGGAGTCATGCACACGGCCGTGTTAGTGTGTGTGCGTGCTAGCGAGGACACGTTCACGGACTGAACGTGAACTCGATGCGTAGTCTACGCCCGTGAGTGTAGACGGAACATATTTTGTTGTACAAATGTTCATAAACATGTTTACGTAATAAAACTTTGCTTCCGCTTTGTATCTTTGATGTGCGTTATCCGGTGCTCTGCAATGCAGCACCCCTAAGTGTGATCCTGGCTCGACAAGGCCGTGGGGTCGTGTCAGCTTTGTATCGGAGCTCGCTTGAGGTTTAACGCACTACAAAGGTCATCTTTTTCAAAAATTCGGTGAGGAACGAGTTAGTAGCCCAGATAAGGATGTTATTAGTGTATAGAAAGTGGCATACTAACCTATTTGATTGTGTCAGAAAATCGTGCATCTCGGGACGCTTTATGTCTTGTGGGGTGCACGTAAGCGCTGTCCACCAGTGTGCACAAGCTGAAGGGTGGAGCCCCACGGGTGGCAGGTAAACTGACACGCTTTAATATCCTCTATGACTCTTCATGTCGTTTGGGGTATTCGAGCAACGTCTATCCCTGGCGTGCTTTGGGCAATTTGGGAGACCCCGTCACGTGGTCAGTAACATGAACACATAGCTCAAGGCGTGTTTGGCTTGAGAACATCCGGGCGAGTGATGACGGCCTAGTGTATGAACTGTATGGATACCGGGCTCGGTGTGCAGCCGAGTCTGATGATTGATTGAGTTATCTGCAGGTAGTCTAACCACGAAACGGTAGACGTGTAGCATCCGTGTGCGAGTGACGTTTGGTGCCACTGAACTAACGAAGCCGGCTAAGTCTGGTATAGGTTTTTCTTTGTGAGGACGTAGTACCGACATGATCTGGTGACGCATCGACGTCACACCTCACTAAATGATCAACTTCATAGTAAAACTTGAAAGTTTTAATCTAGAGCATTAAAACTTTGCTTTAACCTCTTCCCTTAATCAGGATATTCAAAGTTAACAAGTTTTCAACTTATAGGATACTAAGGATAGAGTCCCCTGTTTTCAGCTGAATTAAGGCTGAAGTTAATCGGAGGTTAGAGGTTGAGTTCTTTCGATGTTGGGGTCATATGATACATTTCTGGAAAGTCGTTGGAAGAGCTTTACTACTTTTCTGTTGATGTCCAGAGATGTTTCATCCCCTAACCAATCAAAAAATGCAGTAGAGTTGAAACTGTCCAGAAAACAGGGCAGAGCAAACACTCTCTTTAACTCTCTGTAAATTGAGCATAACTGCCTGCATAAAAATCCAAAAATAGAAAATAAGGTAGTTCTGAAACTTTTATGAGATGGGTTACAACTTTGTAACAGAAAGTTTTGTTTGATTGGGATTATAATTAACTGGAATTCTTAGATCAAATCGGTACCTCAAGCAGGGAGGTGCTGTCCAATTTTCTCCAGAAATTCTGTTAACTTTGACATCTCATAACTTTTGAACCAGGACAGATCTTAGGCCATGTAAATACTTTCTGGAAATCTATTGAAGTTACCTTTAACTTTTATGTTGAGCTCCAGAATTGGTTTTGCCTTTAGCATGGTCTAAATCAGGTTGGAATGGAAACTGGTCAGGGCTGTCATGTTGGACGGCAGAACAGCAGTCAAATTTGTATAAATTTGAACTATGTTTCCAAGTTTTATGAGTTCAATGACATGTTTTATGTTATAACTCAATGGTTTACTGTTCAAATAAATATTTGACATTTCTCAAATATGTTTCTACAGATGACAGCGGATAGACAGTTGGAGAACGGGTGGGTGGAATCTCACTGTTCTCACCACAGCGGCTATCCAGAAGCCTTGAGGCAAATGCTTCAATATTTTGGGTACAGAAAGATGCCGCAGTACTTCGGCAAAGAAGAAGGCAAGGAGGAGAACAAGACGTGGACGATCCATGTCAAAGTTCCTGCAGGGCCTACGCCACCCGGTTGGGCGCTGTTCACCGTTACGGTGAGAGGTAGACAGCCGGAGGGAATGTGGCAAGTGGCAGCCTGCAACACCATGTTGTGCTTCTGCCAACTACACGTGAGAGCTATGGAGGGCACTCCATACGCGCTCGTTCCGGTGGAGGGACGGGCTAATCATGTGTTTGAAGGGAGGTACATGGAGGCAACAGATCCGGGTTGCCCAAGGTACAACCCCGTGGAGGCGAACCTCAGCCTCCAGTTGAGAGCAGGAAAGGCCTTGATGGACAGCCAAGCTGTTCATATGGATTGTCTTGCTGCAAAGCTCAAAGAAAGCACAAGCCGTGGAGACCATTTCGAGAGTGCTCACAGCGCACTCCACAATGTGCTCCTTCCGACGATCAAGCGACTGAACGAACAATATAAACAGTTGTATCGTCTGAAGTAGGCGAAGAAGAAAAGTCGTGTCAACATCACGGCTTTGCAACAACAGGTGCAGGCTCTGACCCAGCAGAACGAGATCCTTACTCAAGAGCGGGACGATGCTATTAAGGAGGGGCAAGGCTGGGAAGAGGACTACGACCAAGCCATGGACGAGGTGCACGCGTTGCAGGACCTCGTACCTCCGGTAATGGGCATACCGGTGATAGGTGCTGTACCTGTGGTTTTGGGTCTTCCGGCAATGGGAGAACCCGAGCCGGAAGAGGAGGTTGTGGATCCAGAGCCACCAGCAGAGGTACCGGAGGAGGACGACCCGCAGCAGGTCGAATTCTACTCCAAGAAGGAGGTTACTGAGGCCAAGTAGGGCAGCTGGGGTGATGCAACTCAAACTTTTGTAATCAGTGACATGTCGTGTAGACAGTAGTGTATATATAGGTGGTGACGACATGAGCACGACCTCTTGGAGACCCGAGACTAATGTATCGTATATAAAGTTTATGCTTTATCAATATATGTGAATGTTGTGCAAATTATTCATGCGTCACTTCAATACCTACTGTTTCATATGGAATTTTTAGTATGACATGTGCTGATCGCTGCTGTTTTGAATTTCAGAATGACTCGTACTCGTGCCAATCCGGACATTGGGGATTCCAGTCAGGGGGGAGAGACCTCCCAACAGCCTGCCGAGGATTCCTCGGGATAGCAACAACAGCAACAACCGCCACCGCCACCGCCAACGGTTACCTTGGCTGACATTGTGGTGGCGATGGCGGGATCTCATCAGCAGCACACGGAGTTGCTGCAAACCCTCATTGCGAATACTTCTCGACCAAAGAGGCGTCAAGATCATAAGGAGCACCAACAGAGCTCCTACTCCGATTTTCTGGCTACTCATCCCCCGGTATTCTCAAGGGCGGATGAACCCCTCGATGCGGACGACTGGCTCCGCACGATGGAGATGAAGTTTGGGATGCTCCAAGTAAGTGAGCAGCGCAAAACTCAGTTCGCGGTCAAACAGCTTCAAGGATTCGCGAGCGCTCGGTGAGAGAACTACTGCGCTTCGCACCCCACCGAGCGGGTAATGACCTTGACGGAATTCCGGACCACCGTCAGGGCTTATCACATACCGCCGGGTCTCATGAAGAGGAAGACACAGGAGTTCTTGCGCCTGCAGCAAGGGTGCCAGAACGCGCTGGAATACTCCAGGGCGTTCAATGATCTTGCGCTCTACGCTTCGTATCACACCGATACCGACGAGAAGCGGCAGGATCATTTTTACCAGGGGCTTAACCCGCTCCTGAAGGACAAGCTGGCGATGTTCAATCGCGGCAGCCTCAATGACATAATTGATGCTGCGATTGTTCAGGAGGACTCCGGCAAGGAGTTAGCGGTGGCCGAAAGGAAGCGAAGCACACCGCAAGGCAGCGGAGAAGGAGGTGGTCCTTCTCAGAAATATCGGATGGTGAATCGCCCACCATCGGGTCCATGCTGGCAGCCACCACAGAGGCCGATGCCATTCCGCAGTCGGCCATATTCTCCACCGGCATTCCGGCTGGCACTGCCAGTACCACCTCTGCAGCAACAACAGCAGCAGCGGGCGATGCCGCGTGCGTATGCACCTTAGCAGCGCATGCCGGGCTTCCGTCCCCCAAGCACCGGACCAGCAGCAGCCACATATTACAAATGTGGTCGTCCAGGACACTTCGCCAACAATTGTCCTGAGAGGCAAAGCCGCAGAGTTGCACCGCAACTTACGAGGAGGAATCAGCCCCAGAACCCTACTAATGCGCGGTGGGCAAATCCTAGGCCCGGCACCGTCCACCAACTTGCCATAGAGGACGTGCCAGAGGGAGAGCCGATCCATGCGGGTATGTTCCAACTCCACCAACATCCCGCCATAGTATTATTTGATTCAGGCGCCACGCACAATTTTATTAGCCAAGCATTCATTGCTAAATATAGCTTGCAAATACTATCCACCGATAGTCCATATTGTTCACCGGGTGGGAAGATTTCAGCAAGCATGATGGTTTCCAAAGTACCATTATGCTTAGCGGGTAGAGTGTACCCTACATCTCTCATAATTTTAGAGGGACAGAAGGTCGATGTCATCTTAGGGATGTCGTGGTTAACCCGCCACGGCGCTGTTTTAGACACCGTCCTCCGAGTCATGCATCTACACTCAGAAATGCACGAGTCACACTCTTTATTTCTGGACAGTCCAGAAACAATACTTCCAAGTGTGTTTCAATCCACAACCATCAGATTGGAAGACATTCCAGTAGTCCGTGAGTTTCCTGACGTGTTCCCGGATGATTTACCAGGGATGCCGCTCGACAGAGAAGTGGAGTTCAAGATTGAACTTGCATCGGAAACCATGCCAATATCCCAAAGGCCGTACAAGATGGCGCCCAAGGAGTTGGCTGAACTGAAGACTCAACTAACGGACCTGCTGGGGAAGGGTTTTATTAGGCCGAGCTCCTCGCCATGGGGCTGTTCAGCATTATTCGTGAAGAAGAAAGACGAGACGTTGCGGCTTTGCGTGGATTATCGTCCATTGAACGCCGTAACCATTAAGAATAAGTACCCACTGCACGGATCGACATGTTGTTTGGTCAGTTGGTCGAAGCAAAGATCTTTTCCAAGATGGACTTAAGATCCGGGTACCACCAGATTAAAATACAGGCTGAGGATATTCCGAAGATGGCTTTCTCGACGAGGTACGGACTTTATGAGTACCTAGTCATGTCCTTCGGCCTCACCAACGCTCCGACTCACTTCATGTATTTGATGAACTCGGTATTCATGCTGGAGCTGGACAAGTTTGTCGTGGTATTCATCGACGACATATTGGTATATTCCAAGTCGGAGGAAGAACACAAGAAGCATCTGCGTATAGTCTTGCAACGGCTGCGGGATCACAAGCTATACGCGAATTTCAGCAAGTGCGGACTCTGGATATTGCAAGTGCCTTTTCTCAGGCATATTATCTCAGCGGAGGGCATCGCTGTAGACCCGAGTAAGATCACCCAAGTGCTGAATTAGAAGTCCCTGAGAACTGTTCACGAGGTACGGAGTTTACTCAGACTCGCGGGATATTATCGGAGGTTCATTCTGACCTTCTCGAAGATTGCCAAGCCTATGACAGAGCTGCTGAAGAAGGCTACCAAATATGTTTGGAGTCCAGCATGTGAAGCAGCGTTCAAGGCATTAGTGAAACACCTAACATCAGCAACGGTTTTGGCGCAGCCAGACACAACAAAACCGTTCGATGTGTACTGCGATGCATCCGGCATTGGGCTCGGTTGTGTGCTGATGCAAGACTGAAGGGTGGTCGCGTATGGATCACGGCAGCTCAGAAACCATGAGCAGAATTATCCAACTCACGACTTGGAGCTCGCTGCTGTGGTGCTCGCACTTAAAATGTGGAGGCACTACCTACTCGGTAACCTCGTGCATTTATATACCGACCACAAAAGCCTCAAGTACATATTCACTCAGAAAGAGCTGAATATGAGGCAGCGAAGATGGTTAGAGTTGATAAAGGATTACGAAATAGAGATCAATTATCACCCAGGCAACGAAAACGTAGTGGCGGATGCGCTGAGTCGCAAGTCACACGTCAACAATCTGACCATCACACTATTGGAAGAGAGCGAACCACCATTGCATGTGATTCCACATGGAGCTCTCTACAACTTAGCTTTGATCCCCACCATCCATGAAGAGATAGCGGCAGCTCAGAAACATGACAAGGGCATGTCGCATTTGCGGAGACGTATAGACAGTGGGGAGTTGAAATGTTTCCGTAAAGACGGAGACGGCATCCTATAGTTCAAGGACCGGATCGTTGTCCCCGTAACCCGGAGTTACGGAAGAAAATCTTTGATGAGGCCCACTTGTCAAAGTTTTCTATTCATCCCGGTAGCAACAAAATGTATCAAGAACTCATAAGCAAGTTTTGGTGGACACGGATGAAGCGGGAGATCGCAAAGTACGTGTCCGAATGTGATACATGTCGAAGGGTGAAGGCAGACCATATGAGGAAACCGGGACTGCTACAGCCACTGGGCGTTCCTGCCTGGAAGTGGGAGGATGTGAGCATGGACTTCATCGTGGGTTTACCCACCACTTTTCAGAAATATGATTCTGTGTGGGTGATCGTCGACCGGCTCACCAAAGTTGCCCATTTCATCCCGGTCAACACCATCTACAACGCCAAGAAGTATGCTGAATTGTACATCTCACAGATCCTATGCTTATACGGCGTACCCCGCACCATCATATCGGATTGGGGCACTTTATTTGTGTCCCATTTTTGGGAGCAGATACACGCTGCGTTGGGGACAAAGCTGATCCATAGTTCAGCGTACCACCCGCAGACGGATGGGCAAACCGAGTGGGTAAATCAAATTTTAGAAGATATGCTACGAGCTTGTGCTATCAACCATGGCAAGAATTGGGATGATTACTTGCCGTTGGCCGAGTACTCGTACAACAATGAGTACCAAGCCAGCATCAAGATGGCACCTTACGAGGCGCTATACGGTGAAAATGCCGCACACCACTGAATTGGTGTGAGTCTGGTGAAAGGGTCACCTTCGGGATTGATATTGTCAACAACGCGGAGGAAAAGGTTCGGCTGATTCAAGCGAACCTAAAAGCCGCTCAATCCCGACAGAAACAATATGCGGACCGAAGACGACGCCCATTACAGTTCGAAGTCGGGGATCACGTATATCTACGTGTGTCTCCAATGAATGGCGTGAACAGATTCTGGGTGAGAGGAAAGTTGGCACCCGATTCATCGGTCCATTTGAGATTACAGAAAGATGTGGATCAGTAGCATACCGGTTGAAATTACCAGAAGCACTATCCGGTGTTCACGACGTCTTTCACATCTCCCAGCTGAGGAAGTGTCTCAAGCTATCAACTACCATTCAGCTGGAGGATATAGAAGAACTGAAACCGGATTTCACGTATCGGGAGGAACCGGTTCAGATTATTGATGAAAAGGCCCGAACCACACGCAACCGTACATTGTGGTTCTACAAGGTTCTATGGAGTAATCACTCCATAGACGAAGCGACATGGGAGAGTGAAGGATTTCTTCGTGCTAACTACCCCAACTTTTTCATGTCACATATACGGTAATTTTCCACCGTCCTCTCTCTCATTTTCACCTTATAATCTCGAGACGAGATTCTTTTAAGGGGGGAGGAATGTAAGGGCCTAAGTTTTTAGGCACATATCCAAAGTGTTCACCACCACACACACACTTCATTTGAAGAAAATTGATGAACACATTGGAAGAGCAAGTAAACACCATCAACATGCTCATTAGAGAATAAACTCACAAAATGCAAAAGTGGCATTTCCCACATGCATCATATAGGGGCTGGGCAGATTAAAAACTCCTACACCTTGCTAGGAATGTCCATGTAAAATTTCACCCAGATTTAAAACCTTTTTGAAGTCCTTTTGGGTATAACTAGAAAGAGGGTGGTTTGAACTCAAATTCAAATTCAAACTATTTCCATCCCATGAATTCAAAAGTGGGAGTCATATTCTTACTCAGCACATTTTTGTGAGCTCACACACCAATTTTCACTCCAATTTGAGTTGATCTTGACATGAGCTAAGTTTAGCCAATTCAAACTTTATTTGAATTTCAAACTGCACATGTGCTGAAAATATATTCAAACAAATACCAATTTGAATTCTATCCAATTCAAATGGCCAAAGGGTGGATAATTCAAATGACCAAGGTTAATTGGGTCTCTAGTGTTTAGAACAGTGGGGAAAATTTAATTTCAGAGGTTAAAACTTGGGTGGGACCCACATGTCAGCCTCTATAGCAAATTCAACCGACTGAAGACTCAACACTCAGTTTCTCGGGCTTCATCCGAGGGTGCCACCGAGCGGGTCACCGAGACAGCTCCTGCTCGGGCTGTGCTGCGTCGACCGACGTCGCCTCTCTCTCATATCCCCGCAGCCGAGCCGAACGGGGGCAGAACCGCTCAGTCTTTGCTCCCTCGCGCAAGAAACTGATTAGAGCAGCCACTGCTCCTCCGATCGTCGGTCATCCTCCAATCTCGCGTAGAAGCCTCGGCTGAGCAGCAAAACGGCACCACAGAACTCTCCACTACCCCCTCAAACCATCATCGAGTGAGTTCGTGCTCCATACACCGAGAACCACATCGTTCTGCAGCGGCCGCTACAAAGACGAGAGGAGGTGCTGTCGTGGGCAGCCTCACCCCAGGCTTGTCACGGCCAAGCCAAGCTGTTTTCGCACGCATAAGGACCTCCTGCAGCTCATCTCCGATGCTTGAGCCAAGAGGTTGAGCGTCGACGGTGAATTTTGCAGTTTGCTTCCAGCCGGTGCAAAGTCACCTTCGGGTAAGAAACGTTGAAATTCCCGTTTGGTTTCGTTTAAATCCCACCAAACATCACACATAGGAGCTAGACATAGTGGCGCACAAGTTGGCTTCACAACACCTAGCATGATAACCCCTGTACATGGCGTAATTCCAAGCTTGCCAACGGCGGCTTATTCGGGTAGCATCGGGCGCACGGTGAGACCCACCTTGGAGCTCTCCCCGAGCCTGTCCATCACCATGTCGAGATTCCCGAGCCACCACTGATGCTGTAGAGCCACTTCACCAGGCGTTTGGCAGGCTAGTACGTCGGAGCGACGTCACCGGACTCTTCCCGAGCCGCCGCACCGTTGCGAGCTCAGTTAGAGCCAACGTCGATGAGGGGAACCCCTCCCAACGTGTTCAGTGCACCAAATTAGGGGCTGGCGGCGAGTTGGAGCTTGGGAGCTGACCGAACTATCGAGTTCAGCGGTGCTCCGGCGACCTCGGCGGCGCTACCGCGCGGGAGGCGCGAGGTAGAAGACGACTGAGCCGGGCCCACTGTCAGTGGGAGGAAACCGGGCGGTTGGATCTCCTGTGGGCACGGATCGACTATGGCAGCGCGGGAATTAAACCTGTAGCCCCGTGTGCCGTCGCATCAGCACCCGACACGTGTACCCGTGGACCCACCGGCAGATTTAAACATTTCCCCGATTTTCAGTTTTAGTTCAAACTTCAAATCCACATAACTTTGGCTAGGAAACTCCAAATCGAGTGAACCAAATTTTATTGGATTCAGCTCTCTGAGTACTTTCCATCAAATCAAGTTTGACTTCATGAAAATCTTTATTTCTCCAGAATTAATTCTTCAAATATTTAAATGTTTAGAATTTTAAATGGAGAACCTTTCGAAGGAAATTTCTGAAATTCTGCTAGGATGTTAAACGAAATAGCCCTGAGCTACCATAAAAAATTCAGATCCATTTGAGCTCATTTGATTCACCTAATGGTGTGATTAATAAAACTGTTCCAAAGAAAATAGAAAATGTCCAGAAACATTTTCAGAATTTCTCTGAAATGGTTTAGCTCATATCTTTAGCTAGGAATCTTCAAATTAAGTGAAACCAACTCCATTAGAATCCTATGAAAATCTAGTTTTCAGAAAGTCATGGATTGCTCCATGAAAGTCCCTAGAACGCCCTAGGAGCTCCAAGTGAGGTCAAGTACATAATTATTTCTGGAGAGCTTGAATGAGCTTTGCTGCAAATAAAACTTGGCCAAGTATCTTTTTAGGTTGTAACCAAATCACAGTAAAATTTCAGAGTCATTGGGTCTATCTAGTAAGACTTATAGCCCTCACAATTTTAATTCAATTCAAATGCATTTAAATTGATACATATACATGTTATCTCATGTAGTCGCTAAGGTTGAGGAGGAATCCGAAGTCTTAGACTTCGTCACTCCGGAAGAGCAGCTAGCCTACGACCAAGAGCAGCAAGGCAAGCTCCGGTTCGCATTAACCTTTTTACAAATTTTTACTGTTTTGAGAACTTACTTTGAGCACCCACACACTTCTTGCAGTAGAGTCTTGTTTGAAACCCAAATGCATACCCAAGAAAACCATGGGCTGGGATTAGGATTGAAAACCCTGTTTAGCTACTGCAATGCTAAGATAGTGTAGGATTTGATACACGTCGAGCAGTTGGAACTACTCGCGAGGATAGGCTAGAGGCACTCGACTCGGGTAAAGATAGCAAATGAAATACGTGGCCAGAAAAATGAGACCGAGGGGAGAGTAAGGGCAGCAGGACTTTGGGGCCTTGGTGCTATAGCTCCACTTGTGTCGATTGAGGACCGAGCCGTGTGCGGGCCTGTTCAACAAGCTAGAACAGTACCAAAGACCTACCGGCTATATGGGAACCGGGAAACCGATGTAACTTGGGTAGCTGGGTATTGAGGCATTGCCTGTCGTTCAGAGGGTAGGTTAAGAGCTCGAGGTGTAAATCGGCTGGTAGCACTGAGGATGTGCGTGCAGAGACCTTTTGCTCAGGACGATAGGACCGGTTCAATATTTGGCTGACGACTGAAAGGTGGTTGCGTATGACGTCCATGATGGTTGCTGTAGGCAACATCGAGTACGGGCGTACGTGACGGGTTACCCGGGTAACCCTGCAGGTGTAAACCGATTATAATCGCCATCCCTCACGGTCAGTGAGTACCACTTGTTCACTTTACCGTGACGTAGAAAGAACAGGCTAGATACATGTTAAAAATTTGCTGATTTGAAATACATACTTTGTTTGTTAATGTCTTGTTGTAGTTTAGAGCTAATTAAAGTTCTTTTCAACTTTGGGCAAAGTACATGAGAGAAATGTGTTTCTTGTTTGATTGCGGCTCTCTATTTTGCCTTAGCGTAAGGTTCTCCATGACCTGCTGCTAAAACCTGAAAGTAAGATTCCACTAATTATGCGAGTCCTTTGCAACTTATGTTACCACATGTAACCTATCACCCTTCATGTAGAAGTTTCATGTATAGGAGAGATGGGTCAGTCTTGCTGAGCCATCGTGCTCACTGCTTGTGTTTGAAGCTTTTGCAGGGGTTTATGAGGAAGGGACTTCCAAGGAGGAGACGGAATCCCAGGAGGGGAACCCCGTCGAGTGGGAGTCGTGCATGCCGCCGTGTTAGTGTGTGTGCGTGCTAGCGAGGACACGTTCACGGGCTGAACATGAACTCGATGCCTAGTCTATGCCCGTGAGTGTAGATGGAACATATACAAATGTTCATAAACCTGTTTATGTAATAAAATTTTGCTTCCGCTTTGTATCTTTGATGTGCGTTATCCGGTGCTGTGCAATGCAGCACCCCTCAGCGTGATCCTGGCTCGACAAGGCCGTGGAGTCGTGTCAGATCAGTTTCGTCCCCAAAGAAGCATGTAGCTGCTCCCAAAAATGGGACACAAATAAAGTGCCCCGATCCGATATGATGGTGCGGGGTATGCTGTACAAGCATAGGATCCGTGAGATGTACAATTCAGCATACTTCTTAGCGTTGTAGTTGGTGTTGACCGGGATAAAATGGGAAACTTTGGTGAGCCGGTCGACGATCATCCACACTGAACCATGCTTCTGAAATGTGGTGGGTAAATCGACGATGAAGTCCATGCTCACATCTTCCCACTTACAGGCAGGAACGCTCAGTGGTTGTAGCAGTCCCGGTTTTCTCATGTGGTCTGCCTTCACCCTTCGACATGTATCACACTCGGACACGTACTTTGTGATCTCCAGCTTCATCTGTGTCCACCAAAACTTGTTTCTGAGTTCTTGATACATCTTGTTGCTGCCGGGGTGAATAGAAAACTTTGACAAGTGAGCCTCATCAAAGTTTTCTTCCGTAACTCAGCGTTACGGGGTACGACTATCCGGTCCTTGAACCATAGGATGCCGTCTCTGTCTTTCCGGAAACATTTTAGCTCCCCACTGTCTACACGTCTCCGCAAATGTGACATGCCCTTGTCATGTTTCTGATCTACCGCTATCTTTTCACGGATGGTGGGGATCAAAGCTAATTTATAGTGAGCTCCATGCGGAATCACATGCGATGGTGGCTCGCTCTCTTCCAACTGTGTGATGGTCAGATTATTGACGTTTGACTTACGACTCAGCGCATCCACCACTATGTTTGCCTTTCCGGGGTGATAATGGATCTCTATTTCGTAATCCTTTATCAACTCCAACAATCTTGGCTGCCTCGTGTTCAGCTCCTTCTGAGTGAATATGTACTTGAGGCTTGTGTGGTCGGTATATAAATGCACGAGGTTACCGAGTAGGTAGTGCCTCCACATCTTGAGTGTGAGTACCACGGCAGCAAGATCTAAGTCATGAGTTGGATAATTTTCCTCATGGTTCCTGAGCTGCCGTGATCCATACGCGACCACCCTTCGATCTTGCATCAGCACACATCTGAGCCCAATGCCGGATGCATCACAGTACACATCGAATGGTTTTGTTGTGTCTGGCTGCACCAAAATGGTGCTGATGTTAAGTGCTTCACTAATGCCTTGAATGCTGCTTCACATGCTGGACTCTAAACATATTTGGTAGCCTTCTTCAGCAGCTCGGTCATAGGCTTGGCAATCTTTGAGATGTTCAGAATGAACCTCTGATAATATCCTGTGAGTCCGAGGAAACTCCATACCTCGAGAACAGTTCTCGGGGACTTCCAATTCAGCACTTGTGTGATCTTACTCGGGTATACAGCGATGCCCTCCGCTGAGATAATATGACCGAGAAAAGGCACTTGCGATATCCAGAATTCGCACTTGCTGAATTTCGCGTATAGTTTGTGATCCCGCAGCCGTTGCAAGACTATACGCAGATGCTTCGTGTGTTCTTCCATCGACTTGGAATATACCAATATGTCATCGATGAAGACCCCGACAAACATGTCCAGCTCCGGCATGAATACCGAGTTCATCAAGTACATGAAGTGAGCTGGAGCATTGGTGAGGCCAAATGACATGACCAGGTACTCATAAAGCCCGTACCTCATCGAGAATGCCGTCTTCGGGATATCCTCAGCCCGTTTCTTAATCTGATGGTACCCGGATCTTAAGTCTATTTTGGAAAAGATCTTTGCTTCAACCAACTGATCAAACAACATGTCGATCCATGGCAACTTGTACTTGTTCTTGATGGTTACGGCGTTTAGTGGATGATAGTCCACGTAAAGCCGCAACATCTCATCCTTCTTCTTCACAAATAATGCCGAACAGCCTCGTGGCAAGGAGCTCGGCCTAATAAAACCCTTCTCCAGCAGGTCTGTTAACTGCGTCTTCAGTTCTACTAATTCCTTTGGCGCCATCTTGTACGGCCTTCGGGATATTGGCATTGTTTCCGGTGTAAGTTCAATCTCGAACTCCACCTCTCGGTTGGGGGGCATCCCTGGTAAATCATCCGGGAACACGTCAGGGAACTCACGTACTACTGGAATGTCTTCCAATCTGATGGTGGTGGATTGATATACACTTGGAAGTTTTATTTCTGGACTGTCCAGAAATAATGAATTGACTCATGCATTTCTGAGTGTAGATGCACGACTCGGAGGACGGTTTCTAAAACAGCGCCGTGGCGGGTTAACCACAACATACCTAAGATGACATTGACCTTTTGTCCCTCTAAAGTTAAGAGAGACCTGGGGTGAATGGTGCTTTGGAAACCATCATGCTTGCTGAAATTTTCGCACCCGGTGAACAAATCAAATATGGACTTTCAGTGGGTAGTATTTGCAAGTTGTGTTTAGCAATAGAAGCTTGGCTAATAAATTTTTGCGTGGCACCTGAATCAAATAACACTATGGCGGAATGCTGGTGGAGTTGAAACATACCCGCAATGATTGGCTCCCCTTCCAGCACATCCTCTATGGCGAGTTGGTGGACGGTGCCAAGCTTAGGATTTGCCCGTCGCGCATTAATGGGGTTCCGGGGCTAATTTCTCCCCGGAAACTGTGGTGCCTCTCCGCCGCCTTGCCTCTCAGGACAGTTGTTGGCGAAGTGTCCTGGGCGACCGCATTTGAAGCATGCGGTTGACGACTGGCCTATGCTTGGGGAATGAAAGCCCGGCATGCGCTGCTGAGGTGCAAATGCACGCGGCATCACCCGCTGCTGCTGTTGTTTCTGCGGAGGTGGTGCTGATAGTGCCAGCCTGAACACTGGTGGAGAATATGGCCGACTGTGGAATGGCATCGGCCTCTGTGGTGGCTGCCAGCGTTGACCTGATGGTGAGTGATACACTATCCGGTATTTCTGAGAAGGACCACCTCCCTCTCCGCTGCTCTGCGGCGCGCTTCGCTTCTTCTCCGCCGCCGCTAACTCCTTGTCGGAGTCCTCCTGAACAATTGCAGCATCAATAATGTCGTTGAGGCTGCCACGATTGAACATTGCCAGCTTGTCCTTCAGGAGTGGATTAAGCCCCTGGTAAAAATGATCCCGCCACTTCTCATCGGTATCAGCATGATATGAAGTGTATAGTGCGAGATCATTGAACACTCTGGAATACTCCAGCGTGTTCCTGCTGCCCTGCTGCAGGCGAAGGAACTCCTGTGTCTTCCTCTTCATTAAACCCGGCGGTATGTGATAGGCCCTGAAGGCCGTCCGGAACTCCACCCAGGTCATAACTTGCTCGGTGGGTTGCGAGGCACAGAAGTTCGCCCACCAAGCGCTCACGGACCCTTGAAGCTGTTGGGCCGCGAACTGAGTCTTGCGCTGCTCACTCACTTAGAGCAGCCCGAACCTCGTGCGGAGCCAGTTGTCCGCATCAAAGGGTTCATCCACCCTTGAGAATACCGGGCGATTGAAAGTGCATCTAGGTAACCCCCGTGGGTTTTGGATGATTGATGATGACAATTAAGATACTAATGAATTTTACTGAGTATGAGCACAGGTGCTTATCAAAGGAATGCATGTGGAGTCTCTCAAGAAGCAAAAAGGAAAAAGAAGAAGACTTGAAAGAGTAGAAAATAGATTTTTTCTATTGAGTTTTACATCTTGGATTTGTGTAAAGGATCTTCTCTTTTAGAGTGCTTGAGAATCATTAGAGAGCTCAAACTAAAGCTAGAAAGTTAGAATCGTGAGAGAAAGTAGTCATAGGTATGGCTGAAAAAGGAAGACCGGACTTGTCCGGACTACAGGCCGGACTAGTCCGTTCCTAGCCGGACTACTCCGTTTTAGACCAGACAAGAAGTCTCTGAGTGAGTTCGGACTTGTCCGTTCTACGCCGGACTAGTCCATTGTCGAGTGAGTCTGAGCCGTTATGAGACTAAGTCTCAGAGGGTCGGACTAGTCCTTTAAGCGGACTAAGCCGTTTAGGTCTGGAGAAGAAGTCTCTAAGTGACATCGGACTAGTCCGCTCCATAGGCCGGACTACTCCGGTCCCTTCAGACTAGTCCATTCTCATACGGAACAAAGGTTCCTGACTGAGATCGGACTAGTCCGCTCTTGGCCGGACTAGTCCGGGGTTTTATGACCGTTTGAGTCCAACGGTAACTAGACTTTAGTTGGTAGCCTTGTACGTGAGTGGTCCCTCAAGAACGGACTAATCCGGGATTGGGACCGGAGTAGTCCGGACTTTAGTTGGTAACGGCTAGATGCCGGAATTTCTAAAAAAGGAGACCCCCCGGCTGAGAATTGATGTGTGAACAATCCTAGCACTTAAAACTCATTCCTAGAGCTCTTCTAAGCCTCTTTCCTTACCTTCTAGGCCCCTAAGATTGGATCTTAAGGAGTTTGTATTTTTGTGAGAGGAAAGACGTGGTGATCGATGTTTGAGCTCTCGGTTTGACTCTCTTGCACTCTGATTGATAATTTGAGTTCTTGATTGTTGTATTTTGATTCCTAGAACTGCTAGGTTGTTGAAGGGGGCCTCAAGTTGTGAGTAGCCCCTAAGAACATTGTATTCACATTTGATTAATAGTGAAAGAGCACGGGCTTGATCTTGGTGATCGCTCGGTGAGGGAAGGGTTGGAAAAGACCTGGTCCTTTGTGGACTCCTCAACTAGGATGTAGATTCCTGTGTGGAATCAAACCTCAGGATAAATCGTGTCTCTTGCTTACTTTACCTTCTTGCTCAATCATTTAAACTACTTGTTAAGCTTTCGTCTTGATTAACACTTGTGTATTATTCCGCTGACCTACCATCTAATCATTCCCAACTTATTAGAGAGGTTATTTGACTACTACACATCTTACGCTGAAACGAACTTAGAAGGAAAATCTAAAACACAGTTTTCTTCCTAGACCGGACTAGTCCGCCCTCAGACCGGACTAGTCCGGCCTTCTTCAAGTTTAATCCGCTGTTTGCAATAGTTTCAGGTTTTATTAGCCTATTCACCCCCCTCTAGGCAACTTTCAACTGGTATCAGTGCCTAACTCTCCACAAAAGCTTAACCGCTTGGAGAGGAGATGGGGGACAAGGCCGATAGCCAAATTGATCTCATCAAGGGAAAAGGAGCAAGTACTAGCAACTTTGAAGAACAAGGTTCTAACCCACCTCCAGCAATTACTCCTCCACGAGACGTTTCAAGCTCAGAAGAAGACGAAGAAGTTCTTCGTCTCATGGAACTCCTCAAATAGAAGAAGGAGGAAGCTAAGAAGAGAAAGAAGGAGAAGTTGGAGAAGAAGCTCAAGAGTAGTCAACAAGACGACTCGCAATATCCTTTTAATTATGAACGTCTAAATTATCACTCTAGTTATTTATCAATTCCTCTAGGTAAACCACCTCACTTTAACGGAACTAACTATACACTGTGGAAACACAACATGAAGTTGCATCTAATTTCCTTGAACCCAAGTCTTTGGCATGTGGTGTGTACAGGTATAGATATCCCCGAAGACGAGGATGAACTCACCCAAGAACAAGAACAACAAATCCATCACAATGCACAAGCGGCGGCCGTGCTGAAGTCATCTCTGAGCATTGAAGAATTCAACAAGGTAGATGGGTTGGAGCTCGAGAAAGATATTTGGGACACCCTCAAGATTGCAGATGAAGGAAACCAATCCGTGAGGGAATCCAAGATTGAGATGATAGAAGGAGAGCTTGGAAGGTTCGCCATGGAAGAAGGCGAAACACCTCAAGAAATGTATAACCGACTCAAAACTCTCATCAACAAGAGTCGAGTGTACGGATGCAAGAAATGGAATGACCATGAGGTGGTCAAGAGAATGATAAGAGCTTTTATGCCTCGCAATGTGACCCTATGCACCTTAATCCAGGAAAGTCCAAACTTCCACTTGATGACTCCGGATGAAGTGCTAGGGAGGATAATGAACCACGAGATGATGGAAAAGGAAGCCCAACACGTCAACGATCTAGCAAAGATCACTTCATCCAAGAAGAAGGGCATTGCTGTCAAGGTCACATCCACGTCCAAGGCAAAAGAAACACAACTCACAAGTGAAAATGAAAAAAGTGATGATGAGAGCACGGACATGGATGATGAAGAAATGGCATTCTTCATCAAAAGCTTCAAAAGGTTGATGAGGAGAAGGAGAAGCCATCACTATGAGAACAAGATCAAAGACAAGGGCAAGTCAAGAACAAAGAAGACTTGCTACAACTGTGGTGAACATGGGCATTTCATTGTGAACTACCCCCATAGCAAGGAAGATGACAAGAGAAACAAGATGGATGGGAAGCCTCAAGACAAGAAAATCTTCACAAAGAAGAAGGCTTATGGACAAGCTCACATTGGAGAAGAATGGGACTCAAACGAAGAATCCTCCTCCGAAGATTAAGAAAAGGTGGCAACTGTCGCCATCAAGAGGCCAACCATGAAGAAATCACTCTTGCCAAACAAGGGTGATCGGAAGAGCCCAAGCCACACATGCCTCATGGCAAAGGAAGGAAAGCGCAAGGTAATGACTAAACCTTCCAAGTTTCATATTGTAGATGATAGTGACTTTGATGGTAGTAGTGAAAACAAATTCATGTTTAAAGGATTAAACAAAAAGGCTATAGCTAAAATGAAAATGCTATCGGGCGAAATATTTGAACAAGAAGAACTTCTCAATCAACAAGAAGAATTGCTTATCGTTAAAAAGGGAAGAAACCTTGAGATTTAGAAGCCCCTTGAACTTGAGAGGGAGAAGAGTAGAGCACTTGACAACGAACTTGCCATGAGCAAGGAAACTTGTGTTGAGCTTAGGAGTAAGAATGTAGTACTTCAAGATGAACTTGTGAGTTTAACCAAAACTCACAAGAATCTTGAAGCACAACTTAACTCACTTAAGTCAAGTGTCTCAACTAATTCATCCTCCAAAAACTCTCCCTCAACGAGTATAGAATCCAACACTAAAACTTGTAAATGTGCTAGCATTGTCTTAAACTTAAAAATTGAGCTCAAAGAGGCACAAAGCAAGAATACACACAAGAGTGGGATCCTTGGTAAAAAAAAAGATCAAATATGCACGTAGTGCATACTCAATCACAAGATCTCCCTTCATCAAAGATGGACTCGGTTATACTAGGGGAGGAAAGCAAAACGCTAGAATCCTTAAAAACAATAGCAAATGCGTAGCCTTTGTGAAAGAAAACTCAAGTCAAGACAAGAATAACAACCTTGCATATAGCTCACATGAAATTACCAAAATGTAAAATCTACAGTATTTCATAATTTTGATGCATCTTATGTTCTTATGAAAAGCAAGTATGGTAGAGTTTATGCAAAATATGTTGGGCCACTCCACAAGAGTCCAAAAACTTGTGTGTGGGTGCCCAAATACCTTGTAACTAACCTCAAAGGATCCAACCAAGTTTGGGTACCTAAGACCAAAGTTTAAATTGTTTTGCAGCCATACTCCTCTGGTGGCAATATATGGGTGCTAGATAGTGGGTGCACTAACCATATGACCGGAGAGAAAAATGTTTGTCGAGTATGAAGAAAATGATGATCCAAGTGAAGGCATCTACTTCGGTGATAACAGCCAAGGAAGGGTACTCGGTATTGGTAAAATTGCAATCTCTTCTTAACACTCTCTTTCACATGTTCTACATGTTGAATCACTAGATTATAACCTATTGTCCATATCCCAACTATGTGATAAAGGTTATAATTGCTTGTTTAGCAATGAGGATGTGACCATCTCTAGAAGAAGTGACAACTCAATTGCCTTTAAGGGTGTGTTAAAGGGAAAGCTTTACTTAGTGGACTTTTCCACAGATAAAGCTCAACTTGACACATGCTTAATCGCAAAAACCAACATGGGATGGTTGTGGCATAGAAGACTAGCCCATGTTGGAATGAGGAACTTACAAAAACTTCGAAAGGGGGATCATATCCGTGGACTAAAAGATGTTGTTTTTGAAAAAGATAGGCCATGTAGCGCGTGCCAAGCGGGAAAACAAAATGGAGCATCTCATCCCGCCAAGAATGTGATGACGACAACAAGACCATTGGAGATGCTTCACATGGACCTCTTCGGCCATGTCACCTACATAAGCATTGGCGGTAACAAATATGGTCTAGTAATTGTTGATGACTATTCTCGTTTCACTTGGGTGTTTTTCTTGCATGATAAAGGAGAAACTCAAAGTGTCCTCAAGAAGTTCGTGAGGAGAGCTCAAAACGAGTTTTCCTCAAAAATCAAGAAGATAAGGAGCGACAACGGCTCTGAATTCAAGAACACTCAAGTATAAGAATATTTGGATGAAGAGGGCATCAAGCATGAGTTTTCGGCCCCCTATTCTCCCGAACAAAATGGGGTGGCTGAAAAGAAGAACCGAACACTCATAGAGATGGCAAGAACCATGCTCGATGAATACAAGACCTCAGATCGATTTTGGGCGGAGGCGGTCAACACCGCTTGTCATGCTACAAACCGCATCTACCTCCATCGACTTTTGAAGAAAACCCCATATGAGCTCCTAACCCGTAACAAACCCAACATCTCTTACTTTCGAGTTTTTGGGAGTAAATGCTACATTCTCAACAAGAAGCCTAGGACTTCAAAGTTTGCTTCGAAATCTGATGAAGGTTTCCTACTTGGTTATGACTCAAACACCTACGCTTATCGTGTTTTCAACAAGACCTCCGGGTGTGTTGAAATTGCACGTGATGTGGTGTTTGATGAAACTAATGGCTCCCAAGTGGAGCAAGTTGATCAATGTGTGCTAGATGAAGAAGAAGCACCATGTGAAGCACTAAGAAGAATGGGGCTTGGAGAAGTCCGTTCCCAAGAAAATGTAGGACAAGATGCTACAAGATCATCACAATTGACACCTCTCATTCAAGATCAAACTCAAGAAACCCAAGATCAAGACGGTCAATTTCAAGAAGGAGAAAATCGAAACCATGATGTTGATCAAGGGGGAGAAGAAGAAGAAGAAGAAGACCACTCAAGAAATCAAGTGCCTCACCCAAGGGTTCATCAAAGTATTCAATAGAATCACCCCGTTGACAACATCCTTGGAGATATCACAAAGGGGTAACAACACGTTGGCGAATAGCTAACTTTTGCGCACATTACTCTTTTGTGTCATCCTTAAAACCTTTTAGGGTGGAAGATGCACTTAAAGATCCGGACTGGGTGATGGCCATGCATGAGGAGTTGAACAACTTCACAAGAAACCAAGGATGGGAGCTAGTGAAAAGACCAAATGCAAATGTGGTAGCCACCAAGTGGGTATTCCGCAACAAACAAGATGAACATGGAGTGGTGACAAGAAACAAGGCCTGACATGTGGCAAAGGGATATGCTCAAGTCAAAGGTTTGGATTTTGATGAAACCTTTGCTCCCGTAGCTAGGCTTGAGTCCATTCAAATTCTATTAGCCTATGCTACTCACCATGATTTTAAACTCTATCAAATGGATGTGAAAAGTGACTTCCTAAATAGTCCAATCAAGGAGGAGGTGTACGTGGAGCAACCACCTGGCTTTGAAGATCAAGAATATCCTAACTATGTGTTTAAATTGCATAAAGCTCTTTATGGCCTCAAACAAGCTCCTAGAGCTTGGTATGAGTGTCTTAGAGACTTTCTCATTGATAATGGCTTTAAGATAGGCAAGGCAGATTATACACTCTTCACAAAGAATGTAGATAATGATCTCTTTGTATGCCAAATATATGTCGATGACACTATATTTGGTTCTACTAACAAATTTTTTGTGATGAGTTTAGTAAGATAATGACAGATAGGTTTGAGATGTCCATGATGGGAGAGTTGAAGTTCTTCCTAGGATTTCAAGTCAAGCAACTCAAGGAAGGCACGTTCATTAGTCAAACAAAGTACATACAAGACATACTCAAGAAGTTTGACATGGACAAAGCCAAACCCATCAAGACGCCAATGGCAACAAACGGGCACCTTGACCTCAATGAAGATGGACCAAGCGTGGATCAAAAGGTATATCGCTCTGTGATTGGTTCATTGCTTTATCTTTGTGCATCTAGGCCCGATATCATGCTTAGTGTATGTTTGTGTGCAAGATTTCAAGCATCACCTAAAGAATGTCATTTAACAGCCGTTAAAAGGATTCTAAGATATCTAGTTCACACACCTAACCTCGGATTATGGTATCCAAAGGGATCTAAGTTTAATCTCATCGGATACTCCGATGCGGATTACGCCAGATGTAAAATAGATAGAAAAAGCATCTCAGGGACTTGTAAATTTTTGGGTAGGTCCCTAGTATCATGGTCATCCAAGAAACAAAACTCCATTGCTCTCTCCACAGCGGAGGCGGAGTATGTTGCAGCCGGAAGTTGTTGTGCTCAACTTCTTTGGATGCGGTAAACTCTAAGGGATTATGGTTACAATATGAACCACATTCCACTCCTATGTGACAATGAGAGTGCTGCAGGACACATGCAATGGCATAAAGATGGTTTGTGTGAAACTGAGGAGTAATGACACACCCATCTTATGCTCAGGCTTGGAAGGCACTGCACTCTTTTGATGAAGATTTTGCAAAAGTTGCTTGAAATGTTTGTATTGATTTGGCCAGCAATGGTTTCACACCATTCAACACATCTGCAGCCTCATACTCATGTTCGCTAGTATTTGCTATTCTATACAACCTTCCACCTGCTATGTGCATGAAATATGAGTACATGTTCTTGTCTCTAATCATTCCCGATTGTAAACATCCAGGAAAACGTTTATGGGTGTTTCTTCAACCATCGATTGAGGAATTCAAAGAATTGTGGGCTGGGGTAGAAGCGTATGATAGCTACAAAAAACAATACTTCAACTTGCGAGCTGCATACTTATGGTCGCTTCATGATTTTCCTGCATACGGGGGTTTCTCAGGATGAAGCACACACGGCAAACTCTGTTGTCCAATATGTGAGTCAGATTCTAATTGTTTTAAACTTACTCATGGGGTAAATTGTGTTTTATATTGCCATCCACGTTTTCTTCCAGCAAATCACCCATTTTGGAGGCAAGCCAATGGATTCTGGAAGGATACTATTGTAACAAAGGGTCCGCCAAAATGTTTGTCTAGTGCTGAGATTGTTGCATGGCTAAGTAAACTTGTCGCTAGAGATGATGAGTTTGTTGGTTTTGGTTAGTAGCACAATTGGACTCATATATTTGGCTTATAGGATCTCCCTTATGCTAAGTCGTTGTTACTCCTGCACAACATCAAGGTCATGCACCAGGAACGCAATGTAGCCGAAAGCGTCATCAGCACATGTTTTAATTTCAAAAAGACAAAAGATAAAATGAAGGATCGAAAGGATTTAGCAGAAATTTGTAAGTGTCTGACCCTAGAAGTCAGTCAAAATGGTAGTGGTAAACAGAGAATGCCACATGCTCTATTTTGTCTAAAAGTTAAAGAAAAGAAAGAAGTGATGAACTGGTTGCAGCAACTGAAGTTTCCTTATGGTTACTGTGTTGGGTTGAGGCGCATAACAAATCTTTAAATTGGGTATTAAATAGTCTAAAAAGCCATGATAATCATATAATCAAAGAAAGACTTCTTCCTGTAATGTTTCATGGATATGTGCAACAGGATGTCTGGGGATTACTTACGAAACTTAGTTTTTTATAGACAATTATATGCTAAGAAAACTACATTTGAAACAATTGAAAAATTGGAGAAAGAAATATCTTCACTGATATGTAAAATGGAGAAGGTATGTCGCCAGGATTTATGAATGTAATGCAACATTTACTTGTGCATTTGCCTTACAAAACTAAGGTTTATGGGTCCGTGCAATATCGATAGATGTACCATATTGAAAGGACACTGAAAAAAACTTAGAGCAATGGTTTTGAATAAAGCAATAGTAGAAGGGTGTATTGTAGACACATTTGCTCTGAAAGAGTTAGCATACTTCTCAAGTACATTATTTGCAAAGGGACACAATGTGTATGCTCCCACAATGCGGTACCACATAGATGAAAAAACTCCTTGCGGTGATATAAGTATTTTTTGGTGGAAGGAAAAAACAGTTGGTGGTAGCAGTAGGCATGTGGTGCAAGAAGAAAAATGGAATTCATGTATATTATACATGTACACAAACATTGATGAGATGGATCAATATTTTATGTAAGTATTTTTTCTAAGTATTGCAAGGCAACACCTCATATTTTAGTAGGTGATGTTCTAACATACCCATACTTTTCATCATGTAGCAAGTTCAACAAACAATATTAGAAGTCTACGCGTCAACCAACAAGCAAACAATTAGATAAAATGCATTGTGATGGTATTCATGGGGGCCTAACTTCGTCAATTGGTTTCGAAAGCATGTAGCACTCTCTTCTTATATGTTACTTGTATCCTTAGTAGGTTAATATGATTAATATAACTAATATTTTATTAATTTGCACGTGCATGGTCGATGCAAACGTAAATCGTTTCCGATTTACTTCAGCCAAATTTGAAGCAAAACATCCTCTTGCGGCCACGACAAATAGTGGGGTTGTGACTAGAGCATGTGATGCACAGGGACAAAAAACTAACTACTATGGGATTATTCAAAATATTGTGAGTTCAAATTTGGTGGTTCCAAAGATCTTAGAGTTACTTTCTTCCATTGCGACTGGTTTGATAATAACAGGGAAACACGATAGCGTGAATTTGGTATATACGAGGTGAAACATGAAATAGGACTTCATGGATGTGATAATTATGTCCTTGCTCATCAAGCTGAGTTGGTTTACTATCTACCTTATCCTTGTCCAAAGCTGAATGCTTGGTAGGTCGTGTATAAAGTTAATCCTTGAGAATGGTTATATGCCCCAAGTGATGCTGATTAGAGATGAACAGGATGAAGTGTATCAAGAAGATAATGTCCCACTACCTCTTAATATTGATGATGGTATAGACCTCAATACATTAGTAGGTGATGTTGAAGACAATGAAGAGGCGGATGTTTTAGTGGCTAAAAGAAAGCGACCAAGCACTATAAAGTTAAGGTTCAACAGAAGAAGAAAGTTGGTCGGCAACATGTTATCGAAGGAACATCAAATCATGATGAATTTTAACCCTGTAAAATTTATATTGCAGTTGTATTTGCTTCTATTACTTTATGTTGTATAACTATGTATTTATTTCTTACCAATTTTTCTTTACAACAGGATGCCACATTGTAACACCCTTAATTTCATCATCATGCATTGCATTCATTCTCATGTAGAGATCACTTAGGAAAGTAAAGAAAGAAAATAAAAGGAAAAACCTAGCCGCCCTCCCCCTTTCCAATCCGTGTAGGGTTTTCCCCCTCTCCCTTGCGCACCCCCTTAGATAAAATCCCTAGCCTTGGTGTGTCCCCTTAGAGATAAACCCCTTGGAGATAAAGCACCCTGGCACACCCCAACAGATCAAATTTTCCTCCCCTTTGTCCTGTCCGAGTGGAAGTCCCCAGCCTCCTTGGTCGCGCGCCCCCTTAGAGATAAAATTATCCCCCTTGGCTGCGCCCGTTAGATGAAATCCCAGCCCTTGGCCGCCCCCTAGCTAAAACCCCAGTGTAACACCCTAAAAATTCATTCCCATGCATTGCACACATTTTTCATGTAGAGAAGCATTATAAAAGAAGTAGAAATGGAGAAATAACTATAGAAATGGAGGAAGCACTATAGAAATGGAGAAAGAACCATAGAAATGGAGGAAGGAACAATAGAAATGGAGAAGGGCAAATAGAAATGGAGAATGGGGCATAGAAATGGAGAAAGGCAATGTAGAGATGGAGTAAGTGACATAGAAATGGTGGGGAATGGGAAAAAGATAGCTGAAATGAGCCATTCCCAATTTTCCCCATATTTCCCCCGAATTTTCTAAATTCCCCAATTCCCAAAAAGGGGAATTTTCCCCACATTTTGGGGATAAAATCCCCATTGCTTTCGCACCAAACTAAATGGGGAAAAGTTTGTTAGGATTTATTTCCAATTAGAGTAGGATTCTCCCCTCTTCCCCCTTATAAATAGAACCTAACCCCCCTTTTGTCCGCAGCCCCCCTCCTCTCCCCCACCCAAGTCGGCGACTTGGAGGCACTAGCCCCCAACTCACCGAGTTGCCCCCCTCGCCGGAGTTCGGTCTCCGGTGAGCCCCGCCGACGAGCCCCACCGTCGAGCCCCGCCGTCGAGCCTCGTCATCGAGCCCCGCCGTCAAGCCCCGTCGTCGAGCCCCGCCGACGAGCCTCGTCACGCCTCACCGTTGCCGGAAAACAACCGACGATCTGTCCTGCCCTAATCATCCATAGAAAACTTTCCCGCTGCTGCCATTGCTAGAAGGAAGGCCCTGCCACCAAGGAGGAAGTGAGGTAGTTCCCTATTACCCATCTTACAACGTCGCCGCTGTTTCTACGCATCCATTTTCTTCGCCCCCTTCAAACAGAAACTTTTTCGTGTGGACAGATCACGTTTTGATCGATTTTTTACGGTGGAATTGATCTAGATCTTGAGTCAAGATCATCACCACGTCCACACTTGATCCCAGCACCCTTTTTAATCATAAAACCCCATGAAAGCCCGTTAAAACATGCAAGAACACATACAAACTGGTTTAATAAAACAGCACCATAGGATTTGCATTCATCTACCCCATTGCATCTTGAGTAAAGTTTGTGCATGATGATTGATTGCTGTAAATTTTGTATGTGCGTGATCGTGAGTAGAAGAGCAAGCTCAAGAGACCATCTATGAGGAACTACAGCACCAAGACTTCGAGACGCTCGAACAACAAGAACCACGGGAGCAAGGCAAGTGCCCCTTGACCATATTGATCCCATGTTTTGAAACTGTTTTGTTTGCGAAAACTTGTATGCTTGAGTCAACTTGATGGGACACCCTTTTATTGGAGGTTACTAGCTTTGTTAACCATCCTTGTCACCGGGAATGATGATGAGTCGGGTATGGTCATTTTTCCTTTTTGCTTCGTATTATCTACGGGATACGGGAAGCTAAATTAAAACGTGGTTAGCTACTGCACTCATATGAATAATGATGATGAGAACTTGATGATGATCAGGGGAGATCTAGGTAAGCTTGGTTCGTGAATATTGCTGGATGAGATGGTGGTACTTGCCGTAGATCTAAGGACCGGTTCATGTGAGAATATGCCAGGAAAACAGTGCCACCACAAGGCCAAGTATGGGTGCGACTTAGCTGATTAATTAGGTGTGTTGCTAGGTTGTTATGGACCGTGGATGGCGCGGGGAATGGGAGTCGAGGAGGACTGCCCTGGGAACTGCATGGCACAATAGGGGGTCCGTGGGTGGGAGAATGGTGATTCGAGCCTGCCGGTGAAACCTCAGTGAGTCCATACATCTAGTAGCCCTTTTGTAAAGGCTATTTTTTGATCTCTTCACCATACACCGACGGTTGTGTACTGGTATAATGGAGGTTCTGCAGTCGCCGACGAGTGACGAAATTACGAACTTGTGGGTAAAGTGGTGCCACCTCTGCAGAGTGTAAAACTAACATGAGAGCCGTGCTTCCGGTCACAAGCACCTGGCCAACTTCCATGATTAGAGGGAAAACTTGGGATGGTTATTCAGTATGGTTATGGTATGGTCATTGGGATTGGTTTTTTTGGACTGTTTTGAGTCATGACATTGAGTTTTGTTTCGGTTATATGAATATGAGATGGTTATGAATATTAATGAGCATGAGATGAATAGGATAAAGATTAATGGCTGATTGAGACTTGATAAATGGTGAATTATGGTGAAGGAATATTGATGAAAGAATGTTGTTGTTTTACTTGGTTATATTGGGATTTAACTCACCTAGAGATAGTTGTTGTTTTTATCATGTTTTGTTAAATAAAATTTGCTTGCTGCAATGAGCCTTTTTATTCCATAACTTGATGTAAGCTACATGTCATAGTTTTCCCACACTTGCTGAGTACGACATGTACTCGCCCTTGCATTACCACATAAACATCAGCTACAGGAGATGAGTACTTCGAGGACCATGTGGAGTACTAGGCGTGCGAGCTACCGTCAACATGTCTGTGGAGTTGAAGTCGGAGCCTGCTGTTTTAGTCAATTTCCTCTGTCGTTTAGAGTCTTCCGCTGCAAGAATAAGTTAGAGATTCATGAGTGAGACATTGATTCATTATAATAAAGTACTTAAACACTATTTATTCGTGGTTATATTCTGAATTCAGTTTGTGGATTTCATGTGTATGTGTGATGAACATCCTGGGCACACATATGCATTCACTTGGTTCTATTTTGGAACCGGGTGTCACAGATTGGTATCGGAGCCACGTTGACCGTAGGACGCAAGCCTAGGTATTATGGACACTATAAAACACATAGGAACACCCCTCTAAACTGCTATTTTCGAAAATTGCTTGCTGCTGCACTTTACTTGTCAATTCAGCCACCGCAAAGTGCTATTTTCAGCCCCTCTTATCTCTTCTTTTGGACAGCAATGCCTTTACTTCCTTGCTCCATAGCCTCTGAAGTTTTGGATTTATTTCTTCCTTCTCTAAAGTTTTTCATGTCTTATTTAAAGATGCCGGTGATTAGGAGCACAGCACGCATAAGGACTCATCCACCACCACTTGGGAGTGCACTTAACCCCATTGAGGTGTCCGATGGACCATATTTGGAGGAGGTGAAGATGGAACCTCATGATGAATATGAAGTCAATAGCTCTATGCATGAGGAAGAGTACCTGGAAGAGGTGGAACCGTTTGAAGACGACATGGAGGATGATCCACAAGAACGGCATTGGTACGCACCCCAGGGGGATTTTCACGCGGGCTTACACCCTGTGGAGCCTCATGAAGCTATGACGGGGGGAGATGAATCCGAGGAGGAGCCACCCCTTGCTGATACCAATAATTAAGGTGATAAATGGGCCAACCATTCAGTTTAAGAATTTCGGTCCGATGGAATGGAAGGAGGACATACATCCAGGGAGCTCAAAGAAATTCTGGATTGCTGCAGCTTATACCCGGAGTATCTCCTCAAGAAAGTCTCTCGTTGCGGACATGAAGAGTGGAAGGCTGATGTAACCATCCTATCTAACGGTAGGGTTGTCACTCGGCACTTCACACCAACATGGAGAGCTACAAGGGCAGAAGCTATTGATGACGCTGCATGGGATGCACTCACCGGACTGTGCTACATCTTCCATGAGCAGCTTGAGGGCACCACTTTTGAGCTGAACCCGTGTCAGAAGAGTGGTACAAGGGAGATCATTGTGTTGGGAAATAGGTGATGCGCTACTCTAGCAATTCGACCGTATCACCCAGGAAACATGCGAGTAAGGAGGTCATGGATCGTTACCACTAGACGCGCAGCGCAGCGGATCGTAGATGCGCGTCGGTGTAGGAGAAGTAGACGATCACGTTCGTCTCCTCATGAATCCTCATCACAGGAACGTCGTCACGTCACCGTAGCCAATCAGCGCAGCAGTAACAGCAGCGCCTCCACGGAGTCCACACGTACAGGGAGGAACGCCGTGCGTCGGTGTGCTAGCACCGCGCGCGACAGGGGTTTCTGCATGTGGCCTGTGAGGGGTGGCGGCTAGGGCTGTTACGTGGTGGAGTCAATTGCCCCTAACCCTACCCCTCATATTTATAGGCGCGCTAATGGGCTTTTAGGTCACAGGCCCATTAGTACCCTAATTTCTTATGGATCAAATATCCATCAGGCCTTTATCCGAATTGTTATGATTGCCTCTTGGGCATATCACCAACAATCTCCCGCTTGCACTAGAGACAATCATATAGCCAAGTTTTTCAATATTCCATCCCCTTAAGTGTGTGACCCGTTAGGTTTATGTACAGTCGGTGATGAATGAAAACCGTTTTCAAACACAAGTCAGTAGAGGTACCTATCAGGACATACTGACTCCCGAATGTACATAAAGATCATATCGGCTGAACCTAGATACATTCACATGCTAATTCCTTTGCCACACGATACCAGTCAAGCTCAAGGCGAGATACGTGCCATCCTTGCGATAGCTCGACCATTTACTCGATCAAATAGTGGATTCAATATTTGAATAACTTTAGTCATAATGATTAACTCCTTAATCACTTTGGCATGGCCATGCACTTTCCAATCCAACTATCTCGAGGGGCCTAGAGATATCTCTCCTGTTATTTAGGAGGGGCAAATCCCATCTTGATTCGCACACATCTCATTCCATGCTTCATCATGTACCTGAAGACTATTTTTATGACAACCCAGTTACGGAGTAGCGTTTGATAGTTTCAAAGTGCACAACTACGCATAGTGAGGAACAATAGCGATCTCAGGTCTAAGAATCTATCAGGTGTATCACTCAAGACCAACTGATGGCACATATGCAAATAACAATCCCAACAGTGTCTCGGAATGGGTCTATCCAACACCATGTTCACTAACATATGTTCACATTATTAATTTGATATCTCCATATCTATGATCCGTGAAACGTGATCATCAATTAATACATGTGCTAGTCTACGTACTATCATTGTCTCATATAACGATGTAGACTAGTGATCATTTTGAGTAATATTATAAGTAACAAAGAGTCTCACGAACAAGTCACGTACTTGATGATCAATGTGAATAATAGTTACTCAAATAGTACATAAAAATAGCTATGACACAAGTCTCCCATGTACACACTAGGATCACTGATGTAATTATCTAATACCCATAGATCTCGTGTGCGCCTCATGCTTTGATTGTGGAAGAGGCTTTGTCAACGGATCTGCCACATTCAAATCTGTATGCACCGTGCATATATTCACATCACCTCGGTCGATAATCTCTTGAATGAGGTGATAGCTTCATAGTATATGTTTGGATATTTTGTGTGATCTAGGCTCCTTTGCCTGTGCAATGGATCCATTATTGTCGCAATAGAGATCCACAAGTCCGGACGCACTAGGAACAACACCCAACTCAGAAACAAATTTTCTGATCCAAACAGCTTCCTTTGCAGCTTCAGAAGCTGCAATATACTCCGCCTCCGTTGTTGAATCTGCTATTGTGTCTTGCTTGGAACTTTTCCTGCTCACTGCCCCTCCATTGAGGCAGAACACAAAACCGGATTGCAATCTAGAGTCATCCTTGTCTGTTTGGAAGCTAGCATCGGTGTAACCTCTTACAACGAGCTCTTCTTCACCTCCAAACACTATGAACACATCCTTAGTTCTTCTCAAGTACTTAAGAATGTTTTTGACAACTGTCCAATGAGCCTCACCATAATCTGATTGATACCTGCTCGTAACACTTAGAGCATAGGATACATCTGGGCGTGTACACAACATGGCATACATGATAGAGCCAATAGCCGAAGCATAAGAAATCACTCTCATCCTCTTTTGCTCATCAAGCATCGAAGGACACCGAATTTTGCTTAGAGTGATGCCATGTGACATTGGCAAGAAACCTTTCTTAGAATCTTGCATATTGAGCCGATTCAATATCTTGTCAATATATGTGTCTTGGCTTAATCCAATTAGCCTTTTAGATCTATCTCTATAGATCTTTATGCCTAAAATGTACGCTGCCTCTCCTAAATCCATCATTGAGAAACTTTTCCTAAATGAGGATTTAACAGCATCTAGTACTGTAATGTCATTTCCGATCAACAATATGTCATCTATATATAGGACCAGAAATATAAGTGCGCTCCCACTAACCTTCTTGTAAATACAAGGTTCTTCTACGTTCTTGATGAAACCAAACCCTTTGACTACTTCATCAAAACGTAGATTCCAACTCCGAGATGCTTGCTTCAATCCATAGATGGATTTTTGAAGTTTGCATATTTTTCTAGCATTTTTAGGATTGACAAAACCCTCAGGTTGTGTCATGTACACATCCTCAGTCAGACTCCCATTAAGAAAGGCTGTTTTGACATCCATCTGCCATATTTCATAATCAAAATATGCAACAATTGCTAGGAGAATCCGAACAGACTTTAGCATAGCGATGAGCGAAAATGTTTCATCATAATCAACACCTTGAATTTGTTTGAAACCTTTCGCCACCAATCATGCTTTATAGATGTGAACTTTTCCATCCACATCAGTCTTTTTCTTGAAATCCATTTGCAATCAATCGGTCTCACACCATCGATTGGATCAACCAAGTTCCAAACTTGATTCTCATGCATGGATTCTATTTTTGATTCCATGGCTCCAAGCCATTTCTTAGAGTCGGGTCCCATTATTGCTTTAGTGTAGGTCACAGGCTCATTATTGTCCAACAATACCATGTCCTGTTATTCCATGGTTTGGAGTGTCAACTTTTCAGTTGCACGACGTACCCTTGTAGACCTTCTTGGGGCTGGTGTTTCATCAAGTGGTTGTACAACATCTTGTACATCCTGTATAGGATTAGAGGGTGCCGAAACATTTTCAGGTATTTCTTGAATTTCTTCAAGATGCACCTTGCTCCCACTAACTCCTTTTGAGAGAAACTCTTTCTCCAAGAAGACACCATTGCGAGTAGTAAATACTTTACCCTCTGTTTTATTATAAAAATAATATCCTTTGGTTTCCCTAGGATATCCCACAATGAAGCATTTGTCTAATTTGGATGTAAGTTTGTTTGACGTCAAACGTTTGACATAAGCATCACATCCCCAAACTTTGAGGAAAGACAATCCGGGATGTTTCCTGGTCCACATCTCATATGGTGTCTTCTCAACAGACTTAGTTGGGACTCTGTTTAGTGTAAACGCAGCAGTTTCAAGAGCATAACCCCAAAAGGATAGTGGAAGATCAGTCTGGCTCATCATCGACCTAACCATGTCTAACAAGGTTCGGTTCCTCCGCTCGGACACCCCATTCCATTGAGGCGTTCCAGGTGGAGTCAACTGTGGAACAATTCCACATTGTTTTAAATGATCATAAAATTCATGGCTCAAATATTCACCCCACGATCAGATCGTAGAACTTTAATTGTCTTGCCCAACTGATTTTGTACTTCATTCTAAAATTCTTTGAACTTTTCAAAAGATTCGGACTTGTGCCTCATTAGATAGACATATCCATATCTACTAAAGTCATCGGTAAAAGTAATGAAATACTGAAAACCACCTCTATCTATCAAACTCATTGGTCCACATACACTAGTATGTATAAGTCCCAACAAGTCACTTGCCCTCTCACTTTGACCAGTTAAGGGTGCTTTGGTCATCTTCCCAAGCAAACAAGACTCGCATGTGTCAAGTGATTCAAAATCAAATGAACTTAGCAAACCATCTTTACGGAGTTTCTCAATGCGTTTCTTATTTATATGACATAAACGACAATGCCAAATAAAAGTGGGATTTAGATCATTTCGTCAAACCCTTTTTTGTGTTAATGTTATAGGCTGTTTTATCCTCAAGATCAAGAACATATAATCCATTCACTAATGGACATTCAACATAGAAAATATTATTATAATAAATAGAACATCATTTGTTTTTTATTATAATCTTTTAACTTCTTTCAAACATGAAGAAGATATAATGTTCTTGCTCAAAGAAGGAATACAATAACAATTATTTAATTCCAAAACTAATCCTGAGGGTAATGACAAGTGATAAGTTCTAACAGCTATGACAACAACCTTTGCTCCGTTGCCGACCCAAACATCCAACTCGCCTTTTGCAAATCTTCTAGTCTCACTTAGACCCTGCAACGATTTGCAAGTATGAATCATTGATACAGTATCAAATACCCATGATTCACTAGAAGATGTAGCAATATTTATTTCTATAACATTTATACCTGAAGTGGAAGTCTCACTCTCTTTCTTCTTCTTATCCTCCAAGTACCTCTTGTAGTTCCTAGACCAATCCCCCTTAGCATGATAGTAAAAGTATTTATCATTAGGAGAAGGGCCTGATTTACCCTTTGGCTTTGAGCTTGAAGGCTCATTGGGAACCTTTCCCTTGCCTTTAGGATGCGTCACAGGCTTCCTCTTTTTATTCTCCTTTTGAACCATCATCAAATGAGTGGTGTTTTTCTTAATGCTTTCCTCGGCTGTTTTAAGCATCCCATGCAATTCAGCCACGTTTTCTCCATGCCATTCATTTGATAATTCAATATAAATGGCTCATAGCTCGGTGGGAGTGACTGGAGAATAACGTCAATAGCCAGGTCATCCTTTAGTTCAGAACCAAGTTTGTCCAAAGTCTTAATGTAACCAATCATCTTGATTACATGGGGACTGACCGGGCTACCTTCTGCCAGCTTGCATGAGAACAAGGACTTTGAGATGTTGTACCTCTCAGCCCTTGCTTGGTTCTTAAACATTCCCCATAGTCCCTGAATCATAGAATAAGCATCTGTATGCTCATACTGTTTCTGTAGATCAGAGGACATTGTGGCAAGCATGAGGCAGCTTGCATTAAGCGCATCATCGTAGTGATTCTCATAAGTCCTGCGAGTTGCGACATTTGCATCATCGGAGAGGTCATTAGGGTATGATTGCTCAAGAACATACTCAGTTTTCTCTTGCCTCAGAACAATTCTCAGGTTGCGGTACCGATCAATAAAGTTAGATCCATTGAGCTTTTCTTTCTCAAGCACATATCGCAAATTGAAACCGGAATTGTTACTAGCAGACATGATCTACAATAAATATGTAAGGTTTTAGAACTATGTTACGTACCAATCTTTTATTAACAGTTTAATAAAAGACACCACCACTATATGAGCATCGTCCTCCCTCTAACGACATATAGTGGTCCAAGATCCATATTCACTAGTTTCTAGTGAGCTTTGGCTTCACTGCTAGAAAATTAGTGACATAGGTAAACAACCATTGTTAATCATATCTCTATATGATCCTTGTTTGTTGGGTGACATCCAATGCCCCGGCTCCCAACACTATGCCATAAAGCCCAAAACCGTTTTGATAGCTTAGTTGAGTAAACCAATACTATGCATGTGAATGTCCAACATTCACCCTATTCAATATGATAGATGACGGTATTTTGCTTTGGCAAATCTACCATACAACGATCAAAACAACATAGGTGCAGCTATAGGTAAACGGAATTAAATACTCAACTTTTCCAAGGGAAGCTATTTTATCATGATAAAAACATCCACCATATGAAAAGCATGAAAAGAATAGTAAAACATCACAGGCATACGATCATATCATATCTGTGAATAGTATGGCCTTTAGGATCATAGTGGTCTCTATCACGAAACAACTTAATGATGTCACTATAGCAGACAGCAACAGCCGTCCCGCTAGCCGCTTAGCGAGCAGGGGGTCGAGGGGGGAGCCGCCCCCACGAGTTTCAGGGAAGCGCCCTGAACACCAAACGGAATTACATAGATCGCATCTATGAAATCACTATGAAAAGCTCATCGAATTGATCAAATCAACCCGAATCTGAGCCATTCAGGATGCCTCAATTTTCATTGTGACTGGTTATCCACGAGAAGATCGCGACACATGACCGTGATCTGTTGGCTCAATCTGTTAGATATGTACACTATTAGTCCCGAAGGTGATTCCAGTCTGTAGGGACTAGTTGCGCACACAACAGAGAAGGAGCATGAACTAATCCTTTAGTCATATGATGAAAATCTACTCTAATCAATTCCAAACCCCAAAAGCCGAACAATAAAAAATCATCATATGAACTTGTCTGCAGTAGATCGCATCTAAGATCCAGACTAAAAACTACGCAAGTCGGCTCTGATACCACTGTTGGGAAATGGGTGATGCGCTACTCTAGCAATTCGACCATATCACCCAGGAAACATGCGAGTAAGGAGGTCATGGATCATTACCACTAGACGCGCAGCGCAGCGGATCGTAGATGCGCGTCGGTGTAGGAGAAGTAGACGATCACGTTCGTCTCCTCCTGAATCCTCGTCACAGGAACGTCTTCACGTCACCATAGCCGATCAGCGCAGTAGTAACAGCAGCGCCTCCACGGAGTCCACACGTACAGGGAGGAACGCCGTTCGTCGGTGTCCTAGCACCGTGCGCACGACAGGGGTTTTGGCGTGTGGCCTGTGAGGGGCGGCGGCTAGGGCTGTTACCTTGTGGAGTCATCTGCCCCTAACTATACCCCTCATATTTATAGGCGCGCTAATGGGCTTTTAGGTCACAGGCCCATTAGTACCCTAATTTCTTATTGATCAAATTGCCATCAGGCCTTTATCCGAATTGTTATGATTGCCTCTTGGGCATATCACCAACACATTGGACCCCATGTAACAGCTCTTTCCAACCCACAAGCTTCTGACAAGTCTCAGAGGTTGCTCCTGGAGTTAGGAAACCACTATGCAAGCGCTCAAGAAGAGATCCGTTACCTCCGCAAGAAGCTGTACTTGTTGTGAAAACAAGAGGAGACTCGTGCCAACGTGGGAGCAAATGGAGCACTAGCATCATCTAACCCTACATGGACTGCCGACTCACCATGGCGTGCACCCATGTATGGACCACCCCTGTCACACGGTGAGAACAGCACCGGTTCACATGATTAAGTTTAGGATTCCCATTGAATAAGCTATAATAGGAACGTTTAAATTGTAGTAGCTTGAATAAGAGTGGTGTGTGCTGATGTGAGTTGTGGGACGCTTCGGCGAATGTCCACATCAACACATAGTGGAGAGATGTGAGATGCTTCGGCACGTGTTCACATCCTCATATAGGATGAAATTAATAAAAGAAGATATTTAGTTCATACACCTTGATGCATATAGTTGGGGGGACCAATCTAAACTTCTATTTTCTATTCGACTCTCTCTCTCAGATGGTGAGGGAAAACGCCAGCCGTCAAAGGAGGAATGCTCGTGGCAACAATGAACCACAAGAGGATGACAATGTTGAAGTTCCTGAAAATGCTAACCACGGGGCTGATGCAAACAACCTTGAACGGTTGATGGCTATGCAGAACCAGCTCATGCAAACTATTATAACAACGTTGGGACAGCTGCAAGCCAACAACAACAACAATCCTAACCCTGTTCCTGCACCCCCACCACCACCACCGCCGGCTAACAGATTGGGAGAGTTCATGAGGACTAGGCCGCCTACTTTTGCACAAGGTAATGATCCCATGGAGGCTGATGATTGGTTGAAGTCCATGGAAAAGAAGCTTGCTATTGTTCAGTGCAATGATTCGGGAGAAAGTTCTCTTCGCATCACACCAACTTATGGGAGCAGCCGCTGACTGGTGGGACGCTCTTTGCAATGCTCATGTCAACCAGGAGACTATCACTTGGGCTGAATTCAAGGAGGGTTTCCGCTCTCATTACGTCCCTTCTGGAGTCATGATGCTCAAAAGGCAAGAGTTTGAAGGTCTCTGCCAAGGAAGGAAGAGCGTGAATGAGTACCTCAACAAGTTCACGCAGCTTTCAAGGTATGCTCCAAAAGACGTCAACTCGGATCAACGGAAGCAATACTTGTTCATGAGAGGATTGAACAATGAGATCCAAGTTCATCTGCTCAACAACGATTATGCAAACTTCCAAAAGCTCGTTGACAAAGCTATAGTGGTTGAGAGCAAGATCCGTGAGATCGAGCAAGAGGGCAAGAGGAAGATGCCATACCAGCCACAAGGGAGCAATGTACGTCCCCGTTTCACGCCACCAGCTGCACCACAGTATGGCTTGTCCGCTTCTGCTTTCCGCCCTGCAAATCCACCTCGCCCTAATTAACCACTGCAGCAACGTCCTGTTATGCAAGCACCTCGTATACCTTTGTCTCCTGCGCCCCATCCCAACCATGGGCGCCTATGCTCAAAACCAGCCTCGCCCCAACATTCCTGCTGTTATGGGCAGCAAAGCATGTTTTTCATGCGGAGAGGCGGGACACTTTGCAAGTCAGTGCCCGAAGAAAGGCCTTGGACAGCCAAGCAACGCGCCCAAGCAGAACCCACGGCCGAACGGAGGAGCTAATCATGGTAACCGTGGACAGCAAAACTATGCTCGTGGCAATGTGAATCATGTCTCCTCTGAGGAATTACAACAAGCTGAGGACGTCGTGATTGGTATGTTCCTTGCCAACTCCAACCCAGCCACTGTTTTATTTGATTCCGGAGCATCACATTCATTCATATCATCCAAGTATGCTGCCAAGTATAATCTTCCCATATCACACATGAAACAAACTATTTTGTTAATTCTCCCGGTGGAGATATGAGGACTAATATAGTATGTTCGAAAGTAAATCTTAAAATAAGGGGGTAGACTTTGTCGCCAACCTTATTGTCTTGGATTCCCAAGGGATTGATATAATACTTGGAATGGACTGGTTAAGCATGCACAACGGAGTGATTCAATGTGCTGAGAGGAGCGTAAAGTTGACAAATGAGCACGTACTCGTATTGAGTTCAAGTCAGCCCAACCGGCAACCGAGAAGGCAGCGTTGAACCACGTCGAAGAAGCAACATTGGAAAGCATTCCGGTGATTCAAGAATATTCCGATGTATTCCCAGAAGAACTTCAAGGTATGCCACCTGACCGGGACATTGAATTTTGCCATTGATTTAGTACCCGGAACTGCACCTATAGCGAAGAGGCCATATAGGATGCCCGCTAATGAATTAGTGGAGCTCAAGAAGCAAATTCAGGAGCAGCTAGAAAAGGGTTTTATACGCCCAAGCTTGTCACCATGGGGAGCCCCAGTGCTCTTCGTAGACAAGAAGGATGGGAGCCAAAGGATATGTGTGGATTATAGGTCTCTCAACGAAGTGACGATCCAGAATAAGTACCCACTGCCCCGTATAGAGGACCTGTTCGACCAAATGAAAGGTGCTCGAATTTTCTCCAAGATTGATCTTCGGTCGGGATACTTCCAGCTGAAGATTAAGCCCTCTGACATACCCAAGACTGCGTTTCGAACACAATATGGTTCGTGTGAATATACCGTTGTGTCTTTTGGGTTAACGAATGCACCCGCATATTTTATGTACCTCATGAATAAGGTCTTCATGGAGTACTTGGACAAGTTTGTCGTGGTTTTCATCGATGATATAATGGTGTATTCGAAAAACGAGGAAGAACATGAGGAACACTTGAGATTGGTGTTGCAGAAACTGCGAGAGCATTAATTGTATGCCAAGTTCAGAAAGTGCCAATTTTGGCTAAAGGAGATATCGTTCCTAGGCGACATCATCTCCGAGGGAGGAGTATCAGTTGATCCCGGAAAAGCGGGATATGTTCTGAGGTGGAACCAACCGCAGAATGTGAGAGATATTCGGAGTTTCCTTGGAATGGCTGGATACTACCGCCGGTTCATCAAGGATTTCTCTAAAATAGCGAATCCTATGACTGAATTTCCAATGAAGGGAAAAGCATTTCAGTGGACACCGGTGTGCCAAGAAAGCTTTTAGGAGCTCAAGAAAAGATTAACCACAGCGCCGGTTTTGGTATTGCCGGACGTGAGCAAGAGCTTCGACATATATTGTGATGCATCAAGACAAGGGCTTGGATGTGTGCTCATGCAAGAAGGACAAGTGGTAGCCTATGCGTCGAGGCAACTAAAGAAACACGAGCTGAATTACCCCACACATGACTTGGAACTTGCAGCCATGGTACATGCCTTGAAGATTTGGAGGCATTATATCCTTGGCCACCAATGTGAGATCGACATGGATCACAAAAGCCTCAAGTATATATTCATGCAAATGGATCTGAATTCGAGGCAACGTCGATGGTTGGAACTCATCAAGGATTATGATGTTGGAATCAACTATCACCCTGCAAAGGTCAACGTAGTAGCTGATGCGTTGATAAGAAAAGGAGTGTGTCATCAACTCACGGTTCGAGAGCTGCCACCCGAGCTGCGTAAGGAGTTTGAACGGTTGTATCTCGGATTCTTGAACGAGATGGAGGTGATAGAACTCAACTCTTCGCTAGAACAAGAGATACGATATGGCCAAGCAACGGATGAGGAAATCAAGGAAAGAATCCGACAAGGCATAGAAAAGGATTTCAAGGAAGACGAGAAAGGCACTCTTTGGTTAGGGAAAAGGATTTGTTTGCCTAACGTGAAGCACATCCGCGACACGATATTAAAGGAGGCACATGACTCACCTTATTCCATACACCCCGGCTGTACAAAGATGTACAAGGACCTGAAAACATGCTATTGGTGGGATGGTATGAAAAGGGGACATAGCTGAATATGTTGCCTTATTCGATACGTGTCAATGGGTGAAGGCCGAACATCAAAGACCCGCTGGACTGTTGCAGCCATTGAAAGTACCTGAGTGGAAGTGGGAAGACATCAGCATGGATTTCATCGTTGGATTGCCACGTACTCAATCGGGTTATGACTCTATTTCGGTTATAATGGACCGATTGACAAAAACAGCCCATTTCCTTCCTGTCAAAACCAAATACAGCGTTGCACAACTAGCCGAGCTGTATATGGAGCAAATCATGTGTCACCATGGAGTTCCGAAGAGGATAGTTTCAGATCGGTGTTCTCAATTTACCTCTAGGTTCTGGAAGAAGCTGCATGAAGCTATGGGTACAAGACTGGATTTTAGCTCCGCTTATCACCCGCAAACTGACGGGCAAACTGAGAGGACAAATCAAATTTTGGAAGACATGTTGAGGGCTTGCGCCTTGAAACATGGGCGTAGTTGGGATAGGAGCTTGCCGTATGCTGAATTCTCATACAACAACAGCTACCAAGTCAGTTTGAAGATGTCACCCTTCGAAGCATTGTATGGTAGAAGGTGTAGAACGCCGCTCTTCTGGAATGAGACAGGAGAGAGCAAAGTGTTTGGGTCCAAAGTGCTGCAAGACGCTGAGAAGCAAGTCCAAACGATACGAGAAAAATTGAAGTCTGCTCAGTCATGACAAAAAGGTTATGCGGACAATAGGCGAAGAAAATTGACCTTCGAAGTAGGAGACTTCGTGTATTAAGGTATCGCCTATCCGAGGCCAACGACGGTTCAACGTCAAGGGCAAGTTAGCACCTCGCTACATTGGGCCATTCAAAATTTTGGACAAGCGAGGAGAAGTAGCCTATCAACTAGAGCTGCCAACGCACCTCTCCGATGTACACGACGTGTTTCACGTATTCCAACTCAAGAAGTGCTTAAGAGTACTGGAAGAACAAGTACCGATGGATGAGCTCGAGCTTCAAGAGGATCTGACCTATGCGGAACACCCCGCAAAAATCTTGGATGTTAAGGAAAGGGTCACGAGGAACAAGGTAATTCGTTGGTGCAAAGTACAATGGAGCCATCACACGGAAGTTGAAACTACATGGGAGCGTGAGGAAGATCTCAAGGCAGAATTCCCTCATCTTTTCTCCACTCTATCGAATCTCAAGGGCGAGATTCAGTTTAAGGGGGTAGGTTTGTAACACCCTCAAAATTCATTCCCATGCATTGCACACATTTTTCATGTAGAGAAGCATTATAAAAGTAGAAATGGAGAAAGAACTATAGAAATGGAGAAAGAACCATAGAAATGGAGGAAGGAACCATAGAAATGGAGAAGGGCATATAGAAATAGAGAATAGGGCATAGAAATGGAGAAAGGCAATGTAGAAATGGAGTAAGTGACATAGAAATGGTGGGGAATGGGAAAAACATAGCTGAAATGAGCCATTCCAAATTTCCCCCAAAATTTATAAATTTCCAAAAGTGGGAATTTTCCCCACATTTTGGGGATAAAATCGCCATTGCTGCCGCACCAAATTAAATGGGGAAAAGTTTGTTAGGATTTAGTTCCAATTAGAGTAGGATTCTCCCCTCTCCCCCCCTTATAAATAGAACCCAACCCCCCCCCCTTTTGGCCGCAGCCCACCCTTCTCTCTCCCCCCTCCCAAGTCGGCGACTTGGAGGCCCTAACCCCAAATCGCCAAGTTGCCCCCCCTCGCCGGAGTACGGTCGCCGGTGAGCCCCGCCGACGAGCCCCACCGTTGAGCCCCGCCGTCAAGCCCCATCATCGAGCCCTGCCGTCGATCCCTGCCATCGAGCCCCGCCATCAAGCCCCACCGTCGAGTCCCACCGACGAGCCCCGTCACGCCTCGCCGTCGCCGGAAAAGAACCAACGATCTGTCCTGCCCTAATCATCCATAGAAAACTTTCCCGCTGCTGCCATTGCTAGAAGGAAGGCTGAAAGTGCATCTAGGCATCCCTTGTGGGTTTTGGTTGATTTATGGCAAACAAATGAGACCCTACAAAATTGTTGAGATGAGTGCAGGTTCTTAAAAGAAATTAGGAAGAAAACACAAAAAGAAAGGAGGAGGATCCAAAACGATAAGAGCTCAGGAGCTGAAAAGATTAAATTACTTAGTATAGAGTGTGTTGGAGAAACACATTCCAAGAGCTCAAGTAAAAGAAATCACACTAACTGCACAAAATCAGCATGTGTGGACTAGTCCGATATCAACCGGACTAGTCCGATTTTCTTTCTGACCACAAAACGGACTAGTCCTATATAGACCGGGCTAGTCCGATATATCTCTGAGTAGACATTGGACTAGTCCGCACTACTATGTACTAGTCCGGTATCTGACAACAGTTAGGGTTTTCCACAAACCGCACACCGGACTAGTCCGGAGTCAACCACGGACTAGTCCGGACATCACAAACCATAACGTAACCATTGGAAACCCTATTAGAAAAAGAGGTGTACGGCCATACCAACACAACACTTCGACCCCCTGCGCCGTCACACCTCTCAAGAGCCCAAAATTCACATCTCTCCACACATTCTAACCCAAAAAAGATCAAATCTTTGGGGATTAGCAATTGATCAAAGGAGAGACTTGTTCTACACATCTTGAGCTCTTGGGTTTGATCTCTCGCACACTCTTGTTCGTTAATTGTTCATCTTTTCAGTGTGTTTGGTTGTGTTCATTCATTGTAACTCTTGGGGAGCTCTCAACTTGTGAGAAGGCCCCCTTTAAGGATTTATTCCCCTTTATGATTAGTGGAAAAGAATCGGCATCCATGGCGATTCGATGAGGGTAGGGTTGGAGAAGACCCGGTCCTTAGTGGACTCCTCAACGGGGACGTAGATTTCCTTCGTGGAATTGAACCTCGGGATAAACACTTGTCTCTTACTCTTGTTTATTTATTTTTGATCAAATTCTAGTGTTTAATTAATCTTGTGAAATTCACAATGAAGCATTGAAATCAAAGTTGATTTCTGTCATTGATTGTATCGCTGTTGCAATACATCTGAGTCATCATTTAATCTCCACTGCATAGAGTACTAGAAGTGAACATATTGATCAATCTTAATTTTCTAGTCCACGAATACCGGACTAGTCCGCACAGTACCGGACTAGTCCGATTTTTCTCTGAGTAGAAAACAAACTAGTCCGCACTCTACCGGACTAGTCCGATTTCCCTGTATTTGATAAAACTACTAAGTGTTTCAGAGATTAACAAAGCGTCGAAAAGCCTATTAACCCCCCTCTAGGATACACTCAATTGGTATCAGAGCCAAACTCTTCAAAAGAGACCCACCGCTCGAAGAGACGATGTCGGATATCAAAGATGTACACAAGAAGATTGACGATCAAAAGGGTGATGATGAAAGGACTCAAAAGCTAAAGAAGCTACTCGACGCCATTCAAGACAGTGAGGACGATGATGAGGACGTGCTCCAAGTCAAGGATCTTCTACGGAAGAAGGCAATCTCACCAAAAGGGAAGAAGAACACCGATGATGAAAAGAAGAAGAAAGGGGGTAGTCACACCGACTAATCCCGATATCCTTTTGATTATGAGCGTTTAAATTCCAACAGTAGCCATTACTTATCAATCCACTAGGGAAAGCACCTTACTTTGATGGCAATGACTATTCAATGTGGAGACAAAACATGAAAATGCACCTTATATCTCTTAACCTAAGTTTGTGGCATATAGTGTGTACAGGGATAGATATCCCGGATGATGATGAAGAGCTGACCCCGAGCAAAGAACAAGCCATTCATCGGAATGCTCAAGCTGCAGCTGTGATCACATCATCACTGAGCCGAGACGAGTTCACCAAGGTGGACGGACTCGAAATTGCCAAGGAGATATGGGACACACTACAAACCGCACATGAAGGTGATCGTCATGTACGCGAAGCCAAAATAGAAATGATTGAAGGTGAATTGGGAAGATTCACGATAGAAGAAGATGAATCACCATAAGATATGTACAATCGACTGAAGAATCTTATCAACAAAGTCCGAGCTTATGGCAGCAAGAAGTGGAATGATCATGAGGTCGTGAAGTTGATTCTCAGAGCATTCATGCCTAGCAACGTGATTCTTTGCTCTATGATTAGAGAAAGCCCCGGGTACCGGAAAATGACCCCAGACGAACTTCTTGGCAAGATCATCAACTTTGAGATGATGGTGAAGCAAGCCAATCATGTCAAGGAAATTGCCCATCTCACCTCAGGAAAGAAGAAAGGAGTTGCTTTGAAGTCAACCTATAAACCTGTATCGAAAGAAGCCCGAGAAGCTCATGGAGAAGACGACAGTGATGATGAAAGTAGTGACATCGATGAATAAGACATGATCTTGTTCATGAAGAAGTTCAAGAAAATGATGATAAGAAGAAAGGGTAGCAGCTCAAACGAAGTAAGACAAAGGGACAAAAAAAGACCCAAGACGAGATGGGTGTGCTATATGCGGAGAATACGATCACTTCATAGTAGATTGTCCATATGATGAAAACAAGAAGAAGACAAAAGACAACAAGCCTCAACCAAAGAAAATGTTCAAGAAGAAGAAGTAATATGGCCAAGCGCATCTAGGGAAGGAGTGGGACTCCAATGATGAATCCTCATCCGAAGAAGAACAGGAGATGGCCACCATAGCCTTAAAGAAGAGTACCAAGAAATCCACTCTCTTCCCAACCATGGGCGCACGGAAGGACACCGACAACACTTGTCTAATGGCAAAGGAAGGTAAAAGAAAGGTAATAACTAAATCTTCCTTCTCGCATTCATTTACTAGTGATAGTGATAATTCTAGTGAGGATGATAGCAGTGATGAAAATGAATATATGCTTAGGGGTTTGGACAAAAGGACAACTGCTAAGATGAAATTTCCAATTGATAAGCTTGTAGATATGGAGAAGTTAGTCAATCGTCAGGAAGATATGATCATCTCCCAAAAGGAGGAATATCTTGAGATTAAAAAGCTTCTTGAACTTGAAAAGGAACAAAATAAATCACTAGAACTTGAGTTAGCTTCAAGCAAGGAAGCTTGCTTGAAGTTAAAAGACTCAAACACCACCATCAAGGATGAACTTGCTAATTTAACCAAAGTTAACAAGATCCTTGAGGTACAAGTTGAGTCACTCAAGCAAAATTGTTCTTCATCAACTACTAGCTCACCTTCTCAACACATAAAGTCTAAAACTAGTATTACTTGTACTTGTGCCAAAAGTGGCACTAACATGAAGAAAAAGCCAAACTTGACAAAGGACAAGCAATCTTCTCAAAGTGGTATATTTGACAAGGAGAAGATCAAGTATGCATGCAGTGCATACTCGGTCACAAGACCTCCTAATGTCAATATGGCATTGGATATTCTAATGGTGAAAAGCAAAATGCTAGAAGCCACAAGAATAACAAGGGTTGCATTGCCTTTGTCAAGGGAAACTCTTCTCAAGTTAGAAAACTTAATAATGTTGATAAATTAAACACTGTGAACACATATGAACAACAACTTCTATTTAGAACTTTTGATGCTTCATATGTACTTATGAAAAGTAATCTTGGAAGAGTTTATGATAAATATGTTGGGCCACGACATGGGAACACAAAGTCTCATGTGTGGGTGCCGAAATCACTTGTGACTAACATCAAAGGAACCAAGCAAGCTTGGTACCTAAGACCAAGGCATAAATTGTTTTTGCAGACTTATTCATCCGGTGGAGCAAAACGGGTGCTAGATAGTGGATGCACCAATCTCATGACCGGAGAAAGAAGAATGTTCATGGAATATGAAGAAAATGAAGATCCAAACGAAGGCATTTACTTTGGTGATAATAGTCAAGGAAGAGTGCTTGGTACCGGTGAAATTGCAATTTCATCACAACATACTCTCTCATGTTTTGCACGTTGACTCCTTGGATTATAACCTTTTGTCCATATCTCAATTATGTGACAAGGGTTATAATTGCTTATTCACTAATGAGGGTGTGACTGTCTTTAGAAGGAGTGATAACTCAATTGCATTCAAGGGTGTGTTGAAGGGAAAACTTTATCTAGTTGACTTCAACAAAGATAAAGCCGAACTTGACACATGCTTGATTGCAAAGACCAACATGGGTTGGCTGTGGCATAGACGACTAGCACATGTTGGTATGAGGAATCTTCAAAAAATCCATAAAGGCGATCACATCCTAGGTTTAAAGGATGTTGTTTTTGAGAAAGACAGGCCGTGTAGAGCATGCCAAACAGGGAAGCAAGTAGGAGCAGCCCATCCCATGAAGAATGTCATGACTACAACAAGACTGCTTGAGCTCCTCCACATGGACCTATTTGGTCCAATTGTTTATATAAGCATCGGCGGTAATAAATACGGTCTAGTCATTGTTGATGATTTTCATGCTTCACGTGGGTTTTCTTTTTGCGTGATAAGATAGAAACTCAAGGAACCCTCAAGAAGTTCATCAAGCGTGCCCAAAATGAATTCTCATTGAAGATCAAGAACATACAAAGTGACAATGGAACAGAATTCAAGAACACCCAAGTTGAGGAGTATCTAGACGAAGAAGGGATAAAGCACGAATTTTCAGCACCATATACTCCTCAACAAAACAGAGTAGCCGAAAGAAGAACGGAACTCTCATTGAGATGACGAGGACAATGCTCGATGAATACAAAACTTTGGACAGGTTTTGGGCTGAAGCGGTTAACACCGCTTGTCACGCCATAAACCGACTATATTTTCATCGGTTACTCAAGAAAACTTCATATGAACTACTCACGGGTAACAAGCCAAACATTTCATATTTTCGAGTTTTTGGTTCAAAATTTTATATTTTAAATAAGAAGCCAAGGGCATCGAAGTTTGCTTCGAAGTCCGATGAAGGTTTCTTACTTGGCTATGATTCGAACTCCTACGCTTATCGTGTCTTCAACAAAGCCTCTGGACTTGTTGAAGTAGCACGTGACGTAGTGTTCGATGAAACTAACGGCTCTCAAGAAGAGCAAGTTGATCAGTGCGTGCTAGATTAAGAAGAAGCTCCATGTCAAGCATTGAGAAGAATGGCATTGGGCGATGTTTGACCACAAGTGCCAGCTTCAAATGCGAATGAAGAAAATGAACCACAGATGGAGAAAAATGATCAAGGGGGGGGGGCTTCCATACAAGATCAACCTCATGAAAATCAAGAAGACCAAAACATCAATGAGGGAAACTATCCAGGAGGAGAAGAAGATGATAATGAAGATTCAAGACCACAAGTGCCACATCCAAGAGTACACCAAAGCATCCAAAGAGATCACCCCGTTGACAACATTATCGGTGACATCCGAAAGGGAGTAATAATTTGATCTCGCATAGCTAATTTTTGTGAACACTATTCCTTTGTATCTTCTTTGGAACCATACAGGGTTGAGGATGCATTAAAAGATCTGGATTGGGTGATGGCGATGCAAGAAGAATTGAACAACTTCAAAAGGAACGAAGTGTGGGAGCTTGTTGAAAGACCCAAGTCCAACGTCGTCGGCATTAAATGGGTCTTCCGCAACAAGCAAGACGAACATGGAGTGGTAACAAGGAACATGGCACGACTTGTAGCAAAAGGGTACTCACAAGTCGAAGGTTTGGATTTCGAAGAGACTTTTGCTCCCGTAGCTAGGCTTGAATCGATTCACATATTACTTGCATATGCTACTCACCATGATTTCAAGCTTTATCAAATGGACGTAAAAAGTGCCTTTCTCAACGGACCGATCAAGGAGGAGGTGTACGTGGAGCAACCACCCGGTTTTAAAGATCAAGAGCACCCCGACTATGTGTTCAAACTGCGTAAGTGTAACACCCCAAAATTTTGATTCAAAACCCTACATCATGTTAAGAGGGGAATTTAAAAATTTTTGGACGTGTTGCATGTTTTGCAAAAATTCAAATTCAAACTGGAATTTAAATTAAACTCAAATCAGAAAAGAAAAAGAAAAACAGAAAACAGAAAAAAACCGGCCAGTGGGCCAAAACCCACCAGCCGGCCCAGCCAGCGCCCGCGTCAGCCCGCAGCCGCGTGCGCCGCTTCCTCACACTGACCGGTGGGACCCACCAGATCGTCGTCTACCTCGCGCCCGCGCCGAACTCCCTCACACCCGAATCAAAACCGATCGGGATTTCGGCGTATCCCCGCTGAATTCTGTTCGTAGGCGACGCGGACTTGATCTTAACCACCCCGCCGCCCTCCCCCGTCTATAAAATGACACGACCCCTTTGGGTCCTGTCGAGCCAGGATCACGCTGAGGGGTGCTGCGTTGCACAGCACCGCATAACACACGTCAAAGGTACAAAGCGGAAGCGGAAGCTTTATTACATAAACAAGTTTATCAACATGTTTACATCAAAATAAGTTTAGTCCACACTCGCGGGCGTAGACTAAGCATCAAGTGCACGTTCAGCCCTCGAACGTGTCCTTGCTAGCACACACGCACACTAACTCTGCGGCGTGCACGACTCCCACTCGACGGGGTTCCCCTCCTGGGGTTCCGTCTCCTCTTCGGGAGTCCCTTCCTCATAGAACCCTGCAAAAGCTTCAAACACAAGCAGTGAGCACGAAGGCTCAGCAAGTCTGACCCGTCTCACCTAAACATGAAACTTCTACATGAGGGTGATGGGTTGCATGAGGTAAAAATCATTTGCAAGGACTCGCCTAATTAGTAGAACCTTACTTTCAAGTTTTAGCAGCAGGTTGTGGAGAACTTTACGCTAAGGCACATGAGAGAGCCGCAATCAAACAAGAAACGCATTTCTCTCATGTACTCTGCCCAAAGTTGAAAAGAACTTTAGTTAGCACTAAGCTACAACATATCATTAACAATCAATATCCAACTTTCAATCAGCAACATTTTAACATGTAACTAGCCTGTTCTTTCTACGTCACGGTACAGTGAACAAGTGGTACTCACTGACCGCGAGGGACGGCGATTATAATCGATTTACACCTGCAGGGTTACCCGAACAACCCGTCACGTACGCCCGTACTCGATGTTGCCTACAACAACCATCACGGACGCCGTACGCGACTACCTTTCACCCGTTAGCCAAATATTGAACCGGTCCCATCGTCCCGAGCAAGAGGTCCCTGCACGCGCATCTCTGTGCCGCCAGCTGATTTACACCTCGAGCTCTCAACCTACCCTCTGAACGACGGGCAATGCCTCAATACCCAGCTACCCGAGTTACATCAGTTTCCCGGTTCCCATATAGCCGGTAGGTCTTCGGTACTGTTCTAGCTTGTTCAACAGGCCCGCACACGGCTCGGTCCTCAATCGACACAAGCGGAGCTACAGCACACAGGCCCCAAAGTCCTGCTGCCCTTACTCTCCGCTCGGTCTCATTTTCTTGCCATGTGTATCATGTGCTATCTCTACCCGAGCAATGTGCCTCTAGCCTATTCTCGCGAGTAGTTCCAACTACTCGACTTGTACCGAATCCTACTCTATCCTAGCAATGCAGTGGCTAACGGGGTTTGCAATCCTAAACCCCAACCCATGGTTTTCTTGGCTATGCAGTGGGGTTTCCAAACAAGACTCTGATGCACAACATAAAGAAAACAAGTATGTGCTCAAAACAATAAAAATTTATAAAATGGTTAATGCAAACCGGGGCTTGCCTTGCTGCTCTTGGTCGTAGGCTAGCTGTTCCTCCGGAGTAACGAAGTCTAGGACTTCGGGTTCCTCCTCGACCTTAGCGACTACATGATAAGAACAATGTATGTATTAATTAAATGCTTTTGTATTAACTTTGAAGTTGTGAAGTCTATAACCTTTACTAGATAGACCTAATGACTGTGAAACTTTTACTGTGGCTTGGTTACAACCTAAACAGAGACTTGGTCAAGTTTTAGTTGCAGCAAAGCTCATTTGAGCTCTCCACAAATAATTATGTCCTTGACCTTAATTAAAGGCTTTTAGGGTGTTCTAGGTATTTTCATGAAACAAACTATGACTTTCTGAAAACTAGATTTTCAGAGGGTTCTAATGGAATTGGTCTCACTTAATTTGGAAGTCTCTAACTAAAGATATGAGCTAAACAATTTCAGAGAAAATTCTGAAAATGTTTCTGAACATTTTCTATTTTCTCTGGAACAGTTTTACTAATTACACCATTAGGTGGACTAAATGAGCTCAAATGGATCTGAAATTTTTATGGTAGTTCAAGGATATTTTGGTGAACATCTCAGCAAAATTTCAGGATTTTCTTCCAAATGATTCTCCAGTTAAAATTCCTAACAGTTTAAACTTTAAGGAATTAATTCTGGAGAATTAAGGAATTTCATGAAGTGACACTTGATTTTCTGGAAAGTACTCAGAGAGCTGAATCCAGCAAAATTTGGTTCACTCAATTTGGAGCTTTCTAGCCAAAGTTATAAGGATTTGAAGTTTGAAGGAAATCTGAAAATCGGGGAAAAGTTTAAACTCGCGCGTGGGCCCAGGGGACACGCGTCGCACGCCGAAGCGACAGCACACCGCGGCCCACAAGGCTTTTGCGCGCCAGCACACCCGATCCCGGCCGCAGCCGGATCCCGATTCAAAATATCGGCCGCTGACAGCTGGGGTCCACCCCCTTCTTCAACCTCGCGACACCCGCGCTCCGCCGCCGAGGGACCTCGCCGGAGAGCTCGCCGCTGGCTGCTGTACCGCTCCAAACTTCTTGATTCTGGCCGCCCCTGCCTAATTTTACTTGGGGAACATGATCCGAGGGTCAGCTGCTCATGACAACGGCCGGAGCATGGTCGGCGACGAGCCGCCATATCGGAACGACTTCGGCCATGTCGGCTGACGCTCCTAGTGCCTCAGCTACTTGGGAAATCGGTCGGGGAGCATCAGTGGACCTCAGAGAAGGTCGACATGAACTCGGGGCAGCTCGGGGAAGGCCCGAAATAGGTCCTCACCGTGCACCCGATACCCCCCGTGCGTTCCGCCATTAGTAGACCTTGAATTACGCCGGGCACAGAAGTTCTCCGGCCCAGAGTTGTGAAGGCAACTTGTGCGTCACCGTGTCTAGTTCGTGTGGGAGTGGCCTGAGGCCCTCTAATCCTTTCTAGAGCACGAATTAAACAGAATCGTACCCGAGGGTCGTTCTGCACACAGAAAGGGGAAAAGTGGAAATTCGCCGCCGGTGAGCAACCACTCGAGCTGTGGCTCGGGGATGAGCAGCACCGATCACTTGCGCGTCCAAGGGTGCCTTGGCTCGGGCGTGACAACACCCAGGTTGGGCTGTCCACGAGAGCCCGAGGTGCGGCGGTTTCCAGTTCCGAGTTTGATCTTTCGGCACAGCCGATATCACTCGGTTTCAATCGATTTCTATCAATGGGAAGGATGGAGGATGGTCGCTAGTACCTGGCTGGGACCCTGGAGTGGAAAGAGGAAGCTGCGATCAGCTCGATCCAGCAGAAACTCGAGCGCCGGTGATGGCAGTGGAGAAATGGATCGTGCACGTCGGCAGCTCGGGGAATGGCGACTGAAGCACGCCGGGGAGGGAATAAATAGGCCGGTCGGCCGGTCTCCGGCTTGGGGCACGCAGCAGGAGCTGGCGCCGGCTGCCCCCTTCGGTGGCGCGCGCGCACAACAGCCGGGAACCGACTGAACTGTGGTTCAGTCGGTTTGCTTTGAGGCTGAGGCTGACATGTGGGTCCCACTCCTCTTTTAACCTCTGAAATTTATTCCTAACAGCTGTGGTAAACAGTGAACCCTATTCTACCCTTGGCAACTCAAATTATTCACCCAAGAGCCATTTGAATTGATCAAAGTTCAAATGAGGTTTGGTTTGAATGAATTTCAGCACAAGTGCAGTTTGAAATTCAAATAAAGTTTGAATTTCTCCCCCTTAGCTCATGTCAAGATCAACTCCAAATGGAGTGAAAATTGGTGTGTGAGCTCACAAAAATGTGCTGAGCAAGAATATGCCTTCCACTTTTAAATTCAGTGGGTGAAAACAGTTTGAATTTGAATATGTTTTCAAACTGCCCCTTTCCTATCTACACTCAAGATGACCTCAAAAATGTTTTGAATTTGGGTGGAACTTGGCATGGACATCCTTAGCAAAGTGTAGGAGTTTTCATATGTCCAGCCCATCTATATCACATGTGGGAAGTACCACTTTTGCAATGTGTGAGTTTGTTCCCTAATGAGCATGTTGATAATTGTTACTTGCTCTTTATTTGTGTTCATCATTTTTCCTCAAATGAGGTGTGTGGTGTGGTGATGAACACTGCAAATGAGTGTCAAAAACTGAGGCCCTTACATTCCTCCCCCCTTAAAAGAATCTCGTCCCGAGATTATAAGGTGAAATGAGAGAGAGGACGGTGGAAAATTACCGAATATGCGACGTGAAAAAGTCGGGGTAGTTAGTGCGAAGGAATTCTTCGCTCTCCCATGTCGCTTCGTCCATGGAGTGATTACTCCATAGAACCTTGTAGAACCACAACGTACGGTTGCGTGTGGTTCGGGCCTTTTCATCAATAATCTGCACCGGTTCCTCCCGATAGGTGAGATCCGGTTGCAGTTCTTCAATGTCTTCCAGCTGAACGGTAGTTGATAGCTTGAGACACTTCCTCAGCTGGGAAATGTGAAAGACGTCGTGCACACCGGAAAGTGCTTCTGGTAATCTTAGCCGGTATGCCACCGATCCACATCTTTCGGTAATCTGGAATGGACCGATGAATCGGGGTGCTAACTTTCCTCTCACCCCAAATCTGTTTACGCCCTTCATTGGAGACACTCGTAGATATACGTGGTCTCCAGCTTCGAATTGTAACGGACGCCTTCTCCGGTCCGCATACTGTTTCTGTCGGGATTGAGCGGCTTTTAGGTTCGCTTGAATTACTCGAACCTTTTCTTCCGCGTTGTTGACAAGATCAATCCCGAAGGTAACCCTCTCGCCAGATTCACACCAGTTCAGTGGTGTGCGGCATTTCCTGCCGTATAGCGCCTCGTAGGGCGCCATCTTGATGCTGGCTTGGTACCCATTGTTGTACGAGAACTCGGCTAATGGCAAGTGATCATCCCAATTCTTGCCGTGGTCGATAGCGCAAGCTCGTAGCATGTCTTCTAGGATTTGATTTACCCGCTCCGTTTGCCCATCCGTCTGCGGGTGGTAGGCTGAACTACGGATCAGCTTCGTCCCCAAGGCAGCGTGGAGCTGCTCCCAAAAACGGGACACAAATAAAGTGCCCCGGTCCGATACGATGGTACGGGGTACGCCGTATAAGTATAGGACCCGTGAGATGTACAGTTCAGCGTACTTCTTGGCGTTATAGTTGGTGTTGACCGGGATGAAATGGGCAACTTTGGTGAGCCGATCGACGATCACCCACACAGAATCATGTTTCTGTAAGGTGGTGGGTAAACCGACGACGAAATCCATGCTCACGTCCTCCCACTTCCAGGCAGGAATGCCCAGTGGTTGCAGCAGTCCCGGCTTCCGCATGTGGTCTGCCTTCACCCGTCGACATGTATCACACTCGGACACGTATTTTGCAGTCTCTCGCTTCATCCGTGTCCACCAAAACTTGCTTCTGAGTTCTTGATACATCTTGTTGCTGCCGGGGTGAATAGAAAACTTTGATAAGTGAGCCTCATCAAAGATTTTCTTCCGTAACTCCGGGTTTCGGGGTACGACGATCCGGTCCTTGAACCATAGGACGCCGTCTCCGTCCTTCCGGAAACATTTCAACTCCCCACTGTCTACACGTCTCCGCAAATGTGACATGCCCTTGTCATTCTTCTGGGCTGCCGCTATCTCTTCACGGATGGTGGGGATCAAAGCTAGGTTGTAGAGAGCTCCATGTGGAATCACATGTAGTGGTGGTTCGCTCTCTCCCAACGGTGTGATGGTCAGATTATTGACGTGTGACTTGCGGCTTAGCGCGTCTGCCACAACGTTTGCCTTGCCCGGATGATAATGGATCTCTATCTCGTAATCCTTTATCAGTTCTAACCATCTTCGTTGCCTCATGTTCAGCTCCTTCTGAGTGAATATGTACTTGAGGCTTTTGTGGTCGGTATATAAATGTACGAGGTTACCGAGTAGGTAGTGCCTCCACATTTTCAGTGCAAGTACCACGGCAGCGAGCTCCAAGTCGTGAGTTGGATAATTTTGCTCATGATTCCTAAGCTGCCGTGACCCATACGCGACCACCCTTCGGTCTTGCATCAACACACATCCGAGCCCAATGCCGGATGCATCGCAGTACACATCGAACGGTTTTGTTGTGTCTGGCTGCGCCAAAACCGGTGCTGATGTCAGGTGCTTGACTAAAGCCTTGAATGCTGCTTCACATGCTGGGCTCCAAACATATTTGGTAGCCTTCTTCAGCAGCTCTGTCATTGGCTTGGCAATCTTCGAGAAGTTCGGAATGAACCTCCGATAATATCCCGCGAGTCCGAGGAAACTCCGTACCTCATGAACAGTTCTCGGGGATTTCCAATTCAGCACTTGCGTGATTTTGCTCGGGTCCACAGCGATACCCTCCGCTGAGATGATATGCCCGAGGAAAGGCACTTGCGATATCCAAAACTCGCATTTGCTGAACTTTGCGTATAACTTGTGATCCCGCAGCCGTTGCAAGACTATACGCAGATGTTTCTTGTGATCTTCCTCCGACTTGGAATATACCAGGATGTCGTCGATGAAGACCACGACAAACTTGTCCAGCTCCGGCATGAACACCGAGTTCATTAAGTACATGAAGTGAGCTGGAGCATTGGTGAGGCCAAAGGACATGACCAGGTACTCATAAAGTCCGTACCTTGTCGAAAAAGCTGTCTTTGGAATGTCCTCAGCCCTGATCTTAATCTGATGGTACCCGGATCTTAAATCCATCTTGGAAAAGACCTTTGCTTCGACCAACTGATCAAACAACATGTCGATCCGTGGCAACGGGTACTTGTTCTTGATGGTTACGGCATTTAATGGACGGTAGTCCACGCAAAGCCGCAATGTTTCATCCTTCTTTTTGACAAATAATGCCGAACAGCCCCATGGCGAGGAGCTCGGCCTAATAAAACCCTTCTCCAGAAGGTCCGTGAGCTGAGTCTTCAGTTCAGCCAACTCCTTGGGCGCCATCTTGTACGGCCTTCGGGATATTGGCATGGTTCCCGGTGCAAGTTCAATCTTGAACTCCACCTCTCTATCGGGTGGCATCCCCGGCAAATCATCCGGGAATACATCAGGAAATTCTCGGACCACTGGAATGTCTTCCAATCTGATGGTTGTGGCTTGATAGACACTTGGAAGTTTTATTTCTGGACTGTCCAGAAATAATGAGTGAGAACCGTGCACTCCTGAGTTTAAGTGCACGACTCGGAGGACGGTGTCTAAAACAGCGCCGTGGCGGTTTAACCACGACATCCCTAGGATGACATCGACCTTCTGTCCCTCTAAGATAATGAGAGACGTGGGGTACACTCTACCCGCTAAGCATAATGGTGCTTTGGAGACCATTACGCTTGCTGAAATCTTCCCACCCGGTGAACAAATTAAATATGGACTATCGGTGGGTAGTATTGGCAAGCTGTGTTTAGCAATGAAAGCTTGGCTAATAAAATTATGCGTGGCGCCTGAATCAAATAGTACTATAGCGGGATGCTGGTGGAGTTGGAACATACCCGCAAGGATTGGCTCGCCCTCCGGCACGTCCTCAATGGCAAGCTGGTGGACAGTACCGGGCCTAGGGTTTGCCCGCCGCGCATTAGTAGGGTTCCGGGGTTGATTCCTCCCCGGAAACTGTGGTGCCACTCCGCCGCCTTGCCTCTCCGGGCAACTGCTCGCGAAGTGTCCTGGACGACCACACTTGTAACATGTGGCCGCTGCTGGTGGAGTACTTGGTGGACGAAAGCCCGGCATGCGTTGCGGAGGTGCAAACGCACGCGGCATCGCCCGCTGCTGCTGTTGTTGTTGCGGTGGTACTGGCAGTGCCGGCCGGAATGCCGGTGAAGAATACGGCCGACCGCGGAACGGCATCGACCGCTGTGGTGGCTGCCAGCGCGGACCTGATGGTGGGCGATTCACCATCCGAAACTTCTGAGAAGGACCGCCTCCTTCTCCGCTGCTCTGCGGCGCGCTTCGCTTTCGCTCTGCCGCCGCCAACTCCTTGCCGGAGTCTTCCTGAACAATCGCAGCATCAATTATGTCGTTGAGGCTGCCGCGATTGAACATCGCCAGCTTGTCCTTCAGGAGCGGGTTAAGCCCCTGGTAAAAGTGGTCCCGCCGCTTCTCGTCCGTATCTGCGTGATACGACGCGTAGAGTGCGAGATCGTTGAACGCTCTGGAGTACTCCAGCGCGTTCCGGCTCCCTTGTTGCAGGTGTAGGAATTCCTGCGTCTTCCTCTCACCGTGACGGTGAATGGCACCCAATCGGGTGGCGTAGGCCCTGCAGGAACCTCGACATGGATCGTCCACGTCTTGTTCCCCTCTTCGCCTTCTTCCTTGGCGAAGTATTGCGGCATCTGGTTGTACCCGAAATATTGGAGCATTAGCCACAATGCTCCCGGGTAGCCGCTACGGTCAGAGCAGTGGGAAACTACCCACCCGTTCTCCAACCGTTTATCTGCTGCCATCTGTAAAAATATATTTGAGAAATGTCAAATATTTATTTAAACAGTAAACCATTGAGTTATAACATAAGATATGTCATTGAACCCTTAACACTTGGAAACATAGTTCAAATTTTTAAACAAATTTGACTGCTGATCTGCTGTTCCCATGACAGCCCTGACCAGTTTCCATATCAATCTGATTTAGGCCAGGTTAAAAGCAAAACCAGTCCTGGAGCTCAACATCAAAGTTAAAGTTAACTTCAATAGCTTTCCAGAAAGTATTTGGTTGGCCTAAGATCTGCTCTGGTTCAAAAGTTATGAGATGTCAAAGTTAACAGAATTTCTGGGAACAATTGGACAGCACCTCCCTGCCTTAGGTACTGATTTGATCCAAGAATTCCAGTTAATTCTGTTCCTAATCTGACAAAACTTTCTGTTACAAAGTTGTAACCCATCTCATAAGCTTCCCAGAACCACCTCATTTTCTATTTTTGGATTTTTATGCAGGAAGTTATGCTTAATTTACAGAGAGTCTACAGAGAGTCTTTGCTCCGTCCTGTTTTCTGGACAGTTTCAACTCTACTGCATTTTTCGAGTGGTTAAGGGATGAAACACCTCTGGAACTCAACAGAAAAGTTGTAAAGCTCCTCCAAAGCTTTCCAGAAATGTATCATACGACCCCAACCTCGAAAGAACTCAACCTCTAACCCCTGATTAACTTCAGCCTTGATTTAGCTGAAAACAGAGTGCTCTGTCCTTAACATCCTATAAGTTGAAAATTTATTAACTTTGAATATCCTATTCAAGGGAAGGAGTTACATCAAGTTTTACTACTTTGGATCAAAACCTTCAAGTTTTTAAATGAAGTTGTTCATTTAGTTGGGTGTGACGTCGAGGCGTCACCAGATTATGTCGGTACTACGTCCTCACAAAGGAAAAACCTATACCGGATTTAGCCGGCTTCGTTAGTTCAGTGGCACTACTCGTCACTCGCACACGGATGCTACACGTCTACCGTTTCGTGGTAAGGCTACCTGCAGAAATTCAACCAATCATCAGACTCGGCTGCACACCGAGCCCGGAATCCATACAGTTTGTACACCCGGCCGTCATCACTCGCCTGGATGTTCTCAAGCCAAACACGCCTTGAGTTACGTGTTCACGTTTCAGACCACGTGACGGGGTCTCCCATGTTGCACCACGCACGCCAGGGACAGACGTTGCTCGAATACCCCAAACGACATGAAGAGTCGTAGAGGATATCAAAGCGGGTCGGGTTACCTGCCACCCGTGGGGCTCCACCCTTCAGCTTGTGCGCACTGGTGGACAGCGCTTACGTGCACCCCCCAAGACATGAACGTCCCGAGATGCACGATTTTCCGACATAACAAATAGGTTACTAAGCCACTTTCTATATACTAATAACATCCTTATACGGGCTACTAACTCGTTCCTCACTGGATTTTTGAAAAAGAAGACCTTTGTACTGTGTTAAACCTCAAGCGAGCTCTGATACCACGCTGACACGACCCCTTTGGGTCCTGTCGAGCCAGGATCACGCTGAGGGGTGCTGCGTTGCACAGCACCGCATAACACACGTCAAAGGTACAAAGCGGAAGCGGAAGCTTTATTACATAAACAAGTTTATCAACATGTTTACATCAAAATAAGTTTAGTCCACACTCGCGGGCGTAGACTAAGCATCAAGTGCACGTTCAGCCCTCGAACGTGTCCTTGCTAGCACACACGCACACTAACTCTGCGGCGTGCACGACTCCCACTCGACGGGGTTCCCCTCCTGGGGTTCCGTCTCCTCTTCGGGAGTCCCTTCCTCATAGAACCCTGCAAAAGCTTCAAACACAAGCAGTGAGCACGAAGGCTCAGCAAGTCTGACCCGTCTCACCTAAACATGAAACTTCTACATGAGGGTGATGGGTTGCATGAGGTAAAAATCATTTGCAAGGACTCGCCTAATTAGTAGAACCTTACTTTCAAGTTTTAGCAGCAGGTTGTGGAGAACTTTACGCTAAGGCACATGAGAGAGCCGCAATCAAACAAGAAACGCATTTCTCTCATGTACTCTGCCCAAAGTTGAAAAGAACTTTAGTTAGCACTAAGCTACAACATATCATTAACAATCAATATCCAACTTTCAATCAGCAACATTTTAACATGTAACTAGCCTGTTCTTTCTACGTCACGGTACAGTGAACAAGTGGTACTCACTGACCGCGAGGGACGGCGATTATAATCGATTTACACCTGCAGGGTTACCCGAACAACCCGTCACGTACGCCCGTACTCGATGTTGCCTACAACAACCATCACGGACGCCGTACGCGACTACCTTTCACCCGTTAGCCAAATATTGAACCGGTCCCATCGTCCCGAGCAAGAGGTCCCTGCACGCGCATCTCTGTGCCGCCAGCTGATTTACACCTCGAGCTCTCAACCTACCCTCTGAACGACGGGCAATGCCTCAATACCCAGCTACCCGAGTTACATCAGTTTCCCGGTTCCCATATAGCCGGTAGGTCTTCGGTACTGTTCTAGCTTGTTCAACAGGCCCGCACACGGCTCGGTCCTCAATCGACACAAGCGGAGCTACAGCACACAGGCCCCAAAGTCCTGCTGCCCTTACTCTCCGCTCGGTCTCATTTTCTTGCCATGTGTATCATGTGCTATCTCTACCCGAGCAATGTGCCTCTAGCCTATTCTCGCGAGTAGTTCCAACTACTCGACTTGTACCGAATCCTACTCTATCCTAGCAATGCAGTGGCTAACGGGGTTTGCAATCCTAAACCCCAACCCATGGTTTTCTTGGCTATGCAGTGGGGTTTCCAAACAAGACTCTGATGCACAACATAAAGAAAACAAGTATGTGCTCAAAACAATAAAAATTTATAAAATGGTTAATGCAAACCGGGGCTTGCCTTGCTGCTCTTGGTCGTAGGCTAGCTTTTCCTCCGGAGTAACGAAGTCTAGGACTTCGGGTTCCTCCTCGACCTTAGCGACTACATGATAAGAACAATGTATGTATTAATTAAATGCTTTTGTATTAACTTTGAAGTTGTGAAGTCTATAACCTTTACTAGATAGACCTAATGACTGTGAAACTTTTACTGTGGCTTGGTTACAACCTAAACAGAGACTTGGTCAAGTTTTAGTTGCAGCAAAGCTCATTTGAGCTCTCCACAAATAATTATGTCCTTGACCTTAATTAAAGGCTTTTAGGGTGTTCTAGGTATTTTCATGAAACAAACTATGACTTTCTGAAAACTAGATTTTCAGAGGGTTCTAATGGAATTGGTCTCACTTAATTTGGAAGTCTCTAACTAAAGATATGAGCTAAACAATTTCAGAGAAAATTCTGAAAATGTTTCTGAACATTTTCTATTTTCTCTGGAACAGTTTTACTAATTACACCATTAGGTGGACTAAATGAGCTCAAATGGATCTGAAATTTTTATGGTAGTTCAAGGATATTTTGGTGAACATCTCAGCAAAATTTCAGGATTTTCTTCCAAATGATTCTCCAGTTAAAATTCCTAACAGTTTAAACTTTAAGGAATTAATTCTGGAGAATTAAGGAATTTCATGAAGTGACACTTGATTTTCTGGAAAGTACTCAGAGAGCTGAATCCAGCAAAATTTGGTTCACTCAATTTGGAGCTTTCTAGCCAAAGTTATAAGGATTTGAAGTTTGAAGGAAATCTGAAAATCGGGGAAAAGTTTAAACTCGCGCGTGGGCCCAGGGGACACGCGTCGCACGCCGAAGCGACAGCACACCGCGGCCCACAAGGCTTTTGCGCGCCAGCACACCCGATCCCGGCCGCAGCCGGATCCCGATTCAAAATATCGGCCGCTGACAGCTGGGGTCCACCCCCTTCTTCAACCTCGCGACACCCGCGCTCCGCCGCCGAGGGACCTCGCCGGAGAGCTCGCCGCTGGCTGCTGTACCGCTCCAAACTTCTTGATTCTGGCCGCCCCTGCCTAATTTTACTTGGGGAACATGATCCGAGGGTCAGCTGCTCATGACAACGGCCGGAGCATGGTCGGCGACGAGCCGCCATATCGGAACGACTTCGGCCATGTCGGCTGACGCTCCTAGTGCCTCAGCTACTTGGGAAATCGGTCGGGGAGCATCAGTGGACCTCAGAGAAGGTCGACATGAACTCGGGGCAGCTCGGGGAAGGCCCGAAATAGGTCCTCACCGTGCGCCCGATACCCCCCGTGCGTTCCGCCATTAGTAGACCTTGAATTACGCCGGGCACAGAAGTTCTCCGGCCCAGAGTTGTGAAGGCAACTTGTGCGTCACCGTGTCTAGTTCGTGTGGGAGTGGCCTGAGGCCCTCTAATCCTTTCTAGAGCACGAATTAAACAGAATCGTACCCGAGGGTCATTCTGCACACAGAAAGGGGAAAAGTGGAAATTCGCCGCCGGTGAGCAACCACTCGAGCTGTGGCTCGGGGATGAGCAGCACCGATCACTTGCGCGTCCAAGGGTGCCTTGGCTCGGGCGTGACAACACCCAGGTTGGGCTGTCCACGAGAGCCCGAGGTGCGGCGGTTTCCAGTTCCGAGTTTGATCTTTCGGCACAGCCGATATCACTCGGTTTCAATCGATTTCTATCAATGGGAAGGATGGAGGATGGTCGCTAGTACCTGGCTGGGACCCTGGAGTGGAAAGAGGAAGCTGCGATCAGCTCGATCCAGCAGAAACTCGAGCGCCGGTGATGGCAGTGGAGAAATGGATCGTGCACGTCGGCAGCTCGGGGAATGGCGACTGAAGCACGCCGGGGAGGGAATAAATAGGCCGGTCGGCCGGTCTCCGGCTTGGGGCACGCAGCAGGAGCTGGCGCCGGCTGCCCCCTTCGGTGGCGCGCGCGCACAACAGCCGGGAACCGACTGAACTGTGGTTCAGTCGGTTTGCTTTGAGGCTGAGGCTGACATGTGGGTCCCACTCCTCTTTTAACCTCTGAAATTTATTCCTAACAGCTGTGGTAAACAGTGAACCCTATTCTACCCTTGGCAACTCAAATTATTCACCCAAGAGCCATTTGAATTGATCAAAGTTCAAATGAGGTTTGGTTTGAATGAATTTCAGCACAAGTGCAGTTTGAAATTCAAATAAAGTTTGAATTTCTCCCCCTTAGCTCATGTCAAGATCAACTCCAAATGGAGTGAAAATTGGTGTGTGAGCTCACAAAAATGTGCTGAGCAAGAATATGCCTTCCACTTTTAAATTCAGTGGGTGAAAACAGTTTGAATTTGAATATGTTTTCAAACTGCCCCTTTCCTATCTACACTCAAGATGACCTCAAAAATGTTTTGAATTTGGGTGGAACTTGGCATGGACATCCTTAGCAAAGTGTAGGAGTTTTCATATGTCCAGCCCATCTATATCACATGTGGGAAGTACCACTTTTGCAATGTGTGAGTTTGTTCCCTAATGAGCATGTTGATAATTGTTACTTGCTCTTTATTTGTGTTCATCATTTTTCCTCAAATGAGGTGTGTGGTGTGGTGATGAACACTGCAAATGAGTGTCAAAAACTGAGGCCCTTACATAAAAACCCCGGCCTCGTTCTGTTTTTCCCCCGCAATCGCCGATTTTTACTCCGGTGAGAACCGAGACTTCTCTGGCGAATTCTGGCCGATCTATGTTCGGAATTTCCGATCTAACTCGCTGGTCTTGATCCACCGCCTCCGGGGAACCTTGCAGGTGCAGAAAACTCGGTGACTTGCGGTGTAAACACAGCGCCGACGAGCTTCGCCGTGGTTTCGCCTCGGACCTCGTCGCCGATCACCTTCCAGGACCTCCGAGCTCAAGAAAACCCCCGAGGTGAGATCCCCGACCTCCCCTCCACCGATCTATACCATAAAATCACAGTTCAAGGAAGAATTCTCGAAAACCCAAAAGTCTCCGGCGAGATCGCCGCTTCCCGCCGCCGTGCGCCGCCGGCAGCGCCGCCCGCGCTCGATCAGAGCGACGTGGCCGCTTGTGCGCCGTTTATTTTAAATCGCACGGTAGGGTTTAAATCCCGCGTACCGGTTCGATGTTATAATCTCGGCCGTCGGTTTAAAACCGGACGGTCCACGTCAGCCCCGCGTAATAAAGACTGGAAATCTTACGTGCTACCCCCTGGGGTTCTCGGGAAATAAGAGCTAGCCCCGGAAACTTCTGATCTAGCCCCTGGAACTCCAGAAAATCATGTAAATTCATTTAAAAATCAGTTTTAGCCCCTGGACTTAATAAAAATTAGGAAAAACACCTCTGATAAGTGTAGCTAGACCCCTGGAAATTCTGAAAATAATATTATAGACCCTGTAATGGGGTGAGTTTACCTTTTTAGCCCTATTTAGTATTTAAATTAGGAAATTGAATATGTGGCTAGTGTTTAAAAATTAAAAAGTGGGACAAACATATTGTCATAATTAAATTAAAAACTTTCTCAGTATTTAGAAAACTCTGGAGTAAGATAAAAACATATTTTTGGTTGAATTAAATCTGTTTAATTTATTATTCACATTTAGGGACACATTTTTAAGTAATGAATAGTTTTAGAAAATAGGGAAAATAATTGTGAAATAGTTTACATCAGAGGCAAAGGTCAAAATATGTTATCAAATTATTTAGGACCAGAACCTATTCTGTTTAGATGATGTGTATTACTAATTTCATAATAAAGAACACATTTATGTATAGGAAAATAAATCTGAAAATATAGCAACTAGTAAATGATAAATGGAGTTTCTAAAATCCAAAGAATTCAGTTTAAGGTTGGTAAAAATTCTAAAGGCACATATGGAGAAGAAAAATACTTTTCATACATACTTGGTAGTGAAAAGGTGTAGTAGTTGAATATAAGGAATTTATTGGAAACTCATATATAAATAGTAGGTAAGTATAAATGGGACACAAAAGTAGGAATCATATACACATGATTAAAAGAGCATGGAAGCCACAACTCAACACACATAAAGTAAACACAACACATATAATGGTGAAGGACTTTCATAAATGTGAATGTGTGGTTTGTATGAAGTAGAAGTGTGAACTATGTCTTATGATTGTTGTTTTTCTTTTGCTATGTGTGATGGTATGATGTAGAACCTTCTCAAGAGCAAGTTATTCCTTTCCAAGACCAGGACTACCCATTTCAAGAGCAGCAAGAAGGAGGCAAGTGTCCTTGACCACTTTGATCCTATGCTAGGATGTGTCGATAGAATTATTTGCATTGTGAAATGAAATATGAAACCCATGATAGGAAGTTTCCCTAGAATTGCATTACCTTGTTTCCTTGTAGCTTGGGTTGGGATTTATTTTATCATGTCATTTATTATTATGCATATGCTTAGCCATGCTTAGAATGGGATAATTGGGATATGAGATCATCAGTTTATTTTACCATACTCTTGAATGAGGTATTGTGAGTTATGTAGAGGTAGGGATCAAGGCAAGTTGGATGTTTTGGTTGTGTGCTGGGTGCACGAGACTCGGGTTTGTGTTTAGTACTTCCCTGGATCCTAAGGACCGGTTCATGGAGCATGTAACCTGGCTTTACAGTGCCAACCACATGCTGAGATGGGGCAGCTTGGCCAATTAATTAGGTGTATCCCCGGCGTAGTATGGGTGTGTTGGATGGTGCGGGGAGTAGGTGTCAGCTGGACTACCATATGAACCGCAAGGCTCAAGAGGGGGCCACTGCAGCGGGGTCGGAGCCTCTTGTATGCTGTTAGGGGTGAAACCTCAGTGGGCCCATGCTCGTCGAGAATCCCTTTGTAAAGGCTTCGTAGTGATCTCCTGGCTACACACCTGGGAAGTGTGAATGTGGTTCGTAGCCACTGGCATAATGGAGGTTCTTTTAGTCCACCCGGCAACGGGGGATGAAATCACTACATGTGGGTACAGTGGTACAAACTCTGCAGAGTCAAAACTGTCATGACAGCCGTGCTCACGGTCAAGAGCGGCTTGGACTTATTCATGATTAGAGGAGTGATGGATTTGGAAGTTGTGGATGTTAAGCGGGGAGCTTAACATTGGAAATGATGTTATGGTTATTTGATTAGGATGATAGTATGGGAGATTGGGACCATTTCACTTGTGTAGTAATGTAGGTGATTAATAAGCTAAGGTGATAGGTATTAATTGCGTAGTGCTTTGACCATGAGTTCAATCTCTCCTTGTTCTAGCCATGCATGATATAATTTTCCCATACTTGCTGAGTACCATTGGTACTCAACCTTGCATATTTATTGGTTTATATTGCTGCTCAGGTCAAGATAATGAGGTGGTGTATAATGACCAAGACTTTGGACCCGAAGAAGGTTTCTAGGTTCATGGAGACCCCGGGCAACGCCTGTGATGGAGCCCTCAAGAATAATTTTTCCGCTGCTAGTTTATTTACTTATGATGAACTTATTATTGTCCATCGAGACATTCGCGATGTAAGACTTATTTATATTCGACACCTGGCTTGTAATAAATGATGCTTCACTATTTGTCATCACATGTATGAGAAAATGATCCTGGCATACATGTGATATTTACTTGGTTGTTCTTCGGAAAAACCGGGTGTGACAGTAAGGCTCTCTATGGACTCAAACAAGATCCTAGAGCTTGGTATGAGTACCTTAGAGATTTTTTTATTGAAAATGACTTCAAGATTGGAAAATATGATTACACCTTGTTCACTAAACACTTTGATGACGATCTTTTCATTTGCCAAATCTATGTTGACGATATTATATTTGGTTCAACTAACAAATCCTTTTGTCAAGAATTTAACAAGATTATGATAGATAGATTCGAGATGTCCATGATGAGAGAGTTGAGGTACTTTTTGGGATTCCAAGTGAAGCAACAAAAGGATGGGGCGTTCACAAGACAAACAAAGTACTCTCTAGACATTCTCAAGAAATTTGGAATGGACAAAGCAAAGCCCATAAAGACTCCCGTGGCGACAAATGGACTCTTGGATCTCAATGAAGACGGACCAAATGTGGATCAAAAGGTATATCGTTCCATGATTGGCTCCTTACTCTATTTATGTGCATCTAGGCCTGATATCTTGTTGAGTGTATGTTTGTGTGTAAGGTTTCAAGCCAATCATAAGGAATGTCATTTGAGAGCCGTTAAAAGGATCTTGAGATATTTAGTTCATACACCCAATCTAGGCCTTTGGTATCCCAAAGGTTCAAAATTCAATCTCATTGGATACTCCGATGCAGATTATGTCGGATGTAAGGTAGATACAAAAAGTACTTACGGTACTTGCTAATTCCTAGGTAGATCCTTAGTTTCTTGGTCCCCCAAGAAACAAAATTCAATTTCCTTATCCACGACCAAAGCGGAGTATGTTGCAGCCGGGAGTTGTTGTGCACAGCTCCTTTGGATGCGACAAACTCTAAGGGATTACGGTTACAATATGAGCCGTATTCCACTCCTTTGTGACAATGAGAGTGCAATTAAAATTGCCCATAACCCTGTTGAGCACTCTAGAACCAAACACATAGATATCCGGCATCATTTCTTGAGAGATCACTCAATGAAAGAAGACATAGACATTTCCCATGTCAACACTGAAAAACAGCTAGCCGATATCTTTACCAAGCCACTTGATGAAAAACGCTTTTGTGAGCTCCAAAATGAACTAAATATCCTTGATGCTCGAAACGTGGCTTGAAAACTTGTATACCTGTATGCCACCCTCAAAATCATGTTAATTGTGTTGAAAAATCTTCTCTCTCTATTTTTCTCCTAAAAACTACGTTACTTACTTGATCTTCATGAATTATGATCATAGATTGATTGTTGTATGTTTACTGATCATATTCATCAAGAATATCTGTGTGTCTTTGTCCCCTATTCCTTAATAGGAACCTTTGAATATATATATATATATATATATATATATATATATATATATATATATATATATATATATATATATATATATGTTTTCTACACTTCTATAAAATGGACCACGGACTTGTCCCTGGTCACCCCGGACTAGTCAGCACTTGCAGACTAGTCCGCACTTGATCCGTTAGTCCGGACTAGTCCAATTTTCTCTCTGACCAGAAAACGGACTAGTCCGATATGGTCCGGACTAGTCCGATATTTTGACTCCATAACCCTAGGACCGACTCAAACCTAATCTTCTTCATCCTCACAACCCTTCCCACTCTCTCTCTCTCCCCACTCAAGTGCTCCCAAGGCGGATTTGCATGTTCTCCATCAAAACCATACAAATTTCCTTGGTAGTCGATCTCCACCACAAAGGGATCAAAGACCCCGGACTAGTCCGGATCAACAACTCCTACAACGCCTCGAATCGAAGGATTTGGTAAACTTCACTTCAAATCCTAGAATTGTAACGCCCCAAAATCCTGTTAAGAGGGGAATTTAAAAAATTTTGGACGTATTGCATGTGGTGCAGAAATTCAAATTTAGTTTGGAATTCAAATTCAAATTCAAACCAGAAAAGAAATGGAAAAAGAAAAAGAAAAACAGAAAACCCGGCCAGTGGGCCGAAACCCACCAGCCGGCCCACCTCGCCCCTGCGCAAGCCCGCAGCACGCGCCCCATTTTCTTCTCACTGATGTGTGGGGCCTGCCAGCTTCTTCCTCCTCGCGCGCGCGCTCGGCCGACCGGGACTCCTCTCTCCCCCGAATCGAAACCACAACGGATACCCGCGTATCCCAGCTGAATTTCGGTTCTGGACGACTCCAGCTCGATCCCAACCGAACGCCGCCCTTCCCCGGCTATATAAACACCGGCATCATCCTGATTTTCACCCGCGATGGGCTGTTTTTCCTCCCGGTGAGAACCGAAGCTCCGATCACCGTTTTCTCTCGATCTTTGCTCGGGATCTCTGATCTAACGCGCCGATCGTGTTCCACCGCCTCCGGGGAATCACGCAGGTGCAGAAAACTCGGTGGTGTGCACTTCAAACACAGCACCGACGAGCATCGCCGTGAATTCACCTCGGACCTCGTCGCTGACCCCCTTCCAGGACCTCCGAGCTCAAGAAAAACCCCGAGGTGAGATCCCCGACCTCCCCTCTACCGATCTATGCCATGAAATCCTAGTTTTAGGAAGAATTGACGAAGATCCGAAGTTTTCCGGCGAGATCGCCGCCTCCCGTCGCCGCGCGCCGCCGGGCAGCACCGCCCGCGCACGGTCAGAGCGACGTGGCCGCTTGTGCGCCGTCTATTTTAAATCGCACGGTAGAATTGAAATCCCCGTGTACCGGTTCGACGTTATAATCTGAGCCGTCTGTTTTAAATTGGACAGTCCACGTCAGCCCCGCATTATAAAGGCCGGGATTCTTACGCGCTACCCCCTAGGGATCTCGGAAAATACGAGCTAGCCCAGGAAACTTCTGATCTAGCCCCTGGAACTTCAGAAATTCATGTAAATTCAATTAAAAATCAGTTTTAGCCCCTGGACCTAATAAAAATTAGGAAAACCCCTCTGTTATGTGTAGTTAGACCCCTGGAAATTTATGAAATAATATAATAGACCCTGTAGTGGGGTGAGTTTACCTTTTTAACCCTATATGATATTAAATTTAGGAATTTGAATATGTGATTAGTATTTAAAATTTAAAAGATGGGACAAACACATTGTAAATTCAAATTTAAACTCTCATAGCACTTGGAAAACTTTGGAGTGAGTTAAAAATAGATTTTAAGCTGAAATGAATCTGTCTAATTGATTATTCACATTTATAGGGACACATTTTTAGGTTAGAGAATAATTCTGAAAATTGGTAAAATAAATGTAAATTAGTTCACATCAGAGGAGAAGTTCAAAAATATATTATTTAATATTTTAGATCAGAACCTATTCTGTTTAGATGATGTGTCTTACTATTTTCATAATAAAGTTCACAATTAGGTATAGAAAATAAATCCTAAAATATAGGAAAATAGGTATGCATAGCTAGAAAATGATAAATGAAGTCTCCAAATCCAAAGATTTCAGTTTAGGATTTGGTATAAGATCTGAAAACCCATTTGGAGTAGTAAAATACCTTCCATGCATACTTGGTAGCTAAGATGTGTATCAATTGACTATAAGGAATTTGTTCAAATTGGAAATTCATATATAGTGTGCAAACATAAATCTGAATACAAAAGTTAGAAATCATATGCACATGTTTAAAAGTGCATGTAAGCCCAAAATAAACACACACAGAGTAACCACAACAAATAGAAATGTGAATGACTTTAATAGATGTGAATGTGTGGTTTGTATGAAGTGAAAGTGTGGACTATGTCTTATGGATTGTTGTTTTCTTTTGCTATGTGTGTTGGCATGAATAGAACCTGCCCCAGAGAAGGTTCTTCCCTTCCAAGAACAAGACTTTCCATTCCCAGAGCAGCAGGAAGAAGGCAAGTGTCCTTGACCACTTTGATCCTATGCTAGGATGTGTAGATAGAATTATTTGCATTGTCAATTGAAATATGAAACCCATGCTAGGAAGTTTCCTTAGAATTGCATTACCTTGTTTTCCTTGTAACTTGAGTTGGGATTTGCTTTATTATGTCATACATTCATATTACTTGTGCTTAGCCATGCTTAGAATGGGATAATTGGGATATGAGATCATCAGTTTATTTACCATACTCTTGAATGAGATGTTATGAGTTATGTAGAGGTAGGGATCAAGGCAAGTTGGATGATTTGGTTGGTGCTGGGTGCACGAGACTCGGGTTTGTGTTTAGTACTTGCCTGGATCCTAAGGACCGGTTCATGGAGCATGTAACCTGGCTTTACCGTGCCAACCACATGCTGAGATGGAGCAGCTTGGCAAATTAATTAGGTGTATTACCGGTGTAGTATGGGTGTGTTGGATTGTGCGGGGAATAGGTGTCAGCTGGACTACCATATGAATCGCAATGCTCAAGAGGGGGCCACTGCAGCGGGGTTGGAGCCTCTTGTATGCTGTTAGGGGTGAAACCTCAGTGGGCCCACGCTCGTCGGGAATCCCTTTGTAAAGGCTTCGTAGTGATCTCCTGGCTACACACCTGGGAAGTGTGAATGTGGTTCGTAGCCACTGGCATAATGGAGGTTCTTTTAGTCCACCCGGCAACGGGGGATGAAATCACTACATGTGGGTACAGTGGTGCAAACTCTGCAGAGTCAAAACTATCATGACAGCCGTGCTCACGGTCAAGAGCGGCTTGGACTTATTCATGATTAGAGGATTGATGGCTTTTGAAGTTGAGGATGTTAAGCGGGGAGCTTAACATTGGAATTTGAGGTTATGGTCATTTGATTATGATGATGGGTTTGGAGATTGGGACCATTTCACCTGTGTAGTAATGTAGGTGCTTAACAAGCTAAGGTGGTAGGTAATAATTGTGTAGTGCTTTAACCATGAGTTTAACCTCTCCTTGTTCTAGCCATGCATGACATAACTTTCCCACACTTGCTGAGTACCAACGGTACTCAACCTTGCATATTTGTTGGTTTAAATTGCTGCTCAGGTCAAGGGGATGATGTGGTGTTCAATGACCAAGACTTTGGACCCGAAGAAGGATTCTAGGTTCATGGAGTCCCCGGGCAACGCCTGTGATGGAGCCCACAAGAATAATATTCCGCTGCTATTTTATTTACATGTTATGAACTATTTATCGTCCATCGAGACGTGTGCTTTGTAAGACATATTTATACTCGACACCTGGCTTGTAATAAATGATGTTTCACTATTTGTCATCACATGTATGAGAAAATGATCCTGGCATACATGTGATATTCACTCGGTTGTTCTTCGGAGAAACCGGGTGTGACAGAAGTGGTATCAGAGCCTGGTTGCCCATAGGAACGTGGACCTAGGTAGAAATGGACACATTTAAGGACCCTATTGTCTTAAAAACTATTTTACAAGGTGTGGGTTGAAAAGTGTTATTTAATGGGGTCACTTTCTTCATCTTACCCCAACTTTTATTCAAAATAGGGTTTTTGTTTAAAATCTTATCTAACTTAATTTTAAATGCTTTGTATTTTAGATGGTTTGCATGATCCGCACCGCCCGCAAGTCCACCGGAGGGAGAGTTCCCGTAGTTGCCCTTGTCCTGAGAGAGGAGAACCGTCCGGTGACGTACCTTCCCTACGGATTGGCAGTAGGAGGCTTGTTGTGCCGTCTTCGACGTATGCTCCAAGCCGCTGGCAATACGGGCAAGCTAATCATACACTATAGCTCCACCCGGACCATCCGTGAGAAGCGGGAAGAATGGAGTTCAGAAATGAGGATTATCCATGAAAATCAGCTGCTTAAGATCCACCGCTCTCCAGCTTGTCGAGCGACACAGGTCGATGCGGAGAAGGATGTCACCTAGGAGGCCATCACCTGCCAGAGTCACATCTACCGTCGCCACCTGGACAGGACTGAGTACATGTATGTCCTCCAGCGTGAGAGTGGTACAACAGAGTACAAGTACCCGCCAGTGCAGCAGGGTACTTCCCATGAGCACATGGACTTGTGCTTGGAGGATGCTGCTATGCTCAGCACTCGACTGCAGGAGTGTCAACAGGAGCTTTAGGATGTACGTGACACCATGAAGGAGACTGAGGCGTTGCTTCGAGCCAGCTTGAGGGCGAGAGAAAGAGGAGATGGGAATGAACTGTGTGTCACCGTGAATGACACATGGACTCCTGACTCCCCAGATCGCCGGGCGATCAGGCGTCATCGCACTTCTCCACCAGCAGCCTCTCCACCCAAAGCGGAGTCAGAAGGCAGCCGCAATAATGAGGTAGATCCCGAGGAGCCAGCTCAGTGATACGAGTCGTGAAGAGTCCTTCCCCATAGTTCAGCAGGTTATCGAGTTGGCGAGTCAATACCTTAGCTAATGGTGTGTTAATGTGTGGTATGTGACGTGAGTTGTGGAAGCCATGAGCCATTGTCCACAACCTCGTCTTCAAGTTGCTTTGCTTTGATGTTTGAACCCCTATGAAATTAGTAGTGCATTTATTTTTGCGTAAGACATGAACCCTCAGAAAAATATAAATACAACAAGGCCTCAACATTACAAAGTGTAAACAAGAAAAATTGGTAAGATAATACGTAATGCTTTAAATTGACATTTGGTTGATCATGATAGATGGCCGGAAGAGGAAAGGGTCGTGGTGCCAACCCCGCCAACGACAACGATGAGGCCGGCAACCCTCATCTTTCTGGAGGCCAAGACAGGGGTGGTCGCCGTGAAAGAGTTGATCCCATCCACCAAATCCTTGAGAATCAAAATCAGCTCATCCAGAACCTGACTCAAGTGGTGGCCAACTTGCACCAAGCTCCACCTCCACAAGCTGCACCACGCCAACCAAGGTTGAGCGAGTTTCTAGGGACTCAACCTCCAAAGTTTGCAAGTGATGCTGAACCTCTGTAAGCAGATGATTGGCTAAAGACCATTGAGAGCAAGATGAGGATTATACAATGCCAAGGGTATGAGAGGGTGTTGTTTGCCTCTCACCAATTGCATGGACCTGCTGCTGATTGGTGGACCGCTTACGTGGCCGCCCATCATGACCCTGAGAACATCACTTGGGAAGAGTTCAAGCGTAACTTCCGCAACCATTACATACCAAGGGGTGAACTCAAAAACAAGAGAAAGGAGTTCTTAGGATTGCAGCAAGGAAACATGACTGTGAGGGAATACCTCACTAAATTCACTCAACTATCCCGTTATGCCCCACGGGACATAGAGAGTGATGAGCAGAAACATGATTATTTCGTGGAAGGACTCACAGCAGAAATGCAGTGTGCAATGTCCTCCAACGAGTATGAAAGCTTCCAAAAGATGGTGGACAGAGCATTTGTTGTAGAAAGGAAGCTGAAGGCCTTGGAAAATGAAAACAAGAGGAAGGCGGGATGGTCACACCAAGCCTCGGGCAGAAACACCCGCCCACGTCTGATGCAGCAAACCGCAGGATAGACGAGCCATGCTGCGGTACCCTACTCCGCACCGAGAGGGTACAACCCGAACCTCAGGCCTCCGTCAGCATCAGCACAGCCACAATGTCAGTTTGTACAGCAGCCTCGACCCACATATCAACCCCGACCAGCAGTACAAGGACCCCCAAATCAACCCCAAGACAACAAAGGCCACACACTTAAGGTTGAGGTGCAATGCTTTAACTGTGGTGAAGTGGGGCACTACGCCCATAAGTGCCAAAAGAAGAAGCCCGTGCAGCCGCAACAGCAGAATGTGATGCGAGGACGGGTGAACCACGTGACCATGGAAGAAGCGCAAGAGGCACCCGACGTGGTAGTTGGTAAGTTTTCTGCCAATTTACACATTGCAACCTTGTTGTTCGATTCTGGTGCTACCCACTCGTTCATTGCCCAAGGGTTTGTTAAGAAGCATGATCTAGCAACAACACAAATAAACAATATGCTAGCAGTAAAATCTCCAGATGGAGAAATAAGTACAAGACAAGTGTGTCCCATGGTGAATCTAGACATTAATGGGGTAGTATTTACTGCCAACCTCATAGTGATAGATTCACAAGGGATACATATTATTTTGGGCATGGATTGGTTGACCAAACATAAGGGAATCATCCATTGTTCGACCAGAACGATGGAACTAACTCACCCTAGTGGCACAAGAGTAAAGTTCATAACAATACAAGAGCCTAGGAGAGACATTAAATTAAATCAAGTTGAGGTGAAAGTGGAGGAGATCAGGATTATCAGGGAATACCTAGATGTTTTTCCAGAGGAGTTGCCAGGTATGCCTCCCGATCGTGAAGTAGAATTCGCGATTGAGCTAGTGCCTGGAACAGCTCCGATATACAAGAGACCTTATCGGATGGACTCCAAGCAACTGGGAGAACTCAAGGATCAATTAAGAGAATTGACAGGGAAGGGGTACATTCATCCTAGTTCCTCAGCATGGGGAGCTCCAGTGATATTTGTGCCCAAGAAGGACGGAACCCAAAGGTTATGCGTAGACTACCGTGCCTTGAATGAAGTAACCATCAAGAACAAGCACCCATTACCCCACATTGAAGACTTGTTTGATCAGTTGAGGGGAGCTTGTGTGTTCTCGAAAATTGATCTCAGGTCGGGATACCACCAACTTAAGATAAGGCAAACTTATATTCCAAACACAGCTTTCGTATCTCGTGTACGGACTGTATGAATACACCGTCATGCCTTTCGGGCTAACTAATGCCCCAGCGTACTTCATGTATCTCATGAACAAGGTATTCATGGAATATCTGGACAAATTTGTGGTGGTTTTCATAGATGACATTCTCGTCTTCTCCAAAGATGAAGAGGAACATGAGAAACATCAAAGGTTGGTGTTGCAGAAGCTGAGAGAACACCAACTATATGCCAAGTTGAGCAAGTGTGAGTTTTGGCTGAGGAGAGTTCCCTTCTTAGGACATATAATCTCGGAGGGAGGAATCTCCGTAGATCCCGCCAAGATTGAGGATGTACAGAAGTGGAAGACCCCTGAGAATGTCGGGGAAGTTCGAAGCTTCTTGGGATTAGCTGGATACTATCGACGGTTTATTGAGGGATTCTTCAAGATCTCGAGACCCCTCACCAAACTGTTGGAGAAGGGAATCGCATTCACATGGACGCCGCAGTGCGAGACGAGTTTTCAGGAGCTAAAGAAAAGATTGACAACAGCCCCAGTGCTAGTTATGCCAGATATGCAGAAGAACTTTTCGGTGTACTGCGATGCCTCTGGAAACGGGTTGGGATGTGTTCTCATGCAAGAATGGCATGCCGTGGCTTATGCATCCCGGCAGCTCTGGAAACACGAGAAGAACTATCCTACACATGACCTAGAACTAGCCGCAGTGGTACACACGTTGAAAATTTGGCGGCACTACTTGATGGGGAAGAGGACAGAGATATATACGGATCATAAGAGTTTAAAGTACATTTTCACACAACCAGATCTCAACCTCAGACAAAGGAGATGGTTAGAGCTAATCAATGACTTTGATGTGGGCATCAACTATCATCCTGGGAAAGCAAACGTCGTGGCAGTTGCTTTAAGCCGGAAAGTGTAGGTCAATAGGTTGAGCTTGAAGGACATGCCTGCAGAATTGAAGGATGATGTTATAAGACTCAATCTATGCCTGGTGAATAGTAGTGAAGCCATCGCCATGGAAGTGGACTCCACACTAGAGCAAGACATACGCGATGGTCAAAAGAACGACGAGAAGATACAAGAAATCAGACAACTCATCAAGTAAAATAAAGCCCCTGGTTTCAGAGAGGATGAACAAGGTACGGTGTGGCACAGGAGAAGAATCTGTGTGTCTGAAGTAAAGGAGATCCGTGAATTGATTTTGAAGGAGGCTCACGATTCCGACTATTTCATTCATCCTGGGAGTACGAAGATGTACCAGGACCTCAAGAGCAGGTATTGGTGGTATGGCATGAAGCGAGATGTCGCGGAACATGTTGCCCTATGTGACACATGTCAGTTGGTGAAAGCGGAACATCAACGACCCGCGGGATTATTGCAACCACTAAAAGTGCCTGAATGGAAATGGGAAGAAACCGGTATGGATTTCATAGTGGGATTTCCTAGGACCCAATCAGGAACGATTCGATATGGGTCATCATCGACAGGCTAACCAAGGTACCTCATTTCATCCCCGTGAAAGAAAGCTACAGCGGATCCAAATTGGCGGAGTTGTACATGTCAAGGATCGTGTGTTACCATGGAGTGCCAAAGAAGATAGTGTCAGATCGAGGGACACAGTTGACCTCAAGGTTCTGGCAGAAGTTGCATGAAACCATGGGAACCCATCTGAATTTTAGTTCTGCCTATCATCCCCAAACTGACGGGCAGACGGAAAGAACCAATCAGATCCTTGAGGATATGCTGAGAGCGTGTGCACTAAAAAACAATCGGAGTTGGGATAAGAACTTACCGTATGCGGAGTTCTCCTACAACAACAGTTATCAGGCTAGTATGAAGATGTCACCATTTGAGGCTTTGTATGGGAGGAAGTGCAGAACTCCACTATTTTAGAACCAAACAGGGGAAAGTAAAGTGTTTGGACCCGAGGTACTACAAGAAGCCGAGGCGAAAGTGAGGGAAATCCGCAACAACTTGAGGATAGCACAGACACGACAAAAGAGCTATGCCGATGTACGAAGAAGAGATCTAGTTTTCAACGTGGGGGACTATGTCTATCTCAAGGTATCCCCTATCCGAGAACTTCGTCAGTTCAAGGTGAAAGGGAAGTTATCACCTCGATATATCGGACCCTTTCAAGTTCTGGAGAGGAAAGGCGAAGTGGCATATCAACTGGAATTACCGGCTCGCCTATCTGATGTGCATGACGTATTCCATGTGTCACAGCTCAAGAAATGTCTGAGGACGCCTGAAGAGATGTTACCCATGAATGAGGCTGACGTAGCCGAGGATCTGTCTTATGCCGAGCAACCGGTCAAGGTTTTGGAGACAATGGAACGCCTCACAAGAAATAAAAGAATCCGGATGTGCAAGGTGCAGTGGAAGCATCACTCGGAAGAGGAAGCCACATGGGAGCGAGAAGACGAGCTTAAGGCACAATTTCGGGAATTGTTTTCCTAGGACCACCAATCTCGAGGACGAGATTTCTTTTTAGGTGGGTAGAGCTGTAACACCCCAAAATCCTGTTAAGAGGGAAATTTAAAAATGTTTGGACATATTGCATGTGGTGCAGAAATTCAAATTTGGTTTGGAATTCAAATTCAAATTCAAACCAGAAAAGAAATGGAAAAAGAAAAAGAAAAACAGAAAACCCGGCCAGTGGGCCGAAACCCACCAGCCGGCCCACCTCGCCCCCGCGCAAGCCCGCAGCCGCGCGCCCCGTTTTCTTCTCACTGACGTGTGGGGCCCGCCATCTTCTTCCTCCTCGCGCGCGCGCTCGGCCGACCGGGACTCCTCTCTCCCCCGAATCGAAACCACCCCGGATACCCGCGTATCCCAGCTGAATTTCGGTTCTGGACGACTCCAGCTCGATCCCAACCGAACGCCGCCCTTCCCCGGCTATATAAACACCGGCATCGTCCTGATTTTCACCCACGATCGGCTGTTTTTCCTCCCGGTGAGAACCGAAGCTCCGATCACCGTTTTCTCTCGATCTTTGCTCGGGTTCTCTGATCTAACGTGCCGATCGTGTTCCACCGCCTCCGGGGAATTACGCAGGTGCCGAAAACTCGGTGGTGTGCGCTTCAAACACAGCGCCGACAAGCATCACCGTGAATTCACCTCGGACCTCGTCGCCGACCGCCTTCCAGGACCTCCGAGCTCAAGAAAAACCCCGAGGTGAGATCCCCGACCTCCCCTCTACCGATCTATGCCATGAAATCCCAGTTTTAGGAAGAATTGACGAAGATCCGAAGTTTTCCGGCCAGATCACCGCCTCCCGCCGCCGCGCGCTGACTCGACCCGCTCAGCCGAGACAGGCCACTCGCCCGGGAATCGCATTGGGTGGTGCCGTGTTGTGCGGCACCCAACAGCACACATATGAGGAACAATGTATTACATAAAACAATAGCGGAAGCTTACAAGTTTTTCCTTTGTAAATACTTTACATCAAGTAACTACAGCGGAAGTCTATATCAACTCACGTCGAATAACTAAGAGAACTCGAGATGAAGTCCAGCCCGCGGACTCCTCTCGCTAGCAACACGAAGACAAGCAGCAGCGGCTGGGTTCTCCATGTGTTACCTGACTCGGGAGTCCCCGAGTCTCACCGGACAACCTTCTTTTCAGCATCGTTGTTAACCTGCAAAACCACTTATATAGCAAGCGTGAGCACATAGGCTCAGCAAGTCTGACCCGTCTCTCCTAAACAAGAAAGTCTACATGCACGACGGTTACAATTGGGTCGGCTAGATTTGCATAAAGGACTCGCCTAAATTTGATCCTTAACTTTCAGATTTTAAGCCTCATTGTGCAGACCTTGAGCCGAAAAGCATCGCAACTCCACAATCAAACAAGAATCGCTTTGTTGCGATGCTCCTTGCACAAAGTGAAAGTAAAGTTTAATGAGCCTATCTCTAATTCAATCATGGTTGCAATACAAGTTATAGCACAGCCTTATCAAGTTCAAAAGAATAACCAGTTCAGTTCTTACTACGTCAAGACGCAGTGGGCAAGTATGCTCATATAACCGCGAGCGACGGTGATTCGAATCAGTACACGCCCGGACTACACAACACGTACACCCGTACTCCGAGTTGCCGGCAGCAACCTCGACTGACGTTGTACGCGGCCACCTTTCCCAAGATCTTCCACATTGGACGCAGTCCAACTGCCCCGAGTACACAAGCTCCGTCAAGGTACATACCCGCTGTGGTATGTTCTTGAGCGAGGTACCTCCTGCTACCCTGACGCCGAAAGCCTAAGGCAGTTGGAAAAGTTCCACTATGGATCTCCCAAGGTACATCGGTTTCCTGGGTCCCATATAGCCAGTATGCGCTGGTATACAACTCAAACTTGTCCAACAGGGCCAAGCACGGACGGGCCTTAACCGACACAGGCAGGGCTATGCACGCACGGCCTGCAACCTGCTGCATCTAAACCTCCCTGCCCGGTCTCCATTTTTTATGTGTGAACTTTCCTCATCTTTTCTAATTCGGACCCGTTCCGAGTAAACCAGCCCTAAACTCGCGAGTAGATTCCAACTACTCGTCTTCTACCGGACCTTTCCTACTAACATTAGCGTAGCCAAATTCCCTCGAGTAGTTGCTATTTTATCCTTTCTCTCTTAGGTGTTTCTGGTCATGCAAGTGGGGTTTTCAATATCATCTAGACGTAATGCAATCAACGATGCAAAGCTATGATCTCTACAAATGAAAATGCTTTATAAACGGTTCAAATGCAAACCGGGGGTTGCCTGTTTTGCAGGTGACTAAGGTTACAATCAGTTAGTGATGATCACTTGGAGCTTGATCATATGTTTTCCTCCCTCCTTGATCTTCACTTCAAGTCCTTCTCACCTTCTTCGCGTATATGCTACACGATATGATCATGCATATGTATTTAATTGAAAAGCTTTTGCTCATAAGATCTAATGACAGTTTTAAAACTAGAACTCTGTTTAAAAATTTAAAAAGACACTGGTGCTAGTGGTTTGGGTTGGGTTTAACACCACGATCAAGTGTTGAGTGCTTCTTCCTACTTAAGTGTTGATCACCTTAAGAGATCACACATGACAGTGGTGATCCAGAGCTCTAATGGAGCTGAGAATTTTCATGTGAGTTCCTTGTCACAAGAAAGTCCTCTGGACCAAAATTTAGCACATTTCATGGAGTGTCTTATTCAGAATAATTCTCTAAGCGTTGAGTCAAAGATGAATTAATTCTGAGGTAACACCCATGTTCATGTCAAACTCAGTGAACCACAATTTCAATTATACTTCATAGAGTCTACATGAATTTTCCTAGGATTTTTGGAGCTAAGAATTTCCCAGAACTGAATTTACAAGTTTTAGAAATTCTCTAAAAATGTTTCTGTATTCATTTAAATACAGGAACTTACAATCTGAATTACCCTGATCAATTCAACTCCAAATGAGCTGAAACTTGTACAGGAGTCTAATAATACCCTAAATATAATTCTGGCAAAATTGGACGATTTTTGGATAAACCCAATTCCTTCTAAAATTCTTTTGCTGAAAAGTTTTAAAGAATTTTCCAGAATTAAATAAAGACTTTCATACAAATTGGGTTGCATAATTGGATAGAGTTTATCAATCTGAATATAACCCAATTTGAATCACTAAATTTGGAGGTTCCTAGCAAAAGTTATGCTCTTCTAAAGTTTGGGGAAAAATCTGGGATTTGAATAAATCCGGAAAATGTTTAAACCTGACTGTGGGCCATGGGGTATGTGTCAGCTGCTGAGGAAGTGCCACATGGGCTACAGAATTATTTCCCGCACTGTCGCAGCCGATCCCGCGCCACAGAGCATCCGGCCCGTTTTCCCCGAGTCGCTGACACGCGGGCCCGGGGAGGTCGTCTTCTACCTCTCGCTCCCCCGCGATCCCGCCGCCGGGCTCGCCGGAGAAGCTCTGGGATCAGTCGTCCGGCCATCTCAAATGCTGAAACTCGCCGCCAGCCCCTAATTCAACGTGAGGAACACGCTGGTGGGGTTTGGTCGAGCCGGTAGGGCCCCCAAACTAGCCTGCGACGGTGCAACGGTTCGGACTAAGTCCGGCGACGTCGCCCCGACACCCTAAGCTTCTAGGCTTCTGTTTCCAAGCTCTAGAGCACCAGCGGACGCTAGGGATCATTGACATGGAAAGGAAATGGCTCGGAGATGGCTCTAACTTAGGGTTCACCGTGCACCCCGCATCTTCCCGCCATAGCCGCCTTCGGAAAGCTTGAAATTGCACCGTGCACAGGGTGTTTCATGCGAGGTTTCAAAAGAGAACTGGTGCGCCTACATGTCTAGGCGGTGTGTGCGAAGTCTCGTGGTATCTAAACAACAATTGATCGGGAATTTACAGAATCATACCGGAAGGTTGGTTTTCACCGGCCGGAAAGGATCTTCAAAATTCGCCGTCGAGAGGCCGAGGCAGGCTCTGTGCGTCGGGTGGAAGCTGCACGGAGCTCCTGCGTGTCCAAAAGTGGCCTCGCTTGGTCGTGAAACTTTCTGGAGGAGGCTGTCCACGGGAGCACGTCGCTGCCGGGGTGTTCGGCCGCCACGGAAACTCAAGGTTCTCGGCTTAGAGGGCACGAACACACTGGGTGATGGCTCGAGGAGGTCGTGGGGGCGTTGGTGGTGTTGTTTTGCTGCTCAGAGGCGCTGCTCACTAAAATTTCCCGAGCTCCCGATCGATCGAAGCAGGGCGGCTGTATTTTCTGTCTTCCGGTGCGAGAGAGAGAAGAACAGCGCCGTGGCTTCGGTTAAGAGGCGGGAGAGGGCGCGAGGCAGTAGCTGCCGACGTCCAGCAGCCCTCCAGCGCGACCGGAATTCAGCAGGAGGTGGAGGCGTTGGCTCGGTGCGGTGTCGCCCGTAGAGAGTCGGCTCTGCCGATTGCTTCGCGTGGGAGGAGAGCAAATGAAGACTGAAGACTGAAGATCTTTTGCAATTTCAGTGCTCCCAATGACATGTGGGTCCCACATGTCAGTCCTCCTTATCCCCTCTAAAATATCTCCCCAATTTGAATATTGATGGAATTCAATTGTGGGAATTGAAATCTGGTATGAATTTGGATAATTGGGCAAGTTTCATCCAAATTCAAATGAGTGTTTGAATTCTTTGTCATTTAAAGTCCATTTTGGAAAATGGGTTGCAAATCATTTCCATTAATCATGAAACTTTGCACACCCCCTAATTTGGACCCAAGGAATTCAAATATGAAACCTGATTTTTAATTTGGCTGTTGCAAATGAGATTTGTAGCACAACAGTTTGGAAATTCCTAGTGTTGCTCTCATTTGAATTTTATTTTGAACACATTGTTCCAAATCTGATTTTTGTTTTCTCACACATATGGGAACTTCCCATCCTTGTTTTAGACCCCTCTAGGGTTCCAAGTTCTCAAATAAACATTCGACTTGTGTGAAGAAAAACCCTCATGTGTGTTATCACATGTGGAAAAGTTTTTAACAAGTCCCAAATTTCACCCATATGAAACAAAACTTTGCAACAAGTGTTTATTTGTATTCATAATTTTTGGGACCTTTACATTCCCCCCCCCTTAAAAGGAATCTCGTCCCGAAATTCAAAAGAAGAACGAGGTGGGAGGTAATTACAAGGTTTATGACAAAAGCTCCGGATAGTTCTTGTGGATGCAATCTTCGGATTCCCACGTCGCCTCTTCCGGGGTATGATTACTCCACAGGACTTTGTAAAATTTCAAAGTCCGGTTCCTGGTGGTCCGAGTCTTTTCGTCGATAATCTGTACAGGTTGCTCGACGTAGGTGAGATCCGGCTTCAACTCGTCAATGTCTTCGGTGCGGATGGCAGCTGTAAACTTGAGACACTTCCGCCGGCAAGGCTTGCCGGTAGTTCCAGCCGGTAGGCTACAGTTCCGCACTTCTCCGTTATGGCGAACGGACCGATGAATCGGGGAGCAAGTTTCCCCTTGACACCGAACCGATGAATCCCCTTCATCGGAGACACACGAAGATACACGTGCTCTCCGACTTCGAAATGCATCGGTCGACGCCTCTGGTCCGCGTAGCTCTTTTGACGAGATAGGGCAGCCTTGAGGTTCTCTTGTATTATCTGAACTCTCTCTTCGGCTTCATTGACAATATCAACCCCGAACGTTACTCGTTCACCGGATTCGCACCAATTCAATGTTGTACGGCACTTCCGGCCGTATAGAGCTTCATATGGTGCCATCTTGATGCTCGTCTGATATCCGTTGTTGTACGAGAATTCTGCCAGCGGTAAGTGATCATCCCAGCTCTTACCGTGGTGGATGGCACATGCCCTTAGCATATCTTCCAGTATTTGATTCACCCTCTCAGTTTGTCCATCGGTTTGAGGGTGATATGCAGAGCTTCTAATCAACTTTGTCCCCAAGGAGGCGTGTAGCTGTTCCCAGAAACGGCCTACGAACAGCGATCCTCTATCTGACACAATGGTGCGGGGAACTCCATGTAAGCCCAAGATCCGTGCTATGTACAGCTCCGCATACTGCTTTGCGTTGTACCTGGTATGCACCGGGATGAAATGTGCTGATTTGAATCATGGTTGTGGGAGGTCATCGGCAACCCGACGATGAAGTCCATACTCAAGTCTTCCCACTTCCATGCTGGTACTTGCAATGGCTGCAACAGGCCTGACTTCTTCATATGGTCGGCCTTGACTCTTCGACACGTATCACACTCCGAAACGTACTTTGCAACTTCACGTTTCATACGTGTCCACCAAAACTTCTTCCGGAGATCTTGGTACATTTTATTACTGCCCGGATGAATGGAAAACTTGGACAAATGAGCTTCATCCAAAATTTTCTTCCGTAGTCCCATATCCCGGGGCACTACAATCCGGTCGTTGAACCACAAAGTACCCTCATCGTCCTTCCGGAAGCACTTCATTTCTCCGTTGTCTATCCTTCGCAGTATGTGAAACATACCCTTGTCTTTCCGTTGAGCTTCAATGATCTCCTCTCGGATGGTAGGAATGAGAGCGAGATTATAGAGAGCTCCATACGGGATGACACGAAGGCTTGGCTCTTTATCATCAATTTCAGCAATAGTTAGGTGATGGATATGCGCCTTACGACTGAGCGCATCGGCGACCACATTCGCCTTTCCTGGATGATAATGAATTTCCAGTTCATAGTCCTTAATGAGCTCTAGCCATCTTCGTTGCCTCAGGTTCAGTTCTTTCTGAGTGAAGATGTACTTCAAGCTCTTGTGGTCGGTGTAGAGGTGTACAAGATTTCCGAGCAAGTAATGCCTCCACATCTTCAAAGCAAGGACCACGGCAGCTAACTCAAGATCATGAGTTGGATAGTGCTGCTCGTGAGTTCTGAGTTGACGAGATCCATAAGCGACCACTCGTCTTTCTTGCATCAACACGCAACCAAGACCGATGCCAGATGCATCGCAATAAACGTCAAATGGCTTTGTTGTATCCGGCTGAGCAAGAACTGGGGCTGTTGTGAGATGCTTCACTAAGGTCTTGAAAGCTTGTTCACATGCAGCACCCCACACAAATCTGGTATTCTTCTTTAATAATTCCGTCATCGGTTTAGCAATCTTGGAGAAACTCGGAATAAACCTCCGGTAGTAACCCGCTAAACTGAGGAAGCTACGGATTTCATGTACTGACTTTGGTGACTCCCACTTCTGCACTTGGATAATCTTACTCGGATCTACAGCGATGCCCTCTGCTGAAATGATGTGTCCGAGAAAAGGTACTTGATTAATCCAGAATTCACACTTGCTGAATTTTGCATAGAGTTGATGATCTCGCAATCTTTGTAGCACAATATGCAGATGTTCAGCATGTTCTTCCTCTGACTTGGAGTACACCAAGATATCGTCGATGAAGACCACGACGAATTTATCCAACTCCGGCATGAACACTGAATTCATCAGGTACATAAAGTGTGCCGGGGCGTTGATCAAACCAAAAGACATAATGAGATACTCATACAGCCCGTATCTCGTTGAGAATGCCGTCTTCGGAATATCTTCTGCCCGGATTTTAATCTGGTGATATCCGGACCGAAGATCCATCTTTGAAAATACCTTCGCACCCACTAATTGATTGAAGAGCATATCAATGCAAGGTAGTGGATACTTGTTCTTGATGGTAACGGCATTCAAAGGACGATAATCAACACAAAGCCATAGTGTTTCGTCCTTCTTCTTGACAAACAATGCTGAACAACCCCAAGGTGACGAACTTGGTCGTATAAAGCCCTTGCTCATTAGTTCATTCAGCTGTGTCTTCAATTCTGCCAGTTCATTGGGTGCCATCTTGTACGGCCTTCGTGATATCGGTGTGGTTCCTGGTATAAGTTCGATCTTGAACTCAACGTCTCGTTCGGGCGGCATGCCCGGTAAATCCTCGGGAAATACATCCAGATACTCACGTACCACCGGAATGTACTCTATCTTGACAGCTTTCGTGTGGTTCACTGTTGCAATCTGCTGCCGTCTGGCGCCCAAAATTAATATATGAAGACCGTGCTGTGGGGAGTTGAGCTCTACGGTCCTAGAGCTGATGTTAAGAACCGCTCTGTGGCAATTCAACCACGACATCCCCAAAATGATGTCGATCTTCAGACCTTCAAGAATAATGAGGGTCGTAGGGTATATTTTACCCCCCAAACAAAGAGGTGCTCGGGAGACAACCTCGCTTGCGGTACTGCTGCCCCCAGACGAAGATATGAGGTATTGCCTCTTCGTATAAACGATTTGGAGCTGATGTTGAGCCACAAAAGATTGGCTAACAAAGTTGTGTGTGGCACCGGAATCAAAGAGAACTAAAACAGGTAGCTGATTCAGAGAAAACATCCCTGCTAAAGCGGCTTCTCCCTCCGGAACATCATCAATCACAGTATAGTGAATATTGCCCCTTATCTGCCCTCCTATTTGCAGATTAAGATACGGGTCGTATTGTTGTAAATATGATGACCCGCATCCTTGAATTCCCTCCGGACATTGCCTAGCATAATGGCCCTTATGCCCACAAGTAAGACACGGATGCCTCTCCTGTTCTTCGTTGACTTGCGGTGGACTGCTAGGTACATATGGCTGCAGCGATGGAGCACAAACCACCGTCTGATGCTGCGGCTGTGGAGGTGGTGCAAGTTGTAGAACTTGACCAGCAATCAATCTCTGAGGAGTTGATCGTACAGGTGGCCTCCATCTTTCACCGAGTGGCGTTTGATACACCAAACGGTACTTCTGAGGCACATAACTTGTGCTAGCCTGCTCGATCTTACTCATCTTTCTCTTCTCCGCTTGCCACTCAAGTGTCGGCTTCTCTTGAATGAAAGCCGCATTGACCATGTTGGTGTAACTGCCGTTATTATGTACGACCAGCTTCTCCCGTAATATGGCACTCAGGCCACGGAAGAATAGGTCACACCGTGCCTCTTCTTTCGCCACATACTCGGGAGCATATTGGGCCAAAAGATTAAATCTCCTGACATACTCGAGGACACTCATGTCCCCTTGCTTCAAGCCCAAAAATTCCTCCCGCTTTGCCTTGACAATACCTAATGGTATGTAACGAGTACGAAAGGCTTCACAAAACTCTCTCCATGTCACTTGATGGCCCTCCGGAATGGTGGCAATATGATCCACCCACCAGTTTCCGGCGGCTCCATGGAGTTGTTGAGCGGCAAACTTTGTCTTCTGGTATTCATCACACTTGAATACTCCAAATTTAGACTCCATGACACGAAGCCATTGATTTGCTTCCACAGGTTCGGTGGCTTCAGTAAAAATTGGCGGTTGAGTCGCCAAGAAGTCCAGATAAGCTTCCCGAGACGGAACGACTTGTTGCGTGTTCTGGAGTACGCCTTGCTGTACCAAAGCTTGGAGTAAGCGTGTGTGTTCTTGCGTTGCTTCTTGGAGTAGCCTAGTGTTCTCTTGGTTAGACTCGACAACTCGAGTCATAAGATCCATCCATCCCGTGGATGGTGGTTCCAGCGGTGGAATAGAAGCATCACCGCCTCGACGAGAACTTCCGGCCCTACTCCTAGAGCGAGTACGAACCATACTGCAAAATGTCGTTGAGATGAGTTAAAAAAGAACTAATCAGTATGTGAGACTAACGGAAACATGATTATGTCAAAACTTTATGAAATCAGTAACAAAATTCATGTTTACAAAACTCCTTAGTAGGCATAACTATCCAGCCTATCTGTACAGGACAGACCTTTATGCACTATCTCCAGATTTTGATCCAGTTAAGAGCATTTTCGTAACTCCCGTTGAATACTTAAGTCAAAGTTAACTTCAGTATCTTTCCAACGAGTACTCATATGCCTCCAGATCATCTCCAGATTTAAAGTTATGATTTTCCAAAATTAACAGAATTCCTGGATAAAATTTGCCAGCACCTCCTTTGTACGTGGCTGATTTTATCACAGTTGTATATGTAAATACAATAAGAATCTGAACAAACTTTGAACCACAACAATGTTGCATATTTCATAACCTATCCAATGGTTTATTATAGGCTTCTTAAGGGTTTCACTATAGAAAGTTATGGCTTAAAAACTGAAAGGTCCAGCGAGGTTTTGTTGCTGTCCTGGTTCTGGACAGTTTACCTTACTCTGAACTTTCTACCCATTTAGCATGTGATTTTGCTCTGGAGCTCTACAAATAAGTTGTAGACCACTTGAAAATCTTTCCAGAACTGTATCATACACCTTAATTGGGTCAAGCTACTCAGAGTTATGCTCTGTTTAATTCCAGAAAAATTTCTGCCGAAAACAGAGCACTCTGTTTTTGAAATCTATGAAGCCTAGTCTTCCTCTTATTTGAATCTTAGCTCAAAATAAGAGTTCAGTAACTAATATTTGTTTCAAACTTCCATTTTTAGTTGAAAGTTAGTTCATGAGTCATTTCTTTAAAGGAAAGGGGTTATTAAGTTTAGTACGGTGTCGATGCACCGTAAGAAGCATGTCGGTACTACGCAGCCTCACCAAAGAAAATCCTAACCGGATTATACCGGCATAAACGTATCTTAGGTGGCACTAAAACGGTCACTCGCAAATGTGTACTATTCGTACTACGGTTTCGTAGTTAATCCTGCATAAATCACACTCAATCGTCAGGTCCGGCTGCACACCGAACCCGGTATCCATACAGTTCTCACACCCGTCCGTCATCACTCGCACAGGTGTTCTCAAGCCAAACACGCCTTGAGCTACGTGTTCACGTTACTAACCACGTGATGGGGTTTCCCAAATTGCACCACGCACGCCTGGGAATGACGTTGCTCGAGTACCCCAAACGACATGAAGAGTCGTAGAGGATACTAAAGCGGATCGGGTTACCTGCCACCCGTGGGGCTCCACCCTTCAGCTTTTGCGCACTGATGGACAGCGCTTACGTGCACCCCCCAAGACATAAATCGTCCCGAGATGCACGATTTTCCGACATAACAAATAAGTTAGGTTGCCACCTTCATATTAAGCTAATAGTAATCCTTATGTGGGCCTAGTACCGTATCCTCACCGTAACCTAAATTTTTGTCGTAATACCTTCCTTATTCCGTGTGCTATTACCAATACGGCTCTGATACCACGCTGACGTGACCCGCTCAGCCGAGACAGGCCACTCGCCCGGGAATCGCATTGGGTGGTGCCGTGTTGTGCGGCACCCAACAGCACACATATGAGGAACAATGTATTACATAAAACAATAGCGGAAGCTTACAAGTTTTTCCTTTGTAAATACTTTACATCAAGTAACTACAGCGGAAGTCTATATCAACTCACGTCGAATAACTAAGAGCACTCGAGATGAAGTCCAGCCCGAGGACTCCTCTCGCTAGCAACAAGAAGACAAGCAGCAGCGGCTGGGTTCTCCATGTGTTACCTGACTCGGGAGTCCCCGAGTCTCACCGGACAACCTTCTTTTCAGCATCGTTGTTAACCTGCAAAACCACTTATATAGCAAGCGTGAGACATAGGCTCAGCAAGTCTGACCCGTCTCTCCTAAACAAGAAACTCTACATGTACGACGGTTACAATTGGGTCGGCTAGATTTGCATAAAGGACTCGCCTAAATTTGATCCTTAACTTTCAGATTTTAAGCCTCATTGTGCAGACCTTGAGCCAAAAAGCATCGCAACTCCACAATCAAACAAGAAACGCTTTGTTGCGATGCTCCTTGCACAAAGTGAAAGTAAAGTTTAATGAGCCTATCTCTAATTCAATCATGGTTGCAATACAAGTTATAGCACAGCCTTATCAAGTTCAAAAGAATAACCAGTTCAGTTCTTACTACGTCAAGACGCAGTGGGCAAGTATGCTCATATAACCGCGAGCGACGGTGATTCGAATCAGTACACGCCCGGACTACACGACACGTACACCCGTACTCCGAGTTGCCGGCAGCAACCTCGACTGACATTGTACGCGGCCACCTTTCCCAAGATCTTCCACATTGGACGCAGTCCAACTGCCCCGAGTACACAAGCTCCCTCAAGGTACATACCCGCATGAGCGAGGTACCTCCTGCTACCCTGACGCCGAAAGCCTAAGGCAGTTGGAAAAGTTCCACTATGGATCTCCCAAGGTACATCGGTTTCCTGGGTCCCATATAGCCAGTATGCACCCGGTACATAACTCAAACTTGTCCAACAGGGCCAAGCACGGACGGGCCTTAACCGACACAGGAAGGGCTATGCACACACGGCCTGCAACCTGCTGCATCTAAACCTCCCTGCCCGGTCTCCATTTCTTATGTGTGAACTTTCCTCATCTTTTCTAATTCGGACCCGTCCCGAGTAAACCAGCCCTAAACTCGCGAGTAGATTCCAACTACTCGTCTTCTACCGGTCCTTTCCTACTAACATTAGCGTAGCCAAATTCCCTCGAGGAGTTGCTATTCTACCATTTCTCTCTTAGGTGTTTCTGGTCATGCAAGTGGGGTTTTCAATATCATCTAGACGTAATGCAATCAACGATGCAAAGCTATGATCTCTACAAATGAAAATGCTTTATAAAACGGTTCAAATGCAAACCGGGGCTTGCTTGTTTTGCAGGTGACTAAGGTTACAATCAGTTAGTGATGATCACTTGGAGATTGATCACTTGTTTTCCTCCCTCCTTGATCTTCACTTCAAGTCCTTCTCACCTTCTTCGCGTATATGCTACACGATATGATCATGCATATGAATTTAATTGAAAAGCTTTTGCTCATAATATCTAATGACAGTTTTAAAACTGGAACTCTGTTTAAGAATTTTAAAAGACACTGGTGCTAGTGGTTTGGGTTGGGTTTAACACCATGATCAAGTGTTGAGTGCTTCTTCCTACTTAAGTGTTGATCACCTTAAGAGATCACACATGACAGTGGTGATCCAGAGCTCTAATGGAGCTGAGAATTTTCATTTGAGTTTCTTGTCACAAGAAAGTCCTCTTGACCAAAATTTAGCACATTTCATGGAGTGGCTTATTCAGAATAATTCTCTAAGGGTTTAGTCAAAGATGAATTAATTCTGAGGTAACACCCATGTTCATGTCGAACTAAGTGAACCACAATTTCAATTATATTTCATAGAGTCTACATGAATTTTCCTAGGATTTTTGGATCTAAGAATTTCCCAGAACTGAATTTACAAGTTTTGGAAATTCTCTGAAAATGTTTCTGTATTCATTTAAATACAGGAACTTACAATCTGAATTACCCTGATCAATTCAACTCCAAATGAGCTGAAAATTTTACAGGAGTCTAATAATACCCTAATAATATTCTGGCAAAATTGGAGGATTTTTGGATAAACCCAATTCCTTCTAAAATTCTTTTGCTGAAGAGGTTTAAAGAATTTTCCAGAATTAAATAAAGACTTTCATACAAATTGGGTTGCATAATTGGATAGAGTTTGTCAATCTGAATATAACCCAATTTGAATCACTAAATTCGGAGGTTCCTAGCAAAAGTTATGCTCTTCTAAAGTTTGGGGAAAAATCTGGGATTTGAATAAATCCGGGAAATGTTTAAACCTGACTGTGGGCCATGGGGCACGTGTCAGCTGCTGAGAAAGTGCCACACGGGCTACAGAATTATTTCCCGCACTGTCACAGCCGATCCCACGCTACAGAGTATCCGGCCCGTTTTCCCCGAGTCGCTGACACGCGGGCCCGGGGAGGTCGTCTTCTACCTCTCGCTCCCGCACGATCCCGCCGCCGGGCTCGCCGGAGAAGCTCCGGGATCAGTCGTCCGGCCATCTCAACTGCTGAAACTTGCCGCCAGCCCCTAATTCAACTTGAGGAACACGCTGGTGGGGTTTGCTCGAGCCGGTAGGGCCCCCAAACTAGCCCGCGATGGTGCAACGGTTCGGACTAAGTCCGGTGACGTCGCCCCGATGACCTAAGCCTTCTAGGCTTCGGTTTCCAAGCTCTAGAGCACCAGCGGACGCTAGGGATCATTGACGTGGAAAGGAAATGGCTCGGAGATAGCTCTAACTTAGGGTTCACCGTGCACCCGCATCTTCCCGCCATAGCCGCCTTCGGAAAGCTTGAAATTGCACCGTGCACAGGGTGTTTCATGCGAGGTTTCAAAAGAGAACTGGTGCGCCTACATCTAGCTGGTGTGTGCGAAGCCTCGTGGTATCTAAATAACAATTGATCGGGAATTTTACAGAATCATACCGGAAGGTTGGTTTTCACCGGCCGGAAAGGATCTTCAAAATTCGCCGTCGAGAGGCCGAGGCAGGCTCTGTGCGTCGGGTGGAAGCTGCACGGAGCTCCTGCGCGTCCAAAAGTGGCCTCGCTTGGTCGTGAAACTTTCTGGAGGAGGCTGTCCACGGGAGCACGTCGCCGCCGGGGTGTTTGGCCGCCGCGGAAACTCAAGGTTCTCGGCGTAGAGGGCACGAACACACTGGGTGATGGCTCGAGGAGGTCGTGGGGGCGTTGGTGGTGTTGTTTTGCTGCTCAGAGGCGCTGCTCACTAAAATTTCCCGAGCTCCCGATCGATCGAAGCAGGGCGGCTGTATTTTCTGTCTTCCTGTGCGAGAGAGAGAAGAACAGTGCCGTGGCTTCGGTTAAGAGGCGGGAGAGGGCGCGAGGCGGTAGCTGCCGACGTCCAGCAGCCCTCCAGCGCGACCAGAATTCAGCAGGAGGTGGAGGCGTTGGCTCGGTGCGGTGTCGCCCGTAGAGAGTCGGCTCTGCCGATTGCTTCGCGTGGGAGGAGAGCAAATGAAGACTGAAGACTGAAGATCTTTTGCAATTTCAGTGCTCCCAATGACATGTGGGTCCCACATGTCAGTCCTCCTTATCCCCTCTAAAATATCTCCCCAATTTGAATATTGATGGAATTCAATTGTGGGAATTCAAATCTGGTATGCATTTGGATAATTGGGCAAGTTTCATCCAAATTCAAATGAGTGTTTGAATTTTTTGTCATTTAAAGTCCATTTTGGAAAATGGGTTGCAAATCATTTCCATAAATCATGAAACTTTGCACACCCCCTAATTTGGACCCAAGGAATTCAAATATGAAACCTGATTTTTAATTTGGCTGTTGCAAATGAGATTTGTAGCACAACAGTTTGGAAATTCCTAGTGTTGCTCTCATTTGAATTTTATTTTGAACACATTGTTCCAAATCTGATTTTTTTTTTCTCACACATATGGGAACTTCCCATCCTTGTTTTAGACCCCTCTAGGGTTCCATGTTCTCAAATAAACATTCGACTTATGTGAAGAAAAACCCTCATGTGTGTTATCACATGTGGAAAAGTTTTTAACAAGTCCCAAATTTTACCCATATGAAACAAAACTTTGCAAACAAGTGTTTCTTTGTATTCATAATTTTTGGGACCTTTACACGCGCCTTCGGGCAGCGCCGCTCGTGCACGGTCAGAGCGACGTGGCCGCTTGTGCACCGTCTATTTTAAATCCCACGGTAGAATTGAAATCCCCGTGTACCGGTTCGACGTTATAATCTGAGCCGTCTGTTTTAAATCGGACGGTCCACGTCAGCCCCTCGTTATAAAGGCCGGGATTCTTACGCGCTACCCCCTGGGGATCTCGGAAAATCCGAGCTAGCCCCGGAAACTTCTGATCTAGCCCCTGGAACTTCAGAAATTCATGTAAATTCAATTAAAATCAGTTTTAGCCCCTGGACTTAATAAAAATTAGGAAAACCCCTCTGTTATGTGTAGTTAGACCCCTGGAAATTTATGAAATAATATAATAGACCCTGTAGTGGGGTGAGTTTACCTTTTTAACCCTATATGATATTAAATTTAGGAATTTGAATATGTGATTAGTATTTAAAATTTAAAAGATGGGACAAACACATTGTAAATTCCAATTTAAACTCTCATAGCACTTGGAAAACTTTGGAGTGAGTTAAAAATAGATTTTAAGCTGAAATGAATCTGTCTAATTGATTATTCACATTTATAGGGACACATTTTTAGGTTAGAGAATAATTCTGAAAATTGGTAAAATAAATGTAAATTAGTTCACATCAGAGGAGAAGTTCAAAAATATATTATTTAATATTTTAGATCAGAACCTATTCTGTTTAGATGATGTGTCTTACTATTTTCATAATAAAGTTCACAATTAGGTATAGAAAATAAATCTTAAAATATAGGAAAATAGGTATGCATAGCTATAAAATGATAAATGAAGTCTGTAGGATCAAAGAGCACATGAAAAACTACCAGAGGGGCGGTGAATGGTAGATTAAAACTTTTCGCAGCGGAAACAACAAAAACCCCACAGCAAAAAATCAATCGGTTAAAGAAACCATGTGTGCAAGTGTTTTCAAACGTGTTCAACCGTGACAAATCAAGTAGAGAGGTAGAGAATCAAGTCACGGATCTAATACAACAAGAATCACTTGAAAACACGAAGTAAAACTTGAGACACGATCAAAACATTAAACGAAGATCAATCTGTTCTACCCGATATAAAACAGATCTGCAACGCTGCAAAGAAACATGTGTATCTCAAAAACTACAGATCCGAAGCTCGTGAAAATTTCACATATGATAGATAATTGAGTTTTCAAAACAACCCAAAAAGAATCACGTCAATCGGATCTGTAAAACTCGAGTTATGAACGAAACACCAAAGCAACATCGGTCTGTCCAGAATCTCGGCGAGAAAGACTTGACGAAAAACAAGTCGGACGAACAAGGCACAAAAGCTCCTCGAAACTATGAACTTTATTCAATAGAAACACAAGAGGGACAGCCCAAAGTTCTCTCCCCACGAGAGCTCTGGCCTCCCTTCCTTTTATAGCCAGCCCTCAGGCTAAACAATCCAACCTAGGACTCCTACTCCTAATTGGACTCGTATCCTAACTTACCATAACTGCTCAGGACTCTCCTATTCGCAGATAGAAGCAATCGTGAGACTTCCAAACACCTTAGGAACGTCCTAAACATTCCTAAAACAACTCAACTTCACGTCTAGCATGAAATATTATCATAACCAACTCAAATCTTCCATATTTGAGCCATATCCGACTCAGCCTCAGCCTGAGTACGCAATCCAGCCGGTTGGACCTTTCCGACCAATTCTTTACGTCCACTTCTCTTCATCACGCCTTGGAACAATGTTGCCACGTCCATGCACTCCTTGCACACGTGCAAACACCTTCCAACGACGTACACGCAACCTTCATATGCACTGCCCTTGATCCAAACATGCTGCGCGACCTCCCGATCAACTCAACCACAGCTCCTCCCGAACTTGGTTGTTGGAACCTCATCTCCTCCCTGAGACTAGTCCAAGGATCCCGTCACCAGCCATGTCTTGAACTCAAGCAACACCTTCACATGAATAAACAACCAATTCTTCCGAGCACAAGTCCTCGACTTGACTCATGTTAGTTCGAAAACCACAACACCTTACATGAGCACGTCACATAAGCATGTTGCAAACCATATCAAATGATAACAGCCATAACAACCAAAACACACCAAAAACTTAGCAAATTAATACTAAGCAAACCTTCCCATAAAGCAAGTTTGAAACATTGCGAGTTAAAAGCAAAAACAAGATGCTGCAGTTCTACGAGTTGAACTTCACGGGAGCTTCCTAAAAACAAGCTCCGGACCTCACAGAAGCTCTCCGGACCTTGCAGGAGCTCTCCGGACCATGCGTCGGACCTTGCCAACACTTGGCGGACCTAACAAAGAACTTGTCGGACCTTGCCACAGAAGAATGTTTTGGCAATATTCAAAACTTTGAATGTTAATGCTAACTTTTATCCTAATTGCCAATGTATTCAGCACACATAGGTCTCACAATCTCCCCCTTGATGAATGCATTGGCAACACCAATTAAAATCCGAACATTGGCTTATGAAAAGTTTTGAAAAGCTTTGAAAACTCATTTCACTCCCTTTATTAATTTCTCCCCATTTTTTAAAATCAGAGAAGGAAGAAAGTGTATAACATATGCAAAGTGTAAAAAAAATCTAACACGACCCCAAAGGTCCTGTGGAGCCAGGATCACGCTGAGGGGTGCTGAGTTGCACAGCATCGGATAACACACGTCAAAGGTACAAAGCGGAAGCGAAATTTTATTACATAAACAAGTCTATGAACATGTTTACATCAAAATAAGTCCAGTCTACACTCACGGGCGTAGACTACGCATCAAGTTCACGCTCAGCCCTTGAACGTGTCCTTGCTAGCACACACGCACACTAACTCTGCGGCGTGCACGACTCCCACTCGACGGGATTCCCCTCCCGGGGTTCCGTCTCCTCTTCGGGAGTCCCTTCCTCATAGAACCCTGCAAAAGCTTCAAACACAAGCAGTGAACATGAAGGCTCAGCAAGTCTGACCCGTCTCTCCTAAACATGGAACTTCTACATGAGGGGTGATGGGTTACATGAGGTAAAATCATTTGCAAGGACTCGCCTAATTAGTAGAACCTTACTTTCAAGTTTTAGCAGAAGGTTGTGGAGAACCTTACGCTAAGGTACATGAGAGAGCCGCAATCAAACAAGAAACGCATTTCTCTCATGTACTTTGCCCAAAGTTGAAAGGAACTTTAGTTAGCTCTAAACTACAGCAATTCATTAGCAATCAAGTCCATCTTTCAATCAGCAACATTTTAACATGTAACTAGCCTGTTCTTTCTACGTCACGGTACAGTGAACAAGTGGTACTCACTGACCGCGAGGGACGGCGATTATAATCGATTTACACCTGCAGGGTTACCCGAACAACCCGTCACGTACGCCCGTACTCGATGTTGCCTACAACAACCATCACGGACACCGTACGCAACCACCTTTTGCCCGTCAGCCAAATATTGAACCGGTCCCATCGTCCCGAGCAAGAGGTCTCTGCACGCGCATCTCCGTGCCGCCAGCCGATTTACACCTCGAGCTCTCAACCTACCCTCTGAACGACGGGCAATGCCTCAATACCCAGCTACCCGAGTTACATCAGTTTCCTGGTTCCCATATAGCCGGTAGGTCTTCGGTACTGTTCTAGCTTGTTCAACAGGCCCGCACACGGCTCAGTCCTCAATCGACACAAGTGGAGCTACAGCACACAGGCCCCAAAGTCCTTCTGCCCTTACCCTCCACTCGGTCTCATTTTCTTGCCATGTGTTTCATGTGCTATCACTACTCGTGTCGAGTGCCTCTAGCCTATGCTCGCGAGTAGTTCGAACTACTAGACTTGTACCAAATCCTACTCTACTTTAGCATTTCAGTAGCTAACAGGGTTTGCAATCCTAAACCCAACCCATGGTTCTCTTGGCTATGCAGTGGGGCTTCCAAACAAGACTCTAATGCAAAGAATAAAGTAAACAAGTATGTGCTCAAAACAATAAAAATTTGTAAAAAGGTTAATGCAAACCAGAGCTTGCCTTGCTGCTCTTGGTCGTAGGCTAGCTGTTCCTCCGGAGTAACGAAGTCTAGGACTTCGGGTTCCTCCTCGACCTTAGCGACTACATGACAGAAGCAATACATGTATTAATTTAAATGCAGTTGTATTAACTTTTAACTTGTGAGGTCTATAACCCTTACTAGACAAGCCTAATGACTGTGAAACTTTTACTGTGGCTTGGTTACAACTTAAATAGAGACTTGGTCAAGGTTTAGTTGCAGCAAAGCTCATTTGAGCCCTCCACAATTAATCATGTCCTTGACCTCAATTGGAACTTTTAGGGTGCTCTAAGGATTTTCATGAAACAAACTATGGCTTTATGAAAACTAGATTTTCAGAGGGTTCTAATGGAGTTGGTCTCACTTAATTTGGAAGTTCCTAACTAAAGATATGAGCTAGACAATTTCAGAGAAAGTTCTGAAAATGTTTGTGGACATTTTCTATTTTCTCTGGAACAGTTACACTAATCACATTATTAGGTGGATCAAACGAGCTCCAATGGATCTGAAATTGCTATGGTAGTTCAGGGATATTTTGGTGAACATCTCAGATAAATTTCAGGATTTTCCTCCAAAGGATTCTCCAGTTAAAATTCCTAACAGTTTAAACCTTGAGGAATTAATTCTGGAGAATTAAGGGTTTTCATGAGTTGAAACTTGATTTGCTGGAAAGTTCTCAGAGAGCTGAATCCAACAAAATTTGGTTCACTCGATTTGGAGCTTTCTAGCCAAAGTTATGAGGATTTGAAGTTTGGAAGAATTCTGAAAATCCGGGGAAAAAGTTTAAACTCTCGGGGGCCCGCGGGCACACGTGTCGATCGCGGAGGTGTCCGGCACACCGGAGATACCACACGTGTCGAGCGCGGAGGTGTCCGGCACACCGGAGCTCCCAGGGTATTTGCGCGCCAGCACAGCCGATCCCCGGCCACCCCCGATCCCGATTTAATCTTCAGCCGCTGGCACGTGGGCCAGCCGGCTTCGTCTTCCTCCCGCCGTTCTCTCGCGCCCGCGCCGTCGACCTCGCCGGAGCAGACACGGAGCTCGCCGGCTCGCCGCTGCCGGACCTCCCGTGGTCTGAAACTCGCCGCCAGGGGGTTGTGGACGTCGAGGAACACGTCGGTGGTGTCAGGTCGGGCTGGGGTGACCGGAAATAGCTCGGCGACGTGCCGCGGCCTCGTTTGAGGTTCAGCGCCGTCGACCGTGGGTTCTAACCCACCAACACCTCGAACAAACGGTCCTACAGCATCGGTGTACCTCTAGGAAACTCGACAAGGTGCTAAAAGGGTTCAGGGATGGCGGCAAGTCGGTCGGCACCGTGTGACCGATCGTGCCCGCCATGACCGCCCTCGATCGAGCTCGAAATTCGTTACTCCTAGACAGTTTCACGCCACGGATGCAGAAAAGAACTTGATCGCCGGCTAGTCCAGCGTCGATGTGCAAGATTTGATAACCTCCCAAAGATCATAGAGCGAGAATTTAAAGAAACCGTACCGGAAGCTCGGTTTACGGTCGCCGGAGTAAAAACTGGAAATTTTCTGTGGATTCTTCACGGTTTGCTTCCAAACTTGGAGGAGAGCAGCACGGTGGTCGCGCGCTCCTGTTGCCTCCCTTGCTGGACCGTGAAAACGCCTGTGGAACGCTCTCCACGGGCGCCTGACTCTCAGCTGAGGCTAGGTTGCCGCGGTGGCGATCGTTTTCGAGCACCGGATGTCGGAGCTCGGGGTTTCTGGCGTTGGGGAGGTAGAGTGCGATCTCAGGTGACCGTCTAGAAGCTCGGGGAGGGAGAAGGTGAGCTGGTTTCGCGGTTCTCCGATCGAGCAGAGAGGAGGCAGGTTGGTGGCTCGGTGATCGCGGGAGAGGAGGAAATGATCGGTGCCTGCACCCGTGGAGCGCCTTAAGAGGGCCCTGGAACCGCCCTTGGGCTCGCGTGTGGGCGCGGGAAGCAGCTGGTGGCGCTGCTGCTCCTCGGTGGCGAGCGCAGCTGCTCCCGAGCGTGGAGTCGGCAGCTGCTCGGTGGAAGTTCCCACCGAGACTCTGACTTTGGGTGCAAGTTTCTCCTTCTTCCCTCTATGACATGTGGGTCCCACCCGGGGTTTTAACCTCTAAAATTTACTCCTAATCACTGTTGTAAACAGTGAGCCCCATAATACCCCTGGTGATTCAAATTATTCACCCATGAGCCATTTGAATTGATTAGAATTCAAATTGGGTTTGGTTTGAATGAATTTCAGCACAAGTTCAGTTTTGAATTCAAATAAAGTTTGAATTTGTCCCACTTAGCTCACGTCAAGATCAACTCCAAACAGAGTGAAAATTGGTGTGTGAGCTCACAAAAATGTGCTGAATAAGAAGATGCCTCCCACTTTTAAATTCATGGGATAAAAAACAGTTTGAATATGATAATAGTTTCAAACTGCTCTCTTTCTAGCTATACCCAAAATGACCTTAAAAAGGTTGTGAATTTGGGTGAAACTTGGCATGGATAGCCTTAGCAATGTGGAGGAGTTTTCATATGTCCAGCCTACCTATATCACATGTGGGAAATACCAATTTTGCAATGTGTGAGTTTGTCCTCTAATGAGCATGTTGATGGTGGTTATTTGCTCTTCATATGTGTTCACCATCTTTCCTCAAATGAGGTGTGTGGTGTGGTGATGAACACTTCAATTGTGTGTCAAAAACCGAGGCCCTTACATTCCTTCCCCCTTAAAAGAATCTCGTCCCGAGATTATAAGGTGAAAATGAGAGAGAGAACGGTAGAAAATTACCGGATATGCGACGTGAAAAAGTCGGGGTAGTTGGTGCGAAGAAATTCTTCGCTCTCCCATGTCGCTTCGTCCATGGAGTGATTACTCCATACAACCTTGTAGAACCACAACGTACGGTTGCGTGTGGTTCGGGCCTTTTCATCGATAATCTGCACCGGTTCCTCCCGATAGGTGAGATCCGGTTGCAGTTCTTCAATGTCTTCCAGCTGAACGGTAGTTGATAGCTTGAGACACTTCCTCAGGTGGGAAATGTGAAAGACGTCGTGCACACCGGAAAGTGCTTCTGGTAATTCCAGCCGGTATGCCACTGATCCACATCTTTCGGTAATCTGGAATGGACCGATGAATCGGGGTGGCAACTTTCCTCTCACCCCAAATCTGTTTATGCCCTTAATTGGAGACACCCGTAGGTATACGTGATCTCCAACTTCGAATTGTAATGGGTGCCTTCTCCGGTCCGCATATTGTTTCTGATGGAATTGAGCGGCTTTTAGGTTCGCCTGAATTAGTCGAACTTTTTCTTCTGAGTTGTTGACAAGGTCAATCCCGAAGGTAACCCTTTCGCCAGACTCACACCAGTTCAATGGTGTGCGGCATTTCCGCCCGTATAGCGCCTCGTATGGCGCCATCTTGATGCTGGCTTGGTACCCATTGTTGTACGAGAACTCGGCTAATGGCAAGTGATCATCCCAATTCTTGCCGTGTTGATAGCGCAAGCTCGTAGCATGTCTTCTAGGATCTGATTTACCCGCTCGGTTTGTCCATCCGTCTGCGGGTGGTATGCTGAACTACGGATCAGCTTCGTCCCCAAGGCAGCGTGCAGCTGCTCCCAAAAACGGGACACAAATAAAGTGCCCCGATCCGATATGATGGTACAGGGTACGCCGTACAAGCATAGGATCCGTGAGATGTACATTTCAGCGTACTTCTTGGCGTTGTAGTTTGTGTTAACCGGGATGAAATGGGCAACTTTGGTGAGCCGATCGACGATCACCCACACAGAATCATGTTTCTGCAAGGTGGTGGGTAAACCGACAACGAAGTCCATGCTCACATCCTCCCACTTCCAGGCAGGAATGCCCAGTGGTTGTAGCAGTCCCGGTTTCCGCATATGGTCTGCCTTCACCCTTCGACATGTATCACACTCGGACACGTATTTTGCAGTCTCACGCTTCATCCGTGTCCACCAAAACTTGCTTCTGAGTTCTTGATACATCTTGTTACTGCCGGGGTGAATAGAGAACTTTGATAAGTGAGCCTCATCAAAGATCTTCTTCCGTAGTTCCGGGTTTCGGGGTACGACAATCTGGTCCTTGAACCATAGGACGCCATCTCCGTCCTTCCGAAAACACTTCAGCTCCCCACTGTCTACACGTCTCCGCAAACGTGACATGCCCTTGTCATTCTTCTGGGCTGCCGCTATCTCTTAACGGATGGTGGGGATCAAAGCTAGGTTGTAGAGAGCTCCGTGTGGAATCACATGTAGTGGTGGTTCGCTCTCTTCCAACGGTGTGATGGTCAGATTGTTGACGTGTGACTTGCGGCTCAGCGCATCCGCCACTACGTTTGCCTTACCCGGATGATAATGGATCTCTATTTCGTAATCCTTTATCAATTCTAACCATCTTCGTTGCCTCATGTTCAGCTCCTTCTGAGTGAATATGTACTTGAGGCTTTTGTGGTCGGTATATAAATGTACGAGGTTTCCGAGTAGGTAGTGCCTCCACATTTTCAGTGCAAGTACCACGGCAGCGAGCTCCAAGTCGTGGGTTGGATAATTTTGCTCATGGTTTCTAAGCTGCCGTGATCCATACGTGACCACTCTTCGGTCTTGCATCAGCACACATCCGAGCCCAATGCCGGATGCATCGCATTACACATCGAACGGTTTTGTTGTGTCTGGCTGCGCCAAAACCGGTGCTGATGTCAGGTGCTTGACTAAAGCCTTGAATGCTGCTTCACATGCTGGACTCCAAACATATTTGGTAGCCTTCTTCAGCAGCTCTGTCATTGGCTTGGCAATCTTTGAGAAGTTCGGAATGAACCTCCGATAATATCCCGCGAGCCCGAGGAAACTCCGTACCTCGTGAACAGTTCTCGGGGATTTCCAATTCAGCACATGAGTGATCTTGCTCGGGTCCACAGCGATACCCTCCGCTGAGATGATATGCCCGAGGAAAGGCACTTGCGATATCCAGAAGTCGCATTTGCTGAATTTTGCGTATAACTTGTGATCCCGCAGCTGTTGCAAGACTATACGCAGATGTTTCTTGTGGTCTTCCTCCGACTTGGAATATACTAGGATGTCGTTGATGAAGACCACGACAAACTTGTCCAGCTCCGGCATGAATACCGAGTTTATCAAGTACATGAAGTGAGCTGGAGCATTGGTGAGGCCGAAGGACATGACCAGGTACTCATAAAGTCCGTACCTCGTCGAGAAACCTGTCTTCAGAATGTCCTCAGCCCTTATCTTAATCTGATGGTACCCGGATCTTAAGTCCATTTTGGAAAAGATCTTTGCTTCGACCAACTGATCAAACAACATGTCGACCCATGGCAACGGGTACTTGTTCTTGATGGTCACGGCATTTAATGGACGATAGTCCACGCAAAGCCGCAACGTCTCATCCTTCTTCTTGACAAATAATGCCGAACAGCCCCATGGCGAGGAGCTCGGCCTAATAAAACCCTTCTCCAGAAGGTCCGTGAGCTGAGTCTTCAGTTCAGCCAATTCCTTGGGCGCCATCTTGTACGGCCTTCGGGATATTGGCATTGTTCCCGGTCCAAGTTCAATCTTGAATTCCACCTCTCTATCGGGTGGCATCCCCGGCAAATCATCCGGGAATACATCAGGAAAGTCTCGGACTACTGGAATATCTTCCAATCTGATAGTTGTGGCTTGATAGACGCTTGGAAGCATTATTTCTGGACTGTCCAGAAATAATGAGTGAGACCCGTGCACTTCTGAGTTTAAGTGCACGACTCGAAGGACGGTGTCTAGAACAGCGCCGTGGCGGGTTAACCACGACATCCCTAGGATGACATCGACCTTCTATCCCTCTAAGATAATGAGAGACGTGGGGTACACTCTACCCGCTAAGCATAATGATTCTTTGGAAACCATTACGCTTGCTGAAATCTTCCCATCCGGTGAACAAATTAAATATGGACTATCGGTGGGTAGTATTGGCAAGCTGTGTTTAACAATGAAAGCTTGGCTAATAAAATTATGCGTGGCGCCTGAATCAAACAGTACTATAGCGGGATGCTGGTGGAGTTGGAACATACCCGCAAGGATTGGATCGCCCTCTGGCACGTCCTCAATGGCAAGCTGGTGGACGGTGCCGGGCCTAGGGTTTGCCCGCCGCACATTAGTAGGGTTCCGGGGTTGATTCCTCCCCGGAAACTGCGGTGCCACTCCGCCGCCTTGCCCTTCCTCAATAGCATCGTCCCACTCTTGAGTAAGTTCCTCGTTCTGCTGGGTCAGATTTTGTACCAGTTCTTGCAATGCCGCGATGTCGACACGGCTTTTTCTCTTCGCCTTCTTCAGACGGTGCAACTGATTGTGTTGTTCATTCAGTCGCTTGATCGTCGGAAGGAGCACATTGCGGAGTGCGCTGTGAGCACTCTCGAAATGGTCTCCACGGCCCGTGCTCTCTTTGAGCTTCGTGGCGAGATGCTCCGTATGAACAGCTTGGCTGTCCATCACGGCGTTTCCCGCCCTCATCTGGAGGCTGAGATTTGCCTCTGCAGGGTTGTACCTTGGGCAACTCGGATCTGTTGCCTCCTGGTACCTCTCTTCCCACACATGCTGAGCCCGTCCCTCCACCGGAACGAGCGCGTATGGAGTGCCCTCCATAGCCTGCACGTTTAGTTGGCAGAAACGTGACATGGTGTCACGGGCTGCCACTTGCCACATCCCTTCCGGTTGTCTTCCTCTCACCGTGACGTGAACGGCACCCAACCGGGTGGCGTAGGTCCTGCGGGGACTTCGACATGGATCTTCCACGTCTTGTTCCCCTCTTCGCCTTCTTCCTTGGCGAAGTATTGCGGCATCTGGTTGTACCCAAAATATTGGAGCATTTGCCACAATGCTTCCGGGTAGCCGCAACGGTGAGAACAGTGGGACATCACCCACCCGTTCTCCAATTGCTTATCTGCTGTCATCTGTAAAAATATATTTGAGAAATGTCAAATATTTATTTAAACAGTAAACTTATGAGTTCTAACATAAGACATGTCATTGAACCCATAAAACTTGGAAACATAGTTCAAATTTTAAACAAATTTGACTGCTGATCTGCTGTTCCTATGACAGCCCTGACCAGTTTCCATTTCAACCTGATTTAGGCCATGTTAAAGCAAAACCAGTCCTGGAGCTCAACATCAAAGTTAAAGCTAACTTCAATAGCTTTCCAGAAAGTATTTGCTTGGCCTAAGATCTGTCGTGGTTCAAAAGTTATGAGATGTCAAAGTTAGCAGAATTTCTGGAAACAATTGGACAGCACCTCCCTGCTTTAGGTACTAATTTAATCCAAGAATTCCAGTTAATTCTGTTCCCAATCTGACAAATCTTTCTGTTACAAAGTTGTAACCCATCTCATAAGCTTTCCAGAACTACCTAATTTTCTATTTTTCGATTTTTATGCAGGAAGTTATGCGTAATTTACAGAGAGTCTACAGAGAGTCTTTACTCTGTCCTGTTTTCTGGACAGTTTCAACTCTACTGCATTTTTCGAGTTGTTAAGGGATGAAACACCTCTGGACCTCAACAGAAAAGTTGTAAAGCTCTTCCAAAGATTTCCAGAAATGTATCATACGACCCCAACCTCGAAAGAACTCAACCTCTAACCTCTGATTAACTTCAGCCTTGATTCAGCTGAAAACAGAGTGCTCTGTCCTTAATAAACTATAAGTTGAAAACTTGTAAACTTTGAATATCCTGTTCAAGGGAAGGAGTTACATCAAGTTTTACTACTTTGGGTCAAAACCTTAAAGTTTTTAAATGAATTTGTTCATTTAATGGGGTGTGACGTCGATGCGTCACCAGATTATGTCGGTACACTATCCTCACAATGGAAAAACCTATACCGGACTTAGCCGGCTTCATTAATTCAGTGGCACTAAACGTCACTCGCACACGGATGCTACACGTCTACCGTTTCGTGGTCAGGCTACCTGCAGAAACTCAAACAATCCTCAGACTCGGCTGCACACCGAGCCCGAAATCCATACAGTTCGTACAACCGGCCGTCATCACTCGCCCGGATGTTCTCAAGCCAACCACGCCTTGAGCTACGTGTTCACGTTTCAGACCACGTGACGGGGTCTCCCAAATTGCACCACGCACGCCAGGGACAGACGTTGCTCGAATACCCCAAACGACATGAAGAGTCGTAGAGGATATCAAAGCGGGTCGAGTTACCTGCCACCCGTGGGGCTCCACCCTTCAGCTTGTGCGCACTGGTGGACAGCGCTTACGTGTACCCCCCAAGACACGATTTTCCGACATAATCAAATAAGTTAATATGCCACATACTATATACTAATAACATCCTTATACGGGCTACTAACTCGTTCCTCACTGGATTTTTGGGGAAAAAGATGACCTTTGTACTGTGTTAAACCTCAAGCGAGCTCTGATACCAACGCTGACACGACCCCAAAGGTCCTGTCGAGCCAGGATCACGCTGAGGGGTGCTGCATTGCACAGCACCGGATAACACACGTCAAAGGTACAAAGCGGAAGCGAAATTTTATAACATAAACAAGTCTATGAACATGTTTACATCAAAGTAGGTCCAGTCTACACTCATGGGCGTAGACTACGCATCAAGTTCACGTTCAGCTCTTGAACGTGTCCTTGCTAGCACAGACGTACACTAACTCTGCGGCGTGCACGACTCCCACTCGACGGGATTCCCCTCCTGGGGTTCCGTCTCCTCTTCGGGAGTCCCTTCCTCATAGAACCCTGCAAAAGCTTCAAACACAAGCAGTGAGCACGAAGGCTCAGCAAGTCTGACCCATCTCTCCTAAACATGGAACTTCTACATGAGGGGTGATGAGTTACATGAGGTAAAATCATTTGCAAGGACTCGCCTAATTAGTAGAACCTTACTTTCAAGTTTTAGCAGCAGGTTGTGGAGAACCTTACGCTAAGGTGCATGAGAGAGCCGCAATCAAACAAGAAACGCATTTCTCTCATGTACTTTGCCCAAAGTTGAAAGGAACTTTAGTTAGCTCTAAACCACAGCAATTCATTAGCAATCAAGTCCATCTTTCAATCAGCAACATTTTAACATGTAACTAGCCTGTTCTTTCTACGTCACGGTACAGTGAACAAGTGGTACTCACTGACCGCGAGGGACGGCGATTATAATCGATTTACACCTGCAGGGTTACCCGAACAACCCGTCACGTACGCCCGTACTCGATGTTGCCTACAACAACCATCACGGACGCCGTACGCATCCACCTTTTGCCCATCAGCCAAATATTGAACCGGTCCCATCGTCCCGAGCAAGAGGTCTCTGCACGCGCATCTCCGTGCCGCCAGCCGATTTACACCTCGAGCTCTCAACCTACCCTCTGAACGACGGGCAATGCCTCAATACCCAGCTACCCGAGTTATATCGGTTTCCCGGTTCCCATATAGCCGGTAGGTCCTCGGTACTGTTCTAGCTTGTTCAACAGGCCCGCACACGGCTCGGTCCTCAATCGACACAAGCGGAGCTACAGCACACAGGCCGCAAAGTCCTGCTGCCCTTACCCTCCACTCGGTCTCATTTTCTTGCCATGTGTTTCATGTGCTATCACTACCCGAGTCGAGTGCCCCTAGCCTATGCTCGCGAGTAGTTCCAACTACTCGACTTGTACTGAATCCTACTCTACCTTAGCATTGCAGTAGCTAACGGGGTTTGCAATCCTAAACCCAACCCATGGTTCTCTTGGCTATGCAGTGGGGCTTCCAAACAAGACTCTAATGCAAAGAATAAAGTAAACAAGTATGTGCTCAAAACAATAAAAATATGTAAAAAGGTTAATGCAAACCGGAGCTTGCCTTGCTGCTCTTGGTCGTAGGCTAGCTGTTCCTCCGGAGTAACGAAGTCTAGGACTTCGGGTTCCTCCTCGACCTTAGCGACTACATGACAGAAGCAATACATGTATTAATTTAAATGCAATTGTATTAACTTTTAACTTGTGAGGTCTATAACCCTTACCAAACAAGCCTAATGACTGTGAAACTTTTACTGTGGCTTGGTTACAACCTAAATAGAGACTTGGTCAAGTTTTAGTTGCAGCAAATCTTATTTGAGCCCTCCACAATTAATCATGTCCTTGACCTCAATTGGAACTTTTAGGGTGCTCTAAGGATTTTCATGAAACAAACTATGGCTTTCTGAAAACTAGATTTTCAGAGGGTTCTAATGGAGTTGGTCTCACTTAATTTGGAAGTTCCTAACTAAAGATATGAGTTAGACAATTTCAGAGAAAATTCTGAAAATGTTTCTGGACATTTTCTATTTTCTCTGGAACAGTTTCACTAATCACATCATTAGGTGGATCAATCGAGCTCCAATGGATCTGAAATTTTTATGGTAGTTCACGGATATTTTGGTGAACATCCCAGCAAAATTTCAGGATTTTCCTCCAAAGGATTCTCCAGTTAAATTCCTAGCAGTTTCAAATTTGAGGAATTAATTCTGGAGAATTAAGGGTTTTCATGAGTTGAAACTTAATTTGCTGGAAAGTTCTCAGAGAGCTGAATCCAACAAAATTTGTTTCACTCGATTTGGAGCTTTCTAGCCAAAGTTATGAGGATTTGAAGTTTGGAAGAATTCTGAAAATCGGGGGGAAAAAGTTTAAACTCTCGGGGGCCCGCGGGCACACGTGTCGATCGCGGAGGTGTTCGGCACACCGGAGATACCACACGTGTCGAGCACGGAGGTGTCCGGCACACCGGAGCTCCCAGGGTATTTGCGCACCAGCACAGCCGATCCCCGGCCACACCTGATCCCGATTTAAATTCTTCAGCCGCTGACACGTGGGCCAGCCGGCTTCGTCTTCCTCCCGCCGTTCTCTCGCGCCCGCGCCGCCGACCTCGCCGGAGCAGACTCGGAGCTCGCCGGCTCGCTGCTGCCGGACCTCCCATGGTCTGAAACTCGCCGCCAGGGGGTTGTCGACGTCGAGGAACACGTCGGTGGTGTCAGGTCGGGCTGGGGGTGACCGGAAATAGCTCGGCAACGTGCCGCGGCCTCGGTTGAGGTTCGGCGCCGTCGACCGTGGGTTCTAACCCACCAACACCTCGAACAAATGGTCCTACAGCATCGGTGTACCTCTAGGAAACTCGACAAGGTGCCAAAAGGGTTCAGGGATGGCGGCAAGTCGGTCGGCACCGTGTGACCGATCGTGCCCGCCATGACCGCCCTCGATCAAGCTCGAAATTCGTTACTCCTAGACAGTTTCACGCCACGGATGCAGAAAAGAACTTGATCGCCGGCTAGTCCAGCGTCGATGTGCAAGATTTGATAACCTCCGAAAGATCATAGAGCGAGAATTTAAAGAAACCGTACCGGAAGCTCGGTTTACGGTCCCCGGAGTAAAAACTTGAAACTTTCTGCGGATTCTTCACGTTTTGCTTCCAAACTTGGAGGAGAACAGCACGGTGGTCGCGCGCTCCTGTTGCCTCCCTTGCTGGACCGTGAAAACGCCTGTGGAACGCTGGAGGAGAGCAGCACGGTGGTCACGCGCTCCTGTTGCCTCCCTTGCTGGACCGTGAAAACGCCTGTGGAACGCTGTCCACGGGCGCCTGACTCTCGGCTGAGGCTAGGTCGCCACGGTGGCGATCGTTTTCGAGCACCGGAGGTCAGAGCTCGGGGTTTCTGGCATTGGGGAGGTAGAGTGCGATCTCAGGTGACCGTCTAGCAGCTCGGGGAGGGAGAAGGTGAGCTGGTTTCGCGGTTCTCCGATCGAGCAGAGAGGAGGCAGGTTGGTGGCTCGGTGATCGCGGGAGAGGAGGAAATGATCGGTGCCTGCACCCGTGGAGCACCTTAAGAGGGCCCTGGAACCGCCCTTGGGCTCGCGTGTGGGCGCGGGAAGCAGCTGGTGGCGCTGCTGCTCCTCGGTGGCGAGCGCAGCTGCTCCCGAGCGTGGAGTCGGCAGCTGCTCGGTGGAAGTTCCCACCGAGACTCTGACTTTGGGTGCAAGTTTCTCCTTCTTCCCTCTATGACATGTGGGTCCCACCCAGGGTTTTAACCTCTGAAATTTACTCCAAATCACTGTTGTAAACAGTGAGCCCCATAATACCCCTGGTGATTCAAATTATTCACCCATGAGCCATTTGAATTGATTAGAATTCAAATTGGGTTTGGTTTGAATGAATTTCAGCACAAGTTCAGTTTTGAATTCAAATAAAGTTTGAATTTGTCCCACTTAGCTCACATCAAGATCAACTCCAAACGGAGTGAAAATTGGTGTGTGAGCTCACAAAAATGTGCTGAATAAGAAGATGCCTCCCACTTTTAAATTCATGGGATAAAAACAGTTTGAATATGATTATAGTTTCAAACTGCTCTCTTTCTAGCTATACCCAAAATGACCTTAAAAAGGTTGTGGATTTGGGTGAAACTTAGCATGGACAGCCTTAGCAATGTGGAGGAGTTTTCATATGTCCAGCCCACCTATATAACATGTGGAAAATACCACTTTTGCAATGTGTGAGTTTGTCCTCTAATGAGCATGTTGATGGTGGTTACTTGCTCTTCATTTGTGTTCACCATCTTTCCTCAAATGAGGTGTGTGGTGTGGTGATGAACACTTCAATTGTGTGTCAAAAACTGAGGCCCTTACAAAATCTCTCCTTATACATATTTCTCCCCTTTGACAATGTATTCAGCAAGGTTCAAAAGAGAAATTTTTAAATGTTATGAGCATATTATAACATATGCATACAAAACAAAGCTCATCCAAGTCATATTATCAGATTACTTACACTATCACATCAATGAGATACATAAAGTAGTGTAAGCCATGCTAGAGATCAAATGTATTTTTCAGGTTAAGCAAGTCATGATCTCCCTTACTCAACTATTTCAAAACCTGAAAACATGACAATTGTTGCTGCATTTTTATTATTCATAATCATTTAAGGCACAAGTTGATCATATGATATTTGCAAGAGATTATATGCCGCATCAGCCTTATTCTAACCAACCAAGCCAAGCCTATGTCATTTGACAATCAGAAGCTTAAGGACATGGTTTTAGTCATACACAATTCCTTCCAAGTTCATATCTTAGTGCAATGATAAGCAATCTCAAAAGAAGAAGTGCGATGCATGCATATTCTCTTGATCTTTTCTCAATTTTTTATTTGAAAACTCAACATGTGAGCTGATCACTTGATTAATTTTTTATGATTAAAAGCACTTGTGAGCACACAACAAGTTCAAAACAGCAAGAAAGTTCGATCATGACCAGATTTAGTGTAAGTAATTATTCCAATTACTAGTCATGGCAAAAATTACAAAATGTATAACATGAGTAATGTAGTAAGAACTTTCAGCCTGTAAAATAATCACAACGTCATATATGTATGAAATACTATGCTCATATTATTTTAGTTTCAGATTCAGACATAGACTTTCAATGTTTCAAAAACTCACCCTCAATTTAAGCCATGAGGATGCATAACCCTTATTTCACTACGGATGAAACAAAAACGAGTGAAATCCAAAGGTTTTGTAAAAATATCAGCCAATTGTTGTTCGGTATCGACATGGTGAAGCACAATGTTTCCTTTTTCAACATTATCACAAAGAAAGTGATACCTAATGTCAATGTTCTTAGTTCTAGAGTGTTTCACGGGGTTTTTAGCAATACAAATTGCACTAGTGTTATCACAAAACAGTGGAACACTATCTAAATCAACCCCATAGTCCTTAAGTGTTTGAACAATCCAAAGAATTTGTGAGCAAGTGCTAGCCGCAGCTACATATTCAGATTCGGCCGTGGATTGTGCAACTGAACTTTGTTTTCTAGAGGACCAAGCAACAAGTGAATTACCAAGAAAATGACAAGCACCCGAAGTACTTTTCCTATCAATCCTACAACTCCCAAAATCAGCATCCGAAAAAACTTTCAAAGAAACGGTTGAGGAAGAAGGAAGAAAAATGTCAAATTCTTGAGTTCCATGTAGGTACCTGAGAATCCTTTTGATGGCTTGGCGATGTGAAGCACGTGGAGAAGCTTGAAAACGTGCACAAAGACATACGCTGAATTGTATGTCCAGTCTTGATGCCGTGAGATACAAAAGTGATCCAATCATACTTCTGTATTCTTTTTTATCGACCGGGTCACCATCTTCGTCAAATTCAAGTGTTGTTGCTGTTCCCATTGGTGTCCGAAGAGGCTTGCATTTGTCCATGTTGAAGCGCTTAAGAAGGTCCTTTGTATACTTAGTTTGATGCACAAAAGTTCCTTCTTTTGTTTGCTTGATTTGCAGCCCCAAAAAGTATGTGAGTTCTCCCATCATACTCATCTCAAATTCTGAACTCATCATAGCTGAAAAGTTGGACACGAGATCATGAGAAGCACAACCAAAGATAATATCATCCACATACACTTGAACGAATAATAAGTCATTGCCATGCTTAAGTACAAAAAGAGTTTTATCAACCTTGCCCATGGTAAACCCCTTTTCAAGTAAGAATGTTTTTAACCTATCATACCATGCTCTAGGGGCTTGTTTTAGACCGTACAGGGCTTTGGACAATTTGTAAACATGATTAGGAAAATTTGAATTTTCAAAACCCGGTGGCTGCTTAACATAAATCTCCTCCTCTATGTAGCCATTAAGAAAAGCACTTTTAACATCCATTTGATATAACTTGAAACCTTTAGATGCAGCAAATGCTAATAAAATTCTTATAGCTTCTAATCTAGCAACAGGAGCAAATGTTTCATCAAAATCTAGACCTTCAATTTGAGTGAAACCTTGAGCAACCAACCTAGCTTTATTCCTAACCACAACCCCATCCTCACTTTGCTTATTTTTAAATACCCATTTAGTTCCAATTAATGTGTGACCTTGAGGTGGAGGTACAAGTTTCCAAACATTATTTCTTTCAAAATTTTCTAACTCTTCTTGCATGGCATTAATCCAAGATTCATTAGTGAGTGCGTGTGATATATCCTTGGGTTCAAAAGAAGCAACAAAAGCAGAATGAGCATGAGAATTTGGATCGCAAAACCTGGACCGAGTGACTCGTTCATGCAAGCTTCCAATGATTTGTTGTGGAGGATGACTTTTGAGTACTCAGAGGGGAGTAGACACTTCACAAGCACCATCTTCTTCATGTTCGGACCTTTGATTAGGAGAGCTTGTTGATTGAGGAAGGTCCGAACCAGCAGTAGTGACTGTTGGTGCTGGTTGTGGTGCAAAATCAGCAGCTTGATCGTTATTTACTTCCGAGTTTTCGGGCAGCAGCACCACTTCTTCATCTTCTTCAATAAATACTCTCCCCCTGCGGATATGGATCCGGACCTGCAATATCGGAGCTAGTACTTGGGCTAGCTTCATCAAAAGAAACCTCGCAAGTCTCCACAATTTTGTTAGTGTCAAGTAAAAGCACACGGTAGCCTCTAGTATGAGATGGATAACCAAGAAACATGCCATCAACAGATCTAGCTTCAAATTTATCAAGATTACCATGTTTCTTAACAAAGCATTTGCAACCAAAAACCCTAAAGTGTGTAACACTAGGCCTATGTCCAAACCGGAGCTCATATGGGGTTTTTCCAAGCTTAGCACGCAAGAAAACACGATTTGAGACATAACAAGCGATTGCAATTGCATCAGCCCAAAATTTCCTAGGAGTTTGATATTCATCAAGCATAGTCCTAGCCATCTCAACTAAGGTCCTGTTCTTTCTTTCTACGACACCATTTTGTTGTGGTACATAGGGTGAAGAGTATTGATGATCTATTCCATTTTCAGCACAAAAGTGATCAAATGATTGGTTTTTAAATTCAGTTCTGTTATCACTTCTAATTGCTTTTAATGATCCTGGGTGATCAATAGATAATCTAAGAAATAAAGTTCTAAAATGACTAAAAGCTTCATTCTTAGATGCCATAAAATAAACCCAAGAATATCTGGAATAATCATCAACAATCACAAGCACATACCATTTACCTCCGAAGGATTGAACACGTGCCGGACCTACTGTGTCAAGATGTAAAAGTTGTCCCGGTTCAGGTGTCATGGTCATTGTGAGAAGAGCATGTGAACCTGCAACAAACTTAGCATGTCTACAAGAAGAGCACACAATATCATTGTCCTTTTTAAGCTTCGACAGCCTACGTATGCGATCGAGCACTAACACAAGTGAGATGATCAAAGCCTATGTGACCATGTCTACGATGCCAAAAATATAGATCCTTTGTATCATTAGCAACTAGACACCGATGCTTAGAAGTTGACAAATCAAAATCAGCTTTAAAAACTCTTCCAAACCTAGACATGTTAAACAAAAGCTCACCTTTTGAATCTACAACCTTGCAGCAATTTTTAGCAAAGCTAACCTCTAGATTTTCATCTAGCAATTGTGAAACCGAAAGCAAGTTGTATTTCAAATTTTTAACAAGTGCCACATCTTTCAAAGTGTAGAGATTGTTTACTCCAACCGAACCTTTAGCAATTATGGGAGTAGAAGAGTTATCGGCGAAAGTAACATTTTCTACACATGACACAAAAGAGAGAGAGGAGAACCATTCTTTGTTACCGGTCATGTGGCATGAGCAACCTGAATCCACAATCCAAATGTTCTCCTTCCTCAAACGTGAAACCTACACAGCAGCACAATACGTCGATGACTCAATACTGGGGTTAGTTAAAAGACTTTTAGGAATCCAGTACTGAGTCACACGACGTCCAGCAGGAATAACACGTGAAAGCTGAGAAGGTACAGCAGGTTTATGAGCCAAACATCAAATTTTTTTGTTCCCAACTACTGACTTAGAAGATGTGTTATATGTAGCACAAAAAACAGTAGGTCCGGGAGCAAGTTTTTGACTCATTACAGCAGGTTGCAAGCTCCGAGCATTCGGTCTAGCAGATTTTGCTTGGTTGTTATGTGATCTAGCAAGTATTCTTTGTTTCTTATCGTGTTTAGCTAGTCTATAACAAAAATTCATGACATGACCTTCCAAAACTGAAAATCGATGTCATTGAACACACAAGGTTTTGCGGAGTACTTCTCCATGATGGTTAGTCAAAACACGTGCAAATCACAAAGATTAGAGCACCTTGGCTCTGATACCAATTGTATGATCGAAGAGCACGTGAAAAGCTACCAGAGGGGGGGGTGAATGGTAGATTAAAATTTTTCGCAGCGGAAACAGCAAAAACCACTCAGCAAAAAATCAATTGGTTAAATAAACCGTGTGTGCAAGTGTCTTCAAACGTGTTCAACCGTGACAAATCAAGTAGAGAGGTAGATAATCAAGTCACGGATCTAATGCAACAAGAATCACATGAAAACACGAAGTAAAACTTGAGATACGATCAAAACATTAAATGAAGATCAATCTGTTCTACCCGATATAAAACAGATCTGCAACGCTGCAAAGAAACTCGTGTATCTCAAAAACTACAGATTCGAAGCTCGTGAAAATTTCACAGATGATAGATAATTGAGTTGTTAAAACAATCCAAAAAGAATCACGTCAATCGGATCTGTAAAACTCGAGTTATGAACGAACCAACAAAGCAACGTCGGTCTGTCCAGAAACTCGGCGAGAAAGACTTGATGAAAAACAAGTCGGACGAACAAGGCACAAAAGCTCCTCGAAACTATGAACTTTATTCAATAGAAACACAAGAGGAACAGCCCAAAGTTCTCTCCCCACGAGAGCTCTTGCCTCCCTTGCTTTTATAGCCAGCCCTCAGGCTAAACAATCCAATCTAGGACTCCTACTCCTAATTGGACTCGTATCCTAACTTACCATAACTGCTCAGGACTCTCTTATTCGCAGATAGAAGCAATCGTGAGACTTCCAAACACCTTAGGAACGTCCTAAACATTTCTAAAACAACTCAACTTCGTGCCTAGCACGAAATCCTATCATAAACAACTCAAATCTTCCATATTTGAGCCATATCCGACTCAGCCTCAGCCTGAGTACGCAATCCAGCCGGTTGGACCTTTCCGAGCAATTCTTTACGTCCACTTCTCTTCATCACGCCTTGGAACAATGTTGCCACGTCCATGCACTCCTTGCACACGTGTAAACACCTTCCAACGACGTACACGCAACCTTCATATGCACTGCCCTTGATCCAAACATGCTGTGCGACCTCCCGATCAACTCAACCACAGCTCCTCCCAAACTTGGTTGTTGGAACCTCATCTCCTCTCTGAGACTAGTCCAAGGATCCCGTCACCAGCCATGTCTTGAACTCAAGCAACACCTGCACATGAATAAACAACCAATTCTTCCGAGCACAAGTCCTCGACTTGACTCACGTTAGTTCGAAAACCACAACACCTTACATGAGCACGTCACATAAGCATGTTGCAAACCATATCAAATGATAACAGCCATAACCACCAAAACACACCAAAAACTTAGCAAATTAATACTAAGCAAACCTTCCCATAAAGCAAGTTTGGAATATTATGAGTTAAAAGCAAAAACAAGACGCTGTGGTTCTACGAGTTGAACTTCACGGGAGCTCCCTAAAAACAAGCTCCGGACCTCACAGAAGCTCTCCGGACCTTGCAGGAGCTCTCCGGACCTTGCGTCGGACCTTGCCAACACTTGGCGGACCTAGCAAAGAACTTGTTGGACCTTGCCACAGAAGAATTTTTTGGCAATATTCAAAACTTTGAATGTTAATGCTAACTTTTATCCTAATTGCCAATGTATTCAGCACACATAGGTCTCACAAAGTCTTCAAATCCAAAGATTTCAGTTTAGGATTTGGTAGAAGATCTGAAAACCCATTTGGAGTAGGAAAATACCTTCCATGCATACTTGGTAGCTAAGATGTGTATCAATTGACTATAAGGAATTTGTTCAAATTGGAAATTCATATATAGTGTGCAAACATAAATCTGAATACAAAAGTTAGAAATCATATGCACAGGTTTAAAAGTGCATGTAAGCCCAAAATCAGCACACATAGAGTAACCACAACACATAGAAATGTGAATGAATTTCATAGATGTGAATGTGTGGTTTGTATGAAGTGAAAGTGTGAACTATGTCTTATGGATTGTTGTTTTCTTTTGCTATGTGTGTTGGCATGAATAGAACCTGCCCCAGAGCAAGTTCTTCCCTTCCAAGAACAAGACTTTCCATTCCCAGAGCAGCAGGAAGAAGGCAAGTGTCCTTGACCACTTTGACCCTATGCTAGGATGTGTAGATAGAATTATTTGCATTGTCAATTGAAATACGAAACCCATGCTAGGAAGTTTCCTTAGAATTGCATTACCTTGTTTTCCTTGTAACTTGGGTTGGGATTTGCTTTATTATGTCATACATTCATATTACTTGTGCTTAGCCATGCTTAGAATGGGATAATTGGGATATGAGATCATCAGTTTATTTACCATACTCTTGAATGAGATGTTATGAGTTATGTAGAGGTAGGGATCAAGGCAAGTTGGATGATTTGGTTGGTGCTGGGTGCACGAGACTCGAGTTTTTGTTTAGTATTTGTCTGGATCCTAAGGACCGGTTCATGGAGCATGTAACCTGGCTTTACCATGCCAACCACATGCTGAGATGGGGCAGCTTGGCCAATTAATCAGGTGTATCTCCGGCGTAGTATGGGTGTGTTGGATTGTGCGGGGAATAGGTGTCAGCTGGACTACCAAATGAACCACAAGGCTCAAGAGGGGGCCACTGTAGCAGGGTTGGAGCCTCTTGTATGCTGTTAGGGGTGAAACCTCAGTGGGCCCACGCTTGTCGGGAATCCCTTTGTAAAGGCTTCGTAGTGATCTCCTGGCTACACACCTGGGAAGTGTGAATGTGGTTCGTAGCCACTGGCATAATGGAGGTTCTTTTAGTCCACCCGGCAACGGGGGATGAAATCACTACATGTGGGTACAGTGGTGCAAACTCTGCAGAGTCAAAACTGTCATGACAGCCGTGCTCACGGTCAAGAGCGGCCTGGACTTATTCATGATTAGAGGATTGATGGCTTTGGAAGTTGAGGATGTTAAGCGGGGAGCTTAACATTGAAATTTGAGGTTATGGTCATTTGATTATGATGATGGGTTGGGAGATTGGGACCATTTCACCTGTGTAGTAATGTAGGTGCTTAATAAGCTAAGGTGGTAGGTAATAATTGCGTAGTGCTTTAACCATGAGTTCAACCTCTCCTTGTTCTAGCCATGCATGACATAACTTTCCCACACTTGCTGAGTACCAACGGTGCTCAACCTTGCATATTTGTTGGTTTAAAATGCTGCTCAGGTCAAGGGGATGATGTGGTGTTCAATGACCAAGACTTTGGACCCGAAGAAGTATTCTAGGTTCATGGAGTCCCTGGGCAACTCCTGTGATGGAGCACAAAAGAATAATATTCCGCTGCTATTTTATTTACATGTTATGAACTATTTATCGTCCATCGAGACGTGTGCTTTGTAAGACATATTTATACTCGACACCTGGCTTGTAATCAATAATGCTTCACTATTTGTCATCACATGTATGAGAAAATGATCCTGGCATACATGTGATATTCACTCGGTTGTTCTTCGGAGAAACCGGGTGTGACAAGAATCTTCGATTTTCCTTGCTTTTGCTCAATTAGCTTAACTCCTCTAGTCAATGCATTCTCTATTGATGTATTCCACGTACCTTAGATCATATTTGCATTGAGTAACCTCAAATTTCAACAAAAATAGGGCTTGAGCAGCCTCATATCGGACTAGTCCATTATTAGGGCGGACAAGTCCGGTGCTCCGGACTAGTCCGGCCCTGAACACTGGATTAGTCCGGTATGCCCTGAACAGAATCCTAGCTTATGTCAATTCAATGCAATCCCATGTCATCCTTGATTATTCATACCCTCTATATCTTCCTTGATAGAAATCATGTCGGGATCGAATGAGAGTCTCTCCGACTTTGAGGCCAAGATGGATCAAGATCAAGATGTGATGTCTCATCTCCTGAAGTCTTGCTCCAACAAGAGACAAGAGCGTGCTGCCGAGCCTTCGCTCACCCCACCTAGAGTGCGTCGAAAGGTTACAATCAAGAGACCAGCTTGAAAAGCAAATGTGGTTGGTTCTAGCTCGACGGCTCAACGCCAAACCAAGGGCAAGGGTAAGGGGGCTTGCTTCCGGCCTGATTGGTCCCCTCAGGATGACAGCTCCAAGGCAGGGAAATAGGGATCCCTCGGAGCAAAAGTTCAATGGCAAGGGGAGTGATGTGGCATGGAACCTGAGAAAGCTTGATGCCAATAGCTCTTGCAAGAAGGCAGTAGACAAAAGATTTTGGAGCAACTTCCACTCAGACTACTACAGTTCCGTGTACCTCCAAATGAAGACTCCAGTGGTCCGCAGCCAATGGATCGACTGGACATATTTTGGAAGGAAGAGCTATGAAGCATTTGAGGAGGTCATAGAAGCTGCAGAGAGACACAGACTCAAGGACCTGCTCGCCTTCAGATACAACTGGAATGATGAGATCATTGCCAAGTTCTATTCAACTTGCCACTTTGCCCACGATGGAGAAGACAAAGTAACTTGGATGACACATGGATCCATGTACACAATTTCTTATTCTGAGTTTGTCAGACTGCTGCATCTTGAGGACACCGACAATGATGAGATTGTGATTCATAATCTTGGAGTTGTGGAGAAGGACAAGATGGACTTTCTCTATGATACTCGACTACCATACAATCCTTCCTCAACCAAGAACATGAAGCCCTTCTTCATTGTTCTCAACAGAGTGCTCCGGAGGACCATTGCTCCAAAGGATGAAGATGTCGGGAGTGTCTAAGGTTATTTGAGAACCTTGATGAAAGTATTCAGCAGGAGGAGAAGATTTAATATCTTCGATTATATTTGGAATGATATTGTGAGCATATCCTGCACACCAAACCGTTCCTGTGGCTATGCACCTTGATGTTCATGATTGAAAAAGTCACAGGAATTGAGTTTGTGAAGGATGTGGAGCACACTGCTCTAAGGCCTCGGAAGCCTCCTCAGGCCTCCCTCCCATCTGCTCCGTCACCTAGATCACTTGAAGAACATCCAGAGAGAGCTCGAGAAGATGCAAGGCCTCCATCCAAGACTAGGGCCCCTCCTCACAAAGGGTCGCCTAGTGGGATTAAGAAGTTTTTGAATGCTATTTTTAGTTCTTGCCAAAAAACTGAGGTGAAGCTTCATAAGATGAACAAGGAAAGAAAAGAAGAAATGAGATATACGAAGGCCAATGTCAAAGCAATATGCCAAAAACTGGAGATTGAGCCCATTAGATCTCCAGTCATCTCAGAGGACTCTGCATCTGACTTCACAGAGCTTCCTCCTCTCTCTCCATCAGAGTGTGCCTACTTTGGCACAACGAGTGGTTCCTCTCCTCCTCTTCCTTAGGCTGATGATGATGAAGAAGAAAGGACCGACAGCGAGGAGTGAGCCGCGGAGCACAAGTAGATCCCTCCTCTCCTTCTTTTTGGTGCCTTGATGCCAAAGGGGGAGAGATTGAGGGGGAGTCTTAGGTCGTAGGTCTTTCCTTTTGTGTCCTAGCTTAAGAAATGAGCCTTTGTAAGACTTATGTTACCATTATGCTTTTTGTGAGATGACTATGTTATGCTTATGATTAATGGTGTAATGTTTAAAACTGCTATGTAGGATTGAGACTCTTGATGATTTTATGATTATGCTCATTATGTTATTCACATCAAAATTATTGCTCACACACATAATTCTGCACCCCACCATAATGAGTGCACACATGTCTTATGTCTACTTTGCCTATTTTGTCCAAAGCTCATATGTGCACACTTTATGAAAATCTGAATTTTTATTGTCATATTTGTGTGATCTCAATTGGTTGTCATCAATCACCAAAAAGGGGGAGATTGAAAGTGCATCTAGGCATCCCTTGTGGGTTTTTGGTTGATTTATGACAAACAAATGAGACCCTAAGAAAATTGTTGAGATGAGCGCAGGTTCTTAAAAAAATTAGGAAGAAAGCGCAAAAAGAAAGGAGAAGGAGGATCCAAAATGATAAGAGCTCAGGAGCTGAAAAGATTGAATTACTTAGTATAGAGTGTGTTGGAGAAACACACCCCAAGAGCTGAAGTGAAAGAAATCACACTAACTGCACAAAATCAGCATGTGCGGACTAGTCCGATATCAACCGGACTAGTCCGATTTTCTTTTTGACCACAAAAAGGACTAGTCAGACCGGACTAGTCAGATATATCTCTGAGTAGACATCGGACTAGTCCGCACTACTACGGACTAGTCCGGTATCTCATAACACTTAGGGTTTTCCACACACCACACAGCGGACTAGTCCGGAGTAAACCGCAGACTAGTTCGGACATCGCAAACCCTAATGTAACCATTGGAAACCCTATTATAAAAAGAGGTGTACTACCATACCAACACAACACTTTGACTCCCTGCGCCGCACACCTCCCAAGAGCCCAAAATTCACATCTCTCCACACATTCTAACCCAAAAAAGATCAAATCTTTAGGGATTAGCAATTGATCAAAGGAGAGACTTGTTCTACACATCTTGAGCTCTTGGGTTTGATCTCTCGCACACTCTTGTTTGTTAATTGTTCATCTTTTGAGTGTGTTTGGTTGTGTTCATTCATTGTAACTCTTGGGGAGCTCTCAACTTGTGAGAAGGCCCCCTTTAATGATTTATTCCCCTTTGTGATTAGTGGAAGAGAATCGGCCTCTGTGGCGATTTGACGAGGGTAGGGTTGGAGAAGACCCGGACCTTAGTGGACTCCTCAACGGGGACGTAGATTTCCTTCCTGGAATTGAACCTCAGAATAAACACTTGTCTCTTACTCTTGTTTATTTATTGTTCATCATATTCTAGTGTTTAATTAATCTTGCGAAATTCACTTTGAAGCATTGAAATCAAAGTTGATTTCTGTCATTGATTGTATCACTGTTGCAATACATCTGAGTCATCAATTAATTTCTGATGCATAGAGTACTAGAAGTGAACATATTAATCAATCTTAATTTTCTAGTCCATGAATACCGGAATAGTCCACACAGTACCGGAGTAGTCCGATTTTTCTCTGAGTAGAAAATGGACTAGCCCAATTTTTCTCTGAGTAGAAAATGGACTAGTCCGCACTCTACCGGACTAGTCCGATTTTCCTGTATTTGATAAACCTACTAAGTGTTTCAGGGATTAACAAAGCGTCGAAAAGCCTATTCACCCCCCTCTAGGCTACATTCAAAGGCCCTGCCACCAAGGAGGAAGTGAGGTAGGTCCCTATTACCCATCTTACGATGTCGCGGCTGTTTCTACGCATCCGTTTTCTTCGCCCCTTCAAACAGAAACCTTTTCGTGTGGACAGATCACGTTTTGATCAATTTTTGATGGTGGAATTGATCTAGATCTTGAGTCAAGATCATCACCACGTCCACACTTGATCCCAGCACCCTTGTTCATCATAAAACCCCATGAAAGCCCGTTAAAGCATGCAAGAACACATACAGACTGGTTTAATAAAACAGCACCATAGGATTTGCATTCATCTACCCCATTGCATCTTGAGTAAAGTTTGTGCATGATGATTGATTGCTGTAAATTTTGTATGTGCGTAATCATGAGTAGAAGAGCAAGCTCAAGAGACCATCTACGAGGAACTTCATCACCAAGACTTCGAGACGCTTGAACAACAAGAACCACGGGAGCAAGGCAAGTGCCCCTTGACCATATTGATCCCATGTTTCAAAACTGTTTTGTTTGCGAAAACTCGTATGCTTGAGTTAACTTGATGGGACACCCTTTTATAGGAGGTTACTAGCATTGTTAACAATCCTTGTCGCCAGGAAAACAGTGTCACCACAAGGCCAAGTATAGGTGCAGTTTAGCTGATTAATTATGTGTGTTTCTAGCTTGTTATGGACCGTGGATGGCGCGGGGAATGGGAGTTGAGGAGGACTGCCCTGGGAACTGCATGGCACAAGAGGGGGTCCGTGGGTGGGAGAATGGTGATTCGAGCCTGCCGGTGAAACCTCAATGAGTCCATACATCTAGTAGCCCCTTTGTAAAGGCTATTTTGTGATCTCTTGGCCATACACCGACGGTTGTGTACTGGTATAATGGAGGTTCTGCAGTCGCCAACGGGTGACGAAATCACGAACTTGTGGGTAAAGTGGTGCCACCTCTGCAGAGTGTAAAACTATCATGATAGCCGTGCTTCCGGTCACAAGCACCTGGCCAACTTCCATGATTAGAGGGAAAACTTGGGATGGTTATTCGGTATGGTTATGGTATGGTCATTGGGATTGGTTTTGGGACTGTTTTGAGTCATGATATTGTGTTTTGGTTCGGTTATATGAATATGAGATGGTTATGAATATTTATGAGCATGAGATGAACTTGAGAAAGATTAATGGCTGATTGAGACTTGATAAATGGTGAATTATGGTGAAGGAATATTGATGAAAGAATGTTGTTGTTTTACTTGGTTATATTGGGATTTAACTCACCTAGAGGTAGTTGCTGTTTTTATCATGTTTTGTTAAATAGAATTTGCTTGCTGCAATGAGCCTTTTTATTCCATATCTTGTTGTAAGCTACATGTCATACTTTTCCCGCACTTGCTGAGTACGACATGTACTCACCCTTGCATTATCACATAAACAACAGCTACAGGAGATGAGTACTTCGAGAACCATGTGGAGTACTAGGCGTGTGAACTACCGTCAACATGCCTGTGGAGTTGAAGTTGGAGCCTGCTGTTTTAGTCAATTTCCTCTGTCGTTCAGAGTCTTCCGCTGCAAGAATAAGTTAGAGATTCATGAGTTAGACATTGAGTCATTGTAATAAAGTACTTAAACACTATTTATTCATGGTTATATTCTGAATTCAGTTTGTGGATTTCATGTGTATGTGTGATGAACATCCTGGGCACATATATGCATTCACTTAGTCCTATTTTCGGAACCGGGTGTCACACCCAGCCCTGGCTGATGCCCCCATGGAGATAAACTCCCTACCCCTTTCCCAATTCGAGTAGGATATCCCCCACCCCTTTGTGCCCCCTATAAATAAAACCCCCCTTCCCTGCCGCGTCCCTGCCCCAAGAGAAAAAATCCTGCAGCCCTAAAACCCCTGCTGCCCTACTCTTTGGCCGCCGCCCTGCTGCCTTGCCCTTTGGCCGCCACCCTGCTGTCCTGTCCTTTGGCTGCCCTGTCCTGCTGGCCGCATCCCTGCCACCAAGAAAACCCCAGCCACCTACATTTTTCACAAGAGAAAGCCCTGGCTGCTGCCACCGAAGGGAGGAAAAGCCAGCCGCAGAGAACAAGAAGAAGAAGAAGAAGGAAGAGGGAAGAGGAGGAAGAGAAGGCAGGAGCCACCGTTCCTCGCTGCTACGTCCCTGCTGTCATCTTCATCCACGCTACGTGACGTCCCATGACCAACAAAGCTGCAGCACCTTGGTAGGTTATTCTATGGTTCGGATTTTGACGATGGAATTGATCTACTACCTGGGATTAAACCGTAGCCGCACATATTGGATTTTCAGCAGCACCGATCATCGAAAAACCCACCGTAGTCTATCCAAATTCGTATGAACATATATGAACTAGATACAATGATTAGTAAAAATCCGTAGAAAACTATTAGCATATGTTGCACCATGAATTTTGAATGCATCCGCATCATCACATATTGATTAACATGTGTGCGTATTATTGATTGAACGTATTGTCTTGTATGTGTGTGATCGCCAGTAGAGTGACACACTCAAGAGGTTATGTACGAGGATATTCAACACCAAGACTTCGAAGCACTTGAGCAACACAAGCCGTTGGAGCAAGGCAAGTGCCCTTGAACATATTGATCCTATGTTTGAAAGTGTTTTGTTTACGAAACTGCATGATTGAGTCAACTTGATGGGAAACCCTTTCGTAGGAGTTTACTAGTATTGCTTGCCACTCCTTGTTGTCGGGAACATGATGAGTCGGGTATTGGTTTTTTCTCTTTTGTGCCGCATCGCTCTATAGGATCATGGGAATGAAAATAAACTTGCTTAACTACTATAAACATGTGGATGAATAATGATGATTTTTAACAACATGGAACTTAGGTGATCTAAGCAAGCATGGTTTGTGGCTGTGCCAGATGGTATGGTGGTTTTTCTTGCCTTAGACCTAAGGACCGGTTTGTGAGGGGCCCGGACCCGATCATGGGGCCGTGCCGCTAGCCCGAGGACCGCGTCGGGTGGTGCCGTGCGATGCGGCACCCAACAGCGTATGGGTCGAGGAAACACATATTACACAAAGCATTTTGCGGAAGCATACAAGAGTACTTTACAAATACTTATCTCAAAATAAGCTACAGCAGAAGACTACAACTCTCACGACTCATTTCTAGCTTAGCATCAAAGAAACAGTCCAGCCTGCGGACGTTTCTTACTAGCAACACGAAGAACAAAATGCAGCGGCGAGGATGCTCATGAGTATCGACTCGGAGGTTTACGAGCCTCATTGACAACCATTCTCCTAAGCATAGTCAATACCTGCAAAACAACTCGGATAACATCTGTGAGTATAGAGCTCAGCAAGACTTAACCGTCAACCCTACTCATGAAACTGTACATGAAGGTATAGACATAAAGTAGGATGGCATAATGCATGATAAACTCGCCTAAATTTGAATCCTTACTTTCAAGTCTTACTAGCAGCAAGTTAATAGTGACCTTGGGCACACCACATCGGGAGTCCACAATCAAACAAGAAACGCTTTCCCCCGATGTAATTTGCTCACGGTGTAAATGAATCGAGTTTGCTCTAACTATACATAAAAGATCCATCACAAAAGCTTGTATGAAACTTCAAACCACAATGATTAGTTAAAGAAACCCCCTTGGCAGAAAATCGATCTGTTAAAGAAACCGTGTATGCGACTGATGTAAACGTGTTCAACCGTGACAAAAGTGGTATATATTATATAGAATCAAGTCACGAAGACACGACAACAAGGATCATGGAAATCCGTGAAAAAACTCAAGTTATGATCGAAAGATCAAACGAGGGTCAATCTGTTCTGCTCGAGTAAAAACCAGATTTGCAACACTGCAAAGAAAATCGTGTAGATCCGAAACTACAAATGAAATGTAACAACCCTAACTTTTGTAAAGTTTGATTTCAACTTATGAAACAAAGTTAAGGCGATCAAAGGCTACAATGGTGTCACATGAAATGATGAACACAAATATGGACATGTGAGGGAGTTAAAAAATTTCTCTAGCCCATGCTCAACACATGTTAACATAGGGGAAAGAATTAGACTCCCAAAATCTAACTCATGTGCACCTTCTCTATGAGTAGAGTGGAGGAAATTTAAATGCAATTTGAATTCTTTTGAAAGGATTCCTATTCAGATTGTACAAAGGCCCATATGTGAGAGCATAGATGCATTTCTCATGTATTCAAGAGTCTAAGTTCCATGTTTGGAGAATTTTGGAGCTCATCTACCAATTATTCGAAGGAATATTTGTGAGCACATTTAAATTCAAATTTGAATTTGAAAACTGAACCAAAGGTGCTCAATTTTGAAATCAGATTTCATATTCAAACTTCTCGCATTATGTTTGGCCTATCCTCCAAATTTGGTGATATTTGGGCAACGTTTGCGTGGGAATCTCAAAGCACAGTGGGGAAATCAAATAAAAGGGGCCGGACCCACATGTCATAGACCCGGTGAAGTGAACCGCCTCTGTTTCTCTCGGTGGCACGCACGCGACAGGGCACGCGCGCCACCTTCGGCCGGCCGACGCCAGCTCCTGGTTGCTCACCTTCTGCTCGTCCTGATCATGACAGCACGAGTGCAACAACGTTTCTTCGCTTCCTCCTCAGTCTGCCTCGCTCCCGTGCGTTTGCCACCCGAGAAGAACTCAGCGACAGCTCTGTTCCTCCCGATCACACAGCCACCACCGAACTTCCTTTGCCCGAGCTCCCCAGAGCAAATAGCAGCGCACCAGCGTGATCTAGCCGGCTAGCAACTTCACCCCGCCGTCCCGAGCTCGCTGGCGCCCAGAAACAGCAACGCTTCTGCTGCTCGCGAGTTGAAACTGAAGGAGCCGAAACTGGACGCCGTGGACAGCCCAAACCAGAAGGGATCACGCCCAAGCAAGCCACCCCATCTGTGCACCAACAAGTCTAGTTTCTCACCTCCAAAGATCATCCCCAGCCATTGATCACAGAGGGAGAATTTCAAGTTTTTCTCCTGGGCGGCAGAAACGGACCTTGAGGTAAGGAATTGTAAAATTCGTCCTCAATTCGTGTTTGTTGGTTCTCAAACTTCACACACAGGATGTTAACTACCTAGCACACCTCCTCCATCGATTTTAGACCAAGAAATTGAGTGTAGAGTGAGCAATCCGAGCTTTTTTAGAGGGTATGCCGCTGGACCCTATCGGGTGCACGGTGCCGATAGGTTTAGAGCTATCTCCAGCTGGTTTAGACCTCATGCTGGTCTTCTACATGATACCCTGGTGCTGTATAGCCGAAGAACCGACCATTTGGTGGAGAATTCACCGTGCAAGACCTCGCCGGAGCTTTAGGGTTTGCTGTGACCGGTGCGCCCTATTTTCCGGCGAGTTTCAGCCGCCGGCGACCTCACCAACGTGTTCAGCGTGGGTAAATATGGGGGGACGGCCAGTAGGGGGTCTGGAGGCGGCTGGGAACTGGTTTTCCGGCGACCTCACCGTAGGGAGCCGCCACTGGTGTGTTTGGCGCGAGTCTGGAGGTTAGGGATGACAGGTGGGACCCACTGTCAGCATTTAAACATTTTCCAGATTTTCCCACTCTAGTTCAAACTTTGGAGAGTCATAACTTTGTGTAGGAATGTCCAAAAATTGTGAAACAAATTTTGTTGGATTCCTCTCAAAGAGTACTATCCAGGGGTTCAGACCAATGTTTATGAAAATCCAAGAATTTGGCTCATTAATTCATTTAAGAAAATTTTTTTCTGAATTTTTACAGGAGTTCTGTTTATTGGAAAATTCCCAAATTTGGACAGGACATTTTTCCAAAATTCCTTGAACTTCAGTAAAAATTTCAGAGGCATTGGACCTGATTTGCTTGGTCAAATGATGTGTTCATTCCTTATGTCTCTGAAAAATAGGAAAATGAACAGAGACAATTTCAGCTTTTCCCCATTCTTTGAAAAATCTATATCTCCATGTAGGAAACTCCAAAAATGGTAAAACCAATTCCTATGGACTCAGGACATTTTGTAATTCACAAAAAGTCTACTTTGCAGCATAGGAAAGCTTAATATCTAGGGGGTAAAGGCAGATTAGTGAAAATCACATAAGGAATTATTGTGATCACCTTGAGCCATTTCATGAGCTCAATTTTCGCACACTGCCTAACTAGATTCCATAGAGGCTGTGGTTAAATTCTCAGCTTCATTGGCCCTCTGGAACTTGAGCTACCATCTTGTAGGTTTAAGTATTCATATAATGGACTTAATCACATGGTGATTTATTTTCCTCCCTTTTCACCTAGCTTTCATCATCTCTAAGGTTTAGATCCAACAACAGAAACCTTGCTGTTGTTTATCTATCTTATGTGTGAGTTAACTTGTACAACAGTTTTGAATCATTTTCTAAATTGCTTTTGAAATATATGTGCATTGCAATATAATAGCTCACGTGACGTCGACGTTCGACGAGGAATCGACTCTGCAGCGAGGATCTCCATCTCGTGACGAGTTTGGCGGATTCTCCGGAGGAAGACTAACTCCTAGCTTCTAACAAAACCGTTGAGCAAGGCAAGCCCCGGTTTGCATATCGTTACCGTTTTAAATTTGCTTTACATCACATCATGTTTATTAGACTTGAGTGCATTATGTCTAGGATGATTGAAACCCACTTGCATTCCTATTACATCCCTCATTAGAAGGTTTAGTGTAGGCTTTGCCTCGTTGTAAATGCTAGGCTAATGTTGTAGCTAGCTCGGTAGAAGTCGAGTAGTAAAAAGCTACTCGCGAGAAAGTTCGAGTAATGGAGTTACTCGCGAGAGATAAATAATAAGAGCACCCTCATGAACGTGAGATGGGGACGGGGATGTTCTTGTAGGATGGAGCGCTCAAGGTTGGTCTCGGCCTGCAATGGGTGTGACAATGCTTGAGACCACATTTGGCCTGGACCGGGATGGTAAGGCAAATGTGGAGGTTGGTTGTAGCCCCGTCCGTGTCGGTTAAGGACCGTATGTATGCGGCCCTGCTGGACAAGATTGAGCTGTACCGGATATATAGTGGGGTATGGGACCCATGAAACCGATGTAACTCGATGGACCATGATATAGAAACTCATCCTTCGCGTGGGAATGGCGTTGAGAAGACGGGAGGTGTAAATCCTGTAGCGGGCAACTTCGACGTGTCCGCGTAGAGGACCATCCTGCTCGGTGCGAAACGTTTTTCTATGTCAGGGTGTCGTGTGAAAGGTTGCTGCATACAACGTAAGAAAGAGTTCTTGAGAGAGTCTTTCGAGGCGGGTGTATGTGTCGTGTATTCCGGGTTGTTATTGATTTGAATCACGGTCGCTCGCGGAAGAGGATTGAGCATACTTGCCCACTGCGCCGTGACTTAGTAAGAAGGGGAACTAAGTCTCTTAACTTTCTGTTTGTGGATTAATCACTGTATTGGAACCTTGACTGAAGTAGATATAGAGCCAACTAAATTTCATTTCCACCTTAGGCTAGCAACATCGGGATAAGTGTTTCTTGTTTGATTGTGGACTTTCGATGTTGTGAGGCGTGAGGACCACTAAAATGAAGGCTAAAAGAATCTGAATATAAGGATCATTTAGTCAAGATGCATTTTGCAAATTCCTATTCCTACTGTCTTACGACCCTTGCGTTTAGAGTTACATGTTTAGGAGTGACGGGTAAGTCTTGCTGAGCCTTAGTGCTCACGGTTCCTTCTGAGTTGTTTTTGCAGGTAGCAGGATGCCTGCTATGAAGAGGGTTGTTCGGTGAGACGACGAACCTCACGGTTTGTTCAACTCATCGGAAACCTAGCCGCTGCTTTTCTTTGGTGAAGCTAGTAGGAAGTGTTCACGGGCTGAACGGCTTCTCTTCGGCGTAGTTAGGGTCGAGAGTGAGTAGTTTGTCCAGCAAATTTTAAGTTCCGCTGCGTGTGTATTTATGTTGTAAAAGATCTTATCTTGAGAAAAAAATGGTTCCGTTATGTTCTTATCATCTTTTCGTGCATGCTGTTGGGTGCCGCATCGCACGGCACCACCCACTGCGGTTCCCGGGCCGGGCGTCACAGTGTGGTATCAGAGCCGCATTGGGAATGGCACGCATGAAAAGGGTCTATTTTTGAAAACTTAGGAGTATACGAGTGAGGAACGTATAGTATGCCCACATAAGGAGTATTATTAGCATAGTTACTTAAGGTGGCAAGCTAACAGTGTGTTACTCTTCAGTATTTAAATTCAGTAATGACGCACCTACGTGGAGGTAAGAATAGTAAGGAACGCCACCGAAAGCGGATAAATTTCGGTTAGCTCACCCATACGAGGAAAGTAGTGTGGGATGTCCCGTTCAGCAATGGACGGGAAGTGAATATTTTTTCTAAGACTCTTCATGTATTAGAGATATATGAAATGCACTAGCCTCCAGTGCGCAAACCCAGGGGCAAGAGGAGGAGACCCCATCGTGTGGTTTGTAACACGAAGTGTGTTCTTTAGGACTTCATGTACTATAAGGCATACGAAAGCGCTGTTCCACCGGTGTGCTTTATTGCAAAGGTGTGGAGCCCTCGTCGGGTGGTGAATAACCCGATCATGTACCTTGAGACGTGGCTTGACTCAAGGACGGCCCGTATGGCAATGATACGTGGCGTATGTTTTTACGATGATATGGACCTGCCTGTAATGATAAACTAATGTTTGCATCATTATTGAGTGGTTTTCTGCAGGTACCTTAACCACGTTAGTACATGTCATGTAGACAACGTTTGTGAGTGATCGTTTTAGTGCCACCATTTGATACGTATATGCCGGTATAAATCCGGATAGGATTTTAATTTGGTGAGGAAACGTAGTACCGTGATATGTTTTGAACTGCATGAAAAAGAAGGTTTGAAAAGAAAAATAGTAAATTTGGAGTCTAGGATTCTATTAGGGGGTAATGAACTCCTATATTGAACTAAGAGTCAATTGGGAGTATAGATGTATTCACAAAGACTTAGGAATAAACCTCCCCTGTTTTCGGCAGAATTTTTGCTGAAGTTGAACAGGGAATAATTTTTGTTCAATTGAACCAATGGAGGTGAGTGATACATTTCTGGAAATCTGTTGAAGTCTTCTACATCTTTTCTGTAGAACTCCAGATCAGAATCACCCTCCAAATGGATGAAATTCTCAGAAGAGTGTGAACTGCCCAAAAACAGGGCAGACACCAAATGTTCTCTGGAAATTTCTGTATTTCGGCCATAACTTTCTGTAGAAAATTTTCTAAGGGTCAGGTAATACACCGTTGGAAAGCTTGTGATATATTCTATGATTTCATAGTTCAAAGTTTCTCCAGATTTGGAGTTTAATTGTATGAAATCTTGTGGACAAAACAGCCAATTTCAAAGGAGGTGCTGTCAAAATTGTTCCAGATTTCTGTTAATTTGAAATATCACAACTTTTTATCCAAAACTTAAATGAAGGCAAATGAATACTCGTTGGAAAGATATTGAAGTTAACTATAACTTTGATATTCAACTTGAGACATGAAATTGCCATTTTCATATTCAAATTCTGGGATTAAGACCTATTGGTCATGCTGAACAGAGTAGTGCTTATTGCCATTTAGGTTGGAACTTGTTGTGGAAAGGGATGTCTTAGACTTCTCTAAGCTCCGTAACATGTTCTCGAGTTATTCTTCAGCTTGTCCTACTGTTGGAATTAAGGGTTTGGACAGACTCGTTAAAGTTGGTAGATATCAGAATTGTCGAAACCCTGGTTAGATTGTGTAGTGCTGCAATATATATGTGATGTTTTTACGGTTAATGTTTTCAATTCAAGTTGAGTTAAACTTTGAATTTTAACCGTAAATTGCTCACTCTTGCAGCATGGATCGTGCTCATTCCAGGAGTGAGGTTGGTGAGTCGAGTCACGGTGAAAGTAATTCGCCACGACAAGAAGTGCCGACATCATCAACCGGATTGGCAGAAATCTTGGCAAAGATGGCTGAGTCTTTGGATCTGTTGGTGCGACAAGGCATACGACAGGAGACACTACAGCAAAATCCCCCGCCAAGTACTTATCTGGATTTCTTAGCAAGACAACCACCGGTTTTCTCGGAAGCGAAAGAACCATTGGAGTCGGCTCATTGGCTCCAATGTATTGAAGCCAAGTTTGATATGCTTGAGTGCGATGAATATCAGAAGACTCTATTTGCCGCTCAACAACTCCACGGAGCCGCTGGATCTTGGTGGGCGGAGTACATCGCTACTCTTCCTGAGGGTCACCGGGTGACGTGGGATGAATTCCGGGATGTTTTCCGGGCACGTCACGTTTGTTCAGGAATTCTTCAAACAAAGTATCAAGATTTTCTGGAGCTAAGGCAAGGAGAAAGGAGTGCGTACGAGTACTTCAAAGAGTTTGAAGACTTGATGCAATACGCAACTCATATGGTTGACTCGGAAGCGTTGAAGTGCGAGTATTTCTTCCGAGGTTTGAATGTCAAACATAAGGAGCAAGTGACCTTGTTCAATAACGGTATTTACAACGAGTTGGTAAATGCCGTTATCATTAAAGAAGACATGCATCTCCGTTGTGAAGCGGAGTTGAAAAGGAGTATACCGCCGGACAGTGATATTGAGGTTCCTCCGAACTATCAAGTGCGGTATTACTTGCCAGTTAGGCAACAAATTCAGCCTGTGGTGCAACTCTCACAACCACGGCTGGAGTTACTCACTTATGAGCCTCCACCTCAACAGCAGCGGTCAGAAATTATTCGTGCAACCCTACCGCAACCACCTACGCACGAATTATCTCCACCTCGTGTTAGTAGAGAGCTGAGGATTTCTGCAGCACGAAACCATCGTGGAGCTGAGCAGAGCCACACTCATGTGTCATCTCCTCAATGCTCAGATCAGCACCGTGAACCTTCAAGGAAGAATCCTTCGAAAGCTGGCAGGGTTAATTACACTTCTATTGAGGACATTGCAAAAGGCGAACCAGTGTTAGCGGGCATGTTCACGTTACATGAACATCCCACTTTCATTTTGTTTGATTCCGGGGCCACCCACAATTTTATTAGTAGAGACTATGTGCTGAAGAATAATCTTCCATTTAGCACAGTTAAGCATCTGTTTCATATCAGCTCACCCGGAGACAAGATATCAACAGATGAGATGGTATCTCGGGCACCGTTATGTTTGGGTGGAAATATCTATCCTGCGAGCCTTATCATACTCAAAGGCCAAAGGATTGATATTATCTTGGGGATGTCATGGTTGACACATTATGGAGCTATCTTTGACATCAGCTCGCGGACTGTCCAACTGAATTCCCCAATACATGGTTGCAACATATTGAATCTTGTGGATCCATAACAACGTGTTGCAGCAGTGCATCAGATTGAAGCTCCTAAGCTTGAGGATATTCCAGTGGTATGTGAATATCCAGATGTGTTTCCTGAAGACTTGCCGGGCATGCCGCCCGAACGTGATGTAGAGTTCAGGATTGAACTAGCACCGGGAACAACACCTATTTCTCGGCGACCATATAAAATGGCACCGAAGGAGCTAGCAGAATTTAAGGAGCAGCTTAATGACCTCATCGACAAAGGTTTTATACGCCCAAGTTCATCACCTTGGGGCTGTTCCGCACTCTTCGTGAAGAAGAAGGACGAGACTTTGAGACTATGCGTAGATTATCGTCCACTGAATGCTGTCACTATCAAGAATAAGTATCCACTACCGCGCATTGACATTTTGTTCGATCAACTAGTGGGTGCTAAGGTATTTTCCAAGATGGATCTTCGGTCTGGGTATCACCAGATAAAAATCCGGGCAGAAGATGTACCTAAGACGGTGTTCTCAACAAGATATGGTCTTTATGAATATCTTGTCATGTCCTTTGGGTTGACCAATGCTCCGGCTCACTTTATGTATCTCATGAACTCTGTGTTCATGCCGGAGTTAGATATGTTCGTCGTGGTTTTCATCGACGATATTTTGGTCTATTCAAAGTCAGGAGAAGAACACGCTGAACATTTGCGTATTGTACTCCAACGCTTGAGGGATCACAAGCTATATGCAAAGTTTAGTAAATATGAGTTTTTGATCAGCAAAGTGCCGTTTCTTGGGCATATTATTTCAGCGGAAGGCATTGCTGTGGACCCAAGTAAAATCGAGCAAGTGCTGAATTGGAAATCTCCAACATCTGTTCATGAAGTGAGGAGTTTCCTAGGTTTAGTGGGCTATTACCGGAGATTCATTCCAAACTTCTCCAAAGTCGCTAAACCTATGACGGAGCTGTTAAAGAAAAGCACCAAGTATGATTGGAGCAATTCATGCGAACAAGCTTTTCAAACTTTAGTGAAGTATCTCACTACAACTCCAGTTTTAGCCCAGCCGGACACTACGAAGCCGTTTGATGTTTATTGTGATGCATCCGGCATCGTTTGGGTTGTGTGTTGATGCAAGAAGGACGTGTGGTCGCGTATGGATCCTGACAACTCAGGGGTCATGAGCAGAATTTCCCGACGCATGACCTTGAACTAGCTGCGGTGGTCTTAGCTTTGAAAATGTGGAGACATTATCTACTAGGCAATCTAGTACATCTCTACACTGACCACAAAAGCTTGAAGTACATCTTCACACAGAAGGAACTGAATATGAGGCAGTGAAGATGGCTCGAATTGATCAAGGATTACGAACATGAAATTCATTACCACCCAGGTAAAGCGAATGTGGTTGCCGATGCACTTAGTCGGAAAGCCCACATTCACCATTTAGCCATGGCTGCACATGAAGAAGGAGAACCAAGCCTGCGCTTAGTTCCCTACGGATCGCTGTTCAACCTCGCTCTTATTCCTACAATCCGAGATGAGATTGTAGAGGCTCAGAAGAGAGACAGAGGTATGTCTCATATCCGGAGGAGAGTGGACAGCGGTGAATTGAAGATGTTCCGCAAGGATGAAGAGGATACTCTATGGTTTAACAACCGAATAGTTGTACCCCGAAACATGAAATTGCGGAGGAAGATACTAGATGAAGCGCATTTATCCAAGTGCTCCATTTATCCGGGAAGCAACAAGATGTACCAGGACTTAAAATCTAAGTTCTAGTGGACACGGATGAAAAGAGAGATTGCGAAGTACGTATCCGAGTGTGATACGTGTCGGCGGGTTAAAGCCGACCATATGAGGAAAGCCGGACCACTTCAACCGCTGGAGGTTCCAGCATGGAAGTGGGAAGACATTAGTATGGACTTCATCATCGGTTTACCCATGACCAGCAACAAGCATGATTCTATTTGGGTAATCGTCGATCGTTTGACAAAGACAGCACATTTTATTCCAGTCCATACCAAATATGTCGCAAAGAAGTATGCGGAGCTGTTCATCTCAAGAATCGTGTGTTTACACGGGGTTCCCCGCACCATCGTGTCTCATCGAGGTGCGTTGTTCGTATCTAGATTTTGGGAGCAACTGCATGCTTCCTTGGGAACCAAGTTAATCAGGAGTTCAGCGTATCATCCGCAAACTGATGGTCAAACAGAGAGAGTAAATCAGATTCTGGAGGATATGCTACGGGCATGTGTAATCAATCATGGGATGAATTGGGATGACCATCTACCGTTAGCAGAATTCTCATATAACAACGGTTATCAATCCAGCATCAAAATGGCCCCGTATGAAGCTCTTTATGGCCGGAAGTGCCGCACAACACTGAATTGGTGTGAGTCCGGCGAGAGAGTAGTCTACGGGATTGATCTTGTGAATGAAGCAGAGGAACGAGTGCGAGTGATTCAAGCCAACTTAAAGGCTGCTCAATCTCGGCAGAATAGTTATGCAGACAAAAGACGTCGACCTCTTCACTTCGACATCGGGGACCACGTTTATCTTCGTGTCTCTCCGATGAAAGGAGTTCATCGTTTCGGAGGGAAGGGAAAGCTTGCTCCGCGATTCATCGGGCCGTTTGCTGTCACTGAGATATGCGGACCCGTGGCCTATCGTTTGGAGCTACCGGCGTCACTTTCGAGTATTCATAATGTTTTCCACGTCTCTCAGCTGCGGAAATGTCTTAAGTACCCAACCGCAGTTCATATGGAGAACATTGAGGATCTTCAACCGGATCTCACGTATTCTGATTATCCGATACAGATTATTGACGAGAAGACTCGCGCCACAAGAAATCGGACATTGCGATTTTACAAAGTCTTGTGGAGCAACCACACCGCTGATGAAGCCACGTGGGAAAGCGAGGAATTTCTCCGTTTAAATTTTCCAGACTTGTTTGTACCATATGTCCAGTAGTCATTCTCCCTTCTTCTTTATTTTGTAATCTCGGGACGAGATTCTTTTAAGGGGGGAGGAATGTAACAACCCTAACTTTTGTAAAGTTTGATTTCAACTTATGAAACAAAGTTAAGGCGATCAAAGGCTACAATGGTGTCACATGAAATGATGAAGACAAATATGGACATGTGAGGGAGTTAAAAAATTTCTCTAGCCCATGCTCAACACATGTTAACCTAGGGGAAAGAATTAGACTCCCAAAAACTCTAACTCATGTGCACCTTCTCTATGAGTGGAGTGGAGGAAATTTAAATGCAATTTGAATTCTTTTGAATGGATTCCTATTCAGATTGTACAAAGGCCCATATGTGAGAGCATAGATGCATTTCTCATGTATTCAAAAGCCTAAGTTCCAAGTTTGGAGAATTTTGGAGCTCATCTACCAATTATTCGAAGGAATATTTGTGAGCACATTTAAATTCAAATTTGAATTTGAAAACTGAACCAAAGGTGCTCAATTTTGAAATCAGATTTCATATTCAAACTTCTCACATTATGTTTGGCCTATCCTCCAAATTTGGTGATATTTGGGCAACGTTTGCGTGGGAATCTCAAAGCACAGTGGGGAAATCAAATAAAAAGGGACGGACCCACATGTCATAGACCCGGTGCAGTGAACCGCCTCTGTTTCTCTCGGTGGCACGCACGCGACAGCGCACGCGCGCCACCTTCGGACGGCCGACGCCAGCTCCTGGTTGCTCACCTTCTGCTCGTCCTGATCATGACAGCACGAGTGCAACAACGTTTCTTCGCTTCCTCCTCAGTCTGCCTCGCTCCCGTGCGTTTGCCACCCGAGAAGAACTCAGCGACAGCTCTGTTCCTCCCGATCACACAGCCACCACCGAACTTCCTTTGCCCGAGCTCCCCAGAGCAAATAGCAGCACACCAGCGTGCTCTAGCTGGCTAGCAACTTCACCCCGCCGTCCCGAGCTCGCTGGCGCCCAGAAACAGCAAAGCTTCTGCTGCTCGCGAGTTGAAACTGAAGGAGCCGAAACTGGACGCCGTGGACAGCCCAAACCAGAAGGGATCACGCCCAAGCAAGCCACCCCATCTGTGCACCAACAAGTCTAGTTTCTCACCTCTAAAGATCAGCCCCAGCCATAGATCACAGAGGGAGAATTTCAAGTTTTCTCCCGGGCGGCAGAAACGGAACTTGAGGTAAGGAATTGTAAAATTCGTCCTCAATTCGTGTTTGTTGGGTCTCAAACTTCACACACAGGATGTTAACTGCCTAGCACACCTCCTCCATCGATTTTAGACCAAGAAATTGAGTGTAGAGTGATCAATCCGAGCTTTTTTAGAGGGTATGCCGCTGGACCCTATCGGGTGCACGGTGCCGATAGGTTTAGAGCCATCTCCAGCTGGTTTAGACCTCATTCTGGTCTTCTACATGATCTCCTGGTGCTGTAGAGCCCAAGAACCGACCATTTGGTGGAGAATTCACCGTGCAAGACCTCGTCGGAGCTCTAGGGTTTGCTGTGACCGGTGCGCCCTATTTTCCGGCGAGTTTCAGCCGCCGGCGACCTCACCAACGTGTTCAGCATGGGGAAATATGGGGGGGCGGCCAGCAGGGGGTCTGGAGGCGGCTGGGAACTGGTTTTCCGGCGACCTCACCGGAGGGAGCCGCCACTGGTGTGTTTGGCGCGAGTCTGGAGGTTAGGGATGACAGGTGGAACCCACTGTCAGCATTTAAACATTTTCCAGATTTTCCCACTCTAGTTCAAACTTTGGAGAGCCATAACTTTGTGTAGGAATGTCCAAAAATTGTGAAACAAATTTTGTTGGATTCCTCTCAAAGAGTACTATCCAGGGGTGCAGACCAATGTTTATGAAAATCCCTGAATTGGGCTCATTAATTCATTTAAGAAAAATCTTGTCTGAATTTTAAAGGAGTTCTGTTTATTGGAAAATTCCCAAATTTGGACAGGACATTTTTCCAAAATTCCTTGAACTTCAGTAAAAATTTCAGAGGCATTGTACCTCATTTGCTTGGTCAAATGATGTGTTCATTCCTTATGTCTCTGAAAAATAGGAAAATGAACAGAGACAATTTCAGCTTTTCCCCATTCTTTGAAAAATCCATATCTCCATGTAGGAAACTCCAAAAATGGTAAAACCAATTCCTATGGACTCAGGACATTTTGTAATTCACAAAAAGTCTACTTTGAAGCATAGGAAAGCTTAATATCTAGGGGGTAAAGGCAGATTAGTGAAAATCACATAAGGAATTATTGTGATCACCTTGAGCCATTTCATGAGCTCAATTTTTGCACACTGCCTAACTAGCTTCCATAGAGGCTGTGGTTAAATTCTCAGCTTCATTGGACCTCTGGAACTTGAGCTACCATCTTGTAGGTTTAAGTGTTCATATAATGGACTTAATCACATGGTGATTTATTTTCCTCCCTTTTCACCTAGCTTTCATCATCTCTAAGGTTTAGATCCAACAAAAGAAACCTTGCTGTTGTTTATCTATCTTATGTGTGAGTTAACTTGTACAACAGTTTTGAATCATTTTCTAAATTGCTTTTGAAATATATGTGCATTGCAATATAATAGCTCACGTGACGTCGACGTTCGACGAGGAATCGACTCTGCAGCGAGGATCTCCATCTCGTGACGAGTTTGGCTTATTCTCCGGAGGAAGACTAACTCCTAGCTTCTAACAAAACCGTTGAGCAAGGCAAGCCCCGGTTTGCATATCGTTACCGTTTTAAATTTTGCTTTACATCACATCATGTTTATTAGACTTGAGTGCATTATGTCTAGGATGATTGAAACCCACTTGCATGCCTATTACATCCCTCATTAGAAGGTTTAGTGTAGGCTTTGCCTCATTGTAAATGCTAGGCTAATGTTGTAGCTAGCTCGGTAGAAGTCGAGTAGTAAAAAGCTACTCGCGAGAAAGTTCGAGTAATGGAGTTACTCGCGAGAGATAAATAATAAGAGCACCCTCATGAATGTGAGATGGGGACGGGGATGTTCTTGTAGGATGGAGCGCTCAAGGTTGGTCTCGGCCTGCAATGGGTGTGACAATGCTTGAGACCACATTTGGCCTGGACCGGGATGGTAAGGCAAATGTGGAGGTTGGTTGTAGCCCCGTCCGTGTCGGTTAAGGACCGTATGTATGCGGCCCTGCTGGACAAGATTGAGCTGTACCGGATATATAGTGGGGTATGGGACCCATGAAACCGATGTAACTCGATGGACCATGATATAGAAACTCATCCTTCGCGTGGGAATGGCGTTGAGAAGACGGGAGGTGTAAATCCTGTAGCGGGCAACTTCGACGTGTCCGCGTAGAGGACCATCCTGCTCGGTGCGAAACGTTTTTCTATGTCAGGGTGTCGTGTGAAAGGTTGCTGCATACAACGTAAGAAAGAGTTCTTGAGAGAGTCTTTCGAGGCGGGTGTATGTGTCGTGTATTCCGGGTTGTTATTGATTTGAATCACGGTCGCTCGCGGAAGAGGATTGAGCATACTTGCCCACTGCGCCGTGACTTAGTAAGAAGGGGAACTAAGTCTCTTAACTTTCTGTTTGTGGATTAATCACTGTATTGGAACCTTGACTGAAGTAGATATAGAGCCAACTAAATTTCATTTCCACCTTAGGCTAGCAACATCGGGATAAGTGTTTCTTGTTTGATTGTGGACTTTCGATGTTGTGAGGCGTGAGGACCACTAAAATGAAGGCTAAAAGAATCTGAATATAAGGATCATTTAGTCAAGATGCATTTTGCAAATTCCTATTCCTACTGTCTTACTACCCTTGCATTTAGAGTTACATGTTTAGGAGTGACGGGTAAGTCTTGCTGAGCCTTAGTGCTCACGGTTGCTTCTGAGTTATTTTTGCAGGTAGCAGGATGCCTGCTATGAAGAGGGTTGTTCGGTGAGACGACGAACCTCACGGTTTGTTCAACTCATCGGAAACCTAGCCGCTGCTTTTCTTTGGTGAAGCTAGTAGGAAGTGTTCACGGGCTGAACGGCTTCTCTTCGGCGTAGTTAGGGTCGAGAGTGAGTAGTTTGTCCAGCAAATTTTAAGTTCCGCTGCGTGTGCACTTATGTTATAAAAGATCTTATCTTGAGAAAAAAATGGTTCCGTTATCGTCTTTTCGTGCATGCTGTTGGGTGCCGCATCGCACGTCACCACCCACTGCGATTCCCGGGCCGGGCGTCACATGAAATGACCGTGAAACTTTTACATATGATAGATAATCAAGTTTTGAAGACAACCCAAAAATAATAACGTCAATTGGATCTGTAAAACTTGAGTTTTGATCAAAACACCGAAGCATTGTCGTGCTGTCCAGAAACTCGAAGAGAAAGACTTGACCAAAACAAGTCGGACGAACAAGGCACAAAAGCTCCTCTAAATTACGAATTTTATTGATCAAAACATAAGAGGAACAGCCTAAAGCCGTGCTCTACACGAGCCTTGGCCTCCCTTGCTTATATAACCAGCACTAAGGCCAACCCAATTCAAACTAGGACTCCTCCTACATGGATTCGAACTGCAACTTTCCAATACTGCTCAGGACTCTACTATACGTAGATAGAAGCAATCTTAAGACTTCCAAACACCTCAGGAACGTCCCAAACATTTCTAAAACAACTCTATTCATTCCTAACACGAAATCCTATCATAACCAACTCGAAACTTTCCATAAACAAACCATAATAGTCTCAGCCGCAGCCTGAGCGCAAAATCCAGCCGGTTGAACCTTTTCAACCATATCTCCACTTCCATATCTCTTCACCATGCCTTGAAACCATGTTTCCACGTCCATGCACTCGTTGCACACATGCAAACACCTTCCAACGACATCCACGATACCTTCATATGCATTGTTCTTGATCCAGACATGCTACGCCACCTACCGATCAACTCAACCACAATTTCTCCCAAACTTGGTTGTTGAACCTCATCTTCTCCCTAAGAATAGTTCAATGGATCCTGTCACCAGCCATATTTTGAACTCAAGCAACACCTGCACATGAATAAACAACCAATACTTTCCAGCACAAGTCCGCGACTTGACTCACGTTAGTTCCGAAAACCACAACAACTTACGTGAACACCTCACATAAGCATGTTGCAAACCATAGAAAAATGTTAACCATCATAAACAGCCATAACACTTCAAAAACTTAGTAAAATAATACTAAGCAAACTTTCCATAGATGTAAAGCAAGTTCGAAACATTTGCATGGTAAAAACAGAACCATTGTGATTTAGCTCCGGACCTTGCCAAAGCTAACCGGACCTTGAGCCGGAGCTTACCAAAGCTAGAAGAACCTAGCACCGGAACTTACCAAAGCTAGTTGGACCTACCGCCGGAGCTAACAAAACACATGTCGGAACTAGCCGTAGCAAGTCGGACCTTACATCGGATCTTGTCGGAGCTTGGACCTAGAGTCGGACCTTGATAAAAAGAGTGTTTTGGCAGAATTCAAAACTTTTATCGTCATAGGCAATGTATTCAGCACACATAGGTCTCACAGAATGGGAGCCGAGGAGGACTGCCCTGGGATCTACATGGCACACGAGGGGGCCCGTGGGTGGGATAATGTGGATTCAAACCTGCCGGTGAAACCTTAGTGGGTCCGTACATACTCGTAGTCCCTTCGTAAAATCTATTTTGTGATATCTTGGCCATACACCGACGGTAGTGTATTTTGGCATGATGGAGGTTCTCTAGTCGCTGCAGGGTGATGAAATCATAAACTTGTGGGTAAAGTATGGCCAGCTCTGCAGAGTGTAAAAACTATCATGATAGTTGTGCTTCCGGTTATGAGCACCTAGACAACTTCCATGATTAGAGGCTAAACTTGGGTTTGGTTGGGATTGTTATGTCATATGGGGCTGTTTTTGGGTCATATCTTATGGGATTTGCTTTCCATGAATGCTGGCTGGTTATACTTGATGAATGGTGGTAAATGATGACATTGGACATGAGGCATTTTGCTTACTCGGTTATTTTGTGATTCAAACTCACCTATACATTGCAGGTTGTTTTTTCTAGTGACTATGAAATAAAACTAGCTTTCTGCAATTAACCATTCCATTCTTGTTTAAGCTACATGTCATACTTTTCCCGCACTTGCTGAGTATGACATGTACTCACCCTTGCTATACCCACAATAATTCATCTACAGGAAAGAACTTGGGAGTACCCTGAGGATCAAGTGGAGTATTACTTTATTAGGCATGCATTCTACCATCAACCGCCTGTGGAAGTTGGAGTCCAGCTACCATTTAGTTTCTTTCCGCTGAAAAATAAATTGGAGACTCATATTTGAGATCATTGAACTATTGTAATAAGGTACTTATTTACTATTTGAGACGTGGTAAAATTCTAAAAACCGTTTTGTGATGTACTTGTGTATGTGTGATGAACATCCTGGGCACACATATACCTCACTTGGTTCATTTTCGGAAGTGAGTGTCACAAATTGGTATCAGAGCCATGTTGACCGTAGGACGCAAGCCTAGGTAGAATGGACACTCTAAAACACATAGGAACACCACTCTAAAAAGTTATTTTCAAAAATTGCTTTCTGTTGCATTTTTACTTTTCAGTTCAGCCACAGCAAAGTGCTATTTTCTGCTATGTTCATGTGCTTGCTGCTGCATTTTATTTTGTCCACTCCAGCTGCTGCATTTTTGTAAGGGCCTAAGTGTTTGGCACATATTCAAGTGTTCATCACCACACACACACACTTCATTTGAAGAAAGTTGATGACGGGACCCCGCCGTCCCGATCACTCATGGGGACGGGGCACCTTGCCCGGGGATCGCATTGGGTGGTGCCGCGTTATGCGGCACCCAATAGCACACATGTAAGGAACAATGTATTACTTAAATCAAAAGCGGAAGCTTGCAATTGTTCTTCATAAATAATTTTACATAAAATAGCTACAGCGGAAGTCTAAAAACAGCTCACGTTGAATATCTAAGAAGCACTCGAGAAGAGGTCCACCCGCGGACTCCTCTCGCTAGCAACACGAAGATATGGCAGCGGCTAGGTTCTCCAAGTGTGACATGACTCGGAAGTTCCTGAGTCTCACTAGACAACCTTCTCTATAGCGTTGAGGTTTACCTGCAAAACCACTTATATAGCAAGAGTGAGCACAAAGGCTCAGCAAGACTTAACGTTCTTTACTAAAGCATGCAACTCTACATGAGGGTAATTTAAGACCTAATCCTGTAATTTGCGAAAAGACTCGCCTACGAGTTCATCCTTAACTTTCAGATTTTAGCCAAAATAGTAGTGACCTTGCGCCCAGCAACATTGGAACTCCACAATCATACAAGAAACGCTTCATTCCAATGTTACTTGTCCCAAGGTGGAAAATTAACTTTAGTTTTACTCTATCTCTACTTCAATCAAGGTTTTCATGCACTTAATAATAATCATAGCAGCACTTAAACTTTGCAAACTGTTCCCACACAACTTGCTTACTACGTCACAACACAGTGAGCAAGCGGTACTCATAACCGCGAGGAACGGTGATTCGAATCAAACACTACCCGGATAACTCGACACATACGCCCGCCTCTGAAAACCCAAATCTGGCGTCCTTCATTACGTCGTATGTGGCAACCTTTCGCAGGACACTAAACTGTAGAACCGGTCGCGCCGTCTCGGGCTCATAGGTCTAACGAAACGATGTGGTATGTCTCTACAATCCAGTGAACCTGGTACATCGGTTTCCTGGTTCCCATATATCAGTAAGCATCCGGTACACAACTCAATACTTGCTCAGCGGGGCTGCACACGCTTCGGTCCTTAACCGACAGGCAGAACTACTCGACCAAGACCTCGTCTTGTTGCTGCCTAACCCCACTGCCCGGTCTCATCTTTAGAAATGTAAACTTTGGTTTTCCTCTCTCTTCCAACCATACTTATGAAATCCTGAACTATAACTCGCGAGTAGATTCCAACTACTCGTCTTCTACCGGATGCCCTAGTCTATTTAGCATGGCCTTATTCTACAGCTATGACACAATTCTACCCTTTCCCTCAGGGTTCATTTTTGGTTATGCAAGTGGGGTATAAAACATCCTTGACCTAATGCACATACAAACTTTGACCCATAGCAGTGAACAAAGTAAAACTTTGGGAAACAACTTAAGTGCAAACTGGGGCTTGCCTTAGTTTTGCAGGTGACTAAAGTCAGATAATATGAGGTTAGTTGCTGATGTCTTGAAGTTCAACTCCTGCCCTTCTTGCTCCTTGATCCAAGCTCCACTTCTCCTTCTTCACTTTCCACGTTTTATCACTACACGTTATGAATATGCATACATGTTTAATTATAAAACTTTTGCTAACAAGTGCTAAAGACAAGTTTAAAACGGGAACTCTATTTAAGAATTTAAAATGACACTGGGTCTAGTGGTTTGGGTGTGTGTTTAAGTACTATCATCAAGTGAGAAGTGAGGCTCATCACTTGGGTCGTGATCACCTAATGGATTGAATAGAACACTACTGATCCAGGGCTCCAATAGAGCTGGAAATGTTTTTGTGAGTTCCTCGTCACAAGAAAGTCCTCTGGACGAAAATTCAGAATATTTCACTGATTAGATCACCCAGAACAATTCCCTAAGCATTTAGGCAAAAAGGAATTAATTCTAAATAAATTTGCACTTTCATACAAATTCAAGTGAACTACAATTTCAAACATAGCTCAAAGAGTATGCCTGAATTTTCCTAGGATTTTTGGAGCTAAGGGATGCCCAGAACTGAATTTCCAAGTTTTGGAAATCCTCTGAAAATGTTTCAGTATTCATTTGAATACAGAAACTTTAAATCAGAATTACCCTAACTAAATCAACTCCAAATGAGCTGAAACTTTTACAGGAGTTTCCTAACAACTTTAGAATATTCTGGCAAAATTTGATGATTTTTGGATGAACCAAACTCCCACTAAAATTCTTTTGCTGAAAAGATTTAAAGAATTCTCCATAATTTTCTATTGGACTCATGCAAATTGGGTTGCATATTTGGATAGACCTTGCCAAGATGAATCTAACCGAATTTGAGTCACCCAATTTGGAGCTTCCTACTGCAAGTTATGATTTTGCAAAGTTATGGCCAGTTCTGGATTTGTTTTCCTACTAAAATTCGGTTGGGCCCATGTTTTGATAGAGTTTTTCATCCTGAATCCAACCCAATTTTAATCACTAATTTTGGAGTTTCCTAGCAAAAGTTATGCCCTCCCAAAGTTTGAATCAAATCTGTTATTTGAATAAACCGGGGAAATGTTTAAAGTCTGACCACGGGCCCATCGCACACGTGTCGGCTGCGGGAACCACGCCACACGGGGTCACAGACTTGTTCCCGCGCTGTCACAGTTTGATCTGGGGCCACAGAGGATCCCGTATGTTTAACTCCCTCCGCTGACGAGTGGGGCCGACCCACCCTTCGTCTTCCTCCGGCTCCCGCGCGACCCCCGCCGCCGAGCTCGCAGGAGAGCATCGAAACCCGGCTTCCCGGCCGCCTCTCGGCATGCTACTCACCGCCCGGGGGTTTTCGGGGACGAGGAACTCATCTAGGGGGTCAGCCCACGCTCTAGGAGCCCGGAACCAGGTCGGCGGCTTGCAACGGCCTCGGTGAAGCTTCGGCGCCGATGACCGATCGCTTCAGCCCACAAAAACCCCAAGGGATCGGCTCTACAGCATCAGAGACGCCTAAAGAAGCTCGACATGGCCACAAAGCAGCTCAGGAATGACGGTTACTAGGACTTCACCGAGCACCCGATCGTCCCCGCCATGGCTGCCGAAGAAAGAACTTGAAATTAGCCGCTAACACAGGGTTTCTATCTAAGGTTGTGAAGGGGATCAGACCGCCGTTAAGCCTAGACCCTTTGTGCACGAGTTGGTGATCTCTAAGTGCAAATTAAGCGTGAATTTAAGAAATCTTTACCAGAGGGTCCGTGGTCGTGCTCCGGAGGAAAAACTTCGAATTCTGTCCCTGAGGATCACCATTTGAGCTGAGCTCCGGGGAGAAGCACCATGGCGGTAGGGCGCACCTCCGAGCGTTGCTGCTTGAGCGTGAAACCCACGGTGGTGAGCTGCCCACGAGAGCCCGATGTCGGTTTCGTTTCAAGTCGCCGCGGAGGAGCCGTTTTCTGGCAAGGGGACCCGTAATTTGGGCTGCTCTTGTGCTGAGGGAGTGGAGAACCAGCGCGCCCGGCTGTGTGGTAGCCCAGAGTGGTGGTGATCGTGAAGTTACACCGGTGCCCGGCTGTTTTCAGAGGCGGCGGCGAGCTGCCGAGTTCTATCCTAGCGTGAGGGAAGGGCACGAGCTGTGGTTCGGTCCCTGGGAACAAATCCTGCCGATGGTTAAGGCAGCCACGAGCAGCTCTCCAGCGCTGCTACTTCGGTGAGGAGGTGGAAGCAGCTTGCGCTCGGTGGCACCGGGAGCCCGAGCGGCAGTTCGGTCGTGGACCGATAACAGCTAGCTAAACTTAGTAAGTTTTATCCCTCCCCTCTCAATGACAATTGGGGCCCACAGCTCCTCTCTGCCCCAAAAGATCTTTAAATTTTGACACATTGTAAATTCAGCTATGAGGGATCCAAATTCAAAATCCATTTTGCCATTTGACAATTTGTGCCACAGTTTGGATGAAATTTACAAGTTCCTTTGATATTCATATCAAAGCCCCTCCAAATTTGCTCAAAACTTGGCTCCCTCATAATTTGGACCTGAGGAATTCAAATATGTCCTCTGATCTTTGAGTTGGCCATTGAAAATACAACTTCTCAAACAACAGTTTGGACTTCCCTTTTTGGAAATGGCCTCCATCTTTTTGAATTGACTCTTTTAGTTCAAACTGAATATAAATTCTTATTGCTCATGCCAACATTTACAAGAGTAAACAAAAGTTTTTGCAAGTCCCGTTTCTTGTATTTAAACTCAACTTTATTCATAGCTCAAGTTTTCTATTTACAAGTTTTGGGACTTTTACAGTTGATGAACACCTTTGAAGAGCAAGTAAAGACCATCAACATGATCATTAGAGAATGAACTCACAAAATGCAAAAGTGGTATTTCCCACATGCATCATATAGGGGCTGGGCATATAAAAAAGTCCTACACCTTGCTAGGAATGTCCATGCCATGTTTCACCCAAATTCAAAACCTTTTTGAAGTCCTTTTAGGTATAGATAGAAAACGGGTGGTTTGAACTCAAATTCAAATTCAAACTGTTTTCATCCCATGAATTTGAAAGTGGGAGGCATATTCGTACTCAGCACATTTTTGTGAACTTACACACCAATTTTCACTCCATTTGGAGTTGATCTTGACATGAGCTAGGTCTAACAAATTCAAACTCCATTTGAAATTCAAAACTGCATATGTGCTGAAAACATGTCCAAACAAAACCCAATTTGAATTCCATCCATTTCAAATGGCTCAGGGGTAGATAATTCAAATGACCAAAGTTAATTTGGTCTCTACCGTTTAGAGCAGTGGAGAAAAGTTAATTTCAGTGGTTAAAACCCCGAGTGGGACCCACATGTCAGCCACTGAAGCAATTCAACCGACTGAAGTCACCGGGCTCGGTTCTTGCGCGCGCCCGCGAGGTCGCCATGGCGATTGCCGACCACTGCCACCTCCTGGTCGCCGATCACCGCCTCAACCGACGTCCCCAGCTATTTAGCTGCGAGCTGCCGCCAGCAGCAGCTCACCTTTCCACTGCTTCGACGTGTCCAGCGCTGAAAACACCGAGCTGGTCGCCGCACTGCCCACCGCATCACCTCGCCGTCGACCGGCTAAAGCAGTGCCTTCCACCGCAAGCTGAGGCTACAAACGGCACCGCCGACCCTTGCTCGACGAGTTACAGCCCTCAGCTGCTCGTGATCAGCTTCGGTGAAGCTTGGCCGAGCCGTTCTTTCATTGCTCTGTTAACCGAGAGCTCCTCTTACTTGACGCCATCACCCGAGCAGCACAAAGCTTCTACGGCACGACCAACGTGTCCCTGAGGTTCGCATCCAAGTCTAGTAGCTCTCCCCGAAATCCCTAGATCCATCTTAGCGCTGGTTAGCTGGAATTTCAATTTTTTTTATGATCACCGTATAGAACACCGAGAACCAAAACTCGAAATTCGCCTCGATCACTTGATCACCAGGGATCCTGGTCGAACTGAAGCTAGAGTAGCACCTCGCGGTCACCTCAGCCAAATTCTAGCGGTGATGATCAACCCGATGAGCATAGCACCGGAATTTGTCCATCGCCGGTAAAAATAGCTCGGGTCGCCGGTGAAGTCTATTTTCCCGGCGATCTCCGGCCAGGAGAAGGGCATGGTTAGCTTCCTCATGCCCCAGTGGTGCTTTGCGACCCATTGGTTGATCGTGTTTACTGCCGAGATGAGCTAGCACCGTCGGACCCGAGCTCCTCTTCCGCCTCCACCGTCGTCGACTAGGTTTCCGACGATGTCAAGGTCCGAGAAGGTGCCCGACGTGTGCGCCGTGTTCCAAGGATCATGTAGGAAGAAATCGTGTAGCAAATTAGGCAGTAGCGACCGAGAACGACCCGTGCCACCAGCGCTGGAATTCACGCGCTCGGTCGCTGGCGGGAGGTAGACGAAGGCACTGTGCATGGGACCCATGTGCAGTGTTTTAAACATTTCCTGATTTTTAGATTTAGTTCAAACTTCAAAGCCACATAACTTTGGCTAGGAAACTCCAAATCGAGTGAACCAAATTTTTTTGGATTCAGCTCTCTGAGTACTTTCCAGCAAATCAAGTTTCAATTCATGAAAATCCTTAGTTCTCTAGAATTAATTCTTCAAAGTTTAAACTGGTTAGAATTTTAACTGGAGAACTCTTTGGAGGAAATTCTGAAATTTTGCTGGGATGTTCACCAAAATATCACTGAGCTACCATAAAAATTTCAGATCCATTTGAGCTCATTTGATACATCTAATGGTGTGATTAATGACACTGTTACAGAGAAAATAGAAAATGTCCAGAAACATTTTCAGAATTCCTCTGAAATTGTGTAGCTCATATATTTAGTTAGGAACCTTCAAATTAAGTGAAACCAACTCCATTAGAACCCTATGAAAATCCAGTTTTCAGAAAGTCATGGCTTGCTCCATGAAAAACCCTAGAACACACTAAGATCTCCAATTAAGGTCAAGTACATAATTATTTGTGGAGAGCTCAAATGAGCTTTGCTGCAAATAAAACTTGGCCAAGTCTCTGTTTAGGTTGTATCCAAACCCCAGTAAAAATTTCAGAGTCATTGGGTCTGTCTAGTAAGACCTATAGTCTTCACAAATTTAAATTCAATTCAAATGCATTAAATTAATACATATACATGTTATATCATTGTAGTCGCTAAGGTTGAGGAGGAACCCGAAGTCTTAGACTTCATCACTCCGGAATAGCAGCTAGCCTATGACCAAGAGCAGCAAGGCAAGCTCCGGTTTGCATTAACCCTTTTTACAAATTTTTACTGTTTTGAGAACTTACTTTGAGTACCATTACTGCTTGCATTAGAGTCTTGTTTGAAAACCTAAATGCATAGCCAAGAAGACCATGGGTTGGGATTAGGATTGAAAACCCCGTTTAGCTACTGCAATGCTAGGGTAGTGTAGGATTCGGTACAACTCGAGTAGTTGGAACTACTCGTGAAAATAGGCTAGAGGCACTCGACTCGGGTAAAGGTAGCAAATAAAACACATGGCAAGAAAAATGAGACCGAGCGGAGAGTAAGGGCAGCAGGACTTTGGGGCCTGTGTGCTATAGCTCCGCTTGTGTCGATTGAGGACCGAGCCGTATGCGGGCCTGTTGAACATGCTAGAACAGTACCGAAGACCTACCGGCTATATGGGAACCGGGAAACCGATGTAACTCGGGTAGTTGGGTATTGAGGCATTGCCTGTCGTTCAGAGGGTAGGTTGAGAGCTTGAGGTATAAATCGGCTGGCGGCACTAAGATGCGCGTGCAGAGACCTCTTGCTCGGGACGATAGGACCGGTTCAATATTTGGCTAACAGGTGAAAGGTGGTTGCGTACGGCGTCCGTGATGGTTGCTGTAGGCAACATCGAGTACGGGCGTATGTGACGGGTTATTCGGGTAACCCTGCAGGTGTAAATCGATTATAATCGCCGTCCCTCGCGGTCAGTGAGTACCACTTATTCACTGTTCCATGACTTAGAAAGAATAGGCTAGTTACATGTTAAATTGTTGCTGATTGAAAGATGGACTTTGATTGTTAATGATCTGTTGTAGTTTGGAGCTAACTAAAGTTCTTTTCAACTTTGGGCAAAGTACATGAGAGAAATGCTTTTCTTGTTTGATTGCGGCTCTCTCATGTGCCTTAGCGTAAAGTCTTGACAACCTGTTGCTAAAACTTGAAAGTAAGGTTCCACTAATTAGGCGGGTCCTGGCAACTTGTTTTACCTCATGTAACCTATAACCCTCCATGTAGAAGTTCCATATTTAGGAGAGACGGGTCAGTCTTGCTGAGCCGTCGTGCTCACTGCTTGTGTTTGAAGCTTTTGCAGGGTTCTATGAGGAAGGGACTCCCGATGAGGAGATGGAACCCCCGGAGGGGAACCCCTTCGAGTGGGAGTCGTGCACGCCGCCGTGTTAGTGTTACGTGCTAGCGGGGACACGTTCACGGGCTGAATGTGAACTCGATGCGTAATCTACGCCTGTGAGTGTAGACTGAGCATATTTTGTTGTATAAATGTTCATAAACCTTTTTAGGTAATAAAACTTTGCTTCCGCTTTGTACCTTTGATATGTGTTATTCGGTGCTGTGCAACGCAGCACCCCTCAGCGTGATCCTGGCTCTACAAGACCGTGGGGTCGTGTCAGCGTGGTATCAGAGCTCGCTTGAGGTTTAACGCACTACAAAGGTCATCTTTTTCAAAAATCCAGTGAGGAACGAGTTAGTAGCCCATATAAGGATGTTATTAGTGTATAGAAAGTGGCATACTAACCTATTTGATTATGTCAGAAAATCGTGCATCTCGGGACACTTTATGTCTTGGGGGGTGCATGTAAGCGCTGTCCACCAGTGCGCACAAGCTGAAGGGTGGAGCCCCACGGGTGGCAGGTAACCCGACCCGCTTTAATATCCTCTACGACTCTTCATGTCGTTTGGGGTATTCGAGCAACGTCTGTCCCTGGCGTGCTTCGGGCAATTTGGGAGACCCCGTCACGTGGTCTGTAACGTGAACACGTAGCTCAAGGCATGTTTGGCTTGAGAACATCCGGGCGAGTGATGACGGCCGGGTGTACGAACTGTGTGGATACCGGGCTCAGTGTGCAGCTGAGTCTGACAATTGTGTGAGTTATCTGCAGGTAGTCTAACCATGAAACAGTAGATGTGTAGCATCCGTATGCGAGTGACGCTTAGTGCCACTGAAATAACCAAACTGGCTAAGTCCGGTATAGGTTTTTCTTTGTGAGGACGTAGTACTGACATGATCTGGTGACACATCGACGTCACACCCCATTAAATGAGCAACTGAATTGTAAAACATGAAAGTTTTAATCCGTAGCACTAAAACTTTGATGTAACTCCTTCCCTTAATCAGGATATTCAAAGTCAACAAGTTTTCAACTTATAGAATACTAAGGACATGTCCCCTGTTTTCAGCTGGATTAAGACTGAAGTTAATCAGAGGTTATAGGTTGAGTTATTTCGAAGTTGGGGTCATATGATACATTTCTGGAAAGCTTTGGAAGAGCTTTACAACTTTTCTGTTGAGGTTCAGAGGTGTTTCATCTTCTAACCAATCGAAAAATGCAGTAGAGTTGAAACTGTCCAGAATACAGGGCAGAGCAAACACTCTCTGTAACTCTCTGTAAATTGAGCATAACTTCCTGCATAAAAATCCAAAAGTAGAAAATGAGGTAATTCTGAAAATTTCATGAGATGGGTTACAACTTTGTAACAGATTTTTTTGTCAGATTGTGAGTACAATTAACTGGAATTCTTGGATCAAATCAGTACCTAAAGCAGGGAGGTGCTGTCCAATTTTATCCAGAAATTCTGCCAATTTTGAAATCTTATAACTTTTGAACCAGGACAGATCTTAGGCCAAGCAAATAATTTCTGGAAAGCTATTGAAGTTAGATTTAACTTTGATGTTGAGCTCCAGAATTGGTTTTGCTTTTAGCATGGTCTAAATCAGGTTGAAATGGAAACTGGTCAGGGCTGTCATATTGGACAGCAGATCAACAGTCAAATTTCTTTGAGTTTGAACTATGTTTCCAGGTTTTATGAGTTCAATGACAGGTTTTATGTTATAACTCAATGGTTTACCGTTCAAATAAATATTTGACATTTCTCAAATATGTTTCTACAGATGGCAGCGGTAGACCGTTGGAGAACGGGTGGGTGGTGTCCCACTGTTCTCACCGCAGCGGCTATCCGGAAACGTTGAGGCAAATGCTTCAATATTTTGGGTACAGAAAGATGCCGCAGTACTTCGCCAAGGAAGAAGGCGAGGAGGGGAACAAGACGTGGATGATCCATGTCGAAGTTCCTGCAGGACCTACGCCACCCGATTGGCACCGTTCACCGTCACGGTGAGAGGTAGACAACCGGAGGGAATGTGGCAAGTGGCAGCCCGCGACACCATGTCGCGTTTCTGCCAACTACACGTGAGAGCTATGGAGGGCACTCCATATGCGCTCGTTCCGGTGGAGGGACGGGCTAATCACGTGTGGGAAGGGAGGTATATGGAGGCAACCGATCCGGGTTGTCCAAGGTACAATCTCGCGGAGGCAAACCTTAGTCTCCAAGTGAGGGCAGGAAAAGCCGTGATGGATAGCCAAGCTGTTCATTCGGATTGTCTTGCTGCAAAGCTCAAGGAGGGCACAAGCCGTGGAGACCATTTCGAGAGTGATCACAGCGCACTCCGCAATGTGCTCCTTCCGACGATTAAGCGACTGAACGAACAACATAATCAGTTGCATCGTCTGAAGAAGGCGAAGAGGAAAAGCCGTGTCGATATCACGGCTTTGCAGCAGCAGGTGGAGGCTCTGACCCAGCACAACGAGGTCCATACTCAAGAGCGGGACGACGCTATTGAGGAGGGGCAAGGCTGGGAAGAGGACTACAACCAAGCCATGGACGAGGTGCACGCGTTGCAAGACCTCGTACCTCCGGTAATGGGCATACCGGTGGTAGGCGCAGTACCCGTGGTCTTGGGCTTCCAGCAATGGGAGAACCCGAGCCAGAAGAGGAGGTTGTAGACCCAGAGCCACCAGTAGAGGTACCGGAGGAGGACGACCCGCAGGAGGTCGAGTTCTACTCCGAGTAGGGGGTTACCGTTGCCAAGTAGGGCAACAAGGGTGATGTAACCCAAACTTTTTTAATCGATGACATGTCAGGTAGACGGTAGTGCATGTATAGGTAGTGACGACATGAGCACGACTTCTCGGGGATCCAAGACTAATGTATATTGTATAAAGTTTATGCTTTATCAATATATGTGAATGTTGTGCCACTTATTCATGCGTCACGTCAATACCTACTGTTTCATATGGAATTTTAAGCATGACATGTGCTGATCGCTGCTGTTTTGAATTTCAGAATGACTCGTACTTGTACCAACCCGGACGTTGGGGGTTCCAGTGAGGGGGGAGGGACCTCCCAACAGCCTCCCGAGGACTCCTCGGGACAGCAACAGCAACAGCAACAACCGCCGCCACCACCGCCAACGGTTACTTTGGCGGATATTGTGGCAGCAATGGCGGGTTTTTTTTTCTCATCAGAGGCACACGGAGTTGCTGCAAACTCTCATTGCAAACACGTCTCGACCAGAGAGACGTCAAGATTGTGAGGAGCGTCAACAGATCTCCTACTCCGACTTTCTAGCTACTCATCCCCCGGTGTTCTCAAGGGCAGATGAACCCATCGATGCGGACAACTGGCTCCGCACGATGGAGATGAAGTTCGTGCTGCTCCAAGTGAGTGAGCAGCGTAAGACTCAATTCGTGGTCCAACAGCTTCAGGGATCCGCGAGCGCGTGGTGGGCGAACTACTGTGCTTCGCAGCCCATCTACCGAGTTATGACCTGGATGGAATTCAGGACGGCCTTCAGAGCCCATCACATACCGTCGGGTATCATGAAGAGGAAGACACAGGAGTTCCTATGCCTGCAACAAGGAAGCCGAAACGCGCTGGAATATTCCAGGGCGTTCAATGATCTTGCGCTCTATGCCTCGTATCACACCGATACTGACGAGAAGCGGCGGGATGTAACACCCCAAAATCCTGTTAAGAGGGGAATTTAAAAAATTTTGGACGTATTGCATGTGTTGCAAAAATTCAAATTCAAACTGGAATTCAAATTAAACTCAAAACAGAAATGAAAAAGAAAAGGAAAAAAATAAACCTCCCCGGCCAGTGGGCCGAAACCCACCAGCCGGCCCATTTATTCCCGCGCCAGCCCGCAGCTGCGCGCCCTCCCCTCTTTCCCACTGACACGCGGGGCCCGCCAACCCTTCTTCCTCCTCGCGCACGCGCTCGGCCGGCCGGACTCTTCTCTCCTCCGAATCAAAACCACCCCGGATCCTCGCGTATCCCAGCCGAATTTCGTTCCTGGACGACGCAAACTCGATCACAACCGAACGCCGCCCTCCCCCGGCTATATAAACAACGGCATCTTCCCGATTTTCACCCGTGATCGGCTGTTTTTCTTCCCGGTGAGACCGAAGCTCCGATCACCGTTTTCTCTCGATTTCTGCTTGGGTTCTCTGATCTAACGCGCCGATCGTGTTCCACCGCCTCCGGGGAACCGCGCAGGTGCAGAAAACTCGGTGGTTTGTGCTTCAAACACAGCGCCGACGAGTCTCGCCGTGAATTCACCTCGGACCTCGTCGCCGACCGCTTTCCAGGACCTCCGAGCTCAAGAAAACCCCCGAGGTGAGATCCCCGACCTCCCCTCTACCGATCTATGCCATAAAATCAGAGGTCTAGGAAGAATTGACGAAGATCCGAAACTCCCCGGCGAGATTGCCGCCTCCCGCCGCCGTGCGCCGCCGGCCAGCGCCGCCCGCGCTCGATCAGAGCGACGTGGCCGCTTGTAAGCCGTCTATTTTAAATCGCACGGTAGAATTTAAATCCCCGAGTACCGGTTCGACGTTATAATCTCAGCCGTCTGTTTTAAATCGGACGGTCCACGTCAGCCCCACGTTATAAAGGCCGGGACTCTTACGCGCTACCCCCTGGGGTTCTCGGAAAATACGAGCTAGCCCCGGAAACTTCTGATCTAGCCCCTGGAACTTCAGAAAATCATGTAAATTCATTTAAAAATCAGTTTGAGCCCCTGGACTTAATAAAAATTAGGAAAACCCCTCTGTTATGTGTAGTTAGACCCCTGGAAATTCTTAAAATAATATAATAGACCCTGTAGTGGGGTGAGTTTACCTTTTTAACCCTATGTAATATTAAATTTAGGAATTTGAATATGTGTGTAGTATTTAAAATTTAAAAGATGGGACAAACACATTGTAAATTCAAATTAAAAACTTTCCTAGTACTTGGAAAACTTTGGAGTGAGATAAAATAGATTTTTGGTTGAAGTGAATCTGTCTAATTGATTATTCACATTTATTAGTTATAGGGACACATTTTTAAGTAGAGAATAATTCTGAAAATTAGTAAAATAAATGTAAAATAGATCACATTAGAGGAGAAGTTCAAAAATATATTATTTAATATTTTAGACCCAAAACCTATTCTGTTTAAATAAGGTGTCTTACTATTTTCATAATAAAGTTCACATTTAGGCATAGGAAATAAATCTGAAAATATAGCAAGCTAGGTATAAATAACTAGGAAATGATAAATAAAGTTTCTAAAATCCAAATAATTCAGTCTAGGGTTGGTAGAAGGTCTGAAGACACATATGAAGTAGGAAAATACCTTTCATGCATACTTGGTAGCTAAAATGTGTATCAATTAAATATAAGAGATTTATTTAAATTAGAAATTCATATATAGTATGCCAACATAAATATGAATACAAAAGTAGAAATCATATGCACATGTTTAAAAGTGCATGTAAGCCCAGAAATCAACACACATAGAGTAACCACAACACATAGGAATGGGAATGGCTTTCATAAATGTGAATGTGTGGTTTGTATGAAGTGGAAGTGTGAACTATGTCTTATGGATTGTTGTTTTCTTTTGCTATGTGTGATGGTATGATGTAGAACCTGCTCCAGAGCAAGTTCTTCCTTTCCAAGATCAGGACTACCCATCCCAAGAGCAGCAGGAAGAAGGCAAGTGTCCTTGACCACTTTGATCCCATACTAGGATGTGTAGATAGAATTATTTGCATTATCAATTGAAAAGATGAAACCCATGCTAGGATGTTTCCCTAGAATTGCATTACCTTGTTTCCTTGTAGCTTGGGTTGGGATTTATCTTATCATGTCATTTGTTATTATGCATATGCTTAGCCATGCTTAGAATGGGATATTTGGGAAGTGAGATCATCAATTTATTTTACCATACTCTTGAATGAGATATTATGAGTTATGTAGAGGTAGGGATCAGGGCAAGTTGGATGTTTTGGTTGGTGCTGGGTGCACGAGACTCGGGTTTGTGTTTAGTACTTGCATGGATCCTAAGGACCGGTTCATGGAGCATGTATCCTGGCTTTACCGTGCCAACCACATGCTGAGATGGGGCAGCTTGGCCAATTAATTAGGTGTATCCCCGGCGTAGTATGGGTGTGTTGGATGGTGCGGGGAATAGGTGTCAGCTGGACTACCATATGAACCGCAAGGCTCAAGAGGGGGCCACTGCAGCGGGGTTGGAGCCTCTTGTATGTTGTTAGGGGTGAAACCTCAGTGGGCCCACGCTCGTCGGGAATCCCTTTGTAAAGGCTTCGTAGTGATATCCTGGCTATACACCTGGGAAGTGTGAATGTGGTTCGTAGCCACTGGCATAATGGAGGTTCATTTAGTCCACCCGGCAACGGGGGATGAAATCACTACATGTGGGTACAGTGGTGCAAACTCTATAGAGTCAAAACTGTCATGACAGCCGTGCTCACGGTCAAGAGCGGCTTGGACCTATTCATGATTAGAGTATGATGACCTTGGAGGTTGTGGATGTTAAGCGGGGAGCTTAACATTGGAAATGATGTTATGGTTATTTGATTATGATGATGGTATGGGAGTTTGGGACCATTTCACCTGTGTAGTAATGTAGGTGCTTAATAAGCTAAGGTGATAGGTATTAATTGCGTAGTGCTTTAACCCTGAGTTCAATCTCTCCTTTCTTTAGCCATGCATGACATAACTTTCCTACACTTGCTGAGTACCGTCGGTACTCAACCTTGCATATTTGTTGGTTTATATTGCTGCTCAGGTAAAGATAATGAAGTGGTGTTTAATGACCAAGACTTTGGACCCGAAGAAGGTTTCTAGGTTCATGGAGTCCCCCGGGCAACGCCTGTGACGGAGCCCACAAGAATAATTATTCCGCTGCTATTTTATGAACTTATTATTGTCCATCGAGACATATACTATGTAAGACTTATTTATATTCGACACCTGGCTTGTAATAAATGATGTTTCACTATTTGTCATCACATGTATGAGAAAATGATCTTGGCATACATGTGATATTCACTTGGTTGTTCTTCGGAAAAACCGGGTATGACAGAAGTGGTATCAGAGCCAAGGTTTCCCGTAGGAACGTGAACCTAGGTAGAAATGGATGTAGCTAAGGACCCTATTTTCTTAAAAACTATTTTACAAAGGTGTGGGTTGAAAAGTGTTATTTAATGGGGTCACTTTCTTCATCTTACCCCAACTTTCATTCAAAATAGGATTTTTGTTTAAAAGTTTATCTAACCTAAGTTTAAATGCTTTCTGTTTTAGATTGTTCGCGTGATTCGCACCGCTCGCAGGTCCATAGGAGGGAGAGTTCCCGTAGTTGCCCTTGCCCAAAGAGAGGAGAGCCGTCCGGTGACGTACCTTTCCTACGGATTGGCAGTAGGAGGCTTGTTGCGCCGTCTTCGACGTATGCTCCAAGCCGCCGGCAATACGGGCAAGCTAATCATACATTATAGCTCCACCAGGACCATCCGTGAGAAGAGGGAAGAATGGACTTCAGAGATGAGGATTATCCACGAAAATCAGCTGCTCAAGATCCACCGCTCTCCAGCTTGTCGAGCGACACAGGTCGATGAGGAGAAGGATGTCACCTGGGAGGCCATCACCTGCCAGAGTCACATCTATCATCGACACCTGGACAGGACTGAGTACATGTATGTCCTCCAGCGCGAGAGTGGTACAACGGAGTACAAGTACCCGCCAGTGCAGCAAGGGACTTCCCATGAGCACATGGACTATGCTTGGAGGATGCTGCTATGCTCAGCACTCGACTGCAGGAGTGTCAGCAAGAGCTTCAGGATGTTCGTGACACCCTGAAGGAAACTGAGGCGTTGCTTCGAGCCCGCTTGAGGGCGAGAGAAAGAGGATATGGGAATGAACTGTGTATCACCGTGAATGACACATGGACTCCTGACTCTCCAGATCGCTGGACGATCAGGCGTCGTCGCACTTCTCCACCAGCAGCCTCCCCATCCAAAGCAGAGTCAGAAGGCATTCTCAATGATGAGGAAGATCCCGAGGAGCCAGCTCAGTGATACGAGTAGTGTAGAGTCTTTCCCTTAGTTAGCAAGATGTCGAATAGTCGAGTCGTTACCTTAGTTAATGGTGTGTTAATGCTTGGTATGTGACGTGAGTTGTGGAAGCCATGAGCAATTGTTCACAGCCTCGTCTTCATATTGTTTTGCTTTGGTGTGTGAACCCACATGAAATAATAGTGCATTTATTTTGTGTGAGACATGAACCCTCAGAAAGTATAACAAAGCCTCAACACTTCAAAGTAAAAACAAGTGAAAGTAGTAAGATCATACGTAATGCTTTAAATTAACATTTGGATGATCATGCTAGATGGCCGGAAGAGGAAAGGGTCGTGCTGCCAACCCCGCCAAGAACAACGATGAGGTCTGCAACCCTCATCTTTCTGGGAGCCAAGACAGGGGTGGACGCCATGAGGGAGTTGATCCCATCCACCAAATGCTTGAAAATCAAAATCAGCTCATCAAGAACCTGACTCAAGTGGTGGCCAACTTGCATCAAGTTCCACCTCCACAAGCTGCACCATGCCAACCAAGATTGAGTGAGTTTCTAGGAACTCAACCTCAGAAGTTTGCAAGTGCTGCTGAACCTCTGGAGGCAGATGACTGGCTAAAGACCATTGAGAGCAAGATGAGGATCATACAGTGCCAAGGGTATGAGAGGGTGCTGTTTGCCTCTCATCAATTGCATGGACCTGCTGCTGATTGGTGGACCGCTTATGTGGCCGCCCATCATGACCCTGAGAACATCACTTGGGAAGAGTTCAAGCGTAGCTTACGCAACCATTACATACCAAGGGGTGAACTCAAAAACAAGAGGAAGGAGTTCTTGGGGTTGCAGCAAGGAAACATGACTGTGAGGGAATACCTCACTAAATTTACTCAACTTTCCCGTTATGCCCCACGGGACATAGAGACTGATGAGCAGAAACAGGATTGTTTCGTGGAAGGACTTACCGCAGAAACGCAGTGTGCAATGTCCTCCAACGAGTATGAAAGCTTCCAAAAGATGGTGGACAGAGCATTTGTGGTAGAAAGGAAGCTGAAGGCCTTGGAAAATGAGAACAAGAGGAAGGCCGGGTGGTCACACCAAGCCTCAGGAAGCAACACCTGCCCATGTCTGATGCAGCAACCCGGAGGGTAGACGAACCGTGCTGCGGTACACTACTCAGCACCAAGAGGGTACAACCCAAACTACAGGCCTCCGGCGGCACCAATACAGCCACAACGTCAGTTCGTACAGCAGCCTCGCCCTACATATCAACCTCGACCAGCAGTGCAAGGACCCCCAAACCAACCCCAAGACAACAAAGGCCAGGCACCTAAGGTTGGGGTGCAATGTTTTAACTGTGGTGAAGTGGGGCACTACGCCCATAAGTGCCCAAAGAAGAAGCCCGCGCAGCCGCAACAACAGAATGTAATGAGAGGACGGGTGAACCACGTCACCGTGGAGGAGGCGCAAGAGGCACCCGACGTGGTAGTTGGTAAGTTTCCTGCCAATTTACACATTGCAACCCTGCTGTTGGATTCTAGTGCTACCCACTCGTTCATTGCCCAAGGGTTTGTTAAGAAGCATGACCTAGCAACAACACAAATGAAACATATGCTAGCAGTAAACTCTCCAGGTGGAGAAATAAGGACAAAACAAGTGTGTCCCAAGGTGAATCTAGACATTGATGGGGTAGTATTTACTGCTAACCTCATAGTGATAAATTCACAAGGGATCGATATTATTTTAGGTATGGATTGGTTGACCAAACATAAAGGAATCATCCATTGTTCGACCAGAATGGTGGAACTAACTCACCCTAGTGGTACAAGAGTAAAGTTTATAACAGTACCAGAGCCTAGGAGGGACATTAAATTAAATCAAGTTGAGGTGAAAGTGGAGGAGATCAGGATTATCAGGGAGTATCCAGACGTTTTTCCGGAGGAATTGCCAGGTATGCCTCCCGATCGGGAAGTGGAATTCGCGATTGAACTAGTGCCTGGAACAGCTCCGATATACAAGAGACCTTATCGGATGGATTCCAAGCAGCTGGGTGAACTCAAGGATCATTTAAGAGAATTGACGGAGAAGGGGTATATTCGTCCTAGTTCCTCACCATGGGGAGCTCCAGTGATATTTGTGCCCAAAAAGGACGGAACCCAAAGGTTATGCGTAGACTACCGTGCCTTGAATAAAGTAACCATCAAGAACAAGTACCCATTACCCCGCATTGAAGACTTGTTTGATCAGTTGAGGGGAGCTTGTGTGTTCTCGAAGATTGATCTCAGGTCGGGATACCACCAACTTAAGATAAGGCAATCTGATATTCCCAGGACAGCTTTCGTATCTCGGTATGGACTGTATGAATACACCGTCATGCCTTTCGGGCTAACTAATGCCCCGGCATACTTCATGTATCTCATGAACATGGTATTCATGGAATATCTGGACAAATTTGTGGTGGTTTTCATAGATGACATTCTCGTCTTCTCCAAAGATGAAGAGGAACATGAGAAACATCTAAGGTTGGTGTTTCATAAGCTGAGAGAGCACCAACTATATGCCAAGTTGGGCAAGTGTGAGTTTTGGCTGAAGAGAGTTCCCTTCTTAGGACATATAATCTCGGACGGAGGAATCTCCGTGGATCCCGCCAAAATCGAGGATATACAGAAGTGGAAGACCCCTGAAAATGTCGGAGAAGTTCGAAGCTTCTTGGAATTGGCAGGATACTATAGACGGTTTATTGAGGGATTCTCTAAGATCTCGAGACCCCTCACCAAACTGTTGGAGAAGGGAATCACATTCACATGGACGCTGCAGTGCGAGACGAGTTTTCAGGAGTTAAAGAAAAGATTGACAACAGCCCCAGTGCTAGTTATGCCACATATGCAGAAGAACTTTACAGTGTACTGCGATGCCTCTGGAAACGGGTTGGGATGTGTTCTCATGCAAGAAGGGCATGTCGTGGCTTATGCATCCCGGCAGCTCCGGAAACACGAGAAGAACAATCCTACACATGACCTAGAACTAGCCGCAGTGGTACACGCGTTGAAAATTTGGCGGCACAACTTGATGGGGAAGAGGACAGAGATATATACGGATCATAAGAGTTTAAAGTACACTTTCACACAGCCAGATCTCAACCTCAGACAAAGGAGATGGTTAGAGCTAATCAATAACTTTGATGTGGGCATCAACTACCATCCAGGGAAAGCAAACGTCGTGGCAGATGCTTTAAGCCGGAAAGTGCAGCTCAATAAGTTGAGCTTGAAGGACATGCCTGCAGAATTGAAGGACTGGGTTATAAGGCTCAATCTATGCCTTGTGAATAGTGGTGAAACCATCGCCATGGAAGTGGACTCCACACTAGAGCGAGAAATACGCGAGGGTCAAAAGAATGACGAGAAGATACAAGAAATCAGGCAACTCATCAAGGAAAATAAAGCCCCTCGTTTCAGAGAGGATGAACAGGGAACGGTGTGGCACGGGAAAAGAATTTATGTGCCAGAAGTAAAGAAGATCCGTGAATTGATTTTGAAGGAGGCTCACGATTCTGACTATTCCCTTCATCCTGGGAGTACGAAGATGTACCAGTACCTCAAGAGAAGGTATTGGTGGTATGGCATGAAGCGAGATGTCGCGGAACATGTTGCCCTATGTGACACATGCCAGTTGGTGAAAGCAGAACATCAACGACCCGCGGGATTATTGCAACCACTCAAAGTGCCTGAATGGAAATGGGAAGAAATCGGTATGGATTTCACAGTGGGATTGCCTAGGACCCAATCAGGATATGATTCAATATGGGTCATCATCGACAGGCTAACCAAGGTAGCTCATTTCATCCCTGTGAAAGAAAGCTACAGCGGATCCAAATTGGCAGAATTGTACATGTCAAAGATCGTGTGTTACCATGGAGTGCCGAAGAAGATAGTGTCGGATCGAGGGACACAGTTCACCTCGAGGTTCTGGCAGAAGTTGCACGAAACCATGGGAACGCATCTGAACTTTAGTTCTGCCTATCATCCCCAAACTGACGGGCAGACGGAAAGAACCAATCAGATTTTTGAGGATATGTTGAGGGCGTGTGCACTCAAAAACAATCGGAGTTGGGACAAGAACTTACCGTATGCGGAATTCTCCTATAACAACAGCTATCAAGCTAGTATGAAGATGTCACCGTTCGAAGCTTTGTATGGGAGGATGTGCAGAACTCCCCTATTTTGGAACCAAACAGGGGAAAGTAAAGTGTTTGGTCCTGAAGTACAACAAGAAGCCGAGGCGAAAGTGAGGGAAATTCGCAACAACTTGAGGATAGCACAGACACGACAAAAGAGCTATGCCGATGTACGGAGAAGAGAGCTCGTTTTCAACGTGGGATACTATGTCTATCTCAAGGTGTCCCCTATCCGAGGACTTCGTCGGTTCAAGGTGAAAGGGAAGTTGTCACCTCGATACATCGGACCCTTTCAAGTTCTGGAGAGGAAAGGTGAAGTGGCGTATCAACTAGAATTACCGGCTCGCCTATCGGATGTGCACGATGTATAACATGTGTCACGGCTCAAGAAATGTCTGAGAACGCCTGAAGAGGTGTTACCCATGAATGAGGTTGACGTAGCTGAGGATTTGTCTTATGCCGAGCAACCATCCAAGATTTTGGAAACGATGGAACGCCTCACAAGAAATAAAAGAATCCAGATGTGCAAGGTGCAGTGGAAGCATCACTCGGAAGAGGAAGCCACCTGCGAGCGAGAAGATGAGCTTAAGGCACAATTTCTGGAATTGTTTTCTTAGAACCACCAATCTCGAGGACGAGATTTCTTTTAAGGGGGGTAGAGCTGTAACACCCCAAAATCCTGTTAAGAGGGGAATTTAAAAATTTTTGGACGTATTGCATGTGTTGCAAAAATTCAAATTCAAACTGGAATTCAAATTAAACTCAAAACAGAAATGAAAAAGAAAAAGAAAAGGAAAAAAATAAACCTCCCTGGCCAGTGGGCCGAAACCCACCAGCCGGCCCATTTATTCCCGCGCCAGCCCGCAGCCGGGCGCACTCCCCTCTTTCTCACTGACACGCGGGGCCCGCCAACCCTTCTTCATCCTCGCGCCCGCGCTCGGCCGGCCGGACTGTTCTCACCTCCGAATCAAAACCGCCCCGGATCCTCGCGTATCCCAGCCGAATTTCGTTCCTGGACGACATAAACTCGATCACAACCGAACGCCGCCCTCCCCCGGCTATATAAACAACGGCATCTTCCCGATTTTCACCTGCGATCGGCTGTTTTTCTTCCCGGTGAGAACCGAAGCTCCGATCACCGTTTTCTCTCGATTTCTGCTCGGGTTCTCTGATCTAACACGCCGATCGTGTTCCACCGCCTCCATGGAACCGCTCAGGTGCAGAAAACTCGGTGGTTTGCGCTTCAAACACAGCACCGACGAGCCTCGCCGTGAATTCACCTCGGACCTCGTCGCCGACCGCTTTTCAGGACCTCCGAGCTCAAGAAAACCCCCAATGTGAGATCCCCGACCTCCCCTCTACCGATCTATGCCGTAAAATCACAGTTCTAGGAAGAATTGACGAAGATCCGAAACTCTTCGGCGAGATCGCCGCCTCCCGCCGCCGTGCGCCGCCGGGCAGCGCCGCCCGCGCTCGATCAGAGCGACGTGGCCGCTTGTGCGCCGTCTATTTTAAATCGCACGGTAGAATTTAAATCCCCGCGTACCGGTTCGACGTTATAATCTTAGCCGTCTGTCTTAAATCGGACGGTCCACGTCAGCCCCGCGTTATAAAGGCCGGGATTCTTTCGCGCTACCCACTAGGATTCTCGGAAAATACGAGCTAGCCCCGGAAACTTCTGATCTAGCCCCTGGAACTTCAGAAAATCATGTAAATTCATTTAAAAATCAGTTTTAGCCCCTGGACTTAATAAAAAATTAGGAAAACCCCTCTGTTATGTGTAGTTAGACCCCTGGAAATTCTTAAAATAATATAATATACCTGTAGTGGGGTGAGTTTACCTTTTTAACCCTATGTGATATTAAATTTAGGAATTTGAATATGTGTTTAGTATTTAAAATTTAAAAGATGGGACAAACACATTGTAACTTCAAATTAAAAACTATCCTAGTACTTGGAAAACTTTGGAGTGAGATAAAAATAGATTTTTGGCTGAAGTGAATATGTCTAATTGATTATTCACATTTATTAGTTATAGGGACACATTTTTAAGTAGAGAATAATTCTGAAAATTAGTAAAATAAATGTAAAATAGATCACATCAGAGGAGAAGTTCAAAAATATATTATTTAATATTTTAGACCCAAAACCTATTCTGTTTAAATGAGGTGTCTTACTATTTTCATAATAAAGTTTACATTTAGGCATAGGAAATAAATCTGAAAATATAGCAAGCTAGGTATAGATAACTAGGAAATGATAAATGAAGTTTCTAAAATCCAAAGAATTCAGTTTAGCGTTGGTAGAAGGTCTGAAGACACATATGGAGTAGGAAAATACCTTTCATGCATACTTGGTAGCTAAAATGTGTATCAAGTAAATATAAGGGATTTATTTAAATTAGAAATTCATATATAGTATGCCAACATAAATATGAATACAGAAGTAGAAATCATATGCACATGTTTAAAAGTGCATGTAAGCCCAAAAATCAACACACATAGAGTAACCACAACACATAGGAATGGGAATGGCTTTCATAAATGTGAATGTGTGGTTTGTATGAAGTGGAAGTGTGAACTATGTCTTATGGATTGTTGTTTTCTTTTGCTATGTGTGATGGTATGATGTAGAACCTGCTCCAGAGCAAGTTCTTCCTTTCCAAGATCAGGACTACCCATTCCAAGAGCAGCAGGAAGAAGGCAAGTGTCCTTGACCACTTTGATCCCATACTAGGATGTGTAGATAGAATTATTTGCATTGTCAATTGAAAAGATGAAACCCATGCTAGGATGTTTCCCTAGAATTGCATTACCTTGTTTCCTTGTAGCTTGGGTTGGGATTTATCTTATCATGTCATTTATTATTATGCATATGCTTAGCCATGCTTAGAATGGGATATTTGGGATGTGAAATCATCAATTTATTTTACCATACTCTTGAATGGGATATTATGAGTTATGTATAGGTAGGGATCAGGGCAAGTTGGATGTTTTGGTTGGTGCTGGGTGCACGAGACTCGGGTTTGTGTTTAGTACTTGCCTGGATCCTAAGGACCGGTTCATGGAGCATGTAACCTGGCTTTACCGTGCCAACCACATGCTGAGATGGGGCAGCTTGGCCAATTAATTAGGTGTATCCCCGACGAAGTATGGGTGTGTTGGATGGTGCGGGGAATAGGTGTCAGCTGGACTACCATATGAACCGCAAGGCTCAAGAGGGGGCCACTGCAGCGGGGTTGGAGCCTCTTTTATGCTGTTAGGGGTGAAACCTCAGTGGGCCCACCCTCGTCGGGAATCCCTTTGTAAAGGCTTCGTAATGATCTCCTGGCTACACACCTGTGAAGTGTGAATGTGGTTCGTAGCCACTGGCATAATGGAGGTTCTTTTAGTCAACCCGGCAACGGGGGATGAAATCACTACATGTGGGTACAGTGGTGCAAACTCTGCAGAGTCAAAACTGTCATGACAGCCGTGCTCACGGTCAAGAGCGGCTTGGACTTATTCATGATTAGAGTATGATGACCTTGGAGGTTGTGGATGTTAAGCGAGGAGCTTAACATTGGAAATGATGTTATGGTTATTTGATTATGATGATGGGATGGGAGTTTGGGTCCATTTCACCTGTGTAGTAATGTAGGTGCTTAATAAGCTAAGGTGATAGGTATTAATTGCGTAGTGCTTTAACCCTGAGTTCAATCTCTCCTTGCTTTAGCCATGCATGACATAACTTTCCTACACTTGCTGAGTACCGTCGGTACTCAACCTTGCATATTTGTTGGTTTATATTGCTGCTCAGGTCAAGATAATGAAGTGGTGTTTAATGACCAAGACTTTGGACCCGAAGAAGGTTTCTAGGTTCATGGAGTCCCCCGGGCAACGCCTGTGACGGAGCCCACGAGAATAATTATTCCGCTGCTATTTTATGAACTTATTATTGTCCATCGAGACATATACTATGTAAGACTTATTTATATTCGACACCTGGCTTGTAATAAATGATGCTTCACTATTTGTCATCACATGTATGAGAAAATGATCCTGGCATACATGTGATATTCACTTGGTTGTTCTTCTGAAAAACCGGGTGTGACACGGGATCATTTCTACCAGGGGCTTAACCCACTCCTGAAGGACAAACTGGTGATGTTCAATCGCGGCAGCCTCAACGATATAATTGATGCTGCGATTGTTCAGGAGGACTCCGGCAAGGAGTTAGCGGCGGCGGAGAGGAAGCGAAGCGCGCCGCAAAGCAGCAGAGAACAAGGTGGTCCTTCTCAAAAATACCGGATGGTGAATCGCCCACCATTGGGTCCACGCTGGCAGCCACCACATAGGTCAATGCCATTCTGCGGTCGGCCCTATTCCCGATCAGCATTCAGGCCGACACTGCCAGTCCCACCTCTGCAGCAACAACAGCAGCAGCAGGCGATGCCACGTGCGTATGCACCTCAGCAGTGCATGCCGGGATTTCGTCCCCCAAGCACTGGACAAGCAGCAGCCACATGCTACAAATGTGGTCGTCCAGGACACTTCGCCAACAGTTGTCCGGAGAGGCAAGGAGGCGGAGTTGCACCACAACTTCTGGGTAGGAATCAGCCCCAGAACCCTACTAATGCGCGGCGGGCAAACCCTAGGCCCGGCACCGTCCACCAACTTGCCATAGAGGATGTGCCGGAGGGTGAGCCAATCCTTGCGGGTATGTTCCAACTCCACCAGCATCCCGCCATAGTATTGTTTGATTCAGGCACCACGCACAATTTTATTAGCCAAGCTTCCATTGCTTAACACAGCTTGCAAATACTACCCACCTATAGGCCATATTTGATTTGTTCACCGGGTGGGAAGATTTCAGCAAGCGTAATGGTTTCCAAAGCACCATTATGCTTAGCGGGTAGAGTGTACCCTACGTCTCTCATAATATTAGAGGGACAGAAGGTCGATGTCATCTTAGGGATGTCGTGGTTAACCCGCCATGGCGCTGTTTTAGAGACCGTCCTTCGAATCGTGCACTTGAACTCAGAAGTGCACGGATCTCACTCCTTATTTCTGAACAGTCCAGAAATGAAACTTCCAAGTGTCTATCACTCCACAACCATCAGATTGGAAGACAGTCCAGTGTTCCGAGAGTTCCCTGACATGTTCCCGGATGATTTACCGGGGATGCCACCCGACAGAGATGTGGAGTTCAAGATTGAACTTGCACCGGGAACTATGCCAATATCCCGAAGACCGTACAAGATGGTGCCCAAGGAATTGGCTGCACTGAAGACTCAGCTAATGGACTTGCTAAAGAAGGGTTTTATTAGGCCGAGCTCCTCGCCATGGGGCTGTTCGGCATTATTCGTGAAGAAGAAAGACGAGACGTTGCGGCTTTGCGTGGACTATCGTCCATTAAACGCCGTAACCATCAAGAACATGTACCCATTGCCACGGATCGACATGTTGTTTGATCAGTTGGTCGAAGCAAAGATCTTTTCCAAGATGGACTTAAGATCCGGGTACCATCAGATTAAAATATGGGCTGAAGATATTCCGAAGACGTCTTTCTCGACGAGGTACGGACTTTATGAGTACCTGGTCATGTCCTTCCGCCTCACCAATGCTCCAGCTCACTTCACGTATTTTATGAACTCGGTATTCATGCCGGAGCTGGATATGTTTGTCGTGGTCTTCATCGATGACATATTGGTATATTACAAGTTGGAAGAAGAGCACAACAAGCATCTGCGTATAGTCTTGCAATGGCTGCGGGATCACAAGCTATACGCGAAATTCAGCAAATGCAAATTCTGGATATTGCAAGTGCCTTTTCTCGGGCATATCATCTCAGCGGAGGATATCACTGTAGACCCAAGTAAAACCACGCAAGTGCTGAATTGGAAGTCCCCGAGAACTGTTCACGAGGTACGGAGTTTCCTCGGACTCACGAGATATTATCGGAGGTTTATTTCGAACTTCTCGAAGATTGCCAAGCCTATGACGGAGCTGCTGAAAAAGGCTACCAAATATGTTTGGAGTCCAGCATGTGAAGCAGCATTCAAGGCTTTAGTCAAGAACGTAACATCAGCACCGGTTTTGGCGCAGCCAGATACAACAAAACCGTTCGATGTGTACTGCGATGCATCCAGCATTGGGCTCGGATGTGTGCTGATGCAAGACCGAAGGGTGGTCGCGTATGGGTCATGGCAGCTCAGAAACCATGAGCAGAATTATCCAACTCACGACTTGGATCTCGCTGCCGTGGTACTTGCGCTTAAAATATGGAGGCACTACCTACTCGGTAACCTCGTACATTTATATACCAACCACAAAAGCCTCAAGTACATATTCACTCGGAAGGAGCTGAACATGAGGCAGCGAAGATGGTTAGAATTGATAAAGGATTACGAAATAGAGATCCATTATCACCCCGGCAAGGCTAACGTAGTGGCAGATGCGCTGAGCCGCAAGTCACACGTCAACAATCTGACCATCACACCGTTGGAAGAGAGCGAACCACCACTGCATGTGATTCCACACGGAGCTCTCTACAACTTAGCTTTGATCCCCACCATCCATGAAGAGATAGCGGCTGCTCAGAAACATGACAAGGGCATGTCACATTTGCGGAGACGTATAGACAGTGGGGAGCTGAAATGTTTCCGGAAGGACAGAGACGGCGTCCTATGGTTCAAGGACCGGATCCTCGTACCCCGTAACCCGGAGTTACGGAAGAAAATCATTGATGGGGCTCACTTGTCAAAGTTTTCAATTCACCCCAGCACCAAAAAATGTATCAAGAACTCAGAAGCAAGTTTTGGTGGACACGAATGAAGCGGGAGATCGCAAAGTACGTGTCCGAGTGCGACACATGTCAAAGGGTGAAGGCAGATCATATGCGGAAACCGGGACTGCTGCAACCACTGGGTGTTCCTGCCTGGAAGTAGGAAGATGTGAGCATGGACTTCATAGTTGGTTTACCCACCACCTTTCAGAAACATGATTCTGTGTGGGTGATCGTCGACCGTCTCACCAAAGTTACCCGTTTCATCCCGGTCAACACCAACTACAACGCCAAGAAGTATGCTGAACTGTACATCTCACGGATCCTATGTTTGTACGGCGTACCACGTACCATCATATCGGATCAGGGCACTTTATTTGTGTCCTGTTTTTGGGAGCAGCCACACGCTGCGTTGGGGACGAAGCTGATCCGTAGTTCAGCATACCACCCGCAAACGGATCGACAAACTGAGCGGGTAAACAAAATTTTAGAAGATATGCTACGAGCTTGCGCTATCAACCACGGCAAGAATTGGGATGATCACTTGCCGTTGGCCGAGTTCTCATACAACATTGGAGAAGACACCTATTACAGTTCGAAGTCGGGGATCACATATACCTACGTGTGTCTCCAATGAAGGTCGTGAACAGATTCAGGGTGAGGGGAAAGTTGGCACCCCGATTCATCGGTCCATTTCAGATTGTAGAAAGATGTGGATCAGTAGCATAACGGCTGAAATTACCAGAAGCACTCTCCGGTGTGCATGACATCTTTCACATCTCCCAGCTGAGGAAGTGTCTCAAGCTATCAACTACCATTCAGCTGGAGGATATAGAGGAACTGAAACCGGATCTCACGTATCGGGAGGAACTGGTTCAGATTATAGATGAAAAGGCCCGAATCACATGCAACCGTAGGTTGTGGTTCGACAAAGTTCTATGGAATAATCACTCCGTAGACGAAGCGACATTGAAGAGCGAAGGATTTCTTCGCGCTAACTACCCCGACTTTTTCACGTCGCATATACGGTAATTTTCCACCGTCCTCTCTCTCATTTTCACCTTATAATATCGGGACGAGATTCTTTTAAGGGGGAGGAATGTAATGGCCTAAGTTTTTGGTACATATTCAAGTGTTGATTACCACACACACACTTCATTTGAAGAAAGTTTATTAACACCTTTGAAGAGCAAGTAAACACCATCAACATGATCATTAGAGAATAAACTCACAAAATGCAAAAGTGGTATTTCCCACATGCATCATATAGGGGCTGGGTATATAAAAAACTCCTACACCTTCCTTGGAATGTCCATGCCAAGTTTCACCCAAATTCAAAACCTTTTTGAAGTCCTTTTGGGTATAGCTAGAAAGAGGGTGGTTTGAACTCAAATTCAAATTCAAACTGTTTTCATCCCATGAATTCAAAAGTGGGAGGCATATTCTCAGTCAGCACATTTTTGTGAACTTACGCACCAATTTTCACCCAATTTGGATTTGATCTTGACATGAGCTAGGTTTAACAAATTCAAACTCCATTTGAAATTGAAAACTGCATATGTGCTGAAAACATGTCCAAACAAAATCCAATTTGCATTCCATCCAATTCAAATGGCTCAGGGGTAGATAATTCAAATGACCAAGGTTAATTTGGTCTCTACCGTTTAGAGCAGTGGAGAAAAGTTGATTTCAGAGGTTAAAACCCTGGGTGGGACCCACATGTCAGCAACTGAAGCAATTCAACCGACTGAAGTCACCAGGCTCGGTTCTTACGTGCACCCGCGAGGTCGCCACGGCGATTGCCGACCGCTGCCACCTCCTGGTCGCCGATCACCACCTCAACCGACGTCCCCAGCTATTTAGCTGCGAGCTGCTGCCGGCAGCAGCTCACCTTTCCACTGCTTCGACGTGTCCAGCGCTGAAAACACCGAGCTGGTCGCCGCACCGTCCACCGCATCACCTCGCCGTTGACCGGCCAAAGCAGTGCCTTCCACCGTGAGCGGAGGCTACAAACGGCACCGCCGACCCTTGCTCGACGAGTTACAGCCCTCAGCTGCTCGTCATCAGCTTCGGTGAAGCTTGGCCGAGCCGTTCTTTCATCGCTCTGTTAACCGACCAACATGTCCCTGAGGTTCGCATCCAAGTCTAGTAGCTCTCCCCGAATTCCCTAGGTCCCTCTTAGCGCCGGTTAGCCGGAATTTCAATCTTTCCGATGATCACCGTATAGATCACCGAGAACCAAAACTTGAAATTTGCCTCGAACACTTGATCACCAGGGATTCTGGTCGAAATGAATCTAGAGTAGCACCTCGCGGTCACCTTAGCCAAATTCTAGCGGTGATGATCAACCTGATGAGCATAGCACCGGAATTTGGCCATCGCCGGTAAAAATAGCTCGGGTCGCCGGTGAAGTCTATTTTCCCGGTGATCTCCGGCCAAGCGAAGGGCAGTGTTAGCTTCCTCGTGCCCCAATGGTGCTTTTCAACCCATTGGTTGATCGTGTTCACCGCCGAGACGAGCTAGCACCGCCGGACCTGAGCTCCTCTTCCGCCTCAACCGTCGCCGACTAGGTTTCCGACGATGTCAAGGTCCGAGAATGTGACCCGGCGTGTGTGCCGTGTTCCAAGGATCATGTAGGAAGAAACCGCGTAGCAAATTAGGCAGTAGCGGCCGAGAACGACCCGCGCCACCAGCGCTGGAAGTCGCGCGCTGGGGCGCTGGCGGGAGGTAGACGAAGGCACTGTGCGTGGGACCCACGTGCAGTGTTTTAAACATTTCCCAATTTTCAGATTTAGTTCAAACTTCAAACCCACATAACTTTGGCTAGGAAACTCCAAATTGAGTGAACCAAATTTTGTTGGATTCAGCTCTCTGAGTACTTATCAGCAAATAAGGTTTCACTTCATAAAAATCCTTAGTTCTCTAGAATTAAGTCCTCAAATTTTAAAGTTGTTAGAATTTTAACTGGAGAACCGTTTGGATGAAAATTCTGAAATCTTGCTGGGATGTTCACAAAATAACCTTGAGCTACCATAAAAATTTCAGATCCATTTGAGCTCATTTGATCCACCTAATGGTGTGATTAATGAAACTGTTCCAAGGAAAATAGAAAATGTCCAGAAACATTTTCAGAATTCCTCTGAAATTGTGTAGCTCATATCTTTAGTTAGGAACCTTCAAATTAAGTAAAACCAACTCCATTAGAACCCTCTGAAAATCTAGTTTTCAGAAAGTCATTGCTTGCTCCATGAAGAACCCTAGAACACCCTAAGAGCTCCAATTAAGGTCAAGTACATAATTATTTGTGGAGAGCTCAAATGAGCTTTGCTGCAAATAAAACTTTAACAAGTCTCTGTTTACGTTGTATCCAAACCCCAGTAAAAATTTCAGAGTCATTGGGTCTGTCTAGTAAGACCTATAGTCTTCACAAATTTAAATTCAATTCAAATGCATTAAATTAATACATATACATGTTATATCATTGTAGTCGCTAAGGTTGAGGAGGAACCCGAAGTCTTAGACTTCGTCACTCTGGAAGAGCAGCTAGCCTACGACCAAGAGCACCAAGGCAAGCTCCGGTTTGCATTGACCCTTTTTACAAATTTTTACTGTTTTGAGAACTTACTTTGACTACCATTACTGCTTGCATTAGAGTCTTTTTTGAAAACCCAAATGCATAGCCAAGAAGACCATGGGTTGGGATTAGGATTGAAAACTCTGTTTAGCTACTGCAATGCTAGGGTAGTGTAGGATTCAGTACAAGTCGAGTAGTTGGAACTACTCGTGAGGATAGGCTAGAGGCACTCGACTCGGGTAAAGGTAGCAAATGAAACACATGGCAAGAAAAATGAGAGCAAGCGGAGAGTAAGGGCAGCATGACTTTGGGGCCTGTGTGCTATAGCTCCGCTTGTGACGATTGAGGACCGAGCCGTATGCGGGCCTGTTGAACAAGCTAGAACAGTACCGAAGACCTACCGGCTATATGGGAACCGGGAAACCGATGTAACTCGGGTAGCTGGGTATTGAGGCATTGCCTGTCGTTCAGAGGGTAGGTTGAGAGCTTGAGGTGTAAATCGGCTGGCGGCACTGAGATGCGCGTGCAGAGACCTCTTGCTCGGGACGATAGGACCGGTTCAATATTTGGCTAACGGGTGATAGGTGGTTGCGTACGGCGTCCGTGATGGTTGCTGTAGGCAGCATCGAGTACGGGCATATGTGACGGGTTATTCGGGTAACCCTGTAGGTATAAATCGATTATAATCACCGTCCCTCGTGGTCAGTGAGTACCACTTGTTCACTGTACCGTGACGTAGAAAGAACAGGCTAGTTACATGTTAAAATGTTGCTGATTGAAAGATGGACTTTGATTGTTAATGATTTGTTGTAGTTTAGAGCTAACTAAAGTTCTTTTCAACTTTGGGCAAAGTACATGAGAGAAATGTGTTTCTTGTTTGATTGCGGCTCTCTCATGTGCCTTAGCGTAAAGGCTCCACAACCTGTTGCTAAAACTTGAAAGTAAGGTTCCACTAATTAGGTGAGTCCTGGCAACTTATTTTACCTCATGTAACCTATAACCCTCCATATAGAAGTTTCATATTTAGGAGAGACGGGTCAGTCTTGCTGAGCCATCGTGCTCATTGCTTGTGTTTGAAGCTTTTGCAGGGTTCTATGAGGAAGGGACTCCCGAGGAGGATATGGAACCCCCGGAGGGGAACCCCGTCGAGTGGGATTCGTGCACGCCACCGTGTTAGTGTGTGTGCGTGCTAGAAGGGAGACGTTCACGGGCTGAACGTGAACTCGATGCGTAGTCTACACCCGTGAGTGTAGACTGAATATATTTTGTTGTATAAATGTTCATAAACCTTTTTATGTAATAAAACTTTGCTTTCGCTTTGTACCTTTGATGTGTGTTATTCAGTGCTGTACAACGCAGCACCCCTCAGCGTGATCCTGGCTCGACAAGACCATGGGTGGTGTCAGTTTTCCCTTTTCTTCTTTCCTTTTGGACAGCACCAGTCTCTATTTTCTTGCTAAATGACTGCTGCAATTTCCGTATTTTATTACCCTCTTCTCTAAGGTTCTCATGTCTTTTCTATAGATGCCGATCACTAGGAGCACAACGTGTATGAGCACTCGCCCGCAACCTCTTGGATGTTTACTTAACCCCTTAGAGATTTCCGTGGACTGTTTTGGGAGGAGGTGAAAGTGGAGCCCCATGTGGAGGGAGCTAATCACTCAAGTCCTATGGAAGAGGAAGAGGACCTGGAGGAAGTAAAGCCACACTGGTACGCACCCCAGGAGGAGTACCATACGGACTTACATCGGGAGGAGGAACCCTGTGAAGCTGAACCGCAAGGATATGAGCAAGGAGAGGAGCCACCACATGCTGCGGCTGAAAATGAAGATGATGAACCGGTGTTCCGTTTTGCTCAGGAATTTTGCCCTAATGGAATGGAGGGAGGACATGCAGCCAAGGAGTTGAGAGAGTTTCTTGATTGCTTCAACTTATACCCTGAGTACCTTACCAAGAAAATCCCTCATCTCGGACATGATGAATGGAAAGCTGAAGTGATGATCCTCTCTAATGGTAGGGTTGTCAAACGGCACTTCACACCAACCAGGATATCCACAAATGAGGAAACTATTGACGACGCTGTTGGTGATATGCCCAAGAGGCAATCATAACAATTCGGATAAAGGCCTGACGGATATTTGATCCATATGAAATTAGGGTACTAATGGGCCTGTGACCTAAAAGCCCATTAGCGCGCCTATAAATATGAGGGGTAGGGTTAGGGACAGAGGACTCCACCAGATAGCAGTCCCAGCCACCGCCCCTCACAGGTCAGCCGCCGAAACCCCTGCCGCGCGCACAGTGCTAGCACACCGACGCACGGCGTTCCTCCCTGTACGTGTGGACTCTGTGGAGGCGCTGCTGTTACTGCTGCACTGATCGGCTACGACGCGCATCTACGATCCGCTGCGCTGTGCGTCTAGTGGTAACGATCCATGACCTTCTTACTCGCATGTTTCCTGGGTGATACGGTCGAATTGCTAGAGTAGCGCATCCCTATTTCACTACAGTGGTACCAGAGCCGACTTGCGTAGTTTTTGGTCTGGATCTTAGATGCGATCTACTGCAGACAAGTTCATATGATGAATTTTTATAGTTCGGCTTTTGGGGTTTGGAATTGGTTAGAGTAGATTGCCATCATATGACTAAAGGATTAGTTCGTGCTCCTTCTCTGCTGTGTGCGCAACCTGTCCCTACCGGCTGGAATCACCATCGGGACTAATAGTGTACATAGCTAACAGATTGAGCCAACAGATCACGGTCATGTGTCGCGATCTTCTCGTGGATAACCAGTCACAATGAAAATTGAGGCATTCTGAATGGCTCAGATTCGGGTTGATCTGATCAATTCGATGAGATTTTCATAGTGATTTCATAGATGCGATCTATGTAATTCCGTTTGGTATCTCGACCCCCCGCCCGCTAACCGGCTAGCGGGACCGCCGTTTCTATCTGCTATAGTGACATCATTAAGTTGTTTCGCGATAGACATCGTTCTACGCTTAACTTGTTTTTGCAGGGAATGATGTGAATGGTATGGCCTAAATATGATGTGATAATCTGTGTGTAAAATTCGTGCAGCCTGCGTGTTGCAAATTTAACACAACCGGGTTGAGGTTGTCACATATTTGTATAACGACCTGCGTGTCGCCCTGTGATGCCTGATCTCTCATGTAATTTATTTGATAGCTATTAGATGTATTAGCTTCTTTTATATTCATTGAGAAACCTCAAGCATGATGGCGATGGTGATCACCATAAGAAGGGAGACATGGCGGTGTAGATCATGATGGAACCATGGTGATGGAGACCACTATGATCCTAAAGGCCATACTATTCACATATATGATATGATCGTATGCCTGTGATGTTTTACTATTCTTTTCATGCTTTTCATACGGTGGATGTTTTGTCATGATAGAATAGCTTCCCTCGGAAAAGTTGAATATTTGATGCCATTTACCTATAGCTGCACCTATGTTGTTTTGATCGTTGTATGGTAGGTTTGCCAAAGCAAAATACCGTCATCTGTCATAATGAATAGGGTGAATGTTGGACATTCACATGCATAGTATTGGTTTACTCAACAAAGCTATCAAAACGGTTTTGGGCTTTATGGCACAGTGTTGGGAGCCGGGGCATTGGATGTCACCCAACAAATAAGAATCATATAGAGATATGATTAACAATGGTTGTTTACCTATGTCACTAATTTTCTAGCAGTGAAGCCAAAGCTCACTAGGAATTAGTGAATATGAATCTTGGACCACTATATGTCGTTAGAGGGAGGACGATGCTCAAATAGTGGTGGTGTCTTTTATTAAACTGTTAATAAAAGATTGGTACATAACATAGTGCTAAAACCTTGCATATTTATTTTCTATTGTAGATCATGTCTGCTAGTAACAATTCCGGTTTCAATTTGCGATCTATGCTTGAGAAAGAAAAGCTCAATGGAGCTAACTTTATTGATTGGTACCGCAACCTGAGAATTGTTCTGAGGCAAGAGAAAATTGAGTATGTTCTTGAGCAACCATACCCCAATGACCTCCCCGATGATGCAAATGCAGCAACTCGCAGGACTTATGAGAAGCACTGCGATGATGCGCTTAATGCAAGCTGCCTCATGCTTGCCACAATGTCCCCTGATCTACAGAAACAATATGAGCATGCAGATGCTTATTCTATGATTCAGGGACTACGTGGAATGTTTGAGAACCAAGCAAGGGCTGAGAGGTACAACATCTCAAAGTCCTTGTTCTCATGCAAGCTGGCAGAAGGTAGCCCGGTCAGTCCCCATGTAATCAAGATGATTGGTTACATTGAGACTTTGGACAAACTTGGTTCTGAACTCAAGGATGACCTGGCTATTGACGTTATTCTCCAGTCACTCCCACCGAGCTATGAGCCATTTATATTGAATTATCAAATGAATGGCATGGAGAAAACGTTGGCTGAATTGCATGGGATGCTTAAAACAGCCGAGGAAAGCATTAAGAAAAACACCACTCATGTGATGATGGTTCAAAAGGAGAATAAAAAGAGGAAGCGTGTGATGCATCCTAAAGGAAAGGGAAAGGTTCCCAATGAGTCTTCAAGCTCAAAGCCAAAGGGCAAATCAGGCCCTTCTCCTAATGATGAATGCTTCCACTGTCATGCTAAGGGGCATTGGTCTAGGAACTGCAAGAAGTACTTGGAGGATAAGAAGAAGAAAGGGAGTGAGACTTCCACTTCAGGTATAAATGTTATAGAAATCAATATTGCTACATCTTCTAGTGAATCATGGGTATTTGATACCGGATCAATGATTCACACTTGCAAATCGTTGCAGAGTATAAGTGAGACTAGAAGATTTGCAAAAGACGAGTTGGATGTTCGGGTCGGCAATGGAGCAAAGGTTGCTGTCATAGCTGTCGGAACTTATCACTTGTCATTACCCTTAGGATTAGTTTTGGAATTAAATAATTGTTATTGCATTCTTTCTTTGAGCAAGAACATTATATCTTCTTCATGTTTGGAAGAAGTTAATGGTTATGAGATTATAATAAAGAACAAATGTTGTTCTATTTATTATAATAATATTTTATATGCTCAATGTCCATTAGTGAATGGATTATATGTTCTTGATCTTGAGGATAAAACAGTCTATAACATTAATACAAAAAGGGCTCGACGAAATGATCTAAATCCCACTTTTATTTAGCATTGTCGCTTAGGTCATATAAATGAGAAACGCATTGAGAAACTCCATAAAGATGGTTTGTTAAGATCATTTGATTTTGAATCACTTGACACATGCGAGTCTTGTTTGCTTGGGAAGATGACCAAAGCACCCTTCACTGGTCAAAGTGAGAGGGCAAGTGACTTGTTGGGACTAATACATCTTGATGTATGTGGACCAGAGGTGATTTTCAGTATTTCATTACTTTTACCGATGACTTTAGTAGATATGGATATGTCTATCTAATGAGGCACAAGTCTGAATCTTTTGAAAAGTTCAAAGAATTTCAGAATGAAGTACAAAATCAGTTGGGCAAGACAATTAAACTTCTACGATCTGATCGTGGGGGTGAATATTTGAGCCATGAATTTTATGATCATTTAAAACAATGTGGAATTGTTCCACAGTTGACTCCACCTGGAACGCCCCAATGGAATGGGGTGTCCGAGCAGAGGAACCGAACCTTGTTAGACATGGTTAGGTCGATGATGAGCCAGACTGATCTTCCACTACCCTTTTGGGGTTATGCTCTTAAAACTGCTGCGTTTACACTAAACAGAGTCCCAACTAAGTCTGTTGAGAAGACACCATATGAGATGTCTACCGGGAAACGTCCCGGATTGTCTTTCCTCAAAGTTTGGGGATGTGATGCTTATGTCAAACGTTTGACGTCAGACAAACTTACTCCCAAATCAGACAAATGCTTCTTTGTGCGATATCCTAGGGAAACCAAAGGATATTATTTTTATAATAAAACGGAGGGTAAAGTGTTTACTGCTCGCAATGGTGTCTTCTTGGAGAAAGAGTTTCTCTCAAAAGGAGTTAGTGGGAGCAAGGTGCATCTTGAAGAAATTCAAGAAATATTTGAAAATGTTTCGGCACCCTCTAATCCTATACAGGATGTACAAGATGTTGTACAACCACTTCATGAAAACCAGCCCCACGAAGGTCTACAAGAGTACGTCGTGCAACTGAAAAGTTGACACTCCTAACCACGGAACCACAGGACATGGTATTGTTGGACAATAATGAGCCTGTGACCTACACTGAAGCAACAATGGGACCCGACTCTGAGAAATGGCTTGGAGCCATGGAATCCGAAATAGAATCCATGCATGAGAATCAAGTTTGGAACTTGGTTGATCCAATCGATGGTGTGAGACCGATCGATTGCAAATGGATTTTCAAGAAAAGACTGATATGGATGGAAAAGTTCACATCTATAAAGCACGATTGGTGGCGAAAGGTTTCAAACAAATTCAAGGTGTTGATTATGATGAAACATTTTCCCCGTCCCTATGCTAAAGTCTGTTCGGATTCTCCTAGCAATTGCTGCATATTTTGATTATGAAATATGGCAGATGGATGTCAAAACAACCTTTCTTAATGGGAGTCTGACTGAGGATGTGTACATGACACAACCTGAGGGTTTTGTCGATCCTAAAAATGCTAGAAAAATATGCAAACTTCAAAAGTCCATCTATGGATTGAAGCAAGCATCTCGGAGTTGGAATCTACGTTTTGATGAAGTGGTCAAAGGGTTTGGTTTCATCAAGAACGTAGAAGAACCTTGTATTTACAAGAAGGTTAGTGGGAGCGCACTTATATTTCTGGTCCTATATGTAGATGACATATTGTTGATCGGAAATGACATTCCAGTACTAGATGCTGTTAAATCCTCATTAAGGAAAAGTTTCTCAATGAAGGATTTAGGAGAGGCAGCGTACATTTTGGGCATAAAGATCTATAGAGATAGATCTAAAAGGTTAATTGGATTAAGCCAAGACACATATATTGACAAGATATTGAATCGGTTCAATATGCAAGATTCTAAGAAAGGTTTCTTGCCAATGTCACATGGCATCACTCTAAGCAAAAGTCAGTGTCCTTCGACGCCTGATGAGCAAGAGAGGATGAGAACGCTTCCTTATGCTTCGGCTATTGGATCTATCATGTATGCCATGTTGTGTACACACCCAGATGCATCCTATGCTCTAAGTGTTACGAGCAGGTATCAATCAGATTATGGTGAGGCTCATTGGACAGTTGTCAAAAACATTCTTAAGTACTTGAGAAGAACTAAGGATGTATTCCTAGTGTTTGGAGGTGAAGAAGAGCTCGTTGTAAGAGGTTACACCGATGCTAGCTTCCAAACAGACGAGGATGACTCTAGATCGCAATCCGGTTTTGTGTTCTGCCTCAATGGAGGGGCAGTGAGCTGGAAAAGTTCCAAGCAAGACACAGTAGCAGATTCAACGACGGAGGCGGAGTATATTGCAGCTCCTGAAGCTGCAAAGGAAGCTGTTTGGGTCAGAAAATTTGTTTCTGAGTTGGGTGTTGTTCCTAGTGCGTCCGGACCTGTGGATCTCTATTGCGACAATAATGGAGCCATTGCACAGTCAAAGGAGCCTAGATCACACAAAAGATCCAAACATATACTACGACGCTATCATCTGATTCGAGAGATTATCGACCGAGGTGATGTGAATATATGCAAGGTGCATACGGATTTGAATATGGCAGATCCGTTGACAAAACCTCTTCCACAATCAAAGCATGAGACGCATACGAGATCTATGGGTATTAGATACTTACATCAGTGATCCTAGTGTGTAGTGGGAGACATGTGTCATAGCTATGTTATTAACTATTTGAGTAACTATTATTCACATTGATCATCAAGTATGTGACTTGTTCGTGAGACTCTTTATTAATTATAATGTTACTCAAAATGATCCCTAGTCTACATCGTTATATGAGATAATGATAGTACGCAGACTAGCACATGTATTAATTGATGATCACGTTTCACGGATCATGGATATGGAGATATCAAATTAATAATGTGAACACATGTTAGTGAACATGGTGTTGGATAGACCCATTCCGAGACACTGTTGGGATTGTTATTTACATATGTGCCATCAGTTCGTCTTGAGTGATACACCTGCTAGATTCTTTGACCTGAGATCGCCATTTTTTCTCACTATGTGTAGTTGTGCACTTTAAAACTATCAAACGCTACTCCGTAACTGGGTGGTCATAAAAATTGTCTTCAGGTGCATGATGAAGCATGGAATGAGATGTGTGCGGATCAAGATGGGATTTGCCCCTCCTAAATAACAGGAGAGATATCTCTGGGCCCCTCGAGATAGTTGGATTGAAAGTGCATGGCCATGCCAAAATGATTAAAGAGTTAATCATTATGACTAAAAGTTAGTCATAGATTGACTCCACTATTTGATCGAGTGAATGGTCGAGCTATCACAAGGATGGCACGTATCTCGCCTTGAGCTTGACTGGTATCGTGTGGCAAAGGAATTAGCATGTGAATGTATCTAGGTTCAGCCGATATGATCTTTATGTACATTCGGGAGTCAGTATGTCCTGCTAGGTACCTCTACTGACTTGTGTTTGAAAACGGTTTTCATTCATAACCGACTGTACATGAACCTAACGGGTCACACACTTAAGGGGATGGAATATTGAAAAACTTGGCTATATGATTGTCTCTAGTGCAAGTGGGAGATTGTTGGTGATATGCCCAAGAGGCAATCATAACAATTCGGATAAAGGCCTGATGGATATTTGATCCATATGAAATTAGGGTACTGATGGGCCTGTGACCTAAAAGCCCATTAGCGCGCCTATAAATATGAGGGGTAGGGTTAGGGACAGAGGACTCCACCAGATAGCAGTCCCAGCCGCCGCCCCTCACAGGTCAGCCGCCGAAACCCCTGCCGCGCGCACGGTGCTAGCATACCGACGCACGGCGTTCCTCCCTGTACGTGTGGACTCCGTGGAGGCGCTGCTGTTACTGCTGTGCTGATCGGCTACGACGCGCATCTACGATCCGCTGCACTGCACGTCTAGTGGTAACGATCCATGACCTTCTTACTCGCATGTTTCCTGGGTGATACGGTCGAATTGCTAGAGTAGCGCATCCCTATTTCCCTACAGACGCTGCATGGGATGCACCCACTGGGCTATGCTACATCTTTCGTGGGCAGCTTGGAGACACTACCTTTGAGTTGCACCCGCGCTTAAAGAGCGATACTAGGGAGATCATTGGACCCCCATGAAAGAGTTCATTCCGAATCACAAGTTGTTAACAGAACCCAGAGAATGCTCGTGGAGTTGGGAAACCGCTATGCACACAAAAGAGGAGATCTCCTACCTCCGCAAGAAGGTGTACTTGCTGGAAAAACAAGAAGAGATTTGTGTCAATGCTGAAATTAATGGAGTGGCAGTGTCACACGCCACTACATGGTCGGCCAACTCACCATGGCGTGCACCCATGTATGGTCCACCTTCGCCGTACCAGCCACCTTCACCACTCCATAGCCAGGACAGCCACGGCTCTCACAATTAAGTTTTAGGTTCCCTAATTAATAAGTTGTAAAAAGAATGCTTATATCATAGTAGTTTTAATTAGTGTGGTGTGCTGAAATTTTCTATGGTGTTTGCTATTGCTTGTGTGCTTGGTTATGATTTGTGGGACGCTTCGGCGAATATCCACATCTGCATATAGTAGAGACATGTGGGATGCTTCGGCACTTGTCCACATCCTCATATAGGTTTATATTAATAAAAGAGCTGCTTAGTCTCATATACCTTGATGCATATAGTTGGGAAATCACTTATCTCAAATCTGAATTCTATCTCCTACCCTCCTCTCACAGATGCCGAGGGAACATCATAACCGCAACCCTCGGAACACTCGTGGTGATAACTTAACACACGAGGGTGGTGATGACAACATGAAGTTCCTAAGGATGTCAACCTTGGGGCTGGTGCAAGCAACATTGAGCGCCTGATAGCTATGCAAAATCAGCTTATGTAAACCATGGTGAAAACATTGAGACAACTGCAAGCTAACAACAACAATAACCTCAACAACATTCCTGCACCCTTACCACCTCCACCACCACCACCGCCGCCTCACAACAGATTGGGAGAGTTCATGAGGACTATGCCGCCTACTTTTTCACAAGCTAATGATCCTATGGAGGCCGATGATTGGCTGAAATCGGTGGAGAAGAAGCTTTCTATTGTTCATTGCAGTGATCGGGATAAGGTTCTCTTTGCATCACATGAACTAATTGGAGCAGCCGCTGATTGGTGGGACGCCCTTTGCAACGCTCATGCTAATCAGGAGGCAATCACTTGGGCTGAATTCATGGATAATTTCCGCTCTCACTATGTTTATGAAGGAGTTACGATACTGAAAAGGCAAGAGTTTGAAAGTCTCAGGCAAGGGAGGAAGAGCGTGAATGAGTACCTAAACAAGTTCACACAATTGTCAAGGTATGCTCCAGAAGATGTTAACACGGACCGCAGGAAGCAATACTTGTTCATGGGAGGTCTAAACAATGAGATTCAAGTTCAGCTGCTCAACGGTGACTATGTAAACTTCCAAACGCTTGTTGACAAGGCTATAGTGATGGTAAGCAAGGTTCATGAAATAGATCAAGAAGGAAAGAGGAAGATGTCATATCAAGGACAGCCGTAAGAAAGCAATGCGCGCCCCCTCTTTATGCCACCAACCTCACCATACTACAGCTCGTCTGTATCAGCTTTTTTCCCCACAAATCCACCTCGCCCAAATCAGCCACTGTAGCAATGCCCCATCATGCAAGCACCCCGCTTGCCTATGCCACCTGTGCCCCGTCCCAACATGGGCGCCTATGCTCAAAATCAGCCTCACCCCAAGTTCTCTGGTACTAGTGGCAACAAGACATGCTATAATGTGGAGAGACAGAACATTTTGCAAATCAATGCCCCAATAAAGGCGGACAGTCGAACAATGCACCTAGGCAGAACCCATAGTCGAATGGAGGAGCAAAACAAGGCAACCATTGACAGCAGAATTTTTCTCATGGCCAAGTGAATCACGTCTACACTGAGGAAGCACAACAAGTTGAGGACGTCGTGATTGGTATGTACCTCACCAACTGCAACCCAACGACTGTTTTAATTTATTCCAGAGCATCTCATTCATTTATCTTATCAAAGTATGTTGCCGAGTATAATCTGCCCATCTGATATGAAGCAAACTATGTTTGTTAATTCTCCCGGTGGAGAGATGTTGACAAATATAGTATGTCCAAAAGTAAGCATTAAAATAAGAGGGTAGATTTCCCTGCAAACCTCATCGTCTTTGATTGCCAAGTGTGACGCCCTAAATTCTGTAGAAAACCACGGAACCGAGAACTAATGCATATGTGTGCCCAGGATGTTCATCACACATACACATATGTTCCACAAACTGAATTCAGATTATATATTACCACGAATAACAGAGTTTATTAAAATATCTCATGAGTCTTGGACTCATGCTCACAGCGGAAGTCTTTATTTCTATTGCGGAAGCAATTTAACTAATGCAGAAGCAAATCTAAGCAGCAATGGCTCCATCTCTATTCCATCCCCACAGGCAAGGTTGTGAATAGATCACACGCCTAATGCTCCATTTGTTCTTCATAGTAATTTTCTCCAGCTGCTGATGATGAAATGATAATGCAAGTTTGAGTACAATGACTCAGCAAGTGCGGGAAAATATGATATGTAGCTCATGAAAAGGTAGGTATAAAAAGGCTTATTGCAGAAAAGCAAAGTTATTTATCAAACCATGGTAAAACAGCGACTCATCTTTAAGTGAATGTAATCCCAACATGTATTAAAATACCAATCATACCTCCATTACGTTCATTACCTCTCCATGTCACAACCAGTCATCAATCAACCTCATTCTCACTCACGAATACCTCCTCGTATTCGCTACCATCTCACAAATACCATCCTGTATTCGCTACCATATCATCTCATAAAACAACTTCGTCTCACACCGAGACCAACCTTGTTGCCATGACTCAACAGTCATGCAACCATCTTATCACCCGGACTCAACAGTCCCAAAACCAAACCATAACCAAACCATCCAAACCCATAACCAATAACCATCCCAACTAATCATGGCAGTTGGCCAGGCGCTCGTGACCGTAAGCTCGGCTATCATGATAGTTTTAAGAACTCTGTAGAGTTTGCACCTCTTTACCCACAAGTTTGTGATTTCGTCACTAGTCGGCGACTGCAGAACCTCCATTATACCAGTACACAACCGTCGGTGTATGGCCAAGAGATCACAAAATAGCCTTTACAAAGGGGCTACTAGATGTATGGACTCACTAAGGTTTCACCTGCAGGCTAGAATCTCCAATTCTCCCACCCACGGGCCCCCTCTTGTGCCATGCAGTTCCCAGGGCAGTCCTCACTCGACTCCCATTCCCCGCACCTTACACAGTCCATAACAATCTAGAAACTTACCTAATTACTCAGCTAAGCCGCACCCATACTTGGCCTTGTGGTGGCACTGTTATCCTGGCATGTGCATACATGAACCGGTTCTTAGATCTACGGCAAGTAAACCACCATCTCATGCTACCTCATTCACAAACCCAGTCTTGCCTAGATCTCCCTCCGATCCATGTTCATTAACAACATCAGTTTCTCATTATCATTATGAGTGCAGTTAGCTAGACACATCTATCTCGTTTCCAATTTACCATGGACTCAGCGAAGCATAAAACAAAAACCATACCCGACTCATAAACGTCCCTGGCGACAAGGGTGGTTTAATCAAAGCTAGTAAACTCCTATAAAAGGGTTTCCCATCATGTTTGACTCAGCACTCACACCTTTTTCGCAAAACAAAATAGTTTTTCCAAAAACATACGATCAATATGGTCAAGGAGAACTTGCCTTGTTCTTGCGGTTCTGGTTGTTCTTGGATCTCGAAACCTTGTTGTTGCAGCTCGTCGTAAACGGCTCCCTGAGCTTGTCCTGCTATACAGGATCACACACATACAATATTCACAGCAATCAATATCATGCACAAATTTTAACTAGATGCGATGATGCATATGCTTGCTATCCTATGATCAGCTTTATTAGATCGGTTTGTACGTGTTCTTGCATGGCTTTATGATTGAACAGGGGTGTTCTGATCAGACGTGGACGTGGCAATGACCTTGTCTTTAGGTTAACCCGATCAACAAGTGATCTGTCCACGATAAAGCTTCTGCTCGAAAGGAATCGAAGAACAGATGCAAAGAAACACAACGATGTCGTAAGGTGGTATTGGAGACCTACCTTACGTTCTTCTCAGTCTCGGGTCCTTCTCAGATCGTTGGGCTCTCTTCCGGCGATCTTCCTCTCTGAACTCCGTCGATGGTTTACTCGGCGAGTTGGGGCTAGGGCTCTAAGTCGTCGGCTTAGGAATTGGGAAAAGAAGTTTGTGGTTTCGGCCAGAGGTTCTAGGTTCTATTTATAATAGGGAAGAGAAGAGTCCTAATCTGATTGGACTTCGAATAAGAGTCCTATTCAAATTGTCGTTGAATCTTAACAGCTTATCTTTAGTTGATCTTGTGCGGTAACATTGTGGAATTCGGGTCGGTTTCTTCTTCGTACCGGTATCTCTACGCGTACAGAATCCAAAAACCGCTCAAGAACTCGTTACCTCCTCGATGATGAGCTCCGGAAGCTCCATGTGTCCACCGGGCCTGGTCTCCCCTTTTCTGTAGAGACGAGCTCCGGTTGTGCCGCGTGTCAAGCGAGCAAGACCTCCCTCTCCTTTGGAGGTGGGCTCCGTATGCGTATCCGGGCGGTCGGGGACCTCCTCTTTATTCGTAGGTGGCTCCGCGCATGCCACGTGTCAGTGCCGGATCTTCCCTCTCTTCGGAGGTGGCTCTAGCGCCAGACTTCCTTTTTTTTAGAGACGAGCTCCATGGTTAACACGTGTCCAACAGTGACGGACCTCCCAAAGATAAGCTCCGATTGCGACATGTGTTCAATAGAACCGGACCTCTCGGAGGTGAGCTCCGAGATCGACACGTATCCCGCGCGACTGGTCCTCTGATTTCCGCGGTGAATAGCTCTGAAGGTGACATGTGTCCTGCGGAAATGCCTTTGCTTCTTCAGCAGAGGCTAGCTCCGGGGGAAACATGTGTCTTCGCAGGGTCGGACCTCTCCCCCTTTTGCGGAGATGAGCCCCGAGCCTGCCACGTAGCCAGTTTAGCGGCGGATCTCTCCCCACTTCGCAGGGATGAGCTCCGGACACACCACGTGGCCAGCGGGCCACGGAAGTTGTCTTCGGCGCTCCCTGGAACTGGATTCGGCTCTTATTGGCTATCCTTTTGATATTTTTCTCTGTTCCTACTTATCTTAAAATGTTTTCTCTTCATAAAACATGAATATATGCTGACACCAGAAATGAGGGTGTCACACCAAGGGATAGATATAATACTTGGAATGGATTAGCTAAGCAAGTATAATGGAGTGATTCAATGTTCCAAAAGGATTGTATAGTTGACAAGCGAGCACGGTACCCGTATCGAGTTCGAGGCAGCCCAACCTACAACAGAGAAGGCTGTGCTTAATTACGTGGAAAGAGTAAAATTGAAAAAAATTCCGGTGGTTCAAGAATATTCAGATGTGTTTCCAGAGGAATTGCTACGTGTGCCACCAGATTGTGACATAGAATTTGTCATTGATTTAATACCCGGAACTGCACCTATAGCTAAGAGGTCATATAGGATGTCTGCTAATGAATTAGTGGAGCTCAAGAACCAAATTCAAGAGCAGCTAGAGAAGGATTTTATACGCCCGAGCTCATCACCGTGGAGTGCCCCAGTGCTTTTCGTAGATAATAAAGATGGAACCTAGAAGATGTGTGTGGATTATAGGTCTCTCAGCGAAGTGACGATCAAGAATAAGTACTCGCTGCCCCGCATAGAGGATTTGTTTGATCAAATGAAAGGCGCCCCTATCTTTTCTAAGATCGACCTTCAGTCGGGATGCTTCCAACTGAAGATAAAATCCTCAGACATACCCAAGGTGGCTTTTCAGACACAATATAGTTCATATGAGTACACCGTCATGTCATTCGGGTTGACAAATGCACTTACATACTTTATGTATCTCATGAATAAGGTCTTCATAGAGTACTTGGACAAGTTCGTCGTGGTGTTCATCGATGACATTATGGTGTATTCGAGAAGCGGGGAAGAACGTGAAGAACACTTGAGATTGACGTTACAGAAACTGTGAGAGCATCAATTGTATGCCAAGTTCAGCGGTGCCAATTTTGGCTAAAGGAGATATCGTTCCTAGGTGAAATCATCTCCGAGGGAGGAGTATCGATTGATCCCGGAAAAGTGGGAGTTGTTCTGAGGTGGAACCAACAGCAGAATGTGAGAGATATTCGAAGTTTCCTTGGAATGGCTGGATACTACCGCCGGTTCATCATGGATTTCTCCAAAATAGAGAAGCCTATGACTGAATTGCTAATGAAGGGAAAAGCATTTCAGTGGACACCAGTGTGCCAAGAAAGCTTTTAGGAGCTCAAGAAAAGATTAACCACAGCACCTGTTTTGGTATTGCCGCACGTGAGCAAGAGCTTCGACAAATATTGTGACGCATCAAGACAAGGGCTTGGATGTGTGCTCATGCAAGAAGAACAAGTGGTAGCCTATGCGTTGAGGCAACTAAAGAAACACGAGCTGAATTACCCCACACATGACTTGGAACTTTCAGCCATGGTACATGCCTTGAAGATTTTGAGGCATTATATCCTTGGCCACCAATGTGAGATCTACACGGATCACAAAAGCCTCAAGTATATATTCACGTAAAAGGATCTGAATTTGAGGCAACGTCGATGGTTGGAACTCATCAAGGATTATGATGTTGGAATCAACTATCACACCGGAAAGACCAATATAGTAGCTGATGTGTTTAGCAGAAAAGGAGCGTGTCATCAACTCACGGTTTGGGAGCTGGCACCCGAGCTGCGTAAGGAGTTTGAACGGTTGCATCTCGGATTCTTGAACGAGATGGAGGTGATAGAACTCAACTCCTCGCTGGAACAAGAGATACGAGATAGCCAAGCAACGGATGAGGAAATCAAAGAAATCAAGGAAAGAATCCAACAAGGCATAGAAAAGGATTTCAAGGAAGACGAGAAAGGCACGCTTTGGTTAGGGAAAAGGATTTGTGTGCCTAACGTGAAGCACATCCGCGACACGATATTAAAGGAGGCACATGACTCACCTTATTCCATACACCCCGGCTGTACAAAGATGTACAAGGACCTGAAAACTTGCTATTGGTGGGATGGTATGAAAAGGGGACATAGCTGAATATGTTGCCTTATTCGATAGGTTCCAACGGGTGAAGGCCAAACATCAAAGACCCACTGGACTGTTGCAGCCATTGAAAGTACCCGAGTGGAAGTGGGAAGACATCAGCATGGATTTCATCGTTGGATTTCCACGTACTCAATCGGGTTACGGCTCTATTTGGGTTATCGTGGACCGATTGACAAAAACAGCCCATTTCCTTCCTGTCAAAACCAAGTACAGCGTTACACAACTAGCCGAGCTGTATATGGAGCAAATCGTGTGTCGCCATGGAGTTCCAAAGAGGATAGTTCCAGATCGGTGTTCTCAATTTACCTCTAGGTTCTGGAAGAAGCTGCATGAAGCTATGGGTACATGACTGGATTTTAGCTCCGCTTATCACCTGCAAACCGACAAGCAAACTGAGAGGACAAATCAAATTTTGGAAGACATGTTGAGGGCTTGCGCCTTGAAACATGGGCGTAGTTGGGATAGGAGCTTGCCGTATGCTGAATTCTCATACAACAACAGCTACCAAGTCAGCTTGAAGATGTCACCCTTCGAAGCTTTGTATGGTAGAAGGTGTAGAACGCCGCTGTTCTGGAATGAGACCGGAGATAGCCAAGTGTTTGGGCCCGAAGTGCTGCAAGACGCTGAGAAGCAAGTCCAAACTATACGAGAAAATTTGAAGGCTGCTCAGTCACGACAAAAAGGTTATGTGGACAATAGGCGAAGAAAATTGACATTCAAAGTAGGAGACTTCGTGTATATTAAGGTATCGCCTATCCAAGGCCAATGACGGTTCAACGTCAAGGGCAAGTTAGCACCTCGTTACATCGGGTCATTCAAAGTTTTGGACAAGCGAGGAGAAGTAGCCTATCAACTAGAGCTGCCAAAGCACCTCTCCGATTTACACGACGTGTTTCACGTATCCCAACTCAATAAGTGCTTAAGAGTACCGGAAGAACAAGTACCGATGGATGAGCTCAAGCTTCAAGAGGATCTGACCTATGCGGAACACCCGGTCAAAATCTTGGATGTTAAGGAAAGGGTCACGAGGAACAAGGTAATTCGTTGGTGCAAAGTACAACGGAGCCATCACACGTAAGTCGAAACTACATGGGAACGTGAGGAAGATCTCAGGGCAGAATTCCCTCATCTTTTCTCCACTCTATCGAGTCTCGAGGGCGAGATTCAGTTTAAGGGTGGTAGGTTTGTAACACCCTCAAAATTCATTCCCACGCATTGCACACATTTTTCATGTAGAGAAGCATTATAAAAGAAGTAGAAATGGAGAAAAACTATAGAAATGGAGAAAGAACTATAGAAATGGATAAAGAACCATAGAAATGGAGGAAGGAATCATAGAAACGGAGAAGGGCATATAGAAATGGAGAATGGGGCATAGAAATGGAGAAAGGTAATGTAGAAATGGAGTAAGTGACATAGAAATGGTGGGGAATGGGAAAAAGATAGCTGAAATGAACCATTCCAAAATTTCCCCCAAAATTTCTAAATTCCCCAATTCCCAAAAGGGGGATTTTCCCCACATTTTGGGGATAAAATCCCCATTGCTGCCGCACCAAAATAAATGGGGAAAAGTTTGTTAGGATTTAGTTCCAATTGGAGTATGATTCTCCCCTCTCCCCGCCTTATAGATAGAACCCAACCCCCCCCCCCCCTTTGGCCGCAGCCCCCCTCCTCTCTTCCCCCTCCAAGCCGGTGACTTGGAGGCCCTAGCCCGCAACTCGCCGAGTTGCCCCCCCCTGCTCGCCGGAGTTTGGTCGCCGGTGAGCCACGCCGACGAGCCCCACCGTCGAGCCCTGTCGTCGATCCCTGCCGTCGAGCCCACCGTCAAGCCCCACCGTCGAGCCCCGTCGTCGAGTCCCGCCGATGAGCCCCGTCACGCCTCGCCGTCGCCGTTAAAGAACCGACGATCTGTCCTGCCCTAATCATCCATATAAAACTTTCCTGCTGCTGGCATCGCTAGAAGGAAGGCCCTTCCACCAAGGAGGAAGTGAGGTAGGTCCCTATTACCCATCTTACGACGTCGCCGCTGTTTCTATGCATCCGGTTTCTTTGCCCCCTTCGAACAGAAACTTTTTCGTATGGACAGATCATGTTTTGATCGATATTTGACGGTGGAATTGATCTAGATCTTGAGTCAAGATCATCACCACGTCCACACTTGATCCCAGCACCCTTGTTCATCATAAAACCCCATGAAAGCCCGTTAAAACATGCAAGAACACATACAAACTGGTTTAATAAAACAGCACCATAGGATTTGCATTCATCTACCCCATTGCATCTTGAGTAAAGTTTGTGCATGATGATTGATTGCTGTAAATTTTGTATGTGCGTGGTCGTGAGTAGAAGAGCAAGCTCAAGAGACCATCTATGAGGAACTACAGCACCAATACTTCGAGACGCTTGAACAACAAGAACCATGGGAGCAAGGCAAGTGCCCCTTGACCATATTGATCCCATGTTTCAAAACTGTTTTGTTTGCGAAAACTCGTATGCTTGAGTCAACTTGACAGGACACCCTTTTGTAGGAGGTTACTAGCTTTGCTAACCATCCTAGGAAAGTTGATGAGTTGGGTATGGTCATTTTTCCTTTTTGCTTCGCTTAATCTATGGGATACGGGAAGCTGAACTAAGACGTGGTTAGCTACTGCACTCATATGAATAATGATGATGAGAACTTGATGATGATAATGAGCATGGAATCGGGGGAGATCTAGGAAAGCTTGGTTCGTGAATGTTGCTGGATGAGATGGTGGTACTTGCCGTAGATCTAAGGACCGGTTCATGCGAGAATATGCTAGGAAAACAGTGCCACCACAAGGCCAAGTATGGGTGCGGCTTAGCTGATTAATTAGGTGCGTTGCTAGCTTGTTATGGACCGAGGATGGCATGGCGAATGGGAGTTGAGGAGGACTGCCCTGCGAACTGCATGACACAAGAGGGGGCCCATGGGTGGGAGAATGGTGATTCGAGCCTGCCGGTGAAACCTCAGTGAGTCCATACATCTAGTAGCCCATTTGTAAAGGCTATTTTGTGATCTCTTGGCCATACACCGAAGGTTGTCTACTGGTATAATGGAGGTTCTGCAGTCGCCGACGGGTGACGAAATCACGAACTTGTGGGTAAAGTGGTGCCACCTCTGCAGAGTGTAAAACTATCATGATAGCCGTGCTTCCGGTCACAAGCACCTGGCCAACTTCCATGATTAGAGGGAAAACATGGGATGGTTATTCGGAATGGTTATGGTATGGTCATTGGGATTGGTTTTGGGACTGTTTTGAGTCATGACATTGAGTTTTGTTTCGGTTATATGAATATGAGATGGTTATGAATATTTATGAGCATGAGATGAACTTGAGAAAGTTTAGTGGCTGATTGAGACTTGATAAATGGTGAATTATGGTGAAGGAATATTGATTAAAGAATGTTGTTGTTTTACTTGGTTATATTGGGATTTAACTCACCTAGAGATAGTTGCTGTTTTTATCATGTTTTGTTAAATAAAATTTGCTTGCTGCAATGAGCCTTTTTATT